>CM056377.1:66043472-67423472 GCA_029718625.1 Synaphobranchus kaupii
AGAAACAATGCGATGGGAAAGGGGGTTCCCGAGAAAAAGCCCAAAAAGTCGTTTAAAATATTTTTTTATTTCAAAGTCATTCGCGGGAGACATTCATTGCTATTGTCAGGTCCAGGAATGGAACACTGACTCGTCCATAGGCTCCTTGGAATCTGGAGATGCCCCCGAACATGGAGATACCAGAAAAAATGCGATCGGAAAGGGGGTTCCCGAGAAAAAAGCCCAAAAAGTCGTTTAAAATTTTTTTTTATTTCAAGTCATTCGCGGGAGACATTTTATGGCTATTGCCGGGCCCAGGAGTGGACAGCTGGCTCATACATAGGCTCGGTGGAACCGAGAGACTCCCTTGAACATGCGGATACCAGAACCAACACGGTCGGAAAGGGGGTTCCTGAGATAAAGCCCAAAAAGTAGTTTCTTTTTTGAGAATTATTTCAAAGTCACTCGCGGGAGACATTCATGGCTATTGTCAGGTCCTGGAGTCGAACCCTGACTCATCCATAGGCTTGTTGGAAACCGGGAGACACCCCTGAACGTTTGAATACCAGAAACAACGTGATCGGAATGGGGCTTCCCGAGATGAAGCCCAAAACGTAGTTTTTTTCGAGAATTATTTCAAATTCACTCGCAGGAGACATTTATGGCGCGATCGGAAAGGGGGTTCCCGAGAAAAAGCCCAAAAAGTATTTTAAAATTTTTTTTTTATTTCAAGTCACTCGCGGGAGACATTCATTGTTATTGTCAGGTCCAGGAGTGGAACACTGACTTCTGCATAGGCTCGTTGGAACCGGGAGATGCCCCTGAACATGGGGATACCAGAAACAATGCGATCGGAACAGGGGTTCCGGAGATAAAGCCCAAAAAGTAGTTTTTTCGAGAATTATTTCAAAGTCACTCGAGAGGACATTTATGGCTATTGCCGGGCCCAGGAGTGGACAACTGGCTCATACATAGGCTCGGTGGAACCGAGAGACTCCTTGAACATGGGGATACCAGAACCAACAACGGTCGGAAAGGGGGTTCCTGAGATAAAGCCCAAAAAGTAGTTTCTTTTTGAGAATTATTTCAAAGTCACTCGCGGGAGACATTCATGGCTATTGTCAGGTCCAGGAGTGGAACACTGACTCATCCATAGGCTTGTTGGAACCGGGAGACACCCCTGAACGTTTGAATACCAGAAACAACGTGATCGGAATGGGGCTTCCCGAGATGAAGCCCAAAACGTAGTTTTTTTACGAGAATTATTTCAAATTCACTCGCAGGAGACATTTATGGCGCGATCGGAAAGGGGGTTCCCGAGAAAAAGCCCAAAAAGTATTAAAAAAAAAAAATGTATTTCAAAGTCACTCGCGGGAGACATTCATTGTTATTGTCAGGTCCAGGAGTGGAACACTGACTCGTGCATAGGCTTGTTGGAACCGGGAGATGCCCCTGAACATGGGCTATCAGAAACAATGCGATCGGAACAGAGGTTCTGGAGATAAAGCCCAAAAAGTAGTTTTTTTCTAGAATTATTTCAAAGTCACTCGCGGGAGACATTTATGGCTATTGCTGGGCCCATGAGTGGAAAACTGGCTCAGCCATAGGCTCGATGGAACCGGGAGACTCCCCTGAATATGTGGATAACAGAAACAACGCAATCGGAAAGGGGGTTCTTGAGAAAAAGCCCAAAAAGTCGTTTAAAAATTTTTTTTTATTTCAAATTCACTCGCTGGAGACATTCATGGCTATTGTCAGGTCCAGGAGTGGAACACTGACTCATCCATAGGCTTGTTGAAACCGGGAGACACCCCTGAACGTTTGAATACCAGAAACAACGTGATCGGAATGGGGCTTCCCGAGATGAAGCCCAAAACGTAGTTTTTTTCGAGAATTATTTCAAAGTCACTCACGGGAGACATTCATTGCTATTGTAAGGTCCAGGAATGGAACACTGACTCGTGCATAGGCTCCATGGAATCTGGAGATGCCCCCGAACATGCAGATACCAGAAACAATGCGATGGGAAAGGGGGTTCCCGAGAAAAAGCCCAAAAAGTCGTTTAAAATTTTTTTTTATTTCAAAGTCATTCGCGGGAGACATTCATTGCTATTGTCAGGTCCAGGAATGGAACACTGACTCGTCCATAGGCTCGTTGGAATCGGGAGACTGCCCCGAACATGGGGATACCAGACACAATGCGATCGGAAAGGGGGTTCCGGAGATAAAGCCCAAAACGTAGTTTTTTTCGAGAATTATTTCAAAATCACTCGCGTGAGACATTTATGGCGATTGCCGGGCCCATGAGTGGAGAACTGGCTCAGGCATAGGCTCGCTGGAACCGGGAGACTCCCCTGAACATGAGGATACAAGAAACAACGCAATCGGAAAGGGGGTTCCTGAGAAAAAGCCCAAAAAGTAGTTTTTTTTTGTTGAATTATTTCAAAGTCACTCGCGGGAGACATTCATTGCTATTGTCAGGTCCAGGAGAGGAACACTGACTTCTGCATAGGCTCGTTGGAACCGGGAGATGCCCCTGAACATGTGCATACCAGAAACAATGCGATTGGAAGAGGGGTTCCGGAGATAAAGCCCAAAAAGTTGTTTTTTTACAAGAATTATTTCAAAGTCACTCGCGGGAGACATTTATGGCTATTGCCGGGCCCATGAGTGGACACCTGGCTCAGGCATAGGCTCGTTGTAACCGGGAGACTCCCCTGAACATGGGGATACCAGAAACAATGAAAAAATTCACTCGCGGGAGACATTTATGGCTATTGCCGGGCCCAGGAGCGGATAACTGGTGCATGCATAGGCTCTTTGGAACCGAGAGACTCCCCTGAACATTGGGATACCAGAAACAACGCGATTGGAACAGGGGTTCCGGAGATAAAGCCCAAAAAGTAGTTTTTTTCGAGAATTATTTCAAATTCACTCGCGGGAGACATTTATGGCTATTGCCGGGTCCAAGAGCGGAACACCAACTCGTTCATAGGCTCGATGGAACCGGGAGACTCCCCCGAACATGCCGATACCAGAAACAATGCGATCGGAAAGATGGGTTCTGGAGATAAAGCCAAAACGTAGTTTTTTTCTAGAATTATTTCAAAGTCACTCGTGGGACACATTTATGGCTATTGCCGGACACAGGAGCGGACAACTGGCGCAAGCATAGGCTCTTTGGAACCGAGAGACTCCCCCGAACATGCAGATACCAGAAACAATGCGATCGGAAAGGGGGTTACCCTAGAAAAAGCCCAAAAAGTCGTTCAAAAATTTTTTTATTTCAAAGTCACTCGCGGGAGACATTCATTGCTATTGTCAGGTCCAGGAGTGGAACACTGACTCGTGCATAGGCTCTTTGGAATCGGGAGACTCCCCTGAATATGGGGATACCAGAAACAACGCGATCGGAAAGGGAGTTCCCGAGAAAAAGCCCAAAAGGTCATTTAAAAAAAGAAAATTATTTCAGATTCACTCGCGGGAGACATTCATTGTTATTGTCAGGTCCAGAAGTGGAACACTGACTCGTGCATAGGCTCTTTGGAACCGGGAGATGCCTCTGAACATGTGGATACCAGAAACAATGCAATTGGAAGAGGGGTTCCGGATATAAAGCCCAAAAAGTAGTTTTTGTTTGAGAATTATTTCAAAGTCACTCGTGGGAGACATTCATTGCTATAGTCAGGTCCAGGAATGGGACACTGACTCGTGCATAGGCTCCTTGGAATCTGGAGATGCCCCCGAACATGCAGATACCAGAAACAATGCGATCGGAAAGGGGGTTCCCGAGAAAAAGCCCAAAAAGTCGTTCAAAAAAAAAACATTTTTCAAAGTCACTCGCGGGAGACATTCATTGCTATTGTCAGGTCCAGAAGTGGAACACTGACTCGTGCATAGGCTCGTTGGAACCGGGAGATGCCTCTGAATATGTGGATACCAGAAACAATGCGATCGGAAGAGGGGTTCCGGATATAAAGCCCAAAAAGTAGTTTTTGTTCGAGAATTATTTTAAAGTCACTCGCGGGAGACATTTATGGATATTGCTGGGCCCAGGAGCAGACCAATGGATCAGGAATATATTAGTTGGAACCGGCAGACTCCTGTAAACTTTCTAGTACCAGAAACAATGCGACCGGAACAGGGGTTCCCGAGATAAAGCCCAAAACGTAGTTTTTTTCGAGAATGATTTCAAAGTCCCTCGCGGGAGACATTTATGGCTATTGCCTGGTCCCGGAGTGGAACACTGAAGCATGCTCAGGCTTGTTGGAACCGGGAGACTCCCTTGAACATTGCAATACCAGAAACAACACGTTCTGAACGATGTTTCCCAAGATAAAGCCCAAAAAGTTGTTTTTTACGAGAATTATTTCAAAGTCACTCGCGGGAGACATTTATGGCTATTGCCGGGCCCAGGAGCGGATAACTGGTGCATGCATAGGCTCTTTGGAACCGAGAGACTCCCCTGAACATTGGGATACCAGAAACAACGCGATTGGAACAGGGGTTCCGGAGATAAAGCCCAAAAAGTAGTTTTTTTCGAGAATTATTTCAAATTCACTCGCGGGAGACATTTATGGCTATTGCCGGGTCCAAGAGCGGAAGACCAACTCGTTCATAGGCTCGATGGAACCGGGAGACTCCCCCGAACATGCCGATACCAGAAACAATGCGATCGGAAAGATGGGTTCTGGAGATAAAGCCAAAACCTAGTTTTTTTCTAGAATTATTTCAAAGTCACTCGTGGGACACATTTATGGCTATTGCCGGACACAGGAGCGGACAACTGGCGCAAGCATAGGCTCTTTGGAACCGAGAGACTCCCCCGAACATGCAGATACCAGAAACAATGCGATCGGAAAGGGGGTTCCCCTAGAAAAAGCCCAAAAAGTCGTTCAAAAATTTTTTTATTTCAAAGTCACTCGCGGGAGACATTCATTGCTATTGTCAGGTCCAGGAGTGGAACACTGACTCGTGCATAGGCTCTTTGGAATCGGGAGACTCCCCTGAATATGGGGATACCAGAAACAACGCGATCGGAAAGGGAGTTCCCGAGAAAAAGCCCAAAAGGTCATTTAAAAAAAGAAAATTATTTCAAAGTCACTCGCGGGAGACATTCATTGTTATTGTCAGGTCCAGAAGTGGAACACTGACTCGTGCATAGGCTCGTTGGAACCGGGAGATGCCTCTGAACATGTGGATACCAGAAACAATGCGATTGGAAGAGGGGTTCCGGATATAAAGCCCAAAAAGTAGTTTTTGTTCGAGAATTATTTCAAAGTCACTCGTGGGAGACATTCATTGCTATTGTCAGGTCCAGGAATGGAACACTGACTCGTGCATAGGCTCCTTGGAATCTGGAGATGCCCCCGAACATGCAGATACCAGAAACAATGCGATCGGAAAGGGGGTTCCCGAGAAAAAGCCCAAAAAGTCGTTCAAAAAAAAAAACATTTTTCAAAGTCACTCGCGGGAGACATTCATTGCTATTGTCAGGTCCAGAAGTGGAACACTGACTCGTGCATAGGCTCGTTGGAACCGGGAGATGCCTCTGAATATGTGGATACCAGAAACAATGCGATCGGAAGAGGGGTTCCGGATATAAAGCCCAAAAAGTAGTTTTTGTTCGAGAATTATTTTAAAGTCACTCGCGGGAGACATTTATGGATATTGCTGGGCCCAGGAGCAGACCAATGGATCAGGAATATATTCGTTGGAACCGGCAGACTCCTGTAAACTTTCTAGTACCAGAAACAATGCGACCGGAACAGGGGTTCCCGAGATAAAGCCCAAAACGTAGTTTTTTTCGAGAATGATTTCAAAGTCCCTCGCGGGAGACATTTATGGCTATTGCCTGGTCCCGGAGTGGAACACTGAAGCATGCTCAGGCTTGTTGGAACCGGGAGACTCCCTTGAACATTGCAATACCAGAAACAACACGTTCTGAACGATGTTTCCCAAGATAAAGCCCAAAAAGTTGTTTTTTACGAGAATTATTTCAAAGTCACTCGCGGGAGACATTTATGGCTATTGCCGGGCCCAGGAGCGGATAACTGGTGCATGCATAGGCTCTTTGGAACCGAGAGACTCCCCTGAACATTGGGATACCAGAAACAACGCGATTGGAACAGGGGTTCCGGAGATAAAGCCCAAAAAGTAGTTTTTTTCGAGAATTATTTCAAATTCACTCGCGGGAGACATTTATGGCTATTGCCGGGTCCAAGAGCGGAAGACCAACTCGTTCATAGGCTCGATGGAACCGGGAGACTCCCCCGAACATGCCGATACCAGAAACAATGCGATCGGAAAGATGGGTTCTGGAGATAAAGCCAAAACCTAGTTTTTTTCTAGAATTATTTCAAAGTCACTCGTGGGACACATTTATGGCTATTGCCGGACACAGGAGCGGACAACTGGAGCAAGCATAGGCTCTTTGGAACCGAGAGACTCCCCCGAACATGCAGATACCAGAAACAATGCGATCGGAAAGGGGGTTCCCCTAGAAAAAGCCCAAAAAGTCGTTCAAAAATTTTTTTATTTCAAAGTCACTCGCGGGAGACATTCATTGCTATTGTCAGGTCCAGGAGTGGAACACTGACTCGTGCATAGGCTCTTTGGAATCGGGAGACTCCCCTGAATATGGGGATACCAGAAACAACGCGATCGGAAAGGGAGTTCCCGAGAAAAAGCCCAAAAGGTCATTTAAAAAAAGAACATTATTTCAAAGTCACTCGCGGGAGACATTCATTGTTATTGTCAGGTCCAGAAGTGGAACACTGACTCGTGCATAGGCTCTTTGGAACCGGGAGATGCCTCTGAACATGTGGATACCAGAAACAATGCGATTGGAAGAGGGGTTCCGGATATAAAGCCCAAAAAGTAGTTTTTGTTCGAGAATTATTTCAAAGTCACTCGTGGGAGACATTCATTGCTATTGTCAGGTCCAGGAATGGAACACTGACTCGTGCATAGGCTCCTTGGAATCTGGAGATGCCCCCGAACATGCAGATACCAGAAACAATGCGATCGGAAAGGGGGTTCCCGAGAAAAAGCCCAAAAAGTCGTTCAAAAAAAAAACATTTTTCAAAGTCACTCGCGGGAGACATTCATTGCAATTGTCAGGTCCAGAAGTGGAACACTGACTCGTGCATAGGCTCGTTGGAACCGGGAGATGCCTCTGAATATGTGGATACCAGAAACAATGCGATCGGAAGAGGGGTTCCGGATATAAAGCCCAAAAAGTAGTTTTTGTTCGAGAATTATTTTAAAGTCACTCGCGGGAGACATTTATGGATATTGCTGGGCCCAGGAGCAGACCAATGGATCAGGAATATATTCGTTGGAACCGGCAGACTCCTGTAAACTTTCTAGTACCAGAAACAATGCGACCGGAACAGGGGTTCCCGAGATAAAGCCCAAAACGTAGTTTTTTTCGAGAATGATTTCAAAGTCCCTCGCGGGAGACATTTATGGCTATTGCCTGGTCCCGGAGTGGAACACTGAAGCATGCTCAGGCTTGTTGGAACCGGGAGACTCCCTTGAACATTGCAATACCAGAAACAACACGTTCTGAACGATGTTTCCCAAGATAAAGCCCAAAACATAGTTTTTTTGAGAATTATTTCAAAGTCCCCCGTGGGAGACATTTATGGCTATTGCCAGGCCCAGCAATGGAACACTGACTCGTGCATAGGCTCCTTGGAATCTGGAGATGCCCCCGAACATGCAGATACCAGAAACAATGCGATCGGAAAGGGGGTTCCCGAGAAAAAGCCCAAAAAGTATTTTTAAAAAAATTATTATTTCAAAGTCACTCGCGGGAGACATTCATTGTTATTGTCAGGTCCAGAAGTGGAACACTGACTCGTGCATAGGCTCGTTGGAACCGGGAGATGCCTCGGAACATGTGGATACCAGAAACAATGCGACCGGAAAAGGGGTTCCGGATATAAAGCCCAAAAAGTAGTTTTTGTTCGAGAATTATTTCAAAGTCACTCGTGGGAGACATTCATTGCTATTGTCAGGTCCAGAAGTGGAACACTGACTCGTGCATAGGCTCGTTGGAACCGGGAGATGCCTCTGAATATGTGGATACCAAAAACAATGCGATCGGAAGAGGGGTTCCGGATATAAAGCCCAAAAAGTAGTTTTTGTTCGAGAATTATTTTAAAGTCACTCGCGGGAGACATTTATGGCTATTGCCGGGCCCAGGAGCGGACAATTGGCTCATGCATGAGCTCCTTGTAACCGTGAGACTCCCCTGAACATGGGGATACCAGAAACCACGCGATCGGAAAGGGGGTTCCCGAGAAAAAGCCCAAAAAGTATATATTTTTTAAATTATTATTTCAAAGTCACTCGCGGGAGACATTCATTGCTATTGTCAGGTCCAGGAATGGAACACTGACTCGTTCATAGGCTCCTTGGAATCTCGAGATGCCCCCGAACATGCAGATACCAGAAACAATGCGATCGGAAATTGGTTTCCCGAGAAAAAGCCCAAAAAGTCGTTCAAAAATTTTTTTTATTTCAAAGTCACTCGCGGGAGACATTCATTGCTATTGTCAGGTCCAGGAGTGGAACACTGATGCATGCATAGGCTCCTTGGAACCGGGAGATGCCCCTGAACATGGGGATACCAGAAACAACATGATCGGAAAGGGGGTTCCCGAGAAAAAGCCAAAAAAGTCATTTAAAAAAAAAAAAATGATTTCAAAGTCACTCGCGGGAGACATTCATTGTTATTGTCAGGTCCAGAAGTGGAACACTGACTCGTGCATAGGCTCTTTGGAACCGGGAGATGCCTCTGAACATGTGGATACCAGAAACAATGCGATCGGAAGAGGGGTTCCGGATATAAAGCCCAAAAAGTAGTTTTTGTTCGAGAATTATTTCAAAGTCACTCGTGGGAGACATTCATTGCTATTGTCAGGTCCAGGAATGGAACACTGAATCGTGCATAGGCTCCTTGGAATCTGGAGATGCCCCCGAACAGGCAGATACCAGAAACAATGCGATCGGAAAGGGGGTTCCCGAGAAAAAGCCCAAAAAGTCGTTCAAAAAAAAAATTATTTCAAAGTCACTCGCGGGAGACATTCATTGCTATTGTCAGGTCCAGAAGTGGAACACTGACTCGTGCATAGGCTCGTTGGAACCGGGAGATGCCCCGAGATAAAGCCCAAAACGTAGTTTTTTTCGAGAATGATTTCAAAGTCCCTCGCGGGAGACATTTATGGCTATTGCCTGGTCCCGGAGTGGAACACTGATGCATGCTCAGGCTTGTTGGAACCGGGAGACTCCCTTGAACATTGCAATACCAGAAACAACACATTCGGAACGGTGTTTCCCAAGATAAAGCCCAAAACATAGTTTTTTTGAGAATTATTTCAAAGTCCCCCGTGGGAGACATTTATGGCTATTGCCAGGCCCAGGAGCGGACCACCGGCTCAATCATAGGCTCATTGGAACCGGGAGACTCCCATGAACATGGGGATCTCAGAAACAACACAATCGGAACAGGGGTTCCCGAGATGAAGCCCAGAGCGGAACACCAACTCGTCCATAGGCTCGATGGAACCGGGAGACTCCCCCGAACATGGGGATACCAGAAACAACGCGATCGGAAATGGGGTTCCCGAGAAAAAGCCCAAAAAGTCGTTTAAAAATTTTTTTTATTTCAAAGTCACTCGCGGGAGACATTCACTGTTATTGTCAGGTCCAGGAATGGAACACTGACTCGTGCATAGGCTCTTTGGAATCGGGAGACTCCCCTGAACATGGGGATACCAGAAATAACGCGATCGGAAAGGGAGTTCCTGAGAAAAAGCCCAAAAGGTCATTTAAAAAAAAAAAATTATTTCAAAGTCACTCGCGGGAGACATTCATTGTTATTGTCAGGTCCAGAAGTGGAATACTGACTCGTGCATAGGCTCTTTGGAACCGGGAGATGCCTCTGAACATGTGGATACCAGAAACAATGCGACCGGAAGAGGGGTTCCGGATATAAAGCCCAAAAAGTAGTTTTTGTTCGAGAATTATTTCAAAGTCACTCGTGGGAGACATTCATTGCTATTGTCAGGTCCAGGAATGGAACACTGACTCGTGCATAGGCTCCTTGGAATCTGGAGATGCCCCCGAACATGCAGATACCAGAAACAATGCGATCGGAAAGGGGGTTCCCGAGAAAAAGCCCAAAAAGTCGTAAAAAAAAAAAATTTATTTCAAAGTCACTCGCGGGAGACATTCATTGCTATTGTCAGGTCCAGAAGTGGAACACTGACTCGTGCATAGGCTCGTTGGAACCGGGAGATGCCTCTGAATATGTGGATACCAAAAACAATGCGATCGGAAGAGGGGTTCCGGATATAAAGCCCAAAAAGTAGTTTTTGTTCGAGAATTATTTTAAAGTCACTCGCGGGAGACATTTATGGCTATTGCCGGGCCCAGGAGCGGACAATTGGCTCATGCATGAGCTCCTTGTAACCGTGAGACTCCCCTGAACATGGGGATACCAGAAACCACGCGATCGGAAAGGGGGTTCCCGAGAAAAAGCCCAAAAAGTATATATTTTTTAAATTATTATTTCAAAGTCACTCGTGGGAGACATTCATTGCTATTGTCAGGTCCAGTAATGGAACACTGACTCGTCCATAGGCTCCTTGGAATCTGGAGATGCCCCCGAACATGCAGATACCAGAAACAATGCGATCGGAAAGGGGGTTCCCGAGAAAAATCCCAAAAAGTCGTTCAAAAATTTTTTTTATTTCAAAGTCACTCGCGGGAGACATTCATTGCTATTGTCAGGTTCAGGAGTGGAACACTGACTCGTGCATAGGCTCCGTGGAATCGGGAGACTCCCCTGAACATGGGGATACCAGAAACAATGTGATCGGAATGGGGCTTCCCGAGATGAAGCCCAAAACGTAGTTTTTGTTTGAGAATTATTTCAAAGTCACTCGTGGGAGACATTCATTGCTATTGTCAGGTCCAGGAATGGAACACTGACTCGTGCATAGGCTCCATGGAATCTGGAGATGCCCCCGAACATGCAGATACCAGAAACAATGCGATCGGAAAGGGGGTTCCCGAGAAAAACTCGCGGGAGACATTCATTGTTATTGTCAGGTCCAGAAGTGGAACACTGACTCGTGCATAGGCTCCTTGGAACCGGGAGATGCCTCTGAACATGTGGATACCAGAAACAATGCGATCGGAAGAGGGGTTCCGGATATAAAGCCCAAAAAGTAGTTTTTTTCGAGAATTATTTTAAAGTCACTCGCGGGAGACATTTATGGCTATTGCCGGGCCCAGTAGCGGACAATTGGCTCATGCATAGGCTCTTTGTAACCGTGAGACTCCCCTGAACATGGGGATACCAGAAACCACGCGATCGGAAAGGGGTTTCCCGAGAAAAAGCCCAAAAAGTTTTTTATTTATTTATTATTATTTCAAAGTCACTCGCGGGAGACATTCATTGCTATTGTCAGGTCCAGGAATGGAACACTGACTCGTGCACAGGCTCTTTGGAATCGGGAGACGGCCCCGAACATGCGGATACCAGAAACAATGCGATCAGAAAGGGGGTTCCCGAGAAAAAGCCCAAAAAGTCGTTTTTTTTTTAGAATTATTTCAAAGTCACTCGCGGGAGACATTCATTGCTATTGTCAGGTCCAGGAGTGGAACACTGACTCATACATAGGCTGCTTGGAACCGGGGGACTGCCCTAAACGGTTGAATACCAGAAACAACGCGATCGGAACTGGGGTTCCCGAGATAAAGCCCAAAACGTAGTTTTTTTGGAGAATTATTTCAAATTCACTCGCGGGAGACATTCATTGCTATTGTCAGGTCCAGGAATGGAACACTGACTCGTTCATAGGCTCCTTGGAATCTGGAGATGCCCCCGAACATGCAGATACCAGAAACAATGCGATCGGAAATTGGGTTCCCGAGAAAAAGCCCAAAAAGTCGTTCAAAAATTTTTTTTATTTCAAAGTCACTCGCGGGAGACATTCATTGCTATTGTCAGGTCCAGGAGTGGAACACTGACTCATACATAGGCTGCTTGGAACCGGGGGACTGCCCTAAACGGTTGAATACCAGAAACAACGCGATCGGAACTGGGGTTCCCGAGATAAAGCCCAAAACGTAGTTTTTTTGGAGAATTATTTCAAATTCACTCGCGGGAGACATTCATTGCTATTGTCGGGCCCAGTAGCGGACAATTGGCTCATGCATAGGCTCTTTGTAACCGTGAGACTCCCCTGAACATGGGGATACCAGAAACCACGCGATCGGAAAGGGGTTTCCCGAGAAAAAGCCCAAAAAGTTTTTTATTTATTTATTATTATTTCAAAGTCACTCGCGGGAGACATTTATGGCTATTGCCGGGCCCAGGAGCGGATAACTGGTGCATGCATAGGCTCTTTGGAACCGAGAGACTCCCCTGAACATTGGGATACCAGAAACAACGCGATTGGAACAGGGGTTCCGGAGATAAAGCCCAAAAAGTAGTTTTTTTCGAGAATTATTTCAAATTCACTCGCGGGAGACATTTATGGCTATTGTCAGGTCCAGGAGTGGAACACTGACTCATACATAGGCTGCTTGGAACCGGGGGACTGCCCTAAACGGTTGAATACCAGAAACAACGCGATCGGAACTGGGGTTCCCGAGATAAAGCCCAAAACGTAGTTTTTTTGGAGAATTATTTCAAATTCACTCGCGGGAGACATTCATTGCTATTGTCGGGCCCAGTAGCGGACAATTGGCTCATGCATAGGCTCTTTGTAACCGTGAGACTCCCCTGAACATGGGGATACCAGAAACCACGCGATCGGAAAGGGGTTTCCCGAGAAAAAGCCCAAAAAGTTTTTTATTTATTTATTATTATTTCAAAGTCACTCGCGGGAGACATTTATGGCTATTGCCGGGCCCAGGAGCGGATAACTGGTGCATGCATAGGCTCTTTGGAACCGAGAGACTCCCCTGAACATTGGGATACCAGAAACAACGCGATTGGAACAGGGGTTCCGGAGATAAAGCCCAAAAAGTAGTTTTTTTCGAGAATTATTTCAAATTCACTCGCGGGAGACATTTATGGCTATTGCCGGGTCCAAGAGCGGAAGACCAACTCGTTCATAGGCTCGATGGAACCGGGAGACTCCCCCGAACATGCCGATACCAGAACCAATGCGATCGGAAAGATGGGTTCTGGAGATAAAGCCAAAACCTAGTTTTTTTCTAGAATTATTTCAAAGTCACTCGTGGGACACATTTATGGCTATTGCCGGACACAGGAGCGGACAACTGGAGCAAGCATAGGCTCTTTGGAACCGAGAGACTCCCCCGAACATGCAGATACCAGAAACAATGCGATCGGAAAGGGGGTTCCCCTAGAAAAAGCCCAAAAAGTCGTTCAAAATTTTTTTTATTTCAAAGTCACTCGCGGGAGACATTCATTGCTATTGTCAGGTCCAGGAGTGGAACACTGACTCGTGCATAGGCTCTTTGGAATCGGGAGACTCCCCTGAATATGGGGATACCAGAAACAACGCGATCGGAAAGGGAGTTCCCGAGAAAAAGCCCAAAAGGTCATTTAAAAAAAGAAAATTATTTCAAAGTCACTCGCGGGAGACATTCATTGTTATTGTCAGGTCCAGAAGTGGAACACTGACTCGTGCATAGGCTCTTTGGAACCGGGAGATGCCTCTGAACATGTGGATACCAGAAACAATGCGATTGGAAGAGGGGTTCCGGATATAAAGCCCAAAAAGTAGTTTTTGTTCGAGAATTATTTCAAAGTCACTCGTGGGAGACATTCATTGCTATTGTCAGGTCCAGGAATGGAACACTGACTCGTGCATAGGCTCCTTGGAATCTGGAGATGCCCCCGAACATGCAGATACCAGAAACAATGCGATCGGAAAGGGGGTTCCCGAGAAAAAGCCCAAAAAGTCGTTCAAAAAAAAAACATTTTTCAAAGTCACTCGCGGGAGACATTCATTGCAATTGTCAGGTCCAGAAGTGGAACACTGACTCGTGCATAGGCTCGTTGGAACCGGGAGATGCCTCTGAATATGTGGATACCAGAAACAATGCGATCGGAAGAGGGGTTCCGGATATAAAGCCCAAAAAGTAGTTTTTGTTCGAGAATTATTTTAAAGTCACTCGCGGGAGACATTTATGGATATTGCTGGGCCCAGGAGCAGACCAATGGATCAGGAATATATTCGTTGGAACCGGCAGACTCCTGTAAACTTTCTAGTACCAGAAACAATGCGACCGGAACAGGGGTTCCCGAGATAAAGCCCAAAACGTAGTTTTTTTCGAGAATGATTTCAAAGTCCCTCGCGGTAGACATTTATGGCTATTGCCTGGTCCCGGAGTGGAACACTGAAGCATGCTCAGGCTTGTTGGAACCGGGAGACTCCCTTGAACATTGCAATACCAGAAACAACACGTTCTGAACGATGTTTCCCAAGATAAAGCCCAAAACATAGTTTTTTTGAGAATTATTTCAAAGTCCCCCGTGGGAGACATTTATGGCTATTGCCAGGCCCAGCAATGGAACACTGACTCGTGCATAGGCTCCTTGGAATCTGGAGATGCCCCCGAACATGCAGATACCAGAAACAATGCGATCGGAAAGGGGGTTCCCGAGAAAAAGCCCAAAAAGTATTTTAAAAAAAATAATTATTTCAAAGTCACTCGCGGGAGACATTCATTGTTATTGTCAGGTCCAGAAGTGGAACACTGACTCGTGCATAGGCTCGTTGGAACCGGGAGATGCCTCTGAACATGTGGATACCAGAAACAATGCGATCGGAAGAGGGGTTCCCGTGAAAAAGCCCAAAAAGTCGTTCAAAACTTTTTTTTATTTCAAAGTCACTCGCGGGAGACATTCATTGCTATTGTCAGGTCCAGGAGTGGAACACTGACTCATACGTAGGCTGCTTGGAACCGGGGGACAGCCCTGAACGGTTGAATACCAGAAACAACGCGATCGGAACTGGGGTTCCCGAGATAAAGCCCAAAACGTAGTTTTTTTCGAGAATTATTTCAAATTCACTCGCGGGAGACATTTATGGCTATTGCCGGGTCCAAGAGCGGAACACCAACTCGTGCATAGGCTCGATGGAACCGGGAGACTCCCCCGAACATGCGGATACCAGAAACAATGCGATCGGAAAGAGGGGTTCTGGAGATAAAGCCAAAACCTAGTTTTTTTCTAGAATTATTTCAAAGTCACTCGTGGGACACATTTATGGCTATTGCCGGACACAGGAGCGGACAACTGGCGCATGCATAGGCTCTTTGGAACCGAGAGACTCCCCTGAACAAGGGGATACCAGAAACAACGCGATCGGAAAGGGGGTTACCGAGAAAAAGCCCAAAAAGTATTTTAAAAAAAATTTTTATTTCAAAGTCACTCGCGGGAGACATTCATTGTTATTGTCAGGTCCAGAAGTGGAACACTGACTCGTGCATAGGCTCGTTGGAAGCGGGAGATGCCTCTGAATATGTGGATACCAGAAACAATGCGATCGGAAGAGGGGTTCCGGATATAAAGCCCAAAAAGTAGTTTTTGTTCTAGAATTATTTTAAAGTCACTCGCCGGAGACATTTATGGTTATTGCTGGGCCCAGGAGCAGACCAATGGATCAGGAATATATTCGTTGGAACCGGCAGACTCCTGTGAACTTTCTAGTACTAGAAACAACGCGACCGGAACAGGGGTTCCCGAGATAAAGCCCAAAACATAGTTTTTTTCGAGAATGATTTCAAAGTCCCTCGCGGGAGACATTTATGGCTATTGTCTGGTCCCGGAGTGGAACACTGATGCATGCTCAGGCTTGTTGGAACCGGGAGACTCCCTTGAACATTGCAATACCAGAAACAACACGTTCGGAACGGTGTTTCCCAAGATAAAGCCCAAAACATAGTTTTTTTGAGAATTATTTCAAAGTCCCCCGTGGGAAACATTTATGGCTATTGCCAGGCCCAGGAGCGGACCACCGGCTCAATCATAGGCTCATTGGAACCGGGAGACTCCCATGAACATGGGGATCTCAGAAACAACACAATCGGAACAGGGGTTCCCGAGATGAAGCCCAGAGCGGAACACCAACTCGTCCATAGGCTCGATGGAACCGGGAGACTCCCCCGAACATGGGGATACCAGAAACAACGCGATCGGAAAGGGGGTTCCCGAGAAAAAGCCCAAAAAGTCGTTTAAAAAATTTTTTTATTTCAAAGTCACTAGCGGGAGACATTCATTGTTATTGTCAGGTCCAGGAATGGAACACTGACTCGTGCATAGGCTCTTTGGAATCGGGAGACTCCCCTGAACATGGAGATACCAGAAACAACGCGATCGGAAAGGGAGTTCCCGAGAAAAAGCCCAAAAGGTCATTAAAAAAAAAAAAATTATTTCAAAGTCACTCGCGGGAGACATTCATTGTTATTGTCAGGTCCAGAAGTGGAATACTGACTCGTGCATAGGCTCTTTGGAACCGGGAGATGCCTCGGAACATGTGGATACCAGAAACAATGCGACCGGAAAAGGGGTTCCGGATATAAAGCCCAAAAAGTAGTTTTTGTTCGAGAATTATTTCAAAGTCACTCGTGGGAGACATTCATTGCTATTGTCAGGTCCAGGAATGGAACACTGACTCGTGCATAGCCTCCTTGGAATCTGGAGATGCCCCCGAACATGCAGATACCAGAAACAATGCGATCGGAAAGGGGGTTCCCGAGAAAAAGCCCAAAAAGTATTTTTTTTTTTTTAAAAATTTCAAAGTCACTCGCGGGAGACATTCATTGTTATTGTCAGGTCCAGAAGTGGAAGACTGACTCGTGCATAGGCTCGTTGGAACCGGGAGATGCCTCGGAACATGTGGATACCAGAAACAATGCGACCGGAAAAGGGGTTCCGGATATAAAGCCCAAAAAGTAGTTTTTGTTCGAGAATTATTTCAAAGTCACTCGTGGGAGACATTCATTGCTATTGTCAGGTCCAGAAGTGGAACACTGACTCGTGCATAGGCTCGTTGGAACCGGGAGATGCCTCTGAATATGTGGATACCAAAAACAATGCGATCGGAAGAGGGGTTCCGGATATAAAGCCCAAAAAGTAGTTTTTGTTCGAGAATTATTTTAAAGTCACTCGCGGGAGACATTTATGGCTATTGCCGGGCCCAGGAGCGGACAATTGGCTCATGCATGAGCTCCTTGTAACCGTGAGACTCCCCTGAACATGGGGATACCAGAAACCACGCGATCGGAAAGGGGGTTCCCGAGAAAAAGCCCAAAAAGTATATATTTTTTAAATTATTATTTCAAAGTCACTCGCGGGAGACATTCATTGCTATTGTCAGGTCCAGGAATGGAACACTGACTCGTTCATAGGCTCCTTGGAATCTCGAGATGCCCCCGAACATGCAGATACCAGAAACAATGCGATCGGAAATTGGTTTCCCGAGAAAAAGCCCAAAAAGTCGTTCAAAAATTTTTTTTATTTCAAAGTCACTCGCGGGAGACATTGATTGCTATTGTCAGGTCCAGGAGTGGAACACTGATGCATGCATAGGCTCCTTGGAACCGGGAGATGCCCCTGAACATGGGGATACCAGAAACAACATGATCGGAAAGGGGGTTCCCGAGAAAAAGCCAAAAAAGTCATTTAAAAAAAAAAAAATGATTTCAAAGTCACTCGCGGGAGACATTCATTGTTATTGTCAGGTCCAGAAGTGGAACACTGACTCGTGCATAGGCTCTTTGGAACCGGGAGATGCCTCTGAACATGTGAATACCAGAAACAATGCGATCGGAAGAGGGGTTCCGGATATAAAGCCCAAAAAGTAGTTTTTGTTCGAGAATTATTTCAAAGTCACTCGTGGGAGACATTCATTGCTATTGTCAGGTCCAGGAATGGAACACTGAATCGTGCATAGGCTCCTTGGAATCTGGAGATGCCCCCGAACAGGCAGATACCAGAAACAATGCGATCGGAAAGGGGGTTCCCGAGAAAAAGCCCAAAAAGTCGTTCAAAAAAAAATTTATTTCAAAGTCACTCGCGGGAGACATTCATTGCTATTGTCAGGTCCAGAAGTGGAACACTGACTCGTGCATAGGCTCGTTGGAACCGGGAGATGCCCCGAGATAAAGCCCAAAACGTAGTTTTTTTCGAGAATGATTTCAAAGTCCCTCGCGGGAGACATTTATGGCTATTGCCTGGTCCCGGAGTGGAACACTGATGCATGCTCAGGCTTGTTGGAACCGGGAGACTCCCTTGAACATTGCAATACCAGAAACAACACATTCGGAACGGTGTTTCCCAAGATAAAGCCCAAAACATAGTTTTTTTGAGAATTATTTCAAAGTCCCCCGTGGGAGACATTTATGGCTATTGCCAGGCCCAGGAGCGGACCACCGGCTCAATCATAGGCTCATTGGAACCGGGAGACTCCCATGAACATGGGGATCTCAGAAACAACACAATCGGAACAGGGGTTCCCGAGATGAAGCCCAGAGCGGAACACCAACTCGTCCATAGGCTCGATGGAACCGGGAGACTCCCCCGAACATGGGGATACCAGAAACAACGCGATCGGAAATGGGGTTCCCGAGAAAAAGCCCAAAAAGTCGTTTAAAAAATTTTTTTATTTCAAAGTCACTCGCGGGAGACATTCACTGTTATTGTCAGGTCCAGGAATGGAACACTGACTCGTGCATAGGCTCTTTGGAATCGGGAGACTCCCCTGAACATGGGGATACCAGAAATAACGCGATCGGAAAGGGAGTTCCTGAGAAAAAGCCCAAAAGGTCATTTAAAAAAAAAAAATTATTTCAAAGTCACTCGCGGGAGACATTCATTGTTATTGTCAGGTCCAGAAGTGGAATACTGACTCGTGCATAGGCTCTTTGGAACCGGGAGATGCCTCTGAACATGTGGATACCAGAAACAATGCGACCGGAAGAGGGGTTCCGGATATAAAGCCCAAAAAGTAGTTTTTGTTCGAGAATTATTTCAAAGTCACTCGTGGGAGACATTCATTGCTATTGTCAGGTCCAGGAATGGAACACTGACTCGTGCATAGGCTCCTTGGAATCTGGAGATGCCCCCGAACATGCAGATACCAGAAACAATGCGATCGGAAAGGGGGTTCCCGAGAAAAAGCCCAAAAAGTCGTTAAAAAAAAATTTTTATTTCAAAGTCACTCGCGGGAGACATTCATTGCTATTGTCAGGTCCAGAAGTGGAACACTGACTCGTGCATAGGCTCGTTGGAACCGGGAGATGCCTCTGAATATGTGGATACCAAAAACAATGCGATCGGAAGAGGGGTTCCGGATATAAAGCCCAAAAAGTAGTTTTTGTTCGAGAATTATTTTAAAGTCACTCGCGGGAGACATTTATGGTTATTGCCGGGCCCAGGAGCGGACAATTGGCTCATGCATGAGCTCCTTGTAACCGTGAGACTCCCCTGAACATGGGGATACCAGAAACCACGCGATCGGAAAGGGGGTTCCCGAGAAAAAGCCCAAAAAGTATATATTTTTTAAATTATTATTTCAAAGTCACTCGTGGGAGACATTCATTGCTATTGTCAGGTCCAGTAATGGAACACTGACTCGTCCATAGGCTCCTTGGAATCTGGAGATGCCCCCGAACATGCAGATACCAGAAACAATGCGATCGGAAAGGGGGTTCCCGAGAAAAATCCCAAAAAGTCGTTCAAAAATTTTTTTTATTTCAAAGTCACTCGCGGGAGACATTCATTGCTATTGTCAGGTTCAGGAGTGGAACACTGACTCGTGCATAGGCTCCGTGGAATCGGGAGACTCCCCTGAACATGGGGATACCAGAAACAATGTGATCGGAATGGGGCTTCCCGAGATGAAGCCCAAAACGTAGTTTTTGTTTGAGAATTATTTCAAAGTCACTCGTGGGAGACATTCATTGCTATTGTCAGGTCCAGGAATGGAACACTGACTCGTGCATAGGCTCCTTGGAATCTGGAGATGCCCCCGAACATGCAGATACCAGAAACAATGCGATCGGAAAGGGGGTTCCCGAGAAAAACTCGCGGGAGACATTCATTGTTATTGTCAGGTCCAGAAGTGGAACACTGACTCGTGCATAGGCTCCTTGGAACCGGGAGATGCCTCTGAACATGTGGATACCAGAAACAATGCGATCGGAAGAGGGGTTCCGGATATAAAGCCCAAAAAGTAGTTTTTTTCGAGAATTATTTTAAAGTCACTCGCGGGAGACATTTATGGCTATTGCCGGGCCCAGTAGCGGACAATTGGCTCATGCATAGGCTCTTTGTAACCGTGAGACTCCCCTGAACATGGGGATACCAGAAACCACGCGATCGGAAAGGGGTTTCCCGAGAAAAAGCCCAAAAAGTTTTTTATTTATTTATTATTATTTCAAAGTCACTCGCGGGAGACATTCATTGCTATTGTCAGGTCCAGGAATGGAACACTGACTCGTGCACAGGCTCTTTGGAATCGGGAGACGGCCCCGAACATGCGGATACCAGAAACAATGCGATCAGAAAGGGGGTTCCCGAGAAAAAGCCCAAAAAGTCGTTTTTTTTTTAGAATTATTTCAAAGTCACTCGCGGGAGACATTCATTGCTATTGTCAGGTCCAGGAGTGGAACACTGACTCATACATAGGCTGCTTGGAACCGGGGGACTGCCCTAAACGGTTGAATACCAGAAACAACGCGATCGGAACTGGGGTTCCCGAGATAAAGCCCAAAACGTAGTTTTTTTGGAGAATTATTTCAAATTCACTCGCGGGAGACATTCATTGCTATTGTCAGGTCCAGGAATGGAACACTGACTCGTTCATAGGCTCCTTGGAATCTGGAGATGCCCCCGAACATGCAGATACCAGAAACAATGCGATCGGAAATTGGGTTCCCGAGAAAAAGCCCAAAAAGTCGTTCAAAAATTTTTTTTATTTCAAAGTCACTCGCGGGAGATATTCATTGCTATTGTCAGGTCCAGGAGTGGAACACTGACTCATACATATAGGCTGCTTGGAACCGGGGGACTGCCCTAAACGGTTGAATACCAGAAACAACGCGATCGGAACTGGGGTTCCCGAGATAAAGCCCAAAACGTAGTTTTTTTGGAGAATTATTTCAAATTCACTCGCGGGAGACATTCATTGCTATTGTCAGGTCCAGGAATGGAACACTGAATCGTTCATAGGCTCCTTGGAATCTGGAGATGCCCCCGAACATGCAGATACCAGAAACAATGTGATCGGTAAGGGGGTTCCCGAGAAAAAGCCCAAAAAGTCGTTCAAAAATTTTTTTTATTTCAAAGTCACTCGCAGGAGACATTCATTGCTATTGTCAGGTCCAGGAGTGGAACACTGACTCGTGCATAGGCTCGTTGGAATCGGGAGACTCCCCTGAACATGGGGATACCAGAAACAACGCGATCGGAAAGGGAGTTCCCGAGAAAAAGCCCAAAAGGTCATTAAAAAAAAAAAAATGATTTCAAAGTCACTCGCGGGAGACATTCATTGTTATTGTCAGGTCCAGAAGTGGAACACTGACTCGTGCATAGGCTCTTTGGAACCGGGAGATGCCTCTGAACATGTGGATACCAGAAACAATGCGATCGGAAGAGGGGTTCCGGATATAAAGCCCAAAAAGTAGTTTTTGTTCGAGAATTATTTCAAAGTCACTCGTGGGAGACATTCATTGCTATTGTCAGGTCCAGGAATGGAACACTGAATCGTGCATAGGCTCCTTGGAATCTGGAGATGCCCCCGAACAGGCAGATACCAGAAACAATGCGATCGGAAAGGGGGTTCCCGAGAAAAAGCCCAAAAAGTCGTTCAAAAAGTTTTTTATTTCAAAGTCACTCGCGGGAGACATTCATTGCTATTGTCAGGTCCAGAAGTGGAACACTGACTCGTGCATAGGCTCGTTGGAACCGGGAGATGCCTCTGAATATGTGGATACCAGAAACAATGCGATCGGAAGAGGGGTTCCGGATATAAAGCCCAAAAAGTAGTTTTTGTTCGAGAATTATTTTAAAGTCACTCGCGGGAGACATTTATGGTTATTGCTGGGCCCAGGAGCAGACCAATGGATCAGGAATATATTCGTTGGAACCGGCAGACTCCTGTGAACTTTCTAGTACCAGAAACAACGCGACCGGAACAGGGGTTCCCGAGATAAAGCCCAAAACGTAGTTTTTTTCGAGAATGATTTCAAAGTCCCTCGCGGGAGACATTTATGGCTATTGCCTGGTCCCGGAGTGGAACACTGATGCATGCTCAGGCTTGTTGGAACCGGGAGACTCCCTTGAACATTGCAATACCAGAAACAACACGTTCGGATCGGTGTTTCCCAAGATAAAGCCCAAAACATAGTTTTTTTCGAGAATGATTTCAAAGTCCCTCGCGGGAGACATTTATGGCTATTGTCTGGTCCCGGAGTGGAACACTGATGCATGCTCAGGCTTGTTGGAACCGGGAGACTCCCTTGAACATTGCAATACCAGAAACAACACGTTCGGAACGGTGTTTCCCAAGATAAAGCCCAAAACATAGTTTTTTTGAGAATTATTTCAAAGTCCCCCGTGGGAAACATTTATGGCTATTGCCAGGCCCAGGAGCGGACCACCGGCTCAATCATAGGCTCATTGGAACCGGGAGACTCCCATGAACATGGGGATCTCAGAAACAACACAATTGGAACAGGGGTTCCCGAGATGAAGCCCAGAGCGGAACACCAACTCGTCCATAGGCTCGATGGAACCGGGAGACTCCCCCGAACATGGGGATACCAGAAACAACGCGATCGGAAAAGGGGTTCCCGAGAAAAAGCCCAAAAAGTCGTTTAAAATTTTTTTTTATTTCAAAGTCACTAGCGGGAGACATTCATTGTTATTGTCAGGTCCAGGAATGGAACACTGACTCGTGCATAGGCTCTTTGGAATCGGGAGACTCCCCTGAACATGGGGATACCAGAAACAACGCGATCGGAAAGGGAGTTCCCGAGAAAAAGCCCAAAAGGTCATTTAAAAAAAAATTATTATTTCAAAGTCACTCGCGGGAGACATTCATTGTTATTGTCAGGTCCAGAAGTGGAATACTGACTCGTGCATTGGCTCTTTGGAACCGGGAGATGCCTCGGAACATGTGGATACCAGAAACAATGCGACCGGAAAAGGGGTTCCGGATATAAAGCCCAAAAAGTAGTTTTTGTTCGAGAATTATTTCAAAGTCACTCGTGGGAGACATTCATTGCTATTGTCAGGTCCAGGAATGGAACACTGACTCGTGCATAGGCTCCTTGGAATCTGGAGATGCCCCCGAACATGCAGATACCAGAAACAATGCGATCGGAAAGGGGGTTCCCGAGAAAAAGCCCAAAAAGTCGTTAAAAAAAAATATTTATTTCAAAGTCACTCGCGGGAGACATTCATTGCTATTGTCAGGTCCAGAAGTGGAACACTGACTCGTGCATAGGCTCGTTGGAACCGGGAGATGCCTCTGAATATGTGGATACCAAAAACAATGCGATCGGAAGAGGGGTTCCGGATATAAAGCCCAAAAAGTAGTTTTTGTTCGAGAATTATTTTAAAGTCACTCGCGGGAGACATTTATGGCTATTGCCGGGCCCAGGAGCGGACAATTGGCTCATGCATGAGCTCCTTGTAACCGTGAGACTCCCCTGAACATGGGGATACCAGAAACCACGCGATCGGAAAGGGGGTTCCCGAGAAAAAGCCCAAAAAGTATATATTTTTTAAATTATTATTTCAAAGTCACTCGCGGGAGACATTCATTGCTATTGTCAGGTCCAGGAATGGAACACTGACTCGTTCATAGGCTCCTTGGAATCTCGAGATGCCCCCGAACATGCAGATACCAGAAACAATGCGATCGGAAATTGGGTTCCCGAGAAAAAGCCCAAAAAGTCGTTCAAAAATTTTTTTTATTTCAAAGTCACTCGCGGGAGACATTCATTGCTATTGTCAGGTCCAGGAGTGGAACACTGACTCATACATAGGCTGCTTGGAACCGGGGGACTGCCCTAAACGGTTGAATACCAGAAACAACGCGATCGGAACTGGGGTTCCCGAGATAAAGCCCAAAACGTAGTTTTTTTCGAGAATTATTTCAAATTCACTCGCGGGAGACATTTATGGCTATTGCCGGGTCCAAGAGCGGAACACCAACTCGTCCATAGGCTCGATGGAACCGGGAGACTCCCCCGAACATGCGGATACCAGAAACAATGCGATCGGAAAGAGGGGTTCTGGAGATAAAGCCAAAACCTAGTTTTTTTCTAGAATTATTTCAAAGTCACTCGTGGGACACATTTATGGCTATTGCCGGAAACAGGTGCGGACAACTGGCGCATGCATAGGCTCTTTGGAACCGAGAGACTCCCCTGAACATGGCGATACCAGAAACAACGTGATCGGAAAGGGGGGTTCCCGAGAAAAAGCCCAAAAAGTATATATTTTTTAAATTATTATTTCAAAGTCACTCGTGGGAGACATTCATTGCTATTGTCAGGTGCAGGAATGGAACACTGACTCGTGCATAGGCTCCTTGGAATCTGGAGATGCCCCCGAACATGCAGATACCAGAAACAATGTGATCGGAAAGGGGGTTCCCGAGAAAAAGCCCAAAAAGTCGTTCAAAAATTTTTTTTATTTCAAAGTCACTCGCAGGAGACATTCATTGCTATTGTCAGGTCCAGGAGTGGAACACTGACTCGTGCATAGGCTCGTTGGAATCGAGAGACTCCCCTGAACATGGGGATACCAGAAACAACGCGATCGGAAAGGGAGTTCCCGAGAAAAAGCCCAAAAGGTCATTAAAAAAAAAAAAATGATTTCAAAGTCACTCGCGGGAGACATTCATTGTTATTGTCAGGTCCAGAAGTGGAACACTGACTCGTGCATAGGCTCTTTGGAACCGGGAGATGCCTCTGAACATGTGGATACCAGAAACAATACGATCGGAAGAGGGGTTCCGGATATAAAGCCCAAAAAGTAGTTTTTGTTCGAGAATTATTTCAAAGTCACTCGTGGGAGACATTCATTGCTATTGTCAGGTCCAGGAATGGAACACTGAATCGTGCATAGGCTCCTTGGAATCTGGAGATGCCCCCGAACAGGCAGATACCAGAAACAATGCGATCGGAAAGGGGGTTCCCGAGAAAAAGCCCAAAAAGTCGTTCAAAAAAAAAATTATTTCAAAGTCACTCGCGGGAGACATTCATTGCTATTGTCAGGTCCAGAAGTGGAACACTGACTCGTGCATAGGCTCGTTGGAACCGGGAGATGCCTCTGAATATGTGGATACCAGAAACAATGCGATCGGAAGAGGGGTTCTGGATATAAAGCCCAAAAAGTAGTTTTTGTTCGAGAATTATTTTAAAGTCACTCGCGGGAGACATTTATGGTTATTGCTGGGCCCAGGAGCAGACCAATGGATCAGGAATATATTCGTTGGAACCGGCAGACTCCTGTGAACTTTCTAGTACCAGAAACAACGCGACCGGAACAGGGGTTCCCGAGATAAAGCCCAAAACGTAGTTTTTTTCGAGAATGATTTCAAAGTCCCTCGCGGGAGACATTTATGGCTATTGCCTGGTCCCGGAGTGGAACACTGATGCATGCTCAGGCTTGTTGGAACCGGGAGACTCCCTTGAACATTGCAATACCAGAAACAACACGTTCGGAACGGAGTTTCCCAAGATAAAGCCCAAAACATAGTTTTTTTGAGAATTATTTCAAAGTCCCCCGTGGGAGACATTTATGGCTATTGCCAGGCCCAGGAGCGGACCACCGGCTCAATCATAGGCTCATTGGAACCGGGAGACTCCCATGAACATGGGGATCTCAGAAACAACACAATCGGAACAGGGGTTCCCGAGATGAAGCCCAGAGCGGAACACCAACTCGTCCATAGGCTCGATGGAACCGGGAGACTCCCCCGAACATGGGGGATACCAGAAACAACGCGATCGGAAATGGGGTTCCCGAGAAAAAGCCCAAAAAGTCGTTTAAAAATTTTTTTTATTTCAAAGTCACTCGCGGGAGACATTCACTGTTATTGTCAGGTCCAGGAATGGAACACTGACTCGTGCATAGGCTCTTTGGAATCGGGAGACTCCCCTGAACATGGGGATACCAGAAATAACGCGATCGGAAAGGGAGTTCCTGAGAAAAAGCCCAAAAGGTCATTTAAAAAAAAAAAATTATTTCAAAGTCACTCGCGGGAGACATTCATTGTTATTGTCAGGTCCAGAAGTGGAATACTGACTCGTGCATAGGCTCTTTGGAACCGGGAGATGCCTCTGAACATGTGGATACCAGAAACAATGCGACCGGAAGAGGGGTTCCGGATATAAAGCCCAAAAAGTAGTTTTTGTTCGAGAATTATTTCAAAGTCACTCGTGGGAGACATTCATTGCTATTGTCAGGTCCAGGAATGGAACACTGACTCGTGCATAGGCTCCTTGGAATCTGGAGATGCCCCCGAACATGCAGATACCAGAAACAATGCGATCGGAAAGGGGGGTTCCCGAGAAAAAGCCCAAAAAGTCGTTAAAAAATTTTTTTTATTTCAAAGTCACTCGCGGGAGACATTCATTGCTATTGTCAGGTCCAGAAGTGGAACACTGACTCGTGCATAGGCTCGTTGGAACCGGGAGATGCCTCTGAATATGTGGATACCAAAAACAATGCGATCGGAAGAGGGGATCCGGATATAAAGCCCAAAAAGTAGTTTTTGTTCGAGAATTATTTTAAAATCACTCGCGGGAGACATTTATGGCTATTGCCGGGCCCAGGAGCGGACAATTGGCTCATGCATGAGCTCCTTGTAACCGTGAGACTCCCCTGAACATGGGGATACCAGAAACCACGCGATCGGAAAGGGGGTTCCCGAGAAAAAGCCCAAAAAGTATATATTTTTTAAATTATTATTTCAAAGTCACTCGTGGGAGACATTCATTGCTATTGTCAGGTCCAGTAATGGAACACTGACTCGTCCATAGGCTCCTTGGAATCTGGAGATGCCCCCGAACATGCAGATACCAGAAACAATGCGATCGGAAAGGGGGTTCCCGAGAAAAATCCCAAAAAGTCGTTCAAAAATTTTTTTTATTTCAAAGTCACTCGCGGGAGACATTCATTGCTATTGTCAGGTTCAGGAGTGGAACACTGACTCGTGCATAGGCTCCGTGGAATCTGGAGATGCCCCCGAACATGCAGATACCAGAAACAATGCGATCGGAAAGGGGGTTCCCGAGAAAAAGCCCAAAAAGTCGTTAAAAAAAAATATTTATTTCAAAGTCACTCGCGGGAGACATTCATTGCTATTGTCAGGTCCAGAAGTGGAACACTGACTCGTGCATAGGCTCGTTGGAACCGGGAGATGCCTCTGAATATGTGGATACCAAAAACAATGCGATCGGAAGAGGGGTTCCGGATATAAAGCCCAAAAAGTAGTTTTTGTTCGAGAATTATTTTAAAGTCACTCGCGGGAGACATTTATGGCTATTGCCGGGCCCAGGAGCGGACAATTGGCTCATGCATGAGCTCCTTGTAACCGTGAGACTCCCCTGAACATGGGGATACCAGAAACCACGCGATCGGAAAGGGGGTTCCCGAGAAAAAGCCCAAAAAAGTATATATTTTTTAAATTATTATTTCAAAGTCACTCGCGGGAGACATTCATTGCTATTGTCAGGTCCAGGAATGGAACACTGACTCGTTCATAGGCTCCTTGGAATCTCGAGATGCCCCCGAACATGCAGATACCAGAAACAATGCGATCGGAAATTGGGTTCCCGAGAAAAAGCCCAAAAAGTCGTTCAAAATTTTTTTTTATTTCAAAGTCACTCGCGGGAGACATTCATTGCTATTGTCAGGTCCAGGAGTGGAACACTGACTCATACATAGGCTGCTTGGAACCGGGGGACTGCCCTAAACGGTTGAATACCAGAAACAACGCGATCGGAACTGGGGTTCCCGAGATAAAGCCCAAAACGTAGTTTTTTTCGAGAATTATTTCAAATTCACTCGCGGGAGACATTTATGGCTATTGCCGGGTCCAAGAGCGGAACACCAACTCGTCCATAGGCTCGATGGAACCGGGAGACTCCCCCGAACATGCGGATACCAGAAACAATGCGATCGGAAAGAGGGGTTCTGGAGATAAAGCCAAAACCTAGTTTTTTTCTAGAATTATTTCAAAGTCACTCGTGGGACACATTTATGGCTATTGCCGGAAACAGGTGCGGACAACTGGCGCATGCATAGGCTCTTTGGAACCGAGAGACTCCCCTGAACATGGCGATACCAGAAACAACGTGATCGGAAAGGGGGTTCCCGAGAAAAAGCCCAAAAAGTATATATTTTTTAAATTATTATTTCAAAGTCACTCGTGGGAGACATTCATTGCTATTGTCAGGTGCAGGAATGGAACACTGACTCGTGCATAGGCTCCTTGGAATCTGGAGATGCCCCCGAACATGCAGATACCAGAAACAATGTGATCGGAAAGGGGGTTCCCGAGAAAAAGCCCAAAAAGTCGTTCAAAAATTTTTTTTATTTCAAAGTCACTCGCAGGAGACATTCATTGCTATTGTCAGGTCCAGGAGTGGAACACTGACTCGTGCATAGGCTCGTTGGAATCGAGAGACTCCCCTGAACATGGGGATACCAGAAACAACGCGATCGGAAAGGGAGTTCCCGAGAAAAAGCCCAAAAGGTCATTAAAAAAAAAAAAATGATTTCAAAGTCACTCGCGGGAGACATTCATTGTTATTGTCAGGTCCAGAAGTGGAACACTGACTCGTGCATAGGCTCTTTGGAACCGGGAGATGCCTCTGAACATGTGGATACCAGAAACAATACGATCGGAAGAGGGGTTCCGGATATAAAGCCCAAAAAGTAGTTTTTGTTCGAGAATTATTTCAAAGTCACTCGTGGGAGACATTCATTGCTATTGTCAGGTCCAGGAATGGAACACTGAATCGTGCATAGGCTCCTTGGAATCTGGAGATGCCCCCGAACAGGCAGATACCAGAAACAATGCGATCGGAAAGGGGGTTCCCCAGAAAAAGCCCAAAAAGTCGTTCAAAAAAAAAATTATTTCAAAGTCACTCGCGGGAGACATTCATTGCTATTGTCAGGTCCAGAAGTGGAACACTGACTCGTGCATAGGCTCGTTGGAACCGGGAGATGCCTCTGAATATGGGAATACCAGAAACAATGCGATCGGAAGAGGGGTTCTGGATATAAAGCCCAAAAAGTAGTTTTTGTTCGAGAATTATTTTAAAGTCACTCGCGGGGAGACATTTATGGTTATTGCTGGGCCCAGGAGCAGACCAATGGATCAGGAATATATTCGTTGGAACCGGCAGACTCCTGTGAACTTTCTAGTACCAGAAACAACGCGACCGGAACAGGGGTTCCCGAGATAAAGCCCAAAACGTAGTTTTTTTTCGAGAATGATTTCAAAGTCCCTCGCGGGAGACATTTATGGCTATTGCCTGGTCCCGGAGTGGAACACTGATGCATGCTCAGGCTTGTTGGAACCGGGAGACTCCCTTGAACATTGCAATACCAGAAACAACACGTTCGGAACGGAGTTTCCCAAGATAAAGCCCAAAACATAGTTTTTTTGAGAATTATTTCAAAGTCCCCCGTGGGAGACATTTATGGCTATTGCCAGGCCCAGGAGCGGACCACCGGCTCAATCATAGGCTCATTGGAACCGGGAGACTCCCATGAACATGGGGATCTCAGAAACAACACAATCGGAACAGGGGTTCCCGAGATGAAGCCCAGAGCGGAACACCAACTCGTCCATAGGCTCGATGGAACCGGGAGACTCCCCCGAACATGGGGATACCAGAAACAACGCGATCGGAAATGGGGTTCCCGAGAAAAAGCCCAAAAAGTCGTTTAAAAATTTTTTTTATTTCAAAGTCACTCGCGGGAGACATTCACTGTTATTGTCAGGTCCAGGAATGGAACACTGACTCGTGCATAGGCTCTTTGGAATCGGGAGACTCCCCTGAACATGGGGATACCAGAAATAACGCGATCGGAAAGGGAGTTCCTGAGAAAAAGCCCAAAAGGTCATTTAAAAAAAAAAAATTATTTCAAAGTCACTCGCGGGAGACATTCATTGTTATTGTCAGGTCCAGAAGTGGAATACTGACTCGTGCATAGGCTCTTTGGAACCGGGAGATGCCTCTGAACATGTGGATACCAGAAACAATGCGACCGGAAGAGGGGTTCCGGATATAAAGCCCAAAAAGTAGTTTTTGTTCGAGAATTATTTCAAAGTCACTCGTGGGAGACATTCATTGCTATTGTCAGGTCCAGGAATGGAACACTGACTCGTGCATAGGCTCCTTGGAATCTGGAGATGCCCCCGAACATGCAGATACCAGAAACAATGCGATCGGAAAGGGGGGTTCCCCGAGAAAAAGCCCAAAAAGTCGTTAAAAAAATTTTTTTATTTCAAAGTCACTCGCGGGAGACATTCATTGCTATTGTCAGGTCCAGAAGTGGAACACTGACTCGTGCATAGGCTCGTTGGAACCGGGAGATGCCTCTGAATATGTGGATACCAAAAACAATGCGATCGGAAGAGGGGATCCGGATATAAAGCCCAAAAAGTAGTTTTTGTTCGAGAATTATTTTAAAATCACTCGCGGGAGACATTTATGGCTATTGCCGGGCCCAGGAGCGGACAATTGGCTCATGCATGAGCTCCTTGTAACCGTGAGACTCCCCTGAACATGGGGATACCAGAAACCACGCGATCGGAAAGGGGGTTCCCGAGAAAAAGCCCAAAAAGTATATATTTTTTAAATTATTATTTCAAAGTCACTCGTGGGAGACATTCATTGCTATTGTCAGGTCCAGTAATGGAACACTGACTCGTCCATAGGCTCCTTGGAATCTGGAGATGCCCCCGAACATGCAGATACCAGAAACAATGCGATCGGAAAGGGGGTTCCCGAGAAAAATCCCAAAAAGTCGTTCAAAAATTTTTTTTTATTTCAAAGTCACTCGCGGGAGACATTCATTGCTATTGTCAGGTTCAGGAGTGGAACACTGACTCGTGCATAGGCCTCCGTGGAATCGGGAGACTCCCCTGAACATGGGGATACCAGAAACAACGCGATCAGAAAGGGAGTTCCCGAGAAAAAGCCCAAAAGGTCATTTAAAAAAAAAAAATTATTCAAAGTCACTCGCGGGAGACATTCATTGTTATTGTCAGGTCCAGAAGTGGAACACTGACTCGTGCATAGGCTCTTTGGAACCGGGAGATGCCTCCGAACATGTGGATACCAGAAACAATGCGATCGGAAGAGGGGTTCCGGATATAAAGCCCAAAAAGTAGTTTTTGTTTGAGAATTATTTCAAAGTCACTCGTGGGAGACATTCATTGCTATTGTCAGGTCCAGGAATGGAACACTGACTCGTGCATAGGCTCCTTGGAATCTGGAGATGCCCCCGAACATGCAGATACCAGAAACAATGCGATCGGAAAGGGGGTTCCCGAGAAAAAGCCCAAAAAGTCGTTCAAAAAATTTTTTTATTTCAAAGTCACTCGCGGGAGACATTCATTGCTATTGTCAGGTCCAGAAGTGGAACACTGACTCGTGCATAGGCTCGTTGGAACCGGGAGATGCCTCTGAATATGTGGATACCAGAAACAATGCGATCGGAAGAGGGGTTCCGGATATAAAGCCCAAAAAGTAGTTTTTGTTCGAGAATTATTTTAAAGTCACTCGCGGGAGACATTTATGGTTATTGCTGGGCCCAGGAGCAGACCAATGGATCAGGAATATATTCGTTGGAACCGGCAGACTCCTGTGAACTTTCTAGTACCAGAAACAACGCGACCGGAACAGGGGTTCCCAAGATAAAGCCCAAAACGTAGTTTTTTTCGAGAATGATTTCAAAGTCCCTCGCGGGAGACATTTATGGCTATTGCCTGGTCCCAGAGTGGAACACTGATGCATGCTCAGGCTTGTTGGAACCGGGAGACTCCCTTGAACATTGCAATACCAGAAACAACACATTCGGAACGGTGTTTCCCAAGATAAAGCCCAAAACATAGTTTTTTTTGAGAATTATTTCAAAGTCCCTCGTGGGAGACATTTATGGCTATTGCCGGGCCCAGGAGCAGACCACCGGCTCAATCATAGGCTCATTGGAACCGGGAGGACTCCCATGAACATGGGGATCTCAGAAACAACACAATCGGAACAGGGGTTCCCGAGATGAAGCCCAGAGCGGAACACCAACTCGTCCATAGGCTCGATGGAACCGGGAGACTCCCCCGAACATGGGGGATACCAGAAACAACGCGATCGGAAAGGGGTCTCCCGAGAAAAAGCCCAAAAAGTCGTTTAAAAATTTTTTTTATTTCAAAGTCACTCGCGGGAGACATTCATTGTTATTGTCAGGTCCAGAAGTGGAACACTGACTCGTGCATAGGCTCCTTGGAACCGGGAGATGCCTCTGAACATGTGGATACCAGAAACAATGCGATCGGAAGAGGGGTTCCGGATATAAAGCCCAAAAAGTAGTTTTTTTCGAGAATTATTTTAAAGTCACTCGCGGGAGACATTTATGGCTATTGCCGGGCCCAGTAGCGGACAATTGGCTCATGCATAGGCTCTTTGTAACCGTGAGACTCCCCTGAACATGGGGATACCAGAAACCACGCGATCGGAAAGGGGTTTCCCGAGAAAAAGCCCAAAAAGTTTTTTTTTTATTTATTATTATTTCAAAGTCACTCGCGGGAGACATTCATTGCTATTGTCAGGTCCAGGAATGGAACACTGACTCGTGCACAGGCTCTTTGGAATCGGGAGACGGCCCCGAACATGCGGATACCAGAAACAATGCGATCAGAAAGGGGGTTCCCGAGAAAAAGCCCAAAAAGTCGTTTTTTTTTAGAATTATTTCAAAGTCACTCGCGGGAGACATTCATTGCTATTGTCAGGTCCAGGAGTGGAACACTGACTCATACATAGGCTGCTTGGAACCGGGGGACTGCCCTAAACGGTTGAATACCAGAAACAACGCGATCGGAACTGGGGTTCCCGAGATAAAGCCCAAAACGTAGTTTTTTTGGAGAATTATTTCAAATTCACTCGCGGGAGACATTCATTGCTATTGTCAGGTCCAGGAATGGAACACTGACTCGTTCATAGGCTCCTTGGAATCTGGAGATGCCCCCGAACATGCAGATACCAGAAACAATGCGATCGGAAATTGGCTTCCCGAGAAAAAGCCCAAAAAGTCGTTCAAAAATTTTTTTTATTTCAAAGTCACTCGCGGGAGACATTCATTGCTATTGTCAGGTCCAGGAGTGGGAACACTGACTCATACATAGGCTGCTTGGAACCGGGGGACTGCCCTAAACGGTTGAATACCAGAAACAACGCGATCGGAACTGGGGTTCCCGAGATAAAGCCCAAAACGTAGTTTTTTTGGAGAATTATTTCAAATTCACTCGCGGGAGACATTTCATTGCTATTGTCAGGTCCAGGAATGGAACACTGACTCGTTCATAGGCTCCTTGGAATCTGGAGATGCCCCCGAACATGCAGATACCAGAAACAATGTGATCGGTAAGGGGGTTCCCGAGAAAAAGCCCAAAAAGTCGTTCAAAAATTTTTTTTATTTCAAAGTCACTCGCAGGAGACATTCATTGCTATTGTCAGGTCCAGGAGTGGAACACTGACTCGTGCATAGGCTCGTTGGAATCGGGAGACTCCCCTGAACATGGGGATACCAGAAACAACGCGATCGGAAAGGGAGTTCCCGGAGAAAAAGCCCAAAAGGTCATTAAAAAAAAAAAAAAGATTTCAAAGTCACTCGCGGGAGACATTCATTGTTATTGTCAGGTCCAGAAGTGGAACACTGACTCGTGCATAGGCTCTTTGGAACCGGGAGATGCCTCTGAACATGGGGGATACCAGAAACAATGCGATCGGAAGAGGGGTTCCGGATATAAAGCCCAAAAAGTAGTTTTTGTTCGAGAATTATTTCAAAGTCACTCGTGGGAGACATTCATTGCTATTGTCAGGTCCAGGAATGGAACACTGAATCGTGCATAGGCTCCTTGGAATCTGGAGATGCCCCCGAACAGGCAGATACCAGAAACAATGCGATCGGAAAGGGGGGTTCCCGAGAAAAAGCCCAAAAAGTCGTTCAAAAATTTTTTTTATTTCAAAGTCACTCGCGGGAGACATTCATTGCTATTGTCAGGTCCAGAAGTGGAACACTGACTCGTGCATAGCTCGTTGGAACCGGGAGATGCCTCTGAATATGTGGATACCAGAAACAATGCGATCGGAAGAGGGGTTCCGGATATAAAGCCCAAAAAGTAGTTTTTGTTCGAGAATTATTTTAAAGTCACTCGCGGGAGACATTTATGGTTATTGCTGGGCCCAGGAGCAGACCAATGGATCAGGAATATATTCGTTGGAACCGGCAGACTCCTGTGAACTTTCTAGTACCAGAAACAACGCGACCGGAACAGGGGTTCCCAAGATAAAGCCCAAAACGTAGTTTTTTTCGAGAATGATTTCAAAGTCCCTCGCGGGAGACATTTATGGCTATTGCCTGGTCCCAGAGTGGAACACTGATGCATGCTCAGGCTTGTTGGAACCGGGAGACTCCCTTGAACATTGCAATACCAGAAACAACACATTCGGAACGGTGTTTCCCAAGATAAAGCCCAAAACATAGTTTTTTTGAGAATTATTTCAAAGTCCCTCGTGGGAGACATTTATGGCTATTGCCGGGCCCAGGAGCAGACCACCGGCTCAATCATAGGCTCATTGGAACCGGGAGACTCCCATGAACATGGGGATCTCAGAAACAACACAATCGGAACAGGGGTTCCCGAGATGAAGCCCAGAGCGGAACACCAACTCGTCCATAGGCTCGATGGAACCGGGAGACTCCCCCGAACATGGGGATACCAGAAACAACGCGATCGGAAAGGGGTCTCCCGAGAAAAAGCCCAAAAAGTCGTTTAAAAAATTTTTTTTATTTCAAAGTCACTCGCGGGAGACATTCATTGTTATTGTCAGGTCCAGAAGTGGAACACTGACTCGTGCATAGGCTCCTTGGAACCGGGAGATGCCTCTGAACATGTGGATACCAGAAACAATGCGATCGGAAGAGGGGGTTCCGGATATAAAGCCCAAAAAGTAGTTTTTTTCGAGAATTATTTTAAAGTCACTCGCGGGAGACATTTATGGCTATTGCCGGGCCCAGTAGCGGACAATTGGCTCATGCATAGGCTCTTTGTAACCGTGAGACTCCCCTGAACATGGGGATACCAGAAACCACGCGATCGAAAGGGGTTTCCCGAGAAAAAGCCCAAAAGTTTTTTATTTATTTATTATTATTTCAAAGTCACTCGCGGGAGACATTCATTGCTATTGTCAGGTCCAGGAATGAACACTGACTCGTGCACAGGCTCTTTGGAATCGGGAGACGGCCCCGAACATGCGGATACCAGAAACAATGCGATCAGAAAGGGGGTTCCCGAGAAAAAGCCCAAAAAGTCGTTTTTTTTAAAGAATTATTTCAAAGTCACTCGCGGGAGACATTCATTGCTATTGTCAGGTCCAGGAGTGGAACACTGACTCATACATAGGCTGCTTGGAACCGGGGGACTGCCCTAAACGGTTGAATACCAGAAACAACGCGATCGGAACTGGGGTTCCCGAGATAAAGCCCAAAACGTAGTTTTTTTGGAGAATTATTTCAAATTCACTCGCGGGAGACATTCATTGCTATTGTCAGGTCCAGGAATGGAACACTGACTCGTTCATAGGCTCCTTGGAATCTGGAGATGCCCCCGAACATGCAGATACCAGAAACAATGCGATCGGAAATTGGCTTCCCGAGAAAAAGCCCAAAAAGTCGTTCAAAAATTTTTTTTATTTCAAAGTCACTCGCGGGAGACATTCATTGCTATTGTCAGGTCCAGGAGTGGAACACTGACTCATACATAGGCTGCTTGGAACCGGGGGACTGCCCTAAACGGTTGAATACCAGAAACAACGCGATCGGAACTGGGGTTCCCGAGATAAAGCCCAAAACGTAGTTTTTTTGGAGAATTATTTCAAATTCACTCGCGGGAGACATTCATTGCTATTGTCAGGTCCAGGAATGGAACACTGACTCGTTCATAGGCTCCTTGGAATCTGGAGATGCCCCCGAACATGCAGATACCAGAAACAATGTGATCGGTAAGGGGGTTCCCGAGAAAAAGCCCAAAAAGTCGTTCAAAATTTTTTTTTATTTCAAAGTCACTCGCAGGAGACATTCATTGCTATTGTCAGGTCCAGGAGTGGAACACTGACTCGTGCATAGGCTCGTTGGAATCGGGAGACTCCCCTGAACATGGGGATACCAGAAACAACGCGATCGGAAAGGGAGTTCCCGAGAAAAAGCCCAAAAGGTCATTAAAAAAAAAAAAATGATTTCAAAGTCACTCGCGGGAGACATTCATTGTTATTGTCAGGTCCAGAAGTGGAACACTGACTCGTGCATAGGCTCTTTGGAACCGGGAGATGCCTCTGAACATGTGGATACCAGAAACAATGCGATCGGAAGAGGGGTTCCGGATATAAAGCCCAAAAAGTAGTTTTTGTTCGAGAATTATTTCAAAGTCACTCGTGGGAGACATTCATTGCTATTGTCAGGTCCAGGAATGGAACACTGAATCGTGCATAGGCTCCTTGGAATCTGGAGATGCCCCCGAACAGGCAGATACCAGAAACAATGCGATCGGAAAGGGGGTTCCCGAGAAAAAGCCCAAAAAGTCGTTCAAAAATTTTTTTTATTTCAAAGTCACTCGCGGGAGACATTCATTGCTATTGTCAGGTCCAGAAGTGGAACACTGACTCGTGCATAGGCTCGTTGGAACCGGGAGATGCCTCTGAATATGTGGATACCAGAAACAATGCGATCGGAAGAGGGGTTCTGGATATAAAGCCCAAAAAGTAGTTTTTGTTCGAGAATTATTTTAAAGTCACTCGCGGGATGACATTTATGGTTATTGCTGGGCCCAGGAGCAGACCAATGGATCAGGAATATATTCGTTGGAACCGGCAGACTCCTGTGAACTTTCTAGTACCAGAAACAACGCGACCGGAACAGGGGTTCCCGAGATAAAGCCCAAAACGTAGTTTTTTTCGAGAATGATTTCAAAGTCCCTCGCGGGAGACATTTATGGCTATTGCCTGGTCCCGGAGTGGAACACTGATGCATGCTCAGGCTTGTTGGAACCGGGAGACTCCCTTGAACATTGCAATACCAGAAACAACACATTCGGAACGGTGTTTCCCAAGATAAAGCCCAAAACATAGTTTTTTTGAGAATTATTTCAAAGTCCCTCGTGGGAGACATTTATGGCTATTGCCGGGCCCAGGAGCAGACCACCGGCTCAATCATAGGCTCATTGGAATCGGGAGACTCCCATGAACATGGGGATCTCAGAAACAACACAATCGGAACAGGGGTTCCCGAGATGAAGCCCAGAGCGGAACACCAACTCGTCCATAGGCTCGATGGAACCGGGAGACTCCCCCGAACATGGGGATACCAGAAACAACGCGATCGGAAAGGGGTCTCCCGAGAAAAAGCCCAAAAAGTCGTTTAAAAATTTTTTTTATTTCAAAGTCACTCGCGGGAGACATTCATTGTTATTGTCAGGTCCAGAAGTGGAACACTGACTCGTGCATAGGCTCCTTGGAACCGGGAGATGCCTCTGAACATGTGGATACCAGAAACAATGCGATCGGAAGAGGGGTTCCGGATATAAAGCCCAAAAAGTAGTTTTTTTCGAGAATTATTTTAAAGTCACTCGCGGGAGACATTTATGGCTATTGCCGGGCCCAGTAGCGGACAATTGGCTCATGCATAGGCTCTTTGTAACCGTGAGACTCCCCTGAACATGGGGATACCAGAAACCACGCGATCGGAAAGGGGTTTCCCGAGAAAAAGCCCAAAAAGTTTTTTATTTATTTATTATTATTTCAAAGTCACTCGCGGGAGACATTCATTGCTATTGTCAGGTCCAGGAATGGAACACTGACTCGTGCACAGGCTCTTTGGAATCGGGAGACGGCCCCGAACATGCGGATACCAGAAACAATGCGATCAGAAAGGGGGTTCCCGAGAAAAAGGCCAAAAAGTCGTTTTTTTTTTAGAATTATTTCAAAGTCACTCGCGGGAGACATTCATTGCTATTGTCAGGTCCAGGAGTGGAACACTGACTCATACATAGGCTGCTTGGAACCGGGGGACTGCCCTAAACGGTTGAATACCAGAAACAACGCGATCGGAACTGGGGTTCCCGAGATAAAGCCCAAAACGTAGTTTTTTTGGAGAATTATTTCAAATTCACTCGCGGGAGACATTCATTGCTATTGTCAGGTCCAGGAATGGAACACTGACTCGTTCATAGGCTCCTTGGAATCTGGAGATGCCCCCGAACATGCAGATACCAGAAACAATGCGATCGTAAATTGGGTTCCCGAGAAAAAGCCCAAAAAGTCGTTCAAAAATTTTTTTTATTTCAAAGTCACTCGCGGGAGACATTCATTGCTATTGTCAGGTCCAGGAGTGGAACACTGACTCATACATAGGCTGCTTGGAACCGGGGGACTGCCCTAAACGGTTGAATACCAGAAACAACGCGATCGGAACTGGGGTTCCCGAGATAAAGCCCAAAACGTAGTTTTTTTGGAGAATTATTTCAAATTCACTCGCGGGAGACATTCATTGCTATTGTCAGGTCCAGGAATGGAACACTGACTCGTTCATAGGCTCCTTGGAATCTGGAGATGCCCCCGAACATGCAGATACCAGAAACAATGTGATCGGTAAGGGGGTTCCCGAGAAAAAGCCCAAAAAGTCGTTCAAAAATTTTTTTTATTTCAAAGTCACTCGCAGGAGACATTCATTGCTATTGTCAGGTCCAGGAGTGGAACACTGACTCGTGCATAGGCTCGTTGGAATCGGGAGACTCCCCTGAACATGGGGATACCAGAAACAACGCGATCGGAAAGGGAGTTCCCGAGAAAAAGCCCAAAAGGTCATAAAAAAAAAAAAAATGATTTCAAAGTCACTCGCGGGAGACATTCATTGTTATTGTCAGGTCCAGAAGTGGAACACTGACTCGTGCATAGGCTCTTTGGAACCGGGAGATGCCTCTGAACATGTGGATACCAGAAACAATGCGATCGGTAAGGGGGTTCCCGAGAAAAAGCCCAAAAAGTCGTTCAAAAATTTTTTTTATTTCAAAGTCACTCGCGGGAGACATTCATTGTTATTGTCAGGTCCAGAAGTGGAACACTGACTCGTGCATAGGCTCTTTGGAACCGGGAGATGCCTCTGAACATGCAGATACCAGAAACAATGTGATCGGTAAGGGGGTTCCCGAGAAAAAGCCCAAAAAGTCGTTCAAAAATTTTTTTTATTTCAAAGTCACTCGCAGGAGACATTCATTGCTATTGTCAGGTCCAGGAGTGGAACACTGACTCGTGCATAGGCTCGTTGGAATCGGGAGACTCCCCTGAACATGGGGATACCAGAAACAACGCGATCGGAAAGGGAGTTCCCGAGAAAAAGCCCAAAAGGTCATAAAAAAAAAAAAAATGATTTCAAAGTCACTCGCGGGAGACATTCATTGTTATTGTCAGGTCCAGAAGTGGAACACTGACTCGTGCATAGGCTCTTTGGAACCGGGAGATGCCTCTGAACATGTGGATACCAGAAACAATGCGATCGGAAGAGGGGTTCCGGATATAAAGCCCAAAAAGTAGTTTTTGTTCGAGAATTATTTCAAAGTCACTCGTGGGAGACATTCATTGCTATTGTCAGGTCCAGGAATGGAACACTGAATCGTGCATAGGCTCCTTGGAATCTGGAGATGCCCCCGAACAGGCAGATACCAGAAACAATGCGATCGGAAAGGGGGTTCCCGAGAAAAAGCCCAAAAAGTCGTTCAAAAAATTTTTTATTTCAAAGTCACTCGCGGGAGACATTCATTGCTATTGTCAGGTCCAGAAGTGGAACACTGACTCGTGCATAGGCTCGTTGGAACCGGGAGATGGCTCTGAATATGTGGATACCAGAAACAATGCGATCGGAAGAGGGGTTCCGGATATAAAGCCCAAAAAGTAGTTTTTGTTCGAGAATTATTTTAAAGTCACTCGCGGGATGACATTTATGGTTATTGCTGGGCCCAGGAGCAGACCAATGGATCAGGAATATATTCGTTGGAACCGGCAGACTCCTGTGAACTTTCTAGTACCAGAAACAACGCGACCGGAACAGGGGTTCCCGAGATAAAGCCCAAAACGTAGTTTTTTTCGAGAATGATTTCAAAGTCCCTCGCGGGAGACATTTATGGCTATTGCCTGGTCCCGGAGTGGAACACTGATGCATGCTCAGGCTTGTTGGAACCGGGAGACTCCCTTGAACATTGCAATACCAGAAACAACACATTCGGAACGGTGTTTCCCAAGATAAAGCCCAAAACATAGTTTTTTTGAGAATTATTTCAAAGTCCCTCGTGGGAGACATTTATGGCTATTGCCGGGCCCAGGAGCAGACCACCGGCTCAATCATAGGCTCATTGGAACCGGGAGACTCCCATGAACATGGGGATCTCAGAAACAACACAATCGGAACAGGGGTTCCCGAGATGAAGCCCAGAGCGGAACACCAACTCGTCCATAGGCTCGATGGAACCGGGAGACTCCCCCGAACATGGGGATACCAGAAACAACGCGATCGGAAAGGGGTCTCCCGAGAAAAAGCCCAAAAAGTCGTTTAAAAATTTTTTTTATTTCAAAGTCACTCGCGGGAGACATTCATTGTTATTGTCAGGTCCAGAAGTGGAACACTGACTCGTGCATAGGCTCCTTGGAACCGGGAGATGCCTCTGAACATGTGGATACCAGAAACAATGCGATCGGAAGAGGGGTTCCGGATATAAAGCCCAAAAAGTAGTTTTTTTCGAGAATTATTTTAAAGTCACTCGCGGGAGACATTTATGGCTATTGCCGGGCCCAGTAGCGGACAATTGGCTCATGCATAGGCTCTTTGTAACCGTGAGACTCCCCTGAACATGGGGATACCAGAAACCACGCGATCGGAAAGGGGTTTCCCGAGAAAAAGCCCAAAAAGTTTTTTATTTATTTATTATTATTTCAAAGTCACTCGCGGGAGACATTCATTGCTATTGTCAGGTCCAGGAATGGAACACTGACTCGTGCACAGGCTCTTTGGAATCGGGAGACGGCCCCGAACATGCGGATACCAGAAACAATGCGATCAGAAAGGGGGTTCCCGAGAAAAAGCCCAAAAAGTCGTTTTTTTTTTAGAATTATTTCAAAGTCACTCGCGGGAGACATTCATTGCTATTGTCAGGTCCAGGAGTGGAACACTGACTCATACATAGGCTGCTTGGAACCGGGGGACTGCCCTAAACGGTTGAATACCAGAAACAACGCGATCGGAACTGGGGTTCCCGAGATAAAGCCCAAAACGTAGTTTTTTTGGAGAATTATTTCAAATTCACTCGCGGGAGACATTCATTGCTATTGTCAGGTCCAGGAATGGAACACTGACTCGTTCATAGGCTCCTTGGAATCTGGAGATGCCCCCGAACATGCAGATACCAGAAACAATGCGATCGGAAATTGGGTTCCCGAGAAAAAGCCCAAAAAGTCGTTCAAAAATTTTTTTTATTTCAAAGTCACTCGCGGGAGACATTCATTGCTATTGTCAGGTCCAGGAGTGGAACACTGACTCATACATAGGCTGCTTGGAACCGGGGGACTGCCCTAAACGGTTGAATACCAGAAACAACGCGATCGGAACTGGGGTTCCCGAGATAAAGCCCAAAACGTAGTTTTTTTGGAGAATTATTTCAAATTCACTCGCGGGAGACATTCATTGCTATTGTCAGGTCCAGGAATGGAACACTGACTCGTTCATAGGCTCCTTGGAATCTGGAGATGCCCCCGAACATGCAGATACCAGAAACAATGTGATCGGTAAGGGGGTTCCCGAGAAAAAGCCCAAAAAGTCGTTCAAAAATTTTTTTTATTTCAAAGTCACTCGCAGGAGACATTCATTGCTATTGTCAGGTCCAGGAGTGGAACACTGACTCGGGCATAGGCTCGTTGGAATCGGGAGACTCCCCTGAACATGGGGATACCAGAAACAACGCGATCGGAAAGGGAGTTCCCGAGAAAAAGCCCAAAAGGTCATTAAAAAAAAAAAAATGATTTCAAAGTCACTCGCGGGAGACATTCATTGTTATTGTCAGGTCCAGAAGTGGAACACTGACTCGTGCATAGGCTCTTTGGAACCGGGAGATGCCTCTGAACATGTGGATACCAGAAACAATGCGATCGGAAGAGGGGTTCCGGATATAAAGCCCAAAAAGTAGTTTTTGTTCGAGAATTATTTCAAAGTCACTCGTGGGAGACATTCATTGCTATTGTCAGGTCCAGGAATGGAACACTGAATCGTGCATAGGCTCCTTGGAATCTGGAGATGCCCCCGAACAGGCAGATACCAGAAACAATGCGATCGGAAAGGGGGTTCCCGAGAAAAAGCCCAAAAAGTCGTTCAAAAATTTTTTTATTTCAAAGTCACTCGCGGGAGACATTCATTGCTATTGTCAGGTCCAGAAGTGGAACACTGACTCGTGCATAGGCTCGTTGGAACCGGGAGATGCCTCTGAATATGTGGATACCAGAAACAATGCGATCGGAAGAGGGGTTCTGGATATAAAGCCCAAAAAGTAGTTTTTGTTCGAGAATTATTTTAAAGTCACTCGCGGGATGACATTTATGGTTATTGCTGGGCCCAGGAGCAGACCAATGGATCAGGAATATATTCGTTGGAACCGGCAGACTCCTGTGAACTTTCTAGTACCAGAAACAACGCGACCGGAACAGGGGTTCCCGAGATAAAGCCCAAAACGTAGTTTTTTTCGAGAATGATTTCAAAGTCCCTCGCGGGAGACATTTATGGCTATTGCCTGGTCCCGGAGTGGAACACTGATGCATGCTCAGGCTTGTTGGAACCGGGAGACTCCCTTGAACATTGCAATACCAGAAACAACACGTTCGGAACGGTGTTTCCCAAGATAAAGCCCAAAACATAGTTTTTTTGAGAATTATTTCAAAGTCCCCCGTGGGAGACATTTATGGCTATTGCCAGGCCCAGGAGCGGACCACCGGCTCAATCATAGGCTCATTGGAACCGGGAGACTCCCATGAACATGGGGATCTCAGAAACAACACAATCGGAACAGGGGTTCCGAGATGAAGCCCAGAGCGGAACACCAACTCGTCCATAGGCTCGATGGAACCGGGAGACTCCCCCGAACATGGGGATACCAGAAACAACGTGATCGGAAATGGGGTTTCCCGAGAAAAAGCCCAAAAAGTCGTTTAAAATTTTTTTTTATTTCAAAGTCACTCGCGGGAGACATTCACTGTTATTGTCAGGTCCAGGAATGGAACACTGACTCGTGCATAGGCTCTTTGGAATCGGGAGACTCCCCTGAACATGGGGATACCAGAAATAACGCGATCGGAAAGGGAGTTCCTGAGAAAAAGCCCAAAAGGTCATTTAAAAAAAAAAAAATTATTTCAAAAGTCACTCGCGGGAGACATTCATTGTTATTGTCAGGTCCAGAAGTGGAACACTGACTCGTGCATAGGCTCCTTGGAACCGGGAGATGCCTCTGAACATGTGGATACCAGAAACAATGCGATCGGAAGAGGGGTTCCGGATATAAAGCCCAAAAAGTAGTTTTTTTCGAGAATTATTTTAAAGTCACTCGCGGGAGACATTTATGGCTATTGCCGGGCCCAGTAGCGACAATTGGCTCATGCATAGGCTCTTTGTAACCGTGAGACTCCCCTGAACATGGGGATACCAGAAACCACGCGATCGGAAAGGGGTTTCCCGAGAAAAAGCCCAAAAAGTTTTTTATTTATTTATTATTATTTCAAAGTCACTCGCGGGAGACATTCATTGCTATTGTCAGGTCCAGGAATGGAACACTGACTCGTGCACAGGCTCTTTGGAATCGGGAGACGGCCCCGAACATGCGGATACCAGAAACAATGCGATCAGAAAGGGGGTTCCCGAGAAAAAGGCCAAAAAGTCATTTTTTTTTTAGAATTATTTCAAAGTCACTCGCGGGAGACATTCATTGCTATTGTCAGGTCCAGGAGTGGAACACTGACTCATACATAGGCTGCTTGGAACCGGGGGACTGCCCTAAACGGTTGAATACCAGAAACAACGCGATCGGAACTGGGGTTCCCGAGATAAAGCCCAAAACGTAGTTTTTTTGGAGAATTATTTCAAATTCACTCGCGGGAGACATTCATTGCTATTGTCAGGTCCAGGAATGGAACACTGACTCGTTCATAGGCTCCTTGGAATCTGGAGATGCCCCCGAACATGCAGATACCAGAAACAATGCGATCGTAAATTGGGTTCCCGAGAAAAAGCCCAAAAAGTCGTTCAAAAAATTTTTTTATTTCAAAGTCACTCGCGGGAGACATTCATTGCTATTGTCAGGTCCAGGAGTGGAACACTGACTCATACATAGGCTGCTTGGAACCGGGGGACTGCCCTAAACGGTTGAATACCAGAAACAACGCGATCGGAACTGGGGTTCCCGAGATAAAGCCCAAAACGTAGTTTTTTTGGAGAATTATTTCAAATTCACTCGCGGGAGACATTCATTGCTATTGTCAGGTCCAGGAATGGAACACTGACTCGTTCATAGGCTCCTTGGAATCTGGAGATGCCCCCGAACATGCAGATACCAGAAACAATGTGATCGGTAAGGGGGTTCCCGAGAAAAAGCCCAAAAAGTCGTTCAAAAATTTTTTTTATTTCAAAGTCACTCGCAGGAGACATTCATTGCTATTGTCAGGTCCAGGAGTGGAACACTGACTCGTGCATAGGCTCGTTGGAATCGGGAGACTCCCCTGAACATGGGGATACCAGAAACAACGCGATCGGAAAGGGAGTTCCCGAGAAAAAGCCCAAAAGGTCATAAAAAAAAAAAAAATGATTTCAAAGTCACTCGCGGGAGACATTCATTGTTATTGTCAGGTCCAGAAGTGGAACACTGACTCGTGCATAGGCTCTTTGGAACCGGGAGATGCCTCTGAACATGTGGATACCAGAAACAATGCGATCGGAAGAGGGGTTCCGGATATAAAGCCCAAAAAGTAGTTTTTGTTCGAGAATTATTTCAAAGTCACTCGTGGGAGACATTCATTGCTATTGTCAGGTCCAGGAATGGAACACTGAATCGTGCATAGGCTCCTTGGAATCTGGAGATGCCCCCGAACAGGCAGATACCAGAAACAATGCGATCGGAAAGGGGGTTCCCGAGAAAAAGCCCAAAAAGTCGTTCAAAAAATTTTTTATTTCAAAGTCACTCGCGGGAGACATTCATTGCTATTGTCAGGTCCAGAAGTGGAACACTGACTCGTGCATAGGCTCGTTGGAACCGGGAGATGGCTCTGAATATGTGGATACCAGAAACAATGCGATCGGAAGAGGGGTTCCGGATATAAAGCCCAAAAAGTAGTTTTTGTTCGAGAATTATTTTAAAGTCACTCGCGGGATGACATTTATGGTTATTGCTGGGCCCAGGAGCAGACCAATGGATCAGGAATATATTCGTTGGAACCGGCAGACTCCTGTGAACTTTCTAGTACCAGAAACAACGCGACCGGAACAGGGGTTCCCGAGATAAAGCCCAAAACGTAGTTTTTTTCGAGAATGATTTCAAAGTCCCTCGCGGGAGACATTTATGGCTATTGCCTGGTCCCGGAGTGGAACACTGATGCATGCTCAGGCTTGTTGGAACCGGGAGACTCCCTTGAACATTGCAATACCAGAAACAACACGTTCGGAACGGTGTTTCCCAAGATAAAGCCCAAAACATAGTTTTTTTGAGAATTATTTCAAAGTCCCCCGTGGGAGACATTTATGGCTATTGCCAGGCCCAGGAGCGGACCACCGGCTCAATCATAGGCTCATTGGAACCGGGAGACTCCCATGAACATGGGGATCTCAGAAACAACACAATCGGAACAGGGGTTCCCGAGATGAAGCCCAGAGCGGAACACCAACTCGTCCATAGGCTCGATGGAACCGGGAGACTCCCCCGAACATGGGGATACCAGAAACAACGTGATCGGAAATGGGGTTCCCGAGAAAAAGCCCAAAAAGTCGTTTAAAATTTTTTTTTATTTCAAAGTCACTCGCGGGAGACATTCACTGTTATTGTCAGGTCCAGGAATGGAACACTGACTCGTGCATAGGCTCTTTGGAATCGGGAGACTCCCCTGAACATGGGGATACCAGAAATAACGCGATCGGAAAGGGAGTTCCTGAGAAAAAGCCCAAAAGGTCATTTAAAAAAAAAAAATTATTTCAAAGTCACTCGCGGGAGACATTCATTGTTATTGTCAGGTCCAGAAGTGGAACACTGACTCGTGCATAGGCTCTTTGGAACCGGGAGATGCCTCTGAACATGTGGATACCAGAAACAATGCGACCGGAAGAGGGGTTCCGGATATAAAGCCCAAAAAGTAGTTTTTGTTCGAGAATTATTTCAAAGTCACTCGTGGGAGACATTCATTGCTATTGTCAGGTCCAGGAATGGAACACTGACTCGTGCATAGGCTCCTTGTAACCGTGAGACTCCCCTGAACATGGGGATACCAGAAACAATGCCATCGGAAAGGGGGTTCCCGAGAAAAAGCCCAAAAAGTCGTAAAAAAAATAAAATTATTTCAAAGTCACTCGCGGGAGACATTCATTGCTATTGTCAGGTCCAGAAGTGGAACACTGACTCGTGCATAGGCTCGTTGGAACCGGGAGATGCCTCTGAATATGTGGATACCAAAAACAATGCGATCGGAAGAGGGGTTCCGGATATAAAGCCCAAAAAGTAGTTTTTGTTCGAGAATTATTTTAAAGTCACTCGTGGGAGACATTTATGGCTATTGCCGGGCCCAGGAGCGGACAATTGGCTCATGCATGAGCTCCTTGTAACCGTGAGACTCCCCTGAACATGGGGATACCAGAAACCACGCGATCGGAAAGGGGGTTCCCGAGAAAAAGCCCAAAAAGTATATATTTTTTAAATTATTATTTCAAAGTCACTCGTGGGAGACATTCATTGCTATTGTCAGGTCCAGTAATGGAACACTGACTCGTCCATAGGCTCCTTGGAATCTGGAGATGCCCCCGAACATGCAGATACCAGAAACAATGCGATCGGAAAGGGGGTTCCCGAGAAAAAGCCCAAAAAGTCGTTCAAAAATTTTTTTTATTTCAAAGTCACTCGCGGGAGACATTCATTGCTATTGTCAGGTTCAGGAGTGGAACACTGACTCGTGCATAGGCTCCGTGGAATCGGGAGACTCCCCTGAACATGGGGATACCAGAAACAACGCGATCGGAAAGGGAGTTCCCGAGAAAAAGCCCAAAAGGTCATTTAAAAAAAAAAAAATTTTTCAAAGTCACTCGCGGGAGACATTCATTGTTATTGTCAGGTCCAGAAGTGGAACACTGACTCGTGCATAGGCTCTTTGGAACCGGGAGATGCCTCCGAACATGTGGATACCAGAAACAATGCGATCGGAAGAGGGGTTCCGGATATAAAGCCCAAAAAGTAGTTTTTGTTTGAGAATTATTTCAAAGTCACTCGTGGGAGACATTCATTGCTATTGTCAGGTCCAGGAATGGAACACTGACTCGTGCATAGGCTCCTTGGAATCTGGAGATGCCCCCGAACATGCAGATACCAGAAACAATGCGATCGGAAAGGGGGTTCCCGAGAAAAAGCCCAAAAAGTCGTTCAAAAAAAAAATTTATTTCAAAGTCACTCGCGGGAGACATTCATTGCTATTGTCAGGTCCAGAAGTGGAACACTGACTCGTGCATAGGCTCGTTGGAACCGGGAGATGCCTCTGAATATGTGGATACCAGAAACAATGCGATCGGAAGAGGGGTTCCGGATATAAAGCCCAAAAAGTAGTTTTTGTTCGAGAATTATTTTAAAGTCACTCGCGGGAGACATTTATGGTTATTGCTGGGCCCAGGAGCAGACCAATGGATCAGGAATATATTCGTTGGAACCGGCAGACTCCTGTGAACTTTCTAGTACCAGAAACAACGCGACCGGAACAGGGGTTCCCAAGATAAAGCCCAAAACGTAGTTTTTTTCGAGAATGATTTCAAAGTCCCTCGCGGGAGACATTTATGGCTATTGCCTGGTCCCGGAGTGGAACACTGATGCATGCTCAGGCTTGTTGGAACCGGGAGACTCCCTTGAACATTGCAATACCAGAAACAACACATTCGGAACGGTGTTTCCCAAGATAAAGCCCAAAACATAGTTTTTTTGAGAATTATTTCAAAGTCCCTCGTGGGAGACATTTATGGCTATTGCCGGGCCCAGGAGCAGACCACCGGCTCAATCATAGGCTCATTGGAACCGGGAGACTCCCATGAACATGGGGATCTCAGAAACAACACAATCGGAACAGGGGTTCCCGAGATGAAGCCCAGAGCGGAACACCAACTCGTCCATAGGCTCGATGGAACCGGGAGACTCCCCCGAACATGGGGATACCAGAAACAACGCGATCGGAAAGGGGTCTCCCGAGAAAAAGCCCAAAAAGTCGTTTAAAATTTTTTTTTATTTCAAAGTCACTCGCGGGAGACATTCATTGTTATTGTCAGGTCCAGAAGTGGAACACTGACTCGTGCATAGGCTCCTTGGAACCGGGAGATGCCTCTGAACATGTGGATACCAGAAACAATGCGATCGGAAGAGGGGTTCCGGATATAAAGCCCAAAAAGTATTTTTTTTCGAGAATTATTTTAAAGTCACTCGCGGGAGACATTTATGGCTATTGCCAGGCCCAGTAGCGGACAATTGGCTCATGCATAGGCTCTTTGTAACCGTGAGACTCCCCTGAACATGGGGATACCAGAAACCACGCGATCGGAAAGGGGTTTCCCGAGAAAAAGCCCAAAAAGTTTTTTATTTATTTATTATTATTTCAAAGTCACTCGCGGGAGACATTCATTGCTATTGTCAGGTCCAGGAGTGGAACACTGACTCATGCATAGGCTCTTTGTAACCGAGAGACTCCCCTGAACATGGGGATACCAGAAAGAACGCGATCGGAAAGGGGGTTCCCGAGAAAAAGCCCAAAAAGTATAAAAATAAAAAAAATTATTTCAAAGTCACTCGCGGGAGACATTCATTGTTATTGTCAGGTCCAGAAGTGGAACACTGACTCGTGCATAGGCTCTTTGGAACCGGGAGATGCCTCCGAACATGTGGATACCAGAAACAATGCGATCGGAAGAGGGGTTCCGGATATAAAGCCCAAAAAGTAGTTTTTGTTTGAGAATTATTTCAAAGTCACTCGTGGGAGACATTCATTGCTATTGTCAGGTCCAGGAATGGAACACTGACTCGTGCATAGGCTCCTTGGAATCTGGAGATGCCCCCGAACATGCAGATACCAGAAACAATGCGATCGGAAAGGGGGTTCCCGAGAAAAAGCCCAAAAAGTCGTTCAAAAAATTTTTTTCTTTCAAAGTCACTCGCGGGAGACATTCATTGCTATTGTCAGGTCCAGAAGTGGAACACTGACTCGTGCATAGGCTCGTTGGAACCGGGAGATGCCTCTGAATATGTGGATACCAGAAACAATGCGATCGGAAGAGGGGTTCCGGATATAAAGCCCAAAAAGTAGTTTTTGTTCGAGAATTATTTTAAAGTCACTCGCGGGAGACATTTATGGTTATTGCTGGGCCCAGGAGCAGACCAATGGATCAGGAATATATTCGTTGGAACCGGCAGACTCCTGTGAACTTTCTAGTACCAGAAACAACGCGACCGGAACAGGGGTTCCCAAGATAAAGCCCAAAACGTAGTTTTTTTCGAGAATGATTTCAAAGTCCCTCGCGGGAGACATTTATGGCTATTGCCTGGTCCCGGAGTGGAACACTGATGCATGCTCAGGCTTGTTGGAACCGGGAGACTCCCTTGAACATTGCAATACCAGAAACAACACATTCGGAACGGTGTTTCCCAAGATAAAGCCCAAAACATAGTTTTTTTGAGAATTATTTCAAAGTCCCTCGTGGGAGACATTTATGGCTATTGCCGGGCCCAGGAGCAGACCACCGGCTCAATCATAGGCTCATTGGAACCGGGAGACTCCCATGAACATGGGGATCTCAGAAACAACACAATTGGAACAGGGGTTCCCGAGATGAAGCCCAGAGCGGAACACCAACTCGTCCATAGGCTCGATGGAACCGGGAGACTCCCCCGAACATGGGGATACCAGAAACAACGCGATCGGAAAGGGGTCTCCCGAGAAAAAGCCCAAAAAGTCGTTTAAAAATTTTTTTTATTTCAAAGTCACTCGCGGGAGACATTCATTGTTATTGTCAGGTCCAGAAGTGGAACACTGACTCGTGCATAGGCTCCTTGGAACCGGGAGATGCCTCTGAACATGTGGATACCAGAAACAATGCGATCGGAAGAGGGGTTCCGGATATAAAGCCCAAAAAGTAGTTTTTTTCGAGAATTATTTTAAAGTCACTCGCGGGACACATTTATGGCTATTGCCGGGCCCAGTAGCGGACAATTGGCTCATGCATAGGCTCTTTGTAACCGTGAGACTCCCCTGAACATGGGGATACCAGAAACCACGCGATCGGAAAGGGGTTTCCCGAGAAAAAGCCCAAAAAGTTTTTTATTTATTTATTATTATTTCAAAGTCACTCGCGGGAGACATTCATTGCTATTGTCAGGTCCAGGAGTGGAACACTGACTCATGCATAGGCTCTTTGTAACCGAGAGACTCCCCTGAACATGGGGATACCAGAAAGAACGCGATCGGAAAGGGGGTTCCCGAGAAAAAGCCCAAAAAGTATAAAAATAAAAAAAATTATTTCAAAGTCACTCGCGGGAGACATTCATTGTTATTGTCAGGTCCAGAAGTGGAACACTGACTCGTGCATAGGCTCTTTGGAACCGGGAGATGCCTCCGAACATGTGGATACCAGAAACAATGCGATCGGAAGAGGGGTTCCGGATATAAAGCCCAAAAAGTAGTTTTTGTTTGAGAATTATTTCAAAGTCACTCGTGGGAGACATTCATTGCTATTGTCAGGTCCAGGAATGGAACACTGACTCGTGCATAGGCTCCTTGGAATCTGGAGATGCCCCCGAACATGCAGATACCAGAAACAATGCGATCGGAAAGGGGGTTCCCGAGAAAAAGCCCAAAAAGTCGTTCAAAAAATTTTTTTCTTTCAAAGTCACTCGCGGGAGACATTCATTGCTATTGTCAGGTCCAGAAGTGGAACACTGACTCGTGCATAGGCTCGTTGGAACCGGGAGATGCCTCTGAATATGTGGATACCAGAAACAATGCGATCGGAAGAGGGGTTCCGGATATAAAGCCCAAAAAGTAGTTTTTGTTCGAGAATTATTTTAAAGTCACTCGCGGGAGACATTTATGGTTATTGCTGGGCCCAGGAGCAGACCAATGGATCAGGAATATATTCGTTGGAACCGGCAGACTCCTGTGAACTTTCTAGTACCAGAAACAACGCGACCGGAACAGGGGTTCCCAAGATAAAGCCCAAAACGTAGTTTTTTTCGAGAATGATTTCAAAGTCCCTCGCGGGAGACATTTATGGCTATTGCCTGGTCCCGGAGTGGAACACTGATGCATGCTCAGGCTTGTTGGAACCGGGAGACTCCCTTGAACATTGCAATACCAGAAACAACACATTCGGAACGGTGTTTCCCAAGATAAAGCCCAAAACATAGTTTTTTTGAGAATTATTTCAAAGTCCCTCGTGGGAGACATTTATGGCTATTGCCGGGCCCAGGAGCAGACCACCGGCTCAATCATAGGCTCATTGGAACCGGGAGACTCCCATGAACATGGGGATCTCAGAAACAACACAATTGGAACAGGGGTTCCCGAGATGAAGCCCAGAGCGGAACACCAACTCGTCCATAGGCTCGATGGAACCGGGAGACTCCCCCGAACATGGGGATACCAGAAACAACGCGATCGGAAAGGGGTCTCCCGAGAAAAAGCCCAAAAAGTCGTTTAAAAAATTTTTTTTATTTCAAAGTCACTCGCGGGAGACATTCATTGTTATTGTCAGGTCCAGAAGTGGAACACTGACTCGTGCATAGGCTCCTTGGAACCGGGAGATGCCTCTGAACATGTGGATACCAGAAACAATGCGATCGGAAGAGGGGTTCCGGATATAAAGCCCAAAAAGTAGTTTTTTTCGAGAATTATTTTAAAGTCACTCGCGGGACACATTTATGGCTATTGCCGGGCCCAGTAGCGGACAATTGGCTCATGCATAGGCTCTTTGTAACCGTGAGACTCCCCTGAACATGGGGATACCAGAAACCACGCGATCGGAAAGGGGTTTCCCGAGAAAAAGCCCAAAAAGTTTTTTATTTATTTATTATTATTTCAAAGTCACTCGCGGGAGACATTCATTGCTATTGTCAGGTCCAGGAGTGGAACACTGACTCATGCATAGGCTCTTTGGAACCGAGAGACTCCCCTGAACATGGGGATACCAGAAAGAACGCGATCGGAAAGGGGGTTCCCGAGAAAAAGCCCAAAAAGTATAAAAATAAAAAAAATTATTTCAAAGTCACTCGCGGGAGACATTCATTGTTATTGTCAGGTCCAGAAGTGGAACACTGACTCGTGCATAGGCTCTTTGGAACCGGGAGATGCCTCCGAACATGTGGATACCAGAAACAATGCGATCGGAAGAGGGGTTCCGGATATAAAGCCCAAAAAGTAGTTTTTGTTTGAGAATTATTTCAAAGTCACTCGTGGGAGACATTCATTGCTATTGTCAGGTCCAGGAATGGAACACTGACTCGTGCATAGGCTCCTTGGAATCTGGAGATGCCCCCGAACATGCAGATACCAGAAACAATGCGATCGGAAAGGGGGTTCCCGAGAAAAAGCCCAAAAAGTCGTTCAAAAATTTTTTTTATTTCAAAGTCACTCGCGGGAGACATTCATTGCTATTGTCAGGTCCAGAAGTGGAACACTGACTCGTGCATAGGCTCGTTGGAACCGGGAGATGCCTCTGAATATGTGGATACCAGAAACAATGCGATCGGAAGAGGGGTTCCGGATATAAAGCCCAAAAAGTAGTTTTTGTTCGAGAATTATTTTAAAGTCACTCGCGGGAGACATTTATGGTTATTGCTGGGCCCAGGAGCAGACCAATGGATCAGGAATATATTCGTTGGAACCGGCAGACTCCTGTGAACTTTCTAGTACCAGAAACAACGCGACCGGAACAGGGGTTCCCAAGATAAAGCCCAAAACGTAGTTTTTTTCGAGAATGATTTCAAAGTCCCTCGCGGGAGACATTTATGGATATTGCCTGGTCCCGGAGTGGAACACTGATGCATGCTCAGGCTTGTTGGAACCGGGAGACTCCCTTGAACATTGCAATACCAGAAACAACACATTCGGAACAGTGTTTCCCAAGATAAAGCCCAAAACATAGTTTTTTTGAGAATTATTTCAAAGTCCCTCGTGGGAGACATTTATGGCTATTGCCGGGCCCAGGAGCAGACCACCGGCTCAATCATAGGCTCATTGGAACCGGGAGACTCCCATGAACATGGGGATCTCAGAAACAACACAATTGGAACAGGGGTTCCCGAGATGAAGCCCAGAGCGGAACACCAACTCGTCCATAGGCTCGATGGAACCGGGAGACTCCCCCGAACATGGGGATACCAGAAACAACGCGATCGGAAAGGGGTCTCCCGAGAAAAAGCCCAAAAAGTCGTTTAAAAATTTTTTTTATTTCAAAGTCACTCGCGGGAGACATTCATTGTTATTGTCAGGTCCAGAAGTGGAACACTGACTCGTGCATAGGCTCCTTGGAACCGGGAGATGCCTCTGAACATGTGGATACCAGAAACAATGCGATCGGAAGAGGGGTTCCGGATATAAAGCCCAAAAAGTAGTTTTTTTCGAGAATTATTTTAAAGTCACTCGCGGGAGACATTTATGGCTATTGCCGGGCCCAGTAGCGGACAATTGGCTCATGCATAGGCTCTTTGTAACCGTGAGACTCCCCTGAACATGGGGATACCAGAAACCACGCGATCGGAAAGGGGTTTCCCGAGAAAAAGCCCAAAAAGTTTTTATTTTATTTATTATTATTTCAAAGTCACTCGCGGGAGACATTCATTGCTATTGTCAGGTCCAGGAGTGGAACACTGACTCATGCATAGGCTCTTTGGAACCGAGAGACTCCCCTGAACATGGGGATACCAGAAAGAACGCGATCGGAAAGGGGGTTCCCGAGAAAAAGCCCAAAAAGTATAAAAATAAAAAAAATTATTTCAAAGTCACTCGCGGGAGACATTCATTGTTATTGTCAGGTCCAGAAGTGGAACACTGACTCGTGCATAGGCTCTTTGGAACCGGGAGATGCCTCCGAACATGTGGATACCAGAAACAATGCGATCGGAAGAGGGGTTCCGGATATAAAGCCCAAAAAGTAGTTTTTGTTTGAGAATTATTTCAAAGTCACTCGTGGGAGACATTCATTGCTATTGTCAGGTCCAGGAATGGAACACTGACTCGTGCATAGGCTCCTTGGAATCTGGAGATGCCCCCGAACATGCAGATACCAGAAACAATGCGATCGGAAAGGGGGTTCCCGAGAAAAAGCCCAAAAAGTCGTTCAAAAAATTTTTTTATTTCAAAGTCACTCGCGGGAGACATTCATTGCTATTGTCAGGTCCAGAAGTGGAACACTGACTCGTGCATAGGCTCGTTGGAACCGGGAGATGCCTCTGAATATGTGGATACCAGAAACAATGCGATCGGAAGAGGGGTTCCGGATATAAAGCCCAAAAAGTAGTTTTTGTTCGAGAATTATTTTAAAGTCACTCGCGGGAGACATTTATGGTTATTGCTGGGCCCAGGAGCAGACCAATGGATCAGGAATATATTCGTTGGAACCGGCAGACTCCTGTGAACTTTCTTGTACCAGAAACAACGCGACCGGAACAGGGGTTCCCAAGATAAAGCCCAAAACGTAGTTTTTTTCGAGAATGATTTCAAAGTCCCTCGCTGGAGACATTTATGGCTATTGCCTGGTCCCGGAGTGGAACACTGATGCATGCTCAGGCTTGTTGGAACCGGGAGGCTCCCCTGAATGTTCCAATACCAGAAACAATGCGATCGGAACGGTGCTTCCCAAGAAAAAGCCCAAAACATCGTTTTTTTGAGAATTATTTCAAAGTCCCCCGCAGGAGACATTTATGGCTATTGCCGGGCCCAGGAGCGGACAACCGGCTCATGCATAGGGTATTTCGAACCGAGAGACTCCCCTGAACATTGCAATACCAGAAACAACGCGATCGGAACGGGGGTTCCCGAGATGAAGCCCAAAACGTAGTTTTTTTGAGAATTATTTCAAAGTCCCTCGCGGGAGACATTTATGGCTATTTCCGGGCCCAGGAGTGGACCACCGGCTCATGCATAGGCTCGTTGGAACCGAGACACTCCCTTGAACTTTGGAGTACCAGAAACAACATGATCGGAATGGGGGTTCCCGAGATAACGCCCAAAACTGAGTTGTTTTTTTTGGAATAATTTCAAAGTCCCTCGCGGGAGACATTTATGGCTATTGCCTGGTCCCGGAGTGGAACACTGATGCAAAGTGCTTCCTGCTTGTGCTGCTGCTGCCTACCAACCTGCTGCGGTGTGCACGTCCAGCCGGGACCCCAGCTCTGCTAACCTGCAACTGTTCCTGCCACTCCGGTCTGCCCTGTCCCCCGCTCCCCGCTCCTCCTCTGCTCAGCCTGCCCGGATTCCTGTCACCACCACCAGTCCCTGGCCTCTCCCGCTCCTGCTGCTCCCCTGCTGTAACCACCTTCCGGACTGTCTGTCATTCTATGTTCTCCCTATGCTTCAGGAGGGATTCTGGTCGAAGCAATAATTTATTGGAGCTAGTACTCCCAGTGTTGTGTGTCGTGCAGTTGAGTCCAGTTCCTATTAGGAACCGTAACTAACTATTCTTGTTCTCCCTATGCTTCAGGAGGAACTCTGGTCGAAGCAATAAAATATTGAAGTATCTGAACGTTGAGTCGTGCATTTGAGTCCAGTTCATATTCGAAACCATAACACGTGGACTGGAGGGAAACGGCGGATGTAACATTTCAACTATAATGTCCAAATTGCTATTTGGATTTTAATGTAAAATTGGTATGTCAGCATCATATTTTTGCCATATGATTTAGGACAGGGCTGGACTGGCTATATAGTCTACATGCCCGCGGGCATGTGGGCCGGTCTAGTTTTGGGCCGGTATGATTTATTTATTAAAAAAAAAAAAAAAAAAAACATTTTTAATGTTTTTGTTATCGAGCGGCCCCCAAAAAATGGACAGCGGCCCATTGGCTCATTTTCTATACTGACAGTGGGCCGGCCCAATCACATGCTTAAGCCCAACCCCTCCCGTCTGGTAGGCTCAACCCTGACACCTCCTCCCTGTTGTCAAGTTGTTGTCAGTTGAGAAATGGATCGAAATGGATCGAAAGCGCAAAGGAGGTGCCCAGAAAATTAGAGACAAGAAAGTCCAAAAGTTGGCAGAGGATGCCTCAAAATGTAGAAAGATTACACAAATGTTCTCTGGAACTGCTGCTAGTAGCAGTAACAGTAGCAGTAATGTTAACGTTAGTCAGCAGCAACGCGAGTCGGACAGTGACACAGACTCAGAGTCAGTTGTGACAGTGGAGGATATAAGCAGTCACTCGGTCAGTCAGTCACTCGGTCTCACTAAGCAACGTTACGTTAGCATAATTTTTTGGGCTAGGTCTTATGAATGTTAGCACAGAATGGCTAATGCTATTGCTAACTCTAGATGAGCCTAGTCCAACAACAGCGCGAGCGCGCTGATTTTGACAGACCGTTTGAGCGCTCTTTTCAAACCGGTCCCTTCACAGATTTATTTAGTACAGTATCGTACGTTATCGCAGGGGGTTTCAGGAACAATATTATGTGCTGTTATTATTAACTATTGTCGACACGATCGAGGATTTACCGCGACTAGACTGATGTAAAATGTAGCTAACTAGCCAGGGCGTCTGGCAGCTTGAGCGTCTGATGCAACTGACGTAGGCTAACGCCGGGTGCCAAAATAATGTTTCTTTTGGGAATAATAGCCGCATGTGTTTGATCATTAGACTATACCCCGTAGCAGACTAATTGTACGTTAGTAGTAGTAGTAGTAGGCTAGTAGTAGTAGTAGTAGTAGTTGTTGTTGTTGTAGCAAACTAGCTCTGTTATTTTGAATATGGCTATCATTTTTTGGAATGTGGCTACTGGCTATCATCATGCTACTACTGTAGTGATTTTGTAGAATTGTGGTGCCATATTTGGAAAATTATTTTCCATTGACCTGTGTATTAAAAAGGGCTTCGCCTTCTCGGTGAAGAAGCCCTTTGAAACAAGTGTGATATAGGGGCTATATCTATATAAATAAACAAATTTAACTTGAGAAAGCATAGATTGAATTTCAAGATCAAAACATGTCTTGTTGTTGAACCAGGTGCGTGTCTGTCTGTCTGTCCGTCCTCTTTTTCTCTCCTTCCTACAGGCTACATTGTCTGCTATTTACAGACAGAGTTCATATTGTATTTGTTTTATGTTTTGTATGTATATTGTTTACTTAAAATTGTATTAAATAATTTGAATTATTCCTATGACTTTGAGCAGAGCTTTTTCTTTAACAATTACTTAACAGTATGAGTATGGGTATTGTTTGCTCAGCAGCCATGTCTCATCACCTTGGAATAAGTCGACAGTGAGTGAGTACACTGGTCCACACTTGCATTGGTATACTTGATCTGTCCATGACACTGATGATTTGATGAATGGTAGATATCCATCATATGCATATTGAACAGACTGCAAGGATGTTGTAGTGATGGGCGGTGTCCGACCGATTGTGGTGGGCTGGTCTGAGCCAAATGGCAGGGCCTATTTTTTGCCCCAGTCCAGCCCTGATTTAGGATAACAATTAGTTTATAGAAATTTAGTTTATGTAATGATTAGGGGTGTCACGATACCGATTCGAAATCGAAAATCGATCGAAATGAGCGTTCGATTTCGAACTTCGAAATCACAAGCTGGTTCGCGATTCTCCAAGTTTTTTTTTTTCTCTCCACCCCCGCCCCCGGGCGCTCTTCTTAGCCTTTCATGTGATGGGTAAAATGTTTTAAAAAAAGTAGCCTACTTGGCCATCTCTAATGTAAGCGTTTCCGACAAAACGAAACTTGACGCCTTCCACTGCATTTTGTTCGTCCACGCAGGCGTGCGTCCGAAGAAAAAAAAACACAGCTGCTAGTTAACGTTAGCTTAACCGGTAGCCTGCATTACTTTTCGACACATGGCCACTGCCGGAGTCGGAGATGGAGAAACAGAACTGCAAAATCCTCCTGCTTCCCTCAAGTCACCGGTGTGGCAACAGTTTGCCTTCCCCGTGAGTTATATAAACAACGAACGCGTCATTGACAAAAAAACGACAGTTTGTCGGCTATGCTACACGCGAGTACCATACGCCACCTCAGGCAACACGTGAAATATGGCAGGACACATTCGCAGGCATCACAAATAAATAGATTTGACTGGGAAAAAAACATTGACACAGGCAACTCTTCCATTCTCATTTAGAGCCAAGCTTCCACAAAATTCAACTTGCGCTAAAGAAATAACTAGCGCAATAGGAGTGTTTGTAGCATCAGACATGCGACCCTATTCGGTGGTGGGGAACGCTGGATTTAAGCATTTAATGCAGAATTAATTGCCTTGACGACAATGTAAATGTAAATGACCGTTGTCAGGGCATAAAACCAATGTGTAAATTGTTAATAGCGTGGTAAATGTTCAACTGTTTATTATTCTAGTCTAGTTTTGATAAAGCTCTTAACTGTTTAGGTGTGTTTAAATATTCTCATATTTTTGTTATTATTTTTAATTGTTATTATTCAAATAAAAGTTACTTATTGAGAAACAAGTATTTTTCTTTACAAATCAAGACTCGATAGTCTAACAATGGTATAGCCATTAGTTAGACTATAGTGCTGGAAAAAAAAATAGTGCTGAAAAAAAAATCGAGAATCGAATCGCGGATTTGGAGAATCGTGACACCCCTAGTAATGATGTAGTGTCATCACCTCCATTGCATAATTCCAGGTATTGTCACTATTAAAATTTATTAATAACCAAAGCAAAGTGTTGGATTCGATTAGTCCATTTTAAGTCTATTTGTGGCCTGGTACACATTTACCTAAATGTTTACTTTTTTATATTTACATTTATATTTAATTTCTACATCTATATTTGATAGATTTTAACCTAATGTTTTGACAGTTGAACAGCTCCACACCTTTAACAGAGGAACAGGAGAGATCCATCTGGGATTTAGCTGTCACGAACCTAATACGGGCTGGACCCAAATGCAACGACCAGGAGGCAGAGGGACAGAAAAGGGTAATTTATTATAGCTTGGGGTAGTCCCAAGCTGTACACAGATAATACACAGTAACACAATAAGTCCGGAGCTTCTCCGGACCTTGAATCTGCTCCAAGCCGGAGCTGGACTTTAAACGGCAACAGGATGTTCCAAGCCGGAACTAGACTTGGTACTGGAACTGGATCGGACCAAACAGGAACTGGATCACGGGAACACGGAGTTGTTCCAAACCGGAACTGGACTGGACTGGGACTGGGTAGTCAAACTGGAACTGGATCACGGGAACACGGAGTTGTTCCAAACCGGAACTGGACTGGACTGGTTAGTCAAACTGGAACTGGATCACAGGAACACGGAGTTGTTCCAAACCGGAACTGGACTTAGTACGGGACACTGGTTGTTCCAAACCGGAACTGGACTGGACTGGGACTGGATAGTTAGACTGGAACTGGATCACGGGAACACAGAGTTGTTCCAAACCGGAACTGGACTTGGTACGGAACACTGGGTTGTTCCAAACCGGAACTGGACTGGACTGGGACTGGATAGTCAAACTGGAACTGGAGCACGGGAACACAGAGTGTTCCAAACCGGAACTGGACTTGGTACGGGACACTGTATGTTCCAAACCGGAACTGGACTGGACTGGTTAGTCAAACTGGAACTGGGCTGACAGGAACTGGATCAGGTTTCACTGGAACAAGACAACTGGAATGTTCCACACTGGAACTGGACTTGGCGGATCAGGACATAGAACAGAGACAACCGGTTATGGAATACATAAAAAGTAAAGGAGGGGGAGTCGGGGTAAATAGTAACAGGGAACCAGGTAAACTAAGCAGAGGTAGGGGTAGCAGCTGGATATGGCAAGGCAGAGCAGTGCAGCGGACCGCGGGTTGGCCCGGTTGAGGCAGCAGGGCAACAGTAGTAGATGCAACCGTAACCGTAACAATGGCGGTAGCTACGGCCGGACAGGAACCACTGTAGAATGGAGGAGCAGAACACCCAGCTGCGGGCGCAACGTCAGGTGGGAGCTGAGGTACCGCAACACAATCAGGGAAACGCGAACAGCTACAGACTGGCAGAAACAGTAGAATGGTGGTTAACGAGACAGGCAATATTTAGGCAGGAAGAACCGCAAACAGACAGGACTGGTTAGCAAACAACAGAAGGCAATGAGCACTAAAGCCCTGAGACAGAACCAAACTGAAGTTAGATGCACAGGACAGGGATTTCAAAGACCAGGATACAAACGAACAACGTTAACGAACTGGCGCCAAATAGCAGCCAGCCGGAGGGTTAAATAGGGAAGTGAGATTGGAAACAATTAAGAAGGCGTGCAAATGTAAGCGAGGGTGATTGAACAAGCGAAGTGTGAGGAATGCATGTTGCAACGGAGAAAGGAGATAGGCTGAGACAGGAGTGGGGAAAGGGAGTGAAACAAACGGAAGGAACACGCCCAGTCTGCAGCAACGGGGAAAACACGGACAAAGGGAATCAAATATGACACGGAGGGAAAGGGCAAAACCCGGAAAACGGACAGGATGGGAACGGAACGTTACATTAGCATTTGGATGGGATCTTCCAGGAGTTTTCTTTTGGATCTCCCGAAAGAAAACAAAAGATGGCTAATGGAAAAGCTTCTTCTTCATGCAGTGAGTTATATATTTTTACCCCTCACATAAAGTGTGCATGTTTTCATACAATCTGTATTTTAAATAATAGTTGTTCTCATTGCATAAAGCTAACTAGCCCCTGCTAGCTTGCATTCATTATTTGCCATGTTAATATTTTTTGGTGAACTTTTCCTATTGGCTATTTCACATATCCTATTTGTTACTTTTTAATAGGAAATATTACTGTCTTATGAAACTATCAAAAATATTTGTAGCCTTTACTTGACTGGATTTCAAATGTAAGTTTGAACACTGATTTTACAAGAAAGAAATGTATTTGATGTTAGTTTATCTGTGTTAAAAAACACATAGTTGAACTGGTGAATCTGAAATTTGAAAATAAAATAAAAAATGGTCTTGCATGTATTGCTACTGTTTTTCCTAGGTTTTTTGCCGATCACGACAGTGTTAGATTTTAGTCATTTCAAAGTTTGTTTAGCAAAATGTTTCAGTTTAAAGTAGAATCTGTATGCCACAACATATATGAGACTTAGGTGCTGAATGGCCTGGGAAATTAGCTATGTTAATTTCCCCCTCTCGCATTGTTAAGTACTCATTGTCACCTGTATGAATGCCCCCCGAGTTTCCTGGGAATCCTAGCCTGATAGAATAACGTGTTAAATAAAGTTATTGATCTAAGCCCTGAGACAGGAAACTAGGAAGAAGAACCAGAGATAGGAGTGAAGTAACACAGCCACGAGACTCCCCTGTCGAGCCTACCTTTTGTTATCACCTACATGAAATTTCCTGTTTTGTGTGTATAAACGCTGGGCCAGTTTGGAGTGTAAGTCATGTTGGACTAGAAGCTGACATAAACACCATGCTAATAAAGAAGCTATAGCTCCTGTCTTTCATCACGGAGCCGATTCAAGACCCTCTTATTCCTCGAACGTAATTGCAAGTACCGGCTAAGAACAAAAGTGTAATTGAGAAATACGAAGCAATTCTTCAACAGCAAATAAAGCAACTAAAGAAATGGTTGAAAGAAACACTCATATTTGATGTGATAACAGAGAGACCAGACACCATCCCTCTGCTCTTTCTAAGGAGCTCTGCTGTTTTGTACTCGCCCCATGTAAGTATGTAATAGCTCTGTATATTACCAGAAACTATAACTGTTTACTGCTAAATGATTTGAGTGCTACCCAACATTAACAGTGCCTTTCAAATTATCGGTTTTATCATATAGGTGATTCTTGACCGAATAATTTGGCCAGTGCAACCTGACAGCGATGATGAAGATGGTGACATCACCAGTCTTGAGGACAAATGTCACATCATTGGCTTTCTTGAGAACATTAATTGAGGAAGGTACAGTATGTGTCTTTGTAATTTTATTCACCAGTGGGCCTCAAATCACATTAAAGGTCCCGGCCCACAGCAAGTGTTTTTTCTGTTATGGTGTTCAGGACAGGGACCCAATCGCAGACCAGGATGAGGCAAAAGAATGGTTTATGAAGTCCAAGGTCAGAAGCCAGGTAATCAGAAGTAGAGACAGTGCCAAATCAGAAAGCAGGAGAATAGTCGAACAGTCCAAAAATCAGAAACCGGGTAATCATAGGCAGAGGTACAAAAATCGGCAGGCAGAAGCAACGTCACAAAACAATCAAAAAGCTCAAAAGCAGAAAAACAACAAAGGCAAACAAACAGAATCGACAGGCAAAAACTCGGAATCGGAAAACGGAAGGGGGTCTCAGGACTTTCAATAAACATTGTCATGGTTTCTAGCAATCTCTGCTGTTTCTGTGTTCGGTTTTCCTTTTGGCGTCGTCGGGACGCTCTATCTGATTTTTTCCGCCTCCATTCTGGTATTCGTGTTTTGCCCGACAATTATTCTCTGCACCTGTTTTGCGTTTCCTGTCGGCTATAAATACCTCAGAACTTCCGCATTTCCGCACTTCGATATTGTCTTTGTTATTTTGACATGCGAAGTGGTAAGGTAAAGGAATTTCGGTCGCTGTATTTCTGGTTCGTACGAATAGGAAACGCAGCAAGTCTGGTTTAGAGTTAGGAGAAAGATTTATTTTAGTCTTTTTCTTTCCTTTCTCTCTTTATCCTTTGTACTCTTCTGCCAGTTACCTTTTGTTCAGCTCGTTTTCACCTAGAGCTGTAGGTAACAGGTTCTAGTTTCATTTTCATTCTCTCGCCCGTTTTTACAGGGTGTTTCTTTTGTTTTGTTTCACGACCGAGAGCCTTCATAGAGAGCCTTCATAGACTTTCTATGGCAGTTAATACTCCCCCAGTTGCACAAGCACAAACTCCTCCCGTACCCACACCACGTATTATTAGGGAGCCAAAACTCCAATTACCGCAGCGTTATGGTGGAGAACCGGGGAAATGCCGGCCCTTTCTGACACAATGTCTAATTTCTTTTCAAGCACAACCCTCCCGCTTTACTACATCAGAATCCCGCGTAGCTTTCATTTTGTCCCTCCTGAATGATCAAGCTCTCGCTTGGGCTGACCCTTTCAATTCGGGCCAACGCTCCCTGTATTCGCGATTCTATTTAGCTGATGAAGGAGATGCAACTGGTCTTTGATCATGCGGTTTCAGGCGAGGAAGCAGCCAGGAGATTGACCAGCTTACACCAGGGGACTGACACCGTAGCTGCTTTTTCAATCGCATTTCAAGCTTTAGCCGGGGAAACAGGGTGGCCAGACGGTCCGCTGAGATCTTTATTTTTAAAAGTGTTATCGGAACCTATAAAGAACGCTTTGGCTATGCTCAAACCACCTGCCACGTTCAGTGACCTGGTTACCACGGCTATACGCCTGGACAACCGTATCAGGGAGCGTGAGTGAGTTGTTCGTCATACTCCTGTAGGGACCAACAGCCAGCTGACAGTCCTTACACAAACACTGACTGTCACTTTAAGAACATGGAGGCGCGTCTGATGACGTCATCTCCGCACGCGGCGTTTAAAATCCTCATCACACAGTGAACCGGTGTGAAGGCTCCCTTCCCCCCACCAAGTTAATAAAACTGAGTGACGACCATCGCCCCTTTCTTCTCGCCCTTGCATCCAGCAGACTTAGTCACTTTTCCCTGAGACTCCCACGACACGGTGGCATTCACAAAGCTCCGAAACTCCCACAATTCTGTGGAGTTCTCCTAATACTGGGGTTCACAGAACGCAGAGGATTGCTGCTATTGCTGAGGAGATTTCTGTGAAAACACAGAGAACGTGGCTCTCCAAGGGGCCGCTGACTTAGCTCGCCTTGCGGTGCCTAAGTTTGCTTCATCCCACGTGTGAACTAGCGTGCGTGCAGCACTGCACTAGCTGACCACAAGAAACTTCAGCAAAACAAACTTTAAAAACAGCGAGAGGGACACCCCCAGACGACTGGAGAGAGACCAGCTGTCATCGCCACCCACGCCGCGAAAAGGACACTGGCTCGGACTGCTGGAAAACCTCACAATTCACAACTCCACGACCGTGTGTTCACAGGAGCGCAACAGTGACCACCGAAGATGACAACACGGGTGGAAGGATCTCCGTAAGACTGACTAAGCATCCCAGGCAGTAGCTACAGTTTAGTTTAGTCTTATTGGGTTAATGTGAATCTGTGTGGTTATATCTGTCCGTTTACGTTTTATTTATTATAATGAGTTCTGTTCGCCGTGTTTACCCTGTTCGAATTGGCTACCTACATAGAGTAACACCACCCACGTGGTTTCTCTCTTCCTGCATGCTAATTCTTCATTCAGCTCTCCACATTACTAACAATATTAATATAGTCAGTATTCAGTGAGTAACATCATTTGGTGCATGTAACGTTATCGGTTAGGAGCTGCAGTTTCGCATCCGTCTTCTGCACTGCTAGAACCGATACTTAATTGTAGCTAAGCTAGGTTATTCAGCCATGCCGATACCACTGTGCTGCACAGGCCTACATGCGCAGTTTTCTCCCCTTTGTTCAGAGACAAAGGACACGTGCGCAGACGCGTGCACGCATGCACACGCACACATACACACACACACACACACACACACTGGTTCCCTGTGGTGAGGATAGCATTTGGCTCTATTTCACGTTTTTGTAATATCAAAACTATTCCATCTCAGAGGTAGACTCCTAATCTAACATAGAACCTAGCTAGATGACAAATTCCGAACAACCACTAGAGGGTGCTCTCGCTATATTGAAAGAACTGGTGTTCCCAACTCTTTGTCTGTGGTCTGTTAATTTCCCTTTATAACCATTGATTGTCTTTAACAAATCTAAGCAATATCTTCTAAGTTCTCAATATACATTTATTATACCTTAATGGTATTATTAAACCTTTAAGATAACTTCCTGATATTTATAATATTCTTCCCCAGTGATAAATATATCCCTCCCAGTAGATATTATTAAATGCAGTTTTAATAATTTCCCAACTGGCAAATATTTGAGCATCGTCATACTCAAGTAGTACGTTTTGTGATCCTCAGCAAACGTCCCTGTATTCACCAATACTGTGGGATTTTGCTGCAGTTACATCGCCTCACTGCAATTGTAACCTTGGAGCTGTAGCTAATCTGTACTGTAGCCAGCAAGCAACATAGTGAATATATACAGTACCAGTCAAAAGTTTGGACACACCTACTCATAGAAGGTTTTTTTCCGTTATTTTTACTGTTTTCCACATTTTGGAATAGTAAAGACATCAAAACTATGAGATAACACAAATTAAATTATGCAAAGACCAAAAAAGTGTTAAACAAATAAAAAAAAAGTCATATATTTTAGATTCTTCAAAGTAGCCACCCTTTGCCTTGATAACGGCCTTGCACATTCTTGCCATTCTCTCAAACAACTTCTGTGGTAAACAGGTATTCCACAGGTAAACAGGTGATGCCATCATGACTCTATATAAAAGGATATCAAAAGACTCCTGATATCTTATTTCCAGGTACTCTTAGAAGCGATACTATAACCTCTGCATTTGAATGGATCTCTATGGGAATTGGGGGGTGGGACTAGATTTTGCTTTAAATTACACTGGAACAGTGTGGAACACATGGTTGGCTAAATGGCCTTAAGTCATCAAGGGTCTGACGTAAAAAAACAAGCCTTAAACCATCACTCTGCTGTAGATATGGATGGATAACTTGAAGGGTTCTTTCTCCTGACAAATTTTCCTATTGAACTCTATGGAAAAATAAGTCAGGAGAAGAAACCCTTCAAGTTATCCATCCATATCTACTGTATTTCTGGCAGCAGAGTGATGGTTTAAGGCTTGTTTGATACATTAGACCCTTGATGACTTAGAGCCATTTAGCCAACCATGTGTTCCACACTGTTCCAGTGTAATTTAAAGCTAAATCTAGTCCCACCCCCCAATTCCCATAGAGATCCATTCAAATGCAGAGGTTATAGTATCGCTTCTAAGAGTACCTGGAAATAAGATATCAGGAGTCTTTTGATATCCTTTTATATAGAGTCATGATGGCATCACCTGTTTACCTGTGGAATACCTGTTTACCACAGAAGTTGTTTGAGAGAATGGCAAGAATGTGCAAGGCCGTTATCAAGGTAAAGGGTGGCTACTTTGAAGAATCTAAAATATATGACTTTTTTTTTATTTGTTTAACACTTTTTTGGTCTTTGCATAATTTAATTTGTGTTATCTCATAGTTTTGATGTCTTTACTATTCCAAAATGTGGAAAACAGTACAAATAATGGGAAAAAAAAACCTTCTATGAGTAGGTGTGTCCAAACTTTTGACTGGTATTGTACATTTTGAGTGTGTAATGTACTAGCAGTATACGCAAACCACTGCTGTGCCAAGAGTGACTTCTACAAGTGCACTCATTTAGTACCACTTTGTAGTGTTGTAGTCGAGACCACCTAAACCAAGACAGAGTCAAGACCAAGACTTTGAGGTGGCGAGACCGAGTCAAGACCAAGACTTTGAGGTGACGAGACCGAGTCAAGACCAAGACTGAGGGGGGGCGAGACCTAGACCAAGACCGAGACCAGACCAATGCGAGTCCAATTCAAGACCATGACTGTAATTGTGTTGGTCTACCATCATAGTGATGGCTCAACATTTACACCATTTCGCTGGGGGAGGGGTGGGGCCTAGTCCATTTATTGGGCCAGCCCAGTGTCAGTATAGAAAATGAACCAATGGGCCGCTGTCCCTGCTTTTTTTTATTTATTTACATTTAATTATATCGGCCCCAAGGTGCGTCGGCCCACCGGGAAAATGCCCGGTATGCCAGATTACCAGTCCAGCGCTGTTTCCGTCCACTAAACCTATAAATCAATGATATTAAATAGTAGCATATTTTGTCATCTGTAACTAGTTTTCCGTGGTGGCCAATCAAATTTCTGTGGGAGCGGGTGCCACCACAGCCCCCCCCCCTGGTGTTGGAGAGAGAGAGAGAGAGAGAGAGAGTGAGTGAGAGCTGTTCATTTAGAGGGAAATGGTTATGTTAGAGTAACATTTCCCTCCAGGAAAATGAGTTTGAGAAGGGAGAAACAAATGGAGAAGGGAAGTAGAGATTGTGAAAGTGAAGTAAGTAGAAAAGAGTTACAGTAAGTTCTCGTTTTTGGACACCAAAGAGTGGGTGATTGAAACCCTCCCCTCTGCACCTGAATGTGAGGACATGAAGCTGCGTGGAGAGGAGTGACCTGAATCACTGTGCATCGCATGTGCTAGTAACCTCTCCACAGTGATGACCCTCTACAGTGTGAAAAGCACCTGGGTTGAAGAACATACACTGAATACACAGACATACATGAAGACAGATTTTCACACTCAGGAGCAAAACGCTCCCTTACTTATGGCAGATAGTTAAAATACTGCTCACATAGTTAAAGTATACACATAGTGTCTTGCATCCTTCTGCCAAAGAATATGGCCAGCTATGGCTGAGTGAAGTGCTAGTAACCTCTCCTCTGTCCACTGGTCCAACATGGTTGAAGCAGGACCCGGGAAGAAGAGAAGACATTATTCCGCCTAAGTACCGTATGTTACTCTGCGAAAAACATCTTATGTCACTGTAACTTAAGACTTTATTGTGCATCTAAAACCCGTGGCTGGTCTTATTTTATTGTACTCATGCTTAAGCAGACAATGTATACATGGTTAAATGTTTATGTTTTTTAAGAAGAAAATCAGACCACACTGAGCCTCGTTGTGGATCAATGGCCACGCTTTGCCCTGTTGCTGAAGTTCAGGAAAATGTTGGTGATGAAATCACAGACTTTGTCCGTCACAATCACAGGCGGCATTCACGTGGGAGGGGGCCACGTGATGCATGTAATGGGGGCATGCCTAAAGCAGTGCTTTGTCATACTGCGCATATTCGCTTACAAGTACTGGGCAACGGCAACTGGGCAAATCGATTTACTAGTGGCAAACACTAAGCAGCAGAAAGGCCGTTTAGGGAGTCTGCTGGATTATTTACTTCCCAGCGGGTCAATGTGGTCTGGATTAATAGTGAAGAACATATGTACTCAAATAATTAGTGGGAAGAAACTTATTAAGTTGCAAGTTTTTATGTATTATACCTGAAGGAACCATAATAATTTTATTAGTTATACCTATACTCATTTTAATAAGTTGGTATTGATTTATACATGTGATACTGCTGTAGATCTCTTTGAGCAATAACTATCTGACAACAGATGGTAGGGACAGCTTGACAAAAATGTGACTATGAAGTCACAAAGGGGAGAATGTGGAATAAAAATTCAGGTATGAGAATAATCATTCAGAATGTGTCTAAATAGTACTGGTATAAACAGTAATTACATAATCCTTGTAGGCATTGTGCAGGGTGTAACGGCAGGGAGATTGAGGGAGTGCCCCTCATCTTCCACCCAGGTATTCTCACAGACAAAGGTATGAGAGGGAATGATGAGGCCTAAAACAATATATGAGGACTGTATTTAATTATACAGAATGTATTGTGTGTGTATGAGTGTGTGTGTATATATGTATGGACATCACTGCAGACCACTGTATGTCCAGAGTAAAGGTCCTGATCAGAGCTTATGTAAGCGTGATAGTCTGTGCTAGGCATCACCTTGACCGGCGTGTGACACGCTTACATAAAGATGGTATTCGTGAAGGGGGGTTTGGGCCAGTTGCAAAACAAGTCTAAACCAGAATTAATGCACACACATCGGTATACTCACGCATAGGCCTCTCGCCATCAAAGGCACACAGGCACCACATACGTATGAGTGCATCGGAATAAGGGCCCAGCCACATTTTTAATTGGTATTGTAAGGATCTGAGTGAGAGAAAATTCCCATATCCTACCAGAGAGATCCGGCGAGCTTATCAAGCTGAAGCGTCAAAACACATATATTCAGGCAGTTGTGCTCATTAAAAATAAAATACGGCCTTCAGTCTCCTAGCCTGGGCCCATCCTAATCTAGCTCGTGTCAAAATGAGATATAGTCACAAGTATGCGCTCATCTTCGGACAAAGGACCATTCAGATGCAATTATAGGTATTTTTCTGCTTCATAATAGAAGGACATGAACACACACATAGGAAAAACATGAACACACACACTTCGTTAAGTTAAGTTTCTGACTGCAGAACTCTCAAGGCTAAGAGGCCCAGCTTGAAGTTTTGTCTGGAATGTTCAAGGACGAGAGGAAAAGGTTAAAATGAGTGTATGCGAACATTCGAGAATTATATTAGAGAAAATGTTGGCTTATATTTCTTAACACATTCACATGTACACGGTGGTCTGTGGAAATAAAACTTATAGTTTGTCTCGAGTTTATCAGATTGAGGGGAGCAATAAGTATTAATTTATATATGTGAGGGCAACAGAGCTATTCAGTGTGTCCTCACAGTAGTTGACTGCCTGATGTTCTTTTCACAAACTGATCATTGATTGCCACCATAGGCTGTATGTAAATGCAGTAACTATAACATAACACAAGTACTATATATTATATCTTGTGAACACTGTTAGACCAATATCAAAAGGTAAATGTTTGCATAACAAGTATATTATAACAAAAGTTCTCAAAATTGGTAGATTAAAATTAACCACAATTGTATCTGGTCCACAGTGGGTCTCTTCAATTTCATTTTTACTGTTCACATAGGCAGTAGAAATATTTCCCTAAAACTAATGTTAAGGAACTCATTAAGTGCTTTCTGGCAGTGAAGGAGAAAACTAGTGTTTTGTACAATTACAATTGTGTAAAGTAACCAGTGCTTTCTAGATTTGTGTAAAAGTATTGAAATGACATTGATTAAAGGGGAATGTGGTGAGCTGTACTGTAAAACTGTGTTGTTAGTAAAGGAATTCTGTAAGAATTATCTATTGTACAATTACATTACACATTCTAGAGAGATTTGTTTGTTCCATAACCTGAAACTCAGCTGTTATTTGTATCACACAAACTGTTGTTAATGCTTACTAAGATTGTGTTCCATATTTCGCATGTTAAATGTAAGGAGAAATTAACTACAATCAATAGTCTCTGTATTACATGTGTCATATGCATGTAGGTCATTTTTGGTTTCTGACTGTATTTATTTCTGTTACTTTATTGTACTTGTATTGTTTTAACCTAGTAGATCATTGTAATGATCACTTATTGAACTAGAATGGTCAAACCATGGCCAGGCCATTTCCTGTATATTTAAATCATAGCATTACATCAAACTACAGTATAAATAAATGCCATAAGTAATGCATAATTAAAATGTTGTGCCATGAAAAGAAAAAGGCCTGGTGTAGGATTTCAGAGGATGGGACCTGCCTCTGTGAGGATGCAAAGTTCCGCCCCAAGTAGGTAGAGTTAAGGACAGGATAAAAGGCCTAGTAATTCAAAATGAGGGGGGCTTTTTACGATTGCTGAGATTGAATATGAGTTGGTCTGCGCAGACCAGCCCGGGGTTTTTGTATGTCATTATTGAATCATATGCAATAAACCTGATTGCATCAGACTCTGAAGATCATGGTTGTTTTTCTTGAAGAAACACTCAACTGTGTGGGAGAAACTCCCCAGTCTATCTGGCCCGGACTGGGGTCTTATATTTTCTTCGACACAATACAGCCTTCCAGCCGTGTTAAAATACACAATATAAAAAAGCTATCACATGACACATCTGTTCAACTTCATGTGTAACATCACTGCGCACCCTTAGATTAAACTATTGACACACTATTGGACCGACAACCATAACGTTCGGTAAGCAGCTACATGAGAAAACCGTGAATAATGAATACCGTGCAACAAACCAAGACAATAATATGGACAGTTCTAACACAAAACGGGTAACGCAGCTGTCCGCGAATGATATAAAAACTTTGCTTACTTCCGACTTATTATGGTGTATCGTTTGTGCCCAAAAAATCCACTGCTTTGCACATTTACCACTTATCTAAAATGACAACACATGATAATATAATGTGAATCTGTTGATAACCTACCCTGTACAATAGTGAGTTAACTAGCCCGTGCGTACATGTTCTAATGCCCTGCTAGCTGCATCAAAAATGACGTAAAAAGTCACATTAATTCCGATCTTACAGACTGCGGTCGCTTTGACACAATCGGTTATGTATCGGCATCTAATACCACATTCAAAAGTGCCCAAATGAGAATTGGAAATGTCAGATTCAATGTGATTTTCGCTGTTCACACTTCCATAAAAAAAAATCAGATCTGTGTCACATTTGAGGAAAAAATCGGATCTGTGCCACTTTTTACCTGCAGTGTGAACGTAGCCATAGAGAGTTATTCATCTACAACGTCTTACTTTGGTATCTTTAGCTAACTTGCCTGCATTATGCCAAGGAGTCAGAGATATATCGTTGCTCGGTGTAACGCCACCGACTCTGTTAGCTTTCATAATCTGCCGAGAGACGGAATGTATCGATAAATTAGATAATGCAAAGCAGTCTATTGTGTGAGTTTAGCCCCGTTTGGTCCAGAGAACTGGTAACTTAGCTAGATAGCTAGTTATCACTATCATTTATGAATAATGTTAGCTAATAAATTATAACAATTCTCTCCAGACCAAGTGGAGCTGGGCACTACAACCAGCTATGTTCAATATACTAACGTCACTGTGTGACTGGGTTTTGCTGTGTATTTGAATGTATTTAATAGTAACGTTACTTTAGGCAGACAAACAAGCTAACTTAGCTAGGTAACGTTAGCTCTACCATTCGGTTACATCCCCGGTCCTCTCCTCGATCGCGAAGACGTAGTTGTGAGGAGAGAGCAGGAAGGGGGCTGAGTTCAGTGGGGGCCTGAGTCAGTTCACCAAGACACACCCTTTCACTCCTTGACCGTATGCATATTCATAATATGACTATGTGGCACCGTCGTCATATGACCACACCCACTCACGAGTTCCAGTTCAAATTGAAGCGGTAAAAAAGGCCTTAGAAAAGCCTCTGCAGTATCTCTTTAAGGCTGGTAAAATGCATTCATGACGGCATGTATAGCTAATTGTTGAAAAAAGTAATTTTCTACTCTCAAAAGTCATCAGAATTAACAATTTCATAGTGCTTTTGGACAAATTCTCTCACGGGGGAGCATGCCCCCAGACCCCCGAGTGATTAGCCTCCATGGCATAGCCTATAGGCTACTGTCGGGCAGGGGTGGACAAGGACGGCTATCCGTTTCTGGATTTCATACTTTTTACTCGGCTATAATTAGCACAGCCATTTATGCCATCTCATTTTAGCAAAATGGGTTGATAAACTCGTGAATGACAATTTAGGACATGAAAGCATAGCCTACTTGAGCTACATAGAAAATATTTCATTCTAATCTACGAGTGAACCGGCACTGGGAACCTGTGCATCAGTCTTTCAGCCACGGAGCCTGTGAACTTTTAATTTGGAAACGTTGTTTCTGAGACTTCCGGTTTTTAATTATGGCTTCCTGGTCTAGGTTTGCGTTTCTCTCTTTACGAATTCCAAATTACGGTTACAGTTCTATTTTGGTGCCAACCATACTGACAAAAGGCATGTGTGTAGAGAATAGAGCGCACACTCCTATAATGAGTTCCGCATGTACAGATAAAAAAATTACATACACAAATCAGGTTTTACATTTACACTTCAATAAATTTTAGTTACAAATTTAGATTTTACATTTTCAATTTGACTTACATTTGCGAATTTCACTTTACGATTTTAAGTTTACATTTGCAATTTGAGTTACATTTGCAAATCTCAATTTACGTTTACGAAATGTTTTGGCAGCTATCTAACTCCATAGAGAGGTCCCTCATTGTCGCAACTCTAGAAAGCTCTGGGTCTCACGTCTGCCTACAACGTTAGCCTACATGATTTTAAAAAATCACACCCAGGTGCAGGTTTTGAGCAATCATTAAAAAATGCAATAGAAAATGTGTGTGTTGTTTACATGTACAAAAACAATGGCCTCTGGTTTGGTGATATTTTTACATTATGCTTCTTATTAATCAGTATACTTACAGACATTGCATTTAACAAACATGTAAAAGAGAGATAGAGATAAAAGGACAGCAATTGGTATTTCAGAAGAAACAGGAAATATGACAGTTAGTACTCTGATAACAAACAGGAAAGATTACAGTTATTACTTGAACAATAACAATGGAATTCCAAACTCAACAAGAGAGTGCATGGATTGTTGGGCCGTTCCATAACTGACTGGGTCCAGCAGAACACTGGTGGTAGATTTTGTATTGATTTTGCTTCAGGGGGTTGCTACGGCGACTCACCTTGCTAACAGGTGGAATGTTCAAAACTCCACTCTAGCGGCAGTTGGTAATTTCAATTTCAAACCCATTTTCTAACTTGTGACGACGACTAGTTTTTAAGGTACACAGACATAATATGTATCAAAATGTTCATGTGGTTCCCAGAATTCCTACGGTGTAAATATCTAAGCTGTGACATTTTTAGTTTGTAAAATATTCAGTGTTGTTTGAAAACCATGCTCCCCATTCACACAAATGGTGGAATGTTCAAAACTCCACTCTAGCAGCAGCTGGTAATTTCAATTTCAAACCCATTTTCTAACTTGTGACGACGACTACAGTTTTTAAGGTACACAGACATATGTATCAAAATGTTCATGTGGTTCCCAGGATTCCTACGGTGTAAATATCTAAGCTGTGACATTTTTAGTTTGTAAAATATTCAGTGTTGTTTGAAAACCATGCTCCCCATTCACACAAATGGTGGAATGTTCAAAACTCCACTCTAGCGGCAGCTGGTAATTTCAATTTCAAACCCATTTTCTAGCTTGTGACCACGACTACAGTTTTTAAGCTACACAAGACATATTATATACAGATGTGCATCTGGTTCCCAGGATTCCTACGGTGTGAATATCTAAGCTGTGACGTATATTTTTTGAGATAGAGCTGTCTGAAGCTGGGCATGCTTTTCTCAAGATACTATTGTATTCCCGGGCATGTGACGCCTAGGCGACTCCTGATTGGTTTAAATCTCATGCTACGAACGGACGGACGGATGGACACACGTCACGTATAGAAGCGGCTGCACCGCTTAAAAATAAATATAAACATAAATTATAACAGGGCTGCCAACTTTCAGAGGCTACAGAGTGAGGGTTGTCCCCAGCGAAGCGGTGCGAGTTCGGGAAGAAAGTCGCTCATTTTAGGTGGACTTGCAACCACTTATCACGCATCAAGCCCAGCTGTAGAGCGGGACAACAGGTGTAAGAAAACGGAACCGCAGATATACGGGATTCGGGTTTTTCTTCCCAATGTGGAGTTTTTTTTAACCTAATTTTGCCTTTTGGGGGTTCAGGCCTGATTTTTTCACAATTTTCCTTCTGGTTCTCTGTAGGCTAAAGCGTCTTTGCAATAGTTATCTGTAAAAAGCGCTATGTAAATAAAATTTAACTGAATGATGCTTTCTTGTAGCTACAAAATGTAATTGCAATACGTGAGAACCTGGTGTGGATGTCTGAGCAGTGCTTGAAGTGGGCCGCTCACTTTTCAATTTTTCTGCGTCCAGTTGGGAGTCTTGCGACTGTCCTTGCTGGGATTTTATTGTGCGTCTCTTTATTTATGATGAACGGTTGGCTATACTCATGCACTCACTCTAAAATTCCCAGACTTTATGGGATTCATGGAATTTCTGTGACTTCTGACAGACAGAATTGCCAGACTGCATTGATAAATAGCACATGAAATAACTTTGAGGTGCAAGTGTTAGAAGGAATGGCTTTAAAAAAAATAAAACAACGTTAAAGTAATGCATACCATAGCGTGCGTTTGAATAGGCAACATTTAACATAACGTATTAACAATATTTGTACATTTCGGTGAGAAAGTAGCCTACGTTGAATATTTTTACTTTAAATGTTGTAGCTTAGCCTACGGTTTTACAGAGTATAGCTTAAACCATAAAAAATGTCAACATTTAAAAAAGTGAGAACACCCGTTATACCAATTCAAACACTGTTGCATGATAATGTGCGAAATGGCCGAACTGCATGAGACTCACACAAGGTGAGAGTTGGCAGCCTCAAATCAATGGCAACCTTCTCTTCATTATTTCAGAAATGTAGCCAGACAAACGGAGTTACACTTACTGTTATTATGAAAAACAAAACTGACAGCTAGGCTACGCATTTACATTTTAAGCAGACTATTGTTAGCCTTATTTGTCAACTAAGGTTAATTTAAATGTTAATTTCAAACAAGCGATATTTCTAAAAAAATAAAATTAAAAAGAACTGAAGTGGAGGATGCAAGAACTTCTGAACTTTGGAACATTTTAATAACGTTATTTGCAACCGCCAACATTAACGTTACACCCTCCTCTCAAATCGTGTGGCTTCTCATTCTTCTTCATTGAGCGATAGCAATGGGCCCTAACGCAGATCTCAGACGTAGACCTGTTTTTACTAGACTTTCGGAAAAAGCCAGACAAACAGCACAAAGAATCTAAGGTTATAATTGACTTAGTATCAAGCTGGTAACGGCTTAGCTGACTACGACTGCTGACTAACGTTAACGTTATCGGTTAGCGTTATAGACAGCTAATGTTAAAACGCATTTACCTTCGTAATCGCACAGGTATGATGACACATATAATTTAAAGGTTTTTTCTAATTTACTTTTCGTTGTAGATCAGGTTAATTGGTGAACATCGTTTATTGCTAATGTGGGGAGTTCAAGTAAACAGCGAGTGAAAACCAGTGCCTCTCCCATTTCTGTTCTGATTTGCTAGCTTCCGCCTCCACCGGAAGTAAGCTGGCCTGTTTACAGATGTTTACCCGAATGCGGAAGTTGTTTGTGCATAGAGCCTATTACAGTTCACTTGCCGCACCCCTCACTAACCTAACCTCCACTTCCGTTCCCTTCCGCTGGAATCCCGAGGCAAACCAGGCCTTTATCACACTCAAAACCAAATTCTCCACGGCCCCCATCCTCTGTCACCCGGGCCCCAATCGTCAGTTTGTCGTCGAGGTGTCTGCTTTCCAAGTCTACCAGTTTGCAGCTGTTCGTGCCCACTCCACGCTGCCCCGTCTCCCGCTCCCCGCTCCTCCTCTGCTGCACCTGCCCGGATTCCTGCCACTGTCCAGCCCCTGGCCTCTCCCTCTGCCGCTCTCCCTCTGCTGCTCCGTTCCTGTTCCTGTTTGTCCAACTCTCCCTATGCTTCAGGAGTACTTGTCGAAGCAATAAATTATTGAATTATCGGAATTCCCTGTGTGTGAGTCGTGCGTTTGAGTCCAGTCCCTGCTTGGAGTCATAACACATTAGCTCCTGCCACGAGTCCTGTGGTTGAAGATATCCCAGCAACCCTTCGGCTTCTCAGACAGAAATGGGATACGTCCACTGGGATATCCAACACCAGGACCCATAGCATAAGCTGATGTCCATGCATACCATCTTATGTCAAAAATGTTAACTATGTCTCGTTACTGTCGTAACTTATGGCATGTTAGTTAAACGTAATTAATGGTTTCTGTTTTTTTTACAACCAGTGTCATGACGAAATAAGGCATTCAATTTTTTTCCTTCATAATAGTGTATAGAAACATAATATAATAATAATTCTAGAAATGTGTAGCCAGAGAAGAATATAAATTTTAACTGAAGCAGTTTGAATGTTATTATGAAAAATCCATATTTTTGTATAAGGTTTGGGTACAGATAAAGGTTATGACAAAGTCTGGAGGTGGTGTGGATCCAGCCGAGAACTAATTCAGATACAGTCCATATTTGAACCAAAAAGCTACAAAATGATCTTCATGCGATCTGGAGATGGCAGAGTGCCGGCCCAGATGCGAAAGGACGCCGATCCGGGTCCATTTTACCGATCTGGCCCAGAACCTATGTAGGCTCTGGGCCGGATCCAGTATGGAACTGATCCAGGTCTGGCCCACTTTGGGTCAAATGACTACAAAATAATCTCATCCATTCTGGAGCAGGCCCAGTGCCGGTCCAGGAGTGAAAAAACGGATCAGCACCGGTATTGGCTCGTTGTGCCAAAGGACACCAGCCCGGGTTAGTTCTACAGATCTGACCCAGAACTTATGAAGGCTCTGGGCCGAATCTGGGCCATATGATTTTTGCTATCTGGGTATGGTCTCAGACGTTCGGTTTTATTCACCTAAGAAGAGTATATCCACCTCCACCTTGACTAAATTATACCTATATAGGGCCATTCTATAGTATTCGCTTCCTGTTTTCTATTTAACTTGTGTTTTTTGGTTATTCTATAGTTCAGAATGTATAGCTGACTGTGTACTTCTCATGTTTATTACTAGCGATAGCTCCTACGCTGTGAGAAAGCTATGCTTTGTCGGATTTGCTTTGTAGTCGCGTCAATGACCTTCAATATGCACTTATTGTACGTCGCTTTGGATAAAAGTGTCTGCCAAATGATTGTAATGTAATGTAATGTATATGCACACGAAATTGCAACGCAAGTCCTCGGGAACAGAAGAGCTGCTGACAGCTAACTAATAGCAATTGTGTTTCTCCTCCCTCTCACAACTAACTGCATTTCTCAGCTCGGCCTCACCAGTGAGTATTTCCCTGCCACAAGACGTACGTTGTTTTCTTTTAAAAGAACATGAAACTGAATTCTATTGACAATAAAGTGAAGCTGTGCCTTGGAGGATAATTACATCACGGACTAAGTCACGCACTCCCATTTCACTCCGAGAAGTGGAACGGACATTTTCCTTGTCTTCTAAAAACTAATCTCGCTGTTACATTTGGGATGTTGTGAAACAGTCATTTGGTGCCTAATTCAATGCATAAAATACTGTACAGCTGATTGGTTTTTGTCAGTAGTTTGTATGAAAGTGTTAGCATTGTGGTATTCTCCATAAAAACATTTGTTGGAAGTTTTCTTTGGGGTTTGCAGTCCCCACCACCTGACACATTGAGGTTACAGTTAAAACAATATTATACTGTTTTAAAGCACTGTTGAGTGCTCATACCGAGATTAACTCAAACTTTGAATGTGGATGTAAAGGAAGTAGGTTGCTTTTCTTTTGGGAATCAAAAGTGTTATAGTGGCCTATGTCAGATAAATAATTAATTGCCAGAGTGCTCGAGGAGGACTCAGTTGGCTAAGTTAGAGATCTGAGTGTATTTGGAGGTAATTAAATAACACTTTAGATACTACGTATTAATAGCCTTACAGCTGTTAAGAGTGTTTTAATTTTTCTTTTTGGTTTCTCCACGATCTATTTTACATATGTGTCAAGGCCGAATAACTGTATTTCATCCGCTAACTGCAATGTGTTTATTAGTTTACCTGATTCAGTCTGCATCCTCTCCAGATGGGTGTACTCTTTCTGAACTGCAAGGGGGAAGGAGTGAGGGTATTGCTGCCAGGTTGGTTCATGTATGTATACGCAGCCACCAAGGCAACACATTTCCCCAAAAACACTTCAGGTTAGCTCTGTGACACTGCAAAATCCTGAAGCCCTACCTTCCTGCCCCTGTTTAGTACAGTTTAGGATAGAGGCGAATTGTGCTGGGGAGTCGGGACTCAGATCCTTGGCTTTCCTGCCGTCCGGAGAGGTTAGTATTCAGTACCCCTAACAGGCAGGCACAGTTCTGTCCATTACACAAGTCTCATCCATCAACGCGTTGTCCTGTCAGTGAAGCGGCAGTCAAGCTGAAGGATCATCACGAACTCACAGAGCATTTCTGGTCACACTGTCACACTCTCTGTTAATTAAAAATGTTATAAATTATGTGTGTGTTGGCTGCCATGCCGATATAAAAAAACAAATCACGCATAGGCTATCTTCTTGTAGTGGAGTCGCTTAAATAATTAGCCTATCAATATGACATGAAAATGTGATCGTATCTAGCCTAAATAACTCACATTTTCTGGAGTGTTATTTTGTATGGGGTGTCTGGGCTTTTCCTACATAGTAAATACTTTGGCAGCCACCAAAATGTTTTCACGGACCGCTAAAGGGAAATCACGTCAAAATGAGAATAAAATCGCATACAAATTTTTGAAGCCCTGAATTCTGAAAAGGTAAAAGTTCATGCAATGTTTTAACTGAAGGTAGTATTGATAGTAGATTGTTGTTTCACCATCTTTACTGAAGGGATAAACTGTCTACTTAATATTTTACCTCAGCAGCACAGTTACTATCTTTACCTCTGTGACATTATTTGGAACACTTATCTTGCACACTTATTTTTTATTTCTGTTTTAGAGTGTTTATTTATTTTTCTATTTGTGTGCTATTAAAATAAATGGTGTAGGCTAATATTCAAATGTTGCAAAAGCTTCAAGGACCTTTCATTTACCCTAACTCTTAAACACAACCGTACTGGTACTTTACAACCAAAGCCTACATGGGCTCTTGTACTCAAAAAAATGTTTTTACGGTGAAATTAATGCGGAAAGGTTTTGCTGCTCACGCACTGTGTGTGCTTGCGCAAGTGTGTACCTCCATCCTAGGCTTACCCTGCAGTTGGTTCACCCTCCACCTATGGCCATCATGCAATGGGATATCCAAATCCGTTCTTATCAATGTTGCCAGAATCCTGAATTAATTCCCCTCCCCAAAACAATTCTGAAAACCCCCCATCTTCAATTGACTCCCATACAATTTTCTTACAATTCGTCCCCCATTCCTCCTTTTAAAGGGATATTTCACCTTTGTGTGACATAAGTAATTTTGTGGAGCCTACCCCATTATATTTGCATTGCGTGAATACGAGCAGCGTCAGTGGTTCCTGCTGACCGTTAATGGCATCCCCGGTAGTCAGGCTACCCATTCACCCCCATTCATTTTCAGCGCCTCACCAAAATTAATCGTTTTAAAACACACACCGGCTACGGCTAACTACGGCAGATAATACATCGATAAGAGAACACAACGGTGAAAAGGTACGTGTTTATTTTGATATTTAATGTATTTTCAACGTTTTATTACCTTTTAAAAGAAAAAGAAGATCCGGCAAAAACCTTTGTTATTTTAACTCAGTGAAGAATCCTTGCGTACGATAAAGTTGATGTCAATTCAACTTTGTAGGACTTTGTAGTAGGCTACCATTAGTAGTAGGTTTAGACAGCAACTACAAAAAAGACATAGACAGTGGGGCAGACCCACAACACACAAACATATCAAACAAAGACATTCAATATAATCATTGCATTAATCAAACTATGTGAATTAAAGTGGAATACAGCCATGATTAAAAATAGCCCCCGCTGTCCCGAGATGTCCAGTGTCATTATTAAGCAGTCCAACACACAAACTCCTCCTCCATGACTTTCCTCCTTACACGCAGTGTTGCAATCTCTGTACACTGTCAAAACGGAGCTCCGAACTGCGTCAGCCTTCCCAGTTGTCACCTCACTCCTCCGCCGCATTATCTTCTCCTTTCTCTTCCCTGGTGGCCTTTTGAAGATTGCCTGCAGTCCTAGATCAGTCCCGATTCCCGACATCTTCAACGGTGAAGAACGATGGAAAACTTTGTGGCTGTAGATCCAACGGACATTCCCGAGCATATGTTGTGAATGCGTCTCCATGGTGAGGACCACAAACAAAATTAGCCTGAATATACAATTCATCAATATTATAAAAACGAGCAGCATGAGTGCCCTGAACAAACTCCAGCCCACTTCCCCGTCCCACAATAGACACACAGCGCATGAAAAAACAAAAGACAAAAGCCTGACACAACAAAATACATTCAAATTAACACAAACACAAGAGACAGCTGGACGACATGTCGCCATTACAGCGCCACGTGACGTCGTAATAAAACAAAAAATCTAACTACGGCTTGTTGTATTTCTACGCAGTAGCATATCCAAAAATAGTTCCACTATTATAGCCAATTTAAATGTGACAACATCTTATAAGCTCGAAACCAACACGTGCCTTTTCACCATCGTGTTCTCTTTTATCAATGTATTATCTACCATAGTTAGTGTGTGCTTTAAAATGATACATTTTGGTGAGGTCCCGAAAATGAATGGGAGTGAATGAGGAGCCTGACTATCGGGGATGCCGTTAACGGTTGGCAGGGACAGCTGAAGTTGCTAGTATTCACGCTATGCAAATATAATGGGGTAGGCTCCACAAAATTACTTCTGTCACACAAAGGTGAAATATTCCTTTAAAATTCACCACTGACTCCTTTTAAATGACACTATTTTTAAAAAATCCCCTACATTTAGGGGTAAATCCTGTCAATCCTGTAAATCCCCCACTCCGGCTAATCAGAATCGAGTATTCACCCAGACCGTGGTATAAAAATGTTTTTTTTTTCCATTGAACCCACTTGTAGTTATGCACCACCTTTTATGGGGTACACTGGATATTCCACAATTTCTTATGCATAAAATATCCGTGTACTAGGCTTATGACGATATTATCGTGCAACGCGATATTGGATGGCCATGATATATCATCCTCACGTGCCCGATAACAGAACGATATCCGTGAATATTTGCTCAGGGGCCCAACTCTTATTTTGAAATTAGTTTGCCATGTCGGGCTGCCAGCAGTCAGTTTTTGTTAGCACTCATGAACAAGATGATACATCCAAAACTCTTGGGGCAAGCCACATTAAAATGGTGTATTCTAAATGGCGACTAAATATACATTTTACAATACCGATGCTTGGAAACATAACTTATATGGGAAAGTAGCCTACATTAAGGGAAGGGTTTTATTTACCTCTCTTTTGAACTATAATGGACTTCGTTTTGAAATGGAACCTTTTGAACACGTCAACTATTTTTAAAGTGCTTTCTGAAGAAACGGCGGAAGTAGCCAATTAGAATAACAACTGTTACGTTTCGTTTTGTTTTCCAGTGGTTACAACTGTTACGCCACAATTTATACCTCCGAAGGCGTAGGTGTAAATATAGTAGCTAAGTTCAACGTAACAACCAGTTTGGTGCAACCCATTTTGATTGAGCAGTATGTAAACCTTAATTGAGTAAACACTTAACGTTAACTAGCCTACGTTTGATCTTACGTAGGCTATAGCTGGTGCAACTGGCCCAAAACCAGACTTTTTTGTTGTTGTTATTACTTGTGCTACTTTCTACATAAGTATTCATGTTATTTTTGTTATAACATGTTACATTAATGTTGTTCATAGATACTGTGTTTTTGAATAGCCTAATAAAAACACGATAGATAGATCTGTTTTATTGATCTCAGCTGATGGCTATGTCGCCTATGTAAAATAGCGCTTAATGGTGCTACATTGTGGCCACTTATGGGTATTGCAACATATGATTCCATAGTTTTTTTTTTTGTTTTTTTTTTCTTTGGACGATAATATCAAATATCGTCGTTTTTCTTAAAGCAATATCGTCTGCAGGGGAATTCACTCAAGCCTACCGTGTACAAAATGGAAAAGTCAGTCTGAATGTGATTATCTTGGTCTAAAATGGGACAAACCCTCAAACTGCACCATGCTCTCATCATGCTTCTTTACACTTACACACTGGATACACACCCAAATCTAAATGTGCTTAAACTAATAAGTTTATACAAGAAACTCATGCTCTGTTGTAAAATTATTCTTTTCAAGGATTTACTATTTAAAAAGTGAACAAATCTTCAAATAATTAAAGCTGCAAGCAACGTTTGTGGGTTACAGTCTTAGTGCAATGCAAACTACAGCGGCCAGGCTGTACCAATTTATCCAATCGGTCTGAAAAATAGTAGATTTGACGGACTGGTATGTTGAAGCTTCCCACCAAGTTTGTTGTTGATTGGTCAATTGGTCTAGGAGGAGTTTGATTTTAAAGGTTTTTCAGAATATTCAAGATGGTCGAAAATCTACCCTGATAGATTTGAATGGTCCCATTGACTTTTTTGTTCAGTATGGTTAGTTGCACCTGTGTACCAAGTTTGGCAAATCTAGGAGATAGGGAGTTTCTATTTTCTATTTTCAACCGTTTCCATGGCAACCACTTTAAGGCAATGTTAATATTTGATGTGGGAGTAACTCACCAATATCTATGTGCCTACCTAGTTTCATGTTTCTAGCATTAAGCAGCTCACGGGGAATTTACCGTTGGCAGAAGACTAAGAATAATAATAAAAAGAAAGCAACAACTATAGGTTTACTGGCCCTTCGGGCTCGTAACCCTACTAAATATGTTTAATAACTGTGAAATTTTTTTATCTAAATGTAAAGTAATTCTCACAAAAGAAAATAAAAGGCACATTGTTTTTTATCCAAATTGACCTTTGTCAAACATTCAGGGAAGCAATTGGCATGACAAGCAGAGAGAGAGAAGTGTTACATGTGACCAACTAAGTTATACACACTCAAATGCATGCACATACACACACAAACAAGGACATGAATGCATATACACTACGTGTAAACACATGGATTGTTATTGCAATTAAACTGTGAAGTTTACAACTTAAGTCACATTTTCTGGCTGCAATATCCCAGACAGTAGCGGAGCAGGAAGGGGGGGGGGGGGGTGAGAGGCCTTCCTCCTCCGGGACCACTCACTTACAGGGCCCACTGGAAGGGCGGAGTTGCATTGTATTTTTAAAAATTTAAAAATAAAATATTAACACTTCTTATTTTACTCGTAATATAATTCAGAAATTATATTACACAATAATAGGCATTCTAATCCCATAATAGATAATTATCATTGATAGGCTGGAGGTTATTGTCATTTCAATGCAGTTCATTCCTCGCATACTCCTTTGTAGGGTCCCTGACCTAGTGCCTTGTAAAATGAAGAAGTAATGGGCTCAAACCATCCATAGACCGTAGAATATAGACAATAGAGAGAAGTCAGAATATAGAATATATAACAGACCCATTTCAAGTTTGTAAACAAAAGAGGATGTGAGCGGGGAAAAAAGTGTATCACCTTGATAGGATATCACATAACTCTACAAAAAATAGCTGGTGTTAGAAGTCTTTACAACTTTATTGCAATGTTTTTGTTGTGAGCCAGCTTATCTAACTGTATTTAGATATGCTATACATGAGTGCAAGCTAACCATCGTAAACTGTCACTGTTTGATCGTTAACTTGATTTTTAACGTGAGTCCATCTTTATAATGACGTTTGGACACAATACGTATATTAACAAAGAACCCAGTGAACAAAAGCCAGAATCGAGACATATCAAGAGGTGGAAATCTCAGGTTGCGAGATGTTTGGCATAAACGTTTCAATTTTGCTCAATTTAACCATAATTTAGCTCAGGTTTTACCCGGATGTAGCCTGGCTACATCCTAGCCGGTTAAAAAAAACGAATTCAGCCGGTTTTTCACCTGAACATGAGATGGCGTGTCACCAATTTTTAAACACATTTTAAAATGTTCACTGGGAAGGAGCAGCTGCCTGAGAATGATCATTTATATCGTCTGTCTGAAATTGATAGTGTAAAACTTTCCTTTTCCAGTCCTGCCTTATAGCAGGGCCATTGAAAGCAGCAGTTGTCCACGGCAAATGTCTGCAGTCACTGGTTACATCTTCATCATTTTTAACATGTTATTACTCTCCGGCTCATTCAAACACATTTAATTTGCCCATGGGAAGGGGGGGGGGGGGGGGGGTGTTAGGATATAGGGGCCCACTCCCACTCCCACACACTCGCCCCCCTACTGTGACACCCTGCTCCGCCCCTGATCCCACAGGGGAATATGGCCCCCCCTACCGTGACACCCTGCTCCGCCCCTGATCCCACAGGGGAATATTCAGAGAGAAAAACTACATAAATTGGCTTACATGGACCTGAGCATGCCAATTGCAGCAAATTGAACATCCTACAATGCACAATCTATAGTAAAGCGATAAAAAAACTGCCTGCCTGGCAGAAGCATAGAAACACGACCTCTATAGAGGGACATCACTGGAATAACCCCTTTGGTTGCCTGGGAGCTCTGAGAGGCCTCTGCAGCTCACAGGCCCGTTCTGTTGTACACCTCTAAGTTCCACTGTAGTGCCTTCAGAGAGCTGCGTAGCTGTGGAGGAGAGAGAAGTCTGGTAACACATTCAATACACATGGCACAGGTCACACAGTCAATACACCTGTCAGTGATGACAGACTCACCTGTTCTAGCAAGTGTATGGAGTCCTGGAGCACAGTCTTTAAAAGCTGAGTCTGGTCCCTGCTCCTGGAGCCCAGCTCAGGGTTCAAACTGCAGGCATGGAAAGCAATAATCACAGACGTACCACCACCCAAAAACACACCAATACCTGCAGGACTAAGACAGAGGTATAGGTGAAAGGGGGTGGACTCACCTTGACTCCATGTTTTCCTGCAGGTGTTGCTTGGTGCTGAGGTACATTTGATGTGCTACATCCTCCATCGCCCAAAGTTTGAAGAACAGGCCCAGATTCAGAACCGTCAGGACCAACAGACTGGAGGAAAGATAGCATTAGCAGCTACACACACCTTTATCTGAAGAAGCACACCTGTACACATCTTGCAGACATCTTTATCTCTACATGCACACATTAACACATATTTAGCTGTACATACATGCCTGTACCAGAGTTGATGTTATCTGGTAATTGCTGGGTTTTGGCCAGCAAAAAAAAAAGATTATATTTATAGTCTAGAACCTAAATAATGGCTCTTACAATGTGTGAAAATCACACCAACTTATTGTAATCATCACCCTAATTCACCCTCCAGCAGGCTGGAAGGCTCTGTAAGCACAAAGCAATGGTTTCTGTCATATGCAAACAAACCACGTCACTGCACTGGGGCATTGGGGTTTATTTGACCAGAGGGAAGACTGCCCCCTACTGGCCCACCAACACCACTTCCAGCAGCAACTTAGTTTTCCCCAGAGGTCTCCCATCCAAGTACTAACCAAGACCACACCTGCTTAGCTTCAGCAGGCACAGATTTCATGGGGGTATGGCTGCCGGCAATTAAATGTTACTCTTGTTATTTTGCTTAGAGACCGATAACATTTCGAAGTCAAGCTCAGTTCCCATTGACTGAAGACCTCTGTGTTGGTGGTTGCCTTTTTTTGTTCTAAAGTGTATAGCTACCAGCCTAGCCAGAAGCACAAATTGATGACACACCTGGGGCCCTATCTTGGCGTTTGGTCTAAGCACATGGCGCTAAGTCCATTTAGGGCGTGTCCAAGTCCACTTTTGCCATTTTAACGGCGTGTTTTTTGGGCGCTAAGCACGGCGCAAGGTGCAACTGGGCTGAACCTAGTCTCTTCATTAATTATAGGTGTGTCTTGGGCATGACATGCAATAAACCAATCAAAATGTCATATCCCATTCTCTTTAAAAGCCTGCTTTTCCACCTTGGCGGATTGCTTATGATGGCGAAACAGACATGCTCGTGCGTGTTTAGTGCGATCAAGGAATAGGCTATATGGATCAATAGTAGCCTATGATCAATATTATTCGGGCTAACCATTATGAGTTCCCGGTAATTCCTGACAGTGCTGTTTACAAAATATATGCGGTTAAATTTCACCTGCAACAGCTGAGAATAAGCGACCAATGGCTTCCGTGTCACCTTAGAAAACGCCAAATTAGCCTGCTTGTTTAACAAATTTCATTTGATTATGCAATGAACTCATGTTCAAGCTTCATCCGAAGTTCATTAGGCTACCTGCATTCTAATTTTGATTGATAACATAAATAACGTTATTTTGCCTTAATGATGACACTAAATACAATAAATCTGTCAGTTTGGCAACCCATAGGTTCAGCATATTTTCCCTTGTTTTATAATGTCCTGCTTATGGAAATGTGACCAACCCATTTTACTGGTAGCGTAATGCTTTAAAACGATCCACTTTCCCAGGAAGACCGTGAAAAGTGCGATTTACAGCAGGGGAAACAGACCTGCTCATGTAAAGCGCACATGCAGATAATGGCATTAAAATTAATTCTAAATTAATTGTAATTTTGTAACGTGCTGCAAATTTTGTTTCTAATTAGCCGCTTAGTTCTCTTTAAAATATTTTGTTCAGTTATGGAATAACAGGTGAAATCAGTGGGGTTTTAATAAGCTGAGGGTATGGAAACCTTGTCACTGTAATTTAAAAAATATGAAGGACGAAGAATAGCTAAGGTTACAATTCAGTTAACATGATGACATTTATCTCCGTTTTTTAACCATAGGCTATCGAAAAAAACCGTATGCACAGCGAATCCGCTGTAGCCTAGGCTATTTGAAAAACAATAAAAGCAATATTCACTGGACAAGGAACTTTTTTCAGTCACAAACCATTCTATTTACTTACAGGCTGTATTCCTAGATAAACAGAGCTGTATTGTAATGACGTCTGAAGCGCATTTTCAGAACTCAAATGTCCGTCTATTGCAGTGCGCGAGTTTTCCATTGAATGACAATTCACGCATTAGGTGTAAATGACAATTCACACATTAGGCTTGATATAGGTGTTATCAGCTCCTTTTTAATGGATAGCCATTGTCCCGTACCATCGCACATTGCCTGGATGTTGATGGAGTGGGCTGAGAGCAATGTAATGTGGCATCGTTTCCCTTTGCTGAGGGAAAGGTATGTGGACCTATTGAATCTTTTATTATTATGCATTTTTGATATAGCCTACACAATAATAATATTTCACATTGTGATCTAGATATTTTAGTCATGCTTGTGCACGCCCCTGTGTGTAACAGACAGGAGGGTACGTGCGTTGTGCACAGGCCTATGTAGACGCACTTATATGCGCCGTTAAAATAACATGTAAACAACTGCGACATGACTTTAGACCAGGTTTGTGGTGGTTCTAGCGCAAAGCGCTTTCTGCTGGCTCAAGATAGCAATACGCCAAAAAGAATCCTGGCCACTCCTTATCTTAAGACCAACACGCCCTGTTCACTTGTAATGGGCGCATGAATACATGCTAGTTAAAGGACGTGAGCGCTAGGCGTTATAATGAGCCTAGCGCCGGGTGTAAGATAGCAAAGACACTTGCGTTTGGGTTAGCGCCGCTTTGCACCAGGTGTAAGATAGGGCCCCAGGAGTCACACAGACAGCGGTCTGTGCAGCATGGAAGTAAGGCTCACTTGGCTGGCTGGACAGTACGTTCTATCCTTACATAGAAATTTGTTTATTTACCTTGTAAATTACTCTGTTACGTTATATGATATTGAGCTTATTTATTTGTTATGCATGTAGAATTTGTTTTATGGTATGTTCATGGTATTAAATTATGGTTAGTACTTAACTGTATATTATAGTACTTAACTGTACATTAACATTTCTTGTATGGTGTGCACTTTTGTATTTTTTTTGTATTTTAAAATGTGATTTCAGGCTGTGTCAATGGGGAATGTTATTCAGAAGAATTCAGAAGTTAATACCGCACTGAGTACCAGGTCTCAGAATAGTTGGAATGTGGCACATCCTATAAAGACATTCCCAAAGGGTTCTATGGAAATGGGAAGAAGGGAGTGTTCTATGCTTTTTATTCAACTATGGACTTTCAGGGCTTCTGTTCCAATTACTGTTTTTATGAAAGTGGCTGTCATTTCTGAGTTGCTTTCTTACAAAACTCATGGTAGCAGTATTACCCTCCCAGTGTGGGAAGAGGTTTAAGGTTTGTTTTGTTTTTTGTTTTACCTTTTTTTTGTATGTATGTTCAAGTTCATATTTTCATTAAAACGCACAGGGGAATCCCCTCAACATTGATGCTGAAACAAGAGCAGTGATTGCCTGATTACTATACTTGATTTGTACCAGTTAGGCTGCATCTTGTTTTTCATGTGTAAACTTACTGACACCCTGATGTTTCATAGAAAAAAGAAAATATTGCAATATTATTTTATTGACACAGATTTATTTTATTGACGTCTTGACTTACTCCACATGATCCAATTGTTCAACATGGCAAGCACACACTGGGGTATGTTGGAATACAAGGAAAGGATAGAAGGGGGTGGACAGATCGAGAGAAGGGGTCAATCACAGTCATTGTATCATGATGCCAAAACGATAAGATCTGTAAGGTACGCCTCTATCCACGAGACAGCCTTGGCTCTGGAACAAGTAACCTGTTGGTTCGTCAACAGTGTCATTATGGCCAGTGGACTCACACAACACATGTAACACTTGCTACTACACTAGGGTGCTGAGGTATGTAAATACAAATGAATATGGTCAGAATGCTAGATAGATCAAGAATGAAACCAAGGTTATTAAATCTTGAAATGAATGAAGTACATATTTAAAAGGATTAAGTCATGAGGACCTGGGTGTTCATATTAATAAATGAATGGGTGGTTTATTTTTACATCCTGCCATGAATAGATGGCCCATCCCATGTAGGCCTATACTTTTTTTTAGTTATTCATACAACTAGTAGATTACATGTAGTAGACATAGGTGTGATGCTGTGAGCAATAGGTGCAGCCTTCAATGCACACTTTATTTTGAGCATCCTATTATTTGATTTATACTTAGGTTTCAAACCTCAATTAGATTTTATCACTGTCATCAAACCAAGAAAATCATAATAAATGTAACATGAAAGTCAAGTCCGTAAACATCATGAAAGTAGAGTCATGGCTCTACCTGGTAAGAAAGCATCCAGGGGGGTCCTGAATGGAGCATGTTTGCAATGTAATGCTGAATTTGCCTAAATGTTTGTTCTGCTGGAGTAATGTAGTACTATACTGGTAATATGAATGAGATTATTAAAAAGTCAGATTATATTATTGGTCATGGTCTATATGGGACCTTAACTATGTTGTGATATAAATGGGTTATAAAATTAAAAGCAATCGCTATTGAAAGAAAATACGCTGTAGGCTACAATTACTCAAAAGATAATGAGGTTGATTGGTACGCAATCATCATTTGACGCTATGTCTAGGCTTTACGGAAATTGTAACGATAATAATTTAGCCCAAATAATGTAAAACATTGCAAACTGAGATGGAAAATTCAGTCAATCAATCGTTATTAATGTTACTTTCTGTTAAAACACAAACAGGAGGATTCAGTTATGAAACAACAATAAACATTTTATTATCGAACACTGTCATAACACTCACATCACAAAATGTTAATCTAACAATGAACAAAAGCTGTTGGTAACTGAAGGTAGCATTAGTTTGGTATAAATGTAGTGGTTCTCTGTGATTGCTGCTGTTCTGAGACATTCGCCGTGGGCGATAAAGTAGCCTAAAAGACATAAACACGGGCGATGCGTGCTTAACGTGTGTGATGGAATTGTGGAGAATGCGCATGTGTGTAATTTACGGAATTATCGACCAATAGAAACATGCTTTCGACATGCCCCCTTTGCTTTCACATTTGAAAGAAGGGGTTCTGAATGGAGAAAATTCTCCATGTCACCTCAGGGGCTGCAAAACGAGAAAAAAAATGTTTTCTCCCATGTCACCTTAGGGGCTCCGTACTAGTTGAATCTGTGCTGGCTCTATGAGAAGTGTTTACGCCAGGGCCAGTAGCAGAGGCTGCTAATGTCAATGGAACTGTAGGAGAGTGAATGGATAGGACATTACCAGGTAGGCCTATCAGTCTCACGCGGTCCTGTTTTCGAAACTCCATCATATCTCCGGGTACATAATCCTCCTCCCGAAAATGTGCACTGCACAGGACCGCGGTTTTGGACACAGATGCCGCAGTGAAGTCCCGATCCTCACCTGCACAAATTGCACCCACACACGAAAATGAGGGGGAAAACGTGAACTCTGTGCCCTGTCAGGCTAAAAACACAAAAGTTCACCATCCTAAATCGCTGTGAAACCACTAAAACGGAAACAAACTAAATGACTAAGCAACTGAACGACTGACCTCACTAACTACTATTTACCAACCGAGTAGGCTATTGCATTGTGTGGCTCGTTACAAACTATGGACCATGACGATGACGGGATAGCTCAGAGCTTCTGCTCTTTTCTATCCATTGCTGAACTTTATTGGCCGAGGTGGGGTGCAGGACAAGGGAGGAGTAACGTTAGTTTTACTCGGGGGATTCTAGTTGTGCATGCAAGTGATGCCCATTCCCGTGTTGTTCATTTGCTAGATTGTTTCATTAAAACAAACTTTTTTGATCTTTAGTAAGAATAATAATTATAATCCAATAAATACATAAAATAAATAACTAAGAAAATAAAATATATAGAAAATAAAATAGAATTGATAAATATATAAAATATAATAAGCAAAATTAAAATTAACTGCTTCAAAAAAAGTCACTGCACTGTGGCAAGGTCAAGCAAAGACTATATTCCTCGTCACCAGCGTGACGTCACTGGGCGATATGTAAAAAAGGAACGTTTATAATGGCAGTTTTTTTCTGTATTTCTGCCCTTGTGGCCTCTAAAAAAAAAATTAAATTTTTTTCAAATCGCCCTCTCCATGAGCCCAAAATTGTAAATCTTTACAAAAAATTTAACCTGCATGTTGCCCTTTAAGGGACCACTCTAGCGCCCATGGAGATCCATTCAAATGCAAAGAGGTTATAGTATTGCTTGTAAGAGTAGCCTACCTGAAAATAAAATATCAAGTCTTTTGATGTTGTTGGGTCACAGACATCAGGAAGTCATAGCATGCAAAGGATATGCAACCAAATATGAAATATGATGAAGTGTAGCCTAAGCACCAGATCATTTAAAACGCTGGAAATTAAAAAAATGTGAAAGAAAAATGACTCTAGTATAAAATGACGTAATCATAAAGTATATGAATGTTATATAAATGTTGGATTTCGATGTTTAAGAAGTGTTTCCAGTACCGCTTTCGCCCCGCCTACAACATTTTTCATATTTCATAAAATAATGTTTTTTGTCAAAACGCTGACGTCATACGTGGTACTGTCAACGTTCTTCAGCAGCTTCCCAATACAACACACTATGAGAAATTAACAAACAGAAATCTAGATGACTACGATGAAAGATAGAAAGACAGAAAGAGAAAATTAAGAGAGGAATGGAAAAGAGTTTAGCCTACGTGGTTAGACTACGAACAATAGAAGAAGTTGTAAGAAAACATCCCCCCCCAAAAAAGATGCTGAATAGCGGCCCATTAAATCAGATATTTAAAAAAAAAACTACACTGCACCCTGAAGAAGGCATACTGCGGAAACAAGTTGGTGACTTTACAATAGAAACTTTGCCTGGATGAACCAGCAAATCAGGTGCATAGACGCAGTAAAACGAGACCGGATGATCAGAATCTTCACGGTGTAATAATGGCAATTCTCTTTCTCACTCATAGTCATCCAGATTTCTGATCGTTCCCTCGGCTCCTTGAAATCCACAAAAACTCGAGAGACTGCATCCTATTCAAGTGACAAAAAAGTTTTGGTTTCCTTAACGTTAATTGTCAATTAATTGAACTAACATTAGCTAAAGTTAACTTTGCTTATACATGATCTCAGTAGCTAGCTAGTAGCTTAACTTACTGCATTAACTTAACGTTAGCTTGTTAACATTATGCATCTCAGTCTTAGTTAGCTAGTTAGCTAACATTATCTCTAGGCTATGTTTGGGCCACCAGGTGGCCAGTGGGAAAAAAAATGTTTAGTGTCTAACCCTGCCAATGCACAGAGACAGATTTCAACTTTTCTCAAAGAAATAGTTAGGCTAACGTTATACCAGTGTGATCTTCATTCAGTGTGATCCCCCCAACCCCCCCCCCCCCCCACCACCCCACCTCTTGGGAGGTCAGCTTTATTTTTATTTGCAATTATATCTCATAAAAATGTTGTCCTAAAGCCTCTGAGAGGGAAGGGTATAACAACAACACAAAAAATTTTAAAAAATTATAAAAATAAGAAAGAAAATAAAGCAAGTTAATCAAAGAAAAGGAAAAAAAATAATAATAATAATAAATAAAGAAGAAGAAAAAAAGACAAAACAAAAGAGAGAGAAAAGAAAATAAATGAATAGATATAATAGCATATAGAAAATATAGCAGATTTTGGTCATGGTTGCAGTGGCTACAGATATGTAGTCTAAACAAACAGAGGGGACAGACATGTAGAGCAAATTGATATATGGAGAAAAAGAAATTGATTGATATATGGAAAAAACCCATGTACGTGGGTTTGGTTTTTGGATGAGTTCTGTTGTGAGTTTAGATGAGTTAAGAATGTATTCCAGGTTTCATTAAAGACTGATATATTGTTTTTTCTGGAGGCTGTTATTCTCTCTATAGAAATGTGTTCTGTAAGTAGGTTGATCCAGTGAGTGATGTGACAAGATTTTTTTAGATTTCCAGTTTTGAAAGATTATTTTCTTAGTGATAGTTAGAGAAATAAGTAATGGGTTTCTGTATTTAGTTGGGAGGGTGACTTGTGTAATATCTCCCAGCAGGCAGAGTGATGGGGACAATGGGATTCTGCAATCCAAGATAGTGGAGAGTTTCTCAATTACTGCTATCCAAAGGGAGTGAACTGGTTGGCAGGCCCAAGTGGCATGAAAATAATCATCTGTGCTGCCCAGAGTGCATTGTGAACAGATGTCTGTCAGCAAATCCCATTTTAAACATTTTATTTTGGGTGATGTGGGTTCTGTGGATAGTTTTATATTGTATAAGTTGTAAATTTGTGTTAGTGGTCATCGAGAAGATGTTTTTACAGATTTGTATCCAGAAATCAGGGTTGAGAGAGAGAGCCAAGTCATTTTCCTATTTTGTAGTTGGGAGTGTTATGGAGGTATCTGAGGTGGATATAAGTTTATAAAGTTTTGAGATCTTTTTTTTTGAATTTGTGATTTTCATGATCTCGTCGCTTAGCTTAGAAGGTTGTAGTGTGTTGTTGGTTATGTTCATTTTAGATTTCATTATGGATTTTAATTGTTGGTAGTGGAGGAACTGATCTCTCCCAACCCCTTACTTCTGGATTAGTGTATTGAATGATATAAATTGATTATTTTGGAATAGGTGATGTAGATGAGTGATTCCCTTTTGTTGCCATGCTGGAAAGTAAACAGGGGTGTAGTGCAGTTGGAAGTCTGGGTTGTGCCAAAGTGGGGTCATCTACATGGTGCTAGCGATGATTTAGTGATTTTGTTGGTTTTCCACCAGGCTGTCAGAGTTGAAGATATTGTGATATTCTTACAGTAATTTAGTCTCTTGACTGATTGTGGTAGGAATGGAAAGTCTGCTATTAAGGTGGTTTTACATTGATTTTGTTCCAATTCTAGCCATGGGTTATTGAAGTTGTGCTTTTGGGTCGATTTGAATAAATATTGTAGTTGATTTGACAAAAAGTAGTGGAGAAAGTTTGGTACTTCTAGGCCGCCTTGTGATTTTCCATTTTGTAATGTTGTAAGTGAAACACTTGTTTTTTTGTTTTTCCAGTAAAAATGAGTCGTTTTTTTTAACCATTTGTCAGTGGGGGTGGTTGGGAGCATTGAAAACAAATAATTAATCTGAGGTAGGGTTTTCATTTTAACTGTAGCGATTCGTCCAAGGAGAGTGAGTGGGAGCTTGGTCCAGCGTTTGAGGTCATCTTCTATTTTTTTTTAGCAAAGGGGTGTAATTGAGGTTGAAGAGCTCTGACAGCCTAGAAGAGATATTAATGCCTAAATATTTTATATTGCCAATGTGAAGTGGGAGGGGGAAATCTTGGGTTGCAGAATCCCAGGCGTCTTCAGACAATGGTAGTATGGTTGATTTATTCCAGTTTATTATGTAGTGTGAGATTGTGGAGAAGTTGTTAATGATATTGAAAGTTTCCCGTAGTGACACGGAAGAGTTCTGTAAGTACAATAATAAATCGTCTGCATAAAGACTCATTTTATGTTCTGAATTGGCATCCTGAATTCCTTTGATTTTATTGTTTTGTCATATTGCTGCTGCGAGTGGTTCAATAAAAATGGCAAATAGTGATGGTGAGAGTGGGCATCCTTGTCTGGTTCCCTGATGAAGTGTGAAGTATGAGGCTCGGTGAGGTGACCCCGTTTGTGATTATTGTGGCCCTAGGTGAGGTGTACAGTGTTCTTATCCAATGGATAAACGACTCTCCAAAACCAAACTTGCACAGGGTGCTAAATAGAAAGGTCCGGTTTACTTTATCGAAAGCTTTTTCGGCATCTAAAGACACAATTATGGTTTTTGGTTTTTTATATGTTTTTGTTGTGAAATATTGATTAAGTTAAAAAGCCTACGGATGCTATCAGAAGCATGTCTGTTTTTGATGAAGCCTGTCTGGTCAGGGTGAATAAGCAATGGGTGACTGTCTCTATTCTGGTCGCTAGTGTTTTGGTAATAATTTTTAAGTCAGTGTTGATTAGTGAGATGGGCGGTAGCTGGAAGGGTGGATTGGGTCTTTATTAGGTTTTAATAAGAGTGTCATTACAGCGGTATTCATGTGCCTGGGTATGGTGGAGGTAGCTTTGATTTCTGTAGTTACTCTGTAAAATAGTGGTGATAAAATATCCCAGAAGTATTTATAGAATTCAGCCGGAAATCCATCTCGTCCAGGTGACTTGTTATTTGGCATTTTATTCAGGGCTTTATTAAGTTCTTCAGAGGTAAGGGGTGCATCTAAAATGTTTACTTGCTCTCTAGGTAGTGCTGGTAAGTCCAGGTTGTTTAGAAAGGTATCTACTTCTGATTGGTTGGGTTCGTGATCCGAGGAGTATAGGTTGGTGTAAAAGTTTTGAAGGACATTATTTATAGCCTGTGGATTCTGGGTAATAGTACCTGTAGAGTTGAGTATGGACGGGATAATTGCTTTCTCTTTTTTGCATTGTAGTAGATTTGCTAGATATTTACTTGACTTATTACTGCATTGAAAGTTTTCCTATTTGAGTTGTTGAATAAGGAACTGTGTTTTTTGTGTATAATGTATCAGATCAAAAACGTCTCCGACGTAAAAAAAAAGCCAAGTTACTCACGCATAGCCTACATAGCGCTGTCCATAAGTTCTTAATTCCAACTTGCAAAAACTAGGCCTGCCTTTAAAGTCTTGATATCAAAATGTGGCCAAGTTACAACTAACAATATTGCCTATCGTAGCTCACACTAAATAAACTAGCTCTATTCCAAAGAAATGCTATCCAAACTTTCCTAAATTATTTAATGCAACTTGGCCCTGTGTTTCTTCATCTTACCATCTCAAGAGAATGTGGTCAATGAAACTGTATGTGCCACATCAAACTGCAACATGAAAATAATTTATAGTGGAAATACTCTGATTCAGATGTGTTACACTTAGAAATTAAACAGAAAAATTACTACACTATAGGACATGTTTGAACAATTGTCAGCATCCACTGCTTTGGGTCTGTGAAAAGCACAGAATGAATAAAATGTATTATTATTATAATTATTATTATTATTATGTATTTATTGATTTATTTATTTGGATTTCTATCAAAACCTGTGTGGTCCTACAGAGCATAGATATCCTTGTGTTCACAAAATTCTGTTTGCAAATATCATAAATACTATTATGTTAAGAAAATTGGTACTATTACTTATTTGCCACCATCTGACCCACAAACATGTCTGGATACGTTTGTAAAAATGCTATATGTACGCTATTTTCTAGGTTAAAATATTACTCATTTTTATCTGCATTTTTTTATTCATCACCCCTTTCTCTATTGTATATGATGTTTCTTCATATAAATATCTGTTTGTGAATTGTGAAGAATGCTGTAGCAGCAGTTATCATTTTAAAACCTGTACATTTTCTAAAGTAAACTTGCCAACAAAGTACAACCATATTCATTCTGGAGTGTAATTATTCATCAACTGTTAAAAACATTCATTGAAATCATATGCTGTTCCATGAGGCACAATCTCTTCACATGCAAAAATGAAGAAACACAGGGCCAAGTTGCATTAAATAATTTAGGAAAGTTTGGATAGCATTGCTTTGGAATAGAGCTTGTTTATTTAGTGTGAGCTACGATAGGCAATATTGTTAGTTGTAACTTGGCCACATTTTGATATCAAGACTTTTAAAGGCAGGCATAGTTTTTGCAAGTTGGAATTAAGAACTTATGGACAGCGCTATGTAGGCTATGCGTGAGTAACTTGGCTTTTTTTACGTTGGAGACGTTTTTGATCTGATATCACTTATTTTGTATAGCTAACTAATGATGAATAATGCATGAAGATAAACACGGAGAGAGACATGCATTCCAAAGAAATGTATGCAGACATTCGCGTAACCATAACGCCCTCTATTGACAAGAATGAGAACAGTTATCCTATTACAGACAGCACACAATTACATTAAAAGAGTTTGTAGATGAGCAGTATTTAATGTGTAATGAAATACAATGAACAGCACCACCTGAGCTATGGATCATGAAGAAGCATGTAAATTAATGAACCAAGTCTACATGGAGACATACATGCATAATGGGCTAAACGCAAACACATTCTAGCTGAAAGACATACAGCCTAAATAGGTAGTACAGCCTAAATAGTTTGCATCAGTAAAATATGGAAATACAGTTTTAAAATAGGGCTATTAGTATTCTATGAAATACATTTAACGTTAGGCTATTCAACACTGGATTGCCGGATGCGTAACTCCAACCTTCCATGTGTGGGCTACGAGCTAGCGAGCGAGCTAGTGAGTTTCTGCACAGCAGAGTTTTTTCCGGTAGTGTAGAACGTTACCTGCGGGAAATCTTTTGGTACCGGACAGCTAGGTTTAGTTTCGTTTTCTGTAGTGCAATGAATGTAGGCTACAATCCATGTTGATTCACTTCGTAGTAGCCTAGCTTGTTTCTGCTTCCTGACGAGAAGCAGGAAGTAACGTTGGCGAACAAGCTTAATTGGACAACGCATATTTCCCAGGAATCTTAGCCAGAAAGAAAACAGTACATACTACTAAGAAAGTACATACCAGAGATTATTCTTCTTTTTATTATTATTATTATTATTATTATAATTAAAAGTGTTTGCAGTAAGCTACATTATCAGCAGAGTAGCGTAGACTAGAGCCACATTCAGAGGCTATCTATTTATTTATAAGTGACTAACCATGAATCAGATATGTTTTGGGAATTGGCGGTTTATAAATCCGATCGCTTAAAGGCTTGCAGTTTAAAAGAGGCTATCCTCAATTTTTTTAATGTAGGCTATTATCATAAATTCTTAATTTTCCTCGTAGTTAATTTTATGTGTTATTTGCGAAAAGGATAAAGTGAACAGAGCTGAAGTGAAGAAATTAATTAATAAATAAATGTTGGCCAAGGCAAGGGGTTTCCACAGTCAGTGAGTCATGACCACAAGAGCAGAGTGTAACACCCTCCCCAAACCAGACAAAGGCGAGTGTCCGGTTTGGGGAGGGTGTGATATAATACAAGTGAAACATTGAACAGTTAATATTGTAAACCTCTTTTGCCTTTGCGATAAAAATACGTTAATGTGTCAATGTGAAAATAATAACAGTCTAAGAAATGAAAAGTACTTAACAGTTGCACATTGTTTTTGTGGAAAATACATATGCCCTGCTGGGCTCGAACCCACTATCCACTGTATGAGAGGCTGCAGTCTTAACCACTAAGCCACAGTAACTTCTTGGAAAGCATGAAGCCATTAGCTATATTAACATTAAAAAACATTAGTATGAAGCGTTTTTATTGGACGATAAGCTTGATGAGCAGGTATACGGACCATACCCTCAAATAATAATTCTCCCCATTGGATAACATCGCGACGGCAGTTTGGCAGGAAAATGGGAAGAAGAATAATAAGAAGAAGAAGCGGAAGAGGAAGGAGAAAAAACGGCAAAATAACCCAAGTTTGGGGCTTTATTGTGTGGATGTGTGAAGTTGTATCTGAATGCTGTGTGGTTACATGAGGTCAGAACATACAGAAGTTCATGTTTTTAAGGGCTGTGTGTCTATGGTCATTGTGGTTACTTCTGTAGGAAACCCTGAAAACTGCCAAACTCTCGGTGCTGTATAGGTATGGGGCATGCCCCGCAAAGCCGTAACTTGGCGGATGGCATACCTGCCATCCCAATAATGCTTTCTAGTTGGGTTTTAATTTGCCTCAATTAATTTTGTATTTGTTCACTGGGGTTATTGGTATATTGTTAGATGTTTAATCCTTTGCTCTTGTCATGGTTTCTGGCAGCCTGCTGTTGTTTCTGCGGTCGTTCTTTCGTTTGATGACATCGGGGCAATCTATCAGATTTTTCCGCCTCCGTTTTGGTGTTTGAGTCTCGCCCGGCAATTATTCCTTTCACCTGTTTTGGATTTCCTGCCAGTTATAAATAGCCCAGGACTTCCGCATTTCCGAAGTTTCGATATTGTCTTTGCTATTTCACTATCGGAGTGCGGTCTCTACGTTTCTGGTTGTTACTCGTCAGAAATGTATGTTAGTCTTTTTGTTTCCTTTTCTCTCTTTATCCTTTTATATTCCTCTACCTGTTACCTTTTGTTCAGCTCCTTCACACCTATAGCTGTAGGTAACAGGTTATTTTTCTGTTACGTTTCTTTCGCCCTTTGTTTTTTCTTATATGATGAATATGATATGATTTTACCTCTCATTACTGCTCTGCCTGTTTCCCATAACAGTGATGGTGAGATTTCATCTCCAGGAAGGATGACCACTCTCTTTTAATCATTGAATTCTAAAAGTGATGTATTGAATCGCCATCTTGTAGGAGGCTTAATATGTGCTTGGGTGTTTATTGATAAGGAAACGGGAGCGTGGTCACTGATCATGATTGAATGAATTGTGTTTTCTCTGATATATTGGGTGAGTGAGTTGCTTATAAGATAAAAGTCAATTCTGGAGGAAGATTGATGGAGGGAGGAAAAATATGAATATTCTTTCAGTGATGGATTTCTCATTCTCCAACTATCGCCAAGTCCACAATCGTTCATGTATTGTTTTATAATTTCAGTGGAGTGCCAGTTTCTTGAGCTAGTGGACGTACTTGAGCAGTCAATTATGCGGTTGATAACAGCATTTAAGTCTCCAGCTATTATAATATTTGTTGAGTCACATAGTAACTACTTTGAAAAAGTTATGAAAAAAGGATGGGTCATCATTGTTGGGGCCGTAAATGTTGCAAATGTATATGTTGTGTGGTTAATGGATGCATTAATGATGATAAATCTTCCCTCTGGATCAATAATAGATGTATTATGGACAAATGGAATGTTTTTCTTTACTAAAATTGAAACACCTCTTTGCTTACTGTTGTAAGTTGAAGAAGATATTTTATCAAATTGTTTAAATTTGAGATATTGTAATTCTGAGTTTGTTAGGTGTGTTTCTTGTATGAAACATATATCAGCTTTTAATTTTATAAGATGATTGTAATCCTTTTAGACTGAGTGTGGAAGCCACATACATTCCATGTTACCAAGTTGAGCGTTTGCATGGTTGTGTATTGAGTATGTCTTGTTCTGAATAAAAATAAAATATGAAATAAATAAGAAGGAAAGAGGGAGAAAAGAGAGTTCTGTCTGTGGTGTAAGATAAACATATATAAAGATGGGGTAAAGAGGGAAGAGGAGAAGTAAATAGATGGGTAAGTAGTAGAGATAAAAGATTGGGTGGAGAGAGAGAGAGAGAAAGAGAGAGCGCGTGCTTGGAGCTGTACGAAATAACTGGTTGAAACTGACTATACACACAACAAACTACAGAATACACACATGTGACTGGACATAAAAATGAATGGTACAGACACAGAACATGAACAACAACAACAACAACAACAAAAAACAAGATGATGCACGAGATGCACAAAGACAGAGAGGAACATTGAGTTATTTAACAGGCAATATAGAGTTTCCTTATACTAAGGAACAATGTCAGGTAGTAGGTTTATGAGAGGTTATTTTTAGAAGAGCCATGGCGTGATTTTTGTGTTTCTGAATAACTGTCCATCGATATACAGTCTATCAACTACAAGTGATTTGTTGTTTTTCCGGTTTTCTTTTAAGATAGGGTAGAGTATTTTCCGTCGTTCGATTATTTCTCGTGGGAATTGCTCGTTCAGTCTGAATGTGCCTTTAAGTTCCTTTCCTTTGCTTTTGACCTGTTCTTTTTGCTGAGAGTGCTCGAATTTTGCACTGATGGGTCGAGGTCCTTTGTCTGATTGTTTGCCAAGGCGGTGAACTCTGTGGAAAGTGATGTTTTTGACAGTGTCGGACGGTAGTTTCAGGTGAGTTGTCATTAATCAAGTCTTTGATTAATGATTCTGGGTTGTCGGGTGTTTTTTCGGGGATGCCTGAGAAGATTTATCGCGCATGGAACGGGTTTGTAGGTCAATGATAGTTTATTTTACCAGTTTGTTTTCTTTAGTGACAGTATGCATTTGTTCGGTGAGTATTTTTACAGAGGTTTGTAGTTCCTGGTTCGATTTTTGGAGTGTTGCGATGTTATTATGGGCAAATTCCAGGCTATTGCAAATGTCTTTAACTTCCTCATGTAGCGATACTAGTATGTCTAATTTTTTATTTATACTGGCCAGCAGACTAACCTGAATTTTTGTTGTTTGCAGATCATCAGTGTCTGTTGAAGAATCTTTCTTTTTCCGTTTAGATGGGTTTCCTGAATCCGGGTCCATGTTGTTTTGTAGGTGGTAGTATTGGTCGATGAAAGTTTCGAGGTCCGCTAAATCCTCCACTGTAAGGTTGTTGTAATTTCAAGATTCAACTCGACTTATTCTCTCCCGCAGTTTCCCCAAATCAACTACAACAACTTCCTGTGGTGTTCCCGGATACGCCTGACCTACCAGTGTGATCTTCCAACGCGATTCAATTGTCCATTGTCTGTTGGAGGATTTTCGAGATGAGTCTTCCTGCAGAACTCAACCACCAAGCCCCACCTCATCCGCCAGGCCCCTTGGGGCCTGAGCGTTGAGGTGGAAGTTACGTCATGTGCCCTGGTGTCAATTCCGACCACGTGCCAGGACCTTTTAGTTACTTCCTCATTCTGTTTACAGAACACAACAAATGAGCCAGACACATCTTCGTTTGTCAATGCAAGTTTGTTCTGTTCGTGATAAGTGGAATTCAATGAGCTAACTAACCAAGGTAAATGCTGCCAATGTAATGTTGAAACCAATAACGTTAATGTAAAGCAGCAAACAACAACTTAACACTAGGAGTTGGCTAGCTAGCTAACGTTAGCAAATTAGCACTAATATTACTAACTTTGTGTGTTGTTTTTTCCATTGCTATGTTTATTTGTAGCGTAGAAAATGTTTCCATTCGTGAGAAGTCATGAATCACAATGGTTGTGTAACGTAACTAGCTAACGCAAGCTAACGTTAAGTAGTAGCTAGCTTTCTAGCCATTAGTGTTTCCTCATGCTCCCTGAACCACTCGCTGTCTGTGGTCCTGAGTGCCAGGATGTGCGTTTGATGGCCGCGCCTCTGTCTCTGGCTGCATGCCACGGTCTCCTTCTGGCCTTTTTTGTCCTGTTTATGTCTCACATCCTAAATGCACCATCCAAAATTGTATACAACCGACAACTATTACTGGTCATTCGAGATTCCTTTGTGGATCTCCATGGATGGAATTTTGGGGAAAGGATTCTACCCCGCCCCTGGTTTGCCCAGATACCTGCTGAGTTACTTCAACCGCGCCTCGGAGCGACTCATCGGAAAAGACGCACTAAAAGGCAGAGAAAACGAGCAGGCGCTGCGGTCAAACGGAGAATCGCGCGCCGTGCCCTCCCATCTTACCTGGTGCACGTCGCGTCCACCTCTGAGCCTCTGACTTGCCGCTCTATCCACCAGCGTTCCCCGGGGTCTGGATGCGCCTTCCTCTGGCCTACCTCCTGTGGCACAGCCCAGAGCGTATCATTTGCTGAGGGACACCGCCCGAGGATTACCATCGGCTGCTGCGGAGTGAATCTCCAAAACCTCCGCTCTCTCCAGAGGATGCGACCTCCAGGGAATCACCCTCCTGCCCCGCTGAAACTGGCTCTTCTCAACGCCGGCTCGATGTCGAACAAGACTTTTAACCTGAATGTGCTTCTCATCGCCAGTAAACTGGACTTCTTTCTAGTGACGGAAACCTGGCTAAAGACCGGTGAGCTCGCCCCACTTATCGAACTCTGTCCCCCGGACTGTGACTTTTTTAGTACCCCATGTCTTTCAGGACGCGGGGGTGGTCTGGCAGTTGTTTTTAAAAAACGTTTTAATTGTCACCGTTTAAATGCGGAACTCTTTTCCAGCTTTGAAGTGCAGCTAATCAAAGTAGGATCGGTGAATCCTTTATTGATAGTCCTTATATATCGACCCCCCCAAAAATCATTAAAAGATTTTATCTCACAACTGTCTGTCCTTCTAGCACAGACTATGCCTAGCTACGATAAAGTGCTGCTTCTCGTCGATTTTAATGTTCATGTCTGCTGCCCTTGTAAACCCTATGTAAACAAATTCATGCAGTTGATCAAGTCTTTTAATTTCACCCAACATGTAAAAGGTCCAACGCACAAACTTGGCCATACACTAGACTTGGTCTTAACATCAGGTTTTCCCATTGACAACTTGGAAATAATTGACCCAAGCCTCTCAGATCATTCAGTGATTGTATTTGATGTTTTGCTTGCTGTTTTCCCGTCTAAAACTCTCCTCCCTGCACGTACCTCTCGCCACATTAACTCCTCCACTGCCAGTAGCTTTGCTGCTGCCTTTATAGCTGCTCCTAATACCTGCTCTATTGAGGCTTCCCTGCCCCAACACAGCACCGAGAAACTTATTTACCTGTTTAACTCCTCCTGCTCCTCTATACTTGACTCTGTCGCTCCCCTTAAAGTGAAAAAGCCTAAGCCTAAATCTCAACCATGGCTAAATGACAGCACTAGAGGCCTAAGGAGACAGTGCAGGCAAGCTGAGCGCAGGTGGAAACAGAATAAGCTCCAAATTTCCTATGAAATTCTGAGACTACATTGGGAAATGTCAAGAGGCAGTTAAAGTGGCAAGAGAAAAGCACTTATCAGATTTAATCTCAATGAACTGTCATAACCCCAGAGTCCTTTTTTCCACTATAAATTCTTTCACATGCCCCCCCCCCCCCCCCCCCCCCCCCCTCCCCCCCGCTCCCTGTACAGATGCATCTCCTTCTAAATGTGAAGAATTCTTAAAATTCTTCATTAGTAAGGTGGAAATGATTAGGTCAGGCATCTTGCCCTCCACCCTCAGCCCAACACCCACCCTACTCCGCACAGCCCAACTTAACAGTTTCCAACCCATCTCATTAACATCTCTCATTGAGATCATGTCTAAGATGAAGTCTGTCACGTGCCCCCTTGACATTGTCCCTATTCGTGGGACCCAGCACAGTGGGACCCAGCATTCTCTCCATCATAAACAGCTCTATAACCTCTGGCTCTGTTCCGTCCTGCCTCAAGCATGCCATGGTTGAACCCCTCCTGAAAAAAACAAACCTAGACCCTGCCATACTTAGTAATTTCAGGCCCATTTCAAAACTACCCTTCCTATCTAAGATTCTGGAAAAGGTCATCCTGTCACAACTGCTCCCTTATCTAGACCAAAACAAATTTCTAGATAAGTTCAGGGCAGCCCACAGGTTTCAGGGCAGCCCACAGTACAGAAACGGCATTATTAAAAATCTATAATGACTTGCTCCTCACCATTGACTCTGGTAGCTGCGCCATTCTCCTCCTCCTAGACCTCACGTGGCCTTCGACACGGTTGAACACGCCACTCTTGTCGACCGTCTCGAACACCGGCTTGGTATGGGGGGACGGCCCTAAATTGGTTTGCCTCCTACCTCAGTGACAGAACTTTTTCTGTCAGTATAGGAGGCTACTCTTCCCCTGTAGCTAGTCTCCCCTATGGGGTCCCTCAAGGTTCCATTTTGGCCCCCATCTTGTTTTCTATTTACATGCGTCCGCTAGCTGAAATCATTCAGAAACATAACATCTCCTACCACTTCTACGCAGACGATACCCAGATTTATCTCCCTCTGAAACCCTCCAACATGTCCAACCTCGACAATCTTAGAGAGTGCCTTGAAGACATAAAATCCTGGATGGCCCACAATTTCCTCCAATTAAACGAAAACAAAACTGAAATCATACTGTTTGGCCCCCCCGAATCTACCAAGGTAATCTCCAGCAGCCTAGGTCAACTCTCCACCTACCTAAAGCCCCATGTCAAGAGCCTTGGAGTGATTTTTGACTCTGCCTTCAAATTTGACAGGCAGGTAAATGCAGTCATAAAATCCAGCTTCTTTCAACTCCGTAGTATTTCTAAAATAAAACCCATCCTGTCATCCGCCGATCTGGAAAAAGTAATTCATGCATTTATCACATCCCGACTTGACTACTGCAATTCCTTGTACACAGGCATCAGCCAAGCATCCATATCCCGCCTACAGTTATTCCAAAATTCTGCAGCAAGGCTCCAGACCGGTACCAAAAGGAGAGAACACATCACTCCTGTGCTGGCCTCTCTCCACTGGCTCCCTGTTAATTTTAAAATAGATTTTAAGATCCTGCTTTTTGTTTTCAAGGCCATGAAGGGCGCAGCTCCCTCTTACATTACAGACCTTTTAACCCCCTTGTCAGCCTCCAGGTCTCTTAGGTCATCAAACATGGCCCTCCTGACCATCCCTCGCACCAAATTAAAAACTCGAGGTGACCGCGCATTTGCGGTTGTGGCCCCCAAACTATGGAATAGTCTCCCGCAGCCAATTAGATCTGCTCCCTCTGTGGATGCTTTTAAGTCCCAACTCAAAACGCACTTTTACTCACTAGCATTCGATTAACCTTAAACATGTATCATATACACCTCATTATGTAGCCTACCTCTCTGTATAGCTGTTATCCTGCCCTATTTGTTTTCTGTACTGTCCTACTGTGTTGTCTTACTGTGTCTTACTGTATTATCTTACTGTAGTGTCTATCACCTTACTGTATTGTCATACTGTTTTGTCTTATTGTCCTAACTGTGCCAATGTGCATTTTTATCATGATGTGTAGACCTTGTACAGCACTTTGGTCAGCTCCTGGAGTTTTTAAATGTGCTTTATAAATAAAATGACTTGATTTGACTTGACTTGACTTAATGGCAGCTAAGTAACAACCTACTTTATATATAATATGATATATTGTTTGTTTTACAAACATTAGCACTTCAATTAACATCAGTTTTATGTGTGTTGCTAATGTAACGTTAACGTTATGTATGTAACGTTAGTCCCCTACTGTAGTTAGATACTAGCTTTCTGCTCTCAAGTCTTTAACGTTAGCTTACTAGCTACCATTGTTTTTTGTGGTGGAGGGGGTGATAGATGGATCCTTTTGGCCTGGTCAGTAATTGTCACCCAAGCTTTTGTAGAGCAATGGAAACCTTGGGTCTCCAACACTATCTATAAAGAATATAAACGTGACTGGGAGTGAGCCAGTTCATGCTTTTATAGCCACAATCCGAATCAATTCCTGAAATTAAAAATATAATTACAGATAGTCAACATGCAATAATGATTATTTGTATGAACGTTTTAAGTTATTGTACTGTATTAAATATGATGACATAGGAATCTGTGTGAATCACTTAAGAGCCATTTTAAATGTTATTGTACTTACACTGTTATGATTTTTTTTTACAGATGCATCGTTCCATTCTGCAGGGAAATTCAACTTTGCAACTTGACAGATGCAGAACCTGCTGCAAATTGTATCACTGTCCACTTTAACAAAAGACAGAAGAATAGCTACATTACATTACATTACAGTCATTTAGTAGACGCTTTTATCCAAAGCGACAAACAATAGCTGATCCCTTCTCTGGTCTGGCTTCCCTGTAATGATTTAAACGTATTATCTCGAGTCATATTATCCAATGTCTTCTGTGTTATATTTACTGTGTATTACTGGAGTGTAAGAACGATTGAAGAAGAAATTTCCCATTGTGGGATAAATAAAGTACTACTACTACTACTACTACTACTAATACTACTACATCCCCAGTGCTTTCAACACGATTCAACCACACTAGAAAGCTAGCTAGAAAACTACAAGTCATGCACTTACAACCATCCAGAATATTGTGGATTCTTGATTCTTACAAATAGGCCTCAATGGCTAAGACTGCCTAGTGGTGTTTTATAAGATACCATCTTAACACATACAGTTTCTCCCCAAGGCAGTCTTGTCACCTTTTCTTTTTACATTATACACAGCTAAGCTGACTGCAGGAGCAGTTATGCCTCCTGTCATCTACAAAAATTTTCAGATGATTTTGCCATTGTAGGATATACAGGGGGTCAAAATATCGGAAATACCAGTTTTCCAGAAAACATAAAACACCTGCCACATGTTTGCTATGCAAAACCTCAACCTCTGTTCCTAACCTGATTATCTATGCTGTTTTGAGAATCTTGTGCCATGTGTACATTCTATATGATGACTTGTTTTCTTTATAATTATGCCAATCAACCATAATTGCCTGTTAGTCATATTTTTTTATGAAATGCTAATAAATCATAAATTACATGTCAGTTGCTGTTATATCAGTTTTTGTCCTACATTAGCTCTAAAGTGTTCTCACTTATTACTGACATAAAAGCAGCATTTAATTGACTAATTAGTATTATTTGATAATAATATGATAAATGGCTAATTATGATTAATGATCAAGCTAATAAAAAGACAACCTAAAATGTATACATGTCATGCAGTCATAAAATAGTGTAGAAAATATAGGTAAGAGAAATATGACATATAGCAGCTGTTGTATGAAATACAGTTTTTTCAGTTTCTGGTGTTTCCGATACTTTGTCCACTCCCTGTATTACTGAAGGGAATGATTCACTGTACCTGAGGGAAATTGAGCACTTTGTTTCATGGTGTAGTGCTAACTTTTTAGAACTCAATACTTCCAAAACTAAAGAGCTAGTTATTGATTTGAGAAAAAGCAAGTTGGTGAAATCTGTAGTAATAGGCACATCCATCATTGATTCTGTGGAATCTTATAAGTATTTGGGTGTTACAATGGAAGAAGAAGACCACAAATTACAAACAAAAAATTACAATGGAAAGCGAATACCACCATTGTTCTTAAGAAAGCTCAAAAGAGGCTATTTTACTAAACCCCTTGGCACAGATGGCAAATTTCACCTATTTAGGGGGTGCTCTGTTTAAGGCTTTATAACTCCAGGTGTGAGCATCACATAAACTTGGTAAATGGCTTAAATGAAACAAGACAGGTGTACCATTTACAATACAAACTTAGATTGGTTTCTTTTCATAATTTAAGTCAAAATAAAGTGCCACAAATGCAAAGAAAAATGTTTTTTTTTAAATTGTTTTTCTTTAGTTTGTAACAAAATACTGAGAGCTACGTAAGTGAAATCTATATACATTATGATATATATACATTTCCTGGATCAAAACTCCATGTCCACAAGTTTTGCCAAATCTGAGGATGATATGCAGAACTACTAAAGGTCTATGATGCAAAATATAGCAGTGTACCCTGTTGTCCATTAGTGTCTCCAAATCTATCCAAATGGCTAAATTGTGCACTGCTGTAAATAAAAAAGAAATGATGATATATTTAACTACAAATCAACAGTTTTGGCTCATAAAACTCACTTTTGCATAATTTTCAAGTGGGAATTACTATATTTTCATCAGTATAGGGGGGTAGATATCTATGGGTCCAAAACCCCTGTTTTGTCCATTATAAAGTATATACATTTGCTCCTTCTGATGGCTTAAAATAAAAGAAACATTGATATCACAGTGTTACATACACCTAAATATGTTGCCTAATCATTCACTCTTGTACCTCAATAAAACATCACTTTTTCCTGTACTCTACAGTATGTATACCTTTGTCCTGGGATTGCATTTTTCTGTAGTTGTTTTTTTTTTTTTTTTTAATGTTCCTATTCATAATGACTCCAAGGAAATTTTTACCTTAATCTACCACATATCGGCACACAGTAAACTGGAATGAGCATTTGTCATGCCCTAACAGACAAGTATATACACCATAGCCTATATTATGTACGATAACATGAACATAAAATAGCATTCCACCATCTGCAAAATGCTTCCAAATGTTCTATCTTCAATGAACATCGGTAGCCTACATCAAAAATAAATTTAACGATTGCACTATAATATGTAAAATGCACTCAAAATGCAAAAATAACAATAGGGCTATCAAAGACAGAGGCAACGTGACAGGACAGTGTGAAGGAATTTTCTGTTTTACAATGTGTGTGTATTAACATAGAGACAATCACATGATTATTATTAAGCATTTATTATAGTTTTGATTATTAGTAGATCAGTTATATTGAGTTAAGTAATTAGACAATGTATTCTCTGTGAACACTGAGTAGGCTTCAAGCAGGCCTCTGTGTCTCACTCCCTCTGTGTCTCATCCTTCACAATCTGCAGAGACAAGCAGTCTGTGAGATGGATGTTTTCTGTTGAACATTCGAGACTTGGTGTGAAGGTTAGAGGTTATCTATAGACTAAACACCAAAAAATGAATACCCTTGTCTCTCTGTATGTTTAGAAACCGCCCCTTGTGGCAAATCAGTAAATCAATAAGAGATTGTGTATAAATGTCTTCTGTATTCTGTTTTCAGGTTAGAGAGATTCTGGTAAGACTCTCTCTCATTCTGAGTTTATCTGCAAATAAACTGAAATTATTTTTCTTATTCTATTACATGGTTTTGTTTGTGGTTCTGTTTGGACAGACTTGCTCACTGTGTGTTAAACGGGAAAAATCCACGACAATATTGGCGTAGTCGGCAGGATTGCTAACTTGATTTTCTCCTACGCAGATTTCTCTCAAGTCGGAACGGCTTAGACAGTGCACTGCCGGGATTTCAAACCCCGAGACCGCAACCCACCATCTCACAGAGAGGTAACTGTAATCAGTCACCTAGAGGAAGGACGGCGGCGACCGGACCGAGGAGAGTAAGACGTCTGTCTGGGGTGATCAATACGCAATCCATAGAAAGAGAATCACAGGTGAGCCGCCACAGCAAAACGTAACTTGAGGCTGTAGTGCGCTGAACTTAAAAGTTTGATTAGTGACCGACGGGTCCGTCACTCTGTGGAGTGATTCAAACTGTGGAGGCTGTATGCTGCTCCTACCCATGGGCTAATATGTCTCTTTTTCTTTCTCTTGTAATGAGCTCTAAATATTTTAGTAATGTGGTATCATTTATTGTCAGTAAATGCGAATGATATACACGGACCAGTACACGAGAGGCATTTTTGCAGAGGAGTTAATTATGGTTATATACAGTTGCAGCCACTATTATTGGCCCCCCCTGTAAAGATGAGCAAAAAGGGTTATAAAAAATTCACCGTTTGGTGAATTAGCTTAATCTCACACTGAAAAAACAAGAAGAATCCAACCTTTAATTGACGTTAATTTATTATGAGAAAAAAAAAATCCCTCATCAAGAAATAATTATTTTTAACAAAACCACATTGGCCACAATTATTGGCCCCCCTGCATTTATATATAGAATAAAGTAATAATTTTTAATATTTGGTCACATCCTTTGCATGCCATGACTTCCTGATGTCTGTGACCCAACAACATCAAAAGACTCTTGATATCTTATTTTCTGGTACTCTTACAAGCGATACTATAACATCTCTGCATTTGAATGGATCTCTATGGGAATTGGGGGGTGGGACTAGATTTAGCTGTAAATTATGCTGGAACAGTATGGAATACATGGTTGGTAAAATGGCTGTATGTCAACAAGGGTCTGAGGTATCAAACAAGCCTTAAACAATCACTCTGCTGCCAGATATGCAGTAGATATGGATGGATCACTTTAAGGGTTGTTTCTCCTGACAAATTTTCCTATTGAACTCTATGGAAAAATAAGTCAGGAGAAGAAACCCTTCAAGTTATTCATCCATATCTACTGCATATCTGGCAACAGAGTGATGGTTTAAAGCTTGTTTGATACGTCAGACCCTTGATGACTGACAGCCATTTAGCCAATCATGTGTTCCATACTGTTCCAGTGTAATTTACAGCTAAATCTAGACCCACCCCCCAATTCCCATAGAGATCCATTCAAATGCAGAGATGTTATAGTATCGCTTCTAAGAGTACCAGAAAATAAGATATCAAGAGTCTTTTGATGTTGTTGGGTCACAGACATCAGGAAGCCATGGCATGCAAAGGATATGTGACCAAATATTAAAAAATTATTACTTTATTCTATATATAAATGCAGGGGGGCCAATAATTGTGGCCAATGTGGTTTTGTTAAAAATAATTATTTCTTGATGAGGGATTTTTTTTTTTCATAATAAATTAACGTCAATTAAAGGTTGGATTCTTCTTGTTTTTTCAGTGTGAGATTAAGCTAATTCACCAAACGGTGAATTTTTTATAACCCTTTTTGCTCATCTTTACAGGGGGGGCCAATAATAGTGGCTGCAACTGTATATATGATAGAGGTGATTGGTTAAAACAAAAAGAAAAGGCAGTATAATAGAAGATAGTGAAGAATCTGAAACTGATTCTGACTAAAATTGGTGCACTAATAAAAAAATAACTAGAACCTTAAAATTAATAAGGCATTGGTGGTGGGGCAAACACACGACAATGGGTTTGAAAAATTTTAAGGAACAGGACTCTGAATTTACGGGTCCAATGAAAATAATGCATGTCAAATATGGTCCGGCAACCACACACCAGCGTGATAAATGGCAAAAATTAGGTTTCCCTGAAAAAGGCTCTTTTAGCCTAAATCAGATTGATAACCTAAAAATGCGGCTGCGGTTATATGAGGTTAAAAATAGTAATCTTAGGTTCAAACGGAAACCCGACTGGGATGCGGTAGATTTGTGGGAAAAAGAATCAAAATTAAGGCAGGACAAACAGACTAAAAAGGGGGAAAATAAAAATAAATCTACTGTGGAGAGACCGCGACAAGACAGTTCAGTGTTATCTCCTGTTATGCATTCCGACGGCTCTTTGTATCCCGATGTAACACAGCTTGCAAAGTTGAAACAAAATTAACTTGGATTTGGACTGCCCTGTGTGTCCTTAAACCTAATTTTCCACTACTGTGAAACTGTTAATGATTTTCTTGAGAGACTTACAGAGAAGTATGACGCGCACAGTGGAATGGACAAACCCGACAACAACGAGACTCTTACTCCTTACGAGACTCAGCTGACCCACTGTTTCCTGGATGGCTTGGACAAACAGCTGGCAACAGCTACGGAAGCCGTGTTGGCTGGCAGGCTCGGTGACTGAGGGATGTTCTCCGTTATGCCGTTCACTGTGAAGAACAAGCCCGTGGACAGCAAAAAGACCACGACAAGTCGCGGCAGACGTAAAGGATGGGACCAAGGGAACAGGCAGAGACCCAATTCCATGGTGGATTATGGTGTTTGCCGCAAATGCGGACAGAAGAGACATTGGGCTCGCGGTTGTCGGCATTGGTAATTGGGACACGGCCCCCCAAGGGAATGTCACTTTCCAAACTGGATTACCTGGACAATGAAGGTTTGAGGGGGGGGGGGGAACACGTTTGCTGACAGTGGTGAGTCTTCTGGTTTTCTGTATCATACAGTTCCAAATACGTTACCACTTTGGTCATTAAAAGTCGATGGGCGAGCATTAGACTTCATTGTGGATACGGGAGCTGGTCGGTCTGTAATAGCAGCTAAATCATGGGGTTCAAAGCCCTTACAGGATTTCAATGCGGGCTCCACTATTACTTTGAAACATGCGTTTCTATTCTCCCGTGTGTCCGGTAAACCTGCTTGGCAGAGACTTAATGTGCAAATTGGGTCTGAGTGTGCAGTGTACTGATGACGGTTTAACTATTGACAGAGTTGCTACGGCAGAAACTCCAGAAATGTTTTACTATGCTTGGGATCTGGACAGATCCTCAGTCACAGCTAAAGCCATACAAATGGCCATAACTGAGGCAATGGCGACAGACTGACAGAATTACAACTACATGTAACAGCACATTTTAGTCGAGGTAGAGATTGGGAATTTGAAAATAATTGGTACGGTGATTGTACATTAAATTCTACATTGTTTTTGGTTGGTCGCGATTTCTGTGCATTGTCTGTACAATTGAGCTCAGCACAGCAGCAATTCTATTCTATTGCGGGAAGTGCACCCCATGTGTCCCTGTGCAAAGCCTCAAATAAAAAATGGGAGGACACAGGGCCATGGGTGAAATTATGTTTGGATACCACGGACTGGGAAAAGACAGGGGAATTTTCCAAATATTCTCCCTCTCTGCGTGTCACTGCGCACCAGTTTCCAAACTCTCTGACAGCTGTCTGCAGCATTCATGAGTTGCTGTGTGACACTCAAGCCTATTTGCATTTGTCAGACCCGAGATTCAGTGCAATTCCCTCTCAATTGTGGGCAACGTCCCAAAATGATCCCCAATTGCTTAGTCACTTTGTCCAATACCTTGTTTAAAAAGTGTGTGCCTCTGTCTGAAGACAGCTTCCTCGGGATTCCCCACCTAGGAATAAGCTCTGTTAGTAGGACTTTCGCCACTGCTGCAGCATCAGCTTTCCCTGTAGGAAAAACTTTAACTCACTTTGAAGACATGTCAACAAACACCAAACAATAATTTTTACCCCTGCATGGGTTAAGTTCAATGAAGTCCATCATCAGGTACTCGAAAGGCTCCTGTGGAGCCAGGTGGGCCGCATTTGGAACCTTCTGGCCCCGCCCAGCATTATTTACAACACAAATAACACACTTTTCACAAAGGTTTTTTGCATAAATAGAAAATCTGCTTGTGTCCCAGTGTCTGGACATCAAAGATATCATCCCTCCTTTTGACACATGATCCAGTCCCTGTGTCAATTTAGCATAATAGGGAAATAAAAAACAAGGTAAACAGGGTTTACCAGTAAGGCCTAGCCAGACTCCATCAGTGTAGGTGCCGTCCCGCTTCCATTTAGCCTTTTCCTGGGGTGTGGCCCCAGATTGGCAGTCCTGTACAGAGGCCAATGGAGTGTCCATGGGAACAGCAGCCTGTGCGAGCAGACTGAGATTTGTGTGAGGGGGGGGCAGAGGCCGCTGCTTTGGCTGCCTCGTCAGCATGAGCATTCCCTTGAGAGATAGCATCTGTCTGGTTTGTGTGAGCGGAGCACTTACAGATAGCAATGGCAGCAGGCAAAATTATTGCCTGTAGGAGGCAGCTCACTAAGTGTCCATTCTGTATAGTTTTCCCTGTAGAGGTAAGGAAGCCTCTATGCTGCCAAAGAGTTCCAAAGTCATGCACAACTCCAAAAGCATATCTGCTGTCAGTGAAAATATTTACAGTTTTACCTTCAGCCAAATGGCAAGCGTGTGTAAGAGCGAACAGTTCAGCTGCCTGTGCTGAGAGGTGTCCAGGAAGGCGGGCTGACTCCAGAACCTGATGATGTGTCACCACTGCATAGCCAACCCGACTGTTTTTCTGTTTAAGTCTACACCTGTGTTGCTCGGGGTTTTCTTTTATTTTCTCTACCTCTCGTCTACGCTCTGTGCCTTAGAGCGTGAGGTACTTTTTTTTGTTATACTCGCTTCTTCGAGTTCACCTCCTTTTGAGGTTGATTTGTTTTGGCTTAGGTCGGGAAGTTTTTTCTCCCATTCCTTCGTTCTCCTTTCCCTGTTGCAGTTTCTATGCTTTGTGGCGTATCTCTCGAGGTACGCTTTTAGATTCCCTATTTAGATTTAGATTTGTCGCGTTTGATTCTCAGAACCTTACCAGAGTTTACTGACGGCCCTATATAAAGTATAGGCCTGGATTATGTACCCACCCTGTCACATGGTTGGTGGGAAGACAGACAGTGTTGTAATGTGAAGAGTTTTAAAAGGTCGACATTCCAGGAGTTGTGAAAAGTGCGATATCTGCTAGTATCCGGAAAGCAAGGCTTGGCCGTCCTTGGAGAAGGAGGTCGGGGAATAATTTTTTTCCGGAATCGATTGGGTTTTCTGGCTCTATGCTAGTTTTGTCCCATATAAGTCCTGAATCTGCCGGTTTTTCAATTCCCCCTGGATCATTGGAGTATTGTACATATCCACATGTGACTATTGTATTTGGTCTGTATAATCATGTAATCATTTATGATGTTATTAAAATGAATCACTTACTAACTGATTGAGTACATTAGGTAGATTGTAACAGAAAATTGTTTGTTATCATGGAATGATAAAAGGAGGGAAATGTGAAGGAATTTTCTGTTTTACAATGTGTGTGTATTAACATAGAGACAATCACATGATTATTATTAAGCATTTATTATAGTTTTGATTATTAGTAGATCAGTTATATTGAGTTAAGTAATTAGACAATGTATTCTCTGTGAACACTGAGTAGGCTTCAAGCAGGCCTCTGTGTCTCACTCCCTCTGTGTCTCATCCTTCACAATCTGCAGAGACAAGCAGTCTGTGAGATGGATGTTTTCTGTTGAACATTCGTGACTTGGTGTGAAGGTTAGAGGTTATCTATAGACAAAACACCAAGAAATTAATACCCTTGTCTCTCTGTATGTTTAGAAACCGCCCCTTGTCGCAAATCAGTAAATCAATAAGAGATCGTGTATAAATGTCTTCTGTATTCTGTTTTCAAGTTAGAGAGATTCTGGTAAGACTCTCTCTCATTCTGAGTTTATCTGCAAATAAACTGAAATTCCTTTTCTTATTCTATTACATGGTTTTGTTTGTGGTTCTGTTTGGACAGACTTGCTCACTATGTGTTAAAAGGGAAAAATCCGTGTTAAAAGGGAAAAATCCATGACAACAGGCAAGGCAGGCAATTGCCTGGGGCCCCAAGCTTTAAGGGGGCCCCCGACGGCTGATCACATTAGTCCTACGACAATGACAATCTAAAAATGTGGGAACCCCCTTGAAACATCCGCTGGGCAGTGCAGTGTGTACTCGTAATCCACCCTAGACGGGGAGCGTTGAGGGGGCCCCCGAAGGCTGATCACATTAGTCCTACGACAATGACAATATAAAACCCCCTTGAAACATCCGATGGGTAGTGCAGTGTGTAGCTACTCGAAAACCCCCCTAGACTGGGCCCCATGTCGTTAATAGCACGACAGTTTGTTTGAATGAATAGGCAGCTGTCAAATGAAAAGGATTTACCCCACCGGTTATGAGAAGAGAAGGAAAAAAACAAGAAGATTCAAATGACCACTACAAGAGTAAGTTGTGGAAGTTAACATTCTAATGCTGCTGTAACAATCACTACTGGACTGGTAGCTTGGAAAGTTCAGTAACGACATAAGCTAGCTTACTTAGCTAACGGATTGTCAGTAGGCTAACGTTCGTGTAAGCACTTGTAATGGTTACACAGGGACATTTTGGGACTCTGGCTTTCTGATCATGAGACTGGGCCCCCTGCGGAGTCGTTCACAATTAACACTCCTGATCAGACTGAGGCACAATGGAGTGTCTGTACCCTCTTCATGTGACTGAGATGAACACAGACTGCTTGATCGATGAGGCACCGGGTTGGGCAGGAACTCCCCCCTCTTTTGAGAAGGAGAAGGGGGACCCAAATTTAACACACAAACACACACCCTGAGGTGATTGGAAATGACTGATCCATCTGTCTTTTATTGATGGTTCCAAGGAAATGAGCCAATCAAATGCATGGGTGCCCTAAAGCCATCTACCAATTGGGATCAAAGAGGTTTTGACCATAAAAACCCCTGGAACTTTACCGGACGGCTCTGATGGGAAAGACACAGTCTTAGCCGTACCAGACGCACCACTGAACCTGGACGGCTCTGATGGTAAAGACGCTGTCTTACGCCTACCAGACGCACCACTGAAACCCTGAGGGACTTCTGCGTTTCCCAACCCGCATCTCGCCTGATCATTGTCGTGTTATCAGGAATACCAGTGAGTCCAACTGTAGTTTGACGTGACGAGCGTCACTTTATTAACATCCAGCTTCAGGCTCAGTCTACTCTCAACTAACTGTCCCCAGTCTATGACATCATCCTGAAGCGCCCCCTCCAGGGATTTCAAAATAAGAGCTGTTATTAACAATAACACCACATCTCCCTTTTCTAGAATCAATGGGTAGACTGCCATTGATTCCACAAACCTCAGAGGATTATTCTGCCTCTATAGCTGGGAGGTTTGTGACTATCTGAACCTGAACAAGTAACTTAACATTTACTTTCGACCCTTAGGTAAACATTGGTAACTTAAACAAAATTTCACTCCCAACATCTAACATAACATGAACAAGGTTTTCATTTCACCAAACATTAAACATTCTGAGTCTATCTCACAAGTCCAACTTGCTTGGTCTCACCACGGCTCTCCCCGACCTGGTTCTAGGAGTAGGTGGTGGTTCTGGGGCGGTGTGCTGTGGTGGCTCTGTGGAACTCTGTCCAGGAACACACCCAAGGGATTGCGGTGCATTGTCATGCTGCTCAGGTGAGGACCTCATAGGGATGAGATGACGGCGGTTTCGCCTGACCGTCCCGTGAGGTCCCTCCACCATATATGAACGTGGAGTAGGGTGACTGTCAACCACAAGGCCTGTGGCACGTTGATCTGTGATCCATACTTCCTTCCCAGGAACGAGCTTGTCAAGACTCCGTGCCCGGTGTCGCAGGTTGTAGCGTTGCACGTCACTCATCCTCTTCTCCCTCTCCCTGCGAACGACTGCCTCACTGTCAGGCAGCACCGGGGTCAGAAGCTCCGGGAGGGTCGGAACCGTTGTACGGAGTCTCCTCCCCATGAGTAGTTGCGCCGGACTGTAACCATTTTGCAGTGGGGTCGCCCTGTACGCTAGCAGTGCGAGGTAAGGGTCAGCTGCTTTCTTCAAAAGAGCCTTTACAGTCTTGACCGCACGCTCGGCTTCCCCGTTGCTCTGGGGATATCTCGGGCTGCTGGTGATATGTCCGAAGCCATATGACTCTGCGAAGGCTGCAAAGGCCATTCCTGAGAACTGTGGCCCGTTATCTGTTACCACCGTCTCAGGGATGCCATGGCGTGCAAAGATCGACTTAAGGTGAGTGATCACGTCCGTTGATCTTGTGGGGGTAAGAAGAGCAATTTCCACAAATCTGGAAGCATAATCAACAACCAGCAAGTAGTTGTCTCTCCCCAGTGTGAACAGATCTGCTCCTACTTTTTGCCATAGTCGATCTGGGTATTCTGATGGCATCATTGGCTCCGTGCTGTTCTGTCTCTCCTTGCTGCATGTTCGGCAGTTGAGAACCAACTCATTCAGCTGTTGACTCAGCCCAGGCCACCATACTGATCGTCGTGCATGCTCACGGCACTTCACCACTCCTAAGTGGCCTTCGTGTAGTCTGGCGAGAACCTCATTTCTCATTGCTGCAGGAATAACGAGCCTGCTTCCTTTGAGCAGGAGTCCATCTTGTACTGTGAGGAACGCTCTTTCTGCCCAATACAGTCTGAGTCCTGGTTCAGTCTTGCTGTGTGCAGGCCATCCTTCTCCACACAACGCCATCACTCGTCTGCAGACACTGTCTCCCTTCAGCTGCTCCCTCAGCTCATCCAGGTACGTAGTGCTCGCCGGCAGATTATCCATCACAGTGTCCACATATATATTAGTGTCCTCAAACAGCTGTCTCTCATCCGGAGATTCCACACTTTTGACAGGAGCCCTTGACAGTGTATCCGCTGTCCATAGCCTCTTCCCTGGGACATAAGTGATAGAGTAGGAATAGCGCATTAGACGCATGCGGAAGCGCAAAATCCGAGGAGGTAGAGTATCCAGCGGCTGGGAGCCTAGGAGGCTCAGAAGAGGCTTATGATCAGTCTCCATCTGGAAGTGCTTGCCGATGAGGAAGTTGCGGAACCTCTCACATGCCCAGGTCAGCCCCAAGGCTTCCTTCTCGACCTGAGCGTACCTCTGCTCTGTTGGTGTGAGAGACCGTGACACATAGGCCACCGGCCTCCATCCTCCCTCTGCCTCCTGAAGAAGCACAGCACCTAGGCCATACGATGATGCATCTGCCGAGACTTTGGATTCCCTGTTTGGGTCATACATTGCCAGCACCGGCGGGGATGACAGTGCGTCCTTGAGGTCCTGGAACGCTCTGGCCTGGTCGGTGCCCCAGAGCCAACAGTTCTTCTTTGAGAGGAGGTCACGCAGGGCCTTGTCCCTCTCAGCCAGCCGTGGGATGAACTTCCCCAGCTGGTTCACCATGCCGAGAAAGCTTCTCATTTCGCTCACATTCGTCGGCTCTTTCATCCCCCTGACCGCCTCCGTCTTGGTTGGGTCAGGGCCGATGCCACTGGTGGAGATCACGTGACCTAAGAAAGTTACTTCCTTCTTGGAGAGATCGCATTTCTCAACATTCAGTGTGATGCCTGCCTTTTCAATCCTCCCCAGCACAGCATGTAGACGAGTGTCGTGCTCCTCTTGTGTACGTCCCCACACCAGCACGTCGTCGATGTGGCAGACAACACCCTCAAGTCCTTCTGTGACCTCAGTCACCATCCTGTTTTGGAAGTGCTCGGGGGCGGAGCTAATACCGAAGGGCAGGCGATTGAAATGGAAACGCCCGAAGGGTGTGATGAATGTTGTGTATTTGGATGAGCCCTCGGTCAGTGGAATTTGCCAGAAGCCCATGTTTGCGTCTAACTTGCTGAATATGGTGGCTCCGGCCAGCATCCCCAGTGTCTCCTCCACTGACGGTAGGGTGTATTTTTCCCGACGCACAGATTCATTGAGCTTGGTTAAGTCCACACATATGCGTACAGCACCTGACGGTTTGGGCACCACAACGATGCCAGCGCACCACTCCGTTGGTTCTTCTACTTTGCTGATCACCCCGAGGTTCTCCATACGGGACAGTTCCTGCTTCACTTTACCCATCAGTGGCAGCGGGATTCTCCTAGGTGTTTTTAGTGAGAATGGTTGGGCCCCTGGCTTCAGCCTGATTGTGTACGGCTGTCGCATCTCCCCGAGACCCCTGCATATCTTTGGGTAGCTTTCCTTCACTGTTTCAATCGTAATGGTGTCTAGCCGCGCCACCAGCTGCAGCTTGTTGATTGCAGGCCTCCCAAGCAACGCAGTGTGCAGGTGTCGGGTGACATACACATCCTCTATCACCTCCTTCTCCCCTCTCCTTAGCAGCAGCCCGGCAATGCCCACAACGTCAAGCGAACATCCCCCTGGTCCCATCAGGGATTTTGTTGTCTCGCGGAGAGTGGGTGGATCTTTGTCTCTGTAGATCTCCCTGAACACAGTGTGAGGTATGACTGTGACGTCGGCACCCGTGTCAATCTTGAACTGCACCTGTCTGTCACTGATGTCTATGTCGACCATCCATGGATCTCCTTCTTCTGCTGACACACTACCAAGGAATTGTTCCTCGTCTTCCTCTTGTACCTCATGTACAGCCTTAGCAGATTTGCACACGCGGCGGTAATGTCCCTTTTTGCCACATGAATGGCATGTCACATCATATGCGGGGCACTCTCGCGGTGGGTGGGACTGTGAGCTTCCACATTTGTAGCACTGGATCCCTCTCCCCTTCTCTTGTTGCATGCCCTGTACTCTGGTCTGGCTGTTAGCATATTGGGGCTGGCTGTTAGCATATTGGGGCTTTCTGACACTTGACCTATTGCTGCTCTTATATACTCGGTCTACAGACACAGGATCACTTGTTTCTTTAGCCCCTCGAAGAGCAGACTGTTGCCGTTTCACCTCCTCGCTCTGTTTTGCCATGATTGTAGCTCTCTCTAGTGTCAGGTTAGGATCCAGCTGCATTCGTTCCGACAACTTGGCATCCAACAGCCCTACAACGAGCCGATCTCTAATTAACTCGTCATGTAGCTGCCCATAATTACAATGTTCAGCCAGCGCATAGAGTGAAGTTAGAAAAGAGTCCACTGTTTCATTCTCCCCCTGCTTGCGCAGGTTGAATTTTGCCCGCTCGTAGATCACATTCCTTTTCGCCACAAAGAAGCTCTCTAGACCATTTCGCACTGGCGTGTATTTAAGCCTTTCATCCACCGTCAGATTCAGTCCACGCAAAATATCATCGGCCTCATCGCCCATGCAATACACTAGCGTGTTTACCTGATTTTCCTCTGGGCTAGCATGTAGGCTACTTGCCACTCGAAATCTCTCGAACCTTCTTATCCATCTGGGCCACTCTTGTGGCTTGGAAAAATCGAAGGGCTCAGGTGGCTGGATGCTGAAGCTAGCACTCGGTCCTGCCATTGCTATCGGTGCTCTTCGTTGTTCACTGTGCTCACCTCCCGAAGGAAGAAAAACTTGGTCTTCTAAAACTTCCCCGTTTTCTGTATCAGACCTTCCTCACTTCTACGCCACATCTACAGGTCTTCTGAAACCATGTCGTGTTATCAGGAATACCAGTGAGTCCAACTGTAGTTTGACGTGACGAGCGTCACTTTATTAACATCCAGCTTCAGGCTCAGTCTACTCTCAACTAACTGTCCCCAGTCTATGACATCATCCTGAAGCGCCCCCTCCAGGGATTTCAAAATAAGAGCTGTTATTAACAATAACACCACAATCATGAGACAGTTAGCCTGCCACCGTCCACAGAATAAACCAAGCTGGTTGATTCTCAACAGCTGTTTTGAGGACACGTTTTTTCAAACTGTTCTCTACTGTCTCCCTTGCGGCCGGACCCAAGTGGAGACCTGTGCACGTCCACGTCGACCTGACTGGAAACGCACCTACTGGGGCCTTGGATCAGCTGACGAGCTGACATCACTTACGGAATCGGGACTGGCCTCCCTTTGTATTGAAACACATTTTATTTAGCACTGACATCAATTAATAGGCTAGCATAAAACCTGTAATATCCAGTTGAGGTTATTTTACTGCTGGTTCCTACTGTTGTTTGTATTTTGTTTTGCTATGCGCGTTTCGGTCGGGAATAGCCAATTTCCCTGACCTTATAGTTTTACACTGTTAAAACTTTATGTATGAGACTGATAAAATGAGCTAACCACAAAATGTAGTTTAGCATGTCATTAACCCATAACACAAACAAACCTTTGTTAATGGTAGGACTGTTAGCTTCTATATTTAGCCGTCACATAATTATCATTTCCTCTGATTAAGATTAAGTCATAGAATATATTCCTCATGTTATATCAATTATTGTTTCTATTATTCACATATTCATAGTTTTAGCCAATAAACCATGTAATTTTTCCAACCTATTGTCATGTCTACGTTAATTTCACTAAGTTGGGCTCTACTGACGTATAGAATTCTAATTGAGTGTTGAACTTAATTCGGAATAAAAGTGACCAAACCTTACTACACACTCATTCTAGAGGGTTAAAACATTCAGGGTCTGTTAAAGTTAGTTATGAAGGCATTTGCTCCATAGGTCTGCTCTCATGTGCTACTGCTAGCTGGATCCATACCATAGACTAGTGTAAGTTCAAATTAAACATGCATGCTCCTTGTAGGCTATTCATCATTGTAGCCTACACATGCCACTATTTAGTCATATGTTGACCAGCCAGAATCTAGTACTGTTGACTGTAATAAATATGTGTAAAACAACTCAACTTTGTATCAAGTAAAATCATGCTTTGATTCTTATTCGAATTTGTATTATGGATATAACTGGGTTGAAAATATGACTGTAAACCCTTTAGCTAGTTTGGTAGAAAAACGCAAAACGAGTTTCTTATGGGAACCATATTAAAGTCCTGGCTCCTCTTGCCTGTCCAGTTCCTATAGCCTAATGTTACAAATTCATTTTTAGGTTTATATGAGATAGCCTATTAGTTATTCACCAAAAATGCCTAAACAGAATTTGTGAAGCTTGCCGGTTATTGTTATAAATACATTTTGAAATGGAACCCATTACCCATCTGCAACGTAGCTAGTCTCAGCCTCAGTCACTTTGACGCACTTTGTACGCAGTGTCTGACGCATAGGCTTACATAAGCTGGTCGGACTGTGGGAAACTCATTGGCTAACAGCACTGTCAATCACAGCAGTGTGTGTGCGTTTTTCCTGTACGACGCGGTACATTGGGTTTTACCAGTCCGCCGCAAAACAAGTTGTCCTAACTAATCGGTAGCTGGCGAATGCTGCGAATCCATCAAGAACAATGAGTGATTCGGACCAAGACTAAAAGCATAACGCTGGATTGAAGAAAGTTTTTGAAGTTCACAACATTTCTTTGGTGTGATGGACTGTTTTACTGGAGCTCGCCGTGCCATTTGTGTAAATGACATTTGTTTCATGCGGGTATGTTCTTGTAGTGCTGTTTCTGAATCAACTGTAGACGGTCTGTGGTTGTTTATATTGCATGTCAATCAAATGCCCCATCTTGTCAAAGTGGGTGGCTTTTTACCGCGTTAGGCAAGTCTATGAAGGGTGATCACAAGTGAAAATTAAATCATGTGTACATGAACATTTAGATGTATGCTATGGAATCTGGTTTTTAATTTCAATAAAAACCAAATTGCTGGTTAAATTTAATCTACCGACCAGGCCTAAATTAATTCTGCTGGCATTATAAGGTAATTTGCTATAAGTGTAAGGGGGAGGCGAATGGTTCGGAGGTCCAAATGCAACTAAAGGGGATTCTTTAAGTGTCCAATAAAGAACACCAATGAGACGGACAAAATCCGCGAATGAGGGAGAAAAAACAAAAAGAATAAACAGCGCTCCCAGCTGGAGAGCAATATTAAGGAGACTGACAAAAAGGGAGAAATACACTGCCTGGCTAAAAAAAAAGTTGCCGTTGCACCAGTCATGCATAGTGCCCACTGTACAAGCCTCTGGAGGCAGTGTTATGATCTGGGGTTGCATCAATTAGTCAGTTCTAGGCTCAGCAACGTTATACAGCAATAAAATGAAGTCAGCTGAGTACCTGAATGTACTGAATGACCAGACTATCCCATCAATGGGCATATTCCAGGTCGACAAAGCCAAGATTCATCAGGCCCAAATTGTGAAAGAGTGGTTCAGGGAGCATGAGGAATCATTTTCACAAATGAATTGGCCACCAGAGTCCTGACCTTAACCCCATTGAAAGTCTTTGGGATGTGCTGGAGAAGACTTTACGGAGTGGTTCGACTCTCCCGTTGTCAATACAAGATCTCGGCCAAAAATCAATGCAACTCTGGATGGAAATAAATATTGCGACATTGCATAAGGTTGTCGAAACAATGACACGACGAATGCGCGCCTTAAACAAAGCTAAAGGTGGTCCAACAAAATATTATAGAGTCAGACTTTTTTTTTGGCCAGGCAGTGTAATAGCGACCCGAAAATAATTGGGTGAGTGAGACTCATAGGCTCGAGAAAAATGAAAATAAGGAAAGAATGCCTCTCACTCTCGATAGAGAGAACACAAGGAAATAAAGAGAGGCACAGAGCAAACAGAAAGACAAACTGTCTCAGAGAGACCAGAGCGAGGGAGTAGCAGGAGCGAGGGACAGAAAAAGCAAAGGAAATGTGTATCCTATGTGTCTAATGCACAAAAAGGCAAGTCCCTCGTAACTCCAAAGCAGGGCAATGAAGGCAAGAGGTCTCCTTAGAGTGCCTACCGGCTTTAAGTCAAAAATGAGCAAATGACATGCAAGCACCGGAAGGAGGAAATCCTAGGCTTAAATAGCCACAGGAAATCCGCAACAGGTGCACTCACTAAGTGCTGGAAAGAACGGAAACCCCGGCGTGGAACACCGAAAAATCCAATAGATTACCCCGTCGAACAGAAAAGAAACAAACGGCCGTAGAACAAAGGAAAAGAGAGAGGTGTAGGATCCTCTTGATCAGATGAGGAACTAAGCTCCTCCAGATCACTGAAAGAACTGGACTCAGAACCGTGAACCCCTCGACACGAGAGGCGCAGTTAGCTGACAGTGTGAAACACATTGAGGCCCCCATTGAAGAATAACAGCATCGTTATTGCCCCAATCAATAAACGGGCTATGTCGAACCAGCCAGGAATGTCCTAAAACTAGAGGGTAGGCTGGAGAATCGACTAAAAGAAACTGAATACGCTCCGAATGGCCTTTTAGTGAAACGCGCCTGTTTAAGGAGCCAGAAATCTCTTTTATAGTGCCCGTACCTAAAGGGCGGCCGCCGAGAGACGTGACTAGGCGGGGCCGTACGAGGCGATGGATAGGAACCCTATGTTCCTTAGCCCATCTGGTATCCATAAAGCACTCAACTGCTCCGGAATCGATAAAAGCGGTGACATTAGTCAATCGCTGATTCCAGAGCAGTTGAACATGCAAGAGCGTCTGAGGCACCGGATCATGATGTCTCGCTAAGAACCCTGGTTCCCCTAGCGAGACCCCCCTTTTCCCTGCAGCTTGGGACATTGTTCTCTTAAATGCCCACTGCGCCTGCAGTAATGGCACCACTCTACCTGGGGCCTAAACTGCCTAGGTTCACGCAGAGAAGCGCCGTCGACCTGCATAGGCTCTTCCTGATTAATAGGGGCATGGGAGGGAGGGGCAACTCAAAATGTTGCCGACGGAGAAGAGAAATAGTGGGTAGCCCGAATTCCTCTGTTACCTCTATCTTTCTCTCGCTCTCGTTCCCTGATACGGTTATTGATGCGAATCGCTGTGGACACCAGGGCATCAAATGTAGCAGGCGGTTTGAGCACTGCCAGGGCATCTTTAATAGGGTCCGATAGCGTGTTAATAAATAGCTAAATTAAAGGACCTTCAGACCACCCTGTCTCTCTGGCCAGTGCTCGGAACCCGATGGAAAAACCTGCTACGGTATCGGTACCCTGGTAGAGATGGGTTAGTCGCATGGCGGACTCTTGCCCAGAGACGTCATGATCAAAGACTAACTCCATCTTGTCCATCAGTTTCTCCGCATCGTTCATAATAGGGCTATTAGCCCGAATCAAGGGACTAGCCCAGTCGAGAGCGGTACCAGTGAGTAGTGAGAGGATAAGGGCTACCCGAGAACTTTGATTATCAAAGCGCACGGACTGAGCTTTAAAAAGAATTTGACATTGTGTCAGAAACGCCCTGCACTTCCCTGACTGCCCATCATAGCGGAGAGGCATTTGGAGTTTGGGCTCTTTCCGTGTGAATGGGACGGGCGGCAGGGGAAGGGTACCCTCAGGGGTGGATGCTTGTGCACTGGGTGTTTTATTAGCCAGGGTTAGTTGGCGAACACTCTCCGCCAACTCGCGGAACCAACCCTCCTGTACCCGAAGGGTCATTAATTAGCCTTGCTGAACTGACAGGTTCTGCTGCTGAGTCTGGAGAGCTCGAAGACCCTCCTCATAAGCGCTCAGTACAGTCAGCGGGGTAGCCCCATCCTGATTAGCGGCTATGTGTGTAGCTGGCACCTCCATGTGGCTTGCTTGTACTGTAAGGGGGAGGCGAATGGTTCGGAGGTCCGAATGCAACTAAAGGGGATTCTTTAAGTGTCCAATAAAGAACACCAATGGGATGGGCGGCAGGGGAAGGGTACCCTCAGTTTATCGTCGAAAAGCCATTGAAAAGGCATCCAAGATGCGTTTCCAAAAGCAATGTAACCGTCTATATAGGCTACCCTATAATGTTTTTTCAGTGGTCAGCTTCATGAAACAAACCTTTCGGTATTTTGGACAAGGTTGCTAATACTTCAATATTACTGCTTAGTATAGAATGGAATGTAAAAAGATGGTTTATTCAATTTAAACAGGATTGAGATATTATATGTAGCCTATATTGTGTAAGCATAGTTAGCCTACATTAAAGGTGAATTTAATTTTCGGAGAACTTCGGATGAATAGAACTCGCTGTGTGACGTGAAAGCACTATTGCAGAAAGCTTTGTAGGAAGCTTTGTAGAACAATTGCTTTATTGACCAGTAGCCTAGGCTACCCATCAGAACACTTTTCGGTCATGAGGTGTAATTTGGCTATTAAAAGTATAGTATTAGTATAAGCTACAAAGACAACTTAGATATAGACATGATGCATAGGCTATAGAAAATGTCTTGGACACGTGAAACAAGACCGTTGATCCAATTTTAGCCATGTCAACATTTAATTCCAATAAAGTCTACAGGCAAATGTTGAATATGGACATGTGTGAACCCTCAAAAATGTATAAAACTAAACTCTACATTGTAATCAGGGGTTGTTGAGTTGTACAGGATAGTAGATATAATTTAGCAATGACAATACTTAGGCTAATAGCGGTTTAAAACGTGTTTCAAAGATTTTTTTTTTATTTCTTCATTTAAAACTGATTATACGCAACTATGTAGCTATAAGACATTTTAACACACATAATCCGTCCGTAATGATATAAACTTGGATACAAGGTAGTAGCCTACTATTACAGGACCCTTTTTATTTTTACACAGGCCTAGCTGAACTAGACTACAGAAAGCTGTCAGAGCAAAGCATGTTAAGGGGAGGAACAGGAAAATTAGGTTTTATGGCTGGGATAAGGTTCGGTCACAACGGATTGAATTTAACGTTTTCAGTCATCCAGGTGTCGGTATACAAAAGCCTTTTTATTTCATAGGTCTGATAATGGACTGTTAATTAACTGTTTCGTAATAACTCCATTGATCTCATTCTGTGAGAGATGTTGTAAATCTAAATTAGCTACACCTCTCGTGCAGACTAGGCTATACCTCTCGGGCAAAACCCAGAACGGTGTTTTTGCTTAGGCTATTAATATTATGGCGTCAGTTTAGGATTTAATTAATAATTTAAAAAAAAATAGGCCCCAATACCTTCCATTTGTATAGAGCCTTTCTCAACCTTCAGCGACTCAAAACGCTTTACAACGATGAAGAGGAAACCCGCCTCTATACACAATTATTCGCTGTAGCTGGTGGAGAGACATACACTACTCACAAAAAGTTAGGGATATTTGGCTTTCGGGTGAAATTTATGGAAAATGTAAGTTCACGCTACAGTGATATTATACGTATCATGAAAGTAGGGCATTTAAGTAGAAGCATGCAATGGTGATTTCCTCATCTCAAACAATTTATTGAAACAAAAGCCAACAACAGTGGTGGGTATACCACAACAAAAATGTCAATGTCTCAATAACTTGTCATGTGCCCTTGAGCATCAATTACAGCTTGACAACGACGTCTCATGCTGTTCACAAGTCGACTTATTGTCTGCTGAGGCATGGCATCCCACTCTTCTTGAAGGGCGGCCCTCAGGTCATTGAGGTTCTGGGGTACAGAGTTACGAGCCTCTACACGGTGAGTCAGCTGATTCCATAGGTTTTCTATGGGATTCAGGTCTGGAGAAAGTGCAGGCCACTCCATTTGAGGTACCCCAGTCTCCAGCAGCCTTTCCCTAATGATGCGACCTCGATGAGCTGGAGCATTGTCGTCCATGAAGATGAAATTAGGCCTGTGTTGTTCATGCAGGGGCACAATGACTGGATTAATGATGTTATTCAGGTAGTATGGGCTTGTCACTGTACCATTCACAAAGTGTAGGGCAGTTCTGTATTGACTAGACACACCTGCCCACACTGTAACACCGCCACCACCAAAGGGTCGTCTGGTGACAACAGTGGCTGATGCATAGCGCTCTCCTTGACGTCTCCAACATCGTTGGCGGCCATCATTTCTGCTCAACGTGAATCGACTTTCATCAGAGAACAGCACTGAGGCCCACTGGTCCCTCGTCCAGCGTAAATGCTCCCTGGCCCATGCAAGACGATGACGCCTGTGCCTGGTGGTGTGGTCAGGTACCCTTGCAGGTCGTCTAGCACGCAGACCACGCTGATGTAAACGGTTTCGAATGGTCTGACGTGACACTTGGGTGCCTCTCACCTCCCTTAAATGTGCCTGGAGTTGAGTGGCATTCATCATCCGGTTCCGCAGGGCACTGTTCACAATGAAGCGGTCATCAGTGTGGGATGTGGCCAAAGGACGTCCACTTCTATGCCTTTCTGTGACTCTTCCAGTCTCTCTGTATCTCTGTTGCAACCTGCTGATGACACTCTGTGACACTCTAAGCTCAGTGGCCACTTCCCTCTGAGAACATCCTGTTTGAAGCCTCGCAATGGCGAGGTACTGTTGATCAATTGTTAGGTGTCGTCTTGGTCTCATGATGTCAAAATGTGAACAGCATGATGAAGAGGACTGTTTAAATACCAATTCTAATTGAACCAGGAAATTTATTGGTCGATTCATGGATCAAACACCTGTTGTGAATTTTGCCGTTCAGCTCCTTGTTAGAGAACAGCAAGTTGTGCAAAAAGTACTGAAACATTGAATAGTTGGACATGTGCATTCAAAAGTTTAGAGAAGGTCAAATTAATTTCACCTGTAAAGGTTATAGTGCATTTTAGGTTCATCCTGAAATTTCACCCGAAAGCCGAATATCCCTAACTTTTTGTGAGTAGTGTATATACTATAGGTCTAGTAGATGTGATGTGTGCGTGGGACCGGAGAGAGACTGTAGGCAATAATGGTTTGTTAATTTTGTTAATGAAGGACAATACTAATTAATAGGTTAGTGGAGGACGATGGAAGGGTCGGTGAGGGACAGCCTATTTTTGGGGGTGAGGGGGAATGTGTCGCAATCTATTTTTATACAGTGTATGGTTGCAATTCCTAATAAGGTCTGGAAAATAGGATCTGATTAGGCTACGTCGTGCCTATATCAATCCTACGCCACACTCCAACCCTGTAGGTGACCCCCTTTAACGTAGGATGGGCTGCAAAACCCAATAAACACCTTCGAAGAAGAAGAAGAATGCCTAGCTTTAGACCTAAATAAACGTAGGCTAGGCTATGCGTAAAGTAGGTTTAGCTAGCTGACTGTTTGTACAACTTTCTTCAAATAGCCTAGGCTTACTCAAATTTAATTTCGGCATTCTAAAACTTGTTTGTTGTTGTAACGTGACAGATTTCTTATTTTTACGTTTTTATTAACGTAAGTAAATTAGACTCAACGGCATGCAGGCTATTAAAATCACAAGGATACAGTCTACTGGTTGCTCATGGAGAGGTTTGTGTAAAATATTTCAATTTTATTCGGTCTAAAACTTTAATTTGGCAAACCGTTTGCTACCTTGCTATTAACTAGTCTACATGGTCACTCAGAAAGTGGCCTATCGCATAAAGTTATGTAGGCTATAAATGTATGGCTATGAACGTTTTCAATATTCCAGGTTCCTGTACGAAGCAGGCTAAATGTGTTAATTGGATAATGCCAACAGTGTAGGTAAAACCAAATATTTTAGATTGGGTAACAAGATACGGCTTTCCCCTGTTTTTATTTTTTATTTGTTTATTTATTTTGTCCGTACAAGCAAAAATTTTAGATATATGGCCAGATAAGCAACTGGCGCTTTTCCACATTGGATTTTTTGTCAGCACAAGGGGTAAGTGATCAGGCATGCACAGTAGTGTTTTCAGTTAGCTTAGCAACTAAAGTTACATAACGTAGCTTAGAGTGACGCGAATCTAGGCAGTAGTACTGGGTGCTGACAACCTAGGCAAACAAAATATAATAAAGATAAGGGAAACTTGATTTCATCTGTCTGGTAATGAAACGTTAATGAACTGTTTTGTGATAAATCCATGGATCTCCAGTCATTCTGCGAGAGCCGGTTGTCTGTCTAAGTTACAGCCTCGAAGTTACAACGCTCACGCGGCCTATTCCTCTCTGGTAAAACCCAGGACGGGTGTTTTTGCGTCATGCTTTTAAGACAGTAGTTTATTCTCAAGACGTTATTTGATATTTTGGTGGGGTTTTGTGGTATGTATCCTGTTAATTACCAAATGTTATATTGAAGCCTTGTGTATTGTAGGTTATATTAAATCAAATTATATCAAAGTTCAAATGAAAAAAAGATGTGCACTGTGTTTTAGTTGTTCTTTTCTTTCAAGTTTACATATTTTTGGATGCCAGCATTGAGCAGACTACTTATTATAAACCAATTCAGGCACTGGGGTAATTGTTTGTGTGTGTGTGTGTGTGTGTGTGTGTGTGTGTGTGTGTGTGTGTGTGTGTGTGTGTGTGTGTGTGTGTGTGTGTGTGTGTGTGTGTGTGTGTGTGTGTGTGTGTGTGTGTGTGTGTGTGTGTGTGTGTGTGTGATACATTATGGCTATGATAATATTCAATATTGTAGGCATGTTGTTGGTGTATATGTGCGCTATGGTTTTTAAATAATAAAGTTTGTTTGTTGTGACAAGATTGCAAAAGTGTAATGTTTTCAAAACTATACCAACAGTGTATTCCTAATAATAGAGGACCCCACAACACACACAATTTAATAGGTCTTTCTGCCCCTTCAAAAGTAACTTTAATTCAGTGTGCATTTTAAATTAAAATTAAGAGGCAGTAGACAAACTTACCTTAATGAAATGTGCTACAGCAATGTTGAAATAAAATGATTCAATTCAACAGTTTTTAACTGACTCTTTGTGTAATTTTATTCTTATTCTTGATACATATCAAAATGTATTTCTGCTTTGCGCATCTTAATGCACGGAACAGACCTAACACATGGTTAAGGCCCCTTAGGTATGTTTCACCAGGGCTTGTTTTGTTTGTAACTATGTAGCTTTTAACAAAATAACAGTGCGAACATGGACAACGTGACCTATTGTTTAGGCAATAGGACTTAGACACACAAACATCTAACCATCTAAAGTCCGATCTAACCAAGTGTATTTCAAGGGTTTTTCTCTGTTACGGGAAAAGAGGTAGCTAGCTACGGATAGTGTGACATAAAAATATGTGAGAGTTAATGTCTTAAACTGAAAAGGTCAAGCCATTAAAGCCGGTGATATGTTGAGTTAGAATGTTCAATGTAGCAGAATTAAAGTAGGCTATTCATTAGCTGCTCACGTACATGTAAATAACGGAACTTTTCAACAGACATCAACAGAATGACAATAAGTTGTTTAAACAAGGCAATATACTGTATTTTATTTCCACAAGAGTTGTTGAATGCACAGACACTACACAACCCCCTTCAAAGGCAGCACCAAAATGCATGCATATCAGAGACTGAGAGTTGTCTCCTGTCGGGGACACACACTATGGTTCCAACAAGAAACAGCTAAAGTGTGAAGAGACTAAGGACACTAAAGACTCTTTACGGTGGCAGTTGGTGTTTGTGTGTAACATTATGGCACCCTAAGACTCAATATTGTACAAATGTTGTTTTTGGTGTGAAGTGACTATGTTTATAAAAGCATTTAATACACAAAATGACACGGTCAATATTGTTTACAAGTTGTTGTTGTGTTCGGTTCTAAGTTTTTGAGGCTTGAAACACTAGATACGGAGACAGTGAGTTGTTAGAAGGGTATCAAAACCAGGAATAGTGTACCCTATACTGACACGAAACGCATAACAACAAACGTGCATAGGGGACAACATGCATTACCTTGGTACAATTAAACAGAAGTGTTTCATTCTTTTGTTGTTTAAAACAGAGCGAGCATATCTTGTTGTTGCTGAATTAAAGTACTCATTACTCACAAACCATGCAAATAATGGAACTTTTGTACAGTATTTTCTTCAGACTGTATACCATTGAAAGACATAAGGGTAAAAGATCATTTGTGTTTTACACAATCAACTGAGCAGTAGTTTCAAAACACTTTAAAGTTTGTTTCAAGATCAGCTCAATTGAAAAGCACTTTGTTGCTAACCTGTTTGGGGTTTTCAAGACTAAGTGTATAATTGCTAAGCAGCCACAATGGTCTGTTTAGATGTTTATACAAATGACAATATTTTAGTAAAGGTGTTCAAACTCACCACATAGGTGATTAATATTGTAATTTTTCAACATTGACCATTCTAAATCAACATGTTACATGCATTGAATGGCTTTATCTTTTCTGTTTAAGACTTACTCTTTCACATAATTATGTCACCAACACACCCATGACACATTATCTGGACCTCTGTGGTAGTAGGCCTACAGCTAATACACTCGAGAAGAGGGCTGATTTTATTATCTAATCGTACATGCAGCTTCAAAATGTTGTTACACATGCGCAAATGTGTGTAAGCAACATATAATAAGCTATACACGTCAATATATAGTATACTAGTTTCTTCTTCACTAATATTTTAGTTGTAAGCATTATTCAGATTACGTTTACTTACCTAAAGTGTATATTAAAACATCTTTTTAAGAACACTCTACCATGCATGCGGGGAAAAGACGTATACAAGCATGTTAAAAAGTAAATACACCCTCAAACGGAAGTCAGTTTTTTGACACATCTGGACACAAGTTTATTTTATTTTAATTTCAACCATATTGATTGATTAAGGTACACTAATTCAACAAATGATGCTAAAAAAAGTAGACTTTGGAATCACTTAAGCAATTGAAATGAACATACATGCAAATTCCTCATGAGCAAAAAGTAAGTACACCCCTACCTTTACTATCAAATATATTGATTAAAATTGATGTATGGTACACAAAACAGGTGTAAATGATTGTCCAATTATGAGATAATAATTTGGAAGTTTGGAAGACTCTTGATATCTTATTTTCATGTACTCTTAACAAGCGATGCTATAACCTCTCTGCATTTGAATGGATCTCTATGGGAATTTGGGGGTGGAACTGGATGTTGGTAAGTCATCAAAGGTCTGAGGGTATCAAACGAGCCTCAAACCATCACTCTGCTGTCAGATATGCAGTAGATATGGATGGATCACTTGAAGGTCGTTTGATTGACTCACTGTTGTCATTAAAGATCACCTGATACTTATCGTAAAAAGTAGGGGTTTCCCCGGTGTCCTGGTTAAACTCCCAACCCAGGCTCTTTCAATCTGCCACCTAATCAGCCCCCAGTTTAATTGGCCAAAAAAAAATTATTCTCTCCCTCTCCACCTCAGCTGATGTGTGGTGAGCATTCTGGCCCAAAATGGCTGCCGTTGCATCACACAGGTGGGTGCTACACATTGGTGGTGGTTCAGGTTTCCCCCTCATCATTGTAAAACGCTTTGAGTATCGAGAAAGGCGGTATATTAATGCCAGGCATTATTATTTTATTATATACCACAAAACCCCACCAAAATATCAAATAACGTCTTGAGAATAAACTACTGTCTTAAAAGCATGACGCAAAAACACCCGTCCTGGGTTTTACCAGAGAGGAATAGGCCGCGTGAGCGTTGTAACTTCGAGGCTGTAACTTAGACAGACAACCGGCTCTCGCAGAATGACTGGAGATCCATGGATTTATCACAAAACAGTTCATTAACGTTTCATTACCAGACCGATTAAATCAAGTTTCCCTTATCTTTATTATATTTTGTTTGCCTAGGTTGTCAGCACCCAGTACTACTGCTTAAAACCCGTTATGATTTTGACTATGCAACGAAAGCCAACTTAAAATCCGGCTAGCCCCCGGGTAGATTCGCGTCACTCTAGGCTACGTTATGTAACTTTAGTTGCTAAGCTAACTGAAAACACTACTGTGCATGCCTGATCACTTACCCCTTGTGCTGACAAAAATCCAATGTGGAAAAGCGCCAGTTGCTTATCTGGCCATATATCTAAAGTTTTTGCTTGTACGGACAAAATAAATAAACAAATAAAAAATAAAAACAGGGGAAAGCCGTATCTTGTTACCCAATCTAAAATATTTGGTTTTACCTACACTGTTGGCATTATTCAATTAACACATTTAGCCTGCTTCGTACAGGAACCTGTAATATTGAAAACGTTCATAGCCATACATTTATAGCCTACATAACTTTATGCGATAGGCCACTTTCTGAGTGACCGTGTAGACTAGTTAATAGCAAGGTAGCAAACGGTTTTCCAAATTAAAGTTTTAGACCAAATAAAATCGAAATATTTTACACAAACCTCTCCATGAGCAACCAGTAGACTGTATCCTTGTGATTTTAATAGCCTACATGCTGTTGAGTCTAATTTACTTACGTTAATAAAAACGTAAAAATAAGAAATCTGTCACGTTACAACAACAAACAAGTTTTAGAATGCCGAAATTAAATTTGAGTAAGCCTAGGCTATTTGAAGAAAGTTGTACAAACAGTCAGCTAGCTAAACCTACTTTACGCGTAGCCTACGTTTATCTAGGTCTAAAGCTAGGCATTCTTCTTCTTCTTCGAAGGTGTTTATTGGGTTTCGCAGCCCATCCTACGTTAAAGGGGGTCACCTACAGTGTTGGAGTGTGGCGTAGGATTGATATAGGCACAACGTAGCCTAATCAGATCCTATTCTCCAGACCTTATTAGGAATTGCAACCATACACTGTATAAAAATAGATTGCGACACATTCCCCCTCACCCCCAAAAATAGGCTGTCCCTCACCGACCCTTCCATCGCCCTCCACTAACCTATTAATTAGTATTGTCCTTCATTAACAAAATTAACAAACCATTATTGCCTACAGTCTCTCTCCGGTCCCACGCACACATCACATCTACTAGACCTATAGTATATATGTCTCTACACCAGCTACAGCGTATAATTGTGTATAGAGGCGGGCTTCCTCTTCCTCTTCGTTGTAAAGTGTTTTGAGTCGCTGAAGGTTGAGAAAGGCTCTATATAAATGGAAGGTATTGGGGCTTATTTTTTTATTTATTATTAATTAAATCCTAAACTAACGCCATAATATTAATAGCCTAAGCAAAAACACCGTTCTGGGTTTTGCCCGAGAGGTATAGCTTAGTCTGCACGAAAGGTGTAGCTAATTTAGATTTACAACATCTCTCACAGAATGAGATCAATGGAGTTATTACGAAACAGTTAATTAACAGTCCATTACCAGACCTATGAAATAAAAAGGCTTCGGTATACCGACACCTGGATGACTGAAAACGTTAAATTCAATCCGTTGTGACCGAACCTTATCCCAGCCATAAAACCCAATTTTCCTGTTCCTCCCCTTAACATGCTTTGCTCTGACAGCTTTCTGTAGTCTAGTTCAGCTAGGCCTGTGTAAAAATAAAAAGGGTCCTGTAATAGTAGGCTACTACATTGTATCCAAGTTTATATCATTACGGACGGATTATGTGTGTTAAAATGTCTTATAGCTACATAGTTGCGTATAATCAGTTTTAAATGAAGAAATTAAAAAAAAATAAACATCTTTGAAACACGTTTTAAACCGCTATTAGCCTAAGTATTGTCGTTGCTAAATTATATCTACTATCCTGTACAACTCAACAACCTCTGATTACAATGCAGAGTTTAGTTTTATTAATTTTTGAGGGTTCACACATGTCCATATTCAACATTTGCCTGTAGACTTTATTGGAATTAAATGTTGACATGGCTAAAATTGGATCAACGGTCTTGTTTCACGTGTCCAAGACATTTTCTATAGCCTATGCATCATGTCTCTATCTAAGTTGTCTTTGTAGCTTATACTAATACTATAGTTTTAATAGCCAAATTACACCTCATGACTGAAAAGTGTTCTGATGGGTAGCATAGGCTACTGGTCAATAAAGCAATTGTTCTACAAAGCTTCCTACAAAGCTTTCTGTAATAGTGCTTTCAAGTCACACAGCGAGTTCTATTCATCCGAAGTTCTCCGAAAATTAAATACACCTTTAAAGTAGGCTAACTATGATTACACAATATAGGCTACATATAATATCTCAATCCTGTTTAAATTGAATAAACCATCTTTTTACATTCCATTCTATACTAAGCAGTAATATTGATGCTAAGTATTAGCAACCTTGTGCAAAATACCGAAAGGTTAGCTGACAACTGAAAAAACATTATAGGGTAGCCTATATAGACGGTTACATTGCTTTTGGAAACGCGTCTTGGATGCCTTTTCAATGGCTTTTCGACGACAAATTGGGGCCTTTTGTATATTGGTTTATTTTCTTTATATGCATTACATTCAAAATATCTTTGAATCAACTGCCAGTATTTCAGCTGTTCCGAGTCATTCAGATGTCAGACCCCATCCCCGTGAATTCTACTCATGCTTAGTTCTCTCGAAAAATTTAATACACTTTTTAAAATATGCTTACACAATATAGGTTAGTATATGCCCACTCAATCCTGTTTAAATTGAATACCCCATCTTTTTACATTCCATTCGATACTAAACACTCATATTGTCTCTAAGTATTAGCAAAAATACTGAAAGATTTATTTCACGATTCTGAACCAGTGATATAGACGTTTAGATTGCTTTTTGGAAACGCGTGTTGGAGGTCTTTTCAATGGGGTTCGGGGCATTTTGTGGCCTGTTGAAATATTTCTATATGCATTTAATTCATTCATTCAAACTTTATTTGAATCACCCGCTTTTGTATACAGCTGCTCATTGTCACTCAAAGGTTGTTCCTAGCATCGCTCTAGCCCGCCAGTCCCCACCTCGCTACCCCTCCTTCCAGCAGCTGTTGTTAGCCCTCAAGTATTTTACGACCCCATTTTGTCATAAGCTCTTACAGCTCTCTCATTGGCCCGTGTAAACGTCCGTCAATTTCAAAAGAAACAGACGGATACTACGGGCGTATCCCATTTTAGGTATAGGCTATTCCCTACGCCAAGCTAGTGGATCCATTTGTCCGCCCTCTAGCCCCGTCTGGAAAGATCTCTGGAAACGTCTCCTCTGTAACCTATAGACCATCTCCGGATCACCGCGGAACCCAATAATAATTCTTTTTAGGTTCTCATTCTGTAAAACGTTACATAGTTTATTCTTTTTTTTATTTTTGATTCTTTCGTGGCCTCCTAGGCTTTCTTTTTAGAACACTAACTAGATTTTTTTAGATATACCGCTTGGCTATTTTACACAGTTTTAAGACTTGATGCAATCCCGGACTTCAAAAATATTCTAAGTCCTAGCCAAACGCGCACATTCGCGCACATCATTTGTTCGTTTTTTTTCCCTCGACTCTAACAAACATTATTTAAAAATGGTATGCTTTCTTTCAGACAACTAACTCCCTATAGCCAACCGCTATTTGTCATGTTTTAACAGCCTGCTTGAATTCTTTTATTCTTTTAAAAACGCTTCTGCTAACACAAACCTTAAACTATTGGCACTAAACCTATACATTTATATTTTATATACATATATATATATATATATATATATACACCTTACTTTTTTCACAATGTTGTTCTAATAAAAAATAAAAAAAATCCTTCACATGTTTTCCTCCCCCAAGCACCCCCCAAAGACCAACCATAAAAACCAACGTTTACAACAAACACCCCCCCAATAAAATGACATCATCACAATGCCAATAAATCAACCCTTGAAACAACCCCCCCACAACACCAAATAATAATAATACATTATAAATTAAAAAATTAAAAATAATTAAAAAATAATAATTTATTTTTTATACCCATCAATCAATTTTTTCATAACCTCATTAATATTAATAAAATATGCAAATATGCCCATCAATCAAATTTTGACATTTGCCGTATGCTATATACTACTTGCCTCTCACTCTCGATAGAGAGAACACAAGGAAATAAAGAGGCACAGAGCAAACAGAAAGACAAACTGTCTCAGAGAGACCAGAGCGGTAGCAGGAGCGAGGGACAGAAAAAGCAAAGGAAATGTGTTCCTATTGTGTTTAATGCACAAAAAGGCAAGTCCCTTCGTAACTCCAAAGCAGGGCAATGAAGGCAAGAGGTCTCCTTAGAGTGCCTACCTATACCTTACCGGCTTTAAGTCAAAAATGAGCAAATGACAAGCAAGCACCGGAAGGAGGAAATCCTAGGCTTAAATAGCTACAGGAAATCCGCAACAGGCGAACTCACTAGTGCCGGAAAGAACGGAAACCCCGACGTGGAACACTGAAAAAAAATCCGATAGATTACCCCCGTCGAACAGAAAAGAAAACAAACGACCGTAGAACAAAGGAAAAGCAGGCGCAAGCCATGACAATAAGCTGTCAAACTAGAATGCACATTGCTATTGTCTTTCAACATTGTCATCATCGCCGAAGGGCATACATTTTAGTTGATAGACGATGGTATCGTAGCTACATCAGCCTGACCCTATTGCTGTATATCCAAGCAATTAAAGAAATATTCAACAACAATGCCCAATTATTTTGCTGCTCCCAAAACTCATGGGGAATGACCATTTTGTGGCTGCTTTTTTGAAAAATTTCTTCTGTGGGGGTGCATGCCCCCAGACCCCCCTAGTAGCCCCCTAAACATATATCTTTGGTGACACCACTGCTCCTGAAGCCCCACTGAAAGCGGTGTGGAGCGCATTTCTCAGGCGATTATATCGCCTCCAGGCATTTTCAATGAAGACGACACACCACTTACTCATTCAACCACCACAACAAAAGATACCTCCATCAAATCACCAACTTCAGGGTAAGGTAAGGTCACGGTTATGAATGTCGTTTTGGGAAAAATAAATAAATCAGTCCGAAGGGCCCGAAGCATGTTTTTGCCTGGGGCCCCCAGAGACACTAGAATCGCCTCTGATCAAACATAATTGGAAAGACAGTGCTCGAGTGGAAACACGAACGTACATATGTAGCCAGCAAGACCAACGGCATTTTAGATGCAAAAATACTTACATATCGGGAAAGGGAAACCCCCCTAATGTGTTTTCTATAGAGCTTGCGTAATACCAGATTGTTAAAACGAAAACTGCTGTTACGCTGCGCTGTAGTAAATTGTTCAAAGCACCCAAAAACACATGGCATATACCGTTGCTAAGGTTATAATGTACTCTATTGGATAAAAAAGCCGACAATTAAACCATAATGAACTGTAATGAATGAGACAGGCTTACAGGGCATGTGGGTATTACGAGTCGACGTTTCAGATAGTGTAATAGCGGTATAAAGTGTTGTATATTTCTCAAACCGATTGTACCACACAATAAATGACCACTGAATTCTGAAAGGAACATCTCGATGTGTAAACCCAATGGTAGGATTGTATATTTTGGTCAGGACAACTCACGTATTAAATGACATGTTTAATGAATGAATGTGCTGCATAATTATTTTAGTTTGGCGGTGAATGGATCTGCTTTAGTACTGCTCCGGAGCACAGGCATCTCCCCCCACTAAACAGGAGATGACCAGAAACCCCCCATACTAAAGCAGATCCCCAGGTGGAAGCTGGGGTGGTGGAGGGGTGGTAGCAGACCCGCGTCGTCAATCTACCGTCGGATAGGATTAAGTATCGTCTTTTTCATTTGGTTCAGCTGTGCGTTAGCTGATTGAACCGTTTGTAGTGTAGTCACGGTTTAGTTAATGTAAATTGCAGCATTACCGACCACTTGTTTACTTGCTTTGTGTTCCTAGGTCTAGTAAATTGCTAGTGTTTTGTGTTGCTAATCGCAAATAGATTCACCTGAGTGAATAAATAGCGTGTTTTGCATTCCTAGTTCAGAGTGCAAGCAGACCCGCGTTGTCAATCTACCGTCGGATAGGATTAAGTATCGTCTTTTTCATTTGGTTCAGCTGTGCGTTAGCTGATTGAACCGTTTGTAGTGTAGTCACGGTTTAGTTAATGTAAATTGCAGCATTACCGACCACTTGTTTACTTGCTTTGTGTTCCTAGGTCTAGTAAATTGCTAGTGTTTTGTGTTGCTAATCGCAAATAGATTCACCTGAGTGAATAAATAGCGTGTTTTGCATTCCTAGTTCAGAGTGCAAGCAGACCCGCGTCGTCAATCTACCGTCGGATAGGATTAAGTATCGTCTTTTTCATTTGGTTCAGCTGTGCGTTAGCTGATTGAACCGTTTGTAGTGTAGTCACGGTTTAGTTAATGTAAATTGCAGCATTACCGACCACTTGTTTACTTGCTTTGTGTTCCTAGGTCTAGTAAATTGCTAGTGTTTTGTGTTGCTCATCGCAAATAGATTCACCTGAGTGAATAAATAGCGTGTTTTGCATTCCTAGTTCAGAGTGCAAGCAGACCCGCGTCGTCAATCTACCGTCGGATAGGATTAAGTATCGTCTTTTTCATTTGGTTCAGCTGTGCGTTAGCTGATTGAACCGTTTGTAGTGTAGTCACGGTTTAGTTAATGTAAATTGCAGCATTACCAACCACTTGTTTACTTGCTTTGTGTTCCTAGGTCTAGTAAATTGCTAGTGTTTTGTGTTGCTAATCGCAAATAGATTCACCTGAGTGAATAAATAGCGTGTTTTGCATTCCTAGTTCAGAGTGCAAGCAGACCCGCGTCGTCAATCTACCGTCGGATAGGATTAAGTATCGTCTTTTTCATTTGGTTCAGCTGTGCGTTAGCTGATTGAACCGTTTGTAGTGTAGTCACGGTTTAGTTAATGTAAATTGCAGCATTACCGACCACTTGTTTACTTGCTTTGTGTTCCTAGGTCTAGTAAATTGCTAGTGTTTTGTGTTGCTAATCGCAAATAGATTCACCTGAGTGAATAAATAGCGTGTTTTGCATTCCTAGTTCAGAGTGCAAGCAGACCCGCGTCGTCAATCTACCGTCGGATAGGATTAAGTATCGTCTTTTTCATTTGGTTCAGCTGTGCGATCCGGAACTCCTTCACGCATCCGGTGACACCCCACATCCCCCATACTGAACCCATCGCTACACTGTCGTCCTTCAAGACTCTGAAGGACTCCGATGTGCTCGAGCTGGTGACGCGCCAGCGCGCAACCACCTGTCCACTAGACCCCATACCTTCAGCAGTCCTCCAGTCTACATCTGCTGAGCTCCTTCCATATCTGTCCTCTGTTATTAACACCTCCCTAATCTGTGGCCATGTTCCTGCTGCCTTTAAAACTGCCCGTGTAACCCCACTCCTTAAAAAACCTAGCTTAGATCCCGCTGATGTCAGGAACTACCGTCCTGTATCTCTCTTGCCCTTCCTGTCCAAAACACTTGAACGTGCTGTCCTTAACCAACTGTCTGTTTTTCTCCACCAGAACAACCTGCTTGACCCGCATCAGTCTGGCTTCAGAACCGGCCATTCCACCGAAACTGCTCTCCTGGCTGTGACTGAGGCACTCGCCACTGCTAGAGCCTCCTCCCTCTCCTCTGTTCTGATTCTCCTTGACCTGTCTGCGGCATTCGACACGGTCAACCACAAACTCCTGATCTCCACACTCGCTGAGATGGGCATTTCTGGAACTGCCCTCTCTTGGTTTGTATCGTACCTCACTGATAGATCCTACCAAGTCTCCTGGAAGGGTTCCGTCTCTGCTCCCCGTCCCCTGTCTACAGGAGTCCCGCAGGGATCTGTACTGGGTCCTCTGCTGTTCTCTATGTATACTAAGTCTCTTGGCTCAGTAATCCATTCACATGGCTTCTCATACCATAGCTATGCTGACGATACTCAACTCTTCCTCTCTTTCCCTCCCTCTACCCCACAGGTTAAGGAGAGGATATCTGCTTGTCTGACTGACATCTCTGAGTGGATGGCTACCCATCACCTGAAGCTCAACCTTGACAAGACAGAGCTCCTCTTCATGCCGTACAAGACCTCCCCACTACATGACCTCTCCATCACCGTTGATGGGACCGTGGTGGCTGCCTCCCGCTCTGCAAGGAACCTGGGGGTGGTCCTGGACGACCGGCTGGACTTCAAAGAGCACATCAGGGCGACGGCACGGTCCTGCAGGTTCCTCCTGTACAACATCAGGAGGATTCGACCGTACCTGACCACCTACTCCACCCAGCTTCTTGTCCAGACCATGGTCACCTCACGCCTGGACTACTGCAACTCCCTGCTCGCAAGCCTACCGGCCTGCGCCATTCTGCCTCTTCAACTCATCCAGAATGCAGCTGCCCGGCTTGTGTTCAACCTCCCGAAATTTTCCCACGTAACCCCCCTGCTGAGGTCTCTCCACTGGCTGCCAGTTGCAGCCAGGATCAGGTTCAAAGTTCTGACCCTGGCCTACACTGCAGCAAATAGGACAGGCCCCGCCTACCTGCAGGACTTAATCCAGAACTATGTTCCTGCTCGACCACTTCGCTCTTCTACAGCAGGGCGACTGGCACTTCCCCCCCTCCGTGTCAAAGGCTCTCGCTTGTCCCGACTGCGGAGTTTTTCCACATTAACACCTCAGTGGTGGAATGAACTTCCCATTCCCCTACGTTCTACTCCAACCCTGCCTGCATTCCGTCGAGGCCTGAAGACACACCTCTTCAGACTCCACCTTGACTGATATCCTCACCTAGGAATATCAGTTCCCTGTTCCCTGTGTTTTCCTGTCTGTTTTATTATAGTTTATAATAGTATTTGGAATGGTTTATAATAGCAGTTTATAATGGTATTTGGAATGATTTATAATGGTATAGTTTATAATAGTATTTGGAATGGTTTATAATAGCATAGTTTATAATAGTATTTGGAATGAAAGTGTGGTGTTGCTGATTTGCCCACAGCTTACTGTGAACTACAGTCAACGTTCATTGCTAGGGATAGCTGCTACATTATGCAAAGGATGTGCCTTGCCTTGTCTGTTCTGTAATGATGATGATGTCTCTGTACGCACTTACTGTACGTCGCTTTGGATAAAAGCGTCTGCTAAATAAATGTAATGTAATGTAATGAGGGTGACAGCAAATTTATTTGAACACAAGCCGTAAGCAAACAAAGAGCAGCACATCAGCATTCAAGCAGTACAGAGGGAACTGATTCTTGGCTTTAAAAGGGCACTCCATTAGAGGTGTGTGCATGTGATTGGTTGAGTATGGGACGCTTGATTGCTAGCCGACCATGGTCGGCTATGATGAGTTTCCTGACAGAACTTGCTCAGCTTACATTAAAACGTTCGCGACGCTCATTTATTTCATATTTAGTACCATATATTGCTAGTAGAATACATGGTAGAATGAGACAGTACTTTCACAGTTTATTTTGCATTTGAGTGAGCAGGGCTTTTCACTGCTTTTCTGGCATACGATCAGGCTATTGTTGGGTTTATCTTGTTGCTATGATGTTATTCTAATTTTATATGATGAATAAATATATTTATGAACTCAAACATAGACGCTATTGTCCATCTATCTATACTTCCGGGGGCGCTGCTCTGTGGCTGCCTCGCTGCGTTTCACACTGGCTTTTGTGTGTTTTATCGTGTTGTTTGTATCGATGTGTTGTTGCTGTTACGCAATCACATATCCCCTGACTATTCAACCGTTGTAGACTCAATACCGGACTGTCTTAAAATAAATCCGAAGAAAGATACTACGCGGTCAAAGCAAAAACGCGGATGTAAGGGCGGCATTCGTCACCAACTGAAGAGGCTGAAAAACAAACTTCCACTGCATACTACTCTGCTCATCAACACGCAGTCCCTGAGAGAGAAGACAGACAAGCTGTCAGCCAACACCCGCTACCTGCATGAACGAATTCCGACTACAAAATGGAAAAATGGTAACGGCTAACGCACTGATACAAATGAGAACAAACAACGACTTTGGATCATAACATCAGATAAATCAGAAACCGTGATTTTACAATCGACCGTAAAAACTATGGCACAATTAAAAGAACTGAAGGATTTTATTATTTAAAAAATATCTAGCTTACCTGTACATTACGGGTAAAGCGACAAATATTGTGAAAAAACAACAAAACGGAGAAGAAGCGCAGCACAGACGAGCGCCATGAGTGATTCAAATATAACGACATCAATGATTGAAGACGGACACTCGCTACAAATTATTAGAGGCGAAATACAGTATCCAAAACAAGCGATGTCGCTTAAAGCTATTAAAAAAATTATCAAGACAAAAGTCCTGAAAGAAAACTCAGAGACAATTGTTGTAGACTATACCACCCAAGACAATTATAAGGTAAAATGCAACTTACTCTTCTTCACTCATCAGACCAAAGCCTGGCACAAAACTTTTTGTGAAAGATTTATCCACATTAAGAAAAATGGAATAAGCAAAGGAAGACAAATCACAACATATGAAGATGCTGATTTAACATGTCCAATCATCGGCATTTATACCATAATGGAACAGTTAAGATCCAAGGATCAGAAAATAGCTTAGATCATTTTCAAAACAGCTTCTAGAACATGAAAAAATCTACAGAATTAAAGAAAAGAGCTACCACTCCACAGCCAGTTCATCAGGAAAGCATATCCACCTCCAGGAGTCACCCACAAACACCAATCATGGAACATACCCCCAAACTTTCAAAAAGCCTGAAAGAACTGAAAGAAGGACTTTCTGTTCTGGAGCGAGAATTTGTTGATTTCAAAGAACGGATGATACCAAGCATCCTCCAATGGACCAGAGATGACAATCAACAGGGAAACTTCACTCCAACAGATGAACTTCACTCCATGTTGAGACAGCAAAGGGATGAGATCAGGGAAATTCATCAGACCATGAGAGAACTGGAGGAAAATAATCAGCACCTTAGGACCACCTTGCGTAGAGTAATAGAAGAACTTGCTGTTCTCAATCAGTCCAGCCCAACACAGACGCTACAGAAAGAGACCCAGAGTTCACAGAAGAAACTTTACAGGGATGCCCTTCTTGCTGCCCCAAACACCTCCATACCCTCTCCCCCTGCTATCTCCCCCAAACCCCAGGCGCCCTCTTCCCCTGCAATCTCCCCAAACCCCAGGCACCCTCTTCCCCTGCAATCTCCCCAAAACCCAGGCACCCTATTCCCCTGCAATCTCCCCCAAACCCCAGGCACCCTCTTCCCCTACAATCTCCCCAAACCCCAGGCGCCCTCTTCCCCTGCAATCTCCCCCTAACCCCAGGCACCCTCTTCCCCTGCAATCTCCCCAAAACCCAGGCACCCTATTCCCCTGCAATCTCCCCCAAACACCATCTCTCCTGCCTCACACTGATACCCCCCCCCCCCCCACAGAACACACAATCCATCCTAACACATCCTCTCATCACTGATCTCCACAAAACTAATAATTACACCAAACCCACATATATCATCCACTCCACAAAGACAAAACACAGAAATTATATTTATATAAGTACATTGACATGAATCGTCTCTTCCCTGGAAGAAAATCAGCAAAGGTATGGAGCCCCACCTCTTCAAAAGCTTTGGAACAGCTGTCCAAAAAGAAATTCCGCGGTGTAAGAAACATCATAATCCACACTGGGACAAACAAACCTTACCGCAATGAAAGGAGACATACCTCAAACCTTTAAAAAAAGTAGCAATGAAAGCCATGAATGAGTTTCGCACAGCAAGGATAACTGTATCCACACTTTTACCCCGAAGAGACTTTCCACAGCATGTAATTAACACCACCAATGCTGAATTATCTCAACTTTGTACACAGCTGCCCAACGGTTCATGTCGCATTTCATGGACAGATCTTTCACAAACACCTCTGTGATTGCCTACACCTAAATGAGATACAGTTGAAGTCGGAAGTTTACATACTGTAAGATTCTAAACTGATATGATCCACTCAAACACTGACAAATCAACCACGCCGCCGGCCGAATCAACCAACTTATCATAAATACAATGCAGGTTAACCTCTTAATACCAAACGCCCCCTAGCGGTAACGCGGGCGTTACGGAAGTAATTAAAGTTTATATTTCATTAATTTAATAATAGAGAATAAACAGCTAACCTCAATATGTTGATTAAATATCCTTAAGATACATCAATTTTTTCTAGGAAAGTGGTTTTTAAGCCCAAAACGTTGAGTTAAAACTTCGTAAATAACGTTGTAAACTCAGACCTAATTACCAAACATTTATTGCAGCTTGCTGCCACTCCATAAACAATGCGTTGGTAAACTATTCTGCTTAATTATATTTCACAAAACTTTGCTTTGAAAAATCGTTATGCATTAAAGATTTAAGAAAAAACACTTGAAAACGTTCTACACAGCTGTGCATGCTTTCTTCAAGTTACTAAACGGACTTGTGATTTTCTGCTCTTCGTCGCGAGTAGTTTGGCTGTGTCCCGTTCAGCATTGTGAAACTCGGCCAGCTGAGTGAGTACCAACCCCTTAGCTTAGTTTGTTTTCGACAAACCTGTTTGGGACTTGACTGCGGAGTTTTTTGTCAGACCGTCGTCAATTGGGTGCATTGTCTTGATTGATAGCACAGTAGGCCTATCCGAAGTGGGAATGACTGGTTGGGGGCAGCCTCCAGATTCAGTCTCGTTTTTCTCCCATTGGGTCTTAAACCTGTCTGTGAATTTTTGAGCCAATAGCCAAGACTGTTATCTTTCAAATAAGTGCTCATACATCATATCCGATTCAAAATATACAAGTTATCGCAGTGTGTAACAGAGGGTTAGGTTTCACTGTAGTATGCGGACGCATTAGAGCACAATAGGGTTAGCTTATTATTTAGCTTTGCTTGTTCATAATTTACTTAGCTACGTTCCGGTTAGTAAAGAACAATTAATTAGGTAAGACCTGCAGTTACATTTTTTTACTTTAGAGTATTTTTGATACAGTTTTTGTGTAGTTATGTCGAGATTGAATTTCGCCATGGCAGGTAACGTCGTTAGGGCTGGTGGTATTACCGATTTTTCGATATACCAGTGTGAATTCACGCAATGCCATGCGGGTTCGTAATTACATTGTCAACTGTATTTTATTGTTTTTCATACAATTAATATTAAAAATTGCACATTCCAACGGTATGATAAATAATTTATGAAGTAAACTTAGGGTGTATTGTCTGTGTTGACAAACTCGCACGTGTTACGTGGCATTGCCAACAACACAGATGTTTGTGGAAACGGTAAGTTTGGTGTAAGCATCAAAGGAAATGTGCAATTTAGCTGCAATGCGCGAATCCCTGTGTTTCTTCTGTGAAGCTAACTAACCTTATATACTTATGCATAAAATCGGTCCCTCTTAGCTAAATTAATATAGATAGTATTACCTTTACAGTGGAAAGCTAGCAAGCAAAATTACAGGTAACAAGCAGCTAGCTATCTATTTGTGTCTGAGATGAGCTACTAAATCGATTTTTTTGAGTGTGAAATGGCTTCTGGAAGTGTTTAGTAAAGTCATTGTTCCACATGAGTAAATTGTTCTGTATGCAGTACAGAAGGCTGTGCAGGTAAACAAAATGGCAATTTATGCATGGTATGAGGGAGAGAACATGATAACATGAGGGAGTACTTGTTTATTATTATTATTATTGTTGATTGTTGTTGGATAAGGGGGACTAATGATGGACAAGGTTAGTTGTAATGATGCTGATTTCTCTCCTGAGGGAATGTGTAGTCTAAATGGCTTCTGTATGAATGGTTAAATAATCTCTCCTCACCCTCCACCCCCATGTTTTGATCCTTTGCCTTTTTTTGTTTAGTTCATTTTTTCAAGCTTTTTGGACCCTGCCATTTTGTACTTTCTTTGTGTAAATACGGTAACTTCAGCAATTAGAGGGCAAGGATCTTTTTATTTGTTACAGCAGTGGTGTTTGTATTTTATCTAGGAAACTGGTGGACCTTTGATTTTTTATCCACTGAACTTTTAGTAGTACACCTTAGTGCACTTGTATATAGTTGATATATGTTTGTCATGTATTATGTTTTGCCACATAAAACCCAACCCCAACGTCCCCGTCGTAGGAGGTGGCAACAGAATAAAGGACAGGACTGGCAAGCAGTAATGTGTAGGGAAGTTTCATACTATTCCCATTATTCATTTGAAAACCTGTTTGCATATACCTGGACTCATTTCTGGCTAATGGGGCTCTGGTGAAATACACAAGATTCACTGTGCTGCTACATGGGTTTTGACAGCTTTTTGTGACCTCGGGTAGTTAGTTGTGTAATATGAAGAGCACCAAGAACACGTCTAAAAATGAACTTTTATTGCCAAATTATCTCATTTTATTGTAAAAACCTAAAAAATAAATCATATTGAGACCTTTCTGGAACATTGCCATTTTTGGCACATTTGGCACCATTTGGATAACGAAAAAGGTTCACCTGAAAAAAACCCTGTAAAATTTGAATGGTTTGAGATATTGACACCAGATTGTTACCAGATTGTTACCAGCAGCATATTGATGAATCAGATAGAGGACTCATTTCCTCCATAGCATTTGTCGCTCCCCAGGTAAAAATTCTTAAACTTGAATGTAGGTACCCGTTTTTTTAGTTTTTTTATATTTTCTGTACATAAATTGTTGTAGTTAAGTATCAAAAACTGGATTTCTATGAGTTCTCACTGCTTATTCGTAATACTGCAGGTGTCTGCTTTAATAAAAGCCATATTTGTACCATTTATAGTTTTTTAGATAACCACCTTTGTTTGTCACTAGTGAAAACAGGTGAAAATTGGCCTATTTTGCCCTCGTAGGAAGAGGTTAAAATGTAAGTGTAAGCAGTGACTTATCGCCACTGATAGGCATAGTATTCAATTATAGAATAGCAGCTGGGAGTGAGTGATCAAGGCCTATTCCAACCAAGGAAATTAGATTAGCAATACAATAGACTGGTTCCTGGTTAGACCACGGGAAGTTGAACCTTCAGACCCCCTACTGATGGACAGACTGATTGATTTAAGGGAGCCAGACAGTGGCTTTCTTAAATCAATCACATAATTTTTTGAATATACATTTCTGTTTCCTGCCTGTAGAAAACAAAGCCCGAAAATGGTATTTAACCCTATAAACTTCACCCCTAGTGGTTTGAGACGTATCCATCTCAATTACAGTATTCATGTTCATCTGAAATTATAAACTACAGCTTTAAGAAAACCCCAAAAATTTTGACGCAGTATTTTTTTAAAGGGTAGCCTCTTGCGAAAACCTCAGCTTCTCCAGTTACACTGCCGTACAATAAATTAGGAGGGTGCTATTAGTAGCCCACAGCACTTACGACCTTCCTCTGGCTACAGCCACAGACTGTAAAATGCATCAAATGCACCGTTTATACACGCTAAGAAAATCATGTTCACGTATATAAACAATAATATTTTTTTAAAACATTGTACAAATGAGTATTCGCCGTTTTCCCTTGCTTACTGTACTATATACAGTACCTGATGCACTTTCGGTTTAGAAGACACCTCATTTTTTGCTCCAAAATCTCTCGTATAAATATGTTTAAGAAACCAAGTACTTACCAGTATATTCAGCTACAGCTGTTTTCTCATGAACCCTGAAGAGTTTATCTTGTTATATTTCGCCAAAGTCCCGTACAGTCGACATTTCCGCAGTGACCACCCCTCGCACTGAGGGCTGAAATACGTTGCTGTACTTGTGTGAATACACACGCGCTTTCGTACGTTCTTTTTTAAACGTATTTAAATACATTAGGCGACGTATGTTATGGTTATTATATATATACTGTATGTGACTATTCTGAAATAAATGTATTCTGTAGCAAATTTCTGAATGATACAGCTTCTTCTTCAGTTCGAACTTAAAACCATGGATGTGCAGGGAATATTTTTTTAGATATTGACATTTAAATAAAACTAGTAGAAACCAGGAGGAAATTGTTATAGAGACAAAGTAAATAGAGTTAAAGTCATCCATTTCACTGAACAGATTCAGATTTCACTCCGCTGAATCCAGAGTGCATTGCTGTATCTCTGACAACTGCTGTTACGAAGAATAAACTTTGTCATTTTCAACGAACATCGGAGACGTTCCTTTTTTTTTTCTTACAATACACTTAGGTTGAAGTCATTAAAACTAATTTTTAATCACTCCACAGATTTCATGTTAGCAAACTATAGTGTTGGCAAGTCAGTTAGGACATCTACTTTGTGCATGACACAAGTCATTTTTCCAACAATTATTTACATACAGATTATTTCACTTTTAATTCACTATATCACAATTCCAGTGCGTCAGAAGTTTACATACACTATGTTGACTGTGCCTTTAAATTTTCAATATTTGGTTGCATATGACCCAACAACATCTCTATGGGAATTGGGGGGTGGGACTAGATTTAACTGTAAATTATGTTGGAATACATGATTGGTAAAATGGCTGTAAGTCATCAATGCATCAATGCACCCATCTATGCACCCAAGATCAAACTTTTCTCCAGGCTCCGAATCCACCATCCCATATTGCATTTCATGCCCTCTACCTCATCAAAACCGAGCCAACTGGCAGCAGAAACAACAACAGCAGCCTCAACCACCACGAGAACACCCCAAGAGAACAGCTATGCTGCCATAACTGCTAAATCAATACCATCTACATCTACTCAGCTAAACCTGAATCAGATAAGAGATCTGTTTACTCTGTTTTGTAACAAATTGCTAGGCTAAAGGTTTACTATACTGTCATATTACCAAATGCATATATATATATATATATATATATATTTTGTTTTGTTTTGTTATTATTTATTTATATATTTTTTTAACATTGATTTATTTTATTATAATATTTTTTTATGTTTAGAGTTGTAGATCAAATACTTCTTTGTGAAAAATGTATTCTGTGAATATTTAACAATAACGTTTTCTATTTCTATCTGGAATATTCAGGGTTTATACTCCTCAACCTTTGGTTTAAAATAAAAAAACCCAGTATTTAGTTTAAATAACATTGACATAATTATCCTACATGAAACATGGAATCAAAAACATGATCAATCTAATTGCCTAACTAACTACATTGAAATATCTGTACCTCCTGTGAAACATGTTCATATAAAAAATGGAAGAGGTTCAGGAGGCATCCTTGTATGGTACAAAAGTGAATACAAAAATTTCATATCACCAGCAAAAAAGGGAAGAAATCATATATGGATTAAAATTGATAGAGACATCTTAGCTTAACAATAAAGATGTTTACCTTTGTGCAATTTATCTTCCACCATCCAATTCCCCTTATTATTTTGAAGAAGACTTCACCAAACTTCAGGAGGAAATGAGCCATTTCCAAACATTAGGATCAATACTGCTATGTGGCGATCTCAATGCCAGGACTGGAAGAGAGCCAGATTTCATTGCTATTAAAGGGAATAAGCACATATTTGGAAGTACTTATCTATACCAACCAAACATAACTACACTTAGACAAAATTATGATAGCATTGTAAACACAAATGGAAAGAAGGTACTTCAAACATGTAAAAGCTTGGGCCTATACATCATTAATGGCAGGACAAGAGGAGACTCTGGGCCGATTTACATACAGCTCTGCTTTGGTTAATGGTGTTGTAGACTACGGCATAACAGATATGCCTGAACATGCATTTCTAGTGCAACCACAACTACCCCTCTCAGATCACTGTCAGATCACACACTATCTGAAAAAATGTGAGTCAACAAACGTAATCCAACAAGAAGAGCATATCCTCTTTAATTTGCCTCTTCATTTCAAATGGTCAAATGACAGCTTACTCAAATATGAGGCAGCTTTGAAGAGTGATGTGATTGACAGAATGTTAGATTGTTTTCTATACACACCTAACTTTGATAACAAAGATGTAGATTGGGAAACACATAAATTAAACACAATTATTTACAAATTGGCTGCATCTCACAAAAACAAAAATATAAAACTAAGATCAAAGTTGCCAAAGAAGAGTGGTTTGACAATGAATGTGAAACAGTTAGAAAAGCCCTGAGAAAACTAGCAAACCAGAAACACAGAGACCCCAATGACCAAGATGGCCATCTAAAGTATGCACTTGCCCTAAAGCAATACAAAAAACTCCTACGAAGCAAAAAAATTCATGCATGTCAAAAAAACTGGCTGAAATTGAAAAAGCAATTAACCAGAATAGATTTTGGAACCTATGGAAAAAGATAAGTAATACAAGAGAGTGTTGACATTAAAAATGGCAACACCTGGAAATCATATTATGAGTCCTTGTATGAAAACCCAGAAAGCCAAAACTTAAATGAAAGCCATAGACAAATTATCAATCAGCTACAGAAACTAGAAGAATCAGTGAATAACAATCAGAACCAATTAGACATCCCAATCACATTTACTGAGGTAAAAAATAAAATTCAAGCCCTAAAATCAAACAAAGCATGTGGCCATGACGGAATTAAAGGGATAGTTTGGAATTTTGGACATAATGTCTCGACAGTCTATCGGGGTTATTTTCAGTGATTATACCATAATTTTTTAAGTCAAACTATCGTTGAATCCTTTACTTTGTGGTGACCTAATATTCTCTGTGGAAGCATGGTGGCGGAACGAACGTGGCCATTGCAACTTGTTACTCTTCTTTGTTGTTGTAGTCGACCAGTGCCGGCACTACATTCGTAGGTAGCGTAAAGTATCGCTCCCCCGATAGACTCATCATATTTTATTTGCTTTGGGTGCACTGTGGTGTGTTTAAGTGCATTTGGTAGTGGATGCGACCGGTTGCCATAGAGTTGAGCTAGCATTAGCAACATGTGTATGTCCAAAAGATGGGACAGCATGGAATTAGCTGAAAATGGTTTCCATCAATCAACTACATCATGGGTAAGTCGTAATTGAGACATTATATCCAAAATTCCGAACTATCCCTTTAAACATAGTAGCCCTAAACTACAATTGGCAATACTTAAACTATACAATCTTGTACTGAAGTCTGGAAAATTCCCTACAATCTGGAATAAAGGTATAATTACACCAATATATAAAAAAGGTGATAGATTGAATCCCAACAATTATAGAGGCGTCTATATAAATAGTATTTTAGGCAAAGTTGTTTGTGCCATACTTTCCTTCATTCCTTCAACAACAAAATACTCTCAACAAATGTCAAATTGGATTTGTTGAGAGTACCGGACAACAGATCATTTATACACCCTTCACACTCTCATAAAAAAGTCCATGAAAAAAGCAGAGGTACATTTTTTGCCTGCTTTTTGTGGACCTTAAAAAAGCCTTCGATTCAATATGTCACAAAGGTTTGTTCCTGAAACTAATCCAAAGTGGACTGGGTGGCAAGACCTATAACATAATTAAATCAATGTACACTAACAATCAATGCTGTGTGAAAATTTGCTCAAAGCACACAGACTACTTTAAACAAGAAAGAGGGGTCCGACAAAGTTGTAATTTGAGTACAAAATTATTCAATAGACAGTACCAGTCAAAAGTTTGGACACACCTACTCATAGAAGGTTTTTTTCTGTTATTTTTACTGTTTTCAACATTTTGGAATAGTAAAGACATCAAAACTATGAGAAAACACAAATTAAATTATGCAAAGACCAAAAAAGTGTTAAACAAATAAAAAAAGTCTTATATTTTAGATTCTTCAAAGTAGCCACCCTTTGCCTTGATAACGGCTTTGCACATTCTTGCCATTCTCTCAAACAACTTCTGTGGTAAACAGGTATTCCACAGGTAAACAGGTGATGCCATCATGATTCTGTATAAAAGGATATCAAAAGACTCCTGATATCTTATTTCCAGGTACTCTTAGAAGCAATACTATAACCTCTGCATTTGAATGGATCTCTATGGGAATTGGGGGGTGGGACTAGATTAAGCTGTAAATTACACGGGAATAGTATGGAACACATGGTTGGCTAAATGGCTGTTAAGTCAACAAGGGTCTGAGGTATCAAACAAGCCTTAAACCATCACTCTGCTACCAGAAATACAGTAGATATGGATGGATAACTTGAAGGGTTTCTTCTCCTGACTTATTTTTCCATAGAGTTCAATAGGAAAATTTGTCAGGAGAAACAACCCTTCAAGTGATCCATCCATATCTACTGCATATCTGGCAGCGGAGTCTAAAATAAGACTTTTTTTTATTTGTTTAACATTTTTTTGGTCTTTACATAATTTAATTTGTGTTATCTCATAGTTTTGATGTCTTTACTATTCCAAAATGCGGAAAACAGTAAAAATAACGGAAAAAACCCTTCTATGAGTAGGTGTGTCCAAACGTTTGACTGGTACTGTATATATTAATGATACTATTTGCAGATGACATGGTCCTACTAACCATGGGTTACAACAGAGTCTATCACTACTAGAAACATACTGTAAGAATGGGGAACTTACAGTAAATATGGACAAAAGTAAAATTATGATTTTTCAGAAAAAACCCAGATTGCAGGGAAATAAGTTCCTTTTCAGCATAGGAGATGTCTATTTATCACACACCACCACTTACACTGTTACTATAACCTCTTCAGGAAAAGACAAAGACAAGACATGAACACTGAGCTTAAATGCAGGTGTAGACAAGTGCAGACACTTAGCTTGAGAGCAGCATGCGAATGGAAATCAGGTGTGGAAGGCTGACAAGGTAACAAGATAATTAGTAATCGTTAGTAATAAACATATCCTGACCTAGCGTTAGTAAATTAGTAAATGACATGCACGAGAAACGTAAGGTAAACATGAACACATGGTTAGAGAGTTAGTATTACCCAATCCTGATCTAACGTTAGTAGATTAGTAAACTAGACACGGGAGAATGAAACAATTAGGGAAGCGTGAGCGACAGCAAGAGCGATAGAGAAAGCATGAACGCAAGGCTGCGGAAAAACACGAAAATGTGTATGCGAACAATGAACGGGAAACGTAACATGAATCAAATATAAAACGTGACATGACAAGACAAAAAAATTAATCGTAACAATAATCAAACATAAAACGTGACATGACATGAAAAATGAAACGTAACAAGAATTAAACATAAAACGTGGCGTGACTAGACTAAACATAATACGTGACATTTACAAGAAATCTAACTAAGACAGAAATGAAACATAAAACGTGACATGACAGGCTAGAATCGTGACACACATGTTGGGACCAGGTGTCACCAAAAACTACCACATCGTCCATGTACGCAGCGCAACCCTCCAAGCCGGCTAAAACCCTGTTCATTAGTCTTTGGAGCGTAGAGGGAGCGTTTTTGAGACCGAACGGTATGGTAGAGTAAGAATATAACCCGCTTGGTGTAATAAAAGCTGAGATTTCTTGCGCTCTGGGCGAAACAATCTGATTTAGTCACAGCATTAACTTTACGATAATCTGTGCAAAAGCGGAATGAACCATTCGATTTGTTAATTAGAATACATGGGGATGACCATTCGGATATTGCAGGTTTTGCAATACCGTTTTTTACCATGTATTCTATTTCAGCCTCCAAATACTGCCATTTTGGAGTTGGAACACGATAAAAACGTTGCTTAATGGAAGAAGCCGTCCCCACCTCAATATCATAAGTTAAAACATGTGTACGCGTAGGAGTATCCGAAAATAACCCAGGGTGTGTTTTAATTAAGCGTATCACATTGTCGCGTTGTTCTTTCGATAAGTAACCAAACTGGAACTCCAAATGTTTTAAATAAACTGAATTTGCCGACCTGCCCTGGAACAAACATTCCGCCGGCACCTGAAAATCCTCCTCTCCAACTGTAACCGACTGTTGACCTGACACAGGTAACTCAAGAGCCGCTACGAGATTAACACATTGAACAGATCCTAAGGCATTGGAGGATTGCGCTGCACACATGTGATCGATGTGAGGAGGGTTCAAGTCACTGGAGAGAACAGAAGGAACAGAATCGGGAGCAAAATATGGCTTCAGCAAATTAATATGACACAATTGGACGCTCTTCCTACGGTCAGGTGTACAAATTAAATAATTCTCATTTGACAGACAACGGTGGACCACATAAGGACCTGCAAATTTTGCTTGAAAAGGGCTGTTAATCAAGGGCAATAACACCAACACTTTGTCACCAGGTTCAAAACTCCTAGTTTTAGCTTTTCGATTAAACAAGCGTTGCATTTTAGTTTGTGATTTTTCCAGCGTTTCATGCGCTGCAGCACAAGCCCACATAAACGAAAACGAAAACCACTAACATAATCCAACACATTTTCTGGGGGCTCAGCAGTTCGCCATTCCTCAGCAATAACAGCCGTAGGACCTCGAACGGCATGGCCAAACACCAATTCGTTAGGACTGAACCCAGTACTTTCCTGGGCAACTTCACGAATAGCCAAAAGTAACCAAGGAAGACCCTCTTCCCAATCACATCCCAATTCAACACAATAAGAGCGCAATAAAGATTTTAAAGTTTGGTGAAAACGCTCTAATGCGCCTTGATTTTGCGGATGGTATGCACTTGAAACATTGTGTTGGACCTTGAGTTGTTTTAAAACCTTAGCGAATTGTTTGGACATAAAATTTGATCCTTGATCAGATTGAATGATCTTTGGAATGCCAAACGTAGACATAAACGTAGTCAGAGCTTTCAGAATGGACTTAGCAGTAATAGAACGTAACGGATAGGCTTCCGGATAGCGAGTGGATTGACACATGACAGTCAACAAATAACAACGCCCAGCCTTGGACCATGGCAAAGGACCCGCACAATCCACAAGCAAATGCTGAAATGGGTCAAACTCAGCAGGAATAGGCTGCAGAGGTCCTACAGGCATTTTTTGATTAGGCTTTCCAGTAATCTGGCAAGTGTGACACTTTCTAACATAGTTAGCTACATCCCTTTTTAATCTAGGCCAGAAAAACTGACGCATGACACGACCATATGTTTTTCTAACACCAGTATGGCCAGCTATTCCATCATGAGAGACTCGCAACACTGCATCCCTGAATTTAAACGGGACCACAATTTGAATGATCACATCATTAAAGGAAGCATTCTGAAACGACCATTTACAGCACAACAACCCATCCTTGAGGAAATAGCAAAACTGTAACTCATGCACCCTCGCTTCATCAACAGCTTGAGCAAACATATTCTTAAGCGTAACATCAACCAATTGTTCTTTAATCAAAGTTTCACGCGAAACATTAAAAAGAGAAAAGGGAGGTATGTCAACTTTCGAATTTAACTGAAACAGTGGTATTCCAAACAGTGTCGGCTTTATCATCAACAGTAACAGCATCGACCCGAGTAGCAAACGGTATCCTTACTGTCCAAAATGTCACAGTCGTCTACAAGGACGGAGTCAGCAGTTTTAACGGTGTCATTTGCAACAAAGTCAGGCTGTGATTCCAAATGAACAAAAAACGTGTCACTAAGATCACATGGAGGGCGTTCCTTTTTGATTTGGCTTTTCTCAAACTCACCATTACGAGTCATTGACCGGGTGAGAGCACATGATGTAAACACTTTAGGAAACTGCTCACGAACCACATCTCGCCTCTCAAATGCAAGCGGATTATCAATGACCACCGGCAGAGTTAAGTTACCCAAAACTCGTGGACCAACCAAATCATTCCCCAAAAGAAGGGACACGCCTTCGACAGGAATCTCCGGGCACATGCCCAGCACATCTTCGGACACCAACTCAGAGGAAAGCACAACCTTATGCAGTGGAACTTTTAAATGCCCCGTTACACTTCAGATAAGAACACTGGTTCCAGTGTATGAATCCGGTGAAAACGGAAAAACACTTGACAATATCTGACTGAGAAGCCCCTGTGTCACGTAATATTTTTACAGTTTTTCCCTGCTCATCACCCAATAGGGACACAACACCTTGTGTAACAAAAGGAGTATAATCATGGATAACTTTATCTTGAAATGAAGACCCAAACTCTGTCTTCTCAGACAACACAGTGTGCAAAACAGAACGAGAATCCAAAGCTACCAAACCCACCGGCTTTGAGATTTCACCAAAAGACTTAGGCTTACTATTAAATTTAGTAGGACACTCATTTTTCCAGTGCCCCTGCAGATTACATGAATAACAAGTTTGCGTCAAATCCAACCTCCCATCTGTGCCAGCAACCTCTTCACAGTTCACAGGTGAATTCTCGCGACTAGAGGTGGCCTGACCTGCTTGAAACTTAAAACTTGAACGCAAAGTAGAATCATTTTGATGAAAATTGCATCAGGAACGAGAATTAATCAACCTACCCTTACGGATCAGCATAAACTCATCGGCCAAAACCGCTTTTCGCTCAGTTACAAGTGGACACAGCATCGGACACAGAATTTTTAAACTGTTCAAGAGCAATCAAATCGCACAATTTTTCATAAGTGTCAGCCCCTGTCGCACTACGCCAACGATTAAAATGAAGCAACATTTCCCTGGCAAACTCAACATGGGTCTGCTTCTCAGTGCACCTCCATGTTCGGAATTTTAACCTGTAGGCTTCAGGGACGAGTTCGTAGATTTTCAAAATTGCATTCTTAACTTCAGCATATGAACAAGTCTGTTCTGGGGTAAGACTTAGAGACTTAGCTATTCTTTCGAATAGTACAAAGAAAGTGTCTGGATCTTTTTCAGAGAATTTTGGAATTAAACGCAAATTACACGTAACATCAAATGAAAGAGGGCATTGTGGTGGAGAACTCTCACCAAGCACATCGCGAACTAAAGAAGCAGTCAAATCACCACGATCCAACGCAGCTGCTTTAAGGGCACATTGCTCTTTAAATTTCGCTCATTCTAGAGCCAATTTCTCCAACTCAATTTCCCTTTTCATTGCTAGCTCATTCAGTTCAATTTCTTTTTTCAAGGCCAACTCATTTCTCATTTTCTCCAATTCAATTTTCTCTCTAAATGCCAATTTGCGTTCTTTTAAAACAGTACGCTCCGCTTCCTTAGAATTAGACTCATCACCTTGTGACACAGGTGTTAATGCTACAACATCAGTAGGAATGCCATTTTCAACTGCTAATTGCTCCACCAACCTTTGCAATTCAGCCTTTTTTAACCCTTGAGAATTGCCATCCCAATAAAGTACAAGTTGTTTTAATTCAATAACACTAAATGACAAAATAAACCTGTTGAGTAGGATCTCTTAGAAAGGATTTTACTTTCTCACTTTCTATTTTATCCAAATCAAACGCCATCGTAACACAATATAAGCAAATAAACGCGATATGAACAAATTAAGTTCTATGCTGCAGCCCAATCAACTAAAATACAGGCTAAGAACAAGACAGGGCGATGCAGACAAACCAATTTGAGCAAAACCCCTTTTTATTTAAACTAGCTGAATCCCTAGTCTTCGTATGACATTGCAGTGGGGTATTTAATCACAGAACCCGATATCGCCACACAAAGTCCAATTAACAAGACTATGCACCACAGTACGGAAGTGAGCCCAGAACAACCACCATTAGCTGCGCCGTCATACAAAAATAAAAAACACTACCCCCAAATTCGCTCAACGGAAATCCCTAAAGGAGAACCGTCGCTACAACCTACCAGGGTATTAAACACAGCTCACCCACTCCAATTTCAGTGAATATCACCGCAACAAAACATCAGAACAAACCAAACCACCACTCTGTACTTAAACAAAACGTTTATTTTATTATGCTTGGTGCAAATCAAACCAATATATACTCAAACACGCAAAACAAACTTTAAACCTGATACTTTCAATCAATACGTCTCCGTAACAGTCTGTGCAACTCAATGCACGCAGCAACACTTTCTATATACGTGATTACGTCCAAGTCAACCCTAGCGTCGCCACCTTATTGGCCAAATGCTGCACGTGACACCGTACTCAACCCAGGAAGTAAGCTAGCACAACACACGTCTCCCACAACCAGGAGAACCAAACTATTTAAACTGTTAGCTGTTTCAACAAGCGCACTAACAACAGTTTACATACCAAAAAGGGATATTTCTTTTCCAGAAACAAATCCCGGACGAGCCCCCAATTCATGATGAGTCGCAGTTCACCAGAAACATTCGGCATTCTTCTTACAGTTCACAAACCCTGGTAAGCACTCGTGTAACGACTGGCTCAAGTCGAATACATGAAACCACGGAGACGCTGATGAAAGTATAACAAAAGGGCATGAAAGCGCTTTCCGACAATAAACTAACTTGACTTCTTAATTGTGACCTTTTCCTTTCAAAGTAGTCTCAGGGTTTGTCCGTCAATGCAGGGTGTTTTGTCTCTGTTTTGTGTCTGCGTCCCAACAGCAACCCCCCAAAACTTGCGCCCCCAAGTTTGAAAACCCTTGGTCTAGACAGTTTAGAGGTTTAGAGGATTATAGTCATCCCCTATATGGAACTCTTAGCAAGCAGCGCAGTTTACTGGGAAATAGATTTATTGTACCAAAGTGTACCAACAGCCATTAGATGCTTTTATTAGTACACATGCAATACACTAAGTAAAGTTATTGACCATCATTGAGTAGGTTGGCAGACCTATTCATGGTCATTACTATATATTAGTGTGTATTATTATTATTATTATTAATTTTATTTTTTTTGTTGTCCATTGTATGTACTGTACATTGCTAGTGGCAATCATTCACCTTTGGGGATGAATACAGTACATTCTATTGCATTTGATCACATTGTATAATTCAGAGTTTCCGTTCCACCTGAAATGAGAGCGGAGTTCCCGTTCCATCTTAAAAGTCTATCGCGAATCATCGGCTATGTCAACTCATCGCTCTAATTTAATTTAACTTTTGACCAGGCTGAAGTAATGTTAGAAGTAATCTAATACCACACTGTGTTATTCTGAGTTTAAATGAGAGTAGTAATCTAATATCACATTGCGTTATTCAGAGTTTAAATGAGAACGGACTTGTTACACCTTAAATGCAATAAGCAACGCCGTATCATTTGGAGTTTCCGTTCCTCCACGTCCATGTTACACAACTTCCACCTCAACGCTCAGGCTTCAAGGGGCTTGGCGGTTGAGGTGGGGCTTGTTGGTTGAGGTCTGCAGGAAGACTCTATTGGAATTTTCTGCATCCTGGCGTGCTGCGGCATCAGGTTCAAAGCCAAACGGCTAAATAAACATATCTTTGCCCATTTGTTTCTGCTCAAAATACTCTCTCTTCCCTTAAAATACCCTCTTCCTTCTCGCTTCCACCCCCACCCCCAATACAGACCAACACAGTACTGTATGTACAGTAGGGAAATATTTACACTTCCTCCATGTATGACGTCAAACATCTATGATTCTATTGTCAGCGGGGTTTTTTTTTTTCCAACTTCACTAATTTTATATAATTTCCATGTAGTTATATGAAAAAATAAATTGATATTGTTGTCTAGATACCGGTCTAGTTTGTAAATATAAATGTTGTCCATTATCTGGTGCTTACTCTTGTCCAATTACTTTTGGTCCCCTAAAATAGGGGAACTATGTATAAAAAGGGCTACAATTGCTACATGGTTGATCCGATATGGATGTAAACTCGTGAAAGTCTGCACTTTAACCTAATAGTCGCTGTTCCATTTCAAATACAGAGCCAAAACAACAAAAAATGTTTTACTGTCCAAATATATTTTGGACGGCACTGTCTGATGCATTTTATATTTTATTAATATAAGACCTGATGAGATCATATTGCAATACATACACTGGCATATGTACACCTGTGGACACACACAGCTTTTGGAAACAGGTAAAGTGACTCACATGAGACTCATTCCAGCTACAATGGTGGTGATATTCCATCTGTGTGGCCCCTTCAGCTCCATAGCTCCTACAGCATACACATGTAGATGCACATAGATAAATGCTACATTAATGGGTCCATCTGTGTTTAAGGGTGTTTGTGTGTGTATGTGCGTGTATATGCATGTGTGGTTGTGTGTTTGCCCGTGTGCACATGAGCGTGTTTGTGTATTTGTGCATTTATGAGTGAATAAGTGATAGTGTGTGTTTATCTGACCTGTTAGGCTCTCTCTACGGTGCTCTGTATCGGTATTGCTTTGCTTGCTCTGCTTTAGGTGTTCTGGGATAGAACGGCTGTAGGTCCTCCGCCGGCGACGCAGGGCACTAATCTTAATTGAGTCCCCGCTGCCCCGGGTCAGCTCCACCTCTTCTTCTAGAAGCTCCGCCTCTGGGGGGGGGGGGGGGGGGGGGGGGGGGTTAGTGCAATCAACACAACCAGCTCAATACACTAAGGAAGGCCATTGTGCCATTGTAGAGCCATTTAGCATAAAGCAGAGGAGCAACCCTACACACATACCACCTCATTGCACATCCACTTAAAGGGCCATTACACACTAAATCCGGAGTAGGCTGTTACGACCCCGGCTCGAAGGGCAGCAACACAAAGAAGGCTTGAAAGGGAAAGAATGTGCTGGACGACAGGACAATGCTTTTCCAGTGTGCTCCTGGCAGAGCAAGAGGAAAACCAAGACACACAACAAAATTAGGATTTCACAGACTATTAGACAGTGAGACCATAGACTGTAGAAAAATATGAACAAGGTGACTATGATATCACCCATTGACTTTATAAGGGCTTGTGAAAAGCTTTTGAAGCCGTGGAACTGGTGCCATGTACAAAAATTGAAGCCAGAGACTGCAGTAGGGAGCAGTGGGACTCCTATCTTTTCTTTCATGGAAAAACGGGCCTGAAAGACTTACACTGGAGCCAACCGCATTGGCGCCAGAGAGCAATGCTCTCAACAAGACCAGGAAGTGAGCTTCAACAACCCCTTGGGTGAGACATGATGCCCGGCAGTTTTACAGATTTGAGAACACCACAAAAGTTCTCCACAAAACAAAACCCTGGTTAATTTGCCTCCAACGTCCTCTGCCTCTGTACCTCCACTCAGTTGTCACAAGTTTACACATACTTCCTGGTATCACAACCATATTAATATACGAGCACATCAGACATGTACACTACAAAAACAAAAGTAGCTTACACAAGTGACGGACCACAATACAGCAAAGTAGCCACTAACTTAGAGTTGTAGTACTCGAGACTGGTCTTGGTCTCGAGACCATATTTTGAAGGTCTCGGTCTTGTCTCGGAATCGACTGCATTTTGACTTGGTCTTGTCACAAATTTTTTTTCAAGACCGGTCGAGACCAGGGGCGTGTGGGGGGGGGGGCATGTGGTGGCACCCGCCCCCACAGAAATTTGATTGGCCACCACGGAAAACTAGTTACAGATGACAAAATATGCTACTATTTGATATCATTGATTTATAGGTTTAGTGGACGAAAAAATTTTCTAGATAGCTAGATAAAACCACACATTAACGATTTAAATATTAATTTACCTCAAAGCGTAGGCCTGGCTGTAAATAATGTTAGGCTAACCACTTATTTTTTCCTGTACCCCAAGTCGCATCACATACATCACAAAGACCGACAGCCAGCTCACTCACCAGAGTCTGTCTGCACTCTGCAGTTAAACACTGAACAGTGACAGTGCCATTATGTGGGTCTCACGAGTCGTCTTACAATCGCAATAATATTTTGTAGCTCAACTGAAACTGCTACTGCAGGAGAAACACAGCCCCTCTCTTTAGGCCTCTATAATTTTCCATTTTCTTTTTCATTCCCAGTGAACAACAGTGGTCCATGGATGGCTAAATTGTGTTGGAAAAACCTTGGACGCCTTTTCAACGGCATTTTGCGCACTGGGTCAGATTACACCAAACTGTTTATCTATATGTCACGTTTTCGGTCAAGGATGTTCGCCAAATTCAATAAACCTGTGTTCTGCGTTAGGTTACCTGATCCTGAGGTAAAAGGTAACTAGCTAAGCAAACGTTACTTTACCCACGGTTTACCAATCATATCAAATGTAAGAACATTTTACATGAACCGAATCGTTATATTACTATATTATGACTATACCATTAACCTAATCGATATCCAAAGACAACGTTTAATCTGGCCGCATTTTTTTTATTTAAACGTTAAATTTAACGTTAAGTCTGAATGTTATAGATTCAAATTGCTTCGAAATGCAGCATAGGCTGAAGTTTCATTAAATTGAGAGTAATTCATTTTTCATTCTCGTCACTGGTGATTATTGATGTTGACTTTTTGTAGGTAATCCATTGTGTTTGATTTTGGGTTGTCTCTTTTAAAATGTAATCAGTACTCATACCCTCAATGTTATAATCTATAAAAATCTGACTTCAACTTCGCTGCTTTTTGAAGAAATGTTGTTAAACAGGAAGTGTAGGCTACCACCATCTGAAAATAGGTTAAATTCTTAGTTTTACACAATCCATAAAGACTATTTTGTCATACTTGAATGAGCTACATGGTATTTTCTCTTATTGTTTCAAAAGGTTAGTTAACCAACATAGGGACTGCCACAGTCATATCTGTACAAGTATAGCTCTGTAATTGAAATGGTAAACAAGCAGGCACTTTAAGGATGCCAACCTGCATTTGCATATAGCAAAACCAACACAAATTATTGATCCTTTGTAGCAGTGCAATGCCTACTAGCAAAGAAACCCACCTCCTGTAACTAGACTGCATTGACTGCTCTGCTAAATGACTGCACCTGCTAAATGACACTACATACAGGTTTAGTGCACCTGCTAAATGACTGCAACTGAAGTTTGACAATTATTTGAGAGCCATAGGGAGATTGTGGAGGGGGTCCTGCAATATACATATTTTATTTAGTGTGATTGCAATATGATCAGTCTGTCCATCTCTATATTTTTCCCTCCCTCTATTTCTCCCTCCATCTCCCCTATCTCTTTCTCCCTCCCTCTCCCTGTATTTGTCCCTTCCTCACCCTCTGTATTTCTGCTTCCTTTTCCTTCTGAATCCTATATTTTTTCTCTCTCCTGTATTTCCTCTATCAATCCCCTCTAGCATATTTACCCTCTGTCTAACTTCTGTTTATCCTGACCTCTATCCTCTCTCAAACCTCTGTCCTCTATATACTCTCTATATGTCACCTATCGCTCTGTATGTAGTGTCTCTCTATCCTCTATCCATCAATCAGTGTGTGATATTCATATTGTAATTGGTTTTATTAGTAGACTGCAATGTAATTTTAACAGTCAAGAGATTGTTATAAGATAATTTAACAAAATTAACATTTGACAGTATTGGAAATAAATGACATTTGGTCTGGTCTCGGTCTTGGTCTTGGTCTTGGTCTCGCCACCTCAAAGTCTTGGTCTTGACTCGGACTCGATACGCTCTGGTCTTGGTCTTGACTCGGTCTCAGTTTAGGTGGTCTCGACTACAACACTACACTAACTAACTAAGCAGCTTACTACCAAAATGATTTTTTTGAAACAATAAGTTTGTCGACGAGTTTTTTAAATCTAAACTGTAATATCTACAGCAGCAAAGCTGGCAACATTTTCCCTTTGCCGAAGGGAAAATGGAACCTGCAAAGGGAAAATCAACCCCGGGCTAGAGAAAGCCGCAAATGCATATGCTCTGGGAAATCCAGCACGGGTGTCTGCAATTTCCAATCAAGACCCAGGTGAGCTGAAGGAAACAAGTTGGCATGCAAATAAATCAGAAGGGTGCACTCATGGGGCAGCACACAGATATAACATCCCCACCCATAGACAATGACTAACCTGTCTAAGAAAAACTTGACATTAACAGATTAGACATTGAAAACAGAGCGAAATTTGCCCAGATAAAATCAGAAATATGACAAAAAAAGACTGAATGCTACAGGCTTAAAGAGCAAAGACCAAAATACTATCAAACAAGATACTCAGTAGCACTACCACGTAACAAAACCGCCACATTGACGAGCATAGAACACCACACTGAAGTAAATGTACTACTATGTGAGAAAATCCCCAAGTGCCAACTCTTACACAAGGAGCACCCTAGTTCCTTGCTGCCTACTCAGAACTTCACTAATACCTAACTTCTTCATTGAGGCGTGCCAGGCATGAGGCCACTTTAAACACTAAACTGAGAAACCTTTGGCCTACAACACTGAGACCAAAAGCCCTAAAGTACATACCCCCACCAGGGACTTAAGACCCCACCCAGGATTACCTCAAAATAAAAAAGGCAAAATAATAAAGTAGTGGGCCGTTTACCAAACAAGTTTGATAAACTGGCCCACTCGGCACCTACCAACCAAGGTTGCTCAAAACGAAAAGCACAAAGGAAAACTCACTACACACTGACATTATTTATTAAAGGGCCAGCAGCTCTGTTACAAGCAAATATCTAACTAAACTACTTGGATGGATAGCTAGCACTCCGAGTATGTAGGACACAGTCCTCCTCTCACTCCTCTCAAGGTCAGAGCAGGAACATGGCCCTGCCCCCTATGATTTCATAAAGTGGTGTGACAGTGCGCTTCTGGAGCTGAATGTAGCTAAGACCAAGGAGATGCTCATTGACTTCATCCAGAAGCCCCCCCCCAGATAGACCCAGTAGCCATGGCGAGGTAGTCGACATAGTAGGCCAATACAAATATCTCTGCACCATATTTGACAACACCCTTAAGTTTGAGTACAACACAGAATCCATAATCAAAAAAGCACACCAATGACAATATTTCCTCAGTAAGTTAAATTCATTCAGCATCCAGAAAATCCATTCTCCAAACCTTCTACAGTGCATTAATTGAAAGCGTTCTGTGCTTTTCATTCATGTGCTGGTTCCCATCACTCAACCTCAAAAATAAAAACAGACTCCAAGCCATTTTTAAAACCTGTTCCAAAATCACGGTGTCCCCCTCAGAAGCTTAGCCTGCTTCCACGAGCAACAAACCATAAGGCCCAAATCATCATGGGGGAAAGCAAACATGTCCTCCACCCCCAGTTAAAATGCTCCCCCTCAGTTGCCGCCTGTGCCTACCTAGGTGCTCAACCAATCAGCAATCGGCACTGAGCAACCTTCATCCCAGAGGCTATCTGCTTGATGAACAAGGCAATCAAAAGGACCCTTTGCTCTTCCTAGAGCTTGGCACATAATGTCTTACTGCCTTCTGTGGATGATAGCTTACTGAGGAAATATTGTCATTGGTGTGCTTTTGTGATGGCTTAACATTGTACTTTACCTTTAATAAGCCCCAATAATGTCTCTGCATTGGATGGATCTCTATGGGAATTTGGGGGTGGGACTAGATTTAGCTGTAAATTGTGCTGGAACAGTATGGAATACATGGTTGGTAAAATGGCTGTAAGTCATCAAGGGTCTGAGGTATCAAACAAGCCTCAAACCATCACTTTGCTGCCAGATATGCAGTAGATATGGATGGATCACTTTAAGGGTTGTTTCTCCTGACAAATTTTCCTATTGAACTCTATGGAAAAATAAGTCTGGAGAAGAAACCCTTCAAGTTATCCATTATAGGGAATATTAATTTACTTAATACACGAGGCACCAAAATGTAGCGACCAGGTACGAGTCTGATAGCAGTGAGCAAGATGATCAGTAACATGATCTCTCAATCATCAGAGTCCATACGCGGGGCACCAAAAATGTAGGGGACATACCTCTATTTATACACGGGGCGTCACTACCATCCTTATACAACTGGTGGCATGGTTTTGTATAATAAATCATTCTCATAAAATGTATATATTATTCCCAAAAGAGAATATACTAACTAAAAATGGGTAACTAGAATTAATAATTAAATTAATTACCAATAAAATTACACATTAATAATTGTCTTAGCAAAATCACAATATCATGTACTCCGTTGATACCAAATTAATATAAATGATCCAGCTAGAAGGTGAAGGCATTTTGGGGAATCCCTGCGATTAGCATTGGCTGATTCAGTTCAACACAAGAGCAACATTAATACAGGCAATCTTGGATAAATGTAATAGTTTATTGAACACAAAGTACCAAACAGAGCAAGGCACGATTCACTACTATAATGTACAACAAACTGTGTGTGTGTGTGTGTGTGTGTGTGTGTGTGTGTGTGTGTGTGTGTGTCGCGTTGGGCGTGTGTGGAATTTCCATGTTCTCCTACGTGTGGGGGTTGCCACGGTCACGTGTTCAATCAGAACAAAGAAACTAAGATGGAGGGAGGTTTGAAACTAGCTTTTGCTGGAGCTAGCTAATGGCGGCGCATGAACCATACCACACACATAAGGGATAGCCGTAAGCTTAAATGCGTGTGCGTTGAGATCAGCGTGCAGTGTTAATATTACGGCTGGTTAGTGTTTAAAGATAGATCGCATGCAAGATACGCTCTGTGCGTGGACGCATTAAACCTAACGTAGCGCGGTGGATGGCATAAAACCGTCCAAAGTAAAACGGTAAAACAAAACTTTTACAGAACACATTAACCTTTCATTAGCAGTTACATACATCCAGTCATAAACATGTTTCTTTTGCTAACTAATATGCTATTGCCCATGTTACAGCCTTACTTGAATTAAAGTCTGTTAAATAGGTTCCTCCGTTGGATCGCACACTCACAATGAAAAGGGGAAATTCGGTCGCCCTTTTCCAGTGTTGGCGAGTTCGCAGGCTTGTGATAGATAGGGGAAACGTCCGCCTCATCTTGGGTCCCTGGAACAGCTTTCTTTCGTCGTTCTTACGGGATAATGCTTGCCTCTTTGGGGACTCACTGGCGGTGCTCTGCTACAGGATCAGTGGCTGCGTGGTCCGCTTGCTGGTTCTTCTTGACCACCGGGTGCTCGCGTTGCCTCCTTGCGCCTCGTCTCCGGTCCTCCGTGGCCGATAGCCGGGGGTAGATGAGCCCACCTCGCTTGGTTGGGTCGGCGCCACGGGCTGCTGATGCTTCCTGTAGAGCGAGGGCTCGGACCCCGGGCGTGCTCCAGGCCTCACGGGCCCAGAGACGAGACACGTTCAGCGGACAACTGGCCCGGAAGAAAACTGCGGGAAGAACTGGGATGAACTGGCTGTGTTGCCCCTATTATAAACTTTTATTGCCAGTCGCACATTCCGCTGTGTAGTATCACGTTACAGTGCGGAAATCACAACTGGTGCAACGTCCTACGTCACTTCCAACGTGGAGGAGGAGCCTCCTGTGGACTGTATGGAATTGTAGTTCCTATTGTCCCTACACCATCCATATCTACTGCATATCTGGCAGCAGAGTGATGGTTTAAGGCTTGTTTTATACCTCAGACCCTTGATGCCTTTTAGCCAACCATGTGTTCCATACTGTTCCAGTGTAATTTACAGCTAAATCTAGTCCCACCCCCCAATTCCCATAGAGATCCATTCAACTGCAGAGATGTTATAGTATCGCTTGTAAGAGTACCAGAAAATAAGATATCAAGAGTCTTTTGATGTTGTTGGGTCACAGACATCAGGAAGTCATGGCATGCAAAGGATATGCAACCAAATATTAAAAATTACTTTATTCTACAGATCCTTTCCAAAAAATTAGAATATCATGGAAAAGTTGTTTTTTTTCCATAATTCCATTCAAGAAGTGAAACGTTAATAGATTATAGATTCATTACACACAAAGTTAAATATTTCTAGCCTTTATTTGTTTCATTTTTCATAATTTTGGCTTACAGCTCCAGAAAACCCCCAAAACAGTATTTCAAGAAATTAGAATAGTGTGTCGAAAATCAGCATTTACTTCAGTTATTTCAGAGAATGAGTGGAGTGGCTTGACTCGAGGAATCCGACAGTTGTAGCCCATGTCCCGGATACGTCTGTACGTGGTGGTTTTTGAAGCACTGACTCCAGCCTCAGTCCACTCCCTCTGCATCTCCGCCAAATTTTGGAATCGTCTTTGCTTGACAATCTCTTTTGCTTGTGCACCTTCTCCTGCCACATTTTTCCCTTCCACTAAACTTTCTATTGATATGCTTGGACACTGCACTCTGTGAACAGCCAGCCTCCTTAGCGATGACCTTTTGTGGCTTACCCATCTTCTGGAGGGTGTCAATGATGGTCTTCTGTCCAATTGTCAAGTCTGCAGTCTTCCCCATACTGAACCAAACTGAGATAAACTTTGCAGGTGTTTTGAGTAAATTAGATGATAGTGTGACACTCAGTCTAAAACATTCATTTTCTGAAATAACTGAAGTAAATGCTGATTTTCGACACACTATTCTAATTTCTTGAAATACTGATTTGGGGGTTTTCTGGAGCTGTAAGCCAAAATTATGAAAAATGAAACAAATAAAGGCTAGAAATATTTCAATTTGTGTGTAATGAATCTATAATCTATGAAAGTTTCACTTTTTGAATGGAATTATGGAAAAAAAAAATTTTTCCATGATATTCACATTTTTTGGAAAGGATCTGTATATATGCAGGGGTGCCAATAATTGTGGCACACATGGTTTTGTTAAAAATAATTATTTCTTGATGAGGGATTTTTTTTTCCGTAATAAATTTACTTCAATTAAAGGTTGGATTTTTCTCATTTTTTTCAGTTTGAGATTAAGCCAATTAACCAAATGGTGAATTTTTAATAATAATTTTTACTAATTTTTACCAGGGGTGCCAATAATGGTGGAGGGCACTGTATGATCGATCTTTAAACAATAGAAAATGATACTGTTGAAACTTGACATTTATGAAATACATTGTAATTGTGTAAACTGATGTTAATACAATGAATGAATACAATAAGCAGTTTAATAAAATAATACAGGTTGTTTTTCTATTCAAAAAATAATTTGTCCAGTGATGTTTTTGAGCTGTCCCACAAAGCAGCATCAAAGAGGATCCTCTCTAGGTGGTAGTTATCCTTGCACTTCACAAAAAGTCACATCATTCTGCTCCTGTCAACCACATTTGCCCCAAGATCATCAAGATGGTGGTATTCATGGCCATGCTTCAGGGAATAGGTGTCCTCCCTTTTTCTCAAGTATGGGCAACTGGAGTAGCTGTCCACATTAGGGCACTTGATCTCAAGAAGGCCAAGGTGGGTGTCAGTATCACTTCCGTCAGGTGTGCATCCCAAGTGGGGGGCATGTGGATTCAAAATGAAACCACAGGGAAAAACTTCCCTTCCTGTTACCTCTGAATACAGCTGTGCCACCACAGGCTTCAGCTCCATTCCCCTCTTCATGTCCTTTGTTTGGATGGCATTCTGCTTCCAAAGGGTAGAGGCAAGATGGTCAAAGTCTGCTCGTCTGGAGCATGGCCAGGGGGGAAGAAAGAAGGAGGGGTAATCTTTGGACAGGAGAGGGCTGTCTAAGGTTTGGTAGGTGAGGGCAGATCCATGAGGGAGGTCACCAAATGGAGAGGGGACATATTTTACATATTTTGAAATTTGATTGAAGTAGTGTCACCATTTGACAATTTCTTCTTGCTTTTTTAAAGCTATTCAGTAGGTAATGTGCAAATGTTTCACAAGGCAGTGGTGGGGGGATTGGACAGTAAATCATAGGAGAAATTTTGTGATCTAATGTCTTTTGGGTGGTGTTTTCTCTCTTGTGGGGTTTAATTTTGTTTATTTTTAGAGTGGTGACAGGTCTTAGACTGATTCCTAATTCATGTAAGGGATTGTGCCAGGTCTGCGGCATATATGTCTTGTTTTTTGTCTGGGGGACAGACTTGTATCCCAACTTGTTATAATGGGCAAGATTGTAGGGAACACCAACCAAATGGGAGCAATGCCGAAGACCAGCTTTACAAGTGCATCAGGTTTGCTGGATCCTAAAGAATCTGTGGACAATTCCACCTGCAGAGTTGGAGACTTAAGTTAAAGAGAGTAAACTCAATCTGGGCATGGGCAGTTCACACAAGAAACTTTAAAGAATGTTTTAAAATGCAAACATTGCTGAATGTGAAGTAAAATACTATCTAAAAAACATCAAAATGTGTGAATTTTCAACAGATTTAAATAAAGCTCTGGATAGTTTTATTCAGTAAGTGTTATTTTTGGTTAATATGATTTGAGCTACGTACATTCCAGTTAGGTCTTCTTAAAAATTCACAGCATTATTAAGACTGTCCTGCACAGAACAGAACACCCTAAAGAGGAAACAACCATTAAGAAACTCTTGTAAAGTGGGTTTTGCTCTTAATTTCACAATTTACTAGTAATCACAAGAAATGGAAAGTTATGATCCAAGTTTTGATTGAGAAATTAAATATACCACATTTATAAGACTGCTGTTGTATCATCACCTGATAAAGCTTCTTAAAAGATTTTTCCTCTGATCAGGTTAATGCTGAAGAGTGAACTTGCTTGAACAAAAAAAGAACCGCTTCTTATTCCTAACTTTACCTGTACTTTATAGGGTGACTCATTCTTATGCCGTGTTCACAACTCAACGCATCATCGGATTGACGGACACCGGAAGTCATTCATTCCAATGGAGGATAATTAACGGACAGTTATGGATGTACGCCCCCTTGTGGCCGACGGTTCCGTAGGCCAGCGGATGATGGATCCTTTGGATTTTTTCAAACTTTGCGTTGCTAAATCGGAATTGGCGGAAGTAGAAAAAAAGTCTACTTCACCGCTTGTTTCTTTGATAACAACTTATTTTCCAGCAAATGAATAAAATGATGTTTACAGACAATATTAAATTACACCCGTTTTCATTCTGAAACAGGGCTGTTTCTGTTTCCCCAAATGCTCCACCTGCCCCCCCAAAGCCAAATCCAGAAAAAATTAAATCGTAGCACCGTCAGTAGGCTATTAGAGCTACAAACTATTCGGCCAATTATAAAAATGCCACATCGAAATAATATATTTCTCTAATATCTGATTGGTTGCTTTGGCTATATAAAACATGGAGACACAGTGAGAGAGAGAGGTCAGTTTCTTTGATCAATCTATGCTGTCTTGCGCTGCGGTGGTACAACGGTAAGAGCGCCGACTTTCAGTCGGTGCAGTTGTGCTCTGAGGATCGGGGTTCGCGCCCCGGTCCTGCCAGATCCGAGCATGGCCGGTGCCCTGTGGGAGCGGCAATTGGCGGCTGCTTCCGGGTGGGGGGAGGGGCTCGGAGAGAATCGCTGCACGCATAGCGGCCCCGGACGAGCTGGAACCACGCTCAGCGTTGAGGAGTCGCGCCCTGAATAAGGACGTGGCAACATCTGTCTACTACCGGCTGACGGGGTTGTGCAGCGGTGGTTCTCTAGCGGTTGCTACACGGGGGGAATTGAATTAGAATAAGGGTTCAATTGGCTACTAAATTGGGAGAAAATGGGGAAAAATCTGAAATAATTTTTTTTTTTAAATCTATGCTGTCTCTTCTTGATAACTGTAACTGTTATGCATTGCTTAGGATATAATATTCGCGAGCATAGCTTACTCAGTGAGTTGAGGATAGTGGCAAGAGTCTCTGTTTCGGAGATTCGATTTTAAATAGATTGATTACATGTTGCATCTAGCCTAGTTGTTATAGCTGCAATTTCTGCAAAACATCTGCAGCATTGCATTAGCTGGCTGCGCCCGTGTGTGTGTGCGTGGGTGTGTGTGTGTGTTAGCTAGCCTACTGCTGCGTGTTGGCTAGTCAGCCCTACTTTCCTCAAACTTTGGAATACACTGCCTGGCCAAAAACAAAGTTGCTGTTTCACCTGTCATGCATAGTGCCCACTGTACAGGCCTCTGGAGGCAGTGTTATGATCTGGGGTTGCTTCAATTAGTCAGGTCTAGGCTCAGCAACGTTATGCAGCAATAAAATTAAGTCAGCTGAATAACTGAATGTACTGAATGACCAGGTTATCCCATCAATGGGCATATCCCAGGATGACAATGCCAAGATTCATCGGGCTCAAATTGTGAAAGAGTGGTTCAGGGAGCATGAGGTATCATTTTCACACATGAATTGGCCACCAGAGTCCTGACCTTAACCCCATTGAAAGTCTTTGGGATGTGCTGGAGAAGACTTTACGGAGTGGTTTGATTCTCCCGTCATCAATACAAGATCTCAGCCAAAAATGAATGGAACTGGATAGAAATAAATGTTGGGATGTTGCATAAGGTTGTTGAAACAATGCCATGAGGAATGCATGCCATAATCAAAGCTAAAGGCAGTCCAACGAAATATTAGAGTGTGCGACTTTTTTTTTGGCCAGGCACAGTATTACTTCACTATAATTATATTGAAATACACTATCATATCTGTCTCTCTCTCTCTTACATTCTCTATCACTCTAACGGCGAAACAGCAGCCATCAACAGAGGGAAGCCCTCTCAGGCATATAATATATATATTATATATACAGTTGCACTCAAGTTTCTTCTCCTGACTCATTTTCCTATAGAACTCTATGGGGAAAAAAAGTCAGGAGAAGAAACCCTTAAAGTGATCCATCCATATCTACTCCATATCTGGCAGCAGAGTGATGGTTTGGGGCTTGTTTGATACCTTAGACCCTTGATGAATTACTGCCATTTCGCCAGTCTTGTGTTCCATACTGTACCAGCATAATTTACAGCTGAATCTAGTCTCACCCCTGTGGAAGTAAGCTGTTTTGTGAAGCTGTTCTTTAGGCCCAAGAAAGCCACATATGCAAGCCACTATATAAATAATTAAATAAAGACAGTCAAAGGTCTAGTGGAAAAGCTGACCAAACAGGTGGGAGAAGAAGAAAAATAAGGGAAATTAAGGGAAATTACATGGTCTGATTAAAAGGCACATGAGGATAAGTCACAAACAACTTTATTTTGTAGATCAAGAGTTCCCCCAAGCGCATAGGGTAGGAACTGGTTATATAACATGTTTATTTTTCGCCTAATTTGTTATTGGATAAAATAACATATGACGAAAGGGTGTCACTGCACATTATTAGTGTATTAGTTAGGTAGAGGAGGAGTTATGATATATAAACTAATGTCTGTCTTTGTTCGGGGAATTCCTAATCCTCTGCGTAGGGTAAAGGACTTCCTGTTGGATCAACATTTAATAAAAGGTTAAACTGAATAGAAGACTGTTATTTCCTTCATCTTCATCTTGAGAATTATCCAGCTCAAAAACCCATCTCAAATTGAACCTAATGAGGAGGGAGTAAAGGACTGCACTCCGCATATTTGGCGAGCCAGCCAGGAGTCCAAGATCCCGGGGAGGACGCAGGAGGGAACCAACGGCGTGCGGTGTTTTATCTTCAAGTTAGAGACCGGTCAACCATAGTGAGAGGTAAGCAGACACCTTTTTCATAAAAAGTCTGTAGAGAGGAATTACCCGTAATCCGTTGGCCCCAAGTGTGGTCCTCCACTGGGTGACGGGCCAACGGATGAGTGGAGAAAAATAAATAAATAAATAGGTAGAAAAATTGTGCTGAAGTGAGTGTGAAATAAGTAGGAGTGTTGAAAAAGTCTGCTAAGATTATTGAAATATATATCAAATTACAACACTATACAACACTGTGGGGGAGCAATAGGGCTCCAAGTAAACTAGCCAAAATCTCTGAAACGATGAGAATAACCAGGTTGTGTGTAAAGGGACGCCTTTCCCTTCAAATAGTCCACCACAAACGGTAATAGGGTGAAGCAGTCGAAAGATACTGCCACAGCTATATTACGTGAGGATAGGGACAGTTAGGGAAGCAGTGTTGTGGAAAAAAAAGAGAGGAAAAGTAACGTTGTCTAGGCAAATAATTTTAGTTAATAATACTATAATTCTTGTTATATTTTTTGTTAAATAGTACTATATATATATATATATATATACATATAGTGCCCTCCACTATTATTGGCACCCCTGGTAAAGATGAGTAAAAAGAGTTCATCATCAAGAATAATTATTTTTAACAAAACCATGTGTGCCACAATTATTGGCACCCCTGCATTTATATATAGAATAAAGTAATCATTTTTAATATTTGGTCACATATCCTTTGCATGCCATGACTTCCTGATGTTTGTGACCCAACAACATCAAAAGACTCTTGATTTATTATTTTCTGGTACTCTTATAAGCGATACTATAATGTCTCAGCATTTGAATGTATCTCTATGGGAATTGTGGGGTGGGACTGGATTTAGCTGTAAATTACACTGGAACAGTATGGAACACATGGTTGGCTAAATGGTTCTAAGTCATCAAGGGTCTGACGTATCAAACAAGCCTTAAACCATCACCCTGCTACCAGAAATACAGTAGATATGGATGGATAACTTGAAGGGTTTCTTCTCCTGACTTATTTTTCCATAGAGTTCGATAGGAAAATTTGTCAGGAGAAACAACCCTTAAAGTGATCCATCCATATCTACTGCATATATTTTGGTCTTTACATAATTTAATTTGTGTTATCTCATAGTTTTGATGTCTTTACTATTCCAAAATGTGGAAAACAGTAAAAAATAACGGAAAAAACCCTTCTATGAGTAGGTGTGTCCAAACGTTTGACTGGTACTGTATATATTAATGATACTATTTGCAGATGACATGGTCCTACTAACCATGGGTTACAACAGAGTCTATCACTACTAGAAACATACTGTAAGAATGGGGAACTTACAGTAAATATGGACAAAAGTAAAATTATGATTTTTCAGAAAAAACCCAGATTGCAGGTGTGAAAGGAGATTTTGTCTTCGATGGTTTATAAGCAATATTAAAGGCAATATTAAAGGTATTATTATTGGAAATGTATCAGTATACATGTATATGCATGCTTTGTAGCTTTTGTGAATGCATAACTGTAACTGTTTGCCCCGTGAGGGAATGTATACCTCATTCATTGTGTTGTGTGCCGGTCCTTAAGAAGATGTGCCTGACCCTGAGGAAATGTGCAGAAATGAGATCAGCCTCTTATGACAGGAAATCTTGAGGGTTTGTTCTTTGTGCCAGAATTGCAGTATTTACTGATGGGTAAACTTAAGATCAGGGACAGGAAGGGGACGACTTCCTGAGAATGCATCTAGGCGATAGGAGGAGGGGAGTTGAAGTCTGGGTTACCAGGTGTGAGAATGATATGTAGAATACCAGAATACCCAACATCTGTAAAACTGTCAAGGCCAGCAAAAACAGAGGATGTTTCATGATCCACGACAGGTTATGTGGGCATTTTTGGTCTGGCGCCATCATTGTGTTGAGAAATCAAGGGTGCCCATATATTTGGACTCGGGACCCTTAACTGTCATGTATAAGTTGTTTATGACTGTCACATTGTGTAGGATGATTAATGACATATTGTGTAAGATGATGTAATGACTGCTACATATTGTTTAGGATGGTATAAAAAGGGACAAGTTGGTCCTTGTGACTTTGGGAAGAGAGCTGGTAAGCACTCTAGCCCCATTCTTTGTTTGACTTGCAAGAATAATAAAGTCTTAAAGGAATACTCTTAATTTGTTGTGCTGGATTGTTATCTGGAGACACTTTCTGTTTGACACTCGGTGGTATTTACATAAATTTCCACGACATAACTTGGCGTAGTCGGCAGGATCTCTAACTCAGTCTTTCTCCCTAAGTAGGAGCGAAGTTTCTGACCAAAGGGAAAGGAGTCAGTGTACACTGCCAAGACCCAGTCTTGAGGAGCTGAACCCGATCGACAACTGTAACCAGTTCGCCGTTCGGACGCAGCACAAGCCCGCCGGCGGAAAGCTGTCGCCCTGGGAGTGACTGATAAGGGATCCGAAAGATTTAAGTCAAACAGAAGGTGAGCACAACAACTGAGTATTAGGGAAAAAGTAGGCTGACGAGCCTCACATCAGGGGTTTCAGTCCCCGGTGTTTTAGAGGTACCTTAGGAGGAGAACAGGGACTTAGGTCCCAGTGTTCTACAGGTAACGTTACCCAGAAAGGATAAAAAGGATTAAAAAAAAAAAAAAAAAAAAAAGAGAAAGTATAGGGCCCTTCAGAATTTTAGTAGAAGCATTATTATTATCTTTTATGTTCCTAATATTGCTGGTATTATGTAGGAATAATAATATATTAAATTTGGTAATTGCCATATATTTATTGCAATTTAGAGTGTTAATAATAGAAGCAATTGAGCTAGGAATAGAAGCTCAAACACCAGACACTACGTTCTTAAATATAGTAATTAAACTTGCACAATACGAGGCGCGAATAGTACTCGTATTAGTGCTGTATTTAATAAAGGATTATTTTGAACCCTAAAGCGAGGAAGAGATGACTATCTTCCACGTATTGTCAGAATCTGAAATAGAAGTAAGAGAAAGTACTGTCGGTGTAGCCGAAGGGGCACAGGGCCTAGAATATTATATAGTCGAAATTCACAGAGGTGGAGCATTGCGTCGTATATATTCCACTAATAAAAGGAGTTGGTTAAGAAAGAGGGCGCTCGCGCAATACCAGGAACGATACTACCTGAATCCAAATTCCGTCGCAGTGCCTGATCCATGACGTGGTATCATTTTCTGAGACACGAAAGGGGTTTAATTTTTGAAAGACATTTTCGAAGTCGGAACACTTTTACACCTCATAACGTATATGTGCAGGAAATTTGGTATAATGGGCGGATGCGATTTCAGTGGGGTGCGAAAAGAGTTAATTGGGAAGCAATTCGAGCCAAAGCGCGTTTAGAGGGCAATTTGCGCATTCAACCAAAGAACCGTCGCCCCCATAGAAGATTAGGCTAAATTAAGACAAAAATTCAGAACCATGGGAACCAATCACTCAAAAAAGGGGTCAGAGGACTCTAATAAATTTGTAGGTCCCAAGTATACAATGTATTTGGAGCATGGTGAGCCAGCAGTGGCAGATTTTGGAGTGTGGGTAAAACTGGGATTTCCGCTTAAAGGAAGCTTCAGTGTTGCCCGACTCCAAGAGTTAAAAGATAAATTACAGGATAGAGAGAGAAACAAACCAAAAAAGAAAATAAGTTGGGAGAGTTTTAATTTATGGTGGAACGAGGCGAAAGAGCGAGAAGCTAAAAGACAGAGAGGAAATAGAGATAAAGAGGAAAAAGCACACTCTGAAAAAAAAAAAATAGAAGTAATGCAGCCTCCGCCACCCCACGCGCCAGCATATCCCGGAACGCCTGTGCCTGTGTCTAACCCACAAATGATGAGTTGTTCTAAAGTCTATCCAGATATCGACTGCCTGGCTGCTGCGCCTGGACCCCCTCCTCAATACCCGGCGCCGCCACCTGCACCACTACTGCAGCCAGCACTTCAAGCGGGACCAGGAGCCCTCCAAGGAGGAGTAGGAGGAGCAGCGGGACGGACTCTACCAGTTACACCCCTTGTAACAGTTCGGCGGCAGAGACCGCCCATGTCTCGGTCATGGAATATGCAGTATGGACCGCAAACTTCAGTTTCCCCGGACGGGGGAAAACTCAGGTCAGGGCTGAATTACCGCATGCGTGGACAACCAGTTCCTTGTCAGAAGCAAGACTGTAAGAACCCAGCCACCTGCAAATCTGGTGAGATACCCTATTGTGATGAACATGCTGTACGTGTCTGGGAACAGAACTTTGGGGATTACGGGGTTGACTCGACCGAATGGGATAGAAGTTTAACTGATCCAGAGGGAGAAGTGACAAATCTGTATCCTATGATAGAATGCCCAGATCCACAGGGAGGTGGGGCCACTGTATCGGTCTATAGACCCTGGTCATTAAAAGAACTTTTGGCTATCTGTGCTGAAATACCAGACCCCGTGGCTGTTGGGGGTGCTATTTTTTGGCAGAAATTCTGCGAAGTCATAGATACTTGTAAACCGCATTCTCGTGATTTGGAGCAAGTCTTACAACGAGCTTTAAAGTTAAGGTGGCCAAGAATAGCAGGAAGGGGGGGGATAGCAGGCTTTGGAGGAGTGGTACAAGCTTTTGACCCCAATATTGATTATAATGCTAATGCAGCATCCCCTTACCAGAACCAGAAGAATGCGTTGCAAGCGGCAATAGAAGCGGAATTTCCAAGCCATATGAACTGGCCCAAGCTGACGGGAATCACGCAGGGGCCCAGCGAGAGCGTGAGAGATTTTTTGGACAGATTGACGGTCGCTTTCGACCAGTACAGCGGTCTCCAAAGGCCACCAGGGTTTCCTGGAGCAGTGCAGACCCCGTATGAGAACCAAATAACCAATCTGTTTATGAATTCACTCAGACCAGATGTGAGAGAAGGAGCCATGCGCACCTGCATTGGATGGAAACATGGCCGTTTGGAAGAAGCTGCCCGCCACGCCATCCACCCTGAAGACCTGGCTAGAACCAAAGAGGGTAAGAAGCAAGCCAAAGCTGCCACCCTGTCCACCCAGCTCCAGCTGGCCCAGCTCGAGACGTTCCAGCAACAAGCTGGAAGAGGAAGAGGGAGAGGCCGGGGAAGAGGAAGAGGAAGAGGCCGAGGCCGTGGGGGCCAATTCAAGAGTCCAGGCCGCCCTTTCATACCCCCGGGATCGGATGCCTGTTTTCACTGTGGAAAAGACGGACATTAGGCTAAGGAATGCCCAGAGAAGGATAAGGAGGAGACGTGGCCAACTGCCCCGAAAGGACCTGGAGGAGTGCATAATCCAGGTGGATATGAGGAATGAAGGAGCGGGGGAAAGGGGGACCAGCAGGAGCAGGGTGAGTACCAATTGTGGGTAAAAACTAAGCCTGGGGAGGCTCCGATGTGGAAGTTGGACGTGGGTGGGCGAGCACTCACATTTTTGGTTGACACTGGGGCTGGGCATTCTGTGATATCAGCTAAAGCATGGAAGGGAAAGAAACCTGAAATGTCAGAACAAACTATGACTAGTATGAATGCAGGAGGTGGCTGCACTACAGAACGTTATACTAAACAGCTAGAAGTGTGTGATATGCAGACCGAAGGTGCTCCTAATATAAAACATTCGTTCCTCTTTTCCCCATGGTGTCCAGTAAATTTACTGGGCCGGGATCTGTTGTGTAAACTCGGTATTGACATTGAATGCAGGGTGGATGGTGTAATTACTCATAGGAAGAGTGAGGGAAAGTTGGGTAATGATCTTGTGTGGTACGCCTGGGACTTGGACTCGTGTCAGATGACACAGCAGTGCTTAGAAAAGGCAAAAGACTTTTGGGGTGACAAAGACGGAAATTGCATGAAATCTGATGCTTTGCATGTAACTACACACATATCAGAAGGGAGAGATGAGGAATATGAGTCTGAATGTTGTGAGAAAGAGAAATTGGAAATAAATGCTTTGTATTTTGGCTTGGAATTTTGCGCAATGTCTGTGAAGTTGAATGAGCATCAAAATGTGCAGTATACGATAATGGACAGTGTACCCCATGTGTCGCTATGCAAAGCCGCTGATAAAAATTGGGCGGACGTAGGACCGTGGGTAAAAAGCTGTCAGGGAGCACAAGATTGGGTAAAAAGGGAGGACACAAATTGGTTCTCCCCCTCTATGCAAGCCACAAAGCAGGTGGTAGAGTACTATGTAACTGGTTATCTTACCATTCATGTACAGCCTAAGGAAAAAACCAGACAACACACTCTGGTTTCAATTGAGTCTCCCCTTTTGCAGCAAGTCCCAGGAGACCTGTGGACTTCCTCAAAAACTAAAACGGGCCTGCTAAAAGGAGCGACCCCTTTAACTGTAGTGCCAAAAACGACACACAGACCTTGCAAAAAGCAGTATCCTCTCCGCAGAGAAGCGGAAGAAGGAATATTGCCGGTTTTTGAGGAATTGTTAGCAGATAAAATAATTGTACCATGCTCCAGCTCACCTTGTAATACGCCAATACTGCCAGTTAAAAAGCCAGATGGCTCGTGGAGATTTGTTCAGGATTTACGTGCTGTAAATAATGCAGTACAGCAAAGGGCTCCCATTGTTCCGAATCCAGCTACAATATTGAGCCAGGTACCTGGAAATTCTACACATTTTTCAGTTATTGATTTGGCCAATGCGTTTTTCAGTATTCCGGTAGAACCAGATTCGCAATACTGGTTCGCGTTTACGTTTAGAGAAAAACAGTATACTTGGACTCGTATGCCTCAGGGGTACGCTGAATCCCCTGCAGTGTTTTCTGCGGCGTTACAAGAATGTTTAGAAACTTTTCAGTTTAAAACGGGCAAAAGCACTTTGATTCAATATGTTGACGATTTACTGGTGTGTTCTCCAGATCAGGAAACATGTGAAATAGACACCGTGAGTCTATTAATATTTCTTGCGGAAACAGGAAATAAAGTAAAACCAAATAAAGTCCAGCTGGCACAACCCATAGTTAAATACCTAGGTCATAATATCTCTGCAGCAGGGAAAACATTAGGTGATGACAGAATACAAGCAATTGCTCAAATTCCTAAACCTGTAACAAAGAAACAGGTCATGTCTTTTTAGGAATGACGGGTTACTGTAGACAGTGGATTTTAGAATACGCTGAACTGACACAACCCCTACAGGATATGGCACATGGCCATAATTTGACTGCCAATGACAAAGTGACTTGGACTGAGACGGCTGAACAATCCTTTGAAAAAATAAAAAGACAGCTGCAGCGAGCCCCCACACTGGGATTGCCTGACATGGACAAATCGTTCACATTGACGGTGGATGAAAAAGCAGGATACATGTCAGCTGTGCTCTTACAGGAGCATGGAGGAAAGCTGAGACCTATTGCGTATTATTCGCAGCGCATGGACGCTGTAGCAAGGGGACTTCCCCCTTGTCTGAGAGCGGTAACAGCGGCTGCATCTGCGGTCATGGCTTCCGCTGCTCTAGTCGCTTATCGTCCCCTAGAGGTTTTAGTTCCTCATGCAGTGGCTGAAATTCTGTTGAAACAGAAAACAGCTCATTTTTCACCAGCTAGGATGTTACATTACCAACATGTTTTGTTATCACTGCCAAATGTTACGATTAAGCGATGTACTGTATTAAACCCTGCTACTCTCCTCCCCACAGCAGATGATGGAGAACCACATGACTGTTTGGAGGTGATTGATCAAATCCTGTCTCCCAGACCAGACCTCTCCTCTACCCCTCTCCCTAATGCTGAATTGGAACTATTTGTAGATGGGTCTGCAAATAGAAACCCAGACACAGGCGACAGTCAGGTAGGGTACGCTGTAGTGACCTTAAACGAGACCCTGGAGTCTGCTAGACTTCCGGGTCATTTATCTGCACAAGCAGCAGAACTGTTTGCGTTAACAAGAGCTTGCCATTTAGCAAAGGGAAAGGTAGTGAACATACACACAGACAGCAGATATGCATTTGGAGTAGTGCATGATTTTGGAACATTATGGAAACATAGAGGATTCCTTACATCAGCAGGAAAGGCAATACAGAATGGATCACTAGTGGAGAGCCTACTCGATGCAATATTGCTCCCCAAGGGCATCGCGGTATGCAAATGCGCCGCACACACTAAATGCCAAGATGACACCTCAAAAGGTAATGACAGGGCTGATGTAGCAGCGAAAGCTGCTGCACAAGCGACAAAACATACTACGCTTCAAATGCTGACACAAAATCTACCTCAAACTAATCTACCTCAAGCCCCAGAACACACAATAGCAGAATGCCAGACCAGAGCCTCTCCAAGTGAAAAATTGAAGTGGGCAAAATGGGCTAAAAAGGAGGGAGGAGTCTGGTACGGGAAAACAGGTAAGCCGCTGCTTCCTAACTATTTGATTCCCTTTTATTTAAAAGTGACACATGGACGGGACCATGTGTCAAAAGGAGGGATGGTATCAGCAATGGAACAAACTTGGGATCTGACAGGAACGTCATTCCAAAATCACTCACAAATTTTTTGCCAACAATGTGTTATATGTGCACAGAACAATGTTGGAAAAGGGGTGAAGACTACACTTAGCGCTACTCCCGTACCCCGAGGCCCGTTTGACTACTTAATGATGGATTTTGTTGAACTAACACCATGCAATAACAAAAAATATTGTTTAGTAATAATCGACATGTTTTCTAGGTGGATAGAAGCATTCCCTACCACCAAAGAAGATGCATCAGCAGTAGCCAAAGTGTTGATAGGGGAAATAATTCCCAGGTGGGGGATACCGCGGAAAATATCCTCTGATAATGGGTCACATTTTTGCAATGGTGCTATAAAATTACTGGCTCGCTATTTGGGAATTGATTTGCGGTTCCACTGTGCCTACCACCCCGCGAGTGGAGGAGTAGTGGAAAGAGCAAACGGAACATTGAAAAGCAGGTTAGCCAAGGTAATGCAGGAAACAGGATTAAATTGGATTCAAGCTTTACCCACAGTGTTGGCTGGAATGAGGGGAAGGACACACTCCAGTTTGGGAATGTCCCCTTATGAAGTGCTTATGGGCAGGCCAATGCATGTTGGGTATAGCGCGCCGAGGGAAGTCTTGGATCTTGAACTACTCGATACCAACATGGTAAGATATTGTACGGCTCTTACTAAACAACTTAGATCTGTACATCAACAGGTGAAAGCAGCTCTGCCGAAACCAGGAGAGGGTCAGTTCCACAAGCTGCAGCCGGGGGACTGGGTGCTGATTAAGGACTTCCGGAGGAAGAAGTGGCACCAAGCCAGGTGGAGAGGGCCGTACCAGATCCTGTTGACCACACCGTCTGCAGTTCGAGTGGCTGAGCGAGCAACTTGGGTCCACGCGAGTCATTGTAAGCTGTTCGCGCACCATGAGCCCGAAGAAGACGGGAACAGCTGTGCGGGACCTGACGTTGAGGGAGCTGTTGAACATGGAGGAGGAGGTGAACCTGGAGGAGGAGGGGGAGGAGCTCCGACAGACTAAGGCTACCCCTCCCACATCCTGGCACCCTTGCCGGGTGCTGGGACTAAAGAGCCCAGTTAAAGGGCTCATTACGTTGATAATAATATGGATCCTTTTTATCATTGCATTAACAATTTTGAGCAGATGGGGCTGGTCAGCAGAGCAAACTGAAGTACAGAACAGCCGCAACCAGAGCCAGAAGGAAGAGCCCTGGACGTTTCGCTCTAAACGTGAACTAAAGAAGAAATCATATACATGGTTAAAGGGAAAACCATATACCCAATTGCAGCATGTTCTTGAAAACAATGCATGGTATCAGTGGGCGTCCTCTACTGCTAAAACTGTTACTACCTCATCCTGTTATGTATGTTCCACAGCTAACCCGAAGAAGTGGGTTGTCCCACTCCCATACAACAACTCTGGCTGTCAGCCTACTAAGCACAGTAATGATGGTAGCTATGGTATGTCAATTAAACAAAAACCCCATGTCCATTTGATTGCATGCTATTAAGAGGGACACATGTACACATATCAAAGGGGGCGTGTCAACCTATAAGATTGCCAACAGCTGAAAAGGGACCCATCTGGAAGTTCCCGATTTGGCCAGAAGCTGAATTTGAGTGTTTCTTTCGCACTCCTGAGTTAGGAAAGAAGCATATGGGTAATTTTACAGGGAACTGTACCACTATATGGGATATCGAACCCATTACGGGAAATGGTTGTTCTGGGGCATTGTGCCCCACAAGCAAGGTTTCATACGAACCTCCAGGTCGTATTGTAGGAAACCAAACCCGTGTTATTCCAGACCTGTGGTGGATCTGCGGTGGTGATGATCTTCGTGCTGCCCTCCCTCATAATTGGACGGGGTTATGTGCCCGTGTATTGTTAATGGAAGAAGTTAAAATAGTATACACGGATAAAAATGCCCAGACTTATCGAAAAAAGCGATCCTTTGAAAATGACCCGAGAATTTGGATAGATGCAATAGGGGTGCCTCGGGGGGTTCCTGATGAATATAAAGCACGAAACCAAATAGCTGCAGGGTGGGAATCGGCTTTGTGTTGGTGGTGTACAATTAATAAAAATGTGGATTGGATTAATTTTTTGTATTATAACCAGCAGCGCCTTGCCAACTATACCCGTGACTCATTTCAGGCAGCTCATGAACAACTTAGTGCTGCGTCCCTTATGGCCATACAAACCCGTATGGCTGTAGATTTCTTGTTAGCAGAAAAAGGGGGTGTTTGTGCCCTGTTTGGTGACCAATGTTGCACTTTCATCCCTAATAACACTGCGCCTGAGGGTTCTTTCACAAAAGCTCTGGCTAAATTGTCAGATTTGTCTCTGGAACTGAAGGAGAATGCTGGGCACGGGCAGTGGGATATGTCCTGGTGGGAGCAAATGTTTGGTTCCTGGAAACAGTGGCTGATTAAAATAGGAATGACCATAGGGATTACCTTAGCTGTGTTAGGAATCATTTTCTGTGGATGTATTCCCATATTCCGTGTCTTCCTATCCAAAATGGTTACTGCTTCTATGGGCAGATATATGCATGTTTCCATCAAAGAACCAAACCCCTCCATAGAGTCCAGTTATATTACGATGGCAGAATTACCAGGTAATCCATACTTGGAAGGAGAATACTGTGACTACAAAGAGTAGTGTCAGTCTCATCACTACTTGCCAAAAGCTGAAGCGGTATGTTGACAAAATTCCTCAGAGTTTGGTTATCATAAGAATGATAAAAGGAGGGAATGTGAAAGGAGATTTTGTCTTCGATGGTTTATAAGCAATATTAAAGGCAATATTAAAGGTATTATTATTGGAAATGTATCAGTATACATGTATATGCATGCTTTGTAGCTTTTGTGAATGCATAACTGTAACTGTTTGCCCCGTGAGGGAATGTATACCTCATTCATTGTGTTGTGTGCCGGTCCTTAAGAAGATGTGCCTGACCCTGAGGAAATGTGCAGAAATGAGATCAGCCTCTTATGACAGGAAATCTTGAGGGTTTGTTCTTTGTGCCAGAATTGCAGTATTTACTGATGGGTAAACTTAAGATCAGGGACAGGAAGGGGACGACTTCCTGAGAATGCATCTAGGCGATAGGAGGAGGGGAGTTGAAGTCTGGGTTACCAGGTGTGAGAATGATATGTAGAATACCAGAATACCCAACATCTGTAAAACTGTCAAGGCCAGCAAAAACAGAGGATGTTTCATGATCCACGACAGGTTATGTGGGCATTTTTGGTCTGGCGCCATCATTGTGTTGAGAAATCAAGGGTGCCCATATATTTGGACTCGGGACCCTTAACTGTCATGTATAAGTTGTTTATGACTGTCACATTGTGTAGGATGATTAATGACATATTGTGTAAGATGATGTAATGACTGCTGCATATTGTTTAGGATGGTATAAAAAGGGACAAGTTGGTCCTTGTGACTTTGGGAAGAGAGCTGGTAAGCACTCTAGCCCCATTCTTTGTTTGACTTGCAAGAATAATAAAGTCTTAAAGGAATACTCTTAATTTGTTGTGCTGGATTGTTATCTGGAGACACTTTCTGTTTGACACTCGGTGGTATTTACATAAATTTCCACGACACAGGGAAATAAGTTCCTTTTCAGCATAGGAGATGTCTATTTATCACACACCACCACTTACACTGTTACTATAACCTCTTCAGGAAAAGACAAAGACAAGACATGAACACTGAGCTGCATATCATATCTGCATGAGTGAGTTATTTCAAACGTACTATGGGCATACCATGAAAAAATGGGAAAAGAGGTGGTCCCTTGGTATGGGCTAAGGAAGGCACTTTTGGGCTTCAATACCTGCAATCAGTGGAAACTATTTTGAGTAGAAAGGAGAGTAAGGGCAAGTTGGGCCGGAAGGGGAAGTTGAGAACTCACAGAGTACATCTAAATCAATGGAAGAATGAGTCTATCAGATGGAGGGCGCCTGTGGAGAGGAAGGCGGACTCCCAGCCAGTGTCATCAGAGTGACCACCAGATGAACGGTGGCCGGCGAACGGAGCCATTAAGGCTGCATGCCTGTATCCCCTATTGAACAACATTAGGGAACAAGAGGATCTGAACCAGGGGCCTGAGATTACTATGAGGATGAGGCCAGAGTTGGTGAAAGTGAAAGGGACCCTGGAAGTACAAGGGAATTTCGAAACCGTTTTAATAAGATCAAAAGTTACAGCAGCATGCCCAGAGGAAGGAGAACCAGAGACAGCCCGGAGTGACAGCCGAGGAAATGAGGTAAATCCCGCAAATAGCACACCATGCCCACGCCTCCACACACCTCGTGGCAGCCCAGAGAATCAGGGAATGACAAGTTGCAAGAAAGAAACAGTCAAGTCACCGGGGGCAAGTGAATCTGATGGGAGCAGCAAGTTAGGATGTGCCACCGGATATCAACAGGCAATGGAAGAAGCAGAGGGAGGTGTTGAGATGTGGGAAGAAGAAACGAAACTGAAAGGAGAATCAAGAAGAGCTGGAAGAAACCCAAGGAGAGGAGACTATGACATCAAAGGGAAAGTGAAGTGAAAGGTCAGCTGCCATGCCCAGAGATGAATCAAGCTCCTCTGATAGTGAAAACTCAGATGACAGTACAACAAGGAAGAAGAAAGTGACAAAGGAAATGCTGAAACAAACCCGAAGGGAGGTGAAAAAAGCAGAACAAGCATTCCTGCGTGATGGAGGGTACTCGCAGCAACGAGTTCAAGAATTAAGCAAGTCTTACCCCAACCAGGGAGACAACAGCCACTCACCAAGTATACCCCATGGTCATTAATGGACCTGGAGAACATGGTCCAGGATTTACTAAGAATAACAGAGGGAGCAGGGCCATGGATAGCGAAGGTAGAGATGAGGATGACTCACCTGCCCCTGTGCATGGGAGATGTTACGCAGCTGCTAGTAAGATGTGTGGGGCACCAGGTCACGGAAATAATGGACCTGGCAGGCCTGAAAGGAATTATGGACACCCACAAGATGGACGGGGAATCAGGGGAGTTTTAACCCGGGGAGTTGTTTCCACATAAAGCAAACCTTGCAGAAATAACGAGTGCAGAACTAAAAGAAGGAGAGGACATCCATGATTTCATCAACAGAATGCAGGAGACATGGAACACAAATATAGGAGAGCCATTTGATGCATCGCCAGGAACGTTGACAATGTTCTTTCACATGTTGTGTAAAGCATTGCCCAATCCAGTGAAAAAGGCCCTAAACAAGGTTGTGGGGCTTCCCCAGGAGAATTGGGATAAAGAAAGAGCCTATCTTGTCCACCACATGAGGCTGCACATAGAAAATGTGAAGAACTCAGAAGGGCAGAATAAATCTCTAAAGAAGAAGCTGTTACTTCTCCAGATAGCTGGAAAGGAGAAGGAAGAACAGGGAATTCAAGCAGCAGTGATAACCCAGCAGATACAGGCACCCCCACCCTCACCCCAAGTCCAAGGAGGACAGGGCCCATCCATCGAATGAGCAGGACCAAATTCCCAAGGGCCAGTGTCCCCATGGACAAACCAGAGCCAGTGGCAGCAGAAAGGAGACTGCTGGAAATGCGGGAGGATGGGACACTGGGCCAGAAACTGTTGGACAGGCCCCAGATAATGCCGACACATCAAGGACCCGTGAACCACATGGCAATGACCCCACAGCAAAACACATATGGGCAGCAGCAGGAGAGATGGCAGCCGCAACAACAATGGGGGATGTGTCCCCACCAGAATCCCCATCAATAGGGATGCCCTGAGAATCCCACACCCCTAGGAGCAGAGGGAGAGTGTGAGGCAAGGGAAATGCTATCTATAACATCCAGCGGTGCCACAAATTAACCACAAATTGATATTCTCATAAGAGGGAAAACATGCAACTTTTTAATAGATACTGGGGTGACCCACTCCTGTATTGGTCTGGATGGAGCACACTTGCCACTTACAACACATCATATTAAAGCAAAAAGATTTTCAGGGATAATGCAAACTGTTCCATTCACCAAAGAGCAAAAACTGATAGTGGGGGAGCAACAAATTGCGGCAAGACTCCTATATACCCCTAACGTACCTGTAAACTTGCTAGGAAGGGATCTGCTGTGCAAATTGAATGCCACCATTTCATGCACGCCTCAAGGGCTGAATTGCACTTTTCCTGGATCATCTGGACAATATGTGATGGACATGCTAAACAAGGAACAGGGTGGCCCAGTAGTCTACTGGGGACAGTTACCACAAGAAAATAATTTTAATGAATATTGGAAGCTATGGACAAGAACATGCTTGGTACTGAAAAAAAGTATCAGTAAGACAGAAATGAGGGATCAGCTCCACATGACCTTATTCTTCGACCCGACGGAGATGAAGATGAAGAGTACGTGCAGGACTTCAAGGAGATAGACGGAAAACAGGGAGTGATACACGCAAGAGGCATCTACATAGGAAAAAAAGGGGTCGGGGCTATGATAGCTCTGGGGGAGAAGAACTTACTAACAAAGCAATGGTACATGATGGGGGACACAGCAACTCCCAATGTAACGTTGGGTGTCAACCCAGGATTTGAAGCAAAAGACATTGGACCAATGGTAAAAAGAATGATGCAGCAGCAGTATCTCCCTTCTAACATACCCGGATTGTTGAATGGTGTCTGCCCCACAGATTGGTTCTTATCATTGGACCTAAAGACTCCAGTACGCATGGAGAAACACACACTGGAAGTGGAAGCAATAATGACGCTCACAGAAGAACAAGGATGTCCCAAAAGAACTCTGGGCAGAAGGGGGGCACAACATCGGCCTCATGCGTTCAGCTGAACAGGTGAAGATACAACTTAAACCAGGCATGATGGGACCCCGAGTCCGTCAATACCCCCTGAACAAGGATGCAGAGGAAGGAATTAGCACCACTATACAAGACCTTCTGAAAGCTGGGGTGATATACCCTACAACCAGCCCATGCAACACACCAATCATACCAGTTAAGAAAACGGTAGGAAAATCAAGGATGGTACAAGACCTCAGACCACTCAATGACTAAGTAATTGCAGACTACCTAATTGTACCTGATCCCTCAACCATATTAACTAACATTCCAAGTGATACAACCCACTACACAGTTATAGACCTATGTTCAGCGTTTTTCTCCATCGGAGTGCACCCCGAGTCCCAGTATTTGTTTGCATTCACATACAGGGGGCAACAGTACACTTATCAAAGACTGCCTCAGGGATATGTAGAGTCCCCTAACCTGTTCAATCGAATGGTCAGAAATGACCTAGCGGACTTTGCGCCAAAGGGGGGAAACACTCTCATCCAGTACGTGGACGACCTTCTCCTATGCAGCCCAAGTATGACTGCATGCAAAGAGGACAGTAAGAGGCTGTTACAAGAACTAGCACTAAAAGGCCACAAAGTATCCAAGCCAAAGTTACAGTTTTGTCAAGAACAAGTGCAGTACCTGGGTCATAAGGGAGCAAAAGTATTTCTGCAGAACAAATTGAAGCAATCACGAAGGTGCCCAGACCGAGAACGGTGAAAGAAATGCAGAGATTCCTAGGAATGACGGGGTACTGCAGGCAGTGGATTTGAGACTATGCGGAAATGGCACGGCCACTAAGAGATTTGTGCCTAAATAAAGCAGGAAGACACTTAATTGAGTGGTTCCCAGGGACAGAATCAGCTTTCACTGGACTTTACAAACAGCTCCAACTCTGGGACTCCCAGACTACAACAAACTGTTCCACCTGTTGTGTGTAGAAAAAGGGGGGTTTGCCACAGCAGTACTGACCCAAAAAGAGCAAGAAAGATACAAACCCATTGCCTATTACAGTACGAGACTAGATGCAGTAGAAAGAGGACTCCACACAAAGGACTGGCAGCAGCCACCTTTGCAGTAGAGAAGGCAACGCCAATAACGCCGTCATATCCTGTTACTCTCCGGTGAGTTAGGGACGATTTCCCTCTACTGAGTAGTGCTTCTACTGCATGTGACACATACAGGGCATGAAGTTACCCTGTATGTGTCACATGCAGTAGAAGCACTACTCAGTAGAGGGAAATCATCCCAATCTCACCGGAGAGTATCAGGATATGAGATCCTGCTCACACAGCCAGGATTGACCATTATCAGATGGAAAGCTGTGAATCCAGTGGAATTAATGATGACCCCAGAAGAAGGCCAACTACATGAATGTGAAAGAGTGGTGGAAGCAGAAGCATGAGCAAGAGAAGACCAGCACCATGAACCACTGGTGGCTCCTGTAGGGGAAAAATAGTCAAATCGTTTTAATCAGTCTCATTTAATTTTAATTCCAGATCCCAGAATTTCTTTTATTTATTATAACCAAATGTCACGCGAACTCTTTATTAAACCAATGAGGGTCTATAGTCTTTACCTAGTGGTTAAGACTAATAACACCAGTAATTAAATTTAAAGGATCAACATCAAGGAGTTCATGGAGTGAAATGGCTTGATTCAACACTTAAATAACATTAAGACAAGACCATCGGTACAATAAAACGGCGTTTATTGTAAAGCAGGTATTTAAATCACACAACTAAATAACTAAAACTATTAAATGATGGGTAATGTGGATTATAAGTGGAAAATGAAGAAGGGAGAAAAAGGGTAAAGGAATACGTGAGCACGCGTTGTGGGGCAGACAAAGGAAATAGCTACAGGCGTGTGCACTGTAGGAACGCTTTGTGGGGCGGACAAAGGAAATAGCTACAGGCGCGTGCACGTATGTGGACGCTGCACAGAACCCGAGGAGAATATGGAAATAAAATAGAAAAAGGGGAATATGGCTTCAACCTTAGCGAGTAAGCTACACGCGTAGTAGGCCACTGTTCACAGGTGAGGCTCAGCAGATATAACCTTAGTTATTATAGCACTGCCAGCTCCTAATGGTTACCTCCCAGCAGCATGCTTATTTGAGGTTAAGCAAATGTGTTAATGGTCCCTTTTCGGGACTTAGCCAATTAGGATTGAAGCTATTACCGATTTACAATAACGTGGCAGGGAAGCCGTATTCCCACAGTGTTAGTGGAATAAAGGAGATGGTAAGAGCATGCAAAGTACAACTTCAATAATCAATTACAATCAATTATAAGCTAACACAAAATATTTAATCTTGGCTACAATCAGGTCAGTAAACAATACTAAGAAACAACGTAATTCAAAGCCCAGATGTTCAGCCTTACTTGAGGTTTAATATCAGGGGATAATAAACACCGCAGTTCATGTGAGAAGGTGGAGAAGAGTTACTTGGTCCGACCGTCGTCAGAAAGGGGGTTTCCTTTTTGGAAGCGTGGAACGCAGATCCAGGGAAACAACGCAAATTCCAAATCCTTAGCACAAGTTGGCAGGATGATTCGCATCTCTGGCTGTACCAGGGAAAACGCGCCTTCCGTGGGGTGCGTGGGACATCTGGGGACCGGCTGCCTTTCTTGTCCAACTTTTAAAGAGCCGCGCTTCAGTTACGCCACCTCCAATATGATATCGGGTCCTTGCAAGTATAATGCTAAACGTTGAAATTCATAGCCTAATGATAAAAACCTTGATCAGGGGTTTTAGACACAAAAGGATTTTTGGGTCTCTTTTAGCTAACAGCGGGATGCCGTCGGCAGGAGAGTAGTGTTGTGTCGTTCGCGAACGATTCGTTCAAAAGAACGAATCTTTTGGGTGAACGAACTGAACTGAATCACTTACTGAAAAGATCCGTTCATTTCTCAGTTCAGTTCAGTTCACGAACGGATCTGATCAGCAGCGAGCGTGCACCGTGCAGGGAGGGGGAGGGACTGCCGCGAGCGAACGTGATTCGTCCCTTGCGAACCAGTTCTGCTGTGCTGAACGAATCATTCGCATTTGCTTCTTCCTATTCCATTTCGGACGTATTGTTCTAAGTATTGTATAGCCGAAATGAGTACCGTGTTTGCGTGTTGTATACTAGAAAGTTTTTTTTTCTTTTTTTTCTCTAATTTGTTTCCTAAATTGTTCGAAATAAAGTTTATATTAAAAAAAAAAATTATAAAAAAAATTCACGGGCGGGCGGGCGCCGAGCGAGGCAGCGAGCGTGCAGAGTGGACTGATTCGTTCACTGCGTGACGTGACGTGATCCTGAGTGATAATCAGTGGCTCAAACTGCCAGAATCAGGCCCAGCAAGTTAAGACTTAAGTCATTGAAAACCAGCGTTCACCTCCAATATTGATATTCAACGAGGAAACTTTTAAAATATCAAGATTTGTAAATGGAGTTTGGCGCATTTGTCAAAGCGACAGCACTTCCGCATGAACTGTTCGGCCGTCAGTTCACTGAGTGAACGAACTGTGACGTAACGGTGCAAGTTCAGTGATCCGTTCACTGAAGCTACTAGACACAGTGAGTTAACGTGACGTGATCCTGAGTGATAATCAGCGGCTCAAACTGCCAGAATCAGGCCCAGCAAGTTAAGACTTAAAAGTCATTGAAAACCAGCGTTCACCTCCAATATTGATATTCAACGAGGAAACTTTTAAAATATCAAGATTTGTAAACGGAGTTTGGCGCATTTGTCAAAGCGACAGCACTTCCGCATGAACTGTTCGGCCGTCAGTTCACTGAGTGAACGAACTGTGACGTAACGGTGCAAGTTCAGTGATCCGTTCACTGAAGCTACTAGACACAGTGAGTTAACGTGACGTGATCCTGAGTGATAATCAGCGGCTCAAACTGCCAGAATCAGGCCGCCCAGCAAGTTAAGACTTAAGTCATTGAAAACCAGCGTTCACCTCCAATATTGATATTCAACGAGGAAACTTTTAAAATATCAAGATTTGTAAACGGAGTTTGGCGCATTTGTCAAAGCGACAGCACTTCCGCATGAACTGTTCGGCCGTCAGTTCACTGAGTGAGTCGGACTACGCAGTACGCAGTCGTAGCTCCGCCCAAGCACTGAACGATTCGGTGAACGAATCTTTTGAACGAATCTTTTTAATGAACTGATTCTAGTGATTCGTGTCACTGAAGTGAACTGTTTTGCCCATCACTACAGGAGAGAGAGTGAGATCACGGTGTGCCAGTGGGTTTTGATGCCCACTCTTGAGCATCACGTGACCCAGGCTGCGCTGTATTGGCGTACAGTACATTAAAAGTTCTATTGGAGGCGGTGCTGAATGCGTCATCGATGACATAGGCACAGGAATCCCCGTAAAGGATATTCCTGATGGAAGTTGTAGTCCATTTGTCCATTTGTAGTCCATTTGTCCCAACACTCCGGACCACGTGTTCTTTGTGGACGGTTCATCATCGAAAAATAGGAAAAAGGAGAGCCGGATATGCTATAGTACGACAAGAAGGGCCATGGACATATCAAACGATCGAAGAATCGGCTCTAAGCCCAGGGACAAGCACCCAACAAGCAGAACTGGTAGCCCTAGCAAGAGCAGGAAACAATTATGCAGATAAAGCTGCAAAACTAGCAGCAGAGGAGTTGGTGGAATGGGAAAATAGAGGATGTGTGTTAGATAAGTCAGGAATATGGCGGCAATTATGTACAGGGAAAGCAATCGCACCAAGCGCACTAATAGAGGGGGGAGATGATGAGAGAAATACATAAACATTAGTTTATCCCAAAACTAACAGAACATGTTACTAGCATGATATCAAGATGCAAAATTTGTCAGGAAGTAAACATAAAGAAAAGGATACCGACTACACCTGGCTCTATGCCACCACCGGTGGGTCCATTTACCCATTTGGTAATGGACTACGTAGATATGATTGATTGTGCGGAAGGCAAAAGATATTGTCTAGTAATCATTGATAGATTTTCAAGATGGGTAGAAGCATTCCCCACTGCGCATGCGGATTCTAAAACTGTAGCTAAAACCTTGGCAAGAGAAATTTTCCCCAGATTCGGGGTCTGTCAGACCCTGAGCAGCGACAGTGGTTCACATTTTATGTCTGACATGATAGCAGACATTTGTAAAATGACAGGTATACAGCAGAAATTTTCATGTGTGTACCATCCCCAGGCAGCGGGTATAGTAGAGAGATGCAATGGAACACTAAAAACAAAATTACAGAAAATATGTAGGCAAACAGGGATGAATTGGGTACAAGGTCTACCATTAGCACTCATGGCCATGAGAAATAGTCGGAATAGATTTACCCATTTGACACCCCATGAGATGGTAACAGGAAGAGTAATGCCAATCCCCAAAATAAGACTGGAAAGTAGGGAAATAGGCCTGGAAGCACTAGAAGAAGAACTCCATAAGTACCTGAAGAGACTAACCCAGGCTGTGAGGTCTGTCTATTCTCAGGTGAAAGAGGCCCAGGGGCCAGCCGTTGAAGACCCAGAGCTATTGGTGAATCCAGGGGAGCGGGTCTATGTGGAGAAGTTTAAAAGAAAGTGGAAGCAACTCAGGCAAACAGGACCCTATCAGGTAATATTAGCCACTCCAACAGCGGTAAAGCTTAAAGAAATAGGACCATGGGTGCACCTAAACCATTGCAGAAGAGCCCCGGAATAAGAGGCCAAGAAAGTGCCCAAGACAAAAGAGGAAAAGGAATAAAAACAGTTGAATGAGTATGCAGATTCTGCTTTGTCCTGATGATTTTTGTGTGGGTGGTTACTGGGGTAGTGGGGCTAATCAGGACAGGAACTGTGAGGGAAAGACAAAATAAGACAGCAATTGATTAAAAAATGTCAATTACCATTATCAGACCAAGAGAGAGAAGAGCTACGGAGTGGAGAGCCTTCAATTTCAATGCAGATTCCCTAAACATCTCAGACTCATGGGCAAGAAGGAACATGTGGTACCAGCAATTAACACACTCAGTCCGAATGGCAACTGGAAGTAAATGTCCCTGCATGGTTCGAGTGCCCGCACCAGGAACTTAGCGGAAGTTGATCCCCAGCCATTAGAACCAGGATGCATGGCGGACGCCATGTATCTGCTACACCATTATAACAGGAAAGTCTATGGCTATGACTATGGCTACATCGCCAGACTCTTGTCGCTAAAAAAATGTAGATTCTTACGGAAGCTGACGTACGTACATCTCTCAACTAAGGCAGAAACAGTTGCAGAAGCCCCTAGTTCGTTGGAAGTGAAGAATAGTAAAGCAGGAGAGTGTTTCTGCTCTAATAGTACTAGCAGCTATGTGTCCTTCTTTCTAGAGATATCAGATTGCACGACCTACATGATGAGTTTTGGAATAATAAAAGGAGGAAACAGGAATAAGAAATACACCCTAGCGTTAAGAACTGGGCAAGACGAGACCACTGAAGTGAATGGACTTAAAAACAGGACAACATACGCAAACATCACCTTAGGGACATTCAGAGACTACTGGTGGGTATGCAGGGATAGGGCTTACTCGTTTTTACCAATAGGATGGACAGGATGTTGTTACCTGGCCACTTTGAAGCTCCCATATGAAGTAATGTCCATAAAACAGAAAAAAGACAATCAACAGGACAGCAGCAACAGGAAAAGAAGAGAATTGGCCAAGTTTTCATCATTTCAGAGTTTCATTAGGGGAAAAATGGGGACTTGGGTTATTTCCCTGGTACGGAGTGGTCTTCCTAGCAGATCATATAGACCAGTGGTTCCCAAACTCGGTCCTCGGGGACCACTGTGTATGCCGGTTTTCGTTCCAACCACAATTGCAATCCCAAAATCCTAACAAGCTGTTCATTTTTCTTAATTAGGTGCTTTTCATGTTTAGAGGGATTATTTACCCTCTTAAGCCACATCATGTAAGAAATAGCTATGCATGCCATGAAGAATAAAAATACCCATGTTCCTACTGTGCTTATTGGGCTGTTTTGCAAATAGGTAACATTTTTTTTAAACTGATCAAATTAAAGACTGGGGTGAATCAATTGGCTCCTAATTAAGTAGTTGAAAACGTGAGTTTTTAAGTTCCCTCATCAAGTTTTTCTTAAATGTATTAACACTGCAAGTTTGGCTCGTTATCATTTTCTTTGTCTTTTTTTCATTATTTATCAAATGGTTAGTTTTAGTGGCCATATATCCACAATTTCACCAATTAGGAGCTTATTGATTCACCTCAGTCTTTAATTTTATTTAATAAAATAAAATTAATTTGATCAGTTAAAAAATGTTTTTTTTTTGCCCCTTTTTGTAATTATTTGCAATATAGCACAATGAGAATATTGTACTTTTATTATTCATGACATGCATAGCTATTGCTAACATAATGTGGCTTAAGAGGGTAAATAATCCCTCTAAATATGACAAACACCTAATTAAGAACAATTGACATCTTGTTAAAATTCCGGGATTGCAATTGTGGTTGGAACGAAAACCAGCATACACAGTGGTCCCAGAGGACCGAGTTTGGGAACCACTGATATAGACAACATAACATATACCTTGCAGGGTTTCGCCAATGAAACTATTAGGGTTCAGCATATTAAGGGACACCATCAGAAGCCACAGAATGACCCTTCTTAAACACGAAATGGCCCTTGATGATGAACCTTGATTGGCACAACAAGGAGGATTGTGTATAACACTTAACCTGACAGGAGGCGCGTGCTATACCTTGGTCCCTGACATTACGGATAATCTGACTTGCGTAATACACGCCTTAGGGAACATTAAGGAGGCATTTGGACCATCAGCAAGTGCTGGATCCTCCGCAATGGGATGGCTGGGGAGCTACATGGGACCTTGGTGGGCTGTGTTAGCACAGACTCTGATGCCCGTAGTCATAGTAGTTGGGATAGCCTAATGTGGATGCATAGTAATCTTGCCATTATTAAAGCTATTAAAGCTATGATGTCTAAGTGGCTGGGAGCAATGATGGGGGAAGCAGGAATGATGATCCAGAAGGAAGAAGTCGTGGAAACATCGGTGGGATATGAGGTGGTTGAACTCATAAACTTAGCAGAAGGCGAGGAAAACAATCCATCAGGTGATCACATTGAAACAAAGAAGTATTGATGAAACGGATTAGGGCAGTCCACCAAATGGTCATAGTAATACCTCGGAAACATGCCGTATGGGAACCATCCATTCACCAGGTATTCCAGATGAGAGATGGGTCTTACACAAACGAACGTGGGGAAAAATGCAATGAGAAAGGAGGGCCGCTGAACTGTCCATACGGAAATCCTTTATGTGAATGGGGAGTGAAGCCAAGAGCAGGTGGAAATGTGTGAGAATTAAATATGGAGACGAATTGATTCGGATAGATTGGAAGAAGTATTTCATGCCAGGGCTGCTGGAGGAGTGAGAGGAGTATTTCCTGTACACATGATCATACATATTACATATACTGACTACAGTACACAAAGAAAAGAACAACACAAAGGGGACATAATGAAGCCCCAACTGACTAAAGGCCCTTAGGATAGATAAACCAGACACATAAATAGATTAAGGAAAAGGGCGAAGAAGGTAGGAGACGCCTGATTGAAGTGCTAGTAACCTCTCCTCAGGTCATGGGCTCCTAAGAAAAGGAAGAAGACATTACAAGTATAATCCAATTATTTTTATATAATCTTTGTATAATTATAGAAAATCAAATTAGATAATCATAAATACAGTAGCCTTTTGATTTTTGATATTTACTTTTTGATATATCCTCTGTTAATTAGAGGAAGTATTAACTTAGTTAAAGTATAAATTATGCATGCATGAAACTCATCCACCACAAATGCTTATTTTTTATCATACAATTGAAATGTCATAACTCCACCGGGTGAAACATCAACAAGAGAGTGTGAGATCAAATGGTCTCAAAGGGGGGAATATGTGGAAGTAAGCTGTTTTGTGAAGCTGTTCTGTAGGCCCAAGAAAGCCACACATGCAAGCCACTATATAAATAATTAAATAATACAGTCAAAGGTCTAGTTGAAAAAGCACTGAGAATTGGGGGGGGGGGGCAATAGGATGCAGGATAGTTCCCTATCAACAAGGACGAAGGCATCTGGCATCCCAGTCAAAACAGGAATGTCTCCCTCCTATTTTCCATAGCTAAGCAGAAGTTGCACCTATAACAATAGATAACATAGATCATGCTGACCGAACAGGTGGGAGAATAAAAGGTCTGATTAAAAGGCACATGAGGATAAGTCACAAACAACTTTATTTGGTAGATCAAGAGTGCCCCCAAGCGCATTGGGTAGGAACTGGTAATATAACATGTTTATTTTTCGCCTAATTTGTTATTAGATACCCCCAATTCCGCACCCCCCAATTCCCATAGAGATCCATTCAAATGCAGAGAGGATATAGTATCACTTGTAACAGTACCTGATAAGATATCAAGAGTATTTTGATGTTGATGGGTCACATACTTCAGGAAGTACCAGCATGTAAAGGATATATGACCAAATATGAAATATGATACTTTAAAAATACACTAAAGCAAAGGGTTTGAATACTTATGTACATGAGAGATTTCAGTTTTTGATTTTTAATACATTTGCAAAAATTTCTAAAAACATGTTTTCACATGTTGGGTTATTGAGTGCAGATTGATGGGTAAAAATGGCAATTTTATCCATTTAAACTTAAATCTACAACACAATAAAGTGTGTAAAAAGTGAAGGGGGTTGAATAATTTTGAGTGCAACTGTATATATATATATATATATATATATATATATATATATATACATATACGTATATATACTGTATATAAATGAAATGATGAGCCAATTACAGTACCTTAGTTTCACATGTAAATCGAAAATAGCACAAAGAGACTGAAATGATGAAGAAATATGTAATAAGGAATTCTATAGGATTCTATAATAATTTGATTTAATTGGGCACTGATAAAGTTGTCCTTCGATAAGGGGGGGGGGGGGGGGGGGGGATATGGCTAAAATATAAATGCAAATGATGAGCCAGTTACAGTGACGTAGTTTCACATGTAAATAGAAAATATCACAGAGATTGAAATGATGAATATAGCTCATCTTTAATATACTTGTTTCCATATAAGATTAGATAATGATTTGGTATTATAGGGCATAAATAAAGTTGTCCTCCTATAAGATGAGGGGGGGGGGGGGGGGGGGGGGGTTAAAATGATCTTATCCACTAATATACTGATTAGCCTATGCTTTAGCTTTATATGAAAGCATCTCAAATCTCAGCTAGGGCTTTGAAAAAAAATTAAATGTTCATAAATTAAACATTTTATTTTAGAAAATGCCTTGTGTAAGGTTGTGTAGAAACTAGGGTCAGAGGTAGTAGAGGACCTGTTCTCTCATACCCAAGTGTCAAAAGTTTGAGAGCTTCTAAATTTGGCAAGAAATTCCTATTCAAAATTTCACATTTTTCAGTAGATTTACATTGGTGGATTTAGGAAATTTGAAGAGGGATTATTTGAAAATGCTACAGTAATATTTCACCCAACTCGGGTCAGAGGGAGAGGAGTACCTCTTCTCTCATACCCAATTGTCAAAAATTTGAGAACTTCTAAATTTGGTAAGAAATTCCTATTCAAAATCTCACCTTTTTCAGTAGATTTACATTGGTGGACACAGGAAGTTTGGAGTGGGATTATTTGAAAATCCTACAGTAATATTTCACCCAACTCAGGTTAGAGGGAGAGGAGGACCTCTCCTCTCATACCCAAGTGTCAAAAATTTGAGACCTTCTCATTTTGGCAAGAAATTCCTATTCAAAATTTCACCTTTTTCAGTAGATTGGTTGACATAGGAAGTTTGCAGGCAGATTATGTGAAAACGCTACAGTAATATTTCACCCAAATGGAAGTCAAAAATATTGTCATACCCAATTGTCAAAGATTTCATACATTTTAATTTTGGAGATTTATTATCATTTTTTGTAATGTGCCAATATTACTGTATTGTTTCATAACGTTTGGAGTGCGATTATTTCAAAACGGTGCAGTATCCAAATAATTTCAGATGTATAACAGTACCTGGTATTTCATATATATATACCTATATATATATATATATACAGTCAAGCCGGAAAGTCTGAACACTCCTTTCACCTTCTCCACGTTTTAGTACTTACAGACTTATACTACAATAGATTGAGTTAATTTTTTGCCTCAAACATCTACACACAATAGCCAATAATGACAAAGTGAAAACAGGTTTTTAGAAAATATGCAATTTTATTTTACTGACAAAAATAGGTTATTTAGGGGTTACATATCTGTCCACACCCTTAGCCTAATACTTGGTTGCTGCACCTTTGTCAGCGATTACAGCTTCAAGGCGTCTTGGGAAAGAAGCTACGAGCTTGGCACACTTGTTTCTGGACATTTTTGCCCATTCCTCTTGGCATATCCTTGCAAGCTCCGTCAGGTTGGATGGGGAGCGTCGGTACACAGCCATTTTCAGCTCTTTCCACAGACGTTCAATTGGATTCAGGTCTGGCCTCTGGCTGGGCCACTCAAGGACATGCACAGACTTTCTCCAAAGCCACTCCTTTGTTCTGTGTGCTTCGGGTCGTTGTCATGTTGGAAGGTAAACCTTCGCCCCAGTCTGAGGTCCAGAGCGCTCTGGAGGAGGTTTTCTTCAAGGATCTCGGTGTACTTAGCTGCATTCATCTTTCCCTCTATCAGGACTAGTCTCCCCGTTCCCGCTGCTGAAAAACATCCCCACATCATGATGCTGCCACCGCCATGCTTCACTGTAGGGATGGTATTAGCCAGGTGATGAGCGGTGCCTGGTTTCCTCCAGACGTGACGCTTGGTATTCAGGTCAAAAAGTTACATTTTGGTTTCATCAGACTAGAGAATCTTGATTCTCATGGTTTGAGAGTCCTTGTGGAAGTAAGCCGTAGGCCCAAGAAAGCCTCATATGCAAATATATAAATAATTAAATAATACAGTCAAGATCTAGTGGAAAAGTACTGAGATGGGGGGTTGTGAGAGGGTGCAGGATAGTTCTCTGTCAGCAAGGACGAGGGCATCTAGCACACCAGTCAAAACAGGAATGTTTTCCTCCTGTGTTCCATAACAAAGCAGGAGTTGAACTTATAGATCGTGCTGACCTAACAGGTGGGAGGAGAGTTCACAAACAATTTTATTTGATAGATCAAGAGTGCCCCCAAGCGCATAGGGTAAGAACAGGTCATATAACATATTAATGTTTTGCCTAATTTGTTATTGGATAAAATAAGATATTATGAAAAGGTGTTACCACATATGATTGGTGTATTAGCAACGTAAAGGAGGAGTTATGATATTGTAAAAACTAATGTTTGTTATTGTTCGGGGAATTCTGAATCCTCTGCGTAGGTTTGTGGTTTTCCCATGTTGAATCAACATTTGACCATTTAATAAAAGATTATACTTCTGCTATTTCCTTCATCTTTATCTTGAGTATTCTTCCACTCGAAAAACCCATCTCAAATTGAACTTAACGAGGAGGGAGTCAAAGGACTTACTTCCACAGTTGGCGAGCCAGCAGGGACTCCAAGATCCGGGGGGGGATACAGGAGGGAACCAACGGCGTGCGGTGTTTTTCTTCAAGTTAGAGACCGGTCAATAGTGAGAGGTAAGCAGACACCTTTTTTTTTTAAAAAGTCTGCAGAGAGGAATTACCCGCACTCCGTTGGCCCCAAGTGTGGTCCTACACCGGTGACGGAGCTCCAGTGGGTGAGTGGATTAATTGAATTATATTGATTATAAAAACAAAATAGAGAGGATAAATAGGTAGAAAAATTATTGTGATGAAGTAGAAATAAGCAGAAGTGACTCTGAGTGTCAAGATCTCTGAGTGAGTGTGATATTTTGTGTTTTGAGCTCTGAGTGTGATATATTTTGTGATTTGAGTTGTGAGCGCTGAGAAAAAAAGATGAGCTTGAAAGAAAGCCTGAATAAAAGATGAGCTTGAAAGATAGCCTGAATATGACAACACTGTGGGGGAGTACTGAACTCCAAGTTAGCTAACCAAAAACTCTGAGCAACTCTTGAGCAATATAGAGCAATTCCGGATTGTGGGTCGCGTAGAGGTTGTGTGTAAAGGGACGCCTTTCCCTTCAAAGTCCGCCACAAACGGTGAATAGAGTGAAGCAGTTGAAAGATACTGCCACTGCTATATTACGGTAGGGACAAATAGGGAAACAGTGTTGTGAGAAAATAATCTTTCTAAAAGACAAAAAAAAACTATTTTTAAAAAAAGTTATGTTGTGTGGCCAAATAATTTACTGTTGTTAATAATACTATAGTTATAATTTTTTGTAAATAGTACTATATGTATATACATATATCTCAATTGATCAAATTAGAACAAATAGATCCATTGCACGGGTTGTACAATCAAACTGAAGATAATCGATTAAACAATACTGTAACAGGAGAACAATAGAAAAAAGATAAGGTGGTGTACTAACGTTATAATAATAACGTTATAATATAATTTGTTGTATTTGCTGTATATAATGCTGAAGGAAATTATGTAAATAACAGGGTTTTACTTAGATAGATAGTACTCCACTAGAAAAGTGGAAATATTATGTGTCTGTTATTGTGTATGTTATTGTGGGAAAAGATACAGTGGGAGGATAATTAACATGAGAACAGTTATATGGAGTAAAATCTCTGTGCTGCCATCCAGGGATTAATAAATCCCTACCCAAGGCCACAGAAACAGGAGAAATATTTAAAATATGTTTAGACTGGTGGGCAGACGGAGCCGTTTGGCTGGAGTGTACCCCAGTGAGGGAATTGAGAACTGAGGAGGTAGAAGGGGAAGTTGAGCAGGGGCATTCAGGGGGAGGAGCCACACGAGTCACAGTCACTAACTGGGAACTAACAGGATTAAAGGTAAAGGCGTGGCTACCAAGAACAGAGTGGTCCCCTGAATTATAATAATAATAATAAATCAATTAAGAATAAATGAATGAATTATAAATTAATGAATTATAAATCAATTAAGAAAAAATCAATTAAGAAAAAATCAATTAAGAAAAAAATATTTTCTTTTGGTGTTTTTATTATTTTATTTTATTTTATTTTTATTTTTTATTTTAAAAAGAAAACATGGAGGCAAAGTTATTATAGTTGTAAGTTTTTCATTTAGTTTTTATTTTTTATTAGTTTTTAATTTCACTTTCTAATTTAGAGGGAGAGAAAGTGTAAATTATTAATATTGGTTTTGAATGTTTTAAATTACTCTATATGCAATCAGAAACTGAAACTAAAAAGAATTCATGATTCATTTTTATTTTTATTCCAGTTCATTTTGCACCACTACAGTTAGTTTTAAAAGTTTAAAAATCACTTTATTTTTATTTTTATTTCAGTTAACTAAAATGTTTTTATTTTTATTTTTTATTTTTATTTTTTATTTTTGTTTCAGTTTTAGTTTCACTTTCAGTTAACTAGAATAAGCTTGCATGGGCTAAAGAAAAATAAAGATTTGAAAACGCGGAAGGGCGAGACTTTAAAGACACCTCTCTCCTGCATGAGTGAATTATTTCAAACTATGAGACTTGAAATATGACTATGAGAAGACTATGAAAAAATGGGAAAAGTGGACAAGAGGTGGTCCCTTGGTATGGCCTAAGGAAGGTATTTTTGGCCTTCAATACCTGCAATCAGTGGAAGCAAATGGAGCTACAGGCCTGTATCCCCTATTGAACAGCACTGGGGAACAAGAAGATTTGAGCCAGGGGCCTGATACTACTGTGAGGATGAGACCAGAGTTGGTGAAAGTGAAAGGGACCCTGGAAGTAGAAGGTAATTTGGAAACTGTTTTAATAAGATCAAAAGTTACAGCAACAGGCCCAGAGGAAGGAGAATCAGAGACAGCCCAGAGTGACAGCCGAGGAAACGAGGGAAATCCCGCAAATAGCACACCAATCCCATGCCTCCACACACCTCATGAAGGGCCAGAGAATCAGGGAATGACAAGTTGCAAGAAAGAAACAGTCAAGTCGTTGGGGGCACGTGAATCTGAAAGGAGCAGCAAGCAAGGATGTGCCACCAGATATCAACAGGCAATGGAAGAAGCAGAGGGATGTGAGAAGTGAGAAGAAGGTGTGAGAATGTCCCTCTAAATTGAGCAGAAGAAACGAAACCGAAAGGAGAAGCAAGAAGAGCTGGAAGAGACCCAAGGAGAGGAGAATATGACATCAAAGGAAAAGTGAAACTAAAGTCAACTGCCATTCCCAAAGATGAATCAAGCTCCTCTGATAGTGAAGAATCAGATGAAAGTGCAATAAGGAAGAAAAAGAAAGTGACGAAGGAAATGCTGAAAACAAACCCTAAAGGAGGTGAAGAAAGCAGAACAAGCATTCCTGCGCGAAGGAGGGTACTCGCAGCAACGAGTTCAAGAATTGAAGCAGGTCTATGACATCAGTAGTGATATCCATGGTGGAGATGCCGGGAACAGTGCCAGCAAAATCCTCAGGAAGAGCGGCAGAAGAAGGAGAGCACCTGATCGATACAATCCAGGGGAAGAAGGAGACGAAGAGGATGAAGAAACCTTCCTGGCCCCATTGCAAGTCCTACCCCAACCAGGGAGACAACAGCCACTCACTAAGTACACCCCATGGTCATCAATGGACCTGGAGAACATGGTCAAGGATTTACCAAAAAATAACAGAGGGAGCAGGACCATGGATAAGCGAGGGTAGAGATGAGGACGACTCACCTGCCCCTGTGCATGGGAGATGTTAAGAAGATATGTAATCCATGATTTTATCAACAGAAGGCATGGAGAACAAGGAAAACAAGGAACATCGACAATGTTCTTTCACATGTTGTGTAAACGAACCAGTAATAAAGGCCCTAAGCAAGGGGGCTTCCCCAGGAGAATTGGGATAAACAAAGAGCCCATCTTGTCCACCACATGAAGCTGCACAGAGAAAGTATGAAGACCTCAGAAGGGCAGAATAAATCCCTAAAGAAGAAACTGTTACTTCTCCAGATAGCCGACAGGGAGAGAGAAGATCCGGGAATTCAAATTCAAGCAGCAATGATAACCCAGCAGATACAGGAACCCCCCACAACAAGTCCAAGGAGGACAGGGCCCATCCATCGAATGGGCTGGACCAAATTTCCAAAGGCCATGGACGAACCAGGGCCAGTGGCAGCAAAAAGACTGCTGGAGATGCGGAAAGATGGGACACTGGGCCAGGAACTGTCACAAAGGAAGAGGAAGAGGATTCCAATCAAGAGGCCACATGAACCAAGGAGCAAACCCTGGGTGGTGGCCATCGTACCCGCCAATGCCATCATATCAAGGACCCGAGAACCAGATAGCGATGATCCCACAGCAAAACATGTATGAGCAGCCACAGCAGCCGCAGCAGCCACAACAGCCACAACAACAATGGGGAATGAGTCCCTAACAGAATCCCCTTCAATAGGGATGCCTTGAGAATCCTACACCCCTAGGAGCAGAGGGAGAGTGTGAAGCAAAAGAAATGTTATCTATAACATCCAGCTGTGCCACAAATTAACCACAAATTGATATTCTCATGAGGGAAAACATGCAACTTTTTAATAGATACAGGGGGCAACAGTACACTTATCAGAGACTGCCTCAAAGAATCCCCTAGCCTATTCAATCAGATGGTCAGAAATGACCTAGCGGACTTTGCGCCAAAGGGGGGAAGCACTCTCATCCAGTACGTGGACGACCTTCTCCTATGCAGCCCAAGTATGACCGCATGCAAAGAGGACAGTAAGAAACTGTTACAAGAACTGACACTAAAAGGCCACAAAGTATCCAAGTCAAAGTTACAGTTTTGTCAAGAACAAGTGCAATACCTGGGTCATACTCTTAAGGAAGGGAGCAAAAGTATTTCAGCAAAACGAATTGAAGCAATTACGAAGGTGCCCAGACCGAGAACGTGAAAGAAATGCAGAGATTCTTAGGAATGACGGGACGGGGTACTGCAAAAAGAGGACTCCAGAGAAAGGGCGGGCAGCAGCCGCCTTTGCAGTAGAGAAGGCAAGCAACGCCAATAACGGCAGGGCATGAAGTTACCCTGTATGTGTCACATGCAGTAGAAGCACTACTCAGTAGAGGGAAATCATCCCTAACTTATCGGAGAGTATCAGGAAACGAGATCCTACTCACACAGCCAGGATTGACCATTATCAGATGCAAAGCTGCGAACCCAGCGAAATTAATGATGACCCCAGAAGAAGGCCAACCACATGAATGTGAAAGAGTGATGGAAGCAGAAGCAAGAGCAAGAGAAGACCTACACCAAGAACCACTGATGGCTCCGGACCACGTGTTTTTGTGGACGGAAGCAATTGCACCAAGCGCAGTAATAGAGGTCATTTGCAGAGCTGCCCATGGTGTTGGCCACTCTGCAAGGGGGGATGATGAGAGAAATACAGAAATGATGAGAGAAATACAGAAACATTGGTTTATACTAGCACGATATCAAGATGCAAAATTTGTCAGGAAGTAAGGTAGTAAAGTTGGTAATGGACTATGTAGATATGATCGATCATTGATATATTCATTGATATATTTTCAAGATGGGTAGAAGCATTCCCCACTGTGCATGCGGATTCTAAAACTGTAGCTAAAGCCTTGGCAAGATAAATTTTCCCCAGATTCGGGGTCTGTCAGACCCTGAGCAGCGACAATGGTTCTAAAAACTAGTTTTAAATAAATTTTAAAAAATAATAATAATTTGACACTTTTTGACACCCCATGATCACACATATTACATACACTGACTACATGAAGAAAAGAACAACTCAAAGGGGACATAATAAAGCCCCAACTGACTAAAGGCCCTTAGGATAGATAAAACAGACACATAAATAGATTAAGGAAAAGGGCGAAGAAGGTAGGAGACGCCTGAGTGAAGTGCTAGTAACCTCTCCTCAGGTTTCTTAGAATATGGGCTCCTAAGAAGAGGAAGACGACATTACAAGTATAATCCAATTCTTTTTATATAATCTTTGTATAATTATAGCGAATCAAAATTAGATGATCATTAAAAATCATTAAATACAGTAGCTTTTTGATTAACGTTTGATATTTTTAATTAACTTTTGATATTTTTGATTAAATTTTTGATATTTTTGATTAAATTTTTGATATTTTTGATTAACTTTTTGATATTCTTTATTATTTACTTATTTACTGTTTGAGAGATCATCTGTTAATTGTTAATTAGAGGAAATATTAACTTAGGTAAATTATGCATGAAACTAATCAACTACAAATGTTTATTTTTATCATACAATACTAATGTCATAACATAACTCCACCACCAGGCGAAGTATCAACAAGAGAGTGTGAGACCGAAGGGTCTCAAAGGGGGGAATGTGGAAGTAAGCCGTAGGCCCAAGAAAGCCTCATATGCAAATATATAAATAATTAAATAATACAGTCAAGATCTAGTGGAAAAGTACTGAGATGGGGGGTTGTGAGAGGGTGCAGGATAGTTCTCTGTCAGCAAGGACGAGGGCATCTAGCACACCAGTCAAAACAGGAATGTTTTCCTCCTGTGTTCCATAACAAAGCAGGAGTTGAACTTATAGATCGTGCTGACCTAACAGGTGGGAGGAGAGTTCACAAACAATTTTATTTGATAGATCAAGAGTGCCCCCAAGCGCATAGGGTAAGAACAGGTCATATAACATATTAATGTTTTGCCTAATTTGTTATTGGATAAAATAAGATATTATGAAAAGGTGTTACCACATATGATTGGTGTATTAGCAACGTAAAGGAGGAGTTATGATATTGTAAAAACTAATGTTTGTTATTGTTCGGGGAATTCTGAATCCTCTGCGTAGGTTTGTGGTTTTCCCATGTTGAATCAACATTTGACCATTTAATAAAAGATTATACTTCTGCTATTTCCTTCATCTTTATCTTGAGTATTCTTCCACTCGAAAAACCCATCTCAAATTGAACTTAACGAGGAGGGAGTCAAAGGACTTACTTCCACATCCTCTAGGTGCCTTTTGGCAAACTCCAAGCGGGCTGTGATGTGCCTTTTACTAAGGAGGGCTTCCGTCTGGCCACTCTACCATAAAGGCCTGATTGGTGGAGTGCTGCCTGGATGGTTGATCTTCTGAAAGGTTCTCCCATCTCCACAAGGATACGCTGGAGCTCTGTCAGAGTGACCCTCGGGTTCCTGCTCACCTCCCTGGCTAAGGCCCATCTTCCCCGATTGCTCAGTTTGGCCGGGCGGCCAGGTCTAGGAAGATTCTTGGTGGTTCCTAACTTCTTCCATTTACGAATGATGGTGGCCACTGTGCTCTTTGGGACCTGTAAAGCTGCAGAGATTTTTCCGTACCCTTCTCCAGATCTATGCCTTGACACAATCCTGTTTCTGAGGTCTGCAGATAATTCCTTTGACCCCATGGCTTGGAGTTTGCTCTGACATGCACTGTCAACTGTGGGACCTTATAGAGGCAGGTGTTGGCAATCCCCAATCATGTCCAATCAATTGAATTTATCACAGGTGGACTCCAATTAAGTTGTAGAAACATCTCAAGCAGTATCAGTGGAAACAAAATGCACCTCAGCTCACTTTTGGGTGTCATATCGGGTTTGATATGTATGTACTTGTGTACATATGATATTTTACATTTTGATTTTTAATAAATTAGCACAAATGTCTAAAAACCTGTTTTCACTTTGTCATTATGGGCTATTTTGTGTAGAATTTTGAGACAGAAAATGAACTCAATCTATTGTAGAATATGTCTGTAACGTAATAAAACGTGGGGAAGGTGAAAGAGTGTGCAGACTTTCCGGCTTGACTGTATATATATATATATATATATATATATATATATATATATATACATATATAACTAGGCTATCAGAATGTTGAGCCAATTAGATTTAGCGGAGAAAAAAGCGGAAGGATGACCATGAAAGCATGCAATCGCTTTTCGCGAACAATTTAAGGTGGACCGGCAATTTCAAATCGGAAGCCAACTTCAGCATCGTTTATTCAGCGAGGAGTTCAGATGGTATTTTCTCTAGTTGTTTCTGTCAGATCTGTTATGGCGCTGCATTGCTCTGGGGCCGGGGACTGCGTTGAGGATTTATGGTAGCTACGTAAAAACAACTGATGCAGGTGCAGTGTTGGGCAGTAGCATCACTACAAATAGCGAAGCTACTTGCTTAACTACATTTACCAGTAGCGTGGTGGTCGCGTCACTATTTCTTAAATCAAATTGTCATGGGTTTTTTGCAGTCTTCTCCCTTTGCGGCTATTCGCCGCCGGAGCAGCGCGAGGGCGCTGTCGGTTCTTTTTTCTACTCCGCTCCGGCTTTTCTCTCTCTCAGGTACTCAACTGTCTCACCTGTTTTGAGTTACCTGTCCACTATTTAAGCTCCGCGTTTCCTGCTTCCGGGGCTTCTGTATTGTAATCATTTTACTATTCAGAGCCGGTAAGGTATAGGACTAGGCACTCAAGGAGACCACTTTGCCCCATATGCTTTTGGGGTAATGCGGGACTTGCCTTCAGTGCAATTAGCTTTATAGGTACTTTTCGTTCTCTTGCACTCTTGGTCTTTCGCTCTGGTTCTCCTTTCTCTGCCTGCCGACTACAAGTGGCCGGGTTTTCCATGACTTTCCGAGCACTAGCCGGGGAAATGGGGTGGTCTGAGGGTCCGCTGAAGGCATTATTTCTTAATGCCCTTTCTGACCCTGTTAAAGACGTTATGTTTATACTTCGTTGTAAAGTTTATTTTAGAAAATGTAGAGGTTTTAAAATGTTCGCTGCCGCTACAGATTTCTCTACAATTCACAAACAGACATTTACACCAAGAACGATAATTTACAATAGAGAAAGGGGGGATGAATAAATAAATGCAGATAAATAATAGAAATACACTGCCTGGCCAAAAAAATAGTTGCCGTTGCACCCGTCATGCATAGTGCCCACTGTACAAGCCTCTGGAGGCAGTGTTATGATCTGGGGTTGCTTCAACTGGTCAGGTCTAGGCTCATCAACATTATGCAGCAATAAAATGAAGTCAGCTGAGTACCTGAATGTACTGAATGACCAGGCTATCCCATCAATGGGCATATTCCAGGACGACAATGCCAAGATTCATTATATAATTGTTACCGTTTGCACAATTATATATAATTGAGATATAATTGTTACCGCCCTTGATGGCCGCCCGCTAGGTTCCGGCACCATTAGGGAGATCATGGCTCTCCTGCGTATGTGTACCTCCCACCAGGGAATTTTTTTTAGTAGATTTGCCAGCCTACCCGCTCGTCCTTGGGCATTCATGGCTTGTGCGGCACAGCCCACATATTAATTAAAGTGGGGATAACTCAGTTATTCTCCAATGGGGCGCCCGATGCCATCCCCACTGTCGCTTCTCTACTGCCTCCACCTCGAGTGGTTCTATTAGCTTGGATAGCGATCTCAAGGAGGTGGGGTCACTCCCTGATTTGGAGAGCTCCGACTCGCTTCCTGTTACGGGAGCTGAGAGTCTAGCTTGGGACTCTCTGGCAGATGGGGATTCCTTTTGGGATGAGGACCCTTCTGACAATGAGATCAGGTGGGACTCGTCTTGACACTTCCCCTGACCAGGGGAGTACCCAATTGGCGGAATTTCAGCTGCCCGCCAACGTTCCTCCCCTATATACGAATTTGGCCGAGGTCTACAGTAAACAGCGCACCACGACCTTACCCCCTATAGGTCCTACGATTGTGCTATCGAGCTATACCCGGGCACAGTTCCCCCTTGGGGTTCCCATTATTCCCTGTCAGCCCCCAATCGCTTACAACGCTTACAATCTCGTCCCTATGCGTGAGGGTGATGAGTAGAAAACTGCTTTTAACACTCACAGTGGACACAACGAGTACCTCGTAATGCCGTTCGGGCTCACTAGCGCCCCCTCTGTTTTTCAGGCGCTAGTGAACGACGCCCTGAGGGAGTTTTTTGAGTGCTTCGTATTCGTCTATCTTGAAGATATTTTAATTTTCTCCTTGGACCTTGCTTCACACATCGGGCATGTTCGACAGGTGCTTGAAGCCCTGCTTAAAGCGAGGTTATTCGTGAAAGCAGAGAAATGTTAATTCCACCAGAAATCCGTCTGATTCCTGGGGTTTATTATGGAGGATGGTAGGGTTCGGATGGACCTTGAGAAGGTCTCCGCCGTCAAAAACTAGCCTACCCCACTTTCGGTCAAACAGGTCCAACGCTTTTCAGGCTTTGCAAATTTCTACCGACGTTTTATTCGCAATTTCAGCACGGCAGCCTCGCCTATCACAGCCCTTACAAAAAAAGCACTTCCTCTTCGCTTTTCCAATGGACCGCTAAGGCCGAGGCAGCTTTCAGTGAGCTTAAAAGGAGATTTAGCTCCGAACCCATTCTGATAACTCCCAATCTGTCATGGTTTTTAGCAGCCTCTGCTGCTTCTGCGTTCGGGTTTCCTTTTGCCGTTGTAGGGACACTCTATCGGATTTTTTCTGCCTCCATTCCGGTATTCTTGTTTTGCCCGACAATTATTCTCTGCACCTGTTTTGCGTTTCCTGTCGGCTATAAATACCGCAGGACTTCCACATTTCTATATTGTCTTTGCTCTGTTGACAACGAAGTCGGTAAGGTAAAAGATTCGGTCGCTGCATTTCTGGTTCGTATGAATAGGAAACGCAGCAAGTCCGGTTTAGAGTTAGGATAAAGATTTATTTTAGTCTTTTTTCTTTCCTTTCTCTCCTTATCCTTTGTACTCTTCTGCCAGTTACCTTTTTGTTCAGCTTGTTTTCACCTAGAGCTGTAGGTAACAAGTTCTAGTTTCATTTTCATTCTCTCGCCCGTTTTTACAGGGCATTTATTTTGTTTTGTTTCACTACCTCTTGTTACGCCTAATTATTTAGTGCGTGAGGTTCTTTTGTTAGTTATTCTCGCTGTTTATCGAGATCGCCTCAGTTTTTGGAGGTTGCTTTATTTTGCCTTGTGCTAGGAAAGTTTTGCTCCCGATCCTGTGTTATCCCAGTCCTGGTGCGGCTAATTCCGTGTTTTGTGGCGTATCTTTCTAAATACGCTTTTAGAAATCCTTATCAGTCGCGTTTGGTTCTCCGAACCTTACACTCCCCATTACACAATCCCTCCCTCTCCTTTGTGGTAGAGTTGGATGCTGTGGTGGATTCTCTCCCAACATTCGCCACTGGACCGCAAACTTCACCCTTGCGCTTATTTCTCTCGAGCTTTGACACCTGCTGCAAGGAATTATGATTTCGGGGACCGGGAGCTGTTGGCGGTTAAACTGGCATTAGAAGAGTGGTGCCATTGGCTGGAAGTAGCTGAACACCCCTTCACTGTTTCGACTGATCATAAAAACTTAGAATATGTCCAACAGGCCAAGAGGCGCAACTCCCGCCAAGACGATGGGTGTTATTCTTCGCCCAGTTCAAGTTTTTAATCACTTACCGCCCCGGGTCCAAGAACATTAAACCTGATGCACTCTCGCGCATTTACGATCGCGCTGATAGCGATCCGCTTCCTCAGCCTATCGTACCCGCTACTCAAATCATGGCCCCCGTAATATGGGAGATTGAGGCAGCTGTACTGAGGGCGCTGTGCTCAGACCCTGGTCCCGGTGGCGGCCCATCTAACTGCCTTTTTGTGCCTTCGCAGCTCAGGCCCCATGTTCTCCAGTGGGGTCACTCCTCCCATCTGGCTGCTCATCCTGGTGTCCACCACACTAAGGAATTTCTGGCTTGGCGCTTTTGGTGGCCCAAAATGGAAAGCAATATGCGGGAATTTGTTGCTGCGTGCCCCGTCTGCACTCGGAGCAAGGGCTCAAGACTTCCGCCATGGGGTTTGTTACGTCCTCTGCCCATTCCCAGCCATCCTTGGAGCCATGTCGCCCTTGACTTTATCACCGGCTTGCCTCCGTCCCAGGGCAATACGGTGATCCTAGTTGTGGTCGACAGGTTCTCCAAGGCGGCTCACTTCATCGCTCTCCGTAAACTGCCAGCAGCATCTGAGACAGCCCAGGTTATGGTGGACAATGTTTTTAGCCCCGCCCTAGACGTCGTCTCCGACCGTGGTTCACAATTCGCCGCTAAATTCTGGCGCTCGTTTTGTGCTTTAGTAGGGGCGTCCGTCAGCCTGTCTTCCGGATTCCACCCGGAGACCAACGGACAGACTGAGCACACTAAGCAAACCTTGGAGAGCACCCTTCGGTGTCTGGCCGCCTCCAAACCCACATCTTGGAGCCGCCATCGGGCTTGGGCAGAGTACGCTCATAATGCCTCCACTGGCCTTTCTCCTTTTGAGGCTCAGCTGGGGTATCAGCCCCCATTATTCCCTGAGCTAGAGATAGATGTGGAGGTACCTTCTGCAGCCTCTTTTGTGCAGAGGTGCCGAGCGGTCTGGAGGCATGTGCGCTCTTGCGCGCCTCGGCCAAACAGAAGGCTGCTGCCAACAAACGCCATTGCCCTGCTCCCTCTTACCGGTCTGGTCAGCGTGTGTGGTTATCCACGCGGGATCTACCTCTGCGTGTGGAGTCCCGTAAACTCGCTCCGCGATTCGTGGGGCCCTTTAAGATAATCCGCAAGATCAACCCAGTCACCGTCCGTCTTCTGCTGCCATGCTCTATGCGTGTTCATCCCACCTTCCATGTCTCTCGACTTAAGCCCATATTGGTGAGTGCTCTTGTCCCGGCAGAGCAGCCACCCCCCCTTGTTGGGGGAGGTCCGGCCTATACCGTCCGCCACATTTTGGCTGAGAGACGTGTGGGCAGAGGCGCCCAGTTCTTAGTTGACTGGGAGGGTTATGGTCCGGAGGAGCGCTGCTGGGTCCCGTCCAGGAACAACTTGGATCCAGCACTCATTCGGGACTTCCGCAGGGATAAGCCTGAGGGATCGCCTGGGGTCATCTCTTAGAAAGGGGGTCCTGTCATGGGTTTTTGGCAGTCTTCTCCCTAGCAGCGCGAGGGCGCTGTCGGTTCTTTTTTCAACTCTGCTCCAGCTTTTCTCTCTCTCAGGTACTCACCTGTTTCGAGTTACCTGTCCACTATTTAAGCTCCGCGTTTCCTGCTTCCGGGACTTCTGTATTGTATTCATTTTACTATTCAGAGCCGGTAAGGTATAGGACTAGGCGCTCAAGGAGACCACTTTGCCCCATATGCTTTTGGGTGACTTGCCTTCAGTGCAATTAGCTTTATAGGTACTTTTCGTTCTCTTGCACTTTTGGTCTTTCGCTCTGGTTCTCCTTTCTCTGCCTGCCGACTACAAGTGTAGGCTGGCTGTTTCCTGCCCGCCTCTCTGCCTGCTTTCTTATTGAAAGCGAGAGGTCTCCTTTCCTTATTTTTTTTTTTTTGTTTTTTATCGCCTCTTAGTTTTTCCCTCTTGGTTTATTGAGAAGAGGAGGTGTCTCTCTAAATTATCTCTTGTATCTACGAGTTATTCACCGTTTCCCCCATGGGTCGCTTTTATTTCTCCTCTCTTCAGCCTCCCTTTCTTTGTTACTCTCCTGTCAAGAGTGGGAGCTTTGTTCATTTTCTCGTTTTGTTTCCCTTTCCATCTATCGGAGTTTCTCCGTCTTGTGGTTCCCGTTCATGGGAACTTTCCAGTTTCCTATAACCACATCTGGTCTTCCGCACCCTACACGTCCCCCTCACACAAATAGCTTGTTCAGTAGCGAAGTTGTTTTTTTAATAAAATAGTTCCGTAGCTTAGCCTACACAAAAGCTACATCATTACATTTCCCCAAGCATTTCTGAAACTCAAGCGCAAAAAAATAAAATAAAAAATAATAATAATAATAATACCTTGCATTTATATAGCGCCTTTCTCGATACTCAAAGCGCTTACAGTGATGAGGGGGAAACTCGCCTCTACCACCACCAATGTGTAGCACCCACCTGGGTGATGCAGCGGCAGCCATTTTGCGCCAGAATGCTCACCACACATCAGCTGAGGTGGAGAGGGAGAGAATGATTATTAGCCAATTAAACTGGGGGATGATTAGGTGGCAGATTGAAAGAGCCAGGTTGGGAATTTAGCCAGGACACCGGGGAAACCCCTACTCTTTGCGATAAGTGTCATGGGATCTTTAATGACCACAGTGAGTCAGGACCTCGGTTTAACGTCTCATCCGAAAGACGGCATATCCCACAGCACAGTGTCCCCATCACTGCACTGGGGCATTGGGATTTATTTGACCAGAGGGAAGATTGCCCCCTACTGGTCCACCAACACCACTTGGTGGTCTCCCATCCAAGTACTAACCAAGCCCACACCTGCTTAGCTTCAGCAATTCAGCAGGAGCAGAGTGCATGGTGGTATGGCTGCTGGCAATATACAGTGTAATATTACTGTATACAGTAATTATACAGTGATAAAGGTTGTGTCTCAAACCGCATACGCTAGGGTGGCCATACGTCTTTTTGAGGTCTCTGTCTGCCGTGGGCGCAACGTCTGGATGGATGCCTATTTGTCCGGTTTTTTGGTGCTATTGGATAAAAATAGCCCAGATTCTTGCTGGAGTGTATTCTGTTAGACTGCGTCTTATTGACTACTGTAAATAAATTCTGTATCTTTATTGGCTAATGATGCGCGCTGGCACTCTGAAAGTGCATTTAGGATTTTTTTTGCATGCTATTGGCTCATGCTCCTTTCAAATAAATTATCTTGTATTTCATTGGTTTAATGTGTATGACAAAGCCACCACTTGACAAAGCGTGGGAAAATATTTTGTTTAGGTGGGTAGCTATACCTGGCTCCTGCTAACCGTGGAATTGTTGTTAAAATGCCTAAACGAAAAACTTCATACACCTCAGAGTGGTGTAAAGAACATACTTTCATTACAAAGTGTACCAAGGTTGTAAACCTTGAGTACCATTTTGTAAGCTTTGTCGAACAGACGTTCTTTGCTGAAAGGGAGCTATTGAACGGCATGCTGCTACAGACAAGCATAAGGCTAACACTCATTCTGCTGATAAATCATCCCTTGCTTCATTTTTTACTCGTTCATCAACTCCAACTAATGATAAAATATCCGCTGCTGAGCTGTGCAAAGTCTATCATGCGGTAAAATCGTACAGGAGTGTGGATTGCAGCGCAAAACTTGACAGGGAGATAGACGAAGATTCATCTGTTGCTAAAGGTATGCTCGCATTGTAGCTACTGTAGAAATGTTATAATATAACCAGTAACATTAATATCAGCAACATTTAGCCACGTTTTAACGTTAATCAGTTCATATGAATTCTCATTTGTGCTAGCATCCGTAGCTATGCAAGAAGAAGGGTTAGTGTCTGTATTTTCCGTGTCTGCATTTTCATTATGTTCCGGCTGTTTACGAGCTGGTATGCAGTTCTGGCTACAAGTCGAAATGGAACCGGTAATTAGCCTACTCACCATGAGCTAGCATTAAAGGGCAACTTTAAGGAGGACCACAAGTGTCACGGAAATAGTAATAAAGCATTTCATTAATTAATAAATAATTGTACAGTAAAAATAGGCATTGATAAATTTGTTTACAAATTAATTTATTAATCTATGAATAAATAGACTAAATTACAAAGTAATTTATTATTTGATATTTTACTGGGCAATAAAAAAAGGAATTATAAAAAGAATTTACAAATGAAATATTAATCCATCAATAAATAGTTCAAGTTAAAAAGGGATTTACAAAAACAACATAAAACAGTCTATAAGTACATCATTTAAAAATGCATTAATGAATTCATGAATAAATAATGGAATTTAAAAATCTATTTGAAAATGCAGTTTAAAAAGAGAAATAAATATCTGGATTCACAAATTGAATTAAGAATACAGATTTTAATCAGGCATTTAAAAGGGCAATTTCCTTTCCCATTTGCATTTCCATTTCCCTGCTGCTTTTTCTTTTCCTATTAGCTATTCGATTTGCTTAGTCATTTAGCTTCTCCATTTAGCCTTTCCGTGACACTCTGGGCCTTGTGCTGGTAAAACGAGGTAAAACAATGCAAATTAGCCATGGGATGTAACAAGCTCTCTGATTGGCTAACACCTGGCATGTCATATGCAGACGTATGACATGGATGTGGAAGGAGAAGGTGGTAGAGGAAGAATTGCAAATTAAATGAAGCACTAAAATGGAAGAAACATGGAATAACATGATAAATGCCATAAGTTCTTTGGCTAACTATGTCGACAGTAATGTTCCAGTTGACTATGACTATGCTCTGCAACCCGGTATCACACATCTCGTGTCATAGTGACGAAAGGTAATCTATGAAATCGTGGTGGTGGACACGATGTCAGTGAAATTATCATGTCCACCACCACAAATTTGTATCCAATGCATTTTCATTGTTGAAATGTTTAACTATGTACAAAGTTAATAAACGTTCAAAGCATTAATGACTGTTTGATTTATTGAACATGCATACAACCCCACTATCTTAACAGTTCGGGCATGAGCCCGAGTTACGTGAACTCCTGTGAGGTTATGTTTAGGGGTTGGGGGTGGGGTACGGGAATCACAAAATCAGGGGGTCTTTGAATTCAACATATATCTTGGTTATGACTTTGTAGTACATTCCGGTTCATGTGCTCCCTTCAAACCACATCTTTACTCCGAGGTGTGAGCATGGACGCCTGGCCAATCCTAGTGCTTGAATGCTACGCAGGGCGTGTCTTGCCAAGAAAAGCAGTGGGATCCATAATAACGCAGACCAGCCAGCATCGTGACAACGTGACGTGGAAAAACTCGGCCTATAGGAATGCATTGGATACAAATTCTTGGTGGTGGACACGATAATTTCACTGACATCATGTCCACCACCACGATTTCATAGATTACCTTTTGTGACTATGACATGAGATTGTGTGATACCGGGCTGATGCTCTGACGAGGTTTAGATGAAAACTTGGAAGCATCCAGCCGGCATTTAGAGGACGCTGTTCGGGCCAAGTTTGATGAGGTGGAGCATTTAATTCACCAAATGGGTAACATTTCAGAGATTCACCCCTGTCTTGACACACAAAGAGACCAGTTACAGCTGCAGATCTCCCTCGGAATCCCGCGCAGGGAGATAGCAAGACGTTTTGGCGTGTCTTTGAAAACTCTCCATCGCAGGATTGCCCTGTGGGGATTAAGGTAAGAAACCTAGTTTTCTAGAGACAGTACGTTAGTATAGCTCCCTTTTCCTAACTCGTAGCTCCGCTGTCTGTCCTGCTATCTTTATCAATTCATGACTAACTTATTTTCCGTATTTAGTGTAGACTAGTCTCGTCTAGTAGATGACTAAATAATTACTAAGTCTATCTCTATTTTTCTAACTTTCGTAACATTAGCTCCACTGCCCGTCTTGCTAACTTAATCAATTAGTCTTTTATCAATTGTAGCATTTACTAACTACCTAGTGTTTTCACATATTACATTGGCTTTTGGGTACCTTGCTATAAAGGCTGTCTCACAAAATCTGCATTTCAAGATCGTTTAAATGACAAATCTATGCATTGAAGATCTTTGCAATGAATATTCTTCTAGTGTGCGTGTGGAGAACGTGGAGTAGGCTGCATATATCCAAAATGTTAAATAATATCAAATAATAAATAATCAAGGCCAATAATCAGTTTAAAGGGATTTTTTTCCACCCCTGTCAATTTCCAGCTCAGCAGTCGCCTCTGCTATTAAATGAATGCACTAAAAGAGGACAAGATGAAACACTGTAAATTCTGAATTGGACCAATATGCTATAAACTATTCTTAATAAATAAACAAAGATAATGGTAAGAATAGGAAAATTAATTATTCAAGGGAACATATGCAATTAAAACGGGCACATATTTATAACACCAACGTACACACATATTTATAACACCAACATACAGAATAATAACCCCCACAGAACTTGGCCGGTTCTACAAACTAAATTTCTAGCGAAAACACTGAGGATGGACAGGACAATTGGGAACTGTAACACATAAGCAGGATAGATCATTATATCCCTAAGAAGCACAGACTGCACGCCCTTTTATACATTCGTGTCTAGTTGGGATACAGGAGATTTCAGGAAGTGGTTGTTATGGTTTATGACCCTTTTTCCCTTGCGGTCGTGTGCCTCGGTCGCCACACATGGGCGCTGCTCTGTTAGTGGAGAAGTCTCGTCAGCGTTCACAGGTGTGCGTGTTTTGCCGGTGAGCTATATAAGCCCATGTTCCTTTCGTTCTGGGCTTCGATATTGATTGTTTGTTGATTTGTACTGTAGTGTATTGTCTGGCATTGTCTGTGCTGTTTTGTGTGTGATATTATTTCGCCCTTTTAATGTTTAGCCAGTATGATTAGGTCTAGGTTTTTAAGGAGACCGTTTTGCTCCATTGTGCTTTGTTGGAGTTGCGGGACTTGCCTTTGTGCTTTGAGCTTTAAGGTTGAATTCCTTTTTTGTGTGCTCGTTTCTGTCACCGCTTCTTGGTCTTTCCTTTTTTGACCGTTGCCTAGATCTTTTGCCTTCTCTGTCTCTTCCTCCTCTCTCTGTCTGCTTTCTTCTGTGAAAGCGAGAGGAGTCTTTGTTTGTTTGTGGGTGTTTTTGTATAGTCATCTCTTACTAAGAGACCGGGAGTTTTTAATCATACTGACTTTAGGGCTTTATTTATTCTTAGAGGCAGGGCGTTTATTTTATATTAATCTCGCGTTAGTCTTATAGCCGGTAAATGGCCGGTGCACCTGTCCTGTTCGTCCTTCGGGTACCTGTCTCCATACATGGAGCTTTTGGCGATTTTGGTTTGGAACTGTAGTTCTGTTTCGTCATTTCGGTATGTCTTCCTATAGGCGATGTTGTGGACATGTTTGTGTGTGACTGCAAGTCTCGGAAAGTAGCCTTGGAACATTAGCTCTCTGTTCCTTTTCGCCTCGTTACATTCCCCTTTATTGAGAGGCTAGGGCGTTTATTTTCTACTAAGCTTGTGTTAGTCATTTTGCTATTAAAATTATGGGAAGGCGGTGCTCCGTCAGCTCGCCTGTAAAATGTTTCTCTCTCCTGGGAGATCGGCCATTTACCCCTTTATGTTTTCTGCATGTGGTGTACAGTGGTGTCCTTATTTGTTAGCCAACCTAAGGATAATCATTTGGACAGAAAGGTAAGCCCACCTAAAAGATGGAAAACTAGTAACCCTATTTAGCAAGCTTTCTAGCTAGCTGTCTAACGTTAGCCGTTTAAGTTACATCATCTTGTTGAAGTTGAGCATATGACATTGTCAAAGGAAATTGTAAGCTTCAATATTACCTGAGGTTACTAGTTTCCAATCTTTTATTTGAGCTTACCTTTCTGTCCACATGATTTATCCTTAGTTGGGCTAACAAATGTGGTCTAAAGGACAGCACTTCCTCAAATTTCCTGTATCCCATCTAGGCACAACTGTAAACTGTGACATCATTAACATGCTATATAGCTAACTTAGCTAGCTTCCTCAAATTTCCTGTATCCCATCTAGGCACAACTGTAAACTGTGACATCATGAACATGCTATATAGCTAACTTAGCTAGCTTCCCTGTGGCTAGCTAGCTACCCTACTGTCAACAAAATACACACCCCTAGCTAGCCCCTCGTGATTAGCGAACGTTAGCTTGGCTTGCCACCGCAACAATATAAAAGCTCTGTCAACATCAGTCAGAGAAAACTTAATCTTGAGCAGACACAGAAAACACTTGCGACACTCCTACTCTCAACTGGTGTGGCTTCTCAAGTTTCTTCATGGAGCAGTAGCAACAAGTGCTAAGAGATCATTTAATGTTAAACCATTTATAACCGTTTTTACGACATTTTTGAGAGAAACAAGAATACAGATACAAAGATTCAATAGGTTACGTTAGTCAACAACATTACGTTTTATTTTATTTAATTCACACTATTGGCTAAAATAAACAGAAAGTATGTTCCTATGCAGCTATGTTAACTTGCAGATAGTTTGATAGCTTTGTAGGGAACTAACTAGCTACAACCCCCGGGCAACATTACGAGCCCAGCTAGCTAAGGTTGGTAGTCATACTTTCATAATTGCATAGATAAGAGGAAACATAAAACGTGAGCCCTTCTCAAGTTTGTTTTTTTGGGGCATTTGTCACAGGCTAGTAACTAGTAAATCCTAGTAAATGGAAGTGCTGGCTGAGTCAAACCCAGAAGCATTGTGTGCATTGAGCCAATTCCCTATATCACTATAGCTAATATGTGGGCAAGCATTCTGGTGCAAAATGAGTAGTATGCATCAAAACCAGGTAGGTGCCACACATTAGTGATGGTTGATGTCAGTTTCCTCCATTCACTCAAAAGTGCTTTGAGTGATTATTATTATTATTACTATCATCAGCTTTATCATTATCATCATACAAATGTAAGAGTCCTGTATTTCAGTTTTACAGAGACGCACAGGTAGAGTCAGATACAGAGATGCCAGTCAGATGAAGACATGTGCAAGGACACTGGTGACGCACCCAGATGGCGAAAATAATCCTCCAGGCCACTCCAGGAGTTCTTCGTGATAAAGGACTTCACAAGACCCCATGGCTGTTTCTTATATTTCACATCTGTGTAGACTCTGAACACAAAGAGAAACGTATCACTGAGCACAGATAAACCTATCACTGAGCACAAAGAAACACTCAACTTCAATGCATAACAAACAGATTCAAGATACCACTTTGAGCAATTTTTTGGGCTGTATTTATGTGCTCCAGTGAAAAAAAGTAAGTCAGAGATAGGTCAAAGAAAGTGAAGTTGAAAGGATCCAGAAGCCAGGTTTGTTGTGGTTCTTAGTGAAGAATGTGGAATGCTGAAGCAAGGTTGACATAGCACAGTTTCTCTGGACCCCCCTGCAAGGTCCCTTCCTCCTCTTAATTTCAGACTAGGCCTAGCTAGTCAACAAAAGCAAGTAACAGCCTTTGCTGCTGTATGTTTTGAACGTTATACCCAGTGATTTGTAAATTCTCTTTTACATATATTTAATTGACATACTGTATATTTAACCCCTTTGCGCAGATGGCAAATTTGGTCAATTCTCACCTATTTAAGGGGTTCTCTGTTTAAGGTTTGATAACTCCAGGTGTGAGCATCACAAAAACCTGGTAAATGGCTTAAATGAAACAAGACAGGTGTACCATTTACAACACAAACTTAGATTTGTTTATTTTCATAATTTAAGTCAAAATAAGTGCCACAAATGCAAAGAAACTTTGGAAAAATGCAAAAATAAAATAATAATAATTTGTTTTTCTTTAGTTTGTAATAAAATACTGAGAGCTACATAAGTTAAACAGGTAAGTCTATCAATTTACTGGATCATAAACCCCATGTCCACAAGTGTGCAAAATCTGAGGATGATATGCAGAACTACTAAAGATCTATGATGCAAAATATAGGTAGTGTACCCTGTTGTCCATTAGTGTCTCCAAATCTATCCACATGCATCAGTATAGGGGGGGTAGATATCTATGGGTCCATGTTTTATCCATTATAAAGCATATACATACATGTTTTGTCCATTAAAAAGCATATACATTCGCCCCTTCTGATGGTTTCAAATAAAAACATTAATATCACAGTGTTACATACACCTAAATATGTAGTATAATCGTTCACTTTTGTACCTCAATAAAACATCACTTTTATCTGTACTCTACAGTATGTATACTTTTGCCCCGGGATTGCATTTTTCTGTAGTTTTTATTTATTTATTTTTTTTTAATGTTCCCATTCATAATGACTCCAAGAAAAATGTTTACATAAATTGGAATGAGCATTTGCCATGCCCTAAAGTATATACGCCAGAGGAGGTTTCTCTAAGACAACAGGTGAAGCAGTGCTTCACCAAAAAACAAAAAAAGGGTGAAAAGGAACATGCATATCACACAATCACACACACAACATAGACTTCCTTTAATATTGAATCATCACCGACTTTCGACTTTCCCTTGTGAAGCTAAAAAAAAAGTGCTTATATACAAAAATATGCCTTGTATCTTCTTACATAGTTCAACATTTCCTAGTCCTCTGTGTTTGGGGATTATAGGCGAAATGATCGGAATTAAAAAGGAAACAAGGTAGCCTAAAAGTTACGACTAGCCCAATGTTAACTAAATTAATTTCACAATTTAGCCTGCTTTCGTTAATCTGGTGTGGAAACTAGCCGATAGCCTAATGTTACGGGTTTCCGTGGCCAAAACCAGCCGGCTATTCATGGCAGGCTATGCCTGAAAAATGTGCTACCCTTTTCACCGTGGGCATTTCCATCACGATTTCTATTAATTATTGTTTTCTTTTAGATAGCCTTACCCTTAGGCTATGTGCAGAGCAAAGGTAACGTAGTCCACAGAAAGCCTGAGACAGCGATCTGTACGTGACACAGCATGAGCCTACAGCCTAGCTACCAAAAACGGTGGATTTTGTATGGTGTAACATATAGAATCTAGGCTAATTTAATAAAAATATAAAATTGTGTAATTAGGCCTATTCCGCATAGGCTATGTTGTGTAGTATGGACTGTCATTCATGTCTTTACCCAGCAGATGGCAATAAAAGACTTGTAAAAACTAAATGACAGCTTATTTTTTTATTTGGTGAAAACTATGTTCGTATATAGCTAGTTCTGTGGTGAAAACACTGGGGAAACGACCCCGGCGGGCACAACCAAATATTTTAGATATATGACACAACCGATTTTGATCTCCCTACTCACAAAGCCCATCAACCTTGGGGATTTTACCTGTAGCCTCGGCTATTGTAATAATCTATATTTAGCCTAGTCATGAAGCAACATAGCCTACAGATGATTAAATATTTGTTTTTAATTATATTTTAATTTCATTATAACGTTACACCATATAGGCTATCCTACAACACAATTCACCGTCTTTGGTAAGCTACTAGGTAGGCTATTCGCACAGTCTCTGGAGCTTTCCAGATCTCAATGCTGTAAAATGAGGCGGTTAGCCTCTATGACACTGATTTTCCTGTTGTAGCCTAGTTTACACAAAACATTTTAATTTGTTCAATTTAAATAGGCTCTTGATTATTGAGAGAACGTAAAAATTTGTCTTTTTAGAGGGTGTGCGAATACAATGAGTTCCGACAGTCAGTAGCCTAACCTATCCACACAGCTGTATTGGCACAGTGCCATTATGCTCAGTCTTTTAAGAACATCGGCTACAGAATAATTTTCATTTAAATAGGTCTACCACTCAGACACGATTAGAGACATAAGCACTTATTTTATTGATAGCCTGCTTATTTTATTTTAGTGACATGGAATATAGGCTAAGCAATAGCCCAATGTTGGTTTATCACACAGCCCTGTCTAAGGCAACCCGGTGAACGGAAATCTATTGCCCTTAGGCTACGCAAGTCCTCCTGCTATTAAGGTTAAGTTAGTAGGAACAACGGGCTGGCTAGGATCATCGTAACGTTTAGGCTACCTCGTTTATAATTTATAGCATTTAGCCTATAATCCCCAAACACAGAGAACAAGGAAATGTCGCTATCTAGCCTGGTAACTGCCTGACGACCGAAATCACAGACAACCATTATGTTCAGTGGTTTGAACAGTCCCCTATAACGCCCCTTTCTTCGAGGCCCCGACTTGATGGGCAGCTTTGACAGTTTGCATTTGTATTGCAGTTTGCATTGCATTTTCAGTTCGGATTTTTGGCAGGGTTTTTGTGTGACCACACGGAAATGATAATGCAAACGGATACAATGCCATTGCATTTGAATTATGTCACTCTTGTGCCGCAAAAGCATGAAAATGATATGTTAAATGGCTAATTGAATTATCATTTCCTTTTTGTCATGGATCATGCGATTGCAACAAGACACTGCTAATGCAAATGTGGTTTTTCATTTTCATTAAAATTATGGCAGGGTTGTGTCGTAGAGGGTGAGAAAAATTAAATGTGAAATGGATTTGCATTAACATTTTCAAATTGTCAGATATAGTGCGTACATTAACTTGCAAATGAAAACGCAAAGTGCACCTTTTGCATTTTCATTTGAATTATGTCATGGTTTTTGCGCACATCGAATGTAAACGAAATGCAATCGCCGATTTGCATTTTCATTTGAATTTTGGCGCGGATATGCTTCCATAGTTAATGGCTAGCTAATTGCAAATGTGACTGATTTAACTAGCGTTGCCTAACGTTAGCCTAAACTAGCTCACTTTTTGTAACATTAGCTTTCACCATTTCATTTGGCTGCATTTGAAAGAAAATGGAACCAGTGAATATAAACATCCTGGATCGGATTCTGCGGGATTAACGTAACGTTATTTTCAATCTTTAAACTGTGAAGAAAGATTGCAAGTGAAGGCGGATGGGAGACCAAGCCTCCTATCAATCTTATCCAGTGAGTGGGCTCGGTAAGTCAGAGCTTTAACGTTAAATGCTCGTAGTAGCCTACGTCGAGGTGGATTAGTTACAGGCAGCTTGCTAATGGAATCGCATGTATTGCTGGCCATGTGTGTTGTTTAAAGGAAAGCCTATTATTTTTTATCCAAGTGTTGCTACAGGAGATGTTCAATGTTTGCGAGAGATGGCTTTCATTATTAATTATTTATCATTATTCATTACGTTATAATGTAAAATCGAAGGAGCATGACAGTAGTGTAACCGTGCGAATTGAGTCTGAGAATGATCATTTTATTGATGAAGGTGCACGCATAACAAAATAATGTTAGTGTGGAAAACCGTGACATTCCTGAGAGGTTGATCGATGCGATTCTTGGGTCGTCGTGAGCTGGCATTTAGGGGAATAATGAGAGTGAAAATTGGGATAACAGAGCGGGGAGTTGACTGAGCTTTCTTCCCGCTATGATGACGTTCAGGTCGCCCTCTGTGTTCTCCGGGATGTCAAATGGCCTATTCACAGTAGACTAGGGTATTAGGCTACCTGGTGACCTCATACGATTTAGGAATTATCCCGAGTTTCATGTGGCGCATTTGCACGGGATAAACGCAGTCTGTATTTCACTCAAATTTACTTATGAAATCCCAGGGATTATCAACGGGTATGAATGAAACGTAACATTTCTATAGGCTACTTCCTCAGTTTTTCTGCACATTTCTCAGTCTCAGTTTTTCACAGCGTATGCAAATTGGTGTGTTGAAGCTGGCTACAGAGTCGAATAGGCTACAATTCCTTTCAATTCAGTCATGTTAAATTCGGCAGTAACATTTAAATACTTTTGGTATAAGAATCGCTATGGGGGTAAATCGATGGAAAAATTATTGTAAATGCACAGACTATGAGTCGCAAATATATATTACAATTTGTAAACACAAGACACGATCTACAAATAGATTTGAAATCCACAAACAAACTCTTCATGATCCACATATATAGAACACGTTCCACAAATAGATTAAAAATTCACAAACAAACAACTCATGATCTGCAAATATAAAACACGATCCACAAATAGATTCAAAATCCACAAACACATCATGATCCACAAATAGAATTCAGTGACTTGTACTTCAAGGAGCTATATGTAACATTGACACAGAGCGTTTAAAATGGGTACTGCAGTCCAAATTCACAATATTGCCGAGAGTTGTCTCCGCCCACCCCCTCCTCCCCAGACTCGAAGCTCACGCGGGTTGCCAGGTTGAGGACACTGAACGAACACGAGCACAAAACGAGCCGAGCGCAACATTATATTTTGAGACGAGCTTATTCTATTTTGACAATCACAAGCAACGATGAGTCCTACACTCTAAGTTGATCAGCTAATGTATGGCTGGCTATGTTTACGGTCACACAGATATAATTAAGCTAACGTTAGTGGTATGTTTAGCTAGTAAGTATAGCTAAATGAAAACGATGTTGAACTTAGCTTAGGCATTCGTAAATCGGCTGTCGGAGTGCCGGAGTACATCTGGTTGTTCGTAATGGGCAGTGGGCGGAGTCAACTTGGAGAATAGTGAATCACACAGGCCAAAACAAATACAGACGTTCCAACCCGGAATGGAAATTTCAAAGGAGAACATACTGGCTGTAGCATTGTTGTCGGAGAAGCCAGTATTTCGACTTAGTATGTTTCCTTAATCTATGATGACATATCATGGTCATTTCATGATTTAGTACAGTAAATTTGTTACATATAGCTCCTTTAAAAACCAGAATTTGAATGAATGCAACATGATTTGTTTCACACATGCAGACAAATCATGTTGCATTCATTCAAATTCTGGTATTTTATTTGTAGATTGTTTCGCATTTGTTTTCATAATTTTGACACTACTGTTCTGCTGTTTTTGGGTGTAACAATATACAAATACACTCTTCACAATTTGCAAACAAATACAGTCTAACTTGTATTTTCAAACCCCTGTTTCAAGACACGTGTACAAATTCTGTGCAATGCTCAGCGTTCAAGTGTCAAATCTGTGTTTGCGGATCACAGTGTACTTGTGGATCGCTTCGCATTTGTCTACAAATTATTTTGACACTGTTTTACCGCAAAGAGTGTGTATACAATCCACAAATGTAGTCAGCCAATCAGGGGTATTGCTTTCTATGTGATGTCACGGCTCCTCAATAAGCCTTTCAAAATAAGAGCATGAGCTGAAACGTGTGAGAATGTGTACATCTACTAAAGTTCTGGTTCGGATTTAAGCGTTTCTCACAGTTAGTAGCTTAGAGAAACACCATGGTAACGGGGGGAAACGGTGTGTTAATATTCTGTATTCATTACAGATTAATTTATTTCATGGCGTGGGATCGTTCTGTTCATATGGAAATGTTCTAGACAATTCAGTGCAATTAGCCGACGCAACTGCATGTTCGAGCAAACAAGCCTATTCACTGCCCTTGCATTCTCCCTAACATTCTTTATTTTGTGCATCCAGAAGTAAACATGAATGCAGTTATTTATTATTAACGCAGTGGTTATGTTGAACTTCCAACAAGTTGAAAGAAGTAAAAGATAAATCATGTGAAATGATGGTCACTTAATTTATTTAAGGATGTGCAGAGATTTTATAGGTAGGCTACGTTTAATAGGTTTCAAAAACTTCAACTGCAGAATAAATAACTTGGGACAACTTGGCAATGGGAAGTTAATGCTCCTAGCTATCATTCATTTTTTAATACTAATTATCCAATTGAGAGGAAAAAATAAATAAATTATGCAATTGGAGTTGCTAATTAAGACACTAATGAAAACAATTAGTTGACATAGCTCCGTCTCATCTACACCCCAAGCCTGAGTGCAGAGAAACCCACCTGCGGACAATTTAGTGCAATTAGCCTACGCAACTGCTGTTCTGCATGTTCAAACAAACAAACCTATTCACTGCCCTCACATTCTCCATTTTGTGCGTCAAGAAGTAAATGTGAGTAGTTATTTATTACTAATGCAGTGGTTATGTTGAACTTCCAAGTTGAAAGGAGTCAAAGTTAAGTGACGTGAAATGATGGTCACAATTTATTTTAGGTAGGTAGGCTACTTTTAAAACATTTCAGAAACTTCAACCGCAGAATTAATAACTTGGACAACTTGGCAGAACTGTTCCTATTTCAGAAACCTGAATGGTAAGTTAATGCTCCTAGCTGTTATTGATTTTGAGAGAATTGAGTGCAGTTGGGTTAAGCTGCGTTTTCCTAGCAGGCTCAGCAAAATTCCACCCGTAGCCAGACACAGTATCTTAGCTAGTAGCCACAACGGCGGTGCAGTGCGGACGTTTACAGGCTATGAACGATTCCATACTTTTATCGAGCTATATCCAATTTCAATACAAATGAGTGATTCCTAAAATACACCCCCGGCCAGTGGCGTCAGTGCTGAGCGCATGTGAATTATGGTTCTCACTGTATATCATACTGGGGTTTTAAGTATACTACATTTATACATTTTTTTTGCCTAATAGTAGGCTATGGAAGGGTGCTGATTCGGACACAGCATGACATGGTTATTAAGGCTGCTATAGCTGAAAACATATTTGTAGGAGCCATTTTTCAGTTAAAGGTAAAATGAAAAGGCAAATGTATACTGAATGCATTGAGTTATTTAGAATATGATGGTATTTTTAATTTGATGGTGACATGGTTTTCTGCTAATTTTATTTGGATAAACAATAGCCAGTGGGGCACATGGGCAATGTAAAATGGCATCTTAGTAGCTTAGCTGCTTTTCAACTGTTTGCTTTGGATAGTGTACCTTTACACTAGAGACTGATGGATGATACATAAAATAAATTACAGGATAAAATTGAGATTTCATTAGGAAACAAATAGGATATACAAAAATGGAAGACTAAAAATAAGTAAGTAAATTACTGAGATATTACAGTGTAATGATACACTTTATTTTTTTAATAGAAAAATGGATTATTGCTTCAAATTTAAGAGAAGGGAGAGGTTTTAGTCTCACACCATGGTCTCTGGTTTGGTCATTCTGCTGTTGTCCGGTATAACTACTGCCTCCCATCGCAACCCACAGAATTCTGATGTACCTGGTCTACCAACACAAAAGTTAGCCACTCGAGTCAATGGACTACATTCACAAAAATTCCCATAGACATACATTGTTTTTGAATTTTAAACAGGAAATATTCTTCTGATTTGTGTAGAATGTGTATCATTGCACAGCTGCATGTCATATTGCTTTTATATTCTTAAATGTTGTATATACTTGACTTTCTTTAGGCTTTTAACAGCTCAAACCCCCAATTGCCGCTTGCGGTTATCATTTGCATTGTCTTTGAATTCTTCATTATCTACCAAATGGTTAGTTTTAGTGGCCATGTGTCCACACTTCACCAATTAGAAGCCTCTGTCTTTAATTTGATCAGTTAAATAATTTTGTTACCTCTTTTAATTAAATTGTTTACAATACAGCACAATGTTAACATGGAACATTTATTCTAAATGGCGTGCATAGCTATTTCTGACATGATGTGATTTAAAAGGATAAATAATCCCTCAAAACATGAAAAGCGTAATTAAGAAAAATGTATAGCTTGTTAAAATTCTTGGATTGCAATTGTGTTCGGCTTGAAAACCATGCAGCATACACGGGGGGGCCCCAGGACCGAATTTGAGAACCATTGATGTAGGGTATTGGCTACTCAGGGTGGTCAGTGGGTCTTATTCACCTTGTGGCCGATAGGGGGCCTCTGCTTGTCTATCAACACAACAGTTGAATCTTGCCTTGTTCAGTCAAATAAAAATTTTTACTGAAGGCCAGGGCTGCAAGGGTGTGCACTACGCCAGTGGTTAGAGCTTCTCTCTCCCCCTCCCACTCTTCCATCTCTCCAGCCTCCAACTCCCACTGCCCTTTCTCCCCCAAACGCATGGCTTTTTCAAAACAGCAATACTGCAAATGCCTATTTTGTAATAAAAGCTTATTTCTTTAGATTTAGATTCTAGAGTGTGAATCGTTGTTTCTCTCCTTCAGCTGTGCATTGATCACATTTGCATAATGAGCACATTAGTGCATTGAGACAATGATTGTGATATTGAAACTTATTGAGTTTCTAATTCATCTGGCATGGAGCGTCATTAAAAAAACATACCTGAAATTGCAGTGAGTATACGGTTTTCTGAGAATAGAAAAATAAATTAATTTCAAAAGTTTTGCCCGTTGCAATGCCACATCAGCAGGCATCATTGGTTGCCATTAGGAAAAGTACCTGGCTGGTACAGTCTAACCAACTGGCACTTGTGGGAAAACATTGGATAAAATATCTAAAAAGTGATTGTTATTCCCCTTGAATAGCTGAGCATTGAATCGGGATTGAATTGGGTCACTCACTGCATGGCTCACAACAAATTCCTCTTTCTAACTGTCCACAAATGTCCCTTATGGTCTTCTTCATAATTGTGTTTGCTTACACTTGTCGCAGGGGTTCCGTTAGCACTGCTGCCACAGCCAGGATGGGGTGGGACTCGGGACGAGTAGGGAGGCGAACTGTCTTGCAAAGCCATACTAACGATGTCCTAGATAATCACAATGCGCCCTGTGAATTTGACGGAACCGCCAAAATGCGACATAATGCGGGTAGTGTGGAGCTGGAAGTTCGTCATAAATGACATCTCATTTGCATAACTTTAAGAGAGATTGGTCGCAGTTTGAAAACAAATGGAAATTATTTATTTTTTTATAAAACCACATGCCAGATCGGGAAACCACATAGTAAAGCCCGAATGCTTGCCCCGGGCAATTGGGAGGCAGGAATACACCCTGGACAGGTTGCCAATCCATTGCAAGGCACACACACCATTCACTCACACACTCATACCTATGGCCAATTTAGAGTCTCCAATTAGCCAAACCTGCATATCTTTGGACTATGGGAGGAAACCGGAGTACCTGGAGGAAACCCAAATGGACATGGGGAAAAAATGCAAACACCACACAGAACGGCCCTCAGCCAGGATTCAAACTCAGTACCTTCCTGCTGTGAGGCGACAGTGCTAACCACGGCACCACCGTGCCGCCCTTGGGGTTTTCTGAAAGTTTCTTTCACCACTAGGGGTCCACCATGGATAAGGTTAAACTGATGTTTTTCCATTCACAAACAGAGGTGTCCTAAATGTATCCCCCAATTCCCATTATTTTTTATAGAAATTGACTTTCTTCTGAAGTCATGAAAAATTTATGAATAATAAAAAGAATTTGGTTTTTTGGAAAAACTATGGAATTGACCTATCGCTAAGTCCCACCCCTCTTGGTTACTGTTGCTAACTTGGACAAATGGATTTCATGTTATAATTTACAGTGTAAACAATGGCCGCATTGGCACTTTCCAAAATACTCTAATGGGTAATTGACATGTTTTTTGGAAAAACGAGTGTGATTTCCTCAAGAAGCAGGCAGAAAGGTTTGCAATAGGCCTATTGCACAAGGTAAATACCCACTTACGATCAAAATAAACTTTATGGCCAATAGCTTCCTGTTACCTTGTATCGCCCGCATCAGCTCACGTAATCTATTTCTCCGGTCTTTTACGATTTGTATTATAAGGTTTTTTTGGTAAACAATAGTAGTTAGCTAGTGATATATAGTAGTAGTATTGTTGTCTGTTTGTAGTTTATTCAAATTTAGTATTTTTATCAACAACCGAACGTCGTTATGGCTCTCTTTTACACTCGTTGTCTACAAGAGCTTCCGAAAATAACAGTGACAGATGTCCACCGGCTGGCAGAAGCGAGTTGTAAAACGCTGACTTCCCCTGTCACTTTGTCTCTGTTGGACACGACACTGATTTCAGAACATGCAGGCAGATTAATTCATGCAAGTTAGTGCTAACTTCGCTAACGTTAATTCAATCAGTAGCTAACATGCACAAGACTTGTATATCAATAAAATAATAGTGAACCAAATATTTAACGTTAGCTAATGTTATAGGTAACATGAGAAAGCTAGCTAATGTCAACATTAAAGATAACATTAGATCAACTCAACTTCATAATTGAAGAGGTAGATTGACGCATATAATTTGAAGCCCTTCTCAAGTTTGCTGCCGGGAGTTTTAGCCTACAACTCGCTTCTGCCAGCCGATGGACATCTGTCACTGTTATTTTCGGAAGCTCTTATAGACAACGAGTGTAAAAGAGAGCCATAACGACGTTTGGTTGTTGATACTGATGTATATGATTAGCTAACTACTATTATTTACAAAAAATACTTAAAATACGAACCAAGCAAATATTATTGCCATTAGCTCGTCTCTTAGCTAAGTTCGCGTTAGCTAGCTAATGTATCAGCTAACGAGCTAGACAGCACTAGGATCTAAAAATACTAAATTTGAAAAGTCTAAATTTGAATGAACTACAAACAGACAACAATACTGCTGCTATATATGACTAGCTAACTACTATCGTTTACAAAAAAAACCTTATCGAGAAAGACCGGAGAAATAGATTACGTGAGCTGATGCGGGCGATACAAGATAACAGGAAGCTATTGGCCATAAAGTTTATTTTTACCGGAAGTGGGTATTTACGTTGTGCAATAGGCCTACATGGAATGGAGTGTTATGTGCAAGAAGTAAAAGTGCGTAGTACTGAAAATGTGATGAGAATCGAGGTCAAGTAAAGTCAACCGCTGGAGAAACCGCACCAGCAATTTTATCACTCATGTTGCTGATAACAACACCATCAAGGAGCAGTGTTGTTCCTACACTGCAGGTAAGATTAATGAACTAAACTAGTTATCATTTACATTATTGGCAGGTATGCCATCCGCCAAGTTACGGCTTGGTGGGGCATGCCCCATACCTATACAGCACTGTGAGTTTGGCACTTTTCAGGGTTTCCTACAGAAATGACTATAATGACCACATACAGTCAACCCATTACCTTCTTCACCTTCTGACCTCATGTAACCACGCATAATTCAGATACAACTTCACACATCCACACAATAAAGCCAAAAACTTGGGTTATTTTTGCCGTTTTTGTCCTTCCACTTCTTCTTATTCTTCTTCTTCCATTTCTTCACATTTTTCCTGCCTTTGCCTACATACCCTCAAAGAATAATTCTCCCCAATGGACAACCACCTTTAATCCACCTATCAGCAGCTGTTTAAAATTGCCTCGTTGCATTTACATGCTTCAGAGGCTGTCTACCTACAACACAAACTGTGAAAGTGTCTGTAGCATAGTGGTTACAGTGTTGCACTATCATGTAGCAGATTGGCAGTTCGATTCTCACCTGATCCTAACATTTATTTTCGGTGCCGCAAGACAAAAGTCTTATTTGGTCTATTGATTTTTGTTAAATTGCTTTGGCCTAGTAGTCAAGATCTTGCTTTTCCATGCGTCAGGACTAAAACTCGACTTTCAACTAAAACTGTCAGTATCTGAGTTTATGTTGCACGTGTATAGTTTCTCATACAAGAATGTCATTTTCACATGAAAGAACATAGTTTTCTTGCAAATGCAAGAAATAGAACAGTATTAACTGTTCACTATTTCACTTGCACTTAAAAAGAGGTGAAAGTCACCTGACATGGTCTGGTAGCCTAACGTTTGTCTACTTGCTACCAACACAAGGTTTACCGCAGGTTAACGTTCACGCAGTACAGCAACAAATATCCCATTTCTCAGGTACAGACAATACACTGCTAACGCAAAATATCATCTGGTTAACATCGCATTGTTGTATAAATGTAAGAAGTTATATAAATAACTGTGTTTCAACAAACGTTTGTTTCACACTTGGTCACTAGGCTACCCTCAATCTGACACAAATGCCAATAAAAAAGGTCTCTCTATTGATGTTCTGCTCTTGTGGTAACTGTGTCTGACTGTGGAGACCAAAGTTTCGAGGCTCGCCTCGACCAAGATTTCTTTATTATTTCTTCATTCATTTGCCACAAAAAGGATGTGCATTTCAGCTCTGTTCAGTTTATCTACAATTTAGCATTTACAATCATATAACCAACAAGCCCTAACGGGATCGGATTTATATACCATCAATTCAGCCAAGATATCACTTTCATGGTTAGACACTTAAAAAAACAAAAACAAAATGACAATAGCCTCCGAACATGTCATAGTCTGCAGACAACGTATTGCAACCACTATTAATTATAGCCTAACAATAATCATAATAATCTGTGGTAGGCTAAATACTTTCTTTCACAGTAGTCTATCTTCTTTTCTGATGCACAGATTCCTGGGAAATGCGTGCGGTGTGTTGTCTGATTAAGCTTTTGTTAGCTAACGTTTTACCAGAGATATCAGTCAGCTGCTTAGGAAGCTACTACAAGCTAGGCTACTAAGCAAATCAAAATGCCTAATACATCCATTGCAGTACAGAAAACTTAACTAAACCTACATGGTCCAGTAGGCTACCAAAAGATTTCCCGCAGGTAACGTTACACTACCGGAAAACATTACACTGAAATTACGCTGGAATGCTGCGTTCGTTATGAACCCGGCAGCTTGTAGCCCCGACATGGAAGCTCGGAGTTACGAGCTTGGAGCGTTCCAGTTGTTACTTTGCACCAACTATAGCCGAAGGTAAGAATATGTTGCTCGTGCCTAAAGCTTCAGAGCTAGGCTACTTTGTCAGATAGAGGAAGAGAAAAACGCATTTGGCAAGCCAGTGTTGAATAGCCTAACGTTACATGTATTTCTGTATAATACTAATAATTAAAATACTCTTAAAAATGTATTTCAATGTTTAGGCTACTTATGCAAACTGGTTAGGCTGTAACCCCGTAGATTGCCTATATTTCCTATGCGTGTTATCAAGTGAAGGATGTGGGCATGCATAAACATTGAAACTACCACTAACTTAAATTGTGTTTCAAGCTCTTGTTAAGCATTTCCCATTAAAATACAGATTCATCCATTTTGAATCAGGTCACTTTCCTCCTACTCGGCAACCCGAAGCTGTGAAATGATACCCGAGTTTACCACTTGTTATTCCAAGTTAACAGGCCGTTCCAATGTATTTTCCCTAGTAGGAAGGTCATAGACAGGACAGTAGCCTACCAGAAAAAACCATCCAAGTATGTGCAGCTACGTTATCGCCTTGTGCTTAGTGTGCCTGACATCGATGCAGGAGTTCCCAGGTTCACGTTACTTTTTACTGCAGCTACACCAGTCATCTTCCCACATGTCACTGTTGTAGAATAAAGCCACTCTGAGGTTCGGACTGGTGAAATTCAAGAAGTTTCATTCATGCATGGAGAATAAACATTGACAGTCAGTGTCCATTCTGAAGTTTCACAAAACAAGCCTTCATACTTATACGCTTTTGGTTATACAAAACAGGATAGAGACTGTCCTCCTTTCACACTGTAAATGGATTTGGGACCATATCTCGTTATCATCCTCAACACCCAATCACCCAAGGTCTCACCACCCTGGTTCCAGACATGCAAACAGAGACAGGTGTGCGGAGAGTTTTATTATGGTTCCCAAGTTGGTTTATGGTTTCAAGAAGTTCCCTTAATTCACACACTGAAAGTCCTTCAGTCAATTATCCTGCCCACAGTTCTCAGCTCTCAGCAGCACACAAACTAGGCCAAGAGCAAGGCCACAAGGCCCACAGGTTAATCAATTATACAACTTAAATTTTTATATAGATTGAAACTTCCACACTCCCCCCTTTTGTCCTTCGGAGGACAACTCTCACAGTTCAGTTGCAATTTCATGAAGTTCAGAAAAAGCATCATTTATTCCCTTATCAGGATAATCAGCATAATATGGGACTTGCCGAGAAATCATCACCGACGCAGTCGTGCCTTTAATGCATGCAGTACACATAAGTCTAATGCAGAAGATTATAACAAGCGGGATTACAAACAAGGTTAAACCCCAAAAAATAAAATGAGTGATCTTAGCAGCTATTTCTACAGTGTAGCCTACCCTTTAACCTCTTAATACCAAACGCCCCCTAGCGGTAACGCGGGGCGTTACGGAAGTTATTAAAGTTTATATTTCATTAATTTAATAATAGAGAATAAACTGCTAACCTCAATATGTTGATTAAATATCCTTAAGATACATCCATTCTTTCTAGAAAAGTGGTTTTTAAGCCCAAACGTCGAGTTAAAACTTCGTAAATAACGTTGTAAACTCAGACCTAATTACCAAACATTTATTGCTGCTTGCTGCCACTCCATAAACAATGCGTTGGTAAACTATTCTGCTTGATTATATTTCACAAAACTTTGCTTTGAAAAATCGTTATGCATTAAAGCTTTAAGAAAAAACACTTGAAAACGTTCTACACAGCTGTGCATGCTTTCTTCAAGTTACTAAACAGACTTGTGATTTTCTGCTCTTCGTCGCGAGTAGTTCGGCTGTGTCCCGTTCAGCATTGTGAAACTCGGCCAGTTGAGTGAGTACCAACCCCTTAGCTTAGTTTGTTTTCGACAAACCTGTTTGAGACTTGACTGCAGAGTTTTTTGTCAGACCGTCGTCAATTGGGTGCATTGTCTTGATTGATAGCACAGTAGGCCTATCCGAAGTGGGAATGACTGGTTGGGAGCAGCCTCCAGATTCAGTCTCGTTTTTCTCCCATTGGGTCTTAAACCTGTCTGTGAATTTTTGAGCCAATAGCCAATAACTGTTATCTTTCAAATAAGTGCTCATACATCATATCCGATTCAAAATATACAAGTTATCGCAGTGCGTAACAGAGGGTTAGGTTTCACTGTAGTACGCGGACGCATTAGAGCACAATAGGGTTAGCTTATCATTTAGCTTTGCTTGTTCATAATTTACTTAGCTACGTTCCGGTTAGTAAAGAACAATTAATTAGGTAAGACCCGCAGTTACATTTTTTTACTTTAGAGTATTTTTGATACAGTTTCTGTGTAGTTATGTCGAGATTTTTGAGGCGTTTATCCATGCATCAAGTGCTAGACAAACTGGATAAGCCAGAAGATGTTTTTGCCGAGGGAGACTCATCCTGTCTCAGTGACGCTGAATCCACTGATGACCGAGATGATGTTGCTGACATGTAAGTTGTTTTATCATACTAACAGTGTTATGCTATAAACGCATTGAATTTTGCCATGGCAGGTAACGTCGTTAGGGCTGGTGGTATTACCGATTTTTCGATATACCAGTGTGAATTCACGCAATGCCATGCGGGTTCGTAATTACATTGTCAACTGTATTTTATTGTTTTTCATACAATTAATATTAAAAATTGCACATTCCAACAGTGTGATAAATAATTTATGAAGTAAATGAAGGTGTATTGTCTGTGTTGACAAACTCGCACGTGTTACGTGGCATTGCCAACAACACAGATGTTTGTGGAAACGGTAAGTTTGGTGTAAGCATCGAAGGAAATGTGCAATTTAGCTGCAATGCGTGAATCCCTGTGTTTCTTCTGTGAAGCAAACTAACCTTATATACTTATGCAAAAATCGGTCCCTCTCAGCTAAATTAATATAGATAGTATTACCTTTACAGTGGCAAGCAAAATTACAGGTAACAAGCAGCTAGCTATTTATTTGTGTCTGAGATGAGCTACTAAATCGATTTTTTTGAGTGTGAAATGGCTTCTGGAAGTGTTTAGTAAAGTCATTGTTCCACATGAGTAAATTGTTCTGTATGCAGTACAGAAGGCTGTGCAGGTAAACAAAATGGCAATTTATGCATGGTATGAGGGAGAGAACATGATAACATGAGGGAGTACTTGTTTATTATTATTATTGTTGATTGTTGTTGGATAAGTCAAGTCAAGTCATTTTATTTATAAAGCACATTTAAAAACTCCAGGAGCTGACCAAAGTGCTGTACAGGTCTACAATCCTATCTGTGACCCTAGCGCAGTGGATCGCTCCCGCAAGGCGACCGCAAGCAGGCAGCAATGTGTTCATTGCACTGCTAATGGTGAGAATAATCTAACACCCTGGAAATGCTCCCAGTGCGATGAACCTCTCTGCCTAATACTGGACCAGAACTGCTTTCAAGCATGGCACGTAAACCGGGCACAGGTGTTGTAGCAACCTCACCCTCCACCCCCATGTTTTGATCCTTTGCCTTTTTTTGTTTTTAGTTAATTTTTTCAAGCTTTTTGGACCCTGCCATTTTGTACTTTCTTTGTGTAAATATGGTAACTTCAGCAATTAGAGGGCAAGGATCTTTTTATTTGTTACAGCAGGGGTGTTTTTATTTTATCTAGGAAACTGGTGGACTTTTGATTTTTTATCCACTGCACTTTTAGTAGTACACCTTAGTGCACTTGTATATAGTTGATATATGTTTGTCATGTATAAAGTTTTGCCTCCTAAAACCCAACCCCAACGTCCCCGTCGTAGGAGGTGGCAACAGAATAAAGGACAGGACTGGCAAGCAGTAATGTGTAGGGAAGTTTCATACTATTCCCATTAATCATTTGAAAACCTGTTTGCACATTCCTGGACTCATTTCTGGCTAAGGGGGCTCTGGTGAAATACACAAGATTCACTGTGCTGCTACATGGGTTTTGACAGCTTTTTGTGACCTCGGGTAGTTAGTTGTGTAATATGAAGAGCACCAAGAACATGTCTAAAAATGAACTTTTATTGCCAATATTGACAAATTATCTAATTTTATTGTAAAAACCTAAAAAATAAATCATATTGAGACCTTTCTGGAACATTGCCATTTTTGGCACATTTGGCACCATTTGGATAACAAAAAAGGTTCACCTGAAAAAAAACCTGTAAAATTTGAATGGTTTGAGATATTGACACCAGATTGTTACCAGAGGTAGGCAGCATATTGATGAATCAGACAGAGGAGTCATTTCCTCCATAGCATTTGTAGCTCCCCAGGTAAAAATTCTTAAACCTGAATGTAGGTACCCGTTTTTTAGTTTTTTAAAATATTTTCTGGACATAAATTGTTGTAGTTAAGTATCAAAAACTGGATTTCTCTGAGTTCTCACTGCTTAGTCGTAATACAGCAGGTGTCTGCTTTAACCTCTTCCTACCGAGGGCAAAATAGGCCAATTTTTGCCTGTTTTCACTAGTGACAAACAAAGGTGGTTATCTCAAAAACTAAATGGTACAAATATGGTTCATGGCTTTTATTAAAGCAGACACCTGCAGTATTACGACTAAGCAGTGTTACCTGTAATTTTGCTTGCTAGCTTGCCACTGTAAAGGTAATACTATCTATATTAATTTAGCTGAGAGGGACCGATTTTATGCATAAGTATATAAGGTTAGTTAGCTTCACAGAAGAAACACAGGGATTCACGCATTGCAGCTAAATTGCACATTTCCTTCGATGCTTATACCAAACTTACCGTTTCCACAAACATCTGTGTTGTTGGCAACGCCACGTAACACGTGCGAGTTTGTCAACACAGACAATACACCCTTCAAGTTTACTTCATAAATTATTTATCATAGCGTTGGAATGTGCAATTTGTAATATTAATTGTATGAAAAACAATAAAATACAGTTGACAATGTAATTACGAACCCGCATAGCATTGCGTGAATTCACACTGGTATATCGAAAAATCGGTAATACCACCAGCCCTAACGACGTTACCTGCCATGGCGAAATTCAATGCGTTTATAGCATAACACTGTTAGTATGATAAAACAACTTACATGTCAGCAACATCATCTCGGTCATCAGTGGATTCAGCGTCACTGAGACAGGATGAGTCTCCCTCGGCAAAAACATCTTCTGGCTTATCCAGTTTGTCTAGCACTTGGTGCACGGATAAACGCCTCAAAAATCTCGACATAACTACACAAAAACTGTCTCAAAAATACTCTAAAGTAAAAAAATGTAACTGCGGGCCTTACCTAATTAATTGTGCTTTGCTAAACGGAATGTAGCGAGCTACGCTACAAGGTAAAAACACTGCGCCATCTTGGTTCGATAATTACGCGTGGGTTGGCACTTCCTTATACGCAGGGCAGGATTTCCTTTTTTTACGACGGCATTGTGTTACATGAGGGTTTGTTTGAAAGATAAGAGTCTTGGCTATTGCCTGGAATATTTGACAGACAGTTTTAAAACCCAATGGAAAGCAAATAATACTGGAGGCGGGTGGAAGACAGTTTTTCCCACTTCAGATAGGCCTATTGTGCTATCAGTCAAAGAAATACACCCAATTGACGACGGTTTTGCAAAAATCTCTGCAAGCAAGTTCAAAACAACTCTGGCTAACATATACTAAGCCACGGGATTGGTACTCCAGAAACTGGCTGAGTTTCACAACGCCAAAGTGAACACAGCCGAACGAGTCGTAATCAAGTGCAAAAAAGCACAAGTCGGTTTAAAATTGGAAAAAAATAATGTACAGCCGTATGAAAGTTTTAAAGTATTTTTTCTTGAAGCCTAAAGGTATAATGATTTTTCAAACCAAAGTATTGTGAAATACAATTAAGCAGAACAGTTTACCAGCACATTGTTTATGGTGTGACATCAAGCTGCAATACATGTTTGAGAATTAGGTCCGAGTTTCCAACGTTATTTACAAAGTTTTATCCCGACGTTTTGGGCTTAAAAACCACTTTCCCAGAAGGAATGGATATATCTTAAGGATATTTAAACAAAATATTGAGGTGAGCAGTTTATTATATATTATTAAATTAATGAAATGTATAATTTAATAATTTCCGTAACGCCCGCGTTACCGCTAGGGGGCGTTTGGTATTAAGAGGTTAATAAAAGCCATCAACCATATTTGTACCATTTATAGTTTTTGAGATAACCACCTTTGTTTGTCACTAGTGAAAACAGGCGAAAATTTGCCTATTTTGCCCTCAGTAGGAAGAGGTTAAAACACCATCATATGTATTTTTTTCAGCTAGAATGTGTTCGCATCGAGCCTATTGTGCATGCATGTCTCCATATTTGTTCATTCATTTACTTGCTTCTTCATGATCCATAGCTCAGGTGGTGGTGTTTATTTAATTTGATTAGGTGTTAAATACATAGGTCATCTACAAACGTTTTTAATCCAATTGTGGGCTATCGGTAATAGGAGAAATGTTCTCATTCTCGTCAGTAGTGGGCGTTATGGTTACGCGAATGTCTTTATTAGGAGTCGTAGCATGTATTCTGTATGCATGTCTCTCTCAATGTCATTATCTTCATGCATTATCATCAGTTAGCTACCAAAAAGAAGTGATATCTCAACAAAAGCAAAGTATAAACATATCCTTTCTGCAGTGTAATTATTCATCAACCGTTTAAAACATTCATTGAAATCATATGTTGTTCCATGAGGCAATTTTTGTTATTTGACATTTTACATGCTAAGATGACAAAACACAGGGCCAAGTTGCATTAAATAATTTAGGAAAGTTTGGATAGCATTGCTTTGGAACAGAGCTAGTTTATTTAGTGTCAGCTACGATAGGCAATATTGTTAGTTGTAACTTGGCCACATTTTGATATGAACACTTTTAAAGGCCTAGTTTTTGCAAGTTGGCATTAAGGACTTACAGCTTTGTAAGCTATGCGTGAGTAACTTAGCATTATTTTACGTTGAAAATGTGTTTTTGTTCAGATGTATATAAACCTCCCAAAGCCAGTGACCAGAAGCTGTCATGTTAAGATGCCAGAATGACCTATTGAATAGCTAGCTAGGTAACGTTACGGTGACCATATATTAAATATATTATAATGGATTTCAAAAAGGGGGGCAGAGGTAGACAGGTGTTGTTAACATACATACTAGGCTATCTGTTTGTTTATACGGTCTATGGAGCGAGCAAAACTTAACCAGACATTTTCATGTACATTTGGATGTATATTTTCTGTCCCAAAAGAAGAAATGTCCTGGAAAAATAGGACGACTGTTCAGCATAGCTAAAGTTGGCTATTGTTGAGATCACATGAGATATGACGGTAATCACAGCTGGCTTTACTGATAGCTCCAAGACTGACATCTTACAGCAGTGCAGTCTCAATAACTGAATAACTGCGCTTACGTTACTTTGTGAGTACTGGGATATATAACGTTAAATTATGAGGGGCCGTTTAGGCCATAATTCACGTTGGACCTCTCACATACATATATTCTCACTCTCACATACATATATTCTCTCTCACATACATATATTCTCACTCTCACATACATATATTCTCTCTCACATACATATATTCTCACTCTCACATACATATATTCTCTCTCTCACATACATATATTCTCACTCTCACATACATATATTCTCACTCTCACATACATATATTCTCTCTCACATACATATATTCTCACTCTCACATACATATATTCTCACTCTCACATACATACATTCTCACTCTCATATACATATATTCTCATAAGAGAATGTATGTATGTGAGAGTGATAATATATGTATGTGAGAGTAGAATGTATGTATGTGAGAGAAAGTATATATATATATGGAAGGCACTTACATGAAACGGAAGTCACTTACACGAAACGGAAGGCACTTACACGAAACGGAAGGAAGTTAGTTTATGGAATCGTGATTGGCTCAGAAGCTGGCTGGTACCATCGATATAAACAACTACTGGGTTCCTTATTTTCCCATTCGCCCTGTTAAGTTACGTCTGCACTGTTACTATAATATGCCATACAGGCTCAGTTCCCACGCATCGTGGAGGGGGAAGACCAGATACATGTAGGGTATTACAACAGGAAATCGGAGTAATGCATAATATATTATCACTGCCTAAAACAGGCAGAATTGTCCTCATCTCTTGAGGCCAGGTCAGCGCTGTGTCATTCTGCACCTGTAGCTATCTTAAGAATACTAATATAAAAGATACTAATATTGAAAATGTAGCTATTTAGGCTACGTTCTGTAAAAAGAAACAATCATGCATGCATGCATAAGCTGTTAAAATGTTGTCAGAGCTAATGGTGGTTTTATTGTTTAAAGCTGCTAGAAAGCAGTAGAGGTTGGTTCTTAATTATTATCTTGGTAGCTCTGATTATTATAACCGTATTAGGCCATAGTTTTAATCGCAAATGGAGAGCGATTTTACAGCTTGGAAGCAAAGTGGTGGAAGTCAGATCGCCGAGCTAACAAAGAGGCGTCCTATGGCATGGGTATCGGCTGTAAGACGTAATATACAACACATACAAAATATTATTATTTCCACATCCGTTGTGCTCATGGCATATAGCCTACATAATATGACATTGAGCATAGTGGATTCTAATGGAAAACCGCAAGTGTACCTAGAGTGTAATGTTGTGTGAAATGCAATAAACGATGTAGGCTACAATGAATACAATTCTGAATGTCTTTATTTAGCAAAAAAGAAATGACTTGCATGAAATGTACAAAATGGATAATATAATTTGTTTGGGGTAGTAGTAGCCTACAATGAAGTTCACAGTGCAACTGATAGTAGGCTTACCACAATTGGCAGTGATACATTCCAGTAATATATTCCATTCAAGTAATTTAAGAAAAACGATTGCACACATAAATCCCTGTGGGATAAGTTGAAAGCACAAGGTAATTACGAGTAAAAAGTAATAGAACCAAGAGCTGAAAACGCCCAAAAACTTGAACAATTAAGTGCTTCAATAGGCACAACATAGAACATAATTATGTGGTCAGTCTTTCTTTAAGGCTTCACCGTTGGTTACAGTTCTATTCCACTCTTGTTTGCATGTGTGACAAAACTAGGGGTCATTTGCATCAGGTGCATGAGTCCAACACAATCAAGGTGGTTACACCTTAACATAACAGCTAACGTTAACGTTACCGTTAATGTTTATAGTTTGCGTGTCTGCAAAAAGGCCGATAATACCCACAACGCTGGTGTGAAGTCGTGCCTGTATACAGTACTGTTTGTTTTTACACAGATCTTGACCGCCCTAATTTGGCGGCCGTGAAGATTTGAATAGGGCAACTGAGGTATCTATGTTTGTATATATGGTACCAGTCAGCTTCTGAGCCAATCACAATTCCATAAACTAACTTCCTTCCGCTTCATGTAAGTGACTTCCGTTTCATGTAAGTGCCTTCCATATATATATACTGTATATACTTTCTCTCACATACATACATTCTACTCTCACATACATACACTACTCACAAAAAGTTAGGGATATTTGGCTTTCGGGTGAAATTTATGGAAAATGTAAGTTCACGCTACAGTGATATTATACGTATCATGAAAGTAGGGCATTTAAGTAGAAGCATGCAATGGTGATTTCCTCATCTCAAACAATTTATTGAAACAAAAGCCAACAACAGTGGTGGGTATACCACAACAAAAATGTCAATGTCTCCATAACTTGTCATTTGCCCTTGAGCATCAATTACAGCTTGACAACGACGTCTCATGCTGTTCACAAGTCGACTTATTGTCTGCTAAGGCATGGCATCCCACTCTTCTTGAAGGGCAGCCCTCAGGTCATTGAGGTTCTGGGGTACAGAGTTACGAGCCTCTACACGGTGAGTCAGCTGATCCCATAGGTTTTCTATGGGATTCAGGTCTGGAGAAAGTGCAGGCCACTCCATTTGAGGTACCCCAGTCTCCAGCAGCCTTTCCCTAATGATGCGACCTCGATGAGCTGGAGCATTGTCGTCCATGAAGATGAAATTAGGCCTGTGTTGTTCATGCAGGGGCACAATGACTGGATTAATGATGTTATTCAGGTAGTATGGGCTTGTCACTGTACCATTCACAAAGTGTAGGGCAGTTCTGTATTGACTAGACACACCTGCCCACACTGTAACACCGCCACCACCAAAGGGTCGTCTGGTGACAACAGTGGCTGATGCATAGCGCTCTCCTTGACGTCTCCAACATCGTTGGCGGCCATCATTTCTGCTCAAGGTGAATCGACTTTCATCAGAGAACAGCACTGAGGCCCACTGGTCCCTCGTCCAGCGTAAATGCTCCCTGGCCCATGCAAGACGATGACGCCTGTGCCTGGTGGTGTGGTCAGGTACCCTTGCAGGTCGTCTAGCACGCAGACCACGCTGATGTAAACGGTTTCGAATGGTCTGACGTGACACTTGGGTGCCTCTCACCTCCCTTAAATGTGCCTGGAGTTGAGTGGCATTCATCATCCGGTTCCGCAGGGCACTATTCACAATGAAGCGGTCATCAGTGTGGGATGTGGCCAAAGGACGTCCACTTCTATGCCTTTCTGTGACTCTTCCAGTCTCTCTGTATCTCTGTTGCAACCTGCTGATGACACTCTGTGACACTCTAAGCTCAGTGGCCACTTCCCTCTGAGAACATCCTGTTTGAAGCCTCGCAATGGCGAGGTACTGTTGATCAATTGTTAGGTGTCATCTTGGTCTCATGATGTCAAAATGTGAACAGCATGATGAAGAGGACTGTTTAAATACCAATTCTAATTGAACCAGGAAATTTATTGGTCGATTCATGGATCAAACACCTGTTGTGAATTTTGCCGTTCAGCTCCTTGTTAGAGAACAGCAAGTTGTGCAAAAAGTACTGAAACATTGAATAGTTGGACATGTGCATTCAAAAGTTTAGAGAAGGTCAAATTAATTTCACCTGTAAAGGTTATAGTGCATTTTAGGTTCATCCTGAAATTTCACCCGAAAGCCGAATATCCCTAACTTTTTGTGAGTAGTGTATATTATCACTCTCACATACATACATTCTCTTATGAGAATATATGTATGTGAAAGTGAAAATATATGTATATGAGAGTGATAATGTATGTATGTGAGAGTGAGAATATATGTATATGAGAGTGAGAATGTATGTATGTGAGAATATATGTATGTGAGAGTGAGAATATATGTATGTGAGAGGTCCAACATGAATTATGGCCTAAACGGCCCCTCATATTAAATGCCTAGCACTAATGCGTTTGTTGCTGGTTTTGGGCTTCAGAAAAGGGACAAAAATTACTCCTCCCTACAATCTTTCAGGCTGCCCGGTGTCAGTATTACAGGTTCCCCAAGGACATCTTTTCACCATTCTGTCTGACTCAATTTATATGTTTTTTTTAAATGATTTTCAATGAGCTACTGCAATCTTTCAATTGGTTTCAATGCACCTTGACCGAGCGTCTTCACCAAGGTCAGCACGAATAGTAACGGTTTCTAAGGTATGATTAGACAATTTATGGTTTGGGGAGGAGCCTAGCGATACATAAATTGTAATGAAACCCCCTGGCTAACGAGTAATGTGTGTACACAAGTTATCAAAAAAATATATACATTTTTTTTAATTTATGTATATATTTCAGTTTATTCTTCCTTTCTGTATATTCTCATTTTATCACTAATAATTGTAGATTCGTATTAGTGAATGTAAATAACTGCTGAATTTTATCTCAACAGATTGAGATTCTCGTTTGCTAGAGAATTCCCAATGTTTTCCAATGTTCTTGCCAATTTCTGTAACTAGATATCTAACAATAAATAAATAAATAAATAAATAAATAAAACAATTTGGAAACATTTCTGTCATGGTTTTCTGCCTGTTCAGGTTGTTTTCGGGCGTTGCCTCTCGGGGCCGCGAGAGGGTGCTCCCGTCTTAGTTCTCGTTCTCTGGGACTAATTAATTATTTCCTTCAGGTGCACTCTGCCCTACTTCGTTGTTCGGGGCTTTTGTGTCATTCTTGCCACGCTAAGCCAGGTAACGCGGTATAGGATTTCAGGCGACCACTTGTCCTTTTGAGTTTCAAAAGAACATGCGGGACTTGCCTGCCCATATGGAAAATTTTTTGTAAAATCACATATGATTCTTATTTGTTGTGTCTGAATCATGTTTGTTGTGTCTGAATCATGTAGGTTAAATATATGTTATCCAACACAATACACAATATACAATACTTATAAAATTCAAGTATGGTCAGACTTATAGGAGCTACACTATTTTGAGACTTATCTGTTACAAAATGTAGGAACATAAGAAAACTATGTTTAGACATATATGTTGTACATACCAGTGACAAGTAGGTTGTAAAAAGTAGGGGTATAAGAAAAATTCACAATCAAACAAAAAATCATCAGTTACTCAAACATTAAGACCAACAGGCAAATTAATCAATAATGATATTTATTAGTGTATTCATACATAAGAAAACACATGAAAACATAAATAATTAATGTTAATTATTACTTTAATATTCAGGGTCATTCCATGTCATTTCACCCAAAAAAGTGGATTTAGACAAACCACCATCTCAGATAGTTCTGAAATGTTTCCTGTAGTTAGAAACAGATAAGATAAGGATTATTTTCTAGAAATATAATTTGATTTGTGAGAAATCAAGCTAATTGAGGCACCCAAGTTGGACATTTTATTTTGGTAGGGTTCACATAATATCCTGTAAATTGCAGCTACCCAACTTCCTGTTTGCACCAAACTGCTTTGGGTGTAATCAATTAGTATGATTTATCTGAGATCAAAAGATATTTCCACAAAAAAATGAATACATTAATGCTTATCTTAACAGTTTCTAACATTTCGGAACAATCTGAGATATTGGGTGTCATAGGGTGTGAAATAACATGGATTGACCCTTCATTTACTTTTTTTCACAGCAGGGGTACATTATAACTAAACAAATTAATAATTTTTATACAAAGATGTTATACGTAAGCAGCACAATGATGAACAGTTTTCATTGCTTTCTTGTTTTTAGAGAGTTACACTGTTTTCATATAAAGTTCATAAAAATAATAAATAGGGGTTTACCTTAAATTTCTGTTTATGAATATGATATAAATACATTTTCAAGGGTATTTCTGTAGTGCATAGAACCAAAAATAAGATTTTCATATTTGTATACCAAAACTTTATATAAATGATCCATAATTAATTTACAAATATCTTTCCAAAGCTGGTAAGAATATACACAATACCAGAATAAATGGACTAATGTGTCTGGATGTTCTCTACAAAAACAACAATTAACATCTACAGTGAGCACCATAATTCATTGGACAGTGACACATTTTTTGTTATTTTGGTTTTGTATTCTAGCACTTTGGGTTTGAAAGGATACAATGACAATGAGGTTGAAGTGCAGACTGTCAGCTTTAATTTGAGGGTATTTTCATCCATTTCGGATGAAACGTTTAGAAATTATAGAACCTTTAGTACATTGTCCCCCCATTTTCGGGCATCAAAAAATATTGGACAGTTTAACATAATGTAGATTAAAGTAATAATTTTTCATATTTGGTCACATATCCTTTGCATGCCATGACTTCCTGATGTCTGTGACCCAACAATATCAAAACATTTTCTTCAATCTTATTTTCTGGTACTCTTACAAGCGATACTATAACATCTCTGCATTTGAATTGATCTCTATGGAAATTGGGGGGTGTGACTAGATTTAGGTGTAAATTCTTCTGGAACAGTATGGAATACATGGTTGGCAAAATGGCCGTAAGTCATCAAGGGTCTGAGGTATCAAAGCAGCCTCAAACCATCACTCTGCTGCCAGATATGCAGAAGATATGGATGGATCACTTTAAGGGTTACTTTAAGGGACTTTCCTCCATATACGCAGTGTTGTGGTCTCTGTACTGTCGAAACGGAGCACCGAACTGCATCAGCCTTCCCACTCATCGCCTCACTCCTCCCCCGCACCATCTTCTCCTTCCCTTCCATGGTTGCCCTTTGAAGACCACCTGCACTCTCTGATCAGTCCCGACATCTTCAACTGTGGTGAAGAGCGATGGTAAACTTTGCTGCTGCAGATCCAACGGACATTCCCGAGCATATGTTGCGAATGCGTCTCCATGGTGACGACCACAAACAAAATTATCCCAAAAAAAAAGAGACATAAGTTGTGACTCGTGACACTTCTTAAAAGCACAAGAGCGCCAGAAGGCATAGTATCAAATACTGTTGCAAATACTTTTGGAGTAACATGGATATTTAAACTTTGTTATCCAATAATTGACATACCAAAATAATATTCTCATCATACCACGTCTTAATAAACAATTACTTATTTTTGTACAAAATATCCATATTATTCCAAATGAAGTATTTGTGGGGTGAGAAATTGTGCTTGTAAGCCAAAGACCAATTTAGAGTTTTACTTATTTTATTTATCATCATTATTATTATTAATAATATTATTCTTAGGTTTTATGTGCATTATGTATATACATGCATATACAATATTTATTATTTCTCTTAAAATATTAGTAGTACTACATTTTGGGGAAAGGAGGTAAAATCTTAGGACCACACTCCTGCCCTGTAGGTGGCGGTAATGCACCAAAAGCTGATATTTAAATCGCCAATAAAAAACAAAGAAGAAAAATATGTGTTTCCTAAGTTTGAAAAGAAAAGGGCGCCAGATGCACCGGTTTGGATTCAACCGACGGTGGTTTATCGCCTGTTTAACGTTATCAATGGCCATATAAAAGGGATATTTACAATTGTATTGGAGTAAGAGGACATTCTTATCACCGTAAATGTCTGCTGCGGAAGAATGACATTTCGGAATTCAAAAACGAATTCAAATTTGAGAAAACATGGCAAGGTAAGTTAAGGTTATTGCTAGCAAAGTTAGCTATTTCATGTTTAAACTTTCCCTGTAAACGTTAGCTAACCCCGAGAGTGCGTGATTTCAAATCGGCTAAGAAGTTGTGAAGGAATTTTCTGTTTTACAATGTGTGTGTATTAACATAGAGACACACAGATCACATGATTATTATTAAGCATTATTATTAAGCATTTATTATAGTTTTGATTATTAGTAGATCAATTATATTGAGTTAAGTAATTAGACAATGTATTCTCTGTCAACACTGAGTAGGCTTCAAGCAGGCCTCTGTGTCTCACTCCCTCTGTGTCTCATCCTTCACAATCTGCAGAGACAAGCAGTCTGTGAGATGGATGTTTTCTGTTGAACATTCGTGACTTGGTGTGAAGGTTAGAGGTTATCTTTAGACTAAACACCAAGAAATGGATACCCTTGTCTCTGTATGTTTAGAAACCGCCCCTTGTGGCAAATCAGTAAATCAAAACTAGATTGTGTATAAATGTCTTCTGTATTCTGTTTTCAAATTAAAGTGATCTGGTAAGATCCTCTCACTATGGTTTATCTCCAAATAAACTGAAATTCTTTTTCTTATTCTATTACATGGTTTTGTTTGTGGTTCTGTTTGAACAGACTTGCTCACTGTGTGTTAAAAGGGAAAAATCCACGACAAAGTTCACGTTCATTTCAGCTGACACCCAATTAGTCAAACGGCGTGAGCTTTAGCCAAGTTGCTGGTCGAATTGGAATCATGTGCCTTAGTTGGCTATTGACAGCTAGCTGGCTTGCGGTCTCCAAAGTTCAAAAAGTTTTTCAAGACACTGGTCGATGCCAAACAACAGGGTTTGAAGAACCAGCTCCTTGGAGACCCAAAACTAGTAGCAGCTGTCATCAAGATGTCCTGGACCAAAGATTAAACTGTCTTCAAAAATGGCAAGGCAAAGCTTGTTTCTTCTGAACAGATTATTTATTTTTAAATAACTGTATAGGGGTGTTCATTGAATTGTGCAGTGACAACAATTAATTAATTAAACCTCACATTAAAGCTGCAGTATATAAGTTGAGCATGCTTTGTTTACACTTTAATGAATGATAAATACCCACTACTTCTTGAAGAATATAACTTAAATACCTAATGAGCTTAGAACAACTGTCATCATATAGTAGACCACCGTATAAGGGTATTTCACTTTTTTCAGGGCAATTCGTCCTGACACCCAGAAGGTCAGACTATGAACTCTGTGGTTAGAGAAACATTTTTACAATTCCCCAAACCCAACTTCAGATTAGTAAATCTGAGGATGGGTTTGGTTCTGGGGAATGGTAAAAATGCTTCCCTAATGACAAAGTTCATGGTCTGGCCTACGGGTGCCAGGTCTGATTGCTGATGACTTTACCTGACTATATTTAACATCTCTTGAATCTAATTATTATGATTTCAAATGTAAATAAAAACATAAACTACAGAATAAAATGTCTTTATATGGTGGTCTCGATCATGAGGCGTTTAAGTTTAATTTTTCAATGAATTTTTCAATTTAATTCATTTGAAATGTGTAAGCAAAGCATGCAGAAATTATGTCCTGCAGCTTTAAGAAGGGGGTGTGTGTCAACAATAAATGTATGTATTTTTAATTGTTCTATTGCCATATAAGCCCTACTCCATTCCTCTTATTGACTGAAAAATATGTATATTGGTCATTGACTAATTATGGTCAATTTCTGCATGTGTATGGGACATGCATTGTTTTTCAGGACTGGTCCTGGACTATATCAATGTGGAAATGGAGCCCTTGCAGCCCCTCAGGGATGTTCATACCAGCTCTTCTGATGATGGTGACTTGTTCTCATCCAAGTCTAATGCACGAAGTACCAAAGAACTTCAGGGACATTTGGCCTGCTCTGCTGTCCACACTGATCTGCTGAAGACCTTCTCCTCCGCAAGGTGTCCAAGTTAAACAACACCGCTTCCTTCCTCAGTTGCATCTGACTATTATTTAGCCCCAGGAGAGCCAGGATGGACTTTAGAAATTTTGAAAATCAGCTTCTGCTAAAGCTTTTACAGCTTTGAATTGAAACATCTTGAAAAAAGGGGTTGACAGTCAGATTCTGTGTAGCCTGAGAGTTTCTTCTGAAGAGATTTAAACTTAGGGATAGTTTACCCATGTAAAGGGGTAGTTCACCCACATTGCACAATTTTATAATGGCTGTCTTAACTTGTGGTCTATGGGCTGCCGCTTCTACCCGTGCCTCTCTCTCTCTCTTTTATGTTTTTGTTTTTGTCCGTTCGTCTTCATCTGGGTTGTCTGTTTAAACTTCTCCGTGCCCTACTCCTGGACTCTGCCCTGATTTCGCTGAATTTCACCGGACTACCACCTCATACTACTGGATTACAAACTGCATTTATCCCTTCCCTTCCCACCCTCTGTGCTCGGCTCGCTGGTGAGTTTGAAATTGTGTTTTGTGAGTTTGCCCTGACCTACCCGCTGCGTGCTGTCTTAATAACAATAACAACTTTAGCCTAGCCGTGCCGGCTAACTCAGCTAGCTTAGCCTGGTCTAGCTAAAAATAACAAACTTTGCCTAGTTGTGCCGGCTGCCTAACCCGGTCCCGGGAGGGAGTGGAGACTCCCTTGCTGGTTCCGTGGTTTCTGGTTGCTGTGCACCGTTGGCCCAGCTGTGTCGGCTACCCAACCTGGTCTCAGGAGGGAGTGGAGACTCCCTTGCTGATTCCGTGGGTTGTGTAGCTGTCTCAGCTAACTTAGCTAAGCTAGCTCTGCTGGCTTGGCTGGGTTGGCTGACTCAGCTGGCTCGACCTGGCCTGGCTGTGCCGGCTGACTGGCCTGCCTCCTCCGGGGGAGTCTCCACTCCCTCTCTTCCAGCTGCTGGCCTGGTTGCTAGCATGGCACGGCTGGGCTACCATGCCCAGCGGGTTGAGTCTCGGGGACTCCAGCACAACAACAACAACATCACCCCCCCCCTCTGGCTCAATGCTACCCAACTCGTAGCCTATCAGTTACTACTCACTGTCAATCTACTCCCTGGATTACTCCCCTCTACACTCATGTCTCAACTTGGATTTCCACTCTTCCTACTGCTGTTTTTTTCCTCTGGACTACCACTTTTTTCACCTACCCCCCCAAGTCCTATTTTTGCCCCTGGACACACCTATGCCCCTTCAGACCTTCATGCACTGAACAACAACCACCGCCTCACTACCGCTGCTGCTACCGCTGCCAGTAATGCTGGCATCCTCAGCCGCCGCCGCTACATCCACCGAGGCTCTGGCCACAACCGACACCGGACTCTACACTATCCTAAAGGCACAAACATCCCCTCACTCTGGACTAATTCCCGCCCCCACGTCAACACCACGCATCGCACCTCTAACCTCAGCAACCTTCGTTCCCCCCCCCCAGCCCCTCTATCCATCACCTTCGCACTGCTGAACACTCGTTCTCTCACCAACAAATCACCTGTAATTTCTGAACTAATACTGGACAATAACATTGACTTCCTCCTCCTCACCGAAACCTGGCAACAACCCTCCGACTACTACGCACTCAACCAGGCCACCCCCACCAACTACTGCTACATCGCCAAGCCCCGCTCCTCTGGCCGAGGGGGGGGCATTGCTGTTCTCCATAAACAATCCCTATCTGTTACTGAACTGGACCTCAACCTCCCACCCATGTCAACCTTTGAATATCTTGCTCTCTCCCTCCCCAACTCCATCACTGCAATACTACTCTACCGCCCCCCGAAGACACACCCCTCTTTTCTCTCTGAACTCTCTGAACTCCTCACCATCGCCTCTTCTCTCTCCAACCGCCTCCTGCTCACTGGCGACTTCAACATCCACGTTGACCTTCCAAACTCTCCCCTCACTCCTGACTTTCTCTCCCTCCTTGACTGTTTCACCTCACCCAGCACATCAACTTCCCCACCCATGCCAAAGGCCATACCCTTGACCTTGTTTGCTCCTCCTCCCTTCCCCTATCCAACCTCCGCCCTCTCCCCTTCCCACTCTCTGACCACCATTGTATCCTTTTCTCTGCCCCTCTCCCCTCACCCCATCACTCCACAAAACGTTCAATCTCCTTCCGTAATATTAAGTTTGTCAACCCACTAACTCTTTCCCAGCTCATTTCCTCTGCCCTCCCCCCTGACTCGGCCCCCCCCTCTTCACCTGACGACTATGCCATCTTACTTGACTCCATCCTCTCTGACTCCCTCAACTCCATGGCCCCCTGGAAAACCATCACTGTTTCTTTCACCACCTCCTCCCCCTGGTACACTTCCGAACTTCGTACTATGAAGCAAACCGGTCGGCAGCTGGAGCGACTCTATAAAAAAACCCACCTTACCGTCCACGCTGAAGCTTACAAACAGCACATCTCCTCTTACCGCGATGCTCTCCTTGCTGCCAAATCTGCTCACTACTCCACTCTCATCCAACTCCTTCACCCCCCCTCCCCCGACTTTCACCCTCCCCCTCCCTGATCGCCCACCTACCCCCCCCCTCACTGCCTTTTCCCCTGTTGATTCCTCCCTCATCTCTGACATCATCACCGTCTCCAAGACCACCACCTGCTCCCTCGACCCTCTCCCCCACTACCCTAACTAAGACCTGCCTCCCCGTCCTCATCCCCCACCTCACCACCCTTTTCAATCAGTCCCTAGCACTCAGTCATGTTCCCTCGGCCTATAAACTGGCCGCTGTCACTCCCATCCTTAAAAAGCCCTCCCTCGACCCAACCATCCTCACCAACTACCGCCCCATCTCCAACCTACCATTCCTGTCCAAAACCCTAGAACGTATTGTCGCCGCCCAACTTCACTCCCATCTTCAGTCCTACAATCTCTATGAACCCCTTCAGTCTGGTTTCCGCCCCCTCCATAGCACTGAAACTGCTCTTGTCAAAGTCACCAATGATCTCCTCACCTCTGCTGATTCAGGTGCCCTCAACATCCTGCTGCTGCTGGACCTTAGTGCCGCTTTTGACACTGTGGACCACTCCATCCTCCTTCAAAGGCTGGGGCAGCTGGGTGTTGAGGGCACCGCACTTGACTGGTTCACCTCATACCTCTCTGGCAGACAACAATTCATCTCTCTCTCCGGTCACACCTCCTCCCTTTCCCCTGTCACGCAGGGGGTCCCCCAGGGCTCGGTCCTCGGGCCCCTGCTCTTCATCTGTTACATATTTCCCCTTGGTCACATCATCCGCAAATTTAACATGGACTTCCACTGCTACGCCGACGACACTCAGATTTACATTAGCACAAAATCCACTCAGAACCCACCCCTCACCCACATTAATACCTGCATCTCCACAATTAAAACCTGGCTGACCCATAATTTCCTCAAACTCAACAGTGACAAAACTGAACTCCTACTCATTGGCACCAAATCCACACTTTCAAAGACCGGCCCCATCTCACTCACCATCGATGACTCAACCATCACTCCCTCCCCCCTGGCACGCAACCTTGGTTTCATCCTTGACCCCACCCTCTCCTTTGTCCCCCATGTCAGCTCTGTCATCAAGACCTCATACTTCCACCTCCGCAATATTGCCAAAATCAGACACTGCCTCTCCCCCTCTGCTGCTGAAAACCTCATTCACGCCTTTATCTCCTCCCGCCTTGATTATTGCAACTCCCTTCTTACTGGCATCACCTCCCACTCCCTCCATAGACTCCAAATGGTCCAGAACTCCGCTGCCCGTCTACTCACTCACACCCGGTCCCGTGAACACATCACCCCTGTACTCCAATCTCTTCACTGGCTCCCCATCAAAGAGCGCATTAACTTTAAAGTTCTCCTCCTCACCTTTAAAGCCCTCCACAGCCTGGCCCCCCCCCTACCTGACTGACCTCCTCCTGCCCCTCCGCCCCACTCGAACCCTCCGCTCTTCCGCCACCACCACCCTCTTCATACCATTTTCCAAACTCAAAACCTTTGGCGATCGAGCCTTTTCCAGGACTGCACCCCGACTCTGGAACTCACTCCCACAAACCGTCAGAGACTCACCCACACTCCCCATTTTCAAATCCCGGCTAAAAACATTTCTTTTCTCCCAAGCCTACAACCTCCCCTACCCCTAAATGACCCTCCTCCGTTTCTCCTCCCACCCTAACCATCTGCTCAGCCTCCCCTCTTCTTCTCTCTCTTCTCCTCTCACCCCGTCCACCATGTTATTTTCTGTGATTTTTGTACATGTTTATTTACTGTCCCAGTTGTTTTTTGTTTATTTTTGTGTGTTTCCACCAGCCAGTTACTTCACCTTCATCTCATTTGTTACCATCTCTCCTTTTGTCTTGTTGTCTTTTGTGTTTCTGTTCCCCCCCCTCTCAAATTCTGTAAGCGACCTTGGGTTCTGAAAGGCGCTATATAATAAAATGTATTATTATTATTATTATTATTCACAATCTGCAATTGTGCTGTAGGATTGTAGGATGCAAGTCAGTGCACTCTTGTCCTCCACATCACACACAATGCATGGTGTGTGTGTGTGTGTGTGTGTGTGTGTGTGTGCATATATACAGTGAGCACCATAATTCATTGGACAGTGACACATTTTTTGTTATTTTGGTTCTGTACTCTAGCACTTTGAGTTTGAAAGGATACAATGGTAATGAGGTTGAAGTGCAGACTGTCAGCTTTAATTTGAAGGTATTTTCATCCATATCGGATGAACCGCTTAGAAATTATAGAACCTTTTGTACATAGCCCCCCCCATTTTCGGGCATCAAAAAATATTGGACAGTCTAACATAATGTATTCATCATTTTAAATATTTGGTCTCATATCCTTTGCATGCCATGACTTCCTGATTTCTGTGACCCAACAATATCAAAAGACTCTTGATATCTTATTTTCTGGTACTCCTACAAGCGATACTATAACTTCTCTGCATTTGAATTGATCTCTATGGGAATTGGGGGGTGGGGCTAGATTTAGCTGTAATTTATGCTGGAACAGTATGGAACACATGGTTGGTGAAATGGCTGCAAGTCATCAAGGGTCTGAGGTATCAAACAAGCCTCAAACCATCACTCTGCTGCCAGATATGCAGAAGATATGGATGGATCACTTTAAGGGTTGCTTCTCCTGACACATTTTCCTATTGAACTCTATGGAAAAATAAGTCAGGAGAAGAAACCCTTCAACTTATCCATACATATCTACTGCATATATGGCAGCAGAGTGATGGTTTAAGGCTGGTTTGATATGTCAGACCATTGATGACTTGGAGCCATTCAGCCAACCATGTGTTCCATACTGTTCCAGTGTAATTTACAGCTAAATCTAGTCCCACCCCCCAATTCCCATAGAGATCCATTCAAATGCATAGAGGTTATAGTATTGCTTGTAGGAGTACCAGAAAATAAGATATCAAGAGTCTTTTGATATTGTTGGGTCACAGAAATCAGGAAGTCATGGCAAGTCATCTGCTAAAAATATGGTGTCAATATCTCAAACCATTCAAATTCTACAGAGCTTTTTTTCCAGGTGAACCATTTCGGTTACCAAAGTTGTCACAAATTGTGGCAAGGTTCCAGAAAAGTCTCAATATGATTTATTTTTTTAAGTTTTACAATAAAATTTGATAATTGGCAATAAAAATTCATTTTTAGATGTGTTTTTGGTGTGTTTCATATTACACAACTAACTAGCCTACCCGTGGTCCCCAAAAAGCTCTCCAAACCCATGTAGCAGCACAGTGAATCTTGTATTCCACCAGAGCCCCATTAGCCAGAAATGCGTCCAACTATATTTAAATGGGATCAAATCTACACCACTTTCCTACATAAAATAAACCCCTGCATAATAATCAACAACAAACTCATCCTCATGTTATCTCTCCCTCATGTTACATCATGCATAAATTGCTCATTCATTTACCTGCACAACCTGCTGTACTGCATACAGAATTTACTAAAGTGGAACAATAACTACTAAACAGACACTTCAGACGCCATGTCATTCAAAAGAAACTCGGAACAGCTCGTCTCAGACACAAATAGATAGCCAGCTGCTATGTGTAATTTTGCTGGCTAGCTTTCCATTGTTACAATATATTAATGTTAGCTATATTCATTTAATTCAGAGGGATTCGTTTTATACATAACAGTGAATTCGCACTGGTATACCGGCAAAAAAATATGTTGCCTTACCACTCAGCGTCACTGAGACAACATCGCAAAAACATCTTTGGGCTAGGACCTGCTTCACAGAGAAACGCCTGAATAACCTCAACATAACTAACCAAAAACTGTATGAAAGAGATTGTTTAGTAAAAAGATGAACAGCCATCATTACCTAATGAATTATACTTTTCTAAATGGAATGTAGCTAGCTGCTACAAGCTAAAAATACTCTGCGCGATCTTGGTACGAACATTACGCTTAGACGCCTCCTCCTCTTAAGCACAATTTTTTCTATGTGACAACCTAACCCATTGTGTTGAATGAGGACTTGTCTGAAAGATAAGAGTCTTCGCTATTGGCTGGAATATTTAAAAACCCAATGGAAAGCAAATAACACTTGCAGTGGAGGCAGGTCGATACGAGATTTTCCCACTTCAGATAGGCCTGTTGTGCTATCAGTCAAAAAAATACACCCAATTGATGACGGTTTTGTGCAATAAAGTACAAAACCACTTTGGCTAAAATATACTAAGCCACGGGATTGGTACTCCAGAAACTGGCTGAGTTTCACAACGCCAAACTGAACACAGCCGAACTACTCATAATGAAGTGCAGAAAAGCACAAGTTTTAAAGTATTTTTTCTTGAAGTCTAAAGGTATAACGATTTTTCAAACCAAAGTTTTGTGAAATACAATTAAGCAACAGTTTACCAGCACAGTGTTTATGGTGTGACATCAAGTTGCAATACATGTTTGCGAATTAGGTTGTTGTTTCCAACATAACTTACAAAGTTTTAACTCGACGTTTTGGGCTTAAAAACCACTTTCCCAGAAGGAATGGATATATCTGAAGGATATTTAATCAAAATATTGAGGTGAGCAGTTTATTATATATTATTAAATTAATGAAATGTATAATTTAATAATTTCCGTCACGCAGCAGCAAGAGGTTAACAAGCAACCCCCCCACCCAGTCTATACCTACCCATGCGTGACATAGTGGATGATAGCATGTATGTGTGAGTTCATAAGTATATTTATTCATCATATAAAATTTGATTTCCGGGATAGCAAGAAGATAAACCCAACAATATGCCAAAAATGCAGTGAAAAGCCCTGCTCACTCAAATGCAAAATAAACATGTGAAATTATTGTCTCATTATACCACGTATTCTACTAGCAATATATGCTTCTAAATATAAAATAAATATACAATCCTGGTTTTACACATAGAGATGTTCCTTTCAAAATTCATTGGTCATTTATTGTCTGGTACAATCCGTTTGAGAAATATACAACACTTTATACTGCTATTACACTATCTGAAACATCGACTCATAATACCCCCCATGCCCTGCAAGCCTGTCTCAGTCATTACAGTTCATTCTGGTTTAATTGTCGGCTCATTTATCCAATAGAGTACATTATAATCTTTGCAACGGTATATGCCATGTCTTATTGGGTGCTTTGAACAATTCATTACAGCCCAGCATAACGGCAGTTTTCATTTTAACGGTCTAGTATTACGCAAGCTCTATAGAAAACGCATTAGGGAGGGGAGTATACCCTTCCGATATGTAAGTAGCACTGCTTCTAAAATGCGGTTGGTCTCGCTGGCTACATATGTCCGTTCGTTTTTCCACTCGAGCACTGTCTTTCCAATATGATTGATAGGCCTATTGTTATTTTTGCATTTTGAGTGCATTTCACATACTGTAGTGCAATTGTTAATTTTATATAGGCTACCGATTTTCATTGAAGATAGAACATTTGGTAGCATTTTAAAGATGGTGGAATACTATTTTATTTTCATGTTTCATACATAATATAGGCTATGGCATATATACTTGTCACTTAGGGCATGGAAAATGCTCCTTCCAATTTACTGTGCGCTGAAATATGGTAGATCAATGTAAAATTTTCCTTGGAGTCATTATGAATGGGAAACTCGTTAACATACAAAAGATTGAAAGGGCTGCACTCATGAGGCGTAACACCCCCACCCATAAACAATGACTAATCTGTGTAATAAAAAACACAACATTAGCAGATTAGACATTGAAAACCGAACAAAATTTTGCCAGATAAAATCACAAGACAAAAAAAAACTGAATACCACCGGCCCAAAGAGCAAAGATCAAAAGACTATCAAACAAGATAGCTACTCACTAGCACTGCAATCATAACAGAACCACCACACTGATGAGCATAAAACTCCAAATGATTGAATTAAATGTAGGCTGCTACCAATAGTGTGAAAATCCAAAGTAGCACCCTGGTTCCTAGATACCTACCCAAAACATTACTAATGCCCAGCTGTCTTCATTTAGGCGTGCCGGGCACGAGGCCACTTTAAACGTTTAACTCAAAAACCATTGGCCGACAGGACTAAGACCAAAAGCCTTGAAATGTGTACCCCAACCAGGGACTTAATCCCCACCCAGGATTACCTCAAAATAAAAAAGGCAAAATAATAAAGTAGTGGGCCGACGGAAAACCAAATCAACTGACCCACTTGGCGCCTACCTACCAGGGTTGCTCAAAACAAAAAACACCAAGGAACACTCACTATAAACTAAGACACAAACTTAACCAGTGCGCCACAAAACAAAATACGCTAAAATACGTCTCACCAAAGGTCAAGGAGGATCTAACACATACCGCCCGGGACAAAGCCTCACATGAAGTCTCACACACACAGAGAAAATTTTGGACGTGCCCTCCATTTCTTTCAAGTATGATCTTGACGAGCCATTACAAAGAATGAAGGTTACCAAGGAAACCCGGTCATCTACAACAACAGCTCTGCCTAAACTCTATGAGGGGCCCCCCTGGGATCAGTGCAAAAAAAAAAAAAGACTTGCTCACTCTCTGCACAAAAGTAAGCATACCCCAAACTTATGAGGAGTTCTACCATTCCCTTAACATTGCAAGTTAGGCCTAATACACTCACAGCACTTAACACAGCTACAAGTTGAGCAGAGCAAGATTAATTCAAAGAGGATATCCTTTTATACCCATTCATGATAGCATCACCGTTTACCTGTGGAATGTTCCAAACAAGTGTTTTTTAAACTTCCCAGTCTTTTTTCTTTTCTTCTTTTTGCCCCTGTCCCAACGTTTTGGAATGTGTTGCAGGCATCAAATTCAGAATTGGCATATATTTACAAAAATCAATAAAGTTGACAAGGTAAAACATTAAATATCTTTTCCTTGTACTGTTTTAAATTAAATATATGTAAAAGAGAATTTACAAATCACTGCTTTCTACTTTTATGTGCATTTTACATACTGTCCCAACTTTTTTGGAATTGAGGTTGGCACATTATCTGGATGTCAAGTATTACTTGGAAAAAATTACTGTTTTTAGGAACTCGTGTTGTTTTGTCATACTGTTTTTATTAAATATATTGTTTCTTTGCTAAAAAATAGCTAAAATGACAAAAAAATTAATTTAATTTAGTTGCTCAAACTGTTTTTGGATGATTAGAAGCAAAAAAATGCCTATATTCAAGTTACACAGTTTTTAGGGACTCATGCGGTTTCGTCATACTGGTTTTATTAAATATATTGTTGATTTACTAAAAGAAATAGCTAAAATGACAAAAACACATATTTAATTTAGTTGCTCAAACTGTTTTTGGATGGTTAGAAGCAAAAAAAAAAGCCTATGTTCAAGTTACACTGTTGTCTTACGTCACTTATGCCCCTTTGACTGAACAAAAGTGCTAAGACAAGTTAGCACGAAAAAGGCGGAAGTGCTTTTTTAAGTAAAATTTGAATGTTATGATATTTCTTTTAATAATTCTTTTTTTAAACATTGATAAAATATATCCACATCTTTTCTTAAAACATGAGTGTTTTTTATATGATGTTATAAATGCAATAAATGCAACCCTTTAAAGTTTTGTTTTTGTAAAATTATGAGAATGTCACTTATGCCCCTTGTGCACTAAACCCTCGATGTGATCCAGACACTGTCTATCAATTAATCCATCTAATATTGGTCTGGTATGATATACCAGATGGTCAATCATAGCCGACTTTTACATCTTTTTATTTTTATGACGGCTCTTTTATAATTGCAAGTTAGCTAGGCAAAAGTAAATAAGAACATACACTCATTCCTATATCCATTTATACGAAAGATGCAATATTTTTCATAATCTTCTATTGGCGGCGCTAGACATAAACCACCTTTTTTTCCAACAAAGTTGCACGGAAAAAAATTATTAAGTGTCTTGCAGACACGCCTCATTTTCATCAAATCTCCACAAACTTCTTGTTGGATGAATTTTGCTTTCAACACAAACGGTGTTACAGAAAGCCAAGGGGATCATATACTGAACTTGACCATGGAGAGAAGTCCTCTTCAGGTGAGCGGTTGGTTTTTCACTTGATTTGGAAAGTAAAGGTGTCATTCTCAATATTCCACTGTATTCCCAGTGCTCTGTCAACTGGCAGCTTTTCACGATCAAGGTCCAGTTCTTTCATCAGTTTTGCTTTGTCTTCTTTTGGGTAGCACTGGTCGACTATTGCTGACCCACTTGGTCAACTTGAATCCTCCTTCAGCACAGACATCTCTGAGCTCTTTTACAAGCACTATAGCATGCTCTTCTGTGGCTACAGATCATTCATTTACATAACAGTTCTGCTTGATGGTAGATACTAGCTCTGTATTGTACTTGTCATTATTGTCATCAGCAGTTCTCTGAAGTGCAAAGTTGGCACAGCTTGGGGATGAAACGGCTCCAAGGAGATGGACTGTCATCCTGTATTATTCCAGCTTTGAGTCTATGTTGCCATTGGGCCACCATAGAAACCGCAAATAATCTCTTCTTGACGGAATCTCAGTAGAACTTCAAGGAGTGTGTTGGATAAATCCAGACCCTGCAGGAGTTCACTGTAGAGGGATGTGCCTTGATTTGAGGCTGTACAGTCAAATACAACTCTGATCTTCTGTTTCTGTTTATGGTAGACACCATGATGGGGTATGTACCATATCAACTTTCTATTGATATGCTTGGACACTGCACTCTGTGAACAGCCAGCCTCCTTAGCGATGACCTTTTGTGGCTTACCCATCTTCTGGAGGGTGTCAATGATGGTCTTCTGGCCAATTGTCAAGTCTGCAGTCTTCCCCATACTGAACCAAACTGAGATAAACTTTGCAGGTGTTTTGAGTAAATTAGATGATAGTGTGACACTCAGTCTAAAACATTCATTCTCTGAAATAACTGAAGTAAATGCTGATTTTCGACACACTATTCTAATTTCTTGAAATACAGTTTTGGGGGTTTTCTGGAGCTGTAAGCCAAAATTATGAAAAATGAAACAAATAAAGGCTAGAAATAGTGTGTAATGAATCTATAATCTATGAAAGTTTCACTTTTTGTATGGAATTATGGAAAAAAAAAAACTTTTCCATGATATTCAAATTTTTTGGAAAGGATCTGTATATACCTACCGCGACCTAGCATCACAAGCTAATGCTTATTTTATATAGGCAATATTAGCTAGACACGACTTTAGCTCCCAAACCGTTTATCAAGGCAATGCTGCGGCGCTACAGTTGCCGGTTTGTCAGGCCACAGCATTAGTAGCTATGGTCAGTAGCAGTTCATGGAAATTAAGTTTTAAATTAAGTTTTGTTCGGTAATACTCATTTGAGCATCTCGGGACAATAGAAAAAGACCGTATGTGCGTTTTTTGTTTTATTTTTTCCTCACGATACATCGTTGAGCTCACTGGAAGTCAGCTATTTTCCCATAGGAATACATTGAGCAGCAGAGACCAACCAACCTAGTGACGTCACAACCGCAGTTGGTCCAAGATGGCTGTGCCCTAGTGGAAAAAAAGCAAATTTCAACTTCTTTTTCCAGCAAATACGGGTCGGTTTGAAATTTGAACTCACGGTCATATCTAATTTAAGGTAAAAAGCTAACGAACCAGAGCCACTTTACCAAGTGCTTCATGTCCCCTTTAAGTATTTGAAATGAACTACAAATGTTATGGTACAGTGCATGACATTATTAATAAATACTATTTTGCCAAATTGTCGTTTTCATTGTTTAGACATTACTGCCATGGTGAAGCAAGCTATTTATAACTTTGTGTGTGAACAATCAATTGAGGTAATCGTTACTTAAGGTCTTTTAGTTACTGTCAGTACGATCTAAGCAGTAGCGGAATCAGGCCAGATCATCTCATGCTACCAGTAAAACAGAACAGTAAGATGCCTTAAACATAATACAGACGTATTATATTTATAGGCTACTGCCTAGGTCATGCTGTCAGTTACTGTCACAAGCTGACCTTACAGTTTCCTCTGAGAAATGTCTGTTTATTTAACTACAAAGCCAGTAGTTGCCGCAACAATTTGGGTTGTGGTGCTTCACATTTTGATTGAGCGAATAAATGCCTCTCTTGCGAGAAGAGCTCATATTAGCTGCGGTTGTTACGTGTTGCGTGTTTTCTACAGTCTATGCTTCGCGCAATGATCTCTGGTCATTCAACAAAAATAGTCTGAGTAAGTGTAGCAGTGTTTGTTTTTTCATAATATGCCAATAGGCCTATTACAGATCCGTCTATGACCCAACCACATTCACATCATGCATGTTATTCATTTCGCTCAACAAAAATGTATGGTCTGAGTAGCTACTGCTTTTTAACATAGGCTATTGCCTACCAGCTGCCAGTAATTAAATGGTTTTCAATAAATATGCCGACTGTTATTGGCTAACTTTTTATTTAGTGAATGGTTGTCATGTTTTGTAGGATAGACTATAGCCTAACAATTTAGGCTAGTTTTATTTTTACTAGTTTTACTTTTTTTTTTAAAAGCAACATTTTATTAGGAAGACATGACAGTAATTTGGGTGCAAATTTGCTAACTGTTTAAAACAAAACGTAAATGTCTTAAAAAAATAGTTTAACCGACTAGTATTTCCCGACTAGCAGGAGCACCGTTGCAGCTAGCCGACTCGTCCCGCACTCGTCCCACACATCCCTAATGGTAGCTAGGCCTATAGCATCCAGTCCAAGTGCACGCTTGATCAGAGTGGAACAAACGTAACATAGGCCTAACGTTTGTTTCGTTCATCGCACATACACTACACATTCATAAAAAAATGAAAATGGTCTCTTTTTTTATAAAAGGATATGTGGAAATGTAATGCATTAGCTTATATAAATGTAATTTGTTTAATAGAAGGGTGTGTGGAAATGTAATTTATTTCAATAAAATTATAAATGTGCTCGGCGGCATGGTGGTGCAGTGGTTAGCACTGTCGCCTCACAGCAAGAAGGTACCGAGTTCGAATCCCGGCCGAGGGCCTTTCTGTGTGGAGTTTGGATGTTCTCCCCGTGTCCGCGTGGGTTTCCTCCGGGTACTCCGGTTTCCTCCCACAGTCCAAAGACATGCAGGTTAGGCTAATTGGAGACTCAAAATTGCCCATAGGTATGAGTGCGTGAGTGAATGGTGTGTGTGCCCTGTGATGGATTGGCGGCCTGTCCAGGGTGTATTCCTGCCTCTCGCCCGATGCATGGGATAGGCTCCAGCACTCCCCGTGACCTTGACCAGGAATAAGCGGGTTAATGGTTAATGGATGGATGGATATAAATGTGCTTAGGATGATTCACCGGACATTATGACTGGCAAGATTTTAATTTGTCAGACTTTGACATTTTTTGCCGGTAAAAAAACGCTAATTACCGGATAACGGAAAGCCTGCTATACACCCTGAGTTACATCTTGGTGGATGATAGATGGTGATGAGCAGAACAGATATGTTGCATTTTAAAATCATGTTCAAAAGTTGAGAAATCACCAATATTAATTTTTTTACAGGAACCAGAGTATAAGGTTGCAATACCACCACCCCTACCCTGTTAAAAAAAAAAGCTATACCCTGGGGGGCAGGCTTCAATTAAGGTGGCTGGGGCATCTGATTTTAGCCAGATCTCTGTTAAAAACAGGCAGTCAACCATATTATCAATTATAAGGTCATTTATAAGAAAAGTTTTACCTGAGTGAGACCTAACATTCAAAAGTGCCATTTTCCGGTTCAATGGTTCATTAGAAACAGGCTTAGGTTTAAAAGTAGCCTGAATCGTATGTAAATTATGAGTAGATCTGACAACATCAGCATAGTTTTTACAAGGCCTGTTATCAGTAATCACCGGAATGGCTGTATTATACTGTTCAGTTGTTCTAATATTGCTGTTCGACTGAAAAGAGGAAGTAGCTAAGGCAGGATTACATCCGGTGGAGTGTCAAAACCGTCATGCACATGGGATAACCAAGGGGCTAAAGAGGGTTTTGTAATGTATATTTGCAGACAACATACGTGAGCCCAATCGATTCTGGTGTAGACCATTGTAGGGACAATGGACTACATTTCCATTCATTTCACAGGAAACCCAAAAGACATTTAAAACACGGCCACAGCCAATCATGTCTCTTGGAAATACGAGACACTAAGGGTCATAAAACTAAAACAGATAAAACTGAACGCATTCCAGTCTGTCCCCCCAACCCAATTTACTTCACTCTTCCATCTCTTCCTAGATAGTGCTGACATTTTGTCAGCTGCAAAGGTGGATCTCCATTGCACCAGCAACACCGCGGCAGCAGCATCAAAGGCCGCGGAGAGAGACGCAAACGGGTTAGCTTGCCTACGGCATCTAACCATAGAACTGAATTAACACAACTCCGACCGATGTGTGTTCCAGCCACGGACAAAGATGCAGGCGATAACCAGACGACCCGCATCCCTACCAGGATAAGAAAGGCCAAAGCAGGAGACGCCCTCACCATCCACCTCACGGACAAGCCAGCTATAATCAACTCACCGCGGACTTCAGTAAGACTGATCAAACATCCCAGGCATTAGTTTAGGATTTTAGTCTGAACTGTTTATCGGTAATTTGACATCTCGACTTTGTGCGATAATTGTGATGCTCTCACTCCCGTCCTTTTGTGTCCTGTGTTTTACCTGTTTCCTCTCGTATTGTGTCTGTTTGTATTCCTGATTGTTTCCCCTGTGCTGCAGTCTGGGCGTGGTTTTCCCTTTCGTATCACTCTGTTCCACTGCTCTGTCTCCGCCTATCCCTTCCCTTCTCTCCGCATGCATTCTGCACACTCTCTGCTCCGTTAATCACTAACGCATACATTTTCACGCTGCACTTAATTGATACCTATTAACTCTCGTAGTCACCCGCTGTTCTTTGTCCTGTGCCAGTTCGTTAAGTCTCTTTGTAGTAATACCCTGGTCTTGTCTCGTTTGGATACTCAGTATCTAGTCCTGTCTTGCCTGCTAGAAACTCTAGTTTGAATCGGCGTTAACTCTCTATTTTCCAGTCTTGTCCAGCTTTAATTAGCTCTCGCCAGGAACAACGTCAACACGCTGTTCATTCTGTCCTGCCTCGCTGTTACTAACTCTGTTCTGCTTCCAAGTCTACCAGCCTGCAGCTCTTTGTGCAATCTGCCTGTGCTCCAGTTCTGCCCACCTACAGCTGTGTGTGCATCCTGCCTGTGCTCCAGTCCTGCAAGCCTGCTGCTGTGCATGCATCCTGCCTGTGCTCCAGTTCTGCCCACCTACAGCTGTGTGTGCATCCTGCCTGTGCTCCAGTCCTGCAAGCCTGCTGCTGTGCATGCATCCTGCCTGTGCTCCAGTTCTGCAGGCCTGCTGCTGTGTGTGCATCCAGCCGGTGCTCCCGCTATGCTATCCTGCAGCTGTTCGTGCCCACTCCACTCTGCCTGTCTGCCGCTCCCCGCTCCTCCTCTGCTCAACCTGCCCGGATTCCTGCCACTGCCCAGTCCCTAGCCTCTCCCGCTCCTGCTGATCCCCTGCTAATCCATATCTGGTGTTGTCTTGTCTGTCTCTCTCCCTATGCTTCAGGAGGTTTTGTCAAAGCAATAAATTATTGGAACTATTGGAAATTCCTTGTGTGTGTTGAGTTGTGCATTTGGGTCCAGTCCCTGCTCGGAACCGTAACAATAATAGCTGTATAAACGTGTTGCGCTGGTTAGCAAGCTAGCCGGCTGGCCTACCGTTTCATTGCTAATGCTAACTAACCAAAGCAGGCCTCATGGTTTGCTCCTCTTTTCTTTAACACGTACTAACATTCGCATGATATGGTCTCAATTCAACTTACTGTAGATAAATATGTTATTTTGTGAAATAAGTGTGTGAACTTATTTATAGTAACGTCAGATTTGAGATCAATAACCACCATCGTGCTGCGACACAGTTAGCTTGCTCCACGTGATTCCTTTGTTCCCTGAACGCACACGTGGCATAGGCCTACAAACCGACACATACACACACATATGTGCATACACACACACACAAATGCTACAATACGTACACAACACAATATGTCTATTTAGTAGAATGTAATATTCATGTTTTTGCTTGTTTAATAAATCTATTTTTGTTAAACCTGGTGTCTGTTTTGATGTTGTATGAACACGAGAGCTGAGTCAAACCTAATCATTAGAACGTAATACCTTCAACCCTTATGAATTATTAGTTATTAGTGCTTTGATGGTAAATTGAAGTAGTAGTAATTATAATCCATAATAATCAAATGAGACTGATTTCATTTTAACCTAACTTAAGAATAATAAGGGTAAACCTCATTATTCCATAGTTATTGCCTATATTTCTGGCATCCCATGTAAGAGTTTATATATATACAGTGTGGCAGCCATCCGGAGGCAGCCCACGGAATGGTGATTGAGGGGAAATATGTGCCAGCCCCGCTGGCTCCACCCCCTTCCCTTATTTGGGCTGGCAGGAAGTGAGCACACCTGTACTCCATTCTCTCTCTCAGGCCCAGGGATAAAAAGCCAACAACGAAATCACTTCGGGGCAAAGTACCATGAGGGAAACGTGTTGTGTGTGAGTGAGAGTGAGAGTGAGAGTGAGAGTGAGAGTGAGAGAGAGAGAGAGAGAGAGAGAGAAATTGTGTTTGGATTTTTGGATAACGACTTGGACTGTTTTGGAGAACCCCATTTCCCTCCGTGTCATGTTGGATTCCCTTTGTCCATGTTTTCCCCGTTGCTACAGACTGGGCGTGTTCCTTCTGTTTGTTTCACTCTTTTTCCCCACTCCGGTTTCAACCTATCTCCTTTCCCCGTTGCTGCATGCATTCCGCACCTGTCAATTATTCAATCACCCTCGTTTACATTCCGCACGCTTTCTTTATTGTTTTCAATTTCACTCCCCTATTTAACCCTCCGGCTGGCTGCTATTCAGCGCCAGTTCGTTAACGTTCTCCGTTTGTATCCTGGTCTTCGAATCCCTGTCCTGCGCCCTAAAGACTTCAGTTGGTTTGACTCTGTGCTTTACTGCTCTAAACCTTCTGTGTTGTTAACTAGCCCTGTCTGGTTGCGGTTTCCCTGCCTGAACTTTGCCTGTCTTTAATTACCTTCATCTACTGTGTCTGCCAGTCTGTAGCTGTGTACCACTCCCTGTGTGTGTTGCGGTACCTCTGCCTCCATCTGACGTTGCGCCCACAGTTGGGTGTTCTGCCTTTCCACCCTACAGTGGTTCCTGTCCGGCCGTGGCTACCGCCATTGCTACGGTTACGGTTCCAGCCTCCACTGTGACCCTGCTGCTCCAACCGGGCCAACCAGAGCTCAGCTACACTGCTCTGCCTTGCCGTATCCAGCCATATCCCTTCCTCTGCTTCCAGTCCAGTTCCGGTTTGGAACTCCAGTCTTCTGAATCAAGTCCAGTTCCGGTTTGGAACAATTCCATGTTCCAGTGATTCCGTTCCTGTTGGACTATCCAGTCCAGATCCAGTCCAGTTCCGGTTTGGAACTCCAGTCTCCTGAATCAAGCCCAGTTCCGGTTTGGAACAACTCCATGTTCCGGTGATCCAGCTCCAGTAATCCGTTCCAGTTTCCTGTCCTGTCCAGTTCCGGCTTGGAACATCCGGTGACTGTTCCAGTCCAGCTCCGGCTTGGAGCATATTCAAGTGCCGGAGAAATCCCTGTCCTTTCCATTATTGTTGTGTTTAATCTGTGTACGGCTTGGGACTACCCCAAGCCTCCTAAATAAATTACCTTTTCTGTCCTCCTGTCTCCTGGTCATTGCATTTGGGTCCAGCCCGTGTTAGGTTCGTGACAGAACGAACTGGCCTAAAAATGGACCCAGCTGACCTAGAGCAGATTCGCCACGCCTTCTCCTGCCAAACCGCGGTCAGTGACCAACAGGGCCGCCGTTTGGACGACGTGTTGGAGGTGCTGAGGGGGCTTACGGAGCAGGTCACCCAGCTATCGCTTCACCAGCCTCTTCCTTGGATCCCTGTGGGTCCGACCCCCCCAACGCTCGAACAGCCTCCCGAGGTTCCGGCTCCCTCTCCGAGCCGGGAACCCAGAGTTCAACACCCCAAATTATACCGCGGAGGTTTGGGGAGGTGCCGTGAATTCCTAATGAAGTGCGACATTGTCTTCCGAATGCAGCCCACCTCCTTCGCCTCTGACCCATGCAAGATCGCTTTTGTAATGAGCAGCCTGGGAGGCAGTGCCCTGGAGTGGGCCACATCCGTGTGGGGGAGCCAATCTTCAGCCTGCAACAACTTCGCCATCTTCACCTCCGAGATGCGATGCGTCTTCGACCACCCAGTCTGTGGTCGAGACGCCACCCAGCGCCTTCTCCAGGTTCGGCAGGGCAGTCGCAGTGTGGCGGAGATGGCAATTCAATTCCGTACCCTCGCTGCTGAGGCGGGATGGAATGACACCTCTCTTCAGGGGGCCTTTCGTCAGGCCCTCAGCGAGGAGCTAAAAGATCAGCTGGCTACTCGGGAGGAATCCAACTACCTTAACAGCCTCATCAGTTTGGCTATCGCCATAGACAACCGCCTCAGAACCCGGGCCCATGAACGAGGGAAGAATCCCTCCCGTATTCCGCTCTCCACGCTTCCCAGTGTTCGACAGTCCTCCCCCTTCAAGGGGTCGAGAGTCTCATCTATGCCCTTCGAGGAGGAACCCATGCAATTGGGCAAAATCACGGTGGACACCGAGGAGCGCCAACGACGGTTCCTGACCAAGTCTTGCTTTTATTGTGGCAAAACAGGCCACCAGATCGCCACATGTCCTGTCCGCCCAAAAGGGATGGCTCGCCAGTGAAACTGGGCGTACTGACGAGCCCTATTATTCCTGACCATGCTGCCCAGAACCGCCTAGAATTCAAGGCCACTCTCCTTTGGAAGAGCAACACCGCGTCCTCACCTGCCCTTATCGACTCCGGGGCCGATGCCAATTTCATAGACATATCCTTTGTTAAGAGGTTCGGGATTCCCACCGAAGCCCTATCTACCCCTATTACTGCTCTCGCTCTGGACGGTAGGAGTTTGGGGTTAGTCACCCACTCCACCGTTCCCCTCCAATTAGTTTTATCAGGCAATCATTGGGAAACTACTCCTCATTCATTCAAAACAATCCTCCATGGTTCTAGGGCAGACCTGGCTTCGCCTCCATAACCCGCACATCGATTGGCGCTCCGGTCGTATCCTGGCATGGAGCAGTCATTGTTTAGCCAACTGTCTCCGTTCTGCTCTACCCCCCGCCAGGGGCCAAACATAACAAATCCATTCAACCTGTACCCGACCTAACGAATGTTCCCTGCCAATATCACAACCTGGCGTAAGTTGTTTGCAAGTCACATGCTCTGTCTATGCCTCCTAATAGACCCTACGACTGTTGCATCGACCTTCTGGCTGGAGCCAAGCTTCCATCTGGCCGCCTCTACAGTCTGTCGGGTCCGGAGAAATTAGCCATGGAGACCTATATTCATGAGTCACTTGCATCAGGTATAATCCGACCCTCTTCATCCCCGGTTGGTGCAGGGTTCTTTTTTGTTGGAAAGGAGGACGGTTCGCTGCGGCCCTGCATGGACTACCGGGGCCTCAACGGAGTTACCATCCGGAACAAGTATCCTCTCCCTCTAATTAACACCGCTTTTGAACCCCTCACCCAGGCAGTTACCTTCACTAAGCTCGACCTCCGCAACGCGTACCACTTGGTTCAGATACGCGAGGGGGATGAGTGGAAGACTGCCTTTAATACCCCGCTTGGCCACTATGAGTATTTGGTGGTCCCCTTCGGCTTAACCAATGCCCCAGCAGTCTTCCAGGGGATGGTGAATGACGTGCTACGTGACCTGTTGGGAAAATTTGTTTTCGTTTACATTGACGATATTCTTATTTTTTCAAAGAACCCACAGGAACACGTCCTCCATGTTCGGGAGGTTCTCCAGCGACTTCTGGAAAACCAGCTCTTCGTCAAGGCCGAGAAATGCTCCTTCCACACCTCGTCTGTACCGTTCCTCTGCTTCATTATCGAGGAGGGCAGAATCCGGGCGGATCCTGCGAAGGTCAAGGCGGTGACAGAATGGCCCCAACCTTCTACACGTAAGCACCTCCAACAGTTCCTTGGCTTCGCAAATTTTTACCACCGGTTCATCCGTAATTACAGTGTCATTGCTGCCCCACTAACCAAACTCACTTCCACGTCCATTCCCTACTGTTGGAATCCCGAGGCACAACTTGCCTTCGAACAGCTCAAGGTCCGGTTTTCCACAGCCCCTATTCTCTGTCACCCTGATCCTACCCGCCAGTTTACTGTGGAGGTTGATGCCTCCGACACCGGTGTTGGGGCCATTCTGTCCCAGCGAGCCGCCTTGGACAACAAGCTCCACCCCTGCGCATTGTTCTCCCGGAGACTGTCCTCCGCGGAACGCAACTATGACGTCAGGGATCGGGAAATATTGGCCATAAAGCTGGCACTGGAGGAGTGGCGTCACTGGCTGGAGGGGGCAGGTAACCCATTTATTGTCCTCACGGACCATCACAATTTGGTGTACATTAAGTCGGCCAAGAGGCTTAATGCCCGTCAGGCTAGGTGGTCACTGTTTTTTGCCCGTTTTAATTTTTCCGTAACCTTCCGTCCCGGTTCCCGCAATACCAAGGCAGATGCCTTGTCCCATATTTTTTCCCCCCTTTCCAGTCCTGCTGATCCGGAGCCCATTCTACCGGCGTCCTGTGTTGTGGCTGCGGTGTCCTGGGAGATCGAGGAGACCGTGAAGGCCGCCCAGGCTTCCCAACCGGACCCCGCAATAACCCTAACTCCTCTCTCTTTGTGCCCGACTCCGTCCATTCCCAGGTCCTTGAATGGGTTCACGCCTCCCGTCTGGCTTGTCACCCAGGTGTTGCCAGAACCATCGCCCTGGTCAGGAGGAGTTTTTGGTGGCCCACCCTCAAGGGGGATACCCGTGCCTTCGTCCTGGCCTGCCCTGTTTGCGCCAGGAGCAAGGCATCCCACCCGCCTCCCTCCGGTCTTCTCCACCCCCTCCCTGTCCCGGGCCGTCCTTGGAGTCACATTGGCGTGGACTTCGTCACCGGTCTGCCTTTGTCAGAGGGTAACACCACTATTCTGACAATTGTAGACCGGTTCTCCAAGGCGGTTCACTTTATCCCTCTTCCCAAACTCCCTTCCGCCCTCGAAACAGCGGAGCTCCAGGTGCAGCACGTGGTCAGGCTGCACGGGATCCCCTCCGACATCGTTTCTGACCGTGGGCCCCAATTCTCCTCCCAGGTTTGGAAGGCGTTCTGTGTGGCCCTGGGTGCGTCTGCGAGTCTGTCGTCTGGGTTCCATCCCCAGACTAACGGCCAGGCGGAGAGGGCGAACCAGGACCTGGGGGCCGCCCTGCGGTGCGTGACTGCTCGCAATCCCTCTTCCTGGAGCCGTTTCCTCCCTTGGGTGGAGTATGCGCATAACTCCCTTAAAAGCACGTCCACGGGGATGTCCCCCTTCGAATGTTCCTTGGGGTACCAACCTCCCCTCCTGCCGGTCCAGGAAGCTGAGGTGGCGGTTCCTACCGTCAAGTCCCACCTCCTTAGGTGCAAGCGGATGTGGAGACTCACACGCACCGCACTCCTTCGCTCCAATTCCCGTACCCAGCGCCTGGCGGACCTTCACAGGACCGCAGCCCCGCAGTACAAGGCCGGTCAGCAGGTCTGGCTTTCCACAGCCACTATTCCCCTTCAAGCTACCTCAAAGAAACTTCAACCCCGTTTTATTGGTCCCTTCACCATTGTTTGTGTTATTAACCCCGTTTCCGTTAAACTCTCCCTCCCTGTTTCCCTTAAGATCCATCCTGTGTTTCACGTGAGTCAAATTAAGCCTGTCGCCTCCAGCCCCCTCAGTGCCCCGGCGGTCACTCCACCTCCGCCCTGGATCATCGACAACGCCCCGGCCTACACGGTGAGTCACATACTCGACATTCGCCGTAAGGGCCGGGGCTTCCAATACCTTGTCGACTGGGAGGGATATGGCCCCGAGGAGCGGTCCTGGCTCCATAAGAGCCTCATCTTGGACCACTCTCTCATCCGCGACTTCCACAACCTGTTCCCGGACAAGGCTAGGCCTCCAGGTACGCCAGGTGGCGTTCATTGAGGGGGGGGGTACTGTAACGTTCCGTTCCCATCCTGTCCGTTTTCCATGTTTTACCATTTCCCTCCGTGTCATGTTGGATTCCCTTTGTCCGTGTTTTCCCCGTTGATACAGACTGGACGTGTTCCTTCTGTTTGTTTCACTCTTTTTCCCCACTCCGGTTTCAACCTATCTCCTTTCCCCATTGCTGCATGCATTCCGCACCTGTCAATTATTCAATCACCCTCGTTTACATTCCGCACGCTTTCTTTATTGTTTTCAATTTCACTCCCCTATTTAACCCTCCGGCTGGCTGCTATTCAGCGCCAGTTCGTTAACGTTCTCCGTTTGTATCCTGGTCTTCGAATCCCTGTCCTGCGCCCTAAAGACTTCAGTTGGTTTGACTCTGTGCTTTACTGCTCTAAACCTTCTGTGTTGCTAACTAGCCCTGTCTGGTTGCGGTTTCCCTGCCAGAACTTTGCCTGTCTTTAATTACCTTCATCTACTGTGTCTGCCAGTCTGTAGCTGTGTACCACTCCCTGTGTGTGTTGCGGTACCTCTGCCTCCATCTGACGTTGCGCCCGCAGTTGGGTGTTCTGCCTTTCCACCCTACAGTGGTTCCTGTCCGGCCATGGCTACCGCCATTGCTACGGTTACGGTTCCAGCCTCCACTGTGACCCTGCTGCTCCAACCGGGCCAACCAGAGCTCCGCTACACTGCTCTGCCTTGCCGTATCCAGCCATATCCCTTCCTCTGCTTCCAGTCCAGATCCAGTCCAGTTCCGGTTTGGAACTCCAGTCTCCTGAATCAAGTCCAGTTCCGGTTTGGAACAATTCCATGTTCCCGTGATTCCGTTCCTGTTGGACTATCCAGTCCAGATCCAGTCCAGTTCCGGTTTGGAACTCCAGTCTCCTGAATCAAGTCCAGTTCCGGTTTGGAACAATTCCATGTTCCTGTGATTCCGTTCCTGTTGGACTATCCAGTCCAGATCCAGTCCAGTTCCGGTTTGGAACTCCAGTCTCCTGAATCAAGCCCAGTTCCGGTTTGGAACAACTCCATGTTCCGGTGATCCAGCTCCAGTAATCCGTTCCAGTTTCCTGTCCTGTCCAGTTCCGGCTTGGAACATCCGGTGACTGTTCCAGTCCAGCTCCGGCTTGGAGCATATTCAAGTGCCGGAGAAATCCCTGTCCTTTCCGTTATTGTTGTGCTTAATCTGTGTACGGCTTGGGATTACCCCAAGCCTCCTAAATAAATTACCTTTTCTGTCCTCCTGTCTCCTGGTCGTTGCATTTGGGTCCAGCCCGTGTTAGGTTCGTGACAAGCTATATTCCTTACATTTATGGCGCCCCGTCGAGGATATTCTCTACATTTATGGTGCCCGGGTGAAGACTGGTAAGACGAACATGTTTTAATTGTCTATCACCATTACTGCTAAATGTATATGTAAACACCTTGCGTGAGTAATACTCCACATGTAGGAATATAGAGGCATGTTCCCTACACCATCCCCTTTATAAAGTGCAGAGCATTCCCAAAAAATATTAGAATTGTCAATAAAACCGAAAGCCTGTGACGTACATTGAGACTGAAGCCAGGAATTAAGACTCAGAACGTCCAATCCCATGGCCTAGCGTAGGGATGGGGCCAGAGATAAAAATGTATTTACCACTTTTCTTTAAAAAATTTAAAAGACTAAGAAAATCTCGTTTCAGCAGCTCTGATTGTTGCCGAGGAATGTCATTTGTACCAACATGGATAATGACATTTTTAACAGTGGAATACTTTGTGAACAGACCAGGAAGTTCAAACATTAAATCAGAGACTTTAGCGCCCGGATAACACACAGTTCCTGCCAACTTTGTCTTTATGTCTCTGACAATGGAGTCAATGATAATGAACATTTTTGGAGAGAGGGATGGTGAGGTCATTGGTGGCGATCCTCGAGTCCGCAATGGAGCAGCATCCCGGGAGCTAACCCGACAGCAACCCCGCTTGCGGTGCATTAGAGACGGGGAGAGAAGGGTACCTGGTGGTGGCCCTGCAAGACGGACAGCAGGTGATGGAGATCGCCTGGCTACAGTCAACTGTGATCCATGTTGCACAGGAGGTAGGGAAGGTTGTAGACCGGCCAGGGAGGGGAAATCATGTTCACCAAGGATGTCAAATTTGATCTCCAGCAAGACATCCTTAGGAGGAGGGAGACAGGGAGAGTGCTTGCCACCGTATTTTCCCCTGCCAACAACTGACCAGGACTCAACTCGACTGGGAGTCGAGCTAGCTGCAGCCTTGGGTCTAGCTCCCTGGAGGGTCCATCGATCATCAGGCTGGACTGGGGCAGCATCAGGACACACAGCGATGGAGTTTGGACAGTTCCATGGGACAGTGGCGTCAAACTCATCATGTAACGTTAGTGGCAATGGTACCAGGACCCACGGCGATCAAGGAGTTGAGGAGCAGCTCATCATCTTTAATCTGATGGAGCACGGATATTCTGCCCTCCAACTCAATGATTTTATGGCTCAGACGCCGGCAGGCATCACATCCAGGTGGAGAGGTGTAAGACTGAAAATTATTGATCCTTTGGATTGTCAGTCATAAACCCTGGGTTACTGAGCTGGTGGCGACTTCCTTGAGGGTGCAATAAAACAATTCACCTGGTGGCCTAAGAATCTACTGTTCTACCCACCACGTTGCATCTTTGCCTCTTCACACGGTACTTCCAACTCCACTGCCCTACAGCTATGAGCCACAAAAAGCACAAAGTCATAAACGACAGCTGGAATTAATGGACATTAGAGGCTGAAACAAGCACTCTTCAGCACATTGAAGCGTTGCGACCCTTTGACTCCTAATGACGCCAGGAACCCAGGGCTGTTTACAGGCCGTAAAAGGCCTAGGTTCTTGGAAAATATTCTGGACTGAAACAAAGCTGTATGTATAAAGCATCTTATGTACGTGCATGTGAATAACTGGACAATATGATAAATGTGGTGGATTAGGATTAATACCAATTGAAATGTGGGGTATGTGAAAGTATAAGAGGGGGCAAAATACATGGGAAGAAATAAAGAATGTGTTTGGAAGGAGGATTGTAGGTTATCAGGGATGCGCTTGTCCACATAAGTATCTGGATCACAGAGTGGCCATCACCTGGACCTCACCTGGTATCTAGATAAATGACAGGTAAAATCATAAGATCACGTGCCGCCGTACAAAGTATCTTATTGCTATCACTAGATCTGGGGGGGGGGGGAGTAGACTATGCAGTTTCTCTACCTGGAGGAGAAGGGGGGTCTCTTGGTGGTGAGGTTTTACAGCCCTCTTCCTGGCCAGAACGTATTTGGACAAACAAAGGGAATTGTGGAATGTGGAAAGCCTGCCCGGGATTGCATTTAAGGGAAGTCCAAAGGGATATTCGAGGAGAATCTGCTTAACAGGTCTCCTGGTGCCATGGTACCATAGTTATTCCAGTATGGGGAAGCTGTAGTCAGACTCTCCAAAAGTTCGCACATCATCCGCACATCTCACCTTGTGTCTTCTGTGTAGCGATTGCTAGGTATGACAAAGTATTTTACTCTGTACTCTATTTGAATATATTATGTTTTCATCTGTAACTGTAAATTGATTATTTTAAGTAAAGAACCTACCTGGTAAACAAAATCGTTAAACTTGATTTGTGTGGTTTCTCTGAAATAGACATACTATCTCTCTTAACAGGTAATGAGTTGATTAATTTCCTCAGTCTGGGTTACCCCCTCTGCTGATCTAGGGAGGTTGTTTATTTAAGCTTAATGTATCACGGAGTATTGCACCCGTAGAACTATGTCTTAAGTTAGATCATCTCCGCATAGCGTTTATACATGTTGAGAACGGGGGTTGCCAATATTACCTTCTTGGGTCCCTGAGCCTTATTGGATAGGCTATACCTCACGAAGTGGCCTCTTCCGCAACCTCTGAGATAAACACAGATATCTAGTCAGCCGCGAGAGGTGTACATAAACGGCCGTATGTAACACCCGGTGGAACCAACGCATCCAGTTCAGAGAACAGGCTCAAGAGTACGGGAGTAAATTTTACATAGCAATTAGATATTAATAATTAAATTAGAGTCAGATAAATGAGTATAGAATCAGCGTTGGTGGCTGACAGTCAATATAATGCACACCGGCTGCCTTTTTGGATAAGCTGGGGTCAGCCCAGACCAGACTTAAAGCGGCAAAGTGGTACTATTGCCTCTGACACGTGGTCAATTATTAGTTGATCCCACGAATCTAAAGAGCAGTCGCATTCGGTTGCAAGAACGGTAATATTTAAACAGAACTCTTAACTTTTCCCACAGCAACAGCGGAAAACATCATGCCTAAACCTTCGCTCCGAGCTATTCCCTCATTGGTCTAGCTGCGCGGGATTTACAGAGGTGAGTGGTGGCATATTCAATTGTATAGTCAATCGGTCGAACAGTAAAATAAAATAATAATATGATAAAATAATAAAAAGCTAAAATCGTGCTAAAAATAATAAAATGATAAAATGATAAAATAAAATAATAAAATAATGATAAAGAGCTAAATTAATAAAATAACAATAAAATGAACAGTGAACTTGGCGAATTCCGAGCTCTGTCCCACGCAAACTGTCAGCAGACTCTGACGTGTTCTCAGACGACGGAAACAAGCCAATTCACAAACTGCCTGTTGTTTTGCACTCAGTTTTTCTCAAATGAGATGACCTTTGTCTGTGGTTCAGAATTATTCTTTTGAAAAACATTAGGTGTGGTTGTGAAAACACACCTTTTGTTACTCTCCATACTGCTTATTATTCCGCCACTTTTTGAGAACCTATCTCCTACGCCATTCACACCATTAACATAACTCATATTATATTCATACCTCATATTATACCTTTATACACCCTCCAGGTCGCTATTCCTTTTTATCTTTATACCATACACACTTTTACAGATAATTGCCGTTTTATCACCAAAAAAATGTATGGGAGTCAATGGGCACATTTTGAAAACTGATGCAATAGAATGTGGATACTGTAACATAGTACACTGCTGATGACATCACAATGCCTTCATCTACAACACTGTTATGACCCAACAATACTATCCCAGATGATTTGACATTACCTTTCTGTGCTTTCATCATAATTCATGACTTCTTTGTATCACTTTCAGGATCTTTAGACTACTTACCACAAAATACATCACCATATTTTAACACTTTCACCTTCTTTAGATCCCTTTATACCGCATTACCACTTCATACCATTTCCACCTTTTATTTACCAACTCACACTATGCCATTTTGCCATCTTTCTGTACCATTTCCAGCAATTGATACCACCGCGAAGCAACCACACCTACAATTTCCAGAAGGTCATTGAATTTAGCCCTGCATTGTTTATTCTCAAGGATATCAATGGCAATGGACCTCCATTTATCTCTGTACTTGCAAGGCAACTTCAAAGCAATATGCCTGAGGTTTGATGGGCTATTGAGTTCTTCCAAGTAGTGCAAGTCTTGCATGCCATTGTTGCATCCTCTCAAGCATAGTGCATAGGCCTGCAGTGATTTTCCATCTTCATGGTAGACCAGCTCAAGGCCTTTTCCATGTAGGCACTGGCTATCTTACTTTCATTGCCAAAGTTCTTTTCAAGGAGTGTTTTAGCTTCGGCGTAGACTCAGCCTGGTTGCACGTGCATGCAGCTACGCACCAGTTCTCTTGCTTAGCCAGTGGTATACTGTTCAAGGAAGTAAAGTCTGTCCTAACTGTTACTTGTTTTGTCCTCTATTCCATGCTCAAAAGAGCGCATAAATGGTCTAAAATTCATTGGGTCTCCGTTAAAAGCTGTGATTTCCCTCACAGGGAGTAGAGCAAGTTTCTGTTGTGTAACCAGGAAATGTCGTTGAGACCACTCCCATCAGGATAGAAATGTTTCATAATAAGATAAAGGTAATCACTCAGAATAACTTTGTATTGATTTGCAGTGACCCTTCCCTCTAAGGGGACAAGTGGACCCAAACCATGCCAGAAAAATGCCCCCTATAGCATAACAGAGCCACCTTCCTTTAATTTGTCACCCGTCTGTATATACATTTTTAGTGCAGTGGTTAGCACTCTCCCCTCTGCAGACCCGCTTCGAGCCTCTCCAGATCCCTGCCATAACATTGGTATCTGTAGTGGAGGAGGGCCTCGATAGAAAGGGCAGGGCCTCACAGGGGCCACAGCCTGTGAATGGCATGTGAGTGTCTGGACACTGTAGGCATACTTCATTGGATATAGGAGTTAGGAAGCTAACCATCTCGCTCACAAGCTTACTTACATATTCAGGTTCTCACTCACTCCCTTGCACACACTATCACTCACTTGTGCGCTCACTCACTCACTCATTTACTCATTCAGTCACTCATTTACTCTCACTCTTCACTCACCAACCCATTCAGTGTGCATAGACACAATTTTCTCACCTGAGACGGCATTTGTGTTTGGAGTTGCGGATGATACAGAAGCGGTTGAATGTGTAGAAGTAGTCATGGTATGGAACATCATGAGTGTACACTTCTGCATCGACCATGTAGTACTGGCCTTCATGGCTGTCCTTATAAAGAGTCTGTGAGAGGGAGAGAGATTGCAATCATTCAAACACTTGTGTTACTTCACAAAGGTACGTGCAGGGGGCATCCTTCAGCTCACCTGCATCTCTGTGGCTGTGGAGAATTTGCCCACCAGGGGGTTGGTAATGGTTATTGTGTACTTCAGAGTTCTCTTCATAGAGCCACTGCCATCTCTCTGCCAAGGAGTGAAGGTTGCACCTGATGACACACATGCAAACAGAGCATGGATCAGGAAAATCCTCTGATTCTCCATGTTCCAGAATATCAACAGTATAAATAGTCAGGAGAATATACATTACAATTTACATTTTAGTCATTTGGCAGACGCTCTTATCCAGAGCGACGTACATTAGTGCATTTTCAAACTAGGAACAAGTGTGTTAAAACAACCCTAAAAGGTAAATACGATTTCAAGCACCAGGCATAGTCAGTATGATTTTTTTTTTTTTGGGGGGGGGGCACACAATATCGATCATTGGCGTGTACAACAGTAAGCCAATAAGTAACCTTAAGTATTAAACTAGCAGCTTGAACCACTTAAACAAGGATTCAGAAAAACACAATCAAGGGAGGTCACAAGGAGGTAGGGAGGGGTGGAGAGTGGTGCAGCTTGAAGAGGTGAGTCTTCAATCTGCGCTTGAAGGTGGTCAGACTTTCTGTTGTTCTGACCTCCACGGGGAGCTCATTCCAGCACCGTGGGGCCAGGACAGACAGACGTTGAGACCGGGTGCTAGTATGATAGTAGGGTCATCTCCAACAATTCCGTGACCGTGGAGAGCGAAGGTACGTTTCTCAGTGGATTTATAATCTATGAAGGTTAAAAAACAAATTTAGCGGGGGTGCCTTTTCTGAAAGTGTGGGCAACTTTTTTTTAGAGCCCTAAATCCAAAATGGCTACCGACGGCCATATTGGAAATTTATCTTTTCAATGGTTTGGCCTACAATGCTGCAAAGTACATTGTTTCTGGGAGTTTTTGGGGTGAGGAATTCATAAATAATGTCCATTTGATGATCTGACCTATTTTTGGTCTTCAAATCCAAGATGGCCGCCGATTTTCAGCTCCAAAATGGCAATTTTTCAAAGTTGTCATAGAGCCTTCATATTAGGCTCTATTGAAAGCTCTGCTCATGCTGAGTTCAGTTATAAACAGTGAAACAACAGGTAAGTAGGCTACACAGAGGTTATATCAGAGGTCAAAAAAGGTAAATGTTTGTGGTTGACAAGAAACAAATTTTCTATGGTCACTCATTTCTCTAAATTTTCACTAATGCCTAAATGAATTCATTTGAATTGAATGATAAATGTGTTTATTAGAATCCAATGGCATACATTTACGGTATACCTGAACATCTGCTTTAGGTATTTAAACTGAATTTGCAACTGTAAAATGACGACATACTGTAATGGTACTGGGAAGGAAGCGGCACAGAGACACTCTTGAGCCCGTAGGTGTGTTTATTGTGATATGGGGTGTGGGACTACATAAGTGTATGGTGCGGAGACTATGTGTGGCAATTACATGAAGTACGACCAATGGGGTGTTTAACGTTCGCATGTGTAATGTCCATGGAGCAGCTGGGGTCCAGAGAGCAAGAGGGAGGGGTCTCGGGGAAGTTGGAGAGGGGGTCTGGCAGGTCCACCTGAATTTCTGTGGAGCAATAGGAACAGGGGTGAGCAATGCAGTGGAGAAATACAGGGCAAGAAAATACAAAAACACTTGAGTAATAGAGAGCTAGACTACCTGAGCTGGAGAGCACACACAGCTACTCTTCATCTGAATCTGTTGATTCTCCACACTCACTCCTCTCATCGTCACTACTCTCATCTGGACAGTCATGGAGTGTGAGCTGCTGGGGCAAGGGGGGAAGGGTGTGGCGCACTGGTCGGCACTTTCCATTCACAAGCTCCCAGCCATGACCAATGGGAGAGGGATGCTCGAACAGGTTGTAATGGAGCTGGCAGTATGCGATAAAGTTAGCTCTTTCTATATGAAGATTTAATGAGTCATCATCAGGTGGCAGAGGGATTGTACTCTTCGTCTTTAGTTTGTGCCACTTGGAAGCTCTGGCCTGTCCGCAGGTAACATCTGCACTCTCAGCATAGATAATGGAGAGGACAAATGCCTTCATTTCAGCTCTGACTCCATCTTCTAATTCCAGATTCTGACCCACTCGCCCCAGCAGTTCTCTTGCTTCAGGATTAGTCGTCACCTTCTCCAACACCTTCGTCTTCCCATGCCCATAGAATCCTGAGGTGTGATCACTGCCAGTGATCACATGGAGGTATAATGATGTCAGCAACCTCTTCTGTGAGCATGCCACGGCAGTTGATGAATGCATGCTTGCGTTTAATCAGCAGATCACCTTGGAGCTGTTGCGAGACATAAGCCGCTTGCACATATACATCTGTGTCTTCACAGTCTAGTACAACTGTTTCAGTGTAGTTACTGGCCCTCAGCTTTGCATAGGCGGAGAGCAGCATGGTATCTGCCTCTGGATGCTTGAAGACATAGTCCTCACTTGACATGCCAGTGCCCAGGTTGGTTGACATTTCTCCCTCGCAGTATATGATGTCACCACGCACCCGACCTTTTTGTATTGTCAGTTGTTCCTTTACAAGCTTCTGCAGTCTGACCTTGTTTCCTGAGTTAACCATGAGTTTGTTAAACTCAGCAGCTCCTGGGAACCTGTCTTCAGGCTTGGGGAAAACATTTGGGATGTGTGGATGTTTTGCTGCCCGACAATCATGCTCATCATCCTTAGAAGTATTTTTCATGTGCATTATTCTCTGCTTATGTGATAGAGAATACCGTATTCTATAATTTAAGCCATTTGATATAATTATTTGATACATTTTATTGAGCAAGTATTTCATGAGGACAGAAAAGTTGCTGCATAACAGGAATGATAGCCTACATATATCAACATTTACCTTTTTGACCTCTGATATAACCTCTGTGTAGCCTACTTACCTGTTGTTTCACTGTTTATAACTGAACTCAGCATGAGCAGAGCCTTCAATAGAGCCTAATATGAAGGCTCTATGACAACTTTGAAAAATTGCCATTTTGGAGCTGAAAATCGGTGGCCATCTTGGATTTGAAGACCAAAAATAGGTCAGATCATCAAATGGACATTATTTATGAATTCCTCACCCCAAAAACTCCCAGAAACAATGTACTTTGCAGCATTGTAGGCCAAACCATTGAAAAGATAAATTTCCAATATGGCCGTCGGTAGCCATTTTGGATTTAGGGCTCTAAAAAAAGTTGCCCACACTTTCAGAAAAGGCACCCCCACTAAATTTGTTTTTTAACTTTCATAGATGATAAATCCACTGAGAAAAGTACCTTCGCTCTACACGGTCACGGAATTGTTGGAGATGACCCTACTATGAAGTGGGGGGGTACCAGTCGTCCTGAGGAGGCGGAGCGCAGGGATCTGGTAGGTGTGTAGGGTCTGATGAGCTTTTGGAGGTATGGAGGGGCTGATCCTCGGACTGCCTGGAAGGCGAGCACCAATGTTTTGAATTTGATGCGAGCCATCACAGGTAGCCAGTGGAGGTCAATGAGCAGGGGGGTGACATGGGAGTGTCGGGGGAGGTTGAAGACCAGGCGCGCTGCTGCTACATAAATGGGGGGGTGTCTTATGGGGGGAGGGGAAGAAGCTACCTGTAATTTTCCTGGCGTCCATGAACCTATGGATGAAGAGGGATTCGCTGAAAAGCAGCTCAAACATCTTATCTGCACTCATGTGGAAGACACGATTCACATAGAGCCGACCTTGGGCCTGCAGCGGGACACGCTCCTCTAGGAAGGGACAAAACGTTAGTGTAATACAAACATATGCTATATACACACACATATATACAGTTGAAGTCGGAAGTTTACATACACTTAGGTTGAAGTCATTAAAACTAATTTTTAACCACTCCACAGATTTCATGTTAGCAAACTATAGTGTTGGCAAGTCAGTTAGTTTGTGCATGACACAAGTAATTTTTCCAACAATTGTTTAGACAGTAATTTTGTTTAGCTACCTGGCCCCGATATGAGTCGATTTCATCTGTTTTGTACTGTTCTCTTTAAAGCTTTGTAACTCCAGATGTCACTTTACACAAACACCAAAATGGCTTAAATTAAAGGAGACCCTTGTACCATTTATTATCTTGCTTTAAATCAATTTATTTTCATAATTCATATGTAAATTATGGCAGTGAATACACAACCCCCGGTGAAAAACTAAGTTCCAGTTCCAGTTCCAGTTCCAGTTTACAGTGAACCCCTGAGAGTCAATGAAGTGAATAAGGTAAAACTTTACATTTTCTGGTTCACAAACCTGCTGTCTGCATGCATACAAAATATGTAACGGATATGTGTTACTGCTCAAGTCCCATGAGGAAATTTGAAACAGTGTACCTTGGTGTCCAAAAATAATTGTGCATCACAGTAAAGAAACATCATGTACAATAGAGAAAGGGGGGATGAATAAATAAATGCAGATAAAAATGAGTAATATTTTGACCTAAAAAATGTACATACAGTCATGGACGAAATTGTTGGCACCCCCTGTAAAGATGAGCAAAAAGGGTTATAAAAAATTCACCGTTTGGTGAATTAGCTTAATCTCACACTGAAAAAACAAGAAGAATCCAACCTTTAATTGACATTAATTTATTATGAGAAAAAAAAATCCCACATCAAGAAATAATTATTTTTAACAAAACCACATTGGCCACAATTATTGGCACCCCTGCATTTATATATAGAATAAAGTAATAATTTTTAATATTTGGTCACATATCCTTTGCATGCCATGACTTCCTGATGTCTGTGACCCAACAACATCAAAAGACTCTTGATATCTTATTTTCTGGTACTCTTACAAGCGATACTATAACATCTCTGCATTTGAATGGATGGGTCTAGATTTAGCTGTAAATTACACTGGAACAGTATGGAACACATGGTTGGCTAAATGGCTGTAAGTCATCAAGGGTCTGACGTATCAAACAAGCTTTAATCCATCACTCTGTTGCCAGATATGCAGTAGATATGGATGAATAACTTGAAGGGTTTCTTCTCCTGACTTATTTTTCCATAGAGTTCAATAGGAAAATTTGTCAGGAGAAACAACCCTTAAAGTGATCCATCCATATCTACTGCATATCTGGCAGCAGAGTGATTGTTTAAGGCTTGTTTGATACCTCAGACCCTTGTTGACTTACAGCCATTTTACCAACCATGTATTCCAAAGCAGTGGATGCAAACAATTGTTCAAACATACCCTATACTCTGAATCAGAGTATTTCCACTATAAATTATTATGCTTTCACAATTTGATGTGGCACATACAGTTTCATTGAACACATTCTCTTGAGATGGTAAGATAAAAAAACACAGGGCCCACCTGCATTAAATCATTTAGGAAATATTGGATAGGATTGCTGTAACTTGGCCACATTTTGATATCAATACTTTTAAAGGCAGGCTTAGTTTTTGCACGTAGGAATTAATGACTTACAGACAGTGCTTTGTAGGCTGTGCTTGAGTAACTTGGCATTTTTTATGTTGAAAACGTGTTTTTCTTGTGATATCACTTCTTTTTGGTAGCTAACGAATGATGAGAATGCATGAAGATGACATCAAGATAGACATGCATACAGAATACATGCAGACGCCCACTGAAGACATTCGCGTAACCATAACGCCCTCTACTGACGAGAATGAGAACATTTCTCCTATTACCATTAAAAAAGTTTGTAGATGAACTATGTACTTAAAGGAGTACTGTCACGCTTGTTTAAGTTGAGATTATTTGGATTGAATGCTTAAATTATGTGTGTAGGCCTTTTTAAAATCACTGTCAGTGCAGCCGTTTCCTATTTATGGGAAATACGGCGGCAAAACTTCAAAGGGCAAACACGTCCAGTGACGTCACTGGACGTGTTTTGCTTGAATTTCCAGCCAGTGTTTCCCAGAAGGTAACGGGCGCTCAAACTCCACCCTTGAACGCAGAGACTGGTTTATGGGCGGGCACCCATCCAGGCGACACTCCCACGAAAATACGGTAACGTTAGCGTACAAATATCACATGGCCTATCTTGGCCGACGACTATAGCCTGAGAGATATGGCGGACAGCTCTGAGTTCGCGGAGTTAGAGGACAAGCTTTTCGATTTTGACGAAGATATAGGCTACAACCGTACAGTTTTGAACCGGAATTTACAGAGGAAGAATTACGTGAGCGAGAGAGACAGAGAGCGGAGGACGAGGCAGCCGAAGCTAACAGAGAGCAGAGAACTGGGAATATAAATTGGTGCCAGTGTAATTAGTTACAAGTTGTAATTTAGCTAACGTTTGCTAAACTTATGTTAAAGTCGATATGTTGTGCTTGCCAGCATGACACCAAGATTCGGACATTCCATGTAACGTCAGTTAGGCTACTGTCCGAATCAGTCGCTTGTTGGCTATACCTAGATGGCTATCTAGCTGCTCATTTAGCATCCTTTGTGCAACAACAGATATTACATTACTATAACCAGTTTTTTCTGTCACCCCTTTATTTAACGTTAGGCAATTCAGACTGACCGCTTATCGTTGGCTATTGGAATGGGTACTCCATGGTGAACGACTGGGGAGAGGTGTAAAGGCCAGTTTATAGTCCAGCGACAGAGTGTCGCTCGACTGAAATTGCAGAACTTTCATAAACATTCTATTGTCGCGCTACATACACTGTGGTCGTTGTCGTTCGCAAAACGTATAAACGCACTCCAGCGACATTCCAGCGACAGTTTACACTCACGGGACAATGGAGGAAGGAGCAGCTTTTATAGGCTAGCCTACATCTCATTATGTCTTCTGCTTTACCCCTTTTTTTGTCGGAGGTCTCTGAAATAAAGTTTATAAATGTCCATTTTGACGGCACCGTACATTGTTTGAAATATCATTCACTGTGTCTTTCACACACTTGTAGGATGTGGGTTTTGAACGAGGTAGCAAATAAAACGTTCAACATCGATGCAACTCATATTAAACGTTATTTAGTAGGAAAACACGGAGGGCATAGCCTAGCCTACGTTCGGGATGTAAATAGCTAGTTACAAGACCGGACTCATTGGGGGAGCAGCCTACAATTATCTAGTTAGAGAATGAGGTTCAAGAATTTGGAGTAGCCTATTTCATTCGGTATCAGAATGCCACGGATCAGATGGGCTGTCAATGAGTCGTTGCACAAAGTTTAATCTGGCAAATCTAAGTTAGTTACTGTGAAAGCAAATAACTTTGCAATGCATTCGCAGGCGCCTACAACGCTACAAATGTGTAGTCAAGCTGAAAATGTGTCTTTGTAACCATTCACAATAGCCTACAGACTAATAGACTATCGTAGGCTAAATTGTAGCATTGGAAGCGAGCTGCTTCTTGTTTTGGATTGTAACGTTTTCTCAACCTCTAGCAAAGCATCCATCGGTGAAATTACATCGTTATTATTATTAGGCTATTTATAATAATATTAAATTGTGCTCATTTATCATGATATTCACACGCTTGCTAGGTAGGTAAGCTATGGGTAGGTAAGCCGACCCTATGGCTGCACGCACAAATCTTTCCAACAGAGAAATCTGTACATTAACAGTTAGCTTATGTGCTAGCCAGTAAGTTGACAGCTCGACCGAAGCCTCCGCTGTCCGAGACAAACGTTACCATAACAACAGAGGCAGCGACAGGGTCAAAGTTGAATTTATTTTATGTCTCAGCGACATCTTCAGCGACCGTCGCAGCGACCACAGGACGACAGTCGCCCGAAGTATAAACCAAATGTCCATGGCACGTCGTCGGTCGCAGCGGCACTCTGTCGCTGGACTATAAACTGGCCTTAGGAGTTGTGCTGCCATCGTGTGTAGTTTCTGCAGAACGTCAAAGATACCCTTCTCCCAATGGTCAATATGTTGGATTTCTGGACATCAACGAAGACTGAACCAGACTCTGCACTTTGTGATACCTCACGCTTTACTTTTGTTTTATTATTGTAAAAATGTGGCCATAATTGTCAGAAAATTGAGCCCATAGTGTTCAATAATAGACATACAATGCTATAGTTACTGTTTCTCCTGTTGAGTTGGCTTAGTATAAATTTCCAACATATTTGTTGGTTTACAAGGTCTAAGTTTGAAAATGCATACCTCTATCACATTCAATAAAATCACTGGGATTGTAATTGATTATTTGGAATGGTTGTTACTTCAACATAAGATTATCTTCATTATGGCAAGGTAAACAAAGACAAAAAAAATACAGAAAGGTGATATTGTAATAATAGTAGTAGTAAGTCTTTATTGTCCCCAAGGGGCAATTATTGTGCAGTAGTTGAACAACACATACTGAAATGTCTAAAAATAAGTAAAATGAAATAAAGTAAAATTAAAAATTAAAATGCCAGAATTTCCAATATTTCTTAAGGTACCGCAGACTCGACAAGAAAATTCTTGATTTAGCTCCCAGTAATTCGCCACTATAGTCGCGCTGGAAGTCCTCTGGCTTGAAGTGTTTCGAACAAACACAAACTTTGTCGTAATCCTTTTTTGGCAAATTTATCAGATAGGTCGGGTTGTTAATTGCTGCCAGGCACTGGATGCACCTCGTCTCATTTTTGGGCAAACGGTATCCTGACTTAATATCGCACCCATGTACGGCGCACGATGGCATTTTGGGCAGACACGCAAGAATTTTCTGCGGTATCTTCACTTGAACAGTTAGCTCGTCACCGTGCTCGCAGCAGTGGCGTGTACGTCCCCTATTACATATTCATGCACACCAAACCTAAGCATGCACAGGGAGATATGGGAAATGTGGTAAATAAGGCTGGAGCTGCTCTGGAGATGGAGCTGTTCTTGAGGGCCCATATCTCAAAAACCACAATTCCAATCTTTATGATTTTTTGGAAAATATGAAACATTGAAATAGTAGATTAGAATGCAGAAAACATGCATAAGCGTGACTGTGCTCCTTTAATGTCTAATAAAACACAATGAACACCACCACCTGAGCTATGGATCATGAAGAAGCAAGTAAATGAATGAACCAATATGGAGACATGCATGCACAATAGGCTAGATGCGAACACATTCTAGCTGAAAGAAAGACATATGATGGTGTTTTAAAGGGTAGGCTACACTGTAGAAAGAGCTGCTAATGTGACATGTGGGAAAATGACTGGCGTCGCGTTTAAATCAAATTTGAATCGTAAAATTAACGAAGTTTGAGAAACATAACTACACTACCCAGAATCCCCGGTCGTACATCGCCGGCTCCCGCTTTTGCTAGCTAACGCACTGCAAAACATTTTCAGTCCATTGACTCCCATTATATTTTTTCTGAAAAGTTGCACCTGAAATGGGGGGGACTAAAAATGGTTACAATTGCTATATGGACGTAAAACCCCTCAAATTAATGCTTAAAGTCTGCACTTTAACCTCATACACTGTTCCATTTCAAATCCAATGTGCTGGAGTACAGAGCCAAAACAACAAAAATTGTGTCACTGTCCAAATACTTGACTGTATACAACACTTTATACCGCAATTACACTATCTGAAACATCGACGCGTAATACCCCCCATGCCATGCAAGCCTGTCTCATTCATTACAGTTCATTCTGGTTTAATTGTCTGCTTTTTTTATCCAATAGAGTACATTATAACCTTGGCAACGGTATATGCAATGTCTTATTGGGTGCTTTGAAAAATGTATTACAGCCCAGCGTAACGGCAGTTTTCACAGTGTCGTATTATGCAAGCTCTATAGAAAACACATTCGGGAGGGGAGTATTCCCTTCCCGATATGTAAGAAGTACTGCTTCTAAAATGTGGTTGGTCTCGCTGGCTACATATGTACGTTCGTTTTTCCACTCGACCACTGTATTTCCAATATGATTGATAGGCCTATTGTTATTTTCGCATTTTGAGTGCATTTCACATACTGTGGTGCAATTGTTAATTTTATTTTTGATGTAGGCTACCGATTTTCATTTAAGATTTGGCAGCATTTTGCAGATGGTGGAATGCGATTTTATTTTCATGTTATCATACATAATATAGGCTAGGGTGCATATACTTGCTGATATGTGGTAGATTAACGTCAAATTTTCCTTGGAGTCATTATGAATGGGAACATAAAAAATACAGAAACATGCAATCCCGGGGCAAAAGTATACATACTGTAGAGTACAGGGAAAAGTGATGTTTTATTGAGGTACAAGAGTGAATGATTAGGCTACAACTGACTACCGTTTGAGGGTGTCCTTACTTTTTCACATGACTATACACCATAGGTGGATTGTCATTGAGGCTAACGGAGGCTGAGCCTCCTAAAGGGATTAAAAATAAAATAAACAAAATTGTCTGCAAAAATATATAATTTTTTTATAAGAATTCTGTCCGCTATAGCGAGAGCGCATCTGAGTCTAATTTCTGCTTCTACAGGTCTGCGCACATGCGCATTACGCTCGTGAGGCTATGTTGCCTAGGGTGACGTTAAGCCTCACTCAGAAGCATTTCACATTACAGTCCCTCAAAGCGGCTCATGCTGCATGAGATGGTACAGTCTATGGATGGTACGAGCAGAGCCCATTGAAAATACTTGTCTTTGAGGCTAGCCTCAGCCACACCCCCATCCTGTGACAGGGCGAGTAGCCAACAGAAATTATATCTCATTTGCATATTGCACTCTGATTTGCGAAATGTTCTGACTCCGCCCACCATTTGCCCGACCCTTATTTTTTAATAAACAAACGAGGTCCGTTTTTTTTTCAGACTGGCGAACGCGCTAGTCACTTAAAGCCACCGCATTCCGGTGGAAGAACAAATGTATATTCTTGCAGTAATGTTAGAAGATAACCAAGCAAAACATCTGTTTCATCTGATAGTTAACTAGCTAGTCATCCAGCTAATTAACAGGCGCTAAATCATTTTATGCAAATAACTTTTATGCAAATAACTTTTATTTTATAACGTTTATGCGAATGTGTCCCCTCACCATCCTACAGCTAAAGACTGCGGTCAAGCCAGCCTCCACTTCGAAAAAGATGGTCAAGCTAGCCGCCACAATTTTTTTGGTTCGCAATATACTAGGCATTCTACGGTAAGAGCGTGTAAGAATTAATTTCAAAATAAAAGTGAAGTTCCGGTGAACATGATAAGACGTGAAAGTAATTTCACATACAAAAATAATTAACTTAATAATAAAGAATACATTTTCAAAGACCAATCTGACTTCAAAATGGCCACCTCATAGTGTCACGCAGACAATCTCAGGACATTCTGATGTGGAATTTCACAATTAAAGCCCTCTAAAATGCCATATAAGAGCTGTGTTTCTTCTAAATTCAGATTGATATTAAAAGGAAACCTCCTGTTTTCACGGAACCATTTCTCTTCAGACTAATCGAAGAACACCTCAGAGTGTCACTCAGACAACCTCAGGACATTCTGATGTGGAATTTCAAAATTAAAGCCCTCTAAAATGTCATATAAGAGCTGTGTTTCTTCTAAATTCAGATTAATATTAAAAGGAAACCTCCTGTTTTCACAAAACCAGTTCACTTCAGAATGATAGAAGAAGACCTCAGAGTGTCACTCAGACAATCTCAGGACAAGGCAAGCTGCTTTAAGGTGTTTAGAAGTGGCCAAATGGGCTTGGATTAAACTGGGATAAAAGCTGCATCATCATATTAGTTCCATTCCCTTTACACTCTGAGGTAGTAGCATTTGCTCTGCTGGTGTTGTGAAAGCAGAATTTGTAGATGAAAGCTGGAGAAATTGTAAACTGTGAAGCTGAGTATTTAGATACACCGACATATTGACAGTAAACTAAATTTCTTCATTGTGACTATTCATACAAATTATATGAACCCACATACTGTAGTTACACAGTGGGTAACATTTGTTGAAAAATACGGACAGGTCGAAATTTGTGAAAGTAGCCTGAAAATCATCTAAGAGATTTCCACCTTGTGATTTTATAGATCCAATGTGACAAATGTGAAAGATGGTTCTATGAACAGTGCCTGGGCATGGACACAGAGGACCTGGAACAAGCCAGGGAAGACAGCTGGAATTGCTGCTTGTGCGCTTAAACCCTTTTCATCCTTGACATCACTATTTAGCTGTAAATTATTCAACTGTCCCAGTCTGCGTGGGTTGTCTGCATTTCTCCGTTGCCTCAGGTTTTTTTCTGTTATTTTTACTGTTTTCCACATTTTGGAATAGTAAAGACATCAAAACTATGAGATAACACAAATTTAATCATGCAAAGACCAAAAAAGTGTTAAACAAATTTAAAAAAGTCATATTTTAAATTCTTCAAAGTAGCCAACCTTTGGCTACTGTGGTGGCTACTTTGAAGAATCTAAAATATATGCCTTTTTTTTATTTGTTTCACACTTTTTTGGTCTTTGCATAATTTAATTTGTGTTATCTCATAGTTTTGATGTCTTTACTATTCCAAAATGTGGAAAACTGTGAAAAATGTGTAAAAATAACGGAAAAAAAACCTTCTATGAGTAGGTGTGTCCAAACTTTTGACTCGTACTGTACATTACATATAAAAAAAGATGTACAGATGTAAAAATATAAAAGATTCTTCTTATTATTTTTGTGTCTAATGAGAGAATCTTATAAATCGTTGATAACAATAAATTGAAATTATTTTGTGAAAACAGGAGGTTTCCTTTTAATATCAATCTGAATTTAGAAGAAACACAGTTCTAATATGACATTTTAGAGGGCTGTAATTTTGAAATTCCACATCAGAATGTCCTGAGATTGCCTGAGTGACACTCTGAGGTTTTCTTCTATCATTCTGTAGAGAAATGGTTTTGTGAAAACAGGAGGTTTCCTTTTAATATCAATCTGAATTTAGAAGAAACACAGCTCTTATATGACATTTTAGAGGGCTTTAATTTTGAAATTCCACATCAGAATGTCCTGAGATTGTCTGACTGACACCCTGAGGGGGTGTCCTATCAGTCTGAAGTGAAATTGGTCAGTGAAAACAGGAAGTTTCCTTTTAATATAAATCTTAATTTAGAAGAAACACAGCTCTTATATGACATTTTAGAGGGCTTTAATTTAGAAATTCCACATCAGAATGTCATGAGGTTGCCTGAGTGACACTCTGAGGTGTTCTTCTATCATTGTATAGTGAAATGGTTTTGTGAAAACAGGAAGTTTCCTTTTAATATCAATCTGAATATAGAAGAAACACAGAATTTATATGACCGTTTAGAGGGCTTTAATTTTGAAATTCCACATCAGAATGTCCTGAGGTTCTCTGACTGACACTCTGAGGTATTCTTCTATCAGTCTGAAGAGAAATGCTTCCGTGAAAACAGGAGGTTTCCTTTTCATATCAATCTGAATTTAGAAGAAACACAGCTCTTATATGACATTTTAGAGGGCTTTAATTTTGAAATTCCACATCAGAATGTCCTGAGATTGTCTGAGTGACACTCTGAGGTGTTCTTCTATCAGTCTGAAGAGAAATGCTTCTATGAAAACAGGAGGTTTCCTTTTAATATCAATCTGAATTTAGAAGAAACACAGCTCTTATATGACAATTTAGAGGGCTTTCAATTTGAAATTCCACATCAGAATGTCCTGAGATTGTCTGCGTGACACTCTGAGGTGTTCTTCTATCAGTCTGAAGAGAAATGCTTCCATGAAAACAGGAGGTTTCCTTTTAATATCAATCTGAATTTAGAAGAAACACAGCTCTTATATGACAATTTAGAGGGCTTTCAATTTGAAATTCCACATCAGAATGTCCTGAGGTTGCCTGAGTGACACTCTGAGGTGTTCTTCTATCATGATATAGTGAAATGGTTTTGTGAAAACAGGAAGTTTCCTTTTAATATCAATCTGAATTTAGAAGAAACACAGCTCTTATATGACAATTTAGAGGGCTTTCAATTTGAAATTCCACATCAGATTGTCCTGAGGTTCTCTGACTGACACTCTGACGTGTTCTTCTATCAGTCTGAAGTGAAATGGTTCCGTGAAAACAGAAGGTTTCTTTTTAATATCAATCTGAATTTAGAAGAAACACAGCTCTTATATGACATTTTAGAGGGCTTTAATTTTGAAATTCCACGTCAGAATGTCCTCAGGTTGCCTGAGTGACACTCTCAGGAGTTCTTCTATCATTGTATCGTGAAATGGTTTTGTGAAAACAGGAGGTTTCCTTTTAATATCAATCTGAATATAGAAGAAACACAGCATTTATATGACATTTTAGAGGGCTTTCATTTTGAAATTCCACATCAGATTGTCCTGAGGTTCTCTGACTGACACTCTGAGGTGTTCTTCTATCATTGTATAGTGAAATGCTTTTGTGAAAACAGGAAGTTTCCTTTTAATATCAATCTGAATATAGAAGAAACACAGCATTTATATGACATTTTAGAGGGCTTTAATTTTGAAATTCCACATCAGAATGTCCTGAGATTGTCTGACTGACACCCTGAGGGGGTGTCCTATCAGTCTGAAGTGAAATTGGTCAGTGAAAACAGGAAGTTTCCTTTTAATATAAATCTTAATTTAGAAGAAACACAGCTCTTATATGACATTTTAGAGGGCTTTAATTTAGAAATTCCACATCAGAATGTCATGAGGTTGCCTGAGTGACACTCTGAGGTGTTCTTCTATCATTGTATAGTGAAATGGTTTTGTGAAAACAGGAAGTTTCCTTTTAATATCAATCTGAATATAGAAGAAACACAGAATTTATATGACCGTTTAGAGGGCTTTAATTTTGAAATTCCACATCAGAATGTCCTGAGGTTCTCTGACTGACACTCTGAGGTATTCTTCTATCAGTCTGAAGAGAAATGCTTCCGTGAAAACAGGAGGTTTCCTTTTCATATCAATCTGAATTTAGAAGAAACACAGCTCTTATATGACATTTTAGAGGGCTTTAATTTTGAAATTCCACATCAGAATGTCCTGAGATTGTCTGAGTGACACTCTGAGGTGTTCTTCTATCAGTCTGAAGAGAAATGCTTCTATGAAAACAGGAGGTTTCCTTTTAATATCAATCTGAATTTAGAAGAAACACAGCTCTTATATGACAATTTAGAGGGCTTTCAATTTGAAATTCCACATCAGAATGTCCTGAGATTGTCTGCGTGACACTCTGAGGTGTTCTTCTATCAGTCTGAAGAGAAATGCTTCCATGAAAACAGGAGGTTTCCTTTTAATATCAATCTGAATTTAGAAGAAACACAGCTCTTATATGACAATTTAGAGGGCTTTCAATTTGAAATTCCACATCAGAATGTCCTGAGGTTGCCTGAGTGACACTCTGAGGTGTTCTTCTATCATGATATAGTGAAATGGTTTTGTGAAAACAGGAAGTTTCCTTTTAATATCAATCTGAATTTAGAAGAAACACAGCTCTTATATGACAATTTAGAGGGCTTTCAATTTGAAATTCCACATCAGATTGTCCTGAGGTTCTCTGACTGACACTCTGACGTGTTCTTCTATCAGTCTGAAGTGAAATGGTTCCGTGAAAACAGAAGGTTTCTTTTTAATATCAATCTGAATTTAGAAGAAACACAGCTCTTATATGACATTTTAGAGGGCTTTAATTTTGAAATTCCACGTCAGAATGTCCTCAGGTTGCCTGAGTGACACTCTCAGGAGTTCTTCTATCATTGTATCGTGAAATGGTTTTGTGAAAACAGGAGGTTTCCTTTTAATATCAATCTGAATATAGAAGAAACACAGCATTTATATGACATTTTAGAGGGCTTTCATTTTGAAATTCCACATCAGATTGTCCTGAGGTTCTCTGACTGACACTCTGAGGTGTTCTTCTATCAGTCTGAAGTGAAATGGTTTTGTGACAACAGGCGGTTTCCTTTTAATATCAATCTGAATTTAGAAGAAACACAGCTCTTATATGACATTTTAGAGGGCTTTAATTTTGAAATTCCACATCAAAATGTCCTGAGGTTGCCTGAGTGACACACTGAGGTGTTCTTCTATCATTGTATAGTGAAATGCTTTTGTGAAAACAGGAAGTTTCCTTTTAATATCAATCTGAATATAGAAGAAACACAGCATTTATATGACATTTTAGAGGGCTTTAAATTTGAAATTCCACATCAGAATGTCTTGAGATTGTCTGAGTGACACTCTGAGGTATTCTCCTATCATTGTATAGTGAAATGGTTTTGTGAAAACAGGAAGTTTCCTTTTAATATCAATCTGAATATAGGAGAAACACAGCATTTATATGACATTTTAGAGGGCTTTAATTTTGAAATTCCACATCAGATTGTCCTGAGGTTGCCTGAGTGACACTCTGAGGTGTTCGTCTATTATTGTATAGTGAAATGGTTGTGTGAAAACAGGAAGTTTCCTTTTAATATCAATCTGAATACACAGCATTTATATGACATTTTAGAAGACTTTAATTTTGAAATTCCACATCTGAATGTCCTGAGATGGTCTGAGTGACACTATGAGGTGGTCATTTTGAAGTCAGATTGGTCTTTGAAAATGTATTCGTTATTATTAAGTTAATTAATTTTGTATGTGAAATTACTTTCACGTCTTATCATGTTTACCGGAACTTCACTTTTATTTTGAAATCAATTCTTACACACTCTTACCGTAGAATGCCTAGTATATTGCGAACCAAAAAAATCGCGGCGGCTAGCTTGACCATCTTTTTCGAAGTGGAGGCTGGCTTGACCGCAGTAGCTAAAGCCAGATAACGTGCAAAGAGAGAGTAGTGAGAAGGTAGGAGAAAATGGAAAGCAATCACCGGGCCATTGGTATTTTTGCCTTGATTTAATTTTAAATAAATTAACGATTGATCATTTTAGTTGGTTAAATAGTTATATCAGCTTGAGGAATTGTTTGCTAACTTACCTAACGTTAGCTAGATATCTTATCTGATACGTTTGCTACGTGCTCGCTAGCTAGCTGGAGAAGCTTGATTAAAGAATTTAATTACATTTGTGCAATAGCAAATACGTGTGCGTTAGCTATTGTGTTTTTTCTGTAGTTGCTGCTAACTAGGACCCCTATTGTAAGTTATGTGCAAGACTACGTTTGTCATGTTTTATTCACTATTGCTAATATCCAGAGGTCTAAAGTCCATGGGTCAGAAAGTAAAAGTCATGGGTTTCTTCCACCCTTTAACTCAACCAGCTGATTTCACCAATTAGTTCTAGCTCCTGGCTGAAGAATTGTGATAATTAGCAAATCCAGGTGATTGGAAGAAAATACTGGGAAGGACTTTTACTTTCTGAACCTGGATTTTAGACTTCTGCAAATATCCCTATACCTTTCCGATCAATAATACTGGGAAGGACTTTTACTTTCTGAACCTGGATTTTAGCCCTCTGCGAATATCCCTGTACCTTTCCGATCAATAATACTGGGAAGGACTTTTACTTTTACTAGCCCTCTGCGAATATCCCTGTACCTTTCCGATCAATAGCAGCAGGCGGTTTGCAGAGAGAACAACAGGAGAGAGAAAGTGTAGGATCCTGAGACACAGTTACCCATATCAGGAGAGGGAATTCTACAGACAGGGATGTTCGGAGAGCTGCACCATTACACTTATTAAATGGCAAGATTTTTGTTATCAGTACATCTGGAACAACACTGAAGTTGGTATTCAAATGAGTGAGGAATGAATAGTGAGCCATTTGACAGCTGATTGGTTGGAACTGACAAAATCACCTGGATGAACCATTTAATAGTGATTCTGTATCACCATTTATTTCTGTATCAAAGTTTTCTACAGAGAGCCATGCCTCCCTGACCCCCCTCATTTACAGCCCCTGCCAACCACCTACTACACTTGTAACAAATGCAGCCTCCCCTATTTTTGAACTCACCAGACGCCCCTGCTATACACAGGGAGCACCATAATTAATTGGACAGTGACAATTTTTTTTGTTATTTTGGCTCTGTACTCTAGCACTTTGAGTTTGAAAGGATGCAATGACAATGAGGTTGCAGTGCAGACTGTCAGCTTTAATTTGAGGGTATTTTCATCCATATCCGATGAACCGTTTAGAAATTATAGAACCTTTTGTACATAGTCCCCCCCCCCATTTTCAGGCATCAAAAAATATTGGACAGTTTAACATATTGTAGAATAAAGTAATCATTTTTAATATTTGGTCTCATATCCTTTACATGCCATGACTTCCTGATGTCTGTGACCCAACAATATCAAAAGACTCTTGATATCTTACAAGCGATACAAAAACTTCTCTGCATTTGAATGGATCTCTATGGGAATTGAGGGATGGGACTAAATTTATGGAACAGTATGGAATACATGGTTGGCAAAACGGATGTAAAGGTCTTAGGTATCAAACCATCACTCTGCTGCCAGATATGTAGTAGATATGGATGGATCACTTTAAAGGGTAAGTACACCCTAGATCACTTTTTTTTAGCTGTAAACATGTTTGTATGCCTACCTTATAATGAAACTTATTCATTCATTCCGTTATTTTAACAATTCTGAAATAATATTGTATATCATAAGAAACTTTGTGAAAAGCATCTTTGTGCTGTCCTCTAACGGTTGAAATTCCCTTTCTGCTCCACACACTGCCCCGCCCCAATCGTGATGTCAGAGTACCTCTTCGGAGGTACCTCTACGTCATATGGATAATTGTTGTCGCCCACAACGGAAACAGCCGGCACCTGAATGGTTAGACCCACTACGTTCCTTTCGTTTCGGCTACACGTTTTTAAACCGGAACAACGTTGCGTCTTCTTCATAAACTCTCTTATTCCACCTAAATAGTCCACTAAAATACCTTTCTGAAAATATTTGAGGTGAGAAATAGGCCATGGAGTTGCTGAATCTTGATTGCAAAGTCTAGTTTGACAGTTTGATCCGAGTTAGAGCAGTGCACAATTTAGCCATTTGGATAGATTTGGAGACACTAATGGACAACAGGGTACACTGCTATATTTTGCATCATAGACCTTTAGTAGTTCTGCATATAATCCTCAGATTTGGCAAAACTTGTGGACATGGAGTTTATGATCCAGGGAATGTGTGTATATATATATATATATATATATATATATATATATATTACCGATTTCACTTATGTAGCTCTCAGCAAACTAAAGAAAAACTTCTTCTTTTTTTTCTTTTTCCCCCCCCAAAGTTTCTTTGCATTCGTGGAACTTTATTTTGACTTAAATTATGAAAATAAACAAATATAAGTATGTATAATAAATGGGACACCTGTCTTGTTTCATTTAAGCCATTTACCAAGTTTATGTGATGCTCACACCTGGGGCTCTATCTTGGCGATCTTGGCACTTGGTCTAAGCGCATGGCGTAAAGTCCATTTAGGGCATGTCCAAGTCCACTTTTGCTATTTTAACGGCGTGTTTTTTGGGCGCTAAGCATGGCACAACGTGCAAATGGGCTGAACCTAGACTCTTCATTAATTATAGGTGTGTCTTGGGCATGACATGCAATAAACCAATCAAAATATCACATCCCATTCCCTTTAAAAGCCTGCTTTTCCACCTTGGCGGATTGCTTGATGGCAAAACAGACATGCCCATGCATGTTTTGTGCGATCAAGGAATAGGCTAAATGGATCAATAGTATGATCAATATTATTCGGACTAACCATTAGCCTATGAGTTCCCGGTAATTCCCGACAGGGCTGTTATTTTACAAAATATATGTGGTTAAATTTCATTAAAAGGACCTGCAACAGCTGAGAATAAGCTATCAATGGCTTCAGTCTCACCTTAGTAAACGCCAAATTAGCTTGCTTGTTCAACGAATTTCGTTTGAATATGCAATGAAAGTGTCAAACATCAATTCCATGAGGCTGTTCTCATGGAGTTCTCGAAGTTCAAGCTTCATCCAAAGTTCATTAGGCTACCTGCATAGTAATATTGATTAATAACATAAATACCGTTATTTTGCCTTAATGATGACACTAAATACAATAAAGCTGTCAGGTTGGCAACCCATATGTTCACGCATATTTCCCCTTGTTTTATAATGTCCTGTTTATGGAACTGTGACCAACCTGTTTTACTGGTAGCGTAATGCTTTTTAAGAATCTTTCCCAGGAAGACTGTGAAAAGTGTGGTTTACAGCAGGGGAAACAGACCTGCTCCTGCTTGAAGTTAAAGCGCACATGCAGAGAATGGCATTAAAATGAATTGTGAATTAATTGTGTAACGTGCTGTTTTCATTTCTAATTAGACGCTTAGTTCTCTTTAAAATCTTTTTGTTCAGTTATGGAATAACAGGTGAAATCAGCTGGGTTTTAATAAGCTGAGAGTATGGAAACCTGGTCACTGTAATTAAAAAAATATAAAGGACGAAGAATACTAAGGTTCAAATTCAGTTAACATGGTGACATTTATCTCCGTTGTTTAACCGTAGGCTAACCTTATACACAGCGAATCCGCTGTAGCTTAGGGTATTTGAAAAACAATAAATGCAATATTCACTGGACAAGGTTTGGAACTTTTTTCAGTCAAAACTATTCTATTTACTTACAGGCTGTAGGCCTAGAGAGCTGTATTGTAATGACATCTGAATCGCATTTTCAGAACTAAATGTCCGTCTATTGCAGTGCGCGAGTTTTCTATTGAATGACAATTCACGCATTAGGTGTAAATGACAATTCATGCATTAGGCTTGATATATGTGTTATCAGCAATTGGAAAGCCATTTTTAATGGATAGCCATTGTCCCGTAACAGAAGATTGTCCCACCAGAAGATTACAGGAATTATTGGCAAATATAGGCTAAGTCAGATTGATCCAGGATAATTGCGAATAGTCTATAGCCTACATGTAACCTTACATGTACCATCGCACATCGCTTGGATGTCGATGGAGTGGGCTGAAAGCAATTTAATTCGGCATTCCCCTTCGCTGAGGGACAGGTAGCTATGTGGTCTTTGACCTATGGACCCTTTTATTATTATGCATTTTTTTATATAGCCTACACAATAATAATATTTCACATTGTAAACTTGATATTTTTAGTCATGCTTGTGCGCACCCCTGTGTGTAACAGACAGGAGGGTGTACCCCTTATGGAAAAAGAATATACTGCAGTATATTGTAAATATATCAAAATTATCATCACAATATATTTTAAATATACTGAAGTATATTACATTTCCATAAGGGACGCGTGCTGTGCACACGCCTATGTAGACGCACTTATATGCGCCGTTAAAATAACATGCAAACAACAGCGACATGACTTTAGACCAGGTTTGTGGTGGTTTTAGCGCAAGCGCTTTCTGTGGGTTCGAAATTAATGGGGGCTTGGGGCAAAAATGCCCTCAAAAATGGATAATATGCCCTCGAAAATCAGTTAAGGGGGGCAAAAAATGGCCTTGACATTTTCGAGAGAATTTTTATGGTTTATCTATTGTTTTTTTTTCCTGTCACGAAAATGTCTGGAAACATTGATAATAATACGTCACCAAATAGTAAAGAATAGAATAACGTTACTATAATGAAGAGTGAAAGACGTGGATTAGTAATCCCTATTGATCAAATGCAACGAGTCTCTCCTCTACGGTCCCACCATTGCGAACGTTAGCTGCATCTGCTGCAGCGTTGTGGTTGTGCTAACGACATTAGCGGCATGGGGCGTTTTCTAGTAGCCGACCCACAACGAAGCCCGTCCAAAAGCCGACAATAACGTTACATGGGGAAACAAAGGTCCTACCACCAGCAAACAAAAATGTAAAGCGCTCGACAGTGGAGTCCTGGAAATTAGATTGGGTGGGGATCAATGAGGAGGGTGAACATATAACGTTGTTGGCAGTGCTGTAAAGTAACCAAGTTATTGTGGCCTACTTAAGTAGTTTTGACGACTTTGTAATTTACTCAAGTAGCCTAGTTATCTTTCTGTTTACTTTCACTTTTACTTCTCTACATTTTAAAAATAAAATTGATACTTTTACTCTGCTACAATTTCCAAGACTGGGTTCATTACCAAGTAAAAAATAACGCCGAACCGAAGAGAACAGTCAGCGCACCAGCCAGTCACTTGACTAGCCTATACTCTTGGTCTGTATACTTGATTAAAAATTACATTACATTACAGGTATTTAGCAGATGCTCTTATCCAGAGTGACTTACACAACTTATTATTACATCTTATTACATTTATCCATTAATACAGCTGGATATATACTGAAGCAATTACACAAAAGTGATCAAAATTATCAAAAGAATTTAGCACAGACCACCCACCATTATTTTTGTGTACACTTTTAAGCCTTTTTGTGTTCATTTTAACAAGTGGGCATCTCAAAGATTTTGTATTTTATTAATGTAAAGCTGGCTTCAAGTTAATCTGAACCAAATATCTGATATAAATATCTGTAGGTACCGGGCAAATCGTATTGCAGAGTGAAGTTATATTTTGATGAAATAAACGTGAAACCAATTGAAAAGCGCTGTTTGTTGAGGTATGCTACATCGCCTAATACTGTACTGAGTACTCCAGAGTGCCAGCTATCAATAAGACAGTTCGCTAGAGGTGATGTTGACTCCACAAAATTGACATTCGTCAATTCGTAATACCAATTAAACCCAAAGCCCACGAAGAATTAAACATCACGCCTGTGTCAAACGATTCTGAGGGAAGTAACGTTAGCAGCAAAGTTTCAATATTTGCCTCCCAGTGAACATTTTTACGTTGAAAAGTCGCTGAAATTCCATCTCGCATTCAGGTGAAAAACCAGCTAAAATTGGCTTCAAAGTTTTTGAAGCGTCACGCACTTTTACACTTGCGCTTACACGTGCCGAATCATATACAGTGGGGATGGGGATGAGACAGGCTTGCATGGCATGGGGGGTATTACGCGTCGATGTTTCAGATAGTGTAATTGCGGTATAAAGTGTTGTATACAGTCAAGTATTCGGGCAGTGACACATTTTTTGTTGTTTTGGCTCTGTACTCCAGGACATTGGATTTGAAATGGAACAGTGACTATGAGGTTAAAGTGCAGACTTTCAGCTTTAATCTGAGGATTTTTACATCCATATTGGGTGAACTGTGTAGCAATTGTACCCCTTTTTATACACAGCCCCCCCCCCCCCCCCCCCCCCAACCCCCCATTTTAGGGGAGGAAAAGTAATTGGACATATTAACATAAACTTAAATAAAGTCATCATATTTAATATTTGGTTACATATCCTAATGAATATCCTAAATGAAGTTGCATATCCTAAATTAAGTTTGTAAATGTGAATTTAATGATTAAATGAAATGAAATAAAGTATTTTGGATGCCATTAATTGAGTTGCATTTTTTTTTTAACAATTGGGATGTTTAATAAGCTTTTTCATCATAACATGTGAGTGCCCCCGAAATGTAAAAAAATGCCCTCGAAAATCAGTTAAGGGGGGCAAAAAAAGCCCTGTGGAAAAAAAAGTAAATTTCATACCCTATTCTCAACAGTGTTGTTATTTTAGAAAATATATGCGGTTTCATTTAGTTAAAAAGCACCTGCAACCGAAGTTCATATTACGTGCATTCTCATAATAACATAAATAGCATTATTTTGGCTTAATGATGACAAATACACTAAAGGTATCCATTACAAATACACCAACCCGCCCAGTTCACTTGCTATGGGCGCAAGTTCACTTGTTATTTAAACAAGGTGAGCGCTGGGTGCTAAAATGACACCTGTGGCTGTCTGAAGCGCCGTTTAGTTAAGATAGGGTGTAAGATAGGGCCCAGAGACTCCAAAATGGTGGACAATTCAAGACAGAGTTCACCCAAAAAGCTAATATCTATGTTTCTAATCAGGGCTGTTGCAAGTTTGATATCTCTGCAAGGGAACAGTGAATGTTTGGATCTCTATAGCGCCACCATGTGATTTGATTGGGCTAAGCCTTTGTAACTCTCATTCACCCCGCCAAGTTTCAGAACTTTATGTTAAACGGTTTTAGAATTATTAGCATTTATGTGATAAGCCACACCCACTTCAAATTAATTGGATCGTCATTCTGCCATTTTTTTACTTAGGCATTGGAGAAGTAACGCCTGTATGAAGGCAGGTGAGATGAGTTTGTTCAAATTGGTCAAATACTCTAGGAGGAGTAGCATTTTTTAAAGGTCCCATGTCAGACTATTTTTTGTCAATTTTATATTATTCAACAAGGTCTACCAAACATGTTGATAAGGTTTTTTAAGGGGAAAGGTTTTGCAATATTTTTAAAAAACTATATAAATCCAGTGAGTTTTTTACCCTTCCAGCTGAACAGCCCGTTTTGGGTGGGCGGTTCAGGTTTTTTTCACATGATTGGCTAACTGACCCGGAATCACAAGAGCACCCCTCCCATCTCCTGCGTACACTTTCGCTCCGAAAAACCAAAGAAACAAATAAAGAGCAAACAACGACATTAAAGAACATATTTTTTTCAAAGGCAAATAAAAGTAAATGTAACACACATATACAATATAGCGATTACCTCAACTGTTTAAATTATAGGCTACTTAGCCTGTCCTTTTTAAGCAATCGAAGACAGTGCATCCCTGCATGCTTTCAAATGTATCCTATAGCTAGGTCACCAAATGCAACATAATTGACTTGTTCCCCCCTTTGCAAGCTCTTGTTTTTAAGCATTTGTCTGAATAATTTTGTGTAAAACACAGCCACCCTTTAGACAGTTTCGCTTTTACAAAATTGACAGAGTTTAACCATACCCTCCCTGAGGGGGAGACAACAATCTTTGGTCTAAAACGCGTAACGCCTCAGAGAGACCGACAGAGAGACCACAGGCTGTTTCGGGCTGTATTTTTTGAGTGGAAGTCAATGGAGAAGATCCCTTAGCACCCTGAACAAGCTGCTGTTTTGAGGACACTGTTCGTGACATAATAAATTGACTGCCTTGTCGCTCATCTTCAACATGTTTGTCACCACATATTCATTTTGGGGTGAGCTATGTTGTGTCTACTACGAAAAAAATAGTTTTGTGAGATAAGAGACAGTAGGGAATGTTGCAGCAGTTAGAATTCATTTACGACATTACAGGCCCAGCATCTCGGAGCTAGCAGCCAAACATAGCTAGCTAGCTAATTAGCTACATAGCTAAACATCCAAATTTGCGTTTTTTCTACTCTTGGAATTGTATTGCGCAAACATTCTACCAAAACATCAGTGAATAGATCACATCACCATGCCACGTCTATGTGCAGCGGTAACGTTAAATTGTAATAATAGACAAGGACTTTTTAAAATTATTTTTTTATTTCCTTCTGATGATTTGCAGTAGGCCCACGTTACATAGGCTAGCTAGGTAGCACCTGTACAAGTTTCCCTTCCTAATGCAATTAAAGTGTGGCCATGTTTCTTTGGTAAACACCGATATTTCAGTGTAACAGTGGTGATAAGCAAGCAAGTCACTCTTTATAGGTGCATGGAGTGGTAATATCATAAATGGTTGTTTTTCTGTCTTTCAAAATATTAACGGAAGTGTGCAATACCATATTGCCAAATGCCGTTCATAACTGTCAAAAAACCCTGAAGAGTCTCAGTGATGTCAATACTTTGAAATGATTGGCTAGCAACGGTGCACGTGATCCAAGCTAAGCTACTGCTAGCCGGCCCATTACGCTTTTCACAATGCAAAAGACGCGTCTCCAATCTCCCCCTTTATAAGAAAACCTCTGGTTTAATGTTCGCTGGCTTGCTAACAGTAGGCTACCTGCGGTCACTGACTGAGCCGTCGTTAAATAACGTTAGCAATTGGAAGCTTGTGCATTGTATTTTAACGTGGCACCGAAATCTGCGTTGGATTTTGTACAGTAGCTAATGAATGGTATCGGTCATATGTAATATTAACGTTACAGGACTCGCAACCAGGCAGCTTGGCTCGAGAGCTGTCACGTTAAAGCTGTAAACGTCGAAGTGCTTACTATTGTAGGTGGAAAGATTAAAAGTGCCCTGACAGAGCATATTTAACAAGTTTTGCTAGTTATGAACTCTCCGCTTGCTCGTAATTATACTCTGTGGTGATAGAGGCTAAGTAAAGAACGGAAAGGCTGGCGTTCCCACAGAACTGTATACCTAGCTACCCTGTTCTTTAGAGTAGTGATGTGTCGTTCATGAACGATCCGATTCTTTTGAACGGCTCTTTGGTAGGAACGAAGGGAACCGAGCCTCGTAGGTATCTGAGCCGTTCTTTTTTGCCAAGTTTTCCCTAGAGTGTTTCCCATCAAAAATATTTCTAAAACGCGACCATGTTTTTGGTATATTATATTTTATATTAGAGTACATATCCCTAGCCTATAAGATTTTAGTCACGTTAACTGTCGCTGTTAAAAAATACAGAGCGAAGTTCACAAACTCCGTTGGGGGATGACGTTGTCGAATGTGTTGTTTTGATACTTGTGTTGCTTTCAAAATAAAGGGAGAGTTTGCATTAGTTCTTCAACTCGCAAATTATTCGTCGTCTCTCTATCGCTCAACTTCCACAACCTTGCATAATATATCGACAGGAAGTCTTACGTCTTGTAAAGTGAGTGGGAAAATATTATACATTAGGCTATATAGCCTATATTACATTTAATCAATTTCTAATCCATTTCTAATTATTATTATATTCTAATTTAAGTGCGTGTGTGTGGGGGCAGTAGAAAACCGTAATGAAGTGAACGTAAATATGAACAAAAAAAAAAAAGATATGTAGGTAGAGTATCATATTATGTTCACGTGTTATTTATGTCTTCTGCTAATGGGCAGATGTTTACAGTCCTCTGCCAGACATTTGGCGACTAGTATGTGCATTATTAGATTTAGTAGGCTAGTGTAATCCTGCCATTTGTAGTCGTAAAGTGCCCCCCTCTCACACATGCATGCATGCACACATACACGCAAAAAGAACGAAGAGCCGTTCTTTTGAATGGCTCTCGGAAACGAACGGAGCCATAAGATCCGGTTCCCTTAAAAGAGCCATAATTCCCATCACTACTTTAGAGCCTGATGGAGGACGGGTTTATGCAAATGACATCTGGCTGTTTTCACAGGACCCCAGTAATCACGTCACAACTGGAGCCAATTCTGAGAGAAGGGTCTATCTGCAGTGTGCAGGCGCTTCGGGAACGCCTCTTCATCGGGAACGCCTCTTCATCGGGAACGCCTCTTCTTTGGGAACGCCCCTTCTATGGGAACGCCTAACTGGTCACTCAGAGGACGTCACTCAGAAAAATAAAAAATGGCGCAGCGTGAAACGGTAAGCGACTTTGTGTACAAAAGTTTTACAAAACCGTCAGTTTGATGTTATTGATTTTTGCTAACTGACCGTGTACATTGGTCTTGTTAACTAGCTGTTAGCCTAGATAATGGCGAACAACTCGTTAGCCTAACGTTAACGTTAGTTAATGGCGGAGAATCCGTTTGATACTTCGTATTTGATGTAACAACCTATTGACATGGGACAGAGTTTTGCTCATTTTATAGTAGGATAGTAGATAGTATAATGTTATATGTATAACTAGCTAATGTAACATGTAATTGATTGGATAACGTTATTATGCTATTGCTACTTTTGCTCCGTACCCCCATGTCACTGCATGTCAACTGCTGAAGACGGATCATGGCTACAAATGCCCTTTTTGTCCAAGGGTGGGGGAATACCCCAATATGGTGGCCCACCTACAGACCCACAAGTCTTCAGTCAAACATGGAGGTAACCTTAATATTTTGTGTATTAACAGTATTAAATAAATAAGAGTGTTGAATATCTAATTAGATTTCTAATATTATAATAAAGTCAACAAATCACTGCATTTGATGGGCTACTTGTTGAAGTGTTGAGGAGGAAATGGCTTATTGTCAGTTTAACCATAGCATTAATTTATAGAAGTGATATTTTACACTCTAGGACACACGTTCTCTGAGTAGTTCATGGGAGGAACAGATATCCCCCCCTCACCCCTGCCCCCCCCTCCTTCATAGACTGGGTTAAGGATGTGCTTTTATTATTGCCATTGCCATTAGAAGAGCTAAAACATAACAATATCAGGTCTCGGAAAAAGTTTCTAATTAGTTGGTCCCCTTTTATAGATTGTGTAGAAACCTTGTCGTTACCATAGGAATGTGTAATTGTTTTTGCTACAACTATTACTATGATATCACACAATCACTTAACAGCTCATAGACATTATTTGTGTGCAACAATGTCCCTATATCTAGGTGAATGTGCTATGCAAACCAATGCCAATATGCTAATTTTATTTTCTTCAATACTGCTGAATTGGCACTTCTTGTGCCTATTTAATTTAGTTTTGTTTATTTTATTTATCTTCTAATATTCATGCATTCTTCATGTATATGTGATATGTATATGTATTCTGTTCATGTATATGTGATATTTTGTTTTTGTTTTTGTTTTTAAGGCTATTCCATATACAAGTGCAGTCTAAGCTGTGTGGGCAGCAGCCACTACCACTGCTGTTATTGCCCCAAAATAATTATCACCAAGAAAGGTTTCATTGCACATCTTGATAAATGCCTCTCCAGCCCCCCTACAGTCACCAGCCCTTCTACAACCCCCAGCCTCTCTTCAACCATCAACCTGCCTGCAACCCCAAGCCCCTCTACAGTAACCTTGCCTCCAACCTCCTGCCGTCCGGCAACCCCAAGCCCCTCTACAGTAACCTTGCCTCCAACCATCAACCTGCCTGCAACCCCAAGCCCCTCAACAGTAACCTTGCCTCCAACTTCCAGCTGTCCTGCAAACCCAAGCTTCTCTACAACCACCAACCTCCCTGCAGCCCCCAGCCATTCTTCTACTTTAAAGGTGCTCCGATCAAGGCAAACCCAAGCCACCTGCTGTTTTTGCAATTTGCGTTTGAATAAAAAAAACCTTAAAACGCACATAAAGCGAAAACATTCATCTTCAAATCCGGACATCACTGCTCACTCACATCTTCCATCAGTATGCATCGACTGAAAAAGGGGCATTTTTGCTGTAGCCAGAACATTCAGAGGACCTAGACATGCAATTCATGTCCAGAAGTGCACATGGGGAGACAGGCATCAGACAAGCTGCGAGCTGGAAAAATGTAAACGTGCATCGGAATTCTCTAGAAGGAGTGGGCTGATGGGTTTTGAGTGCTGCCATGTGAAGTCTTTGGCCTACTGTCCAATTTCCACAGAGACAGATGTACTTCTAAATGAAGACATTTTAAGGGAAATGGTCAAGACTAAATGGTTCAGCGATGACACGAAAAATCGGTGCCTAAAGCAAAAGTGGACGTCTGAGGCAGAGGGAGCCCCATTAAGCAAAGAGGTTTTTGGAGAAGATCAATCCAATGGGAAGTCACAACTGTATGTGTCAGTATGGGAACCACAGATTTCCTATTATTCGAGTCATGGTGTGTTATGACAGAAAATTGAATACTTGGCACTGCCCATGTTCAAAGCCTTTGTGTTTGCACAAATCCGTAGCAAAGTGGCATTTGTTTCAGACACATGCTGACCTTTTTAGAAAGGTTAGGAGTACAGAGACCTAAGTGTCTGGAACGTTTAAATCAGAAGCTCACGATGGCTCACAAGATGAGCAAACAGTCAGGGAATCAGAGTAAGTAAAACAATTAAATTTCAGATTTGTCATATACAGGAACTGAGTTTTTCATTACACATGATGGTAAATCTGCAGACTTACAGTTTCCAGACATAGATTTAATAGCCTTCCAAAACTTTTGAGGATCATTTAGATTTTCAGTAGTAACAGATAAATAAAATTCTGACTTGGCCTTCTTAATAAGAGAGTAGCATTTCTTTCGTAACTGCCTAAAACGAAGCCAATCAGCATCAGACCCTGATTTCCTAGCTTTAGCCCAGACTGAATTCGTTCATGAAATATACCTGATAGCTCAGGGGAAAACCAGGGGTTATCCCTACTTTTCACCCTGTACCTACAGAAGGGGGCATGTTTATTCATAATTTGCAAAAAGCCATCATGAAAGAATACCCAGGCAGTCTCAACATCAGGAATAAACTCAATCCTTTTCCATTCAAAGTAAAACAAGTTGTGTTAGAAACCCTGCTCAATAAAACGCTTCAGATTTCTCTTCTGAACAAAGCATGGTTTTGTCTTAGGGATCTTAGTATTTCTAATAGCAACAACAGCACCGTGGTCACTTTAATCATTACAGAAGACACCAGTAGCAGAGTATGTATAAGGAACATTAGTCAAAATCAAATCAATTAGTGTAGATCTCTCTGGATGTTTAAGATTAGGGCGAGTAGGCAAATTTATCAACTGAATTAGATTAATAGAGTTACAGTATGTTTTAAAATCATCAGATATGGGCTGTAACCAGTCCCAGTTGAGTTTAAAGCCTTTAATTAAGAATTGACACTAGTATTTTTGTGCATCCCTTTGTTTTATGTCCGACTTGTAGAATATTTCGGTGACGGAAGAAGAGGGATTTGCCAGGGGTTCTACTCTGAGCCAAAATATGCAGGGCTGTGCTCACAGTCCTGCATGGAGGAGTGGGCTACATAAAGCTCCAAGAAGGCAAGGTTTTCTACTATTTGCTTACTTGATATTGTCTTCACTCACACATTTCTCTATTTCCTAGTTCACTGTGCTATCAATAGCAGTGCTGTCCACTACTTTACTGTGCATTTGTTGGACCCAAACTGTTTGCTCACCCATTATTAACTGTTTTTATTCTCTTCTGTTCCTTTTGGCTTGCCCCCCCCCCCCAAATTTATAAGATTTTATAAAATCTTTTAAAAAAACAAAAAAACATCCTGTCTGTTTATATTTTTTCTGTTATTACAATCTTTATAATAATAATAACTTACTATGTTCTGATTCTTTTTATGTTGTATATTGTTATCCATTCACTAAATAAATCTTAGTAGTATCACGTTGTGCTATAGTACTTGAAGAGATCCACTCGCTATTTTTTTAATTTTGTTTTGTAATCTGTTATTACAATTTCTATATTATAGTAATAATAACTTGCTATGTTTTGATGTTTTGTATATTGTTATCCATTCACTGTAAATAATTCTGTTTTGTTTGTTTGCTGAAGCACTTTGTTTTCTTGTTATGATACAAGAAAACATTTTATTATGAAACATGTCATACAACAATGTGTGTGTGTGTATTTTATATATATATATATATATATATATATATATATATATATATACAGTCAAGCCGGAAAGTCTGAACACTCCTTTCACCTATCCACATTTTATTACATTACAGACATATTCTACAATAGATTGAGTTCATTTTTTGTCTGAAAATTCTAGACAAAATAGCCCATAATGACAAAGTGAAAACAGGTTTTTAGACATTTGTGCTAATTTATTAAAAATCAAAATGTTAAATATCATATGTACACAAGTGTGCACACCCTTTGATATGACACCCAAAAGTGAGCTGAGGTGCATTTTGTTTCCACTGATACTGCTTGAGATGTTTCTACAACTTAATTGGAGTCCATCTGTGATATATTCAATTGATTGGACATGATTGGGGATTGCCAACACCTGCCTATATAAGGTCCCACAGTTGACAGTGCATGTCAGAGCAAACTCCAAGCCATGGGGTCAAAGGAATTATCTGCAGACCTCAGAAACAGGATTGTGTCAAGGCATAGATCTGGAGAAGGGTACGGAAAAATCTCTGCAGCTTTACAGGTCCCAAAGAGCACAGTGGCCACCATCATTCGTAAATGGAAGTGGTTTGGAACCACCAAGAATCTTCCTAGACCTGGCCGCCCGGCCAAACTGAGCAATCGGGGAAGACGGGCCTTGGCCAGGGAGGTGAGCAGGAACCCGAGGGTCACTCTGACAGAGCTCCAGCGTATCCTTGTGGAGATGGGAGAACCTTTCAGAAGATCAACCATCCAGGCAGCACTCCACCAATCAGGCCTTTATGGTAGAGTGGCCAGACGGAAGCCCCTCCTTAGTAAAAGGCACATCACAGCCCGCTTGGAGTTTGCCAAAAGGCACCTAGAGGACTCTCAAACCATGAGAATCAAGATTCTCTGGTCTGATTAAACCAAAATGTAACTTTTTGGCCTGAATACCAAGCGTCACGTCTAGAGGAAACCAGGCACCGCTCATCACCTGGCTAATACCATCCCTACAGTGAAGCGTGGCGGTGGCAGCATCATGATGTGGGGATGTTTTTCAGCAGCGGGAACGGGGCGACTAGTCCTGATAGAGGGAAAGATGAATGCAGCTAAGTACACCGAGATCCTTGAAGAAAACCTGCTCCAGAGCACTCTGGACCTCAGACTGGGGCGAAGGTTTACCTTCCAACATGACAACGACCCAAAGCACACAGCCAAGAGAACAAAGGAGTGGCTTCGGAGAAAGTCTGTGCATGTCCTTGAGTGGCCCAGCCAGAGCCCAGACCTGAATCCAATTGAACATCTGTGGAAAGAGCTGAAAATGGCTGTGTACCGACGCTCCCCATCCAACCTGACGGAGCTTGCAAGGATATGCCAAGAGGAATGGGCAAAAATGTCCAGAAACAAGTGTGCCAAGCTCGTAGCTTCTTTCCCAAGACGCCTTGAAGCTGTAATCGCTGCCAAAGGTGCAGCAACCAAGTATTAGGCTAAGGGTGTGTACAGATATGTAACCCCTAAATAACCTATTTTTGTCAGTAAAATAAAATTGCATATTTTCTAAAAACCTGTTTTCACTTTGTCATTATTGGCTATTGTGTGTAGATGTTTGAGGCAAAAAATGAACTCAATCTATTGTAGAATATGTCTGTAACGTAATAAAACGTGGATAGGTGAAAGGAGTGTTCAGATTTTCCGGCTTGACTGTATATATATATATATATATATCTGTTTGTTACGACCCCTGGTCCAGCTAATCGCTTCCACCTGAGAGTGGCTGATTAAAAGATTAAAAATCTGCCGTGCGAGTGAAAGATCACTTCGCCACCCTAACCAGCCGTGCCTCCCTGCCTCTAGCCTCCCTGCCTCTAGCCTCAGCTTCCTGTTTTTTCTCTCTCTCCCATTTTGGTGCCCAGTTATACCCTATTCAAGGTTTATTGAAATGATGAACCATTAAAGTACTGTATTGTTCAGTTTAGCTTATGCTGTAATATTTAGAAATCATTAATTAATGGCAGCTTGAATCTACAAGCAATTAATAACAGCTGCATTATTTAATGCCAATATAAGAACACAAAAAAATACTTAACTAAGTTTAATCCCTGTTTTGATAATTTTATTAGCCTGCTATTTGTTAGGTTGTGTATTTGGTATTAGCCTGTTTGGATAAAATACATTAAGAATAGATTTGTTACTACTACTGGTAACTAATGAAAGGTTAATTGGATACTTTGTTAACGCTGACAACTACCATTAACCTTACATCCTTAAACGTTAGTTGAAGTACGTCTATTTAATACACTTACACTTTAAATTCTATTTAAAAAGAGTCGTGTGTGAGACGTAACTCGGCTGCACCCGAGTTGTCAATCGTTTGTAACGTTAACACACGGAGCCATGGAAATAATATTTTAACGGTCTGTTTGTAACAGTTCCGAAATAGCTTTGCAACAAACAAAATGACTTGCTCCGTTTTTGTTTCCCTGCACTCCTACAAGGTTTACTTGAACATTAAAACAACACTTTTATACTGATTTGCTCTAACGCAATCATGAACAGCACATCTATAATGTTTTTGTTTTATGTTTATGATCTTTTTTGTGTGCGTGTACTAAGCTGTAAACCAGACAATAAAGTTGTCTGAGGACGACCTCTGAGTGACGTGACGTATGAAAAGGCGTTCCCATAGAAGAGGCGTTCCCGAAGAAGGGCGTTCCGTGAGCGCCTGCAGTCTGCAGATGGATGATATTGGGAGGGAATTCTGAACAGACCATTAAGCAGAGTGATTTATTTTTTCTTATGCAACAACAAAAAATGGCAAGTAGTACCGAGCTCATATTTTACCAGCACATGCCACACTGCGTATAAATGCTAAAAGTAGGGAAACTCCAAACCCCTTCGCACAGATGGCAAATTTGGTCAATTCTTACCTATTTAGGGCATGCTCTGTAAGGCTTTATAACTCCAGGTGTGAGCATCACATAAACTTGTTACATAAGAACATCCGGTAAGAGTAACTTTTAGTATCACTCCGCACGAGGACAGTAAACTCCAAATCAATATATTCAGGCTCGAAGTATGGTTCAACTGCAAATTCCACCTCATCATCTTCTTCATAATCAGACATTTCGCTAAGAAAATATGCTAGCTGCTTCTCCTTTGTTTACAGGCAGACTAAACGCTAGCACTAACTTCCAGTCTACTTCCGTATCGCGAGACACTGGGCACTGTTCTCGCGCGGAATGATACTGACTCTCTTACCGGATGTTCTTATTAAAATGTAAAGACAGACATCTGAAACATCATATACTGTAATTTGAGCGAAAATATTGTCCTTGTGCACTCGGTAATCATATGTGCATTTTCGTTTCCAACAACAACACTTGTAAAGCTGTTGTTAAACCTTATTCGAGTGGATTTTGGTGGTTAATTTACAGCAAGTTAGCCTGGGGGCAATTATATCCAATGATAAGATGCTAATTGTTAGCATTGCTCCAATTCAGGATTTACAATAATTTAGCAACAATGGCGAGACCAGGACAGCTTAAAATACTATTTCGGGGGTGAGTAAAACAATATAAATTTTTTTTTAAATGGGTGAACTATCCATTTAAGCTATTTGTGATTCAGACAGTTGACTTATCCGCTGTTTTAAGCGTCTCTCCAGTAGCTATATACGCAGCATTACGCGCGCGTGGTGGAGATCTCTGAATCCGTCCCTATGTGAATATAATATCAGCACATAATATTATATTGACAATATATATATATTTTTTTCCTTTTTTAAATTTTTTAATTGTAATTACAAAATACAGATATTGACGGTGTGGAGGCTCACACACCATTTGCCACGACTCAAATTGAACACTGTGACAAGCCTAACAGGAGTACAAAGCCAAACAGAAATTGTGCCACTGTGAGGGCCTGAGTAAAAGCTGGAATTGAACGGCGGAATGAAGCTCAGAATGGCCAATAGTGCTCTGTGCCAAAAAGGACCTGAGTTCAAATGCTTGCAGCACTCGCTATGGAATGCGCATCAATACAATCTTAACAGTTTCTGAATGGGCTTCATATGTTCTTTCATTTGAGCACGGAATTTCCATGAAATATAAATTTGAAATATATGAGAAATTGATCAAAACTAATAACATTACCAGGCATGTTTCAGAGCCCCTCATCACCCTTTCGGAATAAGACATCAAGATAAGGTTTTCAACTTTTGAAAGTGCAGATTTTCTTCTTTAAAATGAGTATATTCAATCCTTGATGACTCAATTATAAGTTGATCAAAATTATATTTTAATGGAAAAAGCCTGTTGGAGAGGATATGAATATATTTGAATATAAAGCCCTAAAAATCACATTCTGCATTCTCATATCAAGGCATGATGTATACCAAATGAAAGCTCTGGATCTGACCTTCGAGTACGTGTACATGATGTTATGAGTTCACAAGGAAATTGTGCATTATTTGGACTGCAATCAAGTCTGACCATTACATCTACCATAAGTCAATTATCATTCAGAGCCTCTTATAACCCTAACAGAATAAGACATCAAGATGAGGTTTTCACCTTTAGAAAGTGCAGAGCTCTCCGTTTAATATGAGTATCTCCAGTTCTTGATGACTCAATGATAAGTCAATCAAAATCACGTTTTAATGACATCAGTCTGTTGGAATGAAATGGTGTCCATTTCCTCTCCAAGCCCCAAAAATCACATTCCGCATTCAGACATCAAGGCATGATGTATACCAAATTAAAGCTCTGGATCTGCCCTTCGAGTAAATCTACATGATGTTATGGGTTCATGCAGAAATTGTGCAATATTTGGACTGCAATCACGTTTGGCCATTACATTTACCATAAGTCAGTTATCATTCAGAGCCCCTTGTAACTCTAATGGAATAAGACATCAAGATGGGGTTTTCACCTTTAGAAAGTGCAGAGCTCTCCGTTTAATATGAGTATCTCCAGTTGTTGATGACTCAATGATAAGTCAATCAAAATCATGTTTTAATTACATCAGTCTGTTGGAATGAAATGGTGTCCATTTTCTCTCCAAGCCGCAAAAATCACATTCCGCATTCAGACATCAAGGCATGTTGTCTGAATGCGACACCATGCCTTGATGTCTGAATGCGGAATGTGATTTTTGGGGCTTGGAGAGAAAATGAAAGCTTGGGATCTACCCTTCGAGAACATGCATATGATGTTATGAATATATTATTTCATGACTTATCTAAACATCTGTAGATTGAAACTGGAATCACTATTAGTGCCAGTTAGACCCCAGAGTTTGATTGGACTCTTTTTAAAGATAAATTTGTGCTGTTTAATCTGACGTGGAACACTTTGTGGGGAGTAAATAGGAACACAGTCTTTTGGGATATGGAGTAGCTACTGTATCATGGAGTCATGAAGAACTGCAGATACCCATCTTAAACATAGAGCGCTGCACTTTCTAAAGGTGAAAATCTCATCTTGATGTCTTATTCTGTTAGGGTTATAAGAGGCTCTGAATGATAACTGACCTATAGTACATGTAATGGTCAGACTTGATTGCAGTTCAAATAATGCATGATCTCTGTATGAACCCAGAACATCATATACATATATTTGAAGAGCAGATCCAGAGCTTTCATTTAGGATACATCATGCCCTGATGTGTGAAAGTGGAATGTTATTTTGGGGGCTTGAAGAGGAAATGGACACCATTTCATTCCAACAGACTGATGTCATTTTGATTGACCTATCATTGAGACATCAAGGACTGGAGGTACTCATCTTAAACTGAGAGGTCAGTCCTTTCTAATGGTGAAAATCCCATCTTGATGTCTTATTCCACTAGCATTATAAGGGGCTCTGAATGATAACTGACTTATGGTAGATGTAATGGTCAGACCTGATTGCAGTCCAAATAATGCACAATTTCTGCATGAACCCATATCATCATATTGTGAAGGAATTTTCTGTTTTACAATGTGTGTGTATTAACATAGAGACAATCACATGATTATCATTAAGCATTTAATATAATAGATCAATTATATTGAGTTAAGTAATTAAACAATGTATTCTCTGTGAACACTGAGTAGGCTTTAAGCAGGCCTGCTGTGTTTTCACTCCCTCTGTGCCTCTCCTTCACAATCTGCAGAGACAGGCAGTCTGTGAGATGGATGTTTTCGTTACTTGGTTTGAAGGTTAGAGGTTATTGAAAGACTAGAAAGACTAAACACCAAGAACTGGATAACCTTGTCTCTGTATGTTTAGAAACCGCCCCTTGTGGCAAATCAGTAAAGCAATGATACATTGTGTATAAATCTCCTCTGTATTCTGTTTTTCAAGTTAGAGAGATTCTGGTGAGACTCTCTCTCATTCTGAGTTTATCTCCAAATAAACTGAAATTCTTTTTCTTATTCTATTACATCGTTTTGTTGTGGTTCTGTTTGGACAGACTTGCTCACTGTGGGTTGAAAGGGAAAAATCCACGACAATATGGCGTAGTCGGCAGGATTGCTAACTTGATTTTCTCCTACGCAGATTTCTCTCAAGTCGGAACGGCTTAGACAGTGCACTGCCGGGAGTTCAAACCCCGAGAGCGCAACCCACCTTCTCACAGAGAGGTAACTGTAATCAGTCACCTAGAGGAAGGACGGCGGCGACCGGACCGAGGAGAGTAAGACGTCTGTCTGGGGTGATCAATACGCAATCCATAGAAAGAGAATCACAGGTGAGCTGCCACAGCAAAACGTAACTTGAGGCTGTATTGCGCTCAAATTCTAAGTTTGATTAGTGACCGACGGGTCCGTCACTCTGTGGAGTGATTCAAACTGTGGAGGCTGTATGCTGCTCCTACCCATGGACTAATATTTCTTTTTCTTTCTCTTGTAATGAGCTCTGAAACATTTTTGTAATGTGGTATCATGTATTGTCAGTAGAGGCAAATGATATACACGGACCAGTACAGGAGAGGCATTTTTGCAGAGGAGATGATTATGGTCATTTATACCTGTACGAGACACTTAATGAGGTTGACGGATTTGGAAGTGGTTTTTCTGTTGTAGCTATACCTAGAGGTGAGTGGTTAAAAGAGAAGGAAACGGCATTAATAGAAGTTAGGCTAAACGTTCCCCTGAAAGTGAGGACAATTATCCAGAGGATAGTGCAGAATCTGAAACTGATTCTGACTAAAATAGGCCTAATTAAAAGAAAAAAAATTTTTTTTAAAATTTTTTAAAACCTTAAAATTAAAAGGCATAGTCTGGTTGTGGGACAAACGCACGAAAATGGGTTCAAAAAATTAAAGGAAACAGGACTCTGAATTTACGGGTCCAATGAAAATAATGCATGACAAATATGGTCCGGCAACCACACACCAGCGTGTTAAATGGCAAAAGTTAGGTTTCCCTGAAAAAGGCTCTTTTAGTCTAAATCAGATTGATAACCTAAAAATGCGGCTGCGGTCATATGAGGTTAAAAATAGTACACGTAAAAATAAATGGCAACCCGACTGGGATGTAGTAGATTTGTGGGAAAAGGAATCAAAATTAAGGCAGGGAAAACAGACCAAGGGAGAAAATAAAAATACTGTGGAGAAATCCCAGCAAAGTAATTCAGTGCTATCTCCTGTTGTGCATTCCGGCGGCTCTTTGTATCCCAATGTAGCACAGCTTGCAAGCATACACAAAATTAACCTGGACTTGGACTGTCCTGCGTGTCCTCCAGCTTATATCCCACAGCAAGCGGCAGGAGTTCACGGACATCCCTCAGCTCATGCTCTCCAGGCAGTGCATTCCAGTGCTGCTGCACAACCATCTGCCAGTGGGCTGGCGACCAGAGCGAGACCTGCAGCTTCTGTAGGCCCAGATTCCACAGTACAGGTAACTTCCCACAAGGGCGAACTGCACGAGGTAGAGATACCTACCCCGCCGCACACCAGGGGAGGTACCGTGTACGGCCCGAAGACGTCGGCACCTGTGCCGGAACAGGACCCATCCGGGGGGCCTTCCACTGTTTTTGGCTGGGGGCCAGACACGTACCCTATGCTAGAATGCCCCAATCCCAGGGCAGGACAAGACGACCAGGGTCCGACGGTCCTGGTATATCGGCCCTGGAAGGTGTCGGAGTTACAGGCTGTCTGCGAAGATTTGCCGGATCCAACCCAGGTGGGTGGTGCCAAGTTCATGGAAGCTTTGAGAAATCTGGTAAGAACTTGTCACCCAACTGCAGGTGAATTACAAACTGTACTGATTAAGAAACTGAAGTTACGGTGGGGTAACGTAAGGGGAACTTGGTCTACGAACCATCCATACAATGATGGTGCTACTTCTGAGTATGTGAAACAGATAGATACTTTGGAAACCAGTATGAAAACCGAATTCCCTGTTCGTCTGAACTGGGAAGCAGTCAGACAGGGTAAACAAAAGCCTGGTGAAACTGTTAATGATTTTCTTGAGAGACTTTCAGAGAAGTACGACGCACACAGTGGAATGGACAAACCGGAAAACAGCGAGACTCTTACTCCGTACGAGACTCAGCTAACCCACTGTTTCCTGGATGGATTGGATAAACACCTTGCAACCGCTATTAAGACCTCCTGTGTTGGCTGGCAGACTCGGAGACTTAAGGACGTTCTCCGTCATGCTGTTCACTGCGAAGAACAGGACCGCAACAAGCAACACAAAGACAAAAAGAAAAGCGACAAGATGACCTCTCAGCTGCAGCTGGCCCAGCTCCAGTCCTACCAGGGGAACCGAGACGGTGCCGGTGGACAGCAGCAGCAAAGGAGAAGCCGCGGCAGACGTGGCGGATGGAATCAAGGGAACAGACAGAGACCCAACTCCATGGGACCCACTACCGTGGCGGATTATGATGTTTGCCGAAAATGTGGAAAAAAGGGACATTGGGCTCGCGGTTGTAAATTTTTCGGTAATGCTGATAATTGGGACACAGCACCCCAAGGGAATGTTACTTTCCAACATCCTGGGGGTCAAACTGGATTACCTGGACAATGAAGTTTTGTGGGGGACGAGGAAACGCATGCGGACAAGGATGAGTTTGCTGGGTTCCTTTACCATACGGCTCCAAATGCGTTACCACTTTGGTCATTAAAAGTTGATGGGCGAGCATTAGACTTCATTGTGGATACGGGAGCTGGTCGGTCTGTAATAACAGCTAAATCATGGGATTCAAAACCTCCTCTTTTTAGTGGTAAAACCATGCTCAGCCAAGATGCTGGTGGAAATACCACGACAGAGAAATTTACAGCTCCATTACTGGTGCAAGATTTCAATACGGGCTCAAATATTACTCTGAAACATGCGTTCTTGTTCTCCCCTGTATGTCCGGTAAACCTGCTTGGCAGAGACTTAATGTGCAAATTGGGTCTGAGTGTGCAGTGTACTGATGACGGTTTAACTATTGACAGAGCTGCTACGGCAGAAACTCTAGAAATGTTTTACTATGCTTGGGATCTGGACAGATCCTCAGTCACAGCTAAAGCCATACAAATGGCCAGAACTGAGTGGACAGGCACTGGCGACAGACTGACAGAATTACAACTACATGTAACAGCACATTTTAGTCGAGGTAGAGATTGGAAATTTGAAAAGAATTGGTACGGTGATTGTAAATTAATTTCGACATTGTTTTTGGTTGGTCGCGATTTCTGTGCATTGTCTGTACAATTGAGCTCAGCACAGCAGCAATTCTATTCCATTGCGGGAAGTGCACCCCATGTGTCGCTGTGCAAAGCCTCAAATAAAAAATGGGAGGACACAGGGCCATGGGTGAAATTATGTTTGGATACCACGGACTGGGAAAAGACAGGGGAATTTTCAAAATATTCTCCCTCTCTGCGTGTCACTGCGCACCAGTTTCCGAACTCTCTGACAGCTGTCTGCAGCATTCATGAGTTGTTGTGTGACACTCAAGCCTATTTGCATTTGTCAGACCCGAGATTCAGTGCAATTCCCTCTCAATTGTGGGCAACGTCCCAAAATGATGTGGGGCTCATAGCTGGAGTTACTCCACTTCAAGTAACCCCTAAATCTGAATACAGACCATGCAAACGTCAATATCCTCTACGCCCAGAAGCCGAAGACGGCATTGTCCCCGTATTTAATGCGTTGTTAGAAGCTGGTGTTGTGGTTCCCTGTCCTGACTCTCCATGCAACACTCCTATCTTGCCTGTAAAAAAGCCTGATGGGTCTTGGCGGTTCGTACAAGATTTACAAGCTGTGAACAGCGCCATTCAGCAGCGCGCTCCTGTTGTGCCTAATCCCACTACCATTCTTGCACAGGTCCCGGGTAATGCTAAATATTTTTCTGTGATCGATCTAGCGAATGCATTCTTTAGTATTCCTGTTGATGTAAATTCCCAGTACTGGTTTGCCTTTACATTCAGGGCAAAAAGGTATACCTGGTCTCGATTACCCCAGGGGTATGCTGAATCACCAGCAGTTTTTTCAGCAGCGCTGCAGGAAAACTTGGAACAGTTCCAGTTTTCTTCAGGCCAAAGTACTTTGATTCAATACGTTGATGATCTCCTCGTCTGCTCTCCAGACGAGCACAGCTGTATTCAGGATTCACTTGAACTGTTGACATTCCTAGCCACAGAGGGTCACAAAGTTAAACAGGAGAAACTGCAATTTGCGTTACCTACTGTTACCTACTTAGGACACACTATTTCTGCAGAAGGCAAATCTTTGGGAACTGACAGAATCCAAGCGATTCTTGACCTCCCTAAACCGGTTACAAAAAATCAGGTAATGTCTTTTCTAGGTATGACAGGGTACTGTAGGCAATGGATTTCTGATTACGCTGAAATCTCCCAACCCTTGCAAGATTTGGCACATGGCCATGATCTAGCGGCTAATGATAATGTCACATGGACAGAGCTTGCTGAAATTTCCTTTCAGAAGTTGAAACAACAGTTGGCCTCTTCTCCTACTTTGGGCCTGCCTGACATGAATAAACCTTTTCTTTTGACTGTTGATGAGAAGGGCGGCTACATGTCTGCTGTTCTTTTGCAAAAGCACGGTGATAAACACAGGCCTGTAGCGTACTATTCTCAGAGACTTGATGCTGTTTCTAGGGGCCTTCCTCCTTGTTTGCGCTCCATTTCAGCAGCGGCTTTGGCGGTAACTGCATCTGCATCACTTGTTGCTTATCGTCCTCTCACTGTCCTTGTTCCTCATGCGGTAGCAGAAATTCTGTTAAAGCAAAAGACGGCCCATTTCTCACCAGCCCGAATGCTTCACTATCAACATGTGTTGCTCTCTTTGCCAAATGTTACAGTCAAGCGATGCAATGTTCTGAATCCCGCTACTCTTTTACCTACACCTGAGGATGGGGAGTCGCATAATTGTGTTCATGTGTTAGATCAAATTCTCTCCCCCCGTCCTGACCTTGCCACCACTCCTCTCTCAAATGCAGACTTTGATATGTTTGTTGACGGTTCTGCCAGTCGATGTCCCCTCACAGGTGACAGTCAGGTTGGCTATGCAGTAGTGACACATCACCAGGTTCTGGAGACAGCCCGAGAGAGGTTGATGCAAATAAAGATTGGTTCTTTAACCTCCTGACAGGTTGGAAGAAAACACTGCTGAGAATCTTTTTGCCTGTTGTTATCTTTGCCACCCTGCTCGTATTTCTTTGCTGTTGTGGAATGCCACTGATTCGCGCCTGTATTGCACGCCTCACTCAAGCTGCTATAGGTCAGTACTTACAGCAAAATGTTCCTAATTCTGAACAAGATAATGTATTCCTTCTCCGACAACTTCCTGAGTTTACTGACGGCCCTATATAAAGTATAGGCCTGAATTATGTACCCACCCTGTCACATTGTTGGTGGGAAGACAGATAGTGTTGTAATGTGAAGAGAGTTAAAAGGTTGACATTCCAGGAGTTGTGAAAAGTCTCCATTACATTATGGGTTTTTATTTTTTATCTTTCTTTTCTTTCAGACTTTCTCTTGATAGTAGTAATTTTATATGTTAAATAATCAGTAGTACATTATAGTGAAAATTATTTTTATATTCAATTCAATATATTTTATATTCAATTTATATTATATTCTATCCTGTTACTATATTCACTATGATTTCATTTTTTATATTTTTATTTTTCCTATGTTGATTCTTGTAATTAATCAAAGATGGATGATGTGCGATAATTGCTAATATCCGGAAGCGACGCTTGATTGCCCTAAGGGGGGTCGGAGGAATAATTTTTTCCGGAACTGATTGGGTTTTCTGGCTCTGTGCTAGTTTTGTCCCATATAAATCCTGAATCTGCCGGTTTTTCAATTCCCCCTGGATTATTGGAGTATTGTATATATCCACACGAGATTATTGTATTTGGTCTGTATAATCATGTAATCATTTATGATGTTATTAAAATGAATCACTTACTAATTGATTGAGTACATTAGGTAGATTGTAACAGAAAATTGTTTGTTATCATGGAATGATAAAAGGAGGGAAATGTGTGTGTATTAACAGAGACAATCACATGATTATCATTAAGCATTTAATATAATAGATCAATTATATTGAGTTAAGTAATTAAACAATGTATTCTCTGTGAACACTGAGTAGGCTTTAAGCAGGCCTGCTGTGTTTTCACTCCCTCTGTGCCTCTCCTTCACAATCTGCAGAGACAGGCAGTCTGTGAGATGGATGTTTTCGTTACTTGGTTTGAAGGTTAGAGGTTATTGAAAGACTAGAAAGACTAAACACCAAGAAATGGATAACCTTGTCTCTGTATGTTTAGAAACCGCCCCTTGTGGCAGTAAAGCAATGATAGATTGTGTATAAATCTCCTCTGCATTCTGTTTTTCAAGTTAGAGAGATTCTGGTGAGACTCTCTCTCATTCTGAGTTTATCTCCAAATAAACTGAAATTCTTTTTCTTATTCTATTACATCGTTTTGTTGTGGTTCTGTTTGGACAGACTTGCTCACTGTGGGTTGAAAGGGAAAAATCCACGACAATATACACATACTCGAAGGGCAGATCCAGAGCTTTCGTTTGGTATACATCATGCCTTGATGTGTTAATGCGGAATTAAATTTTTGGGGCTTGATATTGAAATATATCCTTATCGTCTCCAACAGGCCTTTTCCGTCAAAATATAATTTTGATCCACTTATAATTTAGTCATCAAGGATTGAATACTAACAAAAGACTCTGCACTTTCAAAAGGTGAAATCCTTATCTTGATGTCTTATTCCGAAAGGGTGATGAGGGGCTCTGAAATATGTTTGATAATGCTATTAGTTTTGATACATTTTTCAGATATTTCAAATTTATATTTCATGAAAATTCTATGCTCAAATGAAAGTACATATGATGCCCATTCAGAAACTGTTAAAATTATACTGACGTGCATTCCACAGCAAGTGCTGCAGGCATTTGAACTGAGGTCCTTTTTGGCACAGAGCACTATTGGCCATTCCAAGCTTCATTCCGCCGTTCCCCCCCCCACTGTGATGAAACATGGGGAAGGGGACTTGACAGCTGTAGGCAAGATGGTTCCAGCAAGTGAGTGAAGGCACTCTCCTTGTGGCGAAAATAAACGGCAAAATACACACACCTGTAGATGATTAGATAGTCAAGAACATCTGGTTAAATCCCATTAATAAATCCCGGGTTGTCTCGACAATTACCCACTGGGGAAAATGTAGTTGAGACTAGTAACTTTGTGTTTTGTAGATTTACAGGCCTGACCGGTGCATTACCTTGTATTGTTTGAAGAACCTTTTCTGGTAATACACCCTAGCAGAAAGCAGAAACTGGATTTTGGAACGGACTTGGAAAACAGTTTGCTTTAACATTTTGTGCGTTTGTTATCTGGGCAAGCTGCTTAGCAAGCTGCTTACTTTTTTTTAATGAATTAAAACACATGTCAGTATAGTAAGGGAAAAACAAGAAGTGAGTGTAGTCTCCAAAAGAGAGATGCGTTTTAATTTCTTTGCTTAATAATGTTCCATGGGATACTGTTGCCCTTGCATTACATTTTTGCATACCTGAGTGAACTGTGTTGACTGCCCACCCCCCCCCCCCCTTTCTTGCTTGTGGTTTGTGGTTTGTTTTGTTATCTCACCTTCCTCAGGGCTTTCCAAGTCGCTGTGCTCTATTCGGTCCTCATTGCCATTCTGATCCAGTGAGTGGGAGGAGCATTTGGAGCTTCTCTCCAAGGCATGCCGATCAAGAGGCTTGTCCGGGCTGCACTGGTGAGATGGTGTCAAACGAGGATCCTCCTACACACACATACATGGAATCAGCCCAGAAAATATGGGTAGGATACACTTTTATGTCTGCTGTGGGACATAGTTGTACAATATTGACACTGTGTTTGCATCACCCTTAGCTCTTATTAAATGCAAACATATACAGGATATAAGCAGCTTGGAAAAGTGTATTATAAGAAATGTAAATGATGGCCTGGGCCAACAAACATTTACTGCTCATTCTGCACACTTCCTGATCCAGAACCGTGGGGCACTTCACCTAAAAATTTAATTTTGATATGTTTCTACATACCCCGAGTGCAATCATCTATCCAGGTAGTTTTGCTGAGAACTCACTCGATTTGTAGATATTCGCTGCAGCTCTCTGTGATATCACCCTGATAGAATGGACCTCAACGGGACCAAAGTTTGGTGCGCAAAGCGCCAAAAATGTACATTTGAAAAAATCAACAGCAACGTCTCTTTCCAAATATAATGATGGTTTTCGAAAACAAACTTTCTACCAAAGTATACCAACTGTGTATTGCGCAAAGTATCAACCAAAGCACGCCAGTATTCTAGGTCGCACTGTGTTGACATGAGCCCCCATGACTTATATGGCACGTATATACACAGTTGGTGTACTTTGGTTAAAAAATAACTGTGCATGACAAGATCTGTGGATGATCGTGAGTAACCGTGTCACTATATTTGGAAAGATGTTGCTGTTGATTTTTTCAATTTTTTTCAAATGTAGTGGTCCGTTGAGGTCCAGCGGATATCTACAAAACTAGTGAGTTCTCCGCGAAACTACCCGGATGGATTGATTGCGCTTGGGGTATGTAGAAACATATCAAAATTTTATTTTGGGATGAACTGCCCCTTTAAGGTTAACAGTTAGCTTGGACCCATACCACGCTGACGGAGTTTGCGTTTTGCAGTGAGACTGGCAGCTGTGGCTCTTCCCCCTGGGGGGTGGTCCCATCCAGTGGTGGTGACTCAGCCTGCTGCAGCCAAAGGGAGGAGGGTCTCTCTCGTCTCCCAACATGCTCTTCTCCACTTGCCCTCATATCCACGCTGGAAAACAGGAAGTACCTTGCAGGTAAACAGTGCCCCCAGAGCTGCTCTTAAAACAATTCTGGAAATTGGACTCGGCCTCTGAAGCCATATTACATCTTATAGTGGAAACTTATTCAGTCACAGGAGGTATGCATGCTATAGAGGTGGCCCACCCAGGTCCTGGACAGCTGCAGAGTCTGCTCTTTTTTGCTACTCACCACTTAATTGATCAAATAAAGCAGTATATTACTCACGTCACCTGGTATATTGGGTATATAGCGGTTGCATTTAAGGTTACATGTTACATGTCCATGTGTGATGACATCATAATTTAGATTAATTAAGTGAAATGTTTGCGTATGCCAAAACCCTCAAAAGACAAGAAATTTAATTTATCAGCCCTAACGCTAACATCAGCCTGCTCTCCATCAAGGTGTATCAGCACAGAGCTTTGACAACAGCTACAGCCTGGTGTACTTCAAGCACTCACCACTGGACAGATTGCTTCAAATTCAAACCTTCTCTCAAAGAACCTAATTCATACTCTTAGACTAGGTGCTCTGTACAGTATATTGACAATTGTGGATATTACAGCTGGAGGCAATATCCTTACAGATCTTTCACATAAAGCATTCAAACATGCCCATGTGCCCTACTTGGGACCACACATCTTGTACTACTCTTTCTGCAGAGCTTGTCCTCAAACTCTTGACATACTACATAGCATAAATTTTTTTTACTAGTGTGATCAATTGATAGGTCCTGCATTAGAGCGTACATTATAGATTGTAAAGTGTTGCTATGATCTCTTAAGGATACATTTATTGATTCCCTGTACAGTGTAAGGCCATTTCAAATGACATCATGATTATCTTGGGAATGTTATCTTTATCACTCTTAACATCAGTCTTAATTCTTCACAGTACAAAAATTTATGGTAGTCACTTTGAAGAGTATGAATTAGGCTCTTTGAGAGAAGGTTTGAATCTTAAGCAATCTGCCCAGCGGTGAGTGTTTGAAGTACAGTAGACATATACAGGGCTGCAGCAGTTGTCAAAGCTCTGTGCTGATACGCCTTGATGGAGAGCAGGCTGATGTTAGCATTAGGGTTGAATAATTTAACCCCTTCGCGCAGACCCCCGAGTTGTCATGGCGCCGACACCACAAGATTGCTCTACTGAGACATTCATTGCTCCTGCAACAAAACTATGAGAGGAAACAAGAAATTCCACGTTCTAGCTTTATTAATACATGATTCATGACAACTCTGCCAAATACGAGTTTCTAAGTTGCACTGTTGTGGTGTAGTTAGTCCAGTGTTTCCCCTACCATGCAATAGGAAAATATTAAAGTGATACTGCAGTCAAAAACCGACTTTTCCCGTTGACAACCTATGTTTTGAGTTAGATTATGATCATACACAACTGTTTATGTCTGAAAATTTTATGTTTAGTAAAAATGGTTTTATCTGAGTTTTTGTGTAGACTTACCAATATGCTGGCTTCCGGGGATTCGTGACGTCACGAAAGCCTTAACATAAAAATGGGTGGACTTGAGGTGGTCCTAGGGGTAGGTCTTGGCTGGGCATGTGGTATAAAAGCAGAGAACGACGATTTTTTTTTTCTTTCTGAGATTGAGACCCTTGTACTGCTAATTAGCTAGTTCACGTTCAAATGCGAATTGCTTTGTATTATTGCTAACGTTAATATTACGACTTATATCGAGCTACAGTTATTCATATACGACGTCTTACTACTTGGTATCTTTAGCTAACTTGCCTGCATTATGCCAAGGAGTCAGAGATGTATTGTTCCTCGGTGCAACGCCACCGGCTCTGCTAGCTTTCATAATCTGCCGAGAGACCCAGCGCTACTTAGCCAGTGGCTTCAAGCTATCGGTGTAGAGCACGCGGACTTGCCGAAGAAAGCCCTAGCGACAGTGTGCAACGCGCACTTCACACCGGACTGCTACCACAATTTAACTGGCTTTGAGATGGGCTTCTATAAAACTCTGTCGCTGAAGCCAGGTGCCATCCCAACAGTGATGGATGTAATTTTGTAATCATTACATCAGCTAAGTAAAACAGCTAAGTACAATATACCTATTACATTGTATTTGTGACATTGTGTAATTGCACATGTATTGGCCACTATTATACAGTTGGGCCAAGCATGCCCGACTACGGCACCGCAGTATTAGACAAATCAAGAATAGCTTCATAACTACGCTGACATAACGTTACCTCAGTAACCTCACGGCAACATAGGTTTTCTGGAGGGGACAGGTTAGAGCAGTGGCCACAAGCACACCTGTTGGGACATCAGTTTGTTTCTGTTTACATGCAAGTTATCTGTACAAACTACAACAAAAATGCTTTTGCAAACGGTTGACATTACTGATAGGTAATAGCTAATGTGGGGTTGAATGCAACCTATTGTGTGAGCTATCTTTTATGAATACGTAACGTTAGCTAATAAACGATAGCAATAATACATTTGATGTAGCCCTAGCAAAACCAGTAACCAGTTGGTCAGTAACTTGGACGGAATGTATAGATAAGTTAGGTAATACAAGGCAGTCTATTGTGTGTGAGTTTAGCCCCGTTTGGTCCAGAGAGAACTGGTAACTTAGATAGCTAGTTATATTAGCTATATCATTTATGAATAATGTTAGCTAATAAATGATAATTCTCTCCGGACCAAGTGAAGTTATGAGGGCGCTACAACCAGCCATGTTCAATATACTAACGTTACTGTGTGACTGGGTTTTGCTGTGTATTTGAATGTATTCAATAGTAACGTTACTTTAGGCAGACAAACAAGCTAACTTAGCTAGGTAACGTTAGCTTTACCATTCGGTTACATCCCGGGTCTTCTCCTCGCGACGACGTTGCTCAACTAATACAGCCATTTTATTTAGTTGTGAGGAGAGAGCTGGAAGGGGGCTGAGTCAGTTCACCAAGACACACCCTTTCACTCCTTGACCGTATGAATATTCATAATATGACTACGTGGCATCATCGTCATATGACCACACCTACTCACGAGTTTCAGTTCAAATTGAAGCGGAAAAAAGGGCCTTAGAAAAGCCTCTGCAGTATCTCTTTAAATACTGATAATTAGTGTTTTGAATCGCGGCAATTCGTGGCCACGCACAGAAGAATGGATTTGTTTGTCACGTCAACAATCGCGGCGACCCCCAACCCCCACCCCCCCGTCAACAATCACGGTCATGCCATCGCACCACCCCGCCAAAAAGGACAACCTGGGGGAAACACTAGTCCATTGAAAAAGAAACCCCCCCACCCAGTCTCACCTCACTATACCGACCCTTGCGTGACACAGTGGACAATAGCGTCTATCATAAAAATATTTTTTCACCACCAGAAATTTGTATTCTGTCATTGCAGCAAGATAAAGCCAACAATAGCCAGAACGTATGCCAAAACAGCCATGAAAAGCCCTGCTCACGCAATGGCAAAATATATTCTCACAAAAGTCTTGCAAAAAATTGCAAGAACTTGCAGAAACCCAGCAAGAAATCCTTGCAATGCAAATGAGAATACCAGCAGCTGGGAGAGAGGTAGATGAGGGCATTATGAAAATGGTCAGACTGTGGAGGACCTCCAACAGCTCAAGAAGGAGTTGGAGAAAAAATAAAAGAAGACCAAAAATATGGTTAAAAGAAAATAGGGAAGAAACTGTCAAAATAATATTTTAAAACTAAGATATCCACTCAGCTATGACATGATGGCATAATCCATTTAAGTCTAAACTGCTGTATCTACAGTACTTTAGGCTGACAGTAATTTCAACTTTTCTTTATGTAGGGACTATGGACTACATTTCCATTAATTCCACAGGAAACACAAGTGACGTTTACAATACGGCCCCAGCGTAACAGCTCTGAAATATGAGAACGGTCATAAAATTCAAACATAAAAACATTCCAATGTTCTCCCCCATTTTTCCACTCACTTTTCCCAGTAGAGAGGCTTCCACAACTCTCTGTGGACTGCCCTTTCTTTGTTCACTCCCACTCCCACATTTTCCTCCTCGATAATGTAAGTATTACTGCTTGTGATATTTCAAATATGTCCGTGAGTATTTCCACTCCTCCACAGTGTTGTGTCATATGTTCAATATTATTATTTGAATGCATTTCACATACTGTAGTGTAAGCATTCATAGGTGGCTCAGTCATGTTTTATGTTTGATTTGCCCTGAAGCTAGAATATTTCCCAACATTTTTCTGATAGTGGAATATTATTTTATTGTAATCTTCTCATACGTAACAGGGGTTGACATTAAGGTAAGCTTTTCAAAGTCACTGGCCCCACTATTGTAACCACTGGCCCAGGAACATTACTCTTGACTGCAAAGAATAGTCAATAATTCACTACCCAATGAATAAAATGAACCGATCAGATGCAAAAGCAATTCAATACAACAGGCACAGAATTACAATAGACACAGAGATTTTGGGAAATCAAAACTAGAGCTCCCCCACCAAGCAAGACACTGATTGTAAGAGAACAGTGCATAACCAGCCTTAGCCACTTGCGATTTGTGTAAAGGATAAGTGCCAGACTAGGTAAACCTCTTACAACTTCTGAATTCAATTCCATTTGGCTGCAAAACGGCTCTAAATTAGAGAGACAGCCAGGGACACTGGAGCTAACGTTAAGATGCTGGTTAGCCTACACTGAGGATGAGGGAGCCGTATATACGGTCCGTTCCACTACACCACTCTCCTATTCTGACTACTCTAGCTAACTGTGACCTTATCTTTTTATGCCTCTGCGCGGTGGCAGCCGTAGCTGGAGGCATTATGTTTTCGGGTTGTCCGTCCGTCCCGTTCTCATGAACACCATATCTCAGGAACGCCTTGAGGTAATTTATTCACATTTGGCCTAAACGTCCACTTGGACTGAAGGATGAACTAATTCAATTTTGGTGGTCAAAGGTCAAGGTCACTGTGACCTCACAAGAGACGTTTTTGGCCATAACTCAAGAATTCCTACGCTAATTATGAAACATTTCACACAAATGTCTAATAGGATAAAATGAGGAAGTGAGGACATTTTAAATCCAAAAGTTCAAAGGTCAACTTCACTGTGACATCATAATTTTTGCTTACACTGTAGCTGAGAAAACAATCTAATAATCACATTAATTATATATGTTCAATAAATAAAGACTGTCCTTGCAATGATGTTGACAGCTTTTATTTCCTTTCTTTGGAAAAATTAGATGTTATTGAAAAAAATATAGACTACAGTGTTAGAAGAAATTGTCACATATTTATTGAGCACAAACAGTCTGTCTTTCTACAGTTCAACCCTGCATCCATTTTTTGTTTTTTTTTCCTGGTTCTCAGCTGCTTGATCTCAACGTATGTCTCAGTGATCAGCGGCCAAATGTATGTCTTTTAACATGTTCAGGTACATGACTGTAAAGTTTCCTAATTTCATTTGCAAATAAAAAATGACAAAACTGTATTGGCTGGCTAATTAGTTTTTCTATAAGTCCTCTGTACTCCTCTGTAAAAATAGTCTCTAAGTGAAGACAGCATGTTTCTCACTGGAAATTATTCACTGGAATCATACATGTCAATATAGTGATAACTTCCATTTCACCAATAAATACACTTCATACCTTTTAAATTAAATTCCTTTAAAGTCTTCACTACATATATTTTATGAGTCTAGACAGACATGGATGTAAACTGCAACTTGACTTGTTGGCGGAGGCATACAACCGCAAGGCGGTTATTTCTAGTTTATAGCCTACTTCACTCACTTGTCCACATACGTCGCCATTGATTTGCAGACTCTGCAAAACACTTGGTTTGATTCTTCATCGTAGTCAACTCCAGCGGTCATTCCAGTGTGGCTGAAACTAGGGCTGTGCCGCTAACAGAATTTGCATACTCAGTTAACTGTTCTTAAATTAACCCTGGTAGACGGTTAAACCGGGGTGTGGGGGGCACATTTTCCTTTGCTGTTTTCACTTGCTTCAACTTTTATTTGGAAAATGTTAATGCAAAGTGTTGCACACATTCATTACTTTTTAAATTACACTTAGATTACTTGCTTTACTATCATTGTAAATAACAATGTGCAATCTTGCCATACAGTTGATTAATAAAACTACAGAAGTAAACAGTCAAGAGAACAGCAGCCTCAAGTAAACGGCTCCGAGCGTCCAAAACCAAGCCAAACAGGCATTTAAGAAGCCAAATAAAAATATACTTTTAAAGGTATTAAAATAATATTGAGACGTTCCTCAGTCAAACAAGCTTCAGTGCAAATCTGTATGCTAACCATAATTTGCCATTACAATCGGTGTAAACAACAATAGTGTGCAACAGGCAATTCATAAAACATGATTAAGGCTGGGTTTTTGTCACGGAAAATATTGACTAAAGTCATGGTCCCCCCCCAGCTGCTTTTTTTGGAAAGAAAACGCAGTGTTTTTCGACGTTTTTGAGTTCATAAAAACACCACTTTTCATGCCATTTTAACAAACTCAAAATGGCGAAAAATACTGTTCTGTGCACTCATTTCACAATTCCACACAAGCTATTTATGGAACTAAATAAAGTCCATAGGCTTGTCTTTAATGTCACGTTAGATAACTTAACTGGTCACTATCAGACTCTCATTTGGCATACTGCGTGTCCAATCAGAAGGAGGTTACAATCTCCCTTCATGTAGGCCTAGTACCTACCCTTTCCGTAAAGGGATTTGTAAATGTGTTTTGACTTTGGTCGATGCGTTTGCACTCGTCAGCTGATTGTTTTGTTTCGGGTCTTGTCGTTGTTTTCTGATTTATTGATGTGTTTTCTAACTTGTTGTTGCGTTTTCCGATTTGTCGTTGTGTTTTGCACCCGTTGGCTTCCGTACCAACCGGTGCCTGATCGATCAAGCAGTCTGTGAGTTAATTGTGAATGTGACTCAGCAGAGGGCCCAGTCCCATGATCACAAAGCCAGAGTCCCAATATGTCCTTGTATATCATTACACCAGAAATATAATAATGGGAAAACAGGTAATCTTTTCCATTAGCTTACACCAGTGCTGTGCAGTATGCAGCAAACTGCATATGCAGTTTAATTTTGTTATAACACCTGAAACAACTGAGCATAAGCTACCAGAACATGGCTTCCCTCTCAGCTTAGAAGACGCCAAATTAACCTGGTTGTCTTTAACGAATTTCGTTTGATTATACAATGAAGCATTGTCAAATATCAATTCCATGAGACAGCACAGATCACAGGCAATGAATTTGGCTAGTGAAGTTCAAGCTTCATCCAAAGTTCATATTACGTACATTCTCATATTGATTAATAACATAAATAGCGTACTCTTGCCTTAATGATGACACTAATGGGCGGCAGTGTAGTATAATGGTTAAGGAACTGGCCTTGTAACCGAAAGGTTGCAGGTTCGATTCCGAGGTAGGACACTGCCGTTGTACCCTTGAGCAAGGTACTTAACCTGAATTGCTTCAGTATATATCCAGCTGTATAAATGGATAAATGTAATAAGAAGTTGTGTGAGTCGCTCTGGATAAGAGCGTCTGCTAAATGCCTATAATATAATAATATAATATAACTAAATATACCAAAGCTGTCAGATTGTGAACCCATAGGTTTACGACTATTTTCCCTTGTTATATGTTGTCCTGCTCATGGCAGTATGACCAACGCGTTTTTACTGGTAGCTTAATGCTTTAAAACAAGCCCACTTTCCCACGATTCTAGGGACAATGTGCATCTATTCCAGGAGAGAAAATATATTAATCCCCATTTTATAATGTAATCTTTATATTTTTATGCATGTTTGTGCACCCCACTGTGTGTAACAGACAGGAGGGTGTGCGCGCATTGTGCACCCGCCTATGTAGATGCATATTACCATCTTAATATTGTGCAGTTAAAATAACATTGAAACAACTGCAACATGACTTAAGACCAGGTTTGTGGTGGTTTTAGCACAAGTGTTTTCTGCTGGCTGAAGATGGCAATACGCCAAAAATGATCCTGGCCTCACCTCATCTTAAAGAGTAAGTGCACACACTGTCTCAGCCTGTCTCCGGCCACTACACAATTTAGAAAAATACTTTGTGGGCTGAGTGAGGGAGATGGGTGGGGGGGCGGAGGCCCTCTTACAAGCGATACTATAACGTCTCTGCATTTGAATGGATCTCTATGGGAATTGGGGGGTGGGACTAGATTTAGCTGTAAATTATGCTGGAACAGTATGGAGTACATGGTTGGTAAAATGGCTGTAAGTCATCAAGGGTCTGAGGTATCAAACGAGCCTCAAAACATCACTCTGCTGCCAGATATGCAGTAGATATGGATGGGTCACTTTAAGGGTGGTTTCTCTTGACAAATTTTCCTATTGAACTCTATGGAATTAGCTGTAAATTATGCTGGAACAGTATGGAGTACATGGTTGGTAAAATGGCTGTAAGTCATCAAGGGTCTGAGGTATCAAACGAGCCTCAAAACATCACTCTGCTGCCAGATATGCAGTAGATATGGATGGGTCACTTTAAGGGTGGTTTCTCTTGACAAATTTTCCTATTGAACTCTATGGAAAAATAAGTCAGGAGAAGAAACCCTTCAAGTTATCCATCCATACAGTGCATCCGGAAAGTATTCACAGCGCTTCACTTTTTCCACATTTTGTTCTGTTACAGCCTTATTCCAAAATTGATTAAATTCATTTTTTCCCTCAAAATTCTACACACAACACCCCATAATGACAATGTGAAAAAAGTTTTTTTGAGATTTTTGCAAATTTATTAAAAATAAAAAAATAAAATTTCTCATTTACATAAGTATTCATACCCTTTGCTTTAACGTATTTTTAAAGTATCATATTTCATATTTGGTCGCATATCCTTTACATGCAGTTACTTCCTGAAGTCTGTGACCATCAACATCAAAAAACTGTCGATATCTTATTTTCAGGTACTGTTACAAGCGATACTGTAACCTCTCTGCATTTGAATGGATCTCTATGGAAATTGGGGGGTGAGACTAGATTCCGCTGTAAATTACACTGGACAGTATGGAACACATGGCTGGCTAAATGGCTGTAAGTTATCAAGGGTCTGAGCTATCAAACGAGCCCCAAACCATCACTCTGTTGCCAGATATGGAGTAGATGTGGATGGATCACTGCAAGGGTTATTTCTCCGGACTCATTTTCCTATAGAACTCTATGGGGAAAAAAGTCAGGAGAAACAACCCTTAAAGTGATCCATCCACATCTTTCCGCTGTGAATACTGTGAATACTTTCCGCTGTGAATACTTTCCGAATGCACTGTATCTACTGCATATCTGGCAGCAGAGTGATGTTTTGAGACGTTATAGTTTCAAGAAACCAAAACAAACAATATATATCATTTCCAGCTTAGTTAACAGGAAAAATATGTGTTTTATATTTTTCAGTGCAAAGAAAACGAATGAACTATATACAATTTCAAAATGTCAATGTAAAACTGAATAATGAAGAAATCATATAGATGGCCAGTTAGCTATACCAAGAACAAAGCCGAAACAGCATTTCAGTACCCTGATGGTAGTGAATTAGTTACTTAATATGCAACCGTACATTTTTAGAATATACAGTGCAGTCCATAAGTATTAGCCGAATGTCTAAAGTAGACTATACGCTCATAGTCACTGTTCCATTTCAAAATCCAATGTGCTGGACTAGAGCCAAAACAACATAAAATGTGTCACTGTCCAATTACTTACAGACTGAACAGTAGATGTGGTTTTACAATATGGTTTACTTTTTCTTGAAAACGCGTTGCAAATTGCAAAATATATAATTTTTCACATTATCATTTGACCTGTCACATTTCAGATTTCTGGCCACTGGGGACTCCTACCATTCTATAGCATTCAGCTATAGGGTTGGTTTCTCCACTGTGGTTAAGATTGTCAGGTCCTCTGGACAAGCCTGGTGGAGAAATATATGCCGGTGGTAAGGAGGAGTGGAAAGAAATTGCAGAGGATTTCCAAACACTGTGGGACTTCGCAAATTGTGTAGGTGCCATTAATAATAATAATAATAATAATAATAAACTTTATTTGTATAGCACCTTTCATACATAAAATGCAGCCCAATGTGCTTCACAACAATAAAAACTAAATACAGAATAATAAAAGAAAATAGAAAAAGAAAATAGATAAGAACATTAGAACCCAAGAACCTAATTAAAAGCCAGCTTAAAACGATAGGTTTTTAAGCTTATTCTTAAAAGTAGCAACTGAGCTTGCCATTTTTAATAAAATAGAGAGAAAAAGAAAATACAGAAAAGAAATAAAATCAGCTCGCTGTGCACTGTACATACAATAAATGCCGCTAAACAGTCTTTTGCCGCTCTTTAAACAGTCTTCTGCCACTCTTAAAACAGTCTTCTGCCGCTCTTAAAACGGTCTTTTGCCGCTCTTAATACGGTCTTCTGCCACTCTTAAAACGGTCTTCTCAAGTGCTCAACAGACAACAAGCAACAACTGAACATCAGATAAAAACAGTATAAAAGAACTAAAAAGAATAAAAATAGTGTTGCTAATTATAAACTAGACTAAAAAGAATAAAAATAGTGTTGCTAATTATAAACTAGATTAAAAAGGTATGTTTTCAGTTGCCGTTTAAAAATGTCCACTGAGCCCACCTCTCTAATACTTTTTGGTACGGTGTTCCACAATTTAGGTGCATAGTAGACGAAAGCAGCTTCCCCAATTTTATTTGGGGGGACTTTTGGAATGTTTAAAAGACCTGCCATAGAGGACCTAAGGGCTCGGGAAGGGACATAAAACAACAGGGAATCAGTGATGTAGGAGGGTGCTAGACCATTTAGAGCTTTGTATACAAGCAGAAGGACTTTAAAATCGATTCTAAAAGATACAGGGCGCCAGTGCAGTGCAGCTAAAACAGGAGTAATATGCTACAAATATGTAGGGTTTGGGTGTTCGCTGGATGGATATATTGTTCGCTGGATGGAACATTTATTTGTATTCCCCATGTTTGAATCTGTACCTGGGAAAAAGTTTGGTACACATTGGATGTTGGAAACAATATTGACAGAATTTTATCTGAATCCTACCCAGTGAACAAATTTGGATGCCATCAATTAGCATTTTACTCAAAGATGTTATGATATTCCTATAAAATAGAGTTCCTGCGTTGCTTATCTAACCTGTTTTTACCAGTATTATTAGGTTCTGAAATGTATGGTGTCATCCTGTTACAAATGGTAAAATCTGACTAATAGAGAATACCACGTGAAGACACGTCAGTTGAAAGGGTAGGACTTTATTTCAACATGTAATCACAATTCAACTGGAATCACTATCATTACTATTATTATTATTACTACTACTATTATTATTATTATTTACATACAAATAGAAAAAAAAAAAAAGTCACAAATTAATACTGTGTATGTGTGCGTACAGTGGGCTCCAGAATTATTTGCATCCGTGACTGGAAATGCACTGGGGGGAAAAAAAAAAAAAACTACTAAAAAAAGAAACTTCCAACATACTGAAATACTGTACTTAATGTTTCAATGGAACCAACCAAAATCATTTATTCATTTAAGTGAGTTTATCTCATTAATTATATTGTTTATTTTTTTAAAGTATTTTTTGTGCATTGCCAGCCAGGGGTGCCAGTTAGTCTGGAGCCGTAATTGTAAGTGTGTGTGTATGTGCGTGTTTGAACCTAAAATGCACCTTGAAATTCAGCCTCATTGATAATTTGCATGAATTTGATCTTAAAGGTATACTATGTAGTTTCATTGTAAACAACTCATTCTTTGTTTACATTCAAATTTTCTCCCCAAAAAACATTGTATGTGTCCTTGTGGTCTAATAAACATGTTGAATGTATTTCCTACCTCATAAGTCGTTCGCAGTGTTTTTTTGTTAATGTTTTGAATGTTACACTGTTGACATCCCGCCGCCATTTTTAAAGCTAGAAACAAAATCACAAAATGCGAAAAATACAATCAAATCAGAAATAAATATTTTCCCAAAATAAATCTGAGATACCCTCAATTAAAAAAATTTAACAGACATCCAAAAACTCCCCATCCTCTTAGGAGAGGACGTGCTGTGACCTGGCAGCACAATATATAGCTGCCTGCCATCGTCTTTTTTCATTGCTTTCAGCTGTTGTTAGTTAATTGAACAGATTGGAGTCACTCGGTAGCTTAGTTTATTTTGAATTGTTTGTAGTTAGTCCATAGCTTGCTCGCTGTAATTGGGCCAGCTACCCGTCTTTTGTGTTGCTCCTGTAAAACGCTCACTGTTTTAAATTGTCACTGTAATTTAAAACATATGAAGGACGAAGAATAGCTAAGGTTACAATTCAGTTAACATGGTGACATTTATCTCAGTTTTTTAACCATAGGCTATCGAAAAAACCTTATGCACAGCAAATCCGCTGTAGCCTAGGCTATTTGAAAAACAATAAATGCAATATTCACTGGACAAGGTTTTGACCTTTTTTCTGTCACAACCATTCTATTTACTTACATGCTGTATTCCTAGATAAACAGAGCTGTATTGTAATGACATCTGAAGCGCATTTTCAGAACTCAAATGTCCGTCTATTGCAGTGCGCGAGTTTTCTATTGAACGACAATTCACGCATTAGGTGTAAATGACAATTTGCGCATTAGGCTTGATATAGGTGTTATCAGCTCCTTTTTAATGGATAGCCATTGTCCCATACCATCGCACATCGCCTGGATGTTGATGGAGTGGGCTGAGAGCAATGTAATGTGGCATCGTTTCCCTTCGCTGAGGGACAGGTATGTGGTCTTTGACCTATGGACCCTTTTATTGTTATGCATTTTTTGATATAGCCTACACAATAATGATATTTCACATTGTAATCTTGATATTTTAGTCATGCTTGTGCACGCCCCTGTGTGTAACAGACTGGAGGGTGTATGCACATTGTGCACACGCCTATGTAGACGCACTTATATTCGCCGTTAAAATAACATGTAAACAACTGCGACATGACTTTAGACCAGGTTTGTGGTGGTTCTAGCGCAAGCGCTTTCTGCTGGCTCAAGATAGCAATACGCCTAAAAGAATCCTGGCCACTCCTCATCTTAAGACCAACACGCCCAGTTCACTCTTAATGGGCGCAAGAATACATGGTATTTAAACGGCGTGAACGTAAGGCGTTATAATGAACCATGTGCCGGGTGTAAGATAGCAAAGACAGTTGCGTTTGGGTTAGCGCCGCTTTGCGCCGGGTGTAAGATAGGGTCCCATATGTGTCGTTCTCGTCATCATTATTATCATTTCTATTGATAAATTTTTTTTTTTTTAATTGTACTTTATTATTTTACATTATTGTTATTTCTAAATCCATAATCAAAGAAAAGTTCTTGTTTTCATGTATGATTACTGTTCATTCGTTTCTAGTCTTTGCTGTTTTGTATTGTTCAGAGTTAGATGTATGTCTTCGACTGTTTTAATGCAGTATGTTTTGACAATACAGATTCAATGTCTTGTCATGCCAATAAAGCGAATTGAATTGAATCCACAGTCAGAGAAAATGTGTGAAACGTCACCACAATGCTCATGCGTCGTCGTGCGCGTCTGAGAAGAACACGTGATAAGCAATTTTTGGGGAGCCCTTTTCTCCTACGTGCTCAATATCGCCATCTAGTGTTCTGAAACTACATAGTATACCTTTAACTTCGGCCCTAATTTGAGGAGGTAAGCGTTTTATAGCTGGTATAAGGCTCATAAAAAAGTGCACATCCTCATCAAGAGGTTTGTTAACTACAGCAAGCAGCTCGTGCTGGTATTCTGTTAACTGCTCCTCTTCTTGATCCCTTCTTCGCTTACGTGACTTCCCTTTGGAGGTAGGGGGGTGGACCACCGAACAATATAGAAAACTAAAAACCACAAGGTGGGTGTATCCTGAAGTCATGTTTTTTAGTACCACCAAAAAAGCTGAAGGGGGCGACATGTAATGGTGCATTGCCCTGTCTTTGCTCATAGACTGCCAGCAAAATCAGAAGCTTTATTATTATTAACAATGTTAATAATAATAATAATAATAATAATAATAATACCTGGCATTTATATAGCGCATTTCTCGATACTCAAAGCGCTTTGAGGGGGAAACTCGCCTCAACCACCACCAATGTGTAGCACCCACCTGGGTGATGCAACGGCAGCCATTTTGAGCCAGAATGCTCACCACACGTCAGCTGAGGTGGAGAGGGAGAGAAGAATTTTTTAGCCAATTAAACTAGGGGATGATTAGGTGGCAGATTGAAAGAGCCTGGGTTGGGAGTTTAGCCAGGACACTGGGGAAACCCCTACTCTTTACGATAAGTGGCATGGGATCTTTATTGACCACGTCTCATCCGGAACACAGCATCTCCTACAGCACAGTGTCCCCATTGTCCTGCACTGGGGCATTGGGGTTTATTTGACCAGAGTAAAGACTGCCCCCTACTGGCCCACCAACACCACTTCCAGCAGCAACTTAGTTTTTTCCCATCCAAGTACTAACCAAGCCCACACCTGCTTAGCTTCAGCCATTCAGCAGGCGCAGATTGCATGGTGGTATGGCTGCTGGCTGTGTTGTTAGAGTCTCCTAAATTATAATTATAATAGTAGATTTCATTTGAGATAATGAGGACCATGTATTATATCACAATCTCTGGAAATTATTTTTTAAAATTCCTGGGATTGACCAGCATTCATTGCCGCTCTGGTCTGAGCAGGATGCAGGGAAGCACAGAAAACACAACGGTTGGCTTTGGTCATCCAGAGGAGGAAAACTATAAGATAAGATACCTATCCTGCGAAGTATGATTACTTAGTTAGCTGGATAGCTAACTGAACAGAATAAAACTTGGAACAGCTCTTTTTACTTCAGTCCGTATAGATTTGGGATTGGGATGGCAGGTATGTTACGGCTTGGTGGGGCATGCCCCATACCTATACAGCACCGAGAGTTTGGCACTTTTCAGGGTTTCCTACAGAAGTAACCACAATGACCATAGACTCTCAGCCCTTAAAAACATTAACTTCTGTATGTTCTGACCTCATGTAACCACACAGCATTCAGATACAACTTCACACATCCACACAATAAAGCCCCAAACTTGGGTTATTTTGCCGTTTTTCCTCTTCCTCTTCCGCTTCTTCTTCTTCCCATTTTTCCTGTCAAACGGCCTGCCTCCGTCACGATGTTATCCAATGGGGAGAATTATTATTTGAGGGTATGGTCCGTATACCTGCTCATCAAGCTTATCGTCCAATAAAAACGCTTCATACTAATGTGTTTTAATGTTAATATAGCTAATGGCTTCATGCTTTCCAAGAAGCTACTGTGGCCTAGTGGTTAGAACTGCAGTCTCTCACATAGTGGATTGTGGGTTCGAGCCCAGCAGGGCACATGTTTGTTTTCCACAAAAAACTATGTGCAACTGTTAAGTACTTTTCATTTCTTAGACTGTTATTATTTTCACATTAACACATTAACGTATTTTTATTGCAAAGGCAAAAGGCAATGTTTCACTTGTATTTCACTGGTACTATATCACACTCTCCCCAAACCGTCTTCATTAATTTCTTCACTTCAGCTCTGTTCAGTTTATTCTTTTCACACGTAACACAATGTCACCATAAAATTAACTACTAGGAAAATTAAGAATTTACGATAATACATTAAGAATTGACGATAGCCTACTATAAGCTGCAATGCCTTGAGAGATCGGCTTTATAAACCTCCTATTCCCTAAACATATCTGATTCATGGTTAGTCACTTTAAAAAAATGACTATAGCCTCCGAACATTGCTCTAGTCTACGCTACTCTGCAGACAATGTACTATCTTACTGCAAACACTTTTCATTATAATAATAATAATCAGAAGAATAATCTCTGGTAGGCTACTTTCTTAGTAGTAGTATGTAGTATGTATTTCTTTCAGCTACAATGTGTTTGTGTCTAGCCTATTGTGCATGCATGTCTCCATATAGGTTTGGTTAATTAATTTACATGCTTCTTCATGATCCATAGTTCAGGTGGTGCTGTTCATTGTATTCTATTAGACATTAAATACAGCTCATCTACAAACTCTTTTAATGTAATTGTGGGCTATTGCTAATAGGAGAAATGTTATCATTCTCATCAGTAGAGGGTGTTATGGTTATGCGAATGCACGCATTTATTTGGAATGCATGTACTATTCTGTATGCATGGCTCTCTCGATGTCATTATCTTCATGCATTGTTCATCATTAGTTAGCTACGTACCAAAAAATAAGTGATATCTGAACAAAAATGTCTCCGACGTAAAAAAAAACAAGTTACTCACGCATAGCCTACATAGCGCTGTCTAGTCCTTAATTCCACCTTGCAAAAACTAGGCCTGCCTTTAAAAGTATTGATATCAAAATGTGGCCAAGTTACAACTAACAATATTGCCTATCGTAGCTCACACTAAATAAACTAGCTTTATTCCAAAGCAATGCTATCCAAACTTTCCTAAATTATTTAATGCAACTTGGCCCTGTGTTTCTTCATCTTACCATCTCAAGAGAATGTGGTCAATGAAACTATGTTCCACATCAAACTGCAAAATGAGAATAATTTATAGTGGAAATACTCTGATTCAGATGTGTTGCACTTAGAAATTGAACAGAAAAAGTATTACACTATAGGGCATGTTTGAATAATTGTCTGCATCCACTGCTTTGGGTCTATGAAAAGCACAGAATGAATAAAATGTATTATTATTATCATTATTATTATTTATTGATTTATTTATTATTTGGATTTCTATCAAAACCTGTGTGGTCCTACAGAGCATAGATGTCCTTGTGTTCACAAAATTCTGTTTGCAAATATAACTATTATTATGTTAAGAAAATTTGTACTATTACTTATTTTCCATCATTTGACCCACAAACATGTCTGCATACATTTGAAAAAAATGCTATATGTACGCTATTTAAAAAATATGACTTATTTTTATCTGCATTTATTTATTCATCCCCCCTTTCTCTATTGTACATGATGTTTCTTGATATAAATATCTGCTTGTGAATAGAAAAGAAATCTGTAGCAGCAGTTAACATTTTAAACCTGTACATTTTGTAAAGTAAACTTGCCAACAAAGTATAACCATATCCGTTCTGGAGTGTAATTATTCATCAACTGTTAAAAACATTAATTGAAATCATATGTTGTTCCATGAGGCACAATCTCTTCCTATGCTAAGATGAAGAAACACAGGGCCAAGTTGCATTAAATAATTTAGGAAAGTTTGGATAGCATTGCTTTGGAATAGAGCTAGTTTATTTAGTGTGAGCTACGATAGGCAATATTGTTAGTTGTAACTTGGCCACATTTTGATATCAATACTTTTAAAGGCAGGCCTAGTTTTTGCAAGTTGGAATTAAGGACTTAGACAGCGCTATGTAGGCTATGCGTGAGTAACGTTTTTGTTCAGATGGGTTTTACTCGATGCAGTTAGTGGTATCCAGCTAAGAAATCATGTGTAGTTCGTAGTAACGTTGTATCCCCTGCTGTGTCAGAAAGCGTCTTTCATGTTTTTAATTAATTTTGATAGGTAACGTTAGCTACAAGCTAGCTAGATAAGATAGCTAATGTTAGCTAACTAACTGCAAATAATCGATGGTTAGAGAACTGATTTAACGTTACAGTTGAAGAGAGAATAATAATCTGTAGTAACGTTAGCTAACGTTACAGTTTTGGGGAGTAGATTTCAGGCGCTTCATTTTTCACTATCCTAATACCAAAAGCCTCTTGCACAATCCAGCAGGTTGTCATAGCTCGGACTAGCTAGCACTGGAGGAAACATATGTTAGGACAAAAGCAACTTGGCTTATTGTTGCATTTTCATTGCTCAGCTGAACCACCAAACTAATGTTATAGTTGCCACTTATAGTTGCCATGCACGTAATTTTCGTCGATTAACCAAAATTACTGAGTGGGCCTTTAAGATATTCAAAACATATTTTGTCAAATAATTATAGTTTAAAATCTTTCTGCAATGATGAATTACTAAACCAGGACAGATTATTCAAAATAGCCTTTATTCACCAAGACACATGCTATTACACACATTTGATAATCACGTATTTACTTATATTATTAATGTAATTCGCTAACTTGCTAGGTTCTAAGAAAAAGACTATACTATAACGTTACGTTTCTTTAGGTAACTGTACCATCGCATCTACTCCCAGTTGACATTCTCATACTGCTGGGCGCCGTGATTTTTGGACCACAACGGACACCATGAGTGAAGCAAGTGAGCCGTGATTGTGATTGGCTGCAGGGTCTACCTACAGTCCTTAAGTAAATTGTGCAAACTGGCCTCCATGATACGGAAAAAGCGGCGGAAAGGGCGGGAATTTGAGCAAAGTTGTCTCCATGCCTTAGACCGCTTATTTTTATTGTGATATTCACGAAACGGCAACGTCCAACTTCTCCTTCATCTTTGTTTACAATGAAAATAACGGAAGAATCAAGGCCCGCCTCTACTTTCATGCGATTAGACAGAGGAGAAAAGAATGACAGTGACGTAGGGTGCTTTTGTCCCCGGAGTGTTTCAAGATAAAATACTTTAAACTTTGTGCGCATCCAGGTGTTTAGGCCCGCCCGCTCTGCGTCTGGGCAAAAATAACTTCAGAATATGAATAGAAATGTAAGGTATGATTTAAGATATAGCAGAATATTTAGCTTTTGTGAAGTTTGACTAAAAATTCTCTAAATGACTACAAGACAAAATATACAGCACACAATATACCACAACATAAACAGCAGAAAACAAATGAAGAAGCACGGGTATCATTACTGTAGTTCATGCATTATGCAGGTTGACAATAAAGATATTAATGTTTATTTCTCATTTGTGATTTGGCCGATATGTTCATATCTTGTAGTGTAGCTTTTACTTGTTGTGACCTGTAAAATTAAACATGACCACTGCACTATGGATCTATCAAAATGTATTTATTCTGTGGTACATTCCTGCAATGATTATTATTATATAGGCCTAAAAGAATGTCCTGGGAAAAACATCTTTTACCAGATGGGAATCCGTTAAGAAACGGTATCGGACAATCATCCCGAGACACAACAGCAATGAAGATTTTGTTTCCCTGGCACAGGTGCGTGAACTGCTTGAACAACATAAAGCACAATATAAAGAACTCATGCTGCAACAGGAGAACAGTTATAAAAACCTTGCGCAAATAATCATGAATACTGCAAACCAGAGTGGATGAGCTCATGAAAGAAGTACAGGAATTGAAATCTAGTCTCCAATTCACTCAGAAGGAGGTGGATGAACTGAAAATGTCCTGTGGTAAGCTCTCCTCTGGATGCATGTCTAATGAGAACGATATATACAAATTGGCTGAGTCCCTGCAGATAATGGACTCAAAAGCAGACTATCCAGAGAGCCAGTCCAAACGCAACAACACCGTGGTGAATGGTATTCCCAAGTCTCCCAGTGAAAAATGGTCAGACACGGAAGAGAAAGTGAGACATCTCATTCAAGAGAAGTTACAGCTAGAACAGAGCAAGATTATTTTGGAGCAAGCGCATAGGACTGGAAAACCTGAAAAAGGACAGCAATACCACCAGACCTTGAGCAATTGTGGTCAAATTCCTTAAGTTTAAGGACAAGGAGGCAGTACTGGAGAGGGCTAAAACCTCAAGGGAACCAATATCTACCTGAATGAGGACTTTCCAGAAGCCATACATCTGAGACGAAAAGAACTGTTGCCAGCATTGAAAGCTGCCAGGGAAAGGGGGGAGATAGCCTATCTCCGCTATGATAGGCTTATCACCCACCCACCATCACAACAACGCAGAAATGGAGGTAACGTCAAACAAAGATAGGAAGAACTGTTATGTGTAGTCTACATTATTCATTTTCATAATATTTTCAAGAGTGTGAAATAACTTACATTTTAATAAATCATGTCAATATTAGCAAAACTGCATAGGAAAGGACTGAAACTAGCTCACATTTATATTTGTAGTCTCAGGAACAAGCTAACTGAAATCAGTGACTTATTGCTGTCTAATAATATACAAATTTTAGCTATCTCAGAAACATAACAAGAAAAGCAAAAGTACCTAAAGTGGCACCTAAGGTGGTCTACAAATGATCCTACAGGAGATTTGGTCAGGAATCATTTTGTACAGATGTAAATAATATATGCTGGTCTGATATATATAAGGAAGAGTATCCAGATGCTGCAATTAAAGTCTTTGAAAATGTATTTTATCACATCATTGACAAACATGCACCAGTGAAAAATTTTTTAGGGCACCATGGATTGTCAATGACTTGAAAGATTGTATGGTTAAAAGAGATGTGGCAAACAGAACTGGCAGCAAAGAAGATTGGCAAATCTACTGCAAACTAAGAAACCGAGTCACCAATATCAATAGGAAAAATAAAAAGATGTATTTTAAATTAAAAATAAATGAGTGTAAGTATGATGGAAAAAAGCTGTGGAACACTTTAAAGGGGACATGAAGCACTCGGTAAAGTGGCGTCTGGCCCGTTCTGGTTCTGACCCGTTCTGACCATAGCCTACTGCTGTGGCCTGACTAGCCGGCAACTGCAGCGCCGCTGCATTGCCTTGATAAACGGTTTGTGAGCTAAAGTCGTGTCTAGCTAATATTGCCTATATAAAATAAGCGTTAGCTTGTGATGCTAGGTCGCGGTAGGTATATATTTGCAGGCTGTTAACTAATATATCAAAGCAATGCTGCAGCGCTGCAGTTGCCGGCTGGACACAGCATTAGCTAATATGGTCAGAAGCAGTTAGTGGAAATTCAGTTTTAAATTAAGTTTTGTTCGGTAATACTCATTTGAGCATCTTGGGGCAATAGAAAAAGACCGTCTGTGCGTTTTATGTTTTATTTATTTATTTATTTGTTTTATTGTTTCACGTTAGATCATTCCTGAAGCAGTCTATTAATTAAACTTTTTATGCAACGGTAGTAACGTAGTACAAATGCAAATGCGATGGGTACGCACTGTGGAAATGGAGATTTTTCTGGACAATGGATAAATGGATTACGAAAAAACGTTCAGGATTCTTCAGATAACTGCATAACCAGGTATCAGATTTGGTTGATTAAACATGTTTATCAAGAGATTTTGTAGAAAATAAAATATATTTATACAAAAGCGGAAGTACATCGGTTGTATATGCATACTGAAGTGAGCACGGGGAAAAAACACCTAATGCTTTATGGCCCTGCAGTGTAACCTGAGAGCTGATAAGCATATAAACAAATGTGTTCGCAGGCTATGACTGTTTTTAACAAATTTGCGTCAAAAGTTTTATTAACGTTTTAATTTAGATTTTGAGAGAAAAAAATCACTAGGGGGCCAAAGTCCATAGGGTTAACAAAGCTCTGTGACATTGCCAATTATTTCAACGATTTTTTCACTAATAAAGTTGATAAATTAAGACAAGAAATGTCATCCACAAAGAATACATGATCATACTCCTGTATTGAGGAACAAATTATGAAATTTTGAATTGAGAAAAGTAAATGTAAAACAAGTGGAACGAATCACTCTGTGCTGCACAAAAAGAACTAACATCAACAAAATGCATGTCAACTTAGGTTGGCTATTGGTGAAAGACAGACTGGTTATATCCTTGCTATGTTTTTGTAAGAAATATTTAATTGTCTAAGATACCAAATATACTGTATAACCAACTCACATATAGCTCTAATGAACACTCCCTATAACACCAGACATGCATCAAAAGGTCTGTTCATACTCCCCATCTCAAAGACTAGTGCAATACAACTTTCAGTAATGTATAGAACAATGAGAGCATGGAATAGTCTACCATCACAGGTCACACAGATAACAAGTAAAAATGGTTTTAAAAAGAAGATAAAGAAACATTTAATGGCACAGTACCTCTCTCCCATCTGCATCTGATTACAATTAAGCTTACCTCTTGTATGTTGTGATTGTGTGGTCATCAAACTTATGAGATACTGTACTGGAAACTTGTTGTCTGAGCTTGCTTTCATTTGACTGTAAGACTGTTTTCTTTTCACTGTCTCTTTATTTTTAATTTTTAACTTATATTCCTATCTTGGATATCTTGCGGTTCCCCTGAATGGGACAATGTACTTATATGAAGAGTTTGCTCTTTGGCCAGCAGCTTTTTTGTGTTGTGGCGCGGTCAAGCGCCTTGTTCTGAATACAGCCACTAGAAACTTGTTGTCTGAGATGGCTCCTTGTGTTTGGAGAGCTCCTGAATCCTCTGCGTAGGAGAAAGGACCTCCCACTGGCCAGTGCTCAATAAAAGGATAAACAGAATACAAGACTCTGCAGGATTATTTCCTTCATCTTCATCCAACCAAGGGCGAGACTTCTCCAGCTAAAAACCCACCTCAAATTGAACCTAATGAGGAGAAAGTAAAGACTTACCTCCGCAAGCGCCCTCTCGCGACCCCGAGAGGCAACGCCCGAAAACAGAAATTGAAACAGCCATGACAGGACCCCCCCACTAAGGATAGGCCCCAGACGGTCCTTCAGAACCATGTCTGTGAAAGTCGGTTATAAGCTGCGGGTGTAAAATGTTCCTCCGGACCGTAACCCTCCAAGTCCACGAGGTATTGCACCCCACGGCCCACTCACCTACTGGCCAAAATATGGCGAACGGTGTATGCTAGTTGGCCCTCGATGAGACGAGGAGGAGGGCCCATGGACTCACGAGTACAGGCTTAAGGCGAGAGATGTGAAATGTGGGGTGAACCCTCATGGAACGGGGAAGTTAGAGGCAAACCGTGACCAGGTTAATATTCCGGATGATTTTAAACGGTCCTATAAACCATGGGGCGAGCTTACGGGACTCAACTCGCAATGGGAGGTCCCGTGTGGATAGCCACACCCGTTGACCCACATGATAGGAAGGCGCCGGACGGTGTCGCCTCTTCTGACTAGCCACCGCATGCAGAAGAGAGCCCCGAACCCTCCTCCAGGTGGCACGGCACCAACGAACCAAGGCTTCGGCTGATGGTTCCTTTCTTGTTCCTGGAACAATGGAGGCTGATAGCCGACTCAGGCCTCAAATGGGGAGAGACCTGTGGAATCGTTATGCAAGGTGTTGTGCGCGTATTCTGCCCACGCTAGATGTCGACATCAGGTGGTGGGGTTAGCAGAGGCCAGACAGCGGAGGGTGTTTTCCATGGACTGATTGGTCCGTTCAGTCTGCCCGTTGGTCTCCGGGTGGAACCCGGATGAGAGGCTGACCGAAGCCCCTAAGAGATTGCAAAATGCCCGCCAAAATTTTGAAATTAATTGAGGTCCGCGATCAGATACCACATCCTGGGGGAGGCCATGAACCCTAAAGACCTGATTCATAATTAAATGTGCCGTCTAAGGAGCCGAAGGCAGTTTAATCAGGGGAATGAAATGGGCTACGTTAGAGAAGCGGTCCACCACCACCAGGATAGTAGTGTGACCGTCAGAAGGGGGTAGACCGGTCACGAAATCCAAAGCGATATGGCTCCAAGGGTGACACGGGACGGGCAGTGGGCGTAAGAGCCTGGATGGCAGGAGTTGTGACCCTTTGTTGCGAGCACAAACAGAGCAGGCAGAAACAAAGTCTCGCACATCCTTTTCCATCCTGGGCCACCAAAATTGCCTAGCTAGAAAATGTTTTGTGCGGTGGACGCTGGGATGACTCGCCAGACAGGAGGAATGTCCCCATTGCAATACCTGGGCCCGAACTTTAGAGGGGGGCAATTAGGGGGTCCTCCACCCGGATCTGGCTCCTGTCGCTGAGCCCCTAGCACCAGGGACTCAATGTCCCACGTGACTGGGGCCAGAATCTGAGCTGTGGGAATGATTGGCTCCGGGGGACGGTCATCCTCAGATCAATCAAAAATCAGAGAGAGCGCATCCGGTTTAACATTCTTGGAGTCCGGTCGATAGGTTAGCAAAAAATTGAACCGGTGAAGAATAATGACCAGCGAGCCTATCGTGAATTACATTGTTTAGCGCTCTGGATGTACTCGAGATTCTTGTGGATCTTGTGGATCTGTCCACACCGTGAAAGGATGCTCAGCCCCCTCAAGCCAATGTCTCCACTCCTCCAGTGCCAACTTAATGGCTAAAAGCCGGAGTGAGGCCTCGAGAAAAGTAGGCACACGGATTAACCTTTTGATTCTGGAGTGAACACTGGGATAAAATAGGCCCTACCCCCAACTCGAAGGCATCAACCTCTACCACAAAGAGGAGGGAGGGGTTGGGAGTGATCAAAATGGGCACTGAGCTAAATCTTTTTTTTTAGCTCCGTGAAGGCTGCCTCCACCTTAGGGTTCCATTGAAACCGCGCAGGCGCAGTCTTTTTGGTGAGGTTAAAATAGGAGCAACCAACACACTAAAATTGCGAATGAATCGCCTATAAAAATGAGCAAATCCCAGGAATCGCTGCACCTGTTTAACGGATTCCGGGGTAGGCCAATTCCTGACTGCCGAGACCTTCTCGGGGTCCATCTGAAGTTTCCCTTCGGACACAATAAACCCAAAGAAGGAAACAGAGTCAGAGTGGAAAACGTACTTCTCTGCCTTGATGTAAAGTTGAGCCATGAGAAGTGCTTTCAATACCTGTTTGACATGCACAATGTGCTCGGAGAGATTAGCGGAGAAAATCGAAATATCATCTAAATAGACAAAAACGAATTTCTCCAACATTTCCCTGAGCACATCGTTCACTAGTGCCGAAACGCGATGGAGAAACCTGCTACGGTATCGTTGCCCTGGCGGAGACAGGTCAGTCGCATGGCAGCCTCCTGACCAGAGATGTCATGATCAAAGACTAACGCCATCTCCTCCATCAGCTTATCCGCATTTCTCATTACAGGGGCGTTGGCCCGAATAAGGGGACTAACCCAGGCGAGAGCGGTCCCAGTAAGTAGCGACAGGATAAAGGCTACTCGGGAATCCTGTGATGAGAACCGTGAGGGTTGAGGTTTTTAAAAAATCAAACATTGTGTCAGGAAGCCCTCAGGGAAGGGTGCTTGTGATACTGGGGTTTGGACTGTGACAGCTGGCGAACTCTCTCCGCCAACTCACGGAACAAACCTTCCTGGACATGCAGCTGATCAACTAACTGGCTCTGTTGTAGTGACATGGCCTGTTGTTGTGCCTGGAGAGCCTGAATGCCCTCATGGGCAGCCAGTGCCGTCATTTGATCCTCTCCTGATGGAGTCGCCGGTACCTCCATTTTGGCTTTTGTGTACTGTAAGGGGTCGGGTTCGGAGAACCAGACGCGACTGAGAGGGGATCTGAAAGTTGTCCCACGAAGCATGAAAAACAACAACTAAAGGGGGAAAAGGGAGTCTGTGAACGGAGCAGAGATAAATAAACAGTAAGGCAATATAACTCTGGGCATAAAGCCAAAATAAAACAACCCAGATAACAGGGTGAAGCTCATAGACTCGAGCAGAGAATAGCAAAGAAACGAAAAGAAATGCCTCTAGCTCAATAACAATTAAAGGGCAAAAAATAAAAGGCAAACGGAAACGAGGCGAAACCGAGGTACTATCTCAACAGAGATAGGGGAAAGAAAACCAAGGAAGGAAATAAGTAAGAAACAAGATATCTACAAGGAAAGAGAACTCCTAACTCACTACGGCAGACCCCACGTGTACTTTTAGTAAAAACAAAAGAACAAGTGGTCGCCAAATCCTATACCGTCATTACCTGGCTTAGTGTGGCAAGAATGACACAAAAGCCCAGAACAACAATTGAACGAAGCTTAAGTAGTGCAGAGCGCACCTGAAGGGAATAATTAATTAGTCCCGAGAACGAGAACTAAAACCAGGAGTGCCCTCTCGCGGCCCCGAGAGGCAACGCCCGAAAACAGAAACTGAAACAGGCAGAAAACCATGACAGACTGTCGCTATAGAGCCGCTGTGGCTCAGCGCTTAAAGGTCCCATATTGTTTCCCTGCATGTTTTCATATTTGTGCACTCAGGATTACTGACACAGAACTGTGAAAATATGAATTAGGTGCCTTAGTTAGTAATTAGTTATTTTTAAGAACCAGTAATGATAAATACCCCTTCCTCTTTTACAAGCCGTTTAGAATCATTTGCCTTTGCTACGTTGAAAGAGGGGTCCAATCAATGGAAACCTATTTGTATATCCCTGTCTGCCCTGCACTGGTACTTGCGACCGTCCTGGGGTGGCACTATATAAAAAGGGCTACAATTGCTATACAGTTCACCCAATATGGATGGGAAAACCCACAAATTAAAGCTGAAAGTCTGCACTTTAACCTCATAGTCACTGTTCCATTTCAAATCCAATGTTCTGGAGTACAGAGCCAAAAACAACAAAAATTGTGTCACTGCCCGAATACTTTCCATCCCCACTGTGTGTTCACATGTAGCCTATTGTGCATGCATGTCTCCCTATAGATTTGGTTCTAGGGCTGCACGATATTGGAAAAAATGAACATTGCGATATCTTTTTTTTTTTTTTTTTGCGACATATATTGCGATATGAAAAAAATACAGGAATACCATAATTTCACTAGATACATGCTGCTTTTAACTTGAATAGGTCTATTTTTTACTTACCAACTGCAAGATGCAGTCTGTGCCCAAAGCACTGCAGCCTGGTCCACTTGTTTAAGGCAGCAGCAGCCTTCACCATGTTCGCCGCGTTATCTGTTGTTATACAGACTTGATGTTTCTCATCTAGGCCCCAAGCAGCTAACGCTTCTGTCATACCCTTAGCGATATTTTCACTCGTATGATCCTCCAGGAGAAATGCGGTTTGCAAACAGCGACTTTTCAGTTGGAAGTCCTGATTAAAAAAGTGGACCGTCAAACTTATATAGGGCTCTGTTATTCGGCTGGACCACAAGTCCGTTGTAGCTGCATAATATTCTACCTGTGACAGCTCTGATTCAACTTGTGCTTTGCATTTCTCGTAAAGCTCTGGGATGGCAACCTGAGAAAAATATGTGCGTGATGGTATTACATACCTCTTGTCGAGCGTTCGGATAATCTTCCTAAAACCCTCTTTGGTAACTGTATTAACTGGTACCATGTCTTTCGCTAGGTAGAACGTACATTGGTGATTTCTCTATGGCGTTTGGAACCTCTCTCATAAGATGTAGCACTAGCAAAGGCAGCAAAATAGATGTTTGCTTTGTTGGATGGCATTCTGACCTGGCTTTGCACTCACAGAGCTTTGTGGTGCCGGCTTAAATGATTGAGCAAATTAGTCGTGTTGTGGCAATAATGCAAGGCATTGTCAGCAAACTACCTGTTTTTGATCGACATCGTCCTTTCTGCAGCCAAAATATTTCCATACAACTGATGTTGCATTTCTTTTCGCAATTAATTATTGATTTCCGGTGCTTGTGCCCTGTTCCTCACTCATTTTCAGTTGTACGGTAGGCTAAAAAATTTCACAGATGGCTGAGGCGACACTTAACTTTCGTTATTCGAACAGAACGATTACGATTGGTGGTTCGGACCGTAGCATAGGCGCCTGTGTAGGCCTATCCAAGAAACCTTAAATCAGACTAAATTATGTTATATCAGACGGGTTTTTTTTCTAGATTAGTCATGGGAAATACAAACCTTGCAAATTTTCTTCAATGTGTGCCTTAACCTACATTGCGCATCCATCACACACAAAAAGAAAACATCGCATCCTTCACGATGTCACTATTGCACATGCGCACATTGCGATATCGATGCTTAAACGATATATCATGCAGCCCTACTTGATTCATTCATTTATTTGCATCATCATGATCCCTAGCTGTACTGAATGAATGATGCATCTATTATAGACATTAGTTGGCAACAGGTGGTGGTGCTCATTGTATTTTATTAGACATTAAATACATAGTTAATCTACAAACTGATATTTTACTGCAATTGTGGACTATCGGTAATAGGAGAGATGTTCTCATTCTCATCAGGAGAGGGCGTTATGGTTACACGAATGTCTGCAGTAGGAGATTACATTAGTTTCTTTTATATCTGGAGTCGGACCGCAAAGGTTACAACTGTAACTACGGTTTTATGCATTCCGGATGACCATTAGGGTTGTTAACTTACGAATATTTTATTATTTTATTCATCTTAAAATAAAGCCACTTACGGCTGGTCATATCGATAGGCTCATAGGGCTGACCCGTAAGCTCTTGCAAAACCAAAGGGGGATCCCAGGAGGGAGCCACCAGGGACCTTGCAGGTCTCAGCTGCCGGGCACCCCTGAGGAACCGGCTGACAAGGTGATGCCTGCTGGATATGGCAGCAGCATAAAACTTTTGAGTACTGGCTGCTCTGCCACGATCAAGCAGGGACTGTCGACAGCAATCGAGCAATGCACGGGGTCCACGCATTCCTGTGACCACCCTATACAGAATAACTGCCACATATACCTCTAGGCCCTCCTCGTGGAGGGGGCTCTAGAGTTAAGAAACGTCCGCAGGACAGGGGAACTATACCCAGTTAGGGTCAGGCGCCTCAGTGGCTAAACCCCAAGCTTCATCCTGCTCGGCCGAGGGTGCCAACCAGAGCCACTCTTTTGAGACAGTAGGTCTGTCCGGATCAGGAGATCCCAGGGCAATCCGCAAAGAAGGCAGAGGAGCATCAGAAAAGACTGTTCCATCGGCCACTGTGCTGACCCTGTGCCAGGTCGCCTTGACCAGAGGCAATGGCGATAAAGCATACAGTAGGCCGGTCAGCCATTCGTGCGCTAATGGTGGAAACGCCATTCACCGGGATGAATCTCCTGGCGAGATAACAAGTCTCCTGTATCATTTCGGACACCTGGGAGGCCATCTGGGAAGCGCCCAGTTCAAGAAACGCTGGGTCGCTCTCAAAAACTGGCGGGACCTTACTCCGCCATGATGGTTTATGTGATAAACTGTTGAGGTGTTGTCTGACCTCACCCTCACATGTTTTCCCCAGAGCACAGGCAGGAAGTGCCTCAGTGCAAGAGAAACGACTCGCAGTTCAAGAACATTGATGTGGTCCGACTGATGTACTCGCGGCCACAATCCCTGAGCTGGTCGGTGCTGACAAACAGCTCCCCAACCGGTGAGTGAAGTGTCCACCGTCACCACCACGCGCTGTGATGGTATCGCCCCCATCTGGACCCTCTTTGTCAAATAGCTGACTCGTCGCCCAGGGCAGAGTAGCTGGCAAAACCGACGCGTCACCCTGATTTGAGCGTGACAGTGGGCCTGGCTGCAAGGAGTCCGCTGAGGAAGCCACAATCAGGCCCAGAAGCCTCAGAAAAAGCCTAATTTCGAGGACCACGTTCACCTGGAAACGACGCACAATGTCAAGCACACTGGCTATGCGGCGAGGCGTCAAAGATGATGCCCCCTTGAATCGAGCAACAGTCCGACATAAGTGATGGACTGGCTCGGCACTAGCTGGCTCTTGCTATAATTGAGATATGTGCTACTGTCTGGGCAGTGTGTGAGCGCGCCTTACTGTATGACTCGGTACATATCAGCCAATCGTCCCGGTATGGCAGGATTATTATTATTATTTTTTTCCCCTTTTTTTCCCAATTTGGTATCCAATTGAACCCTATGCTATTCAATTACCCCCATGTAGCAACCGCTAGAGAATCGTTGCTACGCAACCCTGTCAGCCGGCGTGACTCCTCATACTCCTGACTGTGATTCCAACTCGCCCAGGCACAACTATTCTTTCCAAGCCCCTCCCGCCACCTGGGAGCAGGCGCCAATTGCCTGATATCTCGAGCATCCGGAAAGCGTATCGCCTTAGATACAAATTCAGGCTCCTCAGGTCGATCACTGGTCAACTTTATTCAGTATCAGAAAATAGATTGAATAAAAGCCACTGTGCCGTTCGGAGGGAGGAACCGCTGACACGGTGCCCTTCTCCAGGAGGCCTGTAATTTCCAGACTCAGCATCCCTGACTGGGCGGGGTCCAGGACGCATGTATACCTGACCCCGGAAAATGTTGGGGGCCAATGTTTGTGACTGTGCAAGCATCAGCCAGGAAAGCGAATTTCCAATCCGCGCCACCCTGGCAGCCGCGTTATATGACCTACAGAGCAGATCATCAGTTGCTCTGCACTGTGGTCTAGGGCATCTGCCCAAACTGCCTCCTCTGGAGATACCACAAGCGCCGCGATGGCTTGCTCAACAGAGGGCACATGGTCAAGGGGCACTAGTCGTCTCCTTTGGAACAGCATGGGGCACATCGCAGTTCGTGCGTGCTAAGGCCAAACAGAGAATCATCTTTTTTATAGAGGCCGAGCAGTCCGCTGAATCTTCAGTGGACCCCGAACCTTCCACCGAACCCCTTTCAGATTGGCCAAACGTGGAGGGCCGATTTTGAGAAAATAGGGTGTTGGAAGCCGCTGTGGAAAGCGCCTCAACCCCCTCAAGTTCAAATCCATGTTCGGATGCTCCTCCGCTGGAGGCCCCCCTCAGTGGGACCATGCTTGTGAGCCGTTTCAACTTTAGTAAGGGTTTCCAGCATAGCAGCCAGCTGGAATCATTTCAAAAGTGCGCGTGGCATGGCAACATGCGAACATTCTGATAAAACCGTCAGAACTAAAATTTTAATTGAGTGTTGAACTTAATTTATTCTGAATAAAACTGACCAAACCTCACTACAGTATTGCACCAAGATTGTGTTGTGGGTATTCTATACTTGGTTTGTGTTGTGCTGTCTGCTGATATCTGGATGCTTTCCATCTCCTCAAGATTCAGGCCCAGGTAATTCCCATAGTGCCGCTTCACCATCTGCCACAAACCCAACGAGTCAGCTGAGTGAGAGAGAGAGAAATAAGCTAGATGGCCACTACACGCTTGCATGCACACACACACTCATGTGTAAAGAAATCACAAGTAAAATAGCCAACATTACTGACTAAATAAGAAAAAGGGGGCATGTAAATATACACACGTGAATTAAATGTGAATTAATTTGAAGTCCAACCTTGTTCTCCATATACATGCTTCCCCTGAGCCATATTATTAGTTTTCATTGTTATGCTGACTACCTGTATTTCAAACCACATGCCTCGAATAGATTATCTGTTCTCCATGACTGCCTAGGGGATGTTCAAAGCTGGATGTCCCAAAATTTCCTTCAGCTAAATCCAGATAAAACTGAGGTACTAATTATTGGTTGGGCCAATATCCCTTTTTTCATGCCGTTAAAAAGTCCCAAAATTTTACCACGGATGCTGTTAAAAAGTCCCAAAATTTTACCACGGTTCACGGTTTCACCGTTTAAAAACTAACGTGGCCGGAGGACTCACTTCACTGAAATGCAGTCAGAGGCTCCTATACAGTCTCCCGCCAGAAGTTGGCTGCATTCCTCTGTGAGAATGTGAAATGCCATCGCCAATAAAGGACTCCTCAGCCCTCACTAGTGTCTCGTGTCATTTTATCATTATTCGCCATGCTTATTACTCGGCCTATCTTGTGGAATAGACACATTTATCAGGCTAATCGTGCCTTTGTGAAACAGGAATTAGGAGGCTGATTTTGCTCTCTTCAGCAGAGGGAAAGACATGAACAAAGAACACTAGAATAGCATGTCTGTTTGCGAACAATTGTAACAACTTATTTCATGATTTTACGACTACTTAATGAAATTAATAATAGAAATAATAATACCTTGCATTTATATAGAACCTTTCTCGATACTCAAAGCGCTTACAGTGATGAGGGGGAAACTCGCCTCTACCACCACCAATGTGTAGCACCCACCTGGGTGATGCAGCGGCAGCCATTTTGCACCAGAATGCTCACCACACATCAGCTGAGGTGGAGAGGGAGAGAATGATTATTAGCCAAATAAACTGGGGGATGATTAGGTGGCAGATTGAAAGAGCCAGGTTGGGAATTTAGCCAGGACACCGGGGAAACCCCTACTCTTTGCGATAAGTGTCATGGGATCTTTAATGACCACAGTGAGTCGGTTTAACGTCTCATCCAAAAGACAGAAACTCCTACAGCACAGTGTCCCCATCACTGCACTGGGGCATTGGGATTTATTTGACCAGAGGGAAGATTGCCCCCTACTGGTCCACCAACACCACTTCCAGCAGCAACTTAGTTTTCCCAGGAGACCTCCCATCCAAGTACTAACCAAGCCCACACCTGCTTAGCTTCAGCAATTCAGCAGGAGCAGATTGCATGGTGGTATGGCTGCTGGCATCGAATCAAATTGAAATGAAACATGCAAAACAATAACCATGGGGAAAAGCAAAGTTGTCTTATAAAATTGCCCAAATTGCCTGTGTCTTCACTTAGGCAAATGCAGTGCCATCTGCATGATCATAACTGATTCATTTTGTTGTAATTTTGTTTTATTTTATTAATATATTGGATATATGGTTTAGGAAACCAGCCCGATGGGAAACTAATTAGGCCTACATTTTATTGTAGTATCATTGATATGCATTAATTGCACTTCAGCCCATAGCCCAATTAATGCCCGCTCTGATGGATAAGAGCGTAAACTAAATGTTCACGTAAAACTAAATGTTTCTTGGCCACCCTAGAGAGAACGTGTGTGCGCCATCAGACTTTGAACAGGGAAGCGGGTCTTCTCACGCATTGTGCGCTGTACCTTGCTTTATAGTAGCCTAAAGATATCATGAATGTAAGCACCCTAACTTTGGGGAATAGACAGATGATGAATTAATAGAACAGCGTAATGAATATAAGCTAATTCGAAAAGAACTGAAGGAGAAAGGAATTAAATTTCTCATCCTGTACCCAGCAAGACTTAAAGTCTTCGAGGAAGATGGAAATAAAATCTATACAAATTGCACGCGAGGCAGGAGCGAGCCATGGAATTCCTATGAAAGACAGTAAAGTTGGCTGGGAAGAGGAGCTGAAGGCGTGCGGTGGAGTAAGGTGACATCCCGAATGAACGAGAGACGTCGGGAGGAGATCAACGAAGTTTAAGAATAAGGTACAGATTTTAACGCTATTGGAGACACTATAACAGATGTCATTGACACTGAATGAAATGAAATACGAGACATTAAGGTTTTTTGGAACAGTACAACAGACTATTACTTTGACTCAGTAAGAGAAATGAAATATCAGACCATATGTCTTTGGTGATTAGGACCTATCCTTTCAAGATAGACTACCAACGAGCTTGGTCTGTTTTGAGGTGCTATTTGTTTCACTTACGGAGTAAATTGAATAGAATGGCCCATGTGGCGATATCAAAGTGGACCTTATGAAGAACGGATGGTCAAAGTCTTTGATTTACTCAAATTGAACAATAATATAATTTAGGGTTTGCTTTCAAATTAACGATACTTGTTCTTTTGTGGAACGAGCCAAATAATATAGCCCAGGTGGCCTTATTACAGCGGACATCAACCTCAGGAACAGGTTGAGGATGTTTCAGGTTATTGAATTAATAGTCTAATTGAATTAAAATTTTCTTTCAAAAATGGGTATTATAATGAATAGAAATGTAGAAATGATTAAAGGGATAGTTCGGAATTTAGGACATAATGTCTCAATTACGAATTACCCATGATGTAGTTGATTGATGGAAACCATTTCCAGCTAATTCCATGCTGTCCCTTCTTTTGGACATACACACGTTGCTAATGCTAGCGCAACTATGGCAACCGGTAGCATCCACTACCAAACGCACTTAAACACTCCACAGTGCACCCAAAGCAAATAAAATACGACGACAGTCTATCGGGGTTATTTTGAGTTTTTATACCATACTTTTTGAAGTCAAACTATCGTTGAATCCTTTACTTTGTGCTGACCTAATATTCTCTGTGGAAGTACGGCGGTGGAGCGAACGTGGCCATTGCAACTTGTTACTCTTCTTTGTTGTTGTAGTCGACCAGTGCCGGCACTACATTCGTAGGTAACGTAAAGTATCGCTCCCCCGATTAGACTGTTACACTTAAACTACAGTTAAACTTTTTGTAACGGTGGAGATATGATCGGTACGAAATGGATGAATCGCCTGAGAAAACACAGAGAAAAAGCATAAATGTGGACAAGGAGAACATCCGACAAAAACAATGTGCCAGTAAAAAGCGATATAACCATGCAACTTCACACAGAAGGGACTAATCTATTGCTCGCAGTAGATGACCCAATACGTTAATTAAAAATTATTTTAAAAAAGATTAAACATTGCACATGTAAACACCAAACTGCGTAGCTAATTCCGTGATAATGTAACTAGGCCTATATAGTTACCTAGCCATGTGCATTAAAAACAATTACATAATTTAACTTAGGCCAATTGTAGTCCAGTTGCAGTAAATTAGCCTACTATTTGCAGCCTACATCTGCCATCCAGTAGTCAATGAGGGAAAGAAAGTAGCTACATTGTACTTTATATAGCTACTTTATTCATTAAAGTTATTTAGCCTACTCCACCTATTTTCTTGGACATTTTGGAATCCGGTTATGGAGCAATAGTTAACGGGGAATGCTTCTATATCGATTTTATATGTTTAATGTGAGTCTTGGAGCTTACCGCACTAGAACTGCACCTCCCTGTTTCCAGACATGCTGATCTACGTACGTGGTGGTTAATTACAGCTGCAGGTCTATACTGTATACTGGAAGGTTCAAAATTGATCAGATTCGCTGATAGATAAAAGTCTCATATGACTAAAGGGATGCCATCAGGTTCTTCCAAGTTTGGCGATGTATATCTAATTTAGCTATGAAACTCAAAAACATTGCATATAAACTAATATTGCAGTCAAAAGTTTCCGAAATTGTACCGTACTGCTGTCGGCTACCCAAACTCACCACGCCCCTCAAACCTCAGTTCCCTCATAATATTGAAATCGTATAGCATTCTCTCTGATTCAGGAGGAATAATTTCTAATATAAGTAGTCTATGGCTGTGACTGAAAATGCCTTGGTGTATTGTTCCTCAGCGCATAAGTGGCATGCGTTCCACAGACTTCCAATTAAAGACTGGAACATGTGCAAGAAATGACTAATAGCAATTAGAAATGAAAGATATGACATAGCCTCCATAGCTACACCTGCAACCGCATTGAAAAATCTTCGGGTTTGCAGTAAACATTTCTTGAATTAAGACTATACGAACGAGATTTATGTGCTGAACTTATGGGTACAGAAACACGAAGGATACTGAAGAAAACTGCTATCCCATCTATTTTGAAAAAAAGGGAACCGCAGTTCTAGTGCAGTAAGCTTCAAGACTCACATTAAACATATAAAATCAATATAGAAGTTTCCCATCCATAGGTTGTGTAGTTATTAACCAGTAGCGAACAAGCTGTCACTGTGGGCCATGACTGAAAGATGAAACTTTTGCCGTAACCTGTCGGCAGACAAAATACGTCCCGCTTAGTAAATATTTCAAACAAAGGTGTTACAGTGGTTTGAAAAAGTTGCCTATCGGACTAGAAATATGGCGGCATATCAATGCCAAAAATCGCGAGAGAAAATAAAATCTACGCGCGTAGAAATCGAGGAGCCCTGTGCACAGTCCGAAACTCCGTGCATGCAAATTGTTTTGCCGTCTGCTTTTACAGAACTCGCACGCGAGTAAAGTCCGTATTTGAGTGCAATATTGTAGCATTTGAGGAGAAATCCAGGCTTTGAGCGCGCACATAACCTGAACGAGCGCATAAAATTGTTATCCGAGCACAGCTATCTGCTCGCGCTCGCGTTTCTCTTTCTTGCTCGCGGTTCTCTTTTCTGCTCATGCAAATATTTTTTCTTTTTGACAGTGGTGGGCGGGGCCATAGAGTCAGTCGGTGTTCTGTCATAGTTGAGGGGCGGAGCCAGCGAGAGGGAAAACAATGCCGCATCTGCCACTGTTCGGAGTAGGGACACATCGTAGATCAAGCTAACTATCGTTGTTATTTTATTATAATGTCAGAAACTTACATTGACACATTGTTTCCTAAAGATAGTTTGGCAAAATAAACCAAACAGTAAGCTGTAAAATAGGCCTTCTGTAACCTTACCTGTATAGGCTACGGATATTAATCTCAACCTGTTTCCATTTATAGTTCTTAATTATCAAACAAGCAATTAACTGAATAACAAATATCAATAAATGGAGCAAGTTGTGCTAGGCCAGCATTTTTCTTTGTTTCATAAAATGTGTAGCACTGACTTATATGTATTGATAGCTGCAGCTCTGGAAAAATTGGGGTATGGGCTACACCATTTCTGTTTATTTAGCTTGAGTAGCCAAACAATCAAATAATTAATTCGCTGAATAATCAAGAGAACACCAATATGTAGCCTATGATTAAGAAATGACGACAAAGATAACTAACTTGAGATTGTTTAACAAGGATCAAGCAATAATCTGAATGCATTAAAGAATGCTATTAATTTTAAGACGGCACTCAAATTAAATACGACGACAGTCTATCGGGGTTATTTTGAGTGTTTATACCATCATTTTTGAAGTCAAACTATCGTTGAATCCTTTACTTTGTGCTGACCTAATATTCTCTGTGGAAGTACGGCGGTGGAGCGAACGTGACCATTGCACAACTTGTTACTCTTCTTTGTTGCTGTAGTCGACCAGTGCTGGCACTACATTCATAGGTAACGTAAAGTATCACTCCCCCAATAGACTGTCGTCGTATTTTATTTGCTTTGGGTGCACTGTGGAGTGTTTAAGTGCATTTGGTAGTGGATCCTACAGGTTGCCATAGAGTTGCGCTAGCATTAGCAACGTGTGTATGTCCAAAAGAAGGGACAGCATTGAATTAGCTGATACACCACTGTTATGATCCATGACCATGAAAAGTAGGCTAATATTAAGCTAGCTGATGTACGCTGATAATCGAAGGGTTTCACTTTGAACATTCGTTTGTAGAAGCAATGTTAATGATTTCATTTTCTGGGCTAGTGCAGTTAGCTGTTGTTAGCCACAGGTTTCTTGGCATTGAAGAATGGTGCAAATCCAGGTTTTTAAATCTGTTTGCCATGCAGTAAGCCACACGTCAGCTTTTTGGCATTTCGAAAATTGCAATGTTTTATTAGGCCTATATATAACTAGATTCTCTATAGATCCAGTCGGCAAGAGAGGGCACACCCACAAAAACTCCAGGCCGAACCCCACTAGGGGGAAAATTTGGCTGAGTTTCCATAGAAAATCAATGAAGCGGCCAGTTATAGGTCTTTAAAATAAGACAAAATCTTGCAATTGCAATTTTCGAAATGCCAAAAAGGACAGCACTCGAGTAGCTTACTGTTTAGTTTGCCAAAGTATCTTTAGGAAACAACGTGTCAATGTAATTTTCTGACATAATAAAATAACAACGATAGTTAGCTTGATCTACGATGTGTCCCTACCGGGGTCCATACATAGAACACTGACTGAATCTATGGCCCCGCCCACTACTGTCAAAAAGAAAAAATATTTGCGCGAGCAGAAAAGAGAACCACGAGGAAGAAAGAGAAATGCGAGCGCGAGTAGGTAGCTGTGCTCGGATAACAATGTTATGCGCTCGTTCAGGTTATGTGCGCGCTCAAAGCCTGGATTTCTCCTCAAAGGCAACAATATTGCACTCAAATATGGACTTTACTCGAGCACAATTTCTGTAAAAGCACACGGCAAAACAATTTACATGCAGAGTTTCGGGCTGTGCACACGGCTCCTCGATTTCCACGCATAGATTGAATTTTTTCTCACGATTTTTGGCATTGATATGCCGCCATATAGAAACACAACAGAACTTCCCGAAGGGAAGGCTCTTCCTGCAGATATGGGAGCAGGTACTTCCAAGCCCTGAGATTCACTGTACGCTCCCAGAGGCTAAATCATTTAGCATAACCGATGGGTTCCCAGATTGGCCAATGACAGACTGGACGTGCATGTCAGGATTTGGACCAGGATCAATCAGTAACACTTAGAAAAATCCAAATGTATCAGTTCTCATCTAAAATAAGTGGTTTTAGTGCTTTGTTACCCTTTAATTCCAACTTGCAAAAACTAGGCCTGCCTTTAAAAGTATTGATATCAAAATGTTACAACTAACAATCTTGCCTATCGTAGCTCACACTAAATAAACTAGCTCTATTCCAAAGCAATGCTATCCAAACTTTCCTAAATTATTTAATGCAACTTGGCCCTGTGTTTTTTCATCTTACCATCTCAAGAGAATGTGGTCAATGAAACTGTATGTTCCACATCAAACTAATAATTTATAGTGGAAATACTGTGATTCAGATGTGTTGCATTTAGAAAAATTACAACACTATAAGGCATGCTTGAACAATTGTCTGCATCCACTGCTTTGGGTCTATTAAAAGCACAGCATTAATAAATGTATTAGCCTATGTATTTATTTATTTATTTGGAATATTTGGATTTCTATAGAAACCTGTGTGGTCCTACAGAGCATTGACATTCTTGTATTCACAAAGTTTTGTTCGCAAATATCATAACTATTATTATGTTATGAAATTAGTACTATTACTTATTTGCCATCATCTGACCCACAAACATGTCTGGATACGTTTGTAAAAATGCTATATGTACGCTATTTTCTAGGTCAAAATATTACAAATTTTTATCTGCATTTATTTATTGATCCCCCCTTTCTCTATTGTACATGATGTTTCTTGATATAAATGTCTGTTCGTGAATTGTAAAGAAATGTGTAGCAGCAGCGAACATTTTAAAACCTGTACATTTTCTAAAGTAAACTTGCCAACAAAGTATAACCATATCCTTTCTGGAGTGTAATTATTCATCAATTGTTTAAAACATTCATTGAAATCATATGTTGTTCCATGAGGCACAATCTCTTCACATGCTAAGATGAAGAAACACAGGGCCAAGTTGCATTAAATGATTTAGGAAAGTTTGGATAGCATTGCTTTGGAATAGAGCTAGTTTATTTAGTTTGAGCTACAATAGGCAATATTGTTAGTTGTAACTTGGCCACATTTTGATATCAATACTTTTAAAGGCAGGCCTAGTTTTTGCAAGTTTGAATTAAGGACTTACAGTGCTTTGTAGGCTATGTGTGAGTAACTTGGCATTTTTTACATTGAAAACGTGTTTTTGTTGAGATTACATAAAACCAGAACAATAATTAGTTTCCCTCTTGTCGATTGAGTAAGAAACCAAGCCAAAAAAATAGTCATTTACAATTTCTTTTTTTACAATTTACAAACTCTTCTTCACATCCCTGCCCTTACATAGCTTCTCAATTCATTAATGGGTAATTAAAGTCACCCATTATAATTTTCTCGGAAATTATGACAGTTCCATAGGCAGATGCATTCCGTTTAAGACAGCCACGAGGCAAGTTCGAACATATGCCGTGACTTCGGTGAGGATCGGGATGGCAAGTAGTAGTGGAGGGAATTCAGAGGATGAGGTCGAGGTCGAGTATGACATGGATGTTGAGGAATGGAGCAGAGTAGCTAGCAGGAGTTGAGAGGACAGGGTAGAGGGAAAGTGAGGATAGAAGAGCAGAGGGTTGTACTACGAAGCGAGATTAAGGGGATAGCGAGCTAAATTAAGCTTCAACGTTTTCTGTATCACAAAGCCGACTCACTTTTAATCGGGGTATATTGTCACGGCAATGTACTCTGCACGGCTAACCTGCTCCGGGGCAGGTTATGTTCAGGATTACAGATTGAAACATATAAAAGCACCGCCCTTTGACCAATAAACTGCTTGGCTTTGGAAAAAGGCGTCTCCTTTCCAAATGATCCCGTAGAGATAAGTGTGGATACTGAGAGAATCTCTTCGCAGGGCAAGATTAGTGAGTTCCGCAATATGCTTGAGACTTTTTTTTTTTAATGAAAAAACGTTGATGTGATTGCTTCAGCTGTCACATTACAAATAAACTGTATGAAAATGTACTGAGAGTATAGATTTATTTGTTACGAGTGGGAAGGTGAATAAGGTATTAACTAGTCTAGCGAATTTAACCTACGCGATGAGCATTTTTTTTTTTTTTTTTACAAAAGCTCCTTCTTGGCTTTGTTGGAGGCAACGGTGTAGCTTTTTGCTCATATGATTGTGTTTTATGTTCTTATTCGTCCATTATATCTGTCCGTATGATATTCTTGTGGGGGCACAGGAGAGAAATACGTTACTCTAGTACAGCCCATGCTGTACTGCTATAGGCTCGTTGTTGCAGACACCGCCCCTTTTATGGGAACGCGCACGTACCTTGATTAATAAAGCCCGGGTGCGTCCCAATTGGTCCCAATAGTTGAAAAATGCACCCTCCCTTCCTCCACTACTACCTCCTCTACTCTGTGCCCCGGAAACGGATCTTTGTGTTTTAATCTAATGTTGCTGATTACATCTTAATTATGTATAAATTGTTACATATTAATTAATGTCTCGACGCAAACCGCAATGTCAGGTACATTGTATACTGTACATGTAAATACTTGTACTCAAAACGATCAGGTAGTTTTGCATACTTCCGGGTAGCAGAGGAGTGGTAGTGATGGAGTGGAGGAAAGGAGGTGGGGAATGAAGAATATTGGGACACAGCCCCCGTGTTCACTTAGCAAGTTGATAATAACCACGTTCGTTGTACTGGTTACATTACATTACATTAGTCATTTAGCAGACGCTTTTATCCAAAGCGACATACAGTAAGTGCATACAGAAATGTCATCGAAGTCATTACAGAACAAGACAAAGCACATCCTTCCCATAACGTAGCAGCTATCCCTAGTAATGAACATTGAATGTAGTTCACAGTAAGCTGTGGGTAAATCAGCTATACTACACTTCTATTCTAAATACTATTATAAACTATAACAAACAGACAAGAAAACACAGGGAACTAGTACCATGAGGTCCTAGATTAGAATATCAGTCAAGGTTAAGCCAGTCACGGTTAAGCCAGATTGCGATGTTTAGGCTTTCTGAAGCCAGCTAACACAAAGAAACCATGCATGGCTATGTTAAGCTTCCTTCGTAGTATAGCTACCCCCTAGGTGAGGAACCCGGGTAATAGAAGTAATAAATGGAGTTTGGAGGAAAGTAGCTCTGATAGTGAAGGTTCGCAATCAGTTTGTAAGAAATTGGTGGGAGAAGAGTTTAATAATACTTAAATTTAGGCAGGAAGATGCAAATGAAAATGTCAACTTGCTTTGACCAGGGAGTTGAAAAATAAAGTAGGAGATATTGAAATGGCTAAAATCCTCGAAGTTTGTTTTTGAAATATAAAAACGAAGAACAGAAAAATATGGTGTTGCAGATTGAAAATATTGGCAGGAAAACGGTGACTGAGAGAAAAGTATTTGGTGAGGATAGATTAAAATGGGGAGTGATAGCATACCGGTAGAAGAAGATATGTGCAAACTTGCAAAGAATATCGAAGTAAAAGAAGTGAGGAAAATTAAGAGACTGCTTAGAACAGTAAATGGACGTAAGGAAAGGAGTCAATCAGTACTCATGGAGTTTCAGGGTTCCATTTTACCTGAAAGGGTTAAAATAGGTTATATGAGCTTTAGGTTAAAGGCTTATGTACCACCACTGCTTCGTTGTTACAAATGCCAGAAATACGGGCATATTGCCGCAGTTTGTAGGGGAAAACAAAGATGTGCTAAATGTGGAGGGGATTGTAAGTAAGAAGAAGGTGGGGATAATGTGCAAGCCAAATGCTGCAACTGTGGAGGTGCTCATAGCGTGGCATATGGAGGATGTGAAGTTAGGAAAAGAGCAATGAAAATTTCGCAAGTTAAAACACTAAACAACATAACATATGCAGAGGCAGTAAAGAAAGTGCAAGGAGAAAGCAGAGTAGAAGAATCAGAGAGAAATTACCAACCTTCTAGATTTGAAGTGCAAGGAGAAAGGAGAGTAGAGGATTCTGAGAGAACTAACATGAACCAAACTTCTAGATTTGGGATGGAACAGAGTAGCCATATTAAAGGGTTGAGTACTGAAAATGGATTTTATTCATTGCCTATGTCCTCAATTGTTCAGACCAAGCTAAAAGCAAAACAGAGAAAATAAGAATAATAGTTAAGGGAGCGGAAAAGTTCTTGGAGGTGAAGGGTCTTTTCTGGGAGCAAATTCAAAAAGAATCGAGTCCGGCTCAATGTCAGGAAACAAGTTCTAAAGGACCTATGTAAGAATTAATATCGAGATTAAGAGAAAAGAGATTCAAATATGATTTAAGAGACGTATTGATTGACGTAGAGATTGTTTGATATAATTTGATATACAGTATATAGGCCTATAAGTGAAATTTAATTTAACACTCCAATCCGCTTGGTGGCGGTAATGCACCATTTTATGGTTTAAAACCGCCATAAAACAAGAAGAAGAAGCTCGAACATAGGCATGCGCAAAGACAGGGACACAGACGCATAGTTCTGCTTCAGCGTAGAACAGACAAACACAGCCCTGCCCTTGAGTGTTCTGCAATAGTGTCGCAATCAAAAAAATAACATAGGTATGGGTTAGACACTCTCTAAAACACATCATTGTGATAATACTTTGTAAGCAATATTAATGTGACCATTACTCCATTTAAGGCAAACAGGATCAGATAGGTTCAAAGTTTTCACGTGAACACGACGTAGGCTATGAGTCCACATGAGATATAGGTGATGTTATGTTATGAACAAACTATTCGGATCACAGCCAGCGCGAAGAAAGCGTGAATAAAATGGCTAGTGGCCAAGTCCAGACCGAAAAATAATAACATGGCTGCAGCCGAATTTCCGCAAACCACCAGTGTCTAAATGTAATAGATATGTGAAAACATTACAGATTACAAAAAACGAGTCTAATATTATCAGATTAGCATATTAAATAATTACTAGCAGTAAAACGCGGCCCAGGAGAACAAAAATACTCATTGCTACAGCTGGATGGAGCCGAATCAAATAATTTCGTTTTCTTGGTTGTTTTCTTACTTTTCAGCTCAGCTTCTTCTGTTGTGGCTACCTGTCGACCTGCTCAGGTGAACGATGGTAACCCTGGGTTACGTCACAGGCGGGGCAGGCGAGAATAGAGCTGAAACGCGACCGCCCACTTTTTCAGCGGCCCGGGTTACGGAAGTAAATTTCCCATTAATTTTTCCCGTAGACATTTTAGAAAATCCCGAGATAAATCATTTTAAGCTTTGAATCGAACCATCAAGCTACGAGATGAATAGTCACATTATAAAAATAGATATTTGGAAAATGAAAAATAGGCAAAGGTAGCCTACAAAACTGGGTGGACTCGTTTTGCGAGCCGGAGGCCACCTGACCATGACCAAGTGGGCGTGTTCTGCACTAGTTTTTGCAAGAAGGCCTCTGTAAGGGTGCGTCCCACTCTTCACTCCTCACCTCCTTTCCTTCACTTGTCTCCTACCTGGAAGTATGCAAAACAGCCTGGGGTGCGTTTCCAAAAAGCATCTTAAGGCTAAGACGTCGTAAAACCCTTTGTGCGAAGCTTCTTGAACTTTGGGTGCGTTTCCCAAAAGCATCTTAACTTAAGACGCTCTTTGAAACGCTCGTAGATTAACGATTAAGTGCGTTTTAGAAGCCCATAAATCACATACTTGATTAGATTTTTAGTGTTAGTGTTCATTTCATTTGACGGTTACCATAACCACTGATTGTTTTTTTTTTAATAGTGATGTTAGATGCAACAATATTTACGTTTATTTATTTATTTTTAATTTACTTATTTTTATATATTTGGAAATGACCCATACAAGCCATTCCTTAAATAGCCCTATAAATAAGTTTGAGACAAGTAAAATCAGTGGGAAAAATATTTTATTTCAAAAGAAACTTGACGTGCCTAACCGGCCATGTATTGGGCATCACAATGGGGTTCGCGTTCCCAATCTATCACCCCTCCTCTTCTCGTATCAGCAGCACCACAGACAGAAGTACAGAGATGTAAAATCCAGGGATCAGAAAGGAAAAGTCTTGCTATGTGTTTCTTCCACCCATGAACTCAGCCAGCTGATTTCACTAATTAGTTCTACCTCCTGGCTGAATAATTGTGCAAATTAGCAAATCCAGGTGATTGGAAGTAAATACTGGGTAGGACTTTTTACTTTCTGAACCCGGATTTTACACCTCTGGTTAAATAGCACTTAAGAGGTGACTGCGCGTTCACGCTTTAAGAACTGTTTTGGGAAACGCGTGTTACAAATTAAAGATCCATCGTAGAATCGTTCGTTGAAATCGCACTTAACCCTAAAGATTGATCGTTATCGGGAAACGCACACCTGTACGTTTCAAGTACAGGCAGTTGCATTTACAGTAGCCCATACCAGCGCTGCACAAACTGTGGGTCGCGGAATCGTGTTGGCTACAGCAACATTCCAATGCAATTACACCCATATGAACAAAGTGTTAGTTAACGGCTTTCGCTAATCACCGCGATGCAGTCTTTTTGTGCTTTTGACATCAAACAAAAATAAACAAATCTTGTCGGCTATTGAAATAGGCTATTGACTGTATTGAAATATTAGCGAATTTATTTTTAAGTTTCCTGAAATGGATAAATGGCTAATAGGCTACATCCCAGCAATACGAGGCACACTGACGACGAGTGTAACATTGATGAGAAGAAATGTTTTGTTTTTATCCTACGGTGTCTATCTGCCAGCTTTGAGCACTTTCCACGGACTATGCTTCATTGATAAAGCCTAATGCCCGATTCGCACTGGACTAGTATTACCTGGGGATGCGTGATTTGAAATAATTGCAGTGGTCGTCTGTGATCTTAATCTCGTGCGAATCTGCCAAATCCATAATTTGTGAAGTAAAAATTCCACCGCAAGCTACCTACCAGCCCCGGCGTAAGGCTTTGTGCCGCTCTTGGCGAGACACAAATTTGCCATTTGCCTTCTCAAAATATAACGTAGCTCTACATAGCCTGTAATTCATAGCCGGTTATTATAGAACTTTGTGGTCAGACTTTGAAACTTAGAAAATAACAATAGTCAGTAGATTTCAAGCACAGTCTATCATGTCATCCATGTTAATTTCATGGACTGTTCATAATTTGATTTATATGTCTGCAATAAATCAGGGAGTCACACTCAAGTTTCTCCTTGCTGTGTTTATTTATTAATTGACCAACGTTTCGGCAAAAACTGCCTTCGTCAGGGTGATTGCCAGTGAGCAAGCGCAGCCCTTTGATAGGACTAACTGAAAACAGGTGAGACGAGATCATGTGACAGGATAACACATTTAACAATGAAAGAAATACATATATTACAACAAACCACCATCTCTAAACAAAGATATAAACTCATCTGCATTGCGTGCTACTGACCAGAAATAAGCCTCAATATTGACACATAACATAGACCATTTTTCACAATTGTACATCTATATAACTATTATGAAAAAACAGGCATTTATCTTGCTAGAAAAGTATCACCTTTAACAATGCATACATAGCCCTTTTATTCTTGACACATCATAGCATGAATATCCAACAATATTACAAAAATAGTCTGCTGTGTATATAATCGGCACACAAACAGATCCAACAGACTTATATTAGATTATATAATTTTTTTTAAAACTCTCAAACATATGCAATCTGTGCCTGCTGAATGGCTGAAGCTAAGCAGGTTGTGGGCTTGGTTAGTACTTGGATGGGAGACCTCTGGGGAAAACTAAGTTGCTGCTGGAAGTGGTGTTGGTGGGCCAGTAGGGGGCAGTCTTCCCTCTGGTCAAATAAACCCCAATGCCCCAGTGCAGTGATGGGGACACTGTGCTGTAGGAGATGCCGTCTTTCGGATGAGACGTTAAACCGAGGTCCTGACTCACTGTGGTCATTAAAGATCCCATGACACTTATCGTAAAGAGTAGGGGTTTCCCCGGTGTCCTGGCTAAACTCCCAACCCAGGCTCATTCAATCTGCCACCTAATCATCCCCCAGTTTAATTGGCTAAAAAAATTATTCTCTCCCTCTCCACCTCAGCTGATGTGTGGTGAGCATACTGGCGCAAAATGGCTGCCGTTGCATCACCCAGGTGGGTGCTACACATTGGTGGTGGTAGAGGTGAGTTTCCCCCTCATCATTGTAAAGCGCTTTGAGTATCTAGAAAGGCGCTATATAAATGCCATGCATTATTATAAACATAGGCACGATCAGTAAACACATTTTATTACAGAAAGTTCAAGAATATAAGAAAATTCATATTAAACCATAATCTTTTGTGTGGAACAATATAATTTATCTGAACTTGTAATGGCATGTTATTAGCTACACAATAATACTTATCTCAACTGTCTCATTAATAATATGTTCTTGCTCATAATCAACAATATAAGTAACAATTAAAAACACAGATACTCAATAAGAGTATTATAGGAACGGCCTTAAGTCATAATCCATGTTCAAATCACAAGTGTATTTAATTCCAAAACCCAGTATGCTTCCCTTTGTAATAAAAGACGTTCAAGATCCCCTCCTCTCTGAGAGAGGGACACTTGTTCAATGCCTGTATATCTGAGTGATGAAATGGAGTGATTTGCCTCAATAAAATGGACAGCAACAAGGGAAGTTTCATCTTTCCGTCTAATTGCACTACGATGTTCTGCAATTCCGTTTAAGTTGACGTTTTGTTTGTCCAACGTACCCTTTTCCACAGCAATAAACCAATAAACCACCCCTTTGTAGTGCATGATATGACACCTCTAACAGGTATCATCTTACCAGAATGTGGGTGGCGAAAATATTTACTTTTGTTTGTGCTGTTGCACTGTGCACATGAACCACATTTGTAACTGCCATTGGGAATAGATGTTAATAAGTTTTGAGAAGGAGTAGGAGAAAATCCAATTTTGTCAATATGTCACCCAAATTGCGGCCACGTTTAAATACCAGTGGGGGGGACTGAACTGTTTAGAAATTATAGAACCTTTTGTACATAGCCCCCCCCCCCCCCTATTTTCGGGCATCAAAAAAATGGGAGTTTAACATAATGTAGAATAAAGTAATAATTTTTTATATTTGGTCACATATCCTTTGCATGCCACGACTTCCTGATGTCTGTGAGCCAACAATATCAAAAGACTCTTGATATCTTATTTTCTGGTACTCTTACAAGCGATACTATAACATCTCAATGGTATAACATCTGAATGGATCTCTATGAGAATTGGGGGGTGGGACTAAATTTAACTGTAAATTAGACTACAGTATGGAACACATGGTTGGCTAAATGGCTATAAGTCATCAAGGGTCTGACGTATCAAACAAGCCTTAAACCATCACTCTGCTGCCAGATATGCAGTAGATATGGATGGATAACTTGAAGGGTTTCTTCTCCTGACTTATTTTTCCATAGAGTTCAATAGGAAAATTTGTCAGGAGAAACACTGTATTTATTTTCAACCTGCATAACGCATAAACAACAGTAGGCTAATGATACCAGTGCTTCTTCCTATCTTTTGTGCTGTATATTTTGAGCTATATATTTTGCAGTGATGAGTCTTGCAGTCTTTTAGAGAAATTTAAATCAAACTTCACAAAAGCTAAATATTGTGCTGAAGTCTTAAATCATCCCTTACATTTATATTCATATTTCTACTCAGTTATCTTTTCATATCAAACTATATACAGTATATAACTATCCAAAGAAAATTTGTAAAAACAATCAATAAGTGTCAATATCTCAAAAAATATTCACTGCACATCCATGGTTTAAAGTTCAAATTGAAGAAGAGGGTGTACCATTCATAGATTTGCAACAGAATAAATTTGTCAGAATCGTCATACATAATATGCATAAATACATACCCTGTTTTTTGTAATGATGTTTTATATACGTAAAAAATGTGTTAAAACGTACAAGCATTTTTACATAACAGCAACGTATTACAGTAGACGGGTCAATATAAGTTTGACCCTGAACAAATTGCAACAAAAGGTTTTTCAATGGATTCTGGTACTATTGGGCATGCTTATTAACATACTAAAAATCTACTAAAATCTACTTTCAGGAAAGGCATAATTTTCAAGATGGTGTCCAAAATGGCCGCCAGGAGCTTAAAATGGCTATATCTCAATAACTATTCATCCTAGAAAGGTGGTTTCAGCGTCAAACCATATATTTGAAAGGTAAAGGCATGTGATTGAATCAGTTTTATTACTGTAAGTTAATTACTTCTTGCCAAATCCAAGATGGTGTCCCAAGGTGACATCATAAGTCAATTTTCTGTATATTTTGTCACAGCAGAAAAATTGAGTGTCACCCAATTGATGTCTGACACCACTTCAACGATCTCCCAGGGGTTACCTAACTTCAGGAAAAAAGTAAGGCAATAGGTGCTTTAGTCTAGAAGCAGCACTCATTTCAAATTGGGTATGCATTTTAGGCGAAAATTGCCTTGGGGTTTAACAGGTTAAATAACATCAAAACAACAACCAATTTCACTTTCTTTTTTTAATTGAGAATTAATACCATCAGTAAAGGATGATGAACAAGAAAGTATACATTGCCAGATTTTACAGTCCATTATGGGCACTGTGTATCATCATCCTCTGACTCCTCTGGAAGAAACTTGTTATGAGGATTATCACACTCATCAAGTTGACATGGTCCACAGACAGTAGTGCATGGTAGTCCATATCGTCTACAAGAGCAGCGGAGTGTCTTGCATGCAGTGGAGCAGTTGCAATGAATCACCTTTAAGAGACTCTATTAACTCTTGTATTTAGTCATCCGGTGTTCTTTGTCCTGTGCCAGTTTGTTAAGTCTCGTTGTAGTAATACTCTGGTCTTGTCTCGTCTGATACTTTGTATCTAGCTCTGTTTTGCCTTGCATATCCTGTCTGTGCTCCAAGTCTACCAATCTGCAGCTGTTCATGCCCACTCCACGCTGCCCCGTCTCCTGCTCCCCGCTCCTCCTCTGCTTAACCTGCCCGGATTCCTGCCACCATCCCGCTCCCGCTCTCCCACTGCTGATCCATGACTGGTTTCTGTTTGTCTGTCTAACTTCTCCCTATGCTTCAGGAGTTCTGGTCGAAGCAATAAATTATTGGATTATTGAAATTCCTTGTGTGTGAGTTGTGCATTTGAGTCCAGTCCCTGCTCGGAGTCGTAACAACTTGTCAATTATTCCTGAGGTTTTGGAAGGCCAGTTTGGGTTTTTTTCCCCCTCAATGTGTAGGGCACCAACACTTGATTAGATGCCACCTTGCACAACATTTTGTGCACAGCTGGCGCTGGGTTAGCTAGTTCATCTGGGGGGAAAAAAACATGATTCTGTAGCCTAATTATAAGTTTAAAAAATTACAGTAGGCATAAAGTGCTGTAGATACTGCAGTTTAGACTTAAATTGATTATGCCATAATGATGTCATAACTGAGTGGGTATCTTAGTTTTAAAATGATATTTTCCATGTTTACCATCTTTGTCCTCTTTTCCATCTCGGTCTTCCTTGTTGAGCTGTTGGAGCTCCTCCACATTCTGACATGGACCATTTTCCATAATATCCTCCTTTGCCTCTCCCCTAGCTGCCAGCATTCTCCTTTGCATTGCAAGGATTTCTTGCTGGGTCTCTGCAAATTCTTGCAATTTTTTTGAGAATATCTACGGGGAAAGATTAAATGTTGTGGGATTACATCACTGAGTGTATGTGTTTGTGTGCATGTGTGTAGTCTAAAAATTCACAGAAGTTTATTCTTTTTTGCTATTTCTGACAAGGCCTGGGGCTCTTCAGACTGAAGTTGAGACAGCTGTGTCATGAAACAAAAATATACTTAAGCAGCAAACTATTACATTATTTTTTTATATACTATAAGTTATGGCTTGGTGAGGCATACTCAGTACCTATACAGCACAGAGAGTTTGGCCTTCTGTTTTTTTCATCTTACCATCTGAAGAGAATTCCACAGACATTCAAGCTTTAAATGTCAAATGACAAAAACTGCCTCACACATCATTTCAATTAATGTTGTAAACAATTGACAACATATTGCACGCCAGAAAGGATATACAGTTGAAGTCAGAAGTTTACATACACTTAGGTTGAAGTCATTAAAACTAATTTTTAACCACTCCACAGATTTCATGTTAGCAAACTATAGTGTTGGCAAGTCAGTTAGGACATCTACTTTGTGCATGACACAAGTAATTTTTACAACAATTGTTTACAGACAGATTATTTCACTTTTAATTCACTATATCACAATTCCAGTAGGTCAGAAGTTTACATACACTAAGTTGACTGTGCCTTTAAACAGCTTGGAAAATTCCAGAAAATGATGTCATGGCTTTAGAAACTTTGGATAAGCTAATTGACATTATTTGCGTCAATTGGAGGTGTACCTGTGGATCAGTGGCGGCTCCTGAGCTGAAAATTGGGGAGGCAGAAAACTTCCCTTTAAACTGATTATTGGTCTTAATCATTTTTCAATCAGTTTCCTTGATTAACAATAGGCTACATCAGCGTTTAATTCACCAATTACTCAATGCCATCAAATGTAGCCAGTTCTCCTCAATTAGGCTATTAGGCAAGTAATAAAATTATTTTAACTTGCATCGCAAAATTGTGCACATTTTAATCAACATTATAATTGTGGATACATGTGCTCTTCGTTCTCCGCACTCTTAATTCCGAAAATATCCATGGAAATTAAACGATCTTAAAGCTCAGCTTTTGTTAGATAATTTTTTTAATTATTTTTTTTAAATAATCTAACAAAAGATGAGGTTGTGCTAAACCTGCAATAAAAAAGAATCTAACAAAAGCTGAGCTTTAAGATCGTTTAATTTCCATGGATATTTTCGGAATTAAGAGTGCGGAGAACGAAGAGCACATGTATCCACAATTATAATGTTGATTAAAATGTGCACAATTTTGCGATGCAAGTTAAAATAATTTTATTACTTGCCTAATAGCCTAATTGAGGAGAACTGGCTACATTTGATGGCATTGAGTAATTGGTGAATTAAACGCTGATGTAGCCTATTGTTAATCAAGGAAACTGATTGAAAAATGATTAAGACCAATAATCAGTTTAAAGGGAAGTTTTCTGCCTCCCCAATTTTCAGCTCAGGAGCCGCCACTGCTGTGGATGTATTTTAAGGCCTACCTTTAAACTCAGTGCCTCTTTGCTTAAAATCATGAGAAATCAGCCAAGACCGCAGAAAGAAAATTGTGGACCTCCACAAGTCTGGTTCATCCTTGGGAGCAATATCGAAATGCCTGAAGGTACCACGTTCGTCTGTACAAACAAATGTACGCAAGTATAAACACCATTGAACACGTAGCCGTCATACCGCTCAGGAAGGAGACGCGTTCTGTCTCCTAGAGATAAATGTGCTTTGGTGCGAAAAGTGCGAATAAATCCCAGAACAACAGCAAAGGACCTTGTGAAGATGCTGGAGGGAACAGGTACAAAAGTATCTGTTTCCACAGTAACACAAGTCCTACATAACCTGAAAGGACTTGTTGCACCACATCTGAACTCACGGTGACCCCCTCCACGTATCGGACCATTTCTTTATCTCATTTTCTCTCTCCTGCCCACTCTCCCTCAACTCCGCTAACAACCCACCCGCTGTTATGTTCAGGAGAAATCTCCGCACCCTCTCACACTCCTCTCTCACTACTTCTGCTCTCTCTGCACTTCCTCCTCCTGCTACCTTTGCTAAAATGCCTATTGATGTTGCCACCTCTGTGTTTAACTCATGCCTCTCTCAGTCTCTCAACTCACTATGTCCTCTTGTCTCCAAACCAGCCCGACTATCACCCCCCTCCCCGTGGCTGACGGATTCTCTCAGATCCAGCAGAACCATGCTACGAGCCGCTGAGAGAAAGTGGAGGAAATCCAGATCCCCAGATGACCTGGCCTCCTACCACACTCTGCTGGCAGCCTTCACAGCTGCAACCACATCAGCTAAAACTTCATTTTTCCAGTCTAAAATTGATACATGTCTATCTAACCCACGTAAACTCTTTTCCACCTTCTCCTCCCTGCTCACCCCCCCCCCCCCCCCACCCCCTTCACCCTCCTCCCTCTCTGCAGATGACTTCCTGACCCACTTTGAGGGGAAGGTGGCCACGATCCGGAACTCCTTCACGCATCCGGTGACACCCCACATCCCCCATACTGAACCCATCGCTACACTGTCGTCCTTCAAGACTCTGGAGGACTCAGATGTGCTTGAGCTGGTGACGCGCCATCGCGCAACCACCTGTCCACTAGACCCCATACCTTCAGCAGTCCTCCAGTCTATATCTGCTGAGCTCCTTCCATATCTGTCCTCCATTATTAACACCTCCCTAATCTGTGGCCATGTTCCTGCTGCCTTTAAAAAATGGTTATTGTTGAGATTAACTTTACTAAAAAGAATGCTATGAAATTTTGTTAAGATACGTTGGCTCTGGAGATGAAGCATGTGCAGCTGAAATAATAAGTAATAATAAGTGTGAAAAGTCCTTCATGTACTATATATGATTATATAAAAAGTGTAGATTTATTTAAAATAATAGGCAATATTCCTCATGAAATTGTAGGTATAAATAATGATGCCCACTTACAGTTTTGAATGGCAGTTTTGACAGGCAGCCTGACATGTCTCTTGGTTTGTGGTGAAGGAAAATAATGTTTTTTGCAAAAATTAAAACACATTATGGCTAATATCTTATACATTGGCATACATATCTTTACTGTTTTACTTATCCTGCGATGTGCCTTTAGCTAGGCTATGGAAAGACTGTTTACTTTAAAGGGGACATGAAGCACTCGGTAAAGTGGCTCTGGTTCGTTAGCTTTTTACCTTAAATTAGATATGACCGTGCGTTCAAACCTCAAACCGAATACATGCATTCAAAATAAATGCATGCAGACATTCGCGTAAGCATAACGCCCTGTACTGACGAGAATGATAATATTTCTCCCATTACCGATAGCCCACAATTACATTAAAAGAATTTGTAGATGAGCTGTATTTAATGTCTCATGAAATACAATGAATAGTTTAGTTTTCTGTAGTGCAATGGATGTATAAGGCATGTTGATTCGCTTTGTAGTTGCCTAGCTTGTACCTGCTTCCTGTCTAGCAGCTGACTGACATTTCTCTGGCAAAACTAACGTTGGCTAACAAGCTTCATTGGACAACGCATATTTCCCCGGAATCTTAGCCAGAAAGAAAACAATAGATACTACTAAGAAAGTAGCATACCAGAGATTATTCTTCTTCTCATTATTATAATTAAAAGTGTTTGCAGTAAGCTACATTGTCTGCAGAGTAGCATAGACTAGTGTTACGACCCAGATACGAGACGAACCCAAGTGCAACGACCAGGAGACAGATTCAAGAAGGGAGGTTTATTTAAATTAAGTTTTGGGGTAGTCCCAAAACTGTACAGGAAAGGCAAGCACAAATATCACACAGGGTAATGTCAGGAAGCCCGGAATGGACTGCTCCAAGCCGGAGCTGGACTTGAGGATCCGGAACGGGTTCCAAGCCGGAACTGGACTGGATAGAAGGTGTAGGTAACACCTGGACTGGACTGGAACTGGACCGGGAGGTCCACTCAGGAATCGGGTTCTGGAACGGATTGTTCCAAACCGGAACTGGACTTGAAGGAAGGTGCACGACTCACACCGGGACTGGACTGGAACTGGACCGGGAGGTCCACTCAGGAAGCGGGTTCTGGAACGGATTGTTCCAAACCGGAACTGGACTTGAAGGAAGGTGCACGACTCACACCGGGACTGGACTGGAACTGGACCGGGAGGTCCACTCAGGAAGCGGGTTCAGGAACGGGTTTGTTCCAAACCGGAACTGGACTGAAGAGGAAGGTGCACGACTCACACCTGGACTGGAACTGGACCAGGAGGTCCACTCTGGAAACGGGTTTGTTCCAAACCGGAACTGGACTGCACAGGAAGGTGTACGACTCACACCTGGACTGGACTGGAACTGGACCGGGAGGTCCACTCTGGAAACGGGTTCAGGAACGGATTTGTTCCAAACCGGAACTGGACTTGAAGAGGTAGGTGGGCGACTCACTACGGCTGGACTGGAACTGGACCGGGACGACTACACCGGTACTGGGCAAAAAGCAGAGGGAGGTTAGTTTGGGAGTAGGCACGGGAAGGACCGGGAGGTTCTCACAGGGGTGCAGGGTTTGACAGGTAGGTAGCCGGCGAAGCACGGCAGAGCTGGGTGGTGTGGCGTGGCTGCTGTAGGTCCGGTTGGAGCTGGCTGGTCTCCAGAGCTCCCGGAACCGTAACCGAAGAACTTGGAGGCTGCTTCGGCCGGACAGGAACAACTGGAGGGTAGCCAGGCTATAACGCCACCACGGATCCTACACGAGCTGGAGGTGGAGGTACCGCAACACACACAAACAAACACGGGGAAAACGAACACTGCAACGGATGAATGGAAGCCGGGTAAGCTGGAGGTTAAAGGAAGACAGGTTAGCTGCATGCAATACTGAAATGACAGGGGAGATAAACTACCAATCCGTAGTTCGCGAGAACTAAACACTGTAAGGGGATAATATCCCACAACCAAGCGAATAGAACTTTAAAAGACCAGGAGCGACAAGCATTAACACCGAGTGAGGATAGTTAACGAACTGGCGCCGACTAGCAGCCAGCCGAAGGTATAAATAGTGCAGATAATGACAAACCAAATAAGGCGCAGGTGTGGAAATCAAACGGGAGTGATTAACTAAACACCAGGTGAGGAATGCATGCAACGAGGGGGGAGGAGTGAAAGGCGAAAGCAAACGACGAAAGCCAGACGAACAAGTCAGGGAAGGAAAAGCCTAGTCCGCAGCAGAGGGGAAAACACGGACAAAGGGATCCAACATGACACGGAGGGAAAACAGGAAAACACGGAAAACGAACAGGAAGGGAGCGGAACGTTACAGTACCCCCCCCTCAATGTACGCCACCTGGCGTACCTGGCGGCCTGGTTTTGTAAGGGAAGCGTCTGTGGAAATCCTGGATCAGTGAGTGATCCAGGATGAGGCTCTTGTGGAGCCACGACCGCTCCTCAGGACCATACCCCTCCCAGTCAACGAGGTATTGGAATCCCCGGCCCTTACGGCGGATGTCGATAATGCGGTCCACCGTGTAGGCCGGGGCATCGTCGATGACCCGGACAGGTGGAGGAGGGAGGGTAGGAGAACTGAGGGGGCTGGAGGCGACAGGCTTTATTTGGGACACATGAAAAACGGGGTAAACTTTGAGGGAGGCAGGGAGGGAGAGTTTAACAGAAACAGGGTTAATTAAACAAACAATCGGGAAGGGACCAATAAACCGGGGCCGAAGTTTCTTGGAGGAAGAGGGAAGGGAAATGTTGGAAGTGGAGAGCCAGACCTGCTGACCGGCCCTATACTGAGGGGCTGCGGTCCTGTGAAGGTCCGCCAGACGTTGGGAACGGGAATTAGAGCGCAGGAGTGCGGTACGCGCAAGTCTCCACATGCGCTTGCATCTGAGGAGGTGAGATTTTACGGAAGGGACTGCTACCTCGGCCTCCTGGGCCGACAGGAGAGGGGGTTGGTAACCCAATGAGCACTCGAACGGGGACAACCCTGTGGAAGCACTCTTAAGGGAGTTGTGAGCGTACTCTACCCAGGGGAGAAAACGGCTCCAGGAGGCGGGATTGCGTACGGTGACGCACCGCAGGGCGGCCCCCAGGTCCTGGTTCGCCCTCTCTGCCTGGCCGTTAGACTGGGGATGGAACCCAGACGACAAACTAGCCGAGGCACCCAGGGCTACACAGAACGCCTTCCAAACCTGGGAGGAGAATTGGGGCCCATGGTCAGAAACGATGTCAGACGGGATCCCGTGCAGCCTGACCACATGTAACACCAGGAGCTCCGCAGTTTCGAGGGCGGACGGAAGCTTAGGAAGGGGAATAAAGTGAACCGCCTTGGAGAACCGGTCCACTATTGTCAGAATGACGGTATTACCCTCTGACAATGGCAGACCGGTGACAAAGTCCACGCCAATGTGGCTCCAAGGACGGCCCGGGACAGGGAGGGGAAGGAGAAGACCGGAGGGAGACTGGTGGGATGCCTTGCTCCTGGCGCACACCGCGCAGGCCAGGACAAAGGCACGGGTATCCTCCTTGAGAGTGGGCCACCAAAAACTCCTCCTGACGAGGGTGGTCGTTCTGGCAACACCTGGGTGACACGCCAGACAGGAGGCGTGAACCCACTCCAGGACCTGGGAGCGGGCGGAGTTGGGTACAAACAGGGAGGAGTTAGGGTTACTACGGGGGTCAGGGTGGGAAGTCTGGGCGGACCTCACAATCTCCTCGATTTTCCAGGAGACCGCAGCCACCACACAGGACGCCGGTAGAATAGGCTCAGGGTCAGCAGGACTGGAGGGAAGGGAAAAAACACGGGATAAGGCATCCGCCTTGACATTGCGGGAACCGGGGCGGTAAGACACAGAAAAATTAAATCGGGCAAAAAATAATGACCATCTAGCCTGTCTGGCATTAAGCCTTTTAGCAGATTTAAGGTAAATTAAATTCTGATGGTCAGTCAAAACAATAAAGGGATTACCTGCCCCCTCCAGCCAGTGGCGCCACTCCTCAAGAGCCAGCTTGATGGCAAGCAGTTCCCGATCCCCGACATCATAGTTACGTTCCGCGGAGGACAGCCTCCGGGAGAAGAACGCACAGGGATGGAGCTTGTTGTCCAAGGTGGCTCGTTGAGACAGAATGGCCCCCACGCCGGTGTCGGAGGCATCCACCTCAATCGTAAATTGCCGGGTAGGATCAGGGTGACAAAGAATAGGGGCTGAGGAAAACCGAACTTTAAGCCGATCAAACGCCAGCTGGGCCTCGGGGTTCCAACAAAAAGAAAAAGCAGTGGAAGTGAGTTTGGTAAGGGGAGCAGCAATGACACTGTAGTTGCGGATAAAACGGCGATAGAAATTAGCAAAACCAAGGAATTGTTGCAGGTGCTTACGAGAGGTGGGTTGGGGCCATTCTGTAACCGCCTTGATTTTAGCAGGATCCGCCCGGATGCTGCCCTCCGCGATGATGAAGCCGAGGAACGGGACGGAGGAGACGTGAAAGGCGCACTTCTCTGCCTTGACAAAGAGCTGATTCTCCAGAAGACGCTGGAGAACCTCCCGGACATGAAGAATGTGCTCCTGAGGGGACTTGGAAAAAATCAAAATGTCGTCAATATAAACAAAAACAGTTTTCCCCAACAGGTCTCGCAGCACGTCATTCACCATGCCCTGGAAGACTGCGGGGGCGTTAGTAAGGCCGAAGGGGACCACCAGGTACTCGTAGTGGCCCAACGGGGTATTGAAAGCAGTCTTCCATTCATCCCCCTCCCGTATACGCACCAAGTGGTACGCATTACGGAGGTCGAGCTTGGTGAATGTGACGGCTTGCGAGAGGGGTTCAAAAGCAGTGTTAATGAGGGGAAGAGGATATTTATTACGGATGGTGATTTGGTTGAGTCCCCGGTAGTCGATGCAGGGCCGTAGTGAGCCGTCCTTCTTTCCCACAAAGAAGAATCCAGCACCAACAGGAGAAGAGGAGGGACGGATGATGCCTGAAGCGAGGGACTCGTGAATGTACTCCTCCATGGTTAGCTTTTCCGGCCCCGACAGGCTGTAGAGGCGGCCAGATGGAAGCTTGGCTCCCGCCAGAAGGTCAATGCAGCAGTCGTAAGGCCTGTGAGGAGGTAAGGACAGAGCACGTGATTTTGAAAATACATGGCTGAGGTCATGATATTGCTTAGGGACGTTAGAAAGATCGGGTTCGGGTTGGTTGGTGCTGAATTCTTTGGACCCCGGAGGAGGCAGAGCGGAACGAAGACAGCTAGCCAGACAATGACCACTCCACGCCAGGATGCGACCGGCTTGCCAGTCGATGTGAGGGTTGTGAAGGCGGAGCCAGGTCTGACCTAAAACTATGGAAGATTGCTTGGAGTTAATGAGCAAGAGTTGAATACTCTCCCGATGATTGCCGGATAACATTAACTGAATGGGAACGGTGGAGTGGGTCACTAACCCCAGACTCCTACCGTCTAAGGCGAGAGCTGTAATAGGAGAGGGTAGAGGTTCCGTAGGGATGCCGGCCCTCCTGGCGAAGGTGATGTCAATGAAGTTGGCGTCGGCCCCCGAGTCGATGAGAGCCGACGAGACTTCGGACTTGTCCCTCCATAGGAGAGTGGCCTTGAATACTAGGCGGTTCTGAGCTGCATGGCTTGGTATGATGGGGCTCGTCAGTACGCCCAGTTTAACTGGCGAGCCTACTCTTTTGGGCGAATCGGGCAAGAGGCGATCTGATGGCCAGGCTTGCCACAGTAGAAGCAGGATCTCGAGCGTAGGCGACGTTGGCGCTCCTCGGCGTTGACCGCAACTCTGCCCAGTTGCATGGGCTCCTCCTCGGAGACCCCAGACGCAGCTCTGGATCCTGTTGCAGAAGAGTGTTGACGGATGTTAGAAGAGTTGGAGTGACACTGACGACCGGAGTTCCCTCCTCGCTCGCGGGCCCGGATACGGAGACGATTGTCGATAGCTATGGCCAGACTAATGAGACCGTTGAGAGAGTTGGACTCCTCACGGGTGGCAAGTTGGTCCTTGAGCTCCTCGCCAAGCGCCTGGCGAAAGGCCCCCTGAAGGGCGGTGTCATTCCATCCAGACTCCGCTGCGAGGGTACGGAATTGAATCGCCATCTCCGCGACGCTGCGACTTCCTTGACGGACTTGAAGCAGGCGTTGGGTAGCGTCTCGCCCACAGGTAGGGTGATCGAACACACGCCGCATCTCGGCGGTGAAGGCAGCGAAGTTGTTGCAGAGCGCGACCTGGCTGTCCCAAATGGATGTAGCCCACTCCAGGGCACTTCCTCCCAAGCTGCTCATAATAAACGCGATCTTACATGGGTCGGAGGCGAAGGAGGAGGGCTGCATACGGAACACAATGTCGCATTTCATCAAGAATTCGCGACATCTCCCCAATCCCCCGCGGTATAATTCAGGGTGTTGTACGCGGGGCTCTCGACAGGACGTGGAAACAGGAGGATCAACCGGCGGATCCGGAGCGGGAGGTGTAGGACCCACAGGAATACGCGGAAGCGGCTGGTGAAGCGATAGCTGAGCCACTTGCTCCGTGATGCCCCTCAGCACCTCCAAAACGTCATCCAAACGACGGCCCTGTTGGTCGCTGACCGCAGTTTGGCAGGAGAAGGCGTGACGAATCTGATCCAGGTCGGCTGGGTCCATGCTTTTTGGCCAGTTCGTTCTGTTACGACCCAGATACGAGACGAACCCAAGTGCAACGACCAGGAGACAGATTCAAGAAGGGAGGTTTATTTAAATTAAGTTTTGGGGTAGTCCCAAAACTGTACAGGAAAGGCAAGCACAAATATCACACAGGGTAATGTCAGGAAGCCCGGAACGGACTGCTCCAAGCCGGAGCTGGACTTGAGGATCCGGAACGGGTTCCAAGCCGGAACTGGACTGGATAGAAGGTGTAGGTAACACCTGGACTGGACTGGAACTGGACCGGGAGGTCCACTCAGGAATCGGGTTCTGGAACGGATTGTTCCAAACCGGAACTGGACTTGAAGGAAGGTGCACGACTCACACCGGGACTGGACTGGAACTGGACCGGGAGGTCCACTCAGGAAGCGGGTTCTGGAACGGATTGTTCCAAACCGGAACTGGACTTGAAGGAAGGTGCACGACTCACACCGGGACTGGACTGGAACTGGACCGGGAGGTCCACTCAGGAAGCGGGTTCAGGAACGGGTTTGTTCCAAACCGGAACTGGACTGAAGAGGAAGGTGCACGACTCACACCTGGACTGGACTGGAACTGGACCGGGAGGTCCACTCTGGAAACGGGTTCTGGAACGGGTTTGTTCCAAACCGGAACTGGACTGCACAGGAAGGTGTACGACTCACACCTGGACTGGACTGGAACTGGACCGGGAGGTCCACTCTGGAAACGGGTTCAGGAACGGATTTGTTCCAAACCGGAACTGGACTTGAAGAGGTAGGTGGGCGACTCACTACGGCTGGACTGGAACTGGACCGGGACGACTACACCGGTACTGGGCAAAAAGCAGAGGGAGGTTAGTTTGGGAGTAGGCACGGGAAGGACCGGGAGGTTCTCACAGGGGTGCAGGGTTTGACAGGTAGGTAGCCGGCGAAGCACGGCAGAGCTGGGTGGTGTGGCGTGGCTGCTGTAGGTCCGGTTGGAGCTGGCTGGTCTCCAGAGCTCCCGGAACCGTAACCGAAGAACTTGGAGGCTGCTTCGGCCGGACAGGAACAACTGGAGGGTAGCCAGGCTATAACGCCACCACGGATCCTAAACGAGCTGGAGGTGGAGGTACCGCAACACACACAAACAAACACGGGGAAAACGAACACTGCAACGGATGAATGGAAGCCGGGTAAGCTGGAGGTTAAAGGAAGACAGGTTAGCTGCATGCAATACTGAAATGACAGGGGAGATAAACTACCAATCCGTAGTTCGCGAGAACTAAACACTGTAAGGGGATAATATCCCACAACCAAGCGAATAGAACTTTAAAAGACCAGGAGCGACAAGCATTAACACCGAGTGAGGATAGTTAACGAACTGGCGCCGACTAGCAGCCAGCCGAAGGTATAAATAGTGCAGATAATGACAAACCAAATAAGGCGCAGGTGTGGAAATCAAACGGGAGTGATTAACTAAACACCAGGTGAGGAATGCATGCAACGAGGGGGGAGGAGTGAAAGGCGGAAGCAAACGACGAAAGCCAGACGAACAAGTCAAGGAAGGAAACGCCTAGTCCGCAGCAGAGGGGAAAACACGGACAAAGGGATCCAACATGACACGGAGGGAAAACAGGAAAACACGGAAAACGAACAGGAAGGGAGCGGAACGTTACAGACTAGAGCAATGTTCAGAGGCTATTCTATAATTCTTTTAAGTGACTAACCATGAAACAGATATGGTTCGGTAGTTGGAGGTTTATAAATCCGATCTCTTAAAGGATTTCAGTTTATAGTAGGCCATCATCAATTTTTAATGTATTATCGTAAATTCTTAATTTTCCTAGTAGTTAATTTTATGGTGATGTTGTGTTATGTGTGAAAAGGATAAACTGAACAGAGCTGAAGTGAAGAAATGAATGAAGATATAATAAAGAAATGTTGGCCGAGGCGAGCGTTGAAGGTTCGGTTTCCACAGTGAGTCTAGACATGACTGCGGCACAAGAGCGCAGCAGGCTCCACACAAACAAATTTTTTGTCGGCATTTGTGTGAGATTAAAATATGCAGCCAATGGCACAGTTATTTATAGAATTTTTTTTTACATTAGTGCAACAACGCAATGTTAACCAGATGATATTCTGGGTTTGAAACCTTTTTCTTTGCTTGACAAATGGCCATGCGATACCTGTTCCCATAACATTAGCTAGCCTATTGCATTACTGCCATGTCCAGTGACTGAATTGTTTAACTAACAGGCTACTTTAAGTGAACAGTTAATATTGTAAACGTGTATTTGCCTTTGCAATAAAAAAACATTCTTGTATGAGAAAACCAAAACATGTGCACACTGTTTGAGTCCAAAATGAAATTACACTTTGGTACCAACCAGGCGGGGTACGAACCCACGTCTTTTGCATTCTAAGGCTTGACGCTAACCAGAAGAGCAAAGGAATACAGTCACGTGATATAGGCTATAGGCCATTTGTCAGTGTCCGTCTGACTTTCACCATTCCGCTGTAGTACAAGTGAAATACAAGTGAAACATTGAACAGTTAATATTGGAAACGTCTTTTGCCTTTGGAATAAAAATACGTTTGTTAATGTGAAAATAATAACAGTAAGTAATAAATGAAAAGTATTTAACAGTTGCACATTGTTTTTGTTGAAAATAAATTTGTGTCCTGTTGTGCTCAAACCCCCAATCCTCTGTGTGAGAGGCAGCAACTCTAACCAGGAGGCCACAGTAGCTTCATGTAATACACAGAGCCATATAGTGGTTTTGTCTGTGATTCTGTGATGTGTGCAGATTAGTTTGATTTTATTGGGTGATAAGCTTGGGAGAGCAGGTATGCGATGTTGTTATCCAATGGGAAGAATTATTCTTTGAGGGTACGGAGGCAGGCAGGTAGTGAGGGTCTCTGGGTAGGCAGGGAAAATGGGAAGAAGAATGAGAAGAAGAATAACCCAAGTTTGGGGCTTTATTGTGTGGATGTGTGAAGTTCTATCTGAATGCTGTGTGGTTAAATGAGGTCAGAACATACAGAAGTTAGACGGGAAAGCGGACTGGAGATTGTTCAGGGCACTCATGCTGCTTGTTTCGATAATATTAACTAATTGTATATTCGGGATAATTTTGTTTGTGGTCATCACCATGGAGACGAATTCACAATATATGCTGGGGAATGTCCGTTGGATCTGCAGCTGCAGCAAGTTTACCATCGTTCTTCACCGGAGTTGAAGATGTCGGGACTCGGGACTGATCTAGGACTGCAGGCAATCTTAAAAAGGCCACCAGCGAAAAGAAAGGAGAAGATAATGCGGGGGAGGAGTGAGGCAACGACTGGGAAGGCTGACGCAGTTCGGTGTTCCGTTTTCGACATTGTACAGAGACCACAACACTGCGTGTATGGAGTCGTGGAGGCGGAGTTTGTGTTGGACTGCTTGATAACACTGGACATCTCGGGACAGCGGGGGCTATTTTTAATCATGACGTTTGGCTGTAGGCAATTACACTTTAATTCACTTAATTAGTTTGATTAATGTAATGATGATATTGAATGTCTTTGTTTGATATGTTGTGTGTTGTGGGTCTGCCCCACTGTCTATGTCTTTTTTGTTGTTGCTGGGGCTACAACTGAAGTTCCCTTGCGGGAAAATAAAAGTTATTCTATTCTATTCTATTCTGTAGGAAACCCTGAAAAGTGCCAAACTCTCGTTGCTGTATAGGTATGGGGCATGCCCCGCCATACCTGCCATCCCAATAGGCTACTGCAGTGAAGTTAACATAATCAACAAACTACGTTTTATGTGAGAAATGTATTGTCGAGCTCACGTGCACACTTCTTTCTACGTTCTAATGCTCCATTTTGCCCTCCCTATAAGAACTAGTCTATAAGCCAGATATATATTTGGTTATAATTGTCTTCCCACCACCACCCCCAAGTATCTATGTAATGTAGGCTATATTTTTATTTTTAATGAGTATCATAGCCTATGGGTATTGGCGTTATTTTGAAAATTATTTTTATTTGAGTAAATGTATCAGAAAACGAACAAGATCAATTTTATTTCAATGTGCAATAAGGGGATGAACGCACGCACAGCCATCGAGAATTTAATCTTGTCGTTTGTTGAGCTTGGACGCTGCCATCTGAGAAACCAGACAAGACAAAGCACATCCTTCCCATAATGTAGCAGCTATCCCTAGTAATGAACGTTGACTGTAGTTCACAGTAAGCTGTGTGTAAATCAGTGTGGTAGGGGGGCGTGGTTTTAGGCGCTGCCGGCAAGAGAGAGAGTGAACGCGTGTGGTTTGTGGAGCCAACACAGCTCTCGGGAATCACGCAATTGGTAAACGATTGATTGTGTTATTGATTGTATCAATTAACCAATTGCCTTGATTGTTCGACAGTGAGCCTGAGTGCATAAAAGCCTGCCGGAACATCTGCGGGGAGAAGAGGAAGACAACGTGTATGTATGAATGTATACGTACTGAATTACAGAGAGAACCAAATAAAAACCTGTGTTCTCTCACGACAACCGTCTGGTTACTGTCTCTGCACGAGAGCGGTGGTGCTCACTTCACCACAGTGGTGGCCCGTACGGGGAGGAAAAGCGAAGAAACAGTGCAGAGGACATGGATAACAGCCAGGATGAGCCGGAGCAGCCAATCTCCCTAACTGCGCTGGGAAAATTGCTGGAGGGGCTAGCTGCCATGCAGGTGCAACAGTCGGCTGCTCATGCCGAGCAGATGCAAGCCCTGCGTGAGCAGTCTAGCCTCCAGACACAGGCGCTGTTGCAGCTGGCTGCTGCCGGGGGTTCCAGGGGAAGGCAGAGCGTCTCGTCCCCGAAATTCCACCTCCTGAAGATGACAGCGAACGATGACGCTCAGGCCTTCCTCGAGGCGTTTGAGGTGGCAGCGGAGACGGTGGCCACTGGAAGAGTGGTCGGTACATCTCCTGCCCCTCTTATCAGGGGATAGCCTGCCGGCAGCCGCTAGGGCGGACTTCAGGAATCTGAAGAAGGCGGTCCTCGACCGATTGGGATTCAGCCCGGAGGACCACCGACGTTGCTTCCGGGAGACCACCCTGACGGGAGAGGACCGGCCATTCGCCTACACCCAGCAGCTGACGGACATGGCGAGGCGCTGGCTACAGCCGGAAATTCGATCCGCAGCTGGAGTTGTGGAGCAGGTGGTCCTCGAGCACTTCACCGCAGGGTTGCCGGCGGATACAGCCAGCTGGGTCCAGTGCCACCGGCCCACCAACCTGGACGTCGCCGTCACCCTGGCGGAGGACCACCTGGCACAACACCCCTTCACCCAGCAGCAGAAGCCGCAGCCAGCGCCCCGGAAAAAGTTCACCACCCGTGCTGTTCCCCTTCCCGTTTCCCGTCCCCAAACCCCCCCCCTTCCCTCGTGTTAATCCCTTTGTTTTTTCTCCTCCTTCTCCCCACTCAGGCTCAGTGGCGGTGCAGTCCGGCCCACAGGGAGCTCCTCAGACGCCTGGACCGGGGTGTTGGCGGTGCGGACAGCCGGGCCACCTGCGCTGCGATTCTCCGCTCATGGAGGTGGGGCAGGTGGTCCGTGTCGTCGGCCCGCCCACCTCCGCTCCCGATCTAGACGGGGCGTACTGCATTCCGGTAAGGGTGCAAGGGAGTGAACACTGGGCCCTGTTGGACGCAGTCCATGATCCAACAGAGCCTGGTTCGACCAGAGGCGTTGGTGGCGGCACGTTGGGTATCTATTAGGTGTGTGCATGGGGATGTACACAAGTACCCTATAGTGCCAGTGGAAATTCGTGTCAAAGAGAAAAAGCATATTCTAGAGGCTGCGGTTAGCTCCCGCCTCTCGCATCCTCTGATTTTGGGCACAGATTGGGCTGAGAAGCTGATGGGGGTGCAATCACGACCGCTAGGGAAGTGTGACTTGTATGCAGTTGACAGTGGTGATGCAGGGTCGCCCGACACTGCCAGGGGGGGGGGGGTGGCTCCGGGAGAGCCTCCGGTGGAGACTCCCCAGGTGCCGGTGTTCCACCCCGTGGAGGATTTCCCACTCGCGCAGTCTCGCGACGACACCCTACGCTTCGCCTTTGATCAGGTGCTATATGTGGATGGTCAGCTGGTGCGCCCTGACGCTGCACGCTCTCACCCATATTTTGTAATCATTAAGGACAGATTGTACAGAGTGAGTCACTCAGACAGGTGAGGAGATGTTGTTGTTGGTACCTAAAAGCCGCCGGGAAATGATTTTCCAGGCGGCTCATTACAACCCCATGGCTGGTCATTTAGGTTATGAGAAAACACTAAACCGGATAATGGCCCGTTTCTATTAGCCGGGCATTTGGGCGGACGTACGTCGTGGTGTGCGTCCTGCCCAGACTGTCAGCTAGTGAATTCCCCGGCCATCCCAAAAGCGCCGTTGCGCCCTCTACCATTAATTGAGGTCCCTTTTGATAGAGTGGGCATGGATCTCATCGGGCCATTTGACAAAAGCACGCAGGGATACCGATTTGTGTTAGTTCTGGTGGATTATGCAACCAGGTATCCCGAAGCAGTGCCGTTACGCAATATCTCGGCTAAGAGTATTGCGCAGGCATTGTTTCAGATAATCTCCCGCGTCGGAATCCCGAAAGAGATTCTGACGGATCAAGGCACTTCGTTTATGTCACGCACATTACGAGAATTATATGAATTATTCGGGGTTCAGTCCATTAAAACCAGCGTATACCATCCGCAAACAGATGGACTCGTGGAGCGTTTTAATAGGACTTTGAAGTCTATGATTTGGAAGTTCGTACACGATGATAGCCGAAATTGGGATAAGTGGTTAGTTCCTCTCTTGTTTGCAGTGCGAGAGGTTCCCCAGGCCTCCACAGGATTTTCTCCCTTTGAATTGCTGTTCGGTAGGCAACCACGGGGTGTCTTGGATCTAGTTAAAGAAAGCTGGGAGGAGGGTCCAAGTCCCAGTAAAAACGAGATTCAGTACATTATGGACCTGCGAGCAAAACTCCATACACTGGGTAGATTGTCACGGGAGAATTTGCTCGAGGCTCAGGAACGTCAGTAAAAGCACTACAATAGAGGAACTAAGCTACGTCAATTTTCACCGGGAGATAAAGTCCTGGTATTGCTCCCGACTTCCAGCACAAAATTACTCGCCAAGTGGCAAGGACACTTCGTGGTTACACGACGAGTGGGGGAAGTGGATTATGAGGTGGTGCGATCTGATAGAGAGGGGGCGAAACAGATTTATCACCTCAATCTACTAAAAGCATGGAAAGAGGTGGTACCGGTCTCCCTGGTCACGGTAGATCAGGAGAGAGATGAGCTGGGGCCAGAGGTACCAAATTCTAGCACTCAAACCTCACCCCTTTCAGATAGCCATCTCCTACCGAATCAGAGCGGATCTTGCCTTGTTGCAAAAGCGGTTTGCCGATGTGTTTTCCCCTCTACCAGGTCGCACTAATCTCATAAACCACCACATTGAGACAAGCCCGGGCATAACGGTGCATTCACGGCCCTATAGACTGCCTGAGCATAAAAAGAAAGTAGTGCAGGCAGAAATAAAGGCAATGCTGGAATTGGGGGTAATTGAGGAGTCCAACAGTGCTTGGAATAGCCCCATCGTGCTAGTGGGTAAGCCTGATGGATCTATTCGGTTCTGTGTGGATTATCGGAAGGTGAATGAAGTGTCACAATTTGATGCCTATCCAATGCCTCGGGTCGACAAACTCTTGGATCGGCTGAGCTCGTTTTTTTTCGACACTGGATTTAACCAAGGGCTACTGGCAGATTCCCTTGTCTCCAGAGTCCAAGGAAAAAACAGCTTTCTCCGCTCCGGACGGGTTGTACCAATTTCGGACACTTCCGTTTGGGTTATTCGGGGCCCCTGCCACATTTCAACGTCTGATGGACAGGGTGCTTTGTCCGCATGCTGCTTTCGCTGTAGCCTCTCTGGATGACATTATCATCCACAGCAACAGCTGGGCTCAGCATGTGCGGCATGTGGGGACGGTGTTAGAGTCCCTGAGACAGGCGGGGCTCACGGCTAACCCAAAGAAGTGTGCAATTGGCCGAGCGGAGGTACGGTATTTGGGGTACCACTTGGGAAGTGGACAGGTGCGGCCTCTAGTGGACAAAACCGCAGCGATTGCGACCTGCCCCCGACCCAAGACAAAAAAAGAGGTGAGGAGATTTTTGGGGCTGGCTGGCTACTACAGAAGATTTATTCCTGCTTTCTCTGAGCTGACCAGTCCCCTAACCGACTTGACTCGGAAAGGTGCCTCAGATCCGGTCCAGTTGACGGAATTGTGCCGGCAGGCGTTTGAGCGGGATAAGGAAGCTCTTTGTGGGAAACCGCTCCTGTTCACCCATAACTTCTCTCTCCCTTTTAATTTGCAGACAGACGCATCGGACAGAGGGCTGGGGGCCGTTTTGACGCAGCAGGTGGAGGGGGTCGACCGACCAGTGCTGTACATTAGCAGGAAGCTATCACAACGCGAAGCTAAGTACAGTACGGTCGAGAAAGAGTGTCTGGCCATTCGGTGGGCGGTCGGGTCCCTCCGTTATTACCTACTGGGTCGCCCATTCACCCTCTGTTCGGACCATGCTCCCCTCCAATGGCTTCACCGCATGAAAGATACTAACGCCCGAATCACTCGTTGGTATCTGGCGTTACAGCTTTTTAATTTCAAGGTGATTCATAGGCCGGGAGCGCAGATGGTGGTGGTGGACTTTCTCTCTCACCCGGTGGGGGAGGAGGAGGGGGGGGTCGGTCATCTGCCGGATGGCTTCCCGGCCTAAGTCGGGCGGTGGGGGTATGTGGTAGGGGGGCGTGGTTTTAGGCGCTGCCGGCAAGAGAGAGAGTGAACGCGTGTGGTTTGTGGAGCCGACACAGCTCTCGGGAATCACGCAATTGGTAAATGATTGATTGTGTTATTGATTGTATCAATTAACCAATTGCCTTGATTGTTCGACAGTGAGCCTGAGTGCATAAAAGCCTGCCGGAACATCTGCAGGGAGAAGAGGAAGACAACGTCTATGTATGAATGTATACGTACTGAATTACAGAGAGAACCAAATAAAAACCCGTGTTCTCTCACGACAACCGTCTGGTTACTGTCTCTGCACGAGAGCGGTGGTGCTCACTTCGCCACAATCAGCTATACTACACTTATATTCTAAATACTATTATAAACTATAATAAACAGACAGGAAAAACACAGGGAACTATTAAACACAGGGAACTGATATTCCTAGGTTAGAATATCAGTCAAGGTAGAGTCTGAAGAGGTGTGTCTTCAGGCCTCGACGGAATGCAGGCAGGGTTCGAGTAGAACGTAGGGGAATGGGAAGTTCATTCCACCACTGAGGAGCTAAGGTGGAAAAGCTCGCCAGTCGGGACGAACGGAACCGTTGACACGGAGGGGGGGAAGTGCGAGTCGCCCTGCTGTAGAAGAGCGAAGTGGTCGAGCAGGAACATAGTTCTGGATTAAGTCCTGCAGGTAGGCAGGGTTGTCCTATTGGCTGCAGTGTAGGCCAGGGTCAGAACTTTGAACCTGATCCTGGCTGCAACTGGCAGCCAGTGGAGTGACCTCAGCAGGGGGGTTACATGTGAAAATTTCAGGAGGTTGAACACAAGCCGGGCAGCTGCATTCTAGATCAGTTGAAGAGGCAGAATGGCGCAGGCCGGTAGGCTTGCGAGCAGGGAGTTGCAGTAGTCCAGGCGTGAGGTGACCATGGTCTGGACAAGAAGCTGGGTGGAGTAGGTGGTCAGGTACGGTCGAATCCTCCTGATGTTGTACAGGAGGAACCTGCAGGACCGTGCCGTCGCCGTGATGTGCTCTTTGAAGTCCAGCCGGTCGTCCAGGACCACCCCCAGGTTCCTTGCAGAGCGGGAGGCAGCCACCACGGTCCCGTCAACGGTGATGGAGAGGTCATGTAGTGGGGAGGTCTTGTACGGCATGAAGAGGAGCTCTGTCTTGTCAAGGTTGAGCTTCAGGTGATGGGTAGCCATCCACTCAGAGATGTCAGTCAGACAAGCAGAAATCCTCTCCTTAACCTGTGGGGTAGAGGGAGGGAAAGAGAGGAAGAGTATCATCCGCATAGCTATGGTATGAGAAGCCATGTGAATTAATTACTGAACCAATAGACTTAGTATACATAGAGAACAGCAGAGGACCCAGTACAGATCCCTGCGGGACTCCTGTAGACAGGGAGCAGAGACGGAACCCTTCCAGGAGACTTGGTAGGATCTATCAGTGAGATACGATACAAACCAAGAGAGGGCAGTCCCAGAAATGCCCATCTCAACGAGTGTGGAGATCAGGAGTTTGTGGTTGACCGTGTCGAATGCCGCAGACAGGTCAAGGAGAATCAGAACAGAGGAGAGGGAGGAGGCTCTAGCAGTGGCGAGTGCCTCCGTCACGGCCAGGAGAGCAGTTTCAGTGGAATGGCCGGTTCTGAAGCCGGACTGATGCGGGTCAAGCAGGTTGTTCTGGTCAAGAAAAACAGACAGTTGGTTAAGGACAGCACGTTCAATTGTTTTGGACAGGAAGGGCAAGAGAGATACAGGACGGTAGTTCTTGACATCAGAGGGATCCAAGCTAGGTTTTTTAATGAGTGGGGTTACACGGGCAGTTTTAAGGGCAGCAGGAACATGGCCACAGATTAGGGAGGTGTTGATAATGGAGGACAGATATGGAAGGAGCTCAGCAGATATAGACTGGAGGACTGCTGAAGGTATGGGGTCTAGTGGACAGGTGGTTCCGCGATGGCGCGTCACCAGCTGGAGCACATCTGACTCCAGAATCTTGAAGGACGACAGTGTAGCGATGGGTTCAGTATGGGGGATGTGGGGTGTCACCGGATGCTTGAAGGAGTTCCGGATCGTGGCCACCTTCCCCTCAAAGTGGGTCAGGAAGTCATCTGCAGAGAGGGAGGAGGGTGAAGGGGGTGGAGGGGGGATGAGCAGGGAGGAGAAGGTGGAAAAGAGTTTACGTGGATTAGATACACATGCATCAATTTTAGACTGGAAAAATGAAGTTTTAGCTGATGTGGTTGCAGCTGTGAAGGCTGCCAGCAGAGTGTGTTTTAGGAGGCCAGGTCATCTGGGGATCTGGATTTCCTCCACTTTCTCTCAGTGGCTCGCAGCATGGTTCGGCTGGATCTCAGAGAATCCATCGGCCATGGGGAGGGGGGTGATGGTCGAGCTGGTTTGGAGACAAGAGGACATAGTGAGTTGAGAGACTGAGAGAGGCATGAGTTAAACACAGAGGTGGCAACATCAATAGGCATTTTAGCAAAGGTAGCAGGAGGAGGAAGTGCAGAGAGAGCAGAATTACTGAGAGGAGTGTGAAAGGGTGCGGAGATTTCTCCTGAACATAACAGTGGGTGGGTTGTTAGCGGAGTTGAGGGAGAGTGGGCAGGAGAGAGAAAATGAGATAAAGAAATGGTCCGATACGTGGAGGGGGGTCACCGTGAGATCAGATGTGGCGCAACTCCTGGTGAGTACAAGGTCCAGTTGGTTACCACCCTTGTGGGTGGCAGGTGATGGGGACTGAGTGAGGGCGAAGGACTGGAAGAGTGAGGTGACACTGGATAGCTGGGAACTGTCTGGTTGGAGGTTGAAGTCTCCCAGTAGGATTACAGGGGTGCCATCCTCAGGGAAGGAGCTCAGGAGAGTGTCCAGTTCATCCAGGAAGGCGCCGAGCGGACCTAGAGGGCGATAGAGAACAACAATGTTAAGTGCAGATGGGTGAGTTACAGTGACTGCATGAAACTCAAAGGAGGAGATATTCAGGCAGTATACAGTGGGAATAGAGAATTTCCAGGACGTGGAAATGAGCAAACCAGTACCCCCGCCTCTGCCTGAGGCCCTGGGGGTGTGGGAGAAGCAGTAGCCAGCAGACAGAGCAGCTGGAGTGGCTGTGTTATCGGGAGTGATCCAGGTCTCAGTGAGAGCCAGGAAGTGGAGGGACTTCACCTTGGCATAGGCAGTGATGAAGTCAGTTTTCTGGACGGCTGACCGGCAGTTCCATAGTCCACCCACCACTGAGAGTTCCTTATGAGAGGACAGTGGTGGGCAGACCAGGTTAGCCGGACAGCATCTGCGGTGGTTGGGCCTCCTGGAGCGAGGCATGGAGCACAGAGGAATGGGGGTTATACACATGGTAGGGGGTCCTTTGAACACAAGTACAGTTGTGTTCAAATAAATAGCAGTGCGTTAAAAAAAAGTGAATAAAGTGCAAATATTTTTTAATAGCTTTTAGTTCCATATTTCAAATGCAGTGGAAACATTACATATTCAATTCCAAATCAAAGCATTAAAGGGATAGTTCGGAATTTTGGACATAATGTCTCAATTACGACTTACCCATGATGTAGTTGATTGATGGAAACCATTTTCAGATAATTCCATGCTGTCCCTTCTTTTGGACATACACACATTGCTAATGCTAGCGCAACTCGTAGGAAAGTAGTAGCATCCACTACCAAACGCACTTAAACACTCCAAGGTGCACCCAAAGCAAATAAAATACGATGACAGTCTATCGGGGTTATTTTCAGTGATTATACCATAATTTTTTAAGTCAAACTATCGTTGAATCCTTTACTTTGTGCTCACCTAAATTCTCCGTGGAAGTACGGCGTTAGTTTAGTAGCTAGGTAACGTAAAGTAGCCTATTAGCTCTGCCGGCCAAAACCAATATTGCGCGTGTGAAAGAATCAGACTCGTAGTATTGTTAGCTAACGTTCAGGTAAGATGGTATTTCGGTGTGTATTTCAAGGTTGTTCAAATCATGCAAAAAAAATGGGCACCACAAAGTTTCCATCACCTGTTTTTCTTCATGCACCGAAAACAACTAATGAGCAGGTAACTATATAATAATAAATGATTGCATGCGTGATCTATCTACTCAGCTAGCTAGCTAGCTAGTTGCCACGATTGGGAAGTCATGGAAGTGGTCAAACTTTTCCTGCAAATTGGTAGCCAGTGTGCTTGCTTGTATATGCTGTGTTATTCTGTAGCATGTTTGTGTTTAGCTGACTTGTTGTCTACCAAATATGTAACTTTACAGCAAAACGGATTGTGTCGGCAACTGTGGAGTACAGCAGATAGCCTGCAGGCAGATACCCTGGCTAATCTACAGCTAGCTCCGCCGCCGTACTTCCACTGAGAATTTAGGTGAGCACAAAGTAAAGATTCAACGATAGTTTGACTTGAAAAATGATGGTATAATCACTGAAAATAACCCCGATAGACTGTCGTCGTATTTAATTTGCTTTGGATGCACTGTGGAGTGTTTAAGTGCGTTTGGTAGTGGATGCTACTAGTTTCCTACGAGTTGCGCTAGCATTAGCAATGTGTGTATGTCCAAAAGAAGGGACAGCATGGAATTATCTGAAAATGGTTTCCATCAATCAACTACATCATGGGTAAGTCGTGATTGAGACATTATGTCCAAAATTCCGAACTATCCCTTTAACAAAGCATTAACAGGAACCAAAGAAAAGGAATATTAATCTGTTCAAAAAAATAGCAGTGTCGACATTTTTCTCTTTAAACTCAAACACTTACTGTATAAACTGAAGAAATTTTTCAAGATTTAACTTCACTTTAAATTACTGAACTAATATTTAGTTGCATAACCATTGTTTTTGATAACTGCTGCGCATCTGCGTTGCATCGAGTCAACCAACTTCTGGCACCTAGAAACAGGTATTTCAGCCCAGGATGAACTAACTACATTCCACAGTTCCTGTGAATTTTTTTTACTTCAGAAACTGCATTTTTAACATCACCCCACAAGGTTTCAATGGGGTTGAGGTCGGGGATTGAGCTGGCCACTCCATTACCTCAATCCTTTTTGTCTGGAACCAAGATGTTGCTCGTTTACTCATGTGTTTGGGGTCGTTGTCTTGTTGAAACACCCATTTCAGGGGCATTTCCTCTTCGGCATACGGCAACATAATCTCTTCAAGTATTTTGATGTATTCAAACTGATCCATGATCCCTGGTATACGATAAATAGGCCCAACACCGTAGTATGAAAAACATCCCCATTCCATGATTTCTGCGCCACCATGCTTCGCTGTCTTCACAGTGTACTGTGGCTTGAATTCAGTACCCGGGGGTCATCTGACGTACTGTCGACGACCACTAGACCCGAAAAGAACAATTTTACTCTCATCAGTCCACAGAATGTTACGCCATTTCTCTTTGGGCCAATCGATGTGCTCCTTGGCAAATTTTAACCGATTCTGCACATACCGTTTTTTCAACAATGGTGCTTTACGGGGGCTTCTTGCTGATAGCTTAGCTTCAATCAAACGTCTTCTGACTGTAACAGCACTTACAGGTAATTTTAGATCATCTTTGATCTTTCTGGAGGTGATGATTGGCTGAATATTTGCCATTCTGACTATTCTTCGATCCGTTTTAACAGTAGTTGCTCGTTTTATTCCGCGTGTTTCGGGTTTTTGTTGCCATTTTAAAGCATTTGAGATCATTTTAGCTGAGCATCCTATAATTTGCTGCACTTCTTTATACGTTTTCCCCTCTCCAATCAACTTTTTAACCTCTTAATACCAAACGCCCCCTAGCGGTAACGCGGGCGTTACGGAAATTATTAAATTATACATTTCATTAATTTAATAATATATAATAAACTGCTCACCTCAATATTTTGATTAAATATCCTTAAGATATATCCATTCCTTCTGGGAAAGTGGTTTTTAAGCCCAAAACGTCGGGATAAAACTTAGTAAATAATGTTGGAAACTCGGACCTAATTCTCAAACATGTATTGCAGCTTGATGTCACACCATAAACAATGTGCTGGTAAACTGTTCTGCTTAATTGTATTTCACAATACTTTGGTTTGAAAAATCATTATACCTTTAGGCTTCAAGAAAAAATACTTTAAAACTTTCATACGGCTGTACATTATTTTATTCCAATTTTAAACCGACTTGTGCTTTTTTGCACTTGATTACGACTCGTTCGGCTGTGTTCACTTTGGCGTTGTGAAACAGCCAGTTTCTGGAGTACCAATCCCGTGGCTGAGTATATGTTAGCCAGAGTTGTTTTGAACATGCTTGCAGAGATTTATGCAAAACCGTCGTCAATTGGGTGTATTTCTTTGACTGATAGCACAATCTGAAGTGGGAAAAACTGTCTTCCACCCGCCTCCACTCTGAGTATTATTTGCTTTCCATTGGGTTTTAAAACTGTCTGTCAAATATTCCAGGCAATAGCCAAGACTCTTATCTTTCAAACAAGCCCTCATTTAACACAATGCCGTCGTAAAAAAAGGAAATACTGCCCTGCGTATAAGGAAGTGGCGGCCACGCGTAATTATCGAACCAAGATGGCGCAGTGTTTTTACCTTGTAGCGTAGCTCGCTACATTCCGTTTAGCAAAGCACAATTAATTAGGTAAGGCCCGCAGTTACATTTTTTTACTTTAGAGTATTTTTGATACTTTGTGTAGTTATGTCGAGATTTTTGAGGCGTTTATCCGTGCACCAAGTGCTAGACAAACTGGATAAGCCAGAAGATGTTTTTGCCGAGGGAGACTCATCCTGTCTCAGTGACGCTGAATCCACTGATGACCGAGATGATGTTGCTGACATGTAAGTTGTTTTATCATACTAACAGTGTTATGCTATAAACGCATTGAATTTCGCCATGGCAGGTAACGTCGTTAGGGCTGGTGGTATTACCGATTTTTCGATATACCAGTGTGAATTCACGCAATGCCATGCGGGTTCGTAATTACATTGTCAACTGTATTTTATTGTCTTTCATACAATTAATATTACAAATTGCACATTCCAACGCTATGATAAATAATTTATGAAGTAAACTTAGGGTGTATTGTCTGTGTTGACAAACTCGCACGTGTTACGTGGCATTGCCAACAACACAGATGTTTGTGGAAACGGTAAGTTTGGTGTAAGCATCGAAGGAAATGTGCAATTTAGCTGCAATGCGTGAATCCCTGTGTTTCTTCTGTGAAGCTAACTAACCTTATATACTTATGCATAAAATCGGTCCCTCTCAGCTAAATGAATATAGATAGTATTTCCTTTACAGTGGCAAGCTAGCAAGCAAAATTACAGGTAACAAGCAGCTAGCTATCTATTTGTGTCTGAGATGAGCTACTAAATCGATTTTTTTGAGTGTGAAATGGCTTCTGGAAGTGTTTAGTAAAGTCATTGTTCCACATGAGTAAATTGTTCTGTATGCAGTACAGAAGGCTGTGCAGGTAAACAAAATGGCAATTTATGCATGGTATGAGGGAGAGAACATGATAACATGAGGGAGTACTTGTTTATTATTATTATTGTTGATTGTTGTTGTATAAGGGGGACTAATGGGTATATCAACATGGTGGACAATTCCATGGACAGGGTTAGTGGGGTTTGTAATGATGCAGATTGCTCTCCTGAGGGAATGTGTAGTCTAAATGGCTTCTGTATGAATGGTTAAATAATCTCTCCTCACCCTCCACCCCCATGTTTTGATCCTTTGCCTTTTTTTGTTTTTAGTTCATTTTTTTTAGCTTTTTGGACCCTGCCATTTTGTACTTTCTTTGTGTAAATACGGTAACTTCAGCAATTAGAGGGCAAGGATCTTTTTATTTGTTACAGCAGGGGTGTTTTTATTTTTTATCTAGGAAACTGGTGGACTTTTGATTTTTTATCCACTGCACTTTTAGTAGTACACCTTAGTGCACTTGTATATAGTTGATATATGTTTGTCATGTATAAAGTTTTGCCTCCTAAAACCCAACCCCAACGTCCCTGTCATAGGAGGTGGCAACAGAATAAAGGACAGGACTGGCAAGCAGTAATGTGTAGGGAAGTTTCATACTATTCCCATTATTCATTTGAAAACCTGTTTGCACATTCCTGGACTCATTTCTGGCTAATGGGGTGAAATACACAAGATTCACTGTGCTGCTACATGGGTTTTGACAGCTTTTTGTAACCTTGGGTAGTTAGTTGTGTAATATGAAGAGCACCAAGAACACGTCTAAAAATTAACTTTTATTGCCAATATTGACAAATTATCTCATTTTATTGTAAAAACCTAAAAAATAAATCATATTGAGACCTTTCTGGAACATTGCCATTTTTGGCACATTTGGCACCATTTGGCACCATTTGGATAACGAAAAAGGTTCACCTGAAAAAAACCCTGTAAAATTTGAATGGTTTGAGATATTGACACCAGATTGTTACCAGAGGTAGGCAGCATATTGATGAATCAGATAGAGGAGTCATTTCCTCCATAGTATTTGTAGCTCCCCAGGTAAAAATTCTTAAACTTGAATGTAGGTACCCGTTTTTTAGTTTTTTTTATATTTTCTGTACATAAATTGTTGTAGTTAAGTATCAAAAACTGGATTTCTATGAGTTCTCACTCATAGTCATAATACTGCTGGTGTCTGCTTTAATAAAAGCCATGAACCATATTTGTACCATTTATAGTTTTTGAGATAACCACCTTTGTTTGTCACTAGTGAAAACAGGCAAAAATTGGCCTATTTTGCCCTCGGTAGGAAGAGGTTAATCAAATTACATTGTTCCTCCGAACAATGTTTGGAACGGCCCATTTTACTTAGCAATTCAGAAGGAAATATATTTTATAACAATGTGTGAAACATTTGCTTCCCTTCTTCCTTAATAAAGGACAATTAATGACACCTGTTTTTTCACAGAATGAATGAATTCTCTAATTAAACTCCACACTGCTATTATTTTGAATAATTATTTCAATGAATGAGTCAATTACTCAGAACAAGCAGCGTGCATGTCATGACAGTTGGGTCTGTTGTTTTTCTATTACACTACTACATCTACAAGTAAATTATTTGCCATGCAGAAATATCACTACTACTAATAACAGTGGTTCACCAGGTTACTGATGTTGTACTGCTATTTTTTTTAACACAACTGTACATACTTACACATACTCGAGTATGCAAGTATGCAATTTGAGGCACAGCCAAAGTGACATACATACTCGGAAAAAAACAATTAAAACCTAATGCATGTGGCTGACCCTGTGATAAAGTATATTTATAATTGGTATACTCAAGTATAAGGAAAGTTTAAAGGCCATGATGGCAATATTTATAGGCAAAGTAGATGGGCAATATTGCCTGCAAGAAGGATGGAGATAAGCAAATGGGACAAAAATCAGTGAGGAAAACATGGTGGGCTCTAATGTGGTGAAAAAATACTGTTGCTCACATTTGTGGGCAAAATTGCCCATTTGCACTGCCTCAAGAAGTTGCCTGTGTATCATGACCTGAATCTTTACTGGAATTAAAGTAAGATCCTAGCCACAAATCAAGATCCCTGTTGGGAGCAAATAGAGGGATGAATTAATATCAACTGACCGACTGATGGCGCAAGCTCTGCTGCGACGTCACTGCCTGTGCGACCGTCATTCATGTTGGTTCGTCGATGTCGGTCAGTCGGTCCGTGTCTCTGTTTGTATTTTCTGTATGTTTTTTGTCTTTTTTATTTTATTTTGACATCTGCTGGGCAGTATGACTACTACATTTAAACCAGTTTGGATCATCCTCATCGCTCTATGGATTATCAGTGACAGTGTCGTATGGGGTACGGTTATAAGATAAGACGAGGGTCAGGTACTCACCTATTCCTACTCCCGGGAAAACCTGCTACTCGTCCGAATCTCTATCCACTGCAAACTGGATCCAGCTACCTTTCTCCCAGCCGATATCCACCTCAGGTCAAAGAGGAAAAGAGGCAGGCGCAGAGGTGTGCGGTGTAGGCTGAGGAAGCGCCCTTTTAAACCACCTCTTCCCTCGATCGTCCTGTCTCTCCCCTGTCATTCACTCCTTGTTCCTTAAATCACTCCAGTCTGCCAAAATTCCAATCACATGGAAAACCTCAACCATCATTCCAATACCAAAAAAAACACATCCATCTGAGTTAAACCACTACAGACCCTGTGGCCCGAACCTCCATAATCATGAAGTGCTTCGAGAAACTGGTCCTGAACATCATCCTGCTCTCTGCCACCCCACACGTGGACATCCTCCAGTTTGCCTACAAACAGAGGGGAGGCATAGTGGATGCAGTGGCCTGCCTCCTGCACTCCCTACTGCAACATCTGGAACAACCCGAGAACCACGCCAGACTACTACTTATTGACTTCAGTTCTGCCTGCAACACAATACAACGGCATCAGATGATCAAGAAATTCCACCACCTTAACATTCCATCACCACTCATTCACTGGCTTCACAACCTTCTCAGCAATAGACCCCAGGCAGTAAAGGTAAATAACTCACTCTCACCCACCACCATCATCAACACTGGAGCACCCCAAGGCTGTGTGCTTAGCCCATTTCTCTACACACTGTACACAAATGACTGTCAAAGCCCATCCCGTCACCATATACTTTAAATACTCAGAGGACACTGCCATCCTTGCACTCCTCAATGACAATAATTCACTCTGCCTACCAACAGTCCATATCTCACTTCTCCACCTGGTGTGACAATAACTTCTTCCAGCTCAATGTTGCCAAAAGAAAATAACTGTTTTTCAAACCCTCCACTACTACTCCCGACCACACCCTCAGCCCCACTCACAGCCCCACCATCATACATGGAGAGACAGTTGAAACAGTGGAGGCCATCAAATATCTGGGCATCACTCTGGACGATAACCTCAATTTCAAACTACACATCACGGACACTCAGAAACGCTGCCAACAAAGACTCTCTGCCATCCGCAAACTTAAAAACTGTCTGTCAAACCCCATCTTCTCCTCCTATATCATATCATCATTGAACCACTCCTCCTATATGGTACCATCTGTTTTTTCACAATACTCACAGTCGAAAACAAAAAGAAACTCCTCAAAATCACACGAACATCATCAAAGATAATTGGTCTTCAAACTCCCAACCTATCCAACCTTGTCACCACAGCTAACAAACACAAGGCATGCACAATAGCAATTGTGAGCCAGGAAAAAGCCTGATGCGTGAGGAGGACGAGTGGAAGACAGCATTTAATACTCATAATGGACACTATGAGTACCGGGTCATGTCGTTCAGGCTCACTAGCGCCCCCTCTGTTTTTCAGGCGCTAGTTAACGATGTGCTCAGAGAGATACTAGAGAAATTTGTATTCATTTATTTGGACGATATCTTGATTTTCTCTGCCAATCCTTCGGAGCATATCAGCCATGTCAGACAGGTTTTAAAGAGCCTTTTGGAGGCCCAGTTATTTGTAAAGGCAGAGAAATGCCGAGGGGAGGGTCCAGATGGATCCTGAGAAGGTTTCCGCTGTTAAGAACTGGCCTACTCCGCTTTCAGTAAAACAGGTGCAGCGCTTTCTGGGCTTTGCTCATTTTTACCGGCGGTTCATTCTGAATTTTAGCGCAGTAGCTGCCCCCATTACAGCTCTCACAAAAAAAAGGTCACCTTCACAATTTTGATGGAACTTGAGGGCTGAGGCGGCCTTCACGGACCTAAAAAGAAGGTTTAGCTCTGAACCTATTCTCATTACTCCCAATCCCTCCCTCCCCTTTGTGGTAGAGGTGGATGCCTCGGAGTTAGGGGTAGGGGCTATTTTATCTCAGCATTCTCCGCTGGACCGCAAGATGCACCCGTGTGCGTTTTTCTCTCGTGCCTTAACACCTGCCGAGAAAAATTATGATGTAGTGGACCGGGAGCTGCTGGCGGTTAAGTTGGCGAGTGACGTCATTGGCTAGAGGGCGCCGAGCACCAATTTACAGTGTGGACTGACCATAAGAATTTAGAATATGCTCAGCAAGCTAAGAGGTGTAACTATGGTGTAAAACTTGTGCCACCAGAAAACTGAATTCGAATTTAGTAAAATTGAATTTGTATATACGTTTTGAAATTTAATTATGTATTTGAATCTGAATTTCGGTATTCAAATTCAGATCTCAGAAATTCAGTTTGTAAAAATTCAATTCTCCAAAAGCTAGCTTTCAGTTTGTGCACATCCGGGCACTTCAAGAAAAGCAGTTGTTGGCAGATATCATCAATCTTTGGAGTGAGCGCGTCCTCATTTGGTTCCAGTTTGGTAGCTGTGGGTCAGCTGTGTAATGTTGAGATTAATTAACATAGTTAAACGTTGTTCAGACAAATTATTGCCATACTCACGCCATCAGAGCTACTGCATTGATATTTTAACTACTTGTCAGACTACTGTCTGTGTAGGCTATTATGCTAATTAGACTAGCGTTGTTATCATATCTATCTCCTGTAATTAAGTTAACGTTAGCTAACATTAACGTTACCTAACCAGCTAGCTAACGTTAATCATCAAGCTAGACCAGTGGGTTGTTGTCGTAGCTATGTGCGGTAAGTTAACATTACGTTTAGCTAGTTAAGTTTCAGTAAGTTTCACAGTGATTTTGGATACCAGGGAACTGTGTTTGTGCAGGCTGCACATAGTTCACGTTTTTCCAACAGGAAAAGTAACGTTAGCTATTTTCCTGCATGGGTGGGATTTGTGCAGGTGAGGAGCCGGGACCTCACTGCTCATCTGTGTCGAAAAATGTGATCGTGTGCGATGCCAATTTTAGGGTGCATCTTACGCCGCGTTCTCACAGCGAGCAACTTGGTTGCTGGGTCAGTTAAGTCTACTAGGCTGGGGGCGGGGCAAGAGCTTCCTGGTGTGACATCCAAGTCAGCTCGTGCAGCTACAATTTTTTGATTAACAGAAATAACGGCAGTTAGCCTTCATATAACGAAGACATAAATAACGACATATTTATAACGGCTATATCTATCTTCGAGCGAGCTAGCAATCTTTATCTCTCTATCTAGATACATAGATTTACATATATTACCACTTTGGGAAATGAACCGAAAAAAAAAATTGCTAGCTGTAGCCCTACTTTATTTACGCCGGAGGAAGCGCTGGAGGTTCTGGGTGCATAGCACCCTACAACGCCGCCGGCAGCTCAGAGAATTTCACCAGCTGGTGCAGGAACTCCGCCTGGACGGGCATCGCTTCCAGCGTTATTTTCGGCTGGATTGTGAGCAGTTCGACCTGCTGCTGGCAACAGTGGGACCCCTAATTGCAAGGGCAGACACAACCTACCGGCAAGCCATCCCACCGGCTGAACGGCTTGCCATTTGTCTCCGGTGAGTACGCACGCACTGTTCTTCCTGGATTCCAGACTTGTATATATATATATATATACACTACTCACAAAAAGTTAGGGATATTCGGCTTTCGGGTGAAATTTCAGGATGAACCTAAAATGCACTATAACCTTTACAGGTGAAATTAATTTGACCTTCTCTAAACTTTTGAATGCACATGTCCAACTATTCAATGTTTCAGTACTTTTTGCACAACTTGCTGTTCTCTAACAAGGAGCTGAACGGCAAAATTCACAACAGGTGTTTGATCCATGAATCGACCAATAAATTTCCTGGTTCAATTAGAATTGGTATTTAAACAGTCCTCTTCATCATGCTGTTCACATTTTGACATCATGAGACCAAGACGACACCTAACAATTGATCAACAGTACCTCGCCATTGCGAGGCTTCAAACAGGATGTTCTCAGAGGGAAGTGGCCACTGAGCTTAGAGTGTCACAGAGTGTCATCAGCAGGTTGCAACAGAGATACAGAGAGACTGGAAGAGTCACAGAAAGGCATAGAAGTGGACGTCCTTTGGCCACATCCCACACTGATGACCGCTTCATTGTGAACAGTGCCCTGCGGAACCGGATGATGAATGCCACTCAACTCCAGGCACATTTAAGGGAGGTGAGAGGCACCCAAGTGTCACGTCAGACCATTCGAAACCGTTTACATCAGCGTGGTCTGCGTGCTAGACGACCTGCAAGGGTACCTGACCACACCACCAGGCACAGGCGTCATCGTCTTGCATGGGCCAGGGAGCATTTACGCTGGACGAGGGACCAGTGGGCCTCAGTGCTGTTCTCTGATGAAAGTCGATTCATGTTGAGCAGAAATGATGGCCGCCAACGATGTTGGAAACGTCAAGGAGAGCGCTATGCATCAGCCACTGTTGTCACCAGACGACCCTTTGGTGGTGGCGGTGTTACAGTGTGGGCAGGTGTGTCTAGTCAATACAGAACTGCCCTACACTTTGTGAATGGTACAGTGACAAGCCCATACTACCTGAATAACATCATTAATCCAGTCATTGTGCCCCTGCATGAACAACACAGGCCTAATTTCATCTTCATGGACGACAATGCTCCAGCTCATCGAGGTCGCATCATTAGGGAAAGGCTGCTGGAGACTGGGGTACCTCAAATGGAGTGGCCTGCACTTTCTCCAGACCTGAATCCCATAGAAAACCTATGGGATCAGCTGACTCACCGTGTAGAGGCTCGTAACTCTGTACCCCAGAACCTCAATGACCTGAGGGCCGCCCTTCAAGAAGAGTGGGATGCCATGCCTCAGCAGACAATAAGTCGACTTGTGAACAGCATGAGACGTCGTTGTCAAGCTGTAATTGATGCTCAAGGGCACATGACAAGTTATTGAGACATTGACATTTTTGTTGTGGTATACCCACCACTGTTGTTGGCTTTTGTTTCAATAAATTGTTTGAGATGAGGAAATCACCATTGCATGCTTCTACTTAAATGCCCTACTTTCATGATACGTATAATATCACTGTAGCGTGAACTTACATTTTCCATAAATTTCACCCGAAAGCCAAATATCCCTAACTTTTTGTGAGTAGTGTATATATAAAATATAATATATATATATATATATACACATATATATATATACTGCTTTCTCCATGTGCCAGTTCTTAAGAAACTGACACTGATGTTTGACTTTTTCATTTCTCATTTCACCATTCATTACATTACATTACATTACAATCATTTGGCAGACACTTTTATCCAAAGCAACGTACAATAAGTCCATATTGAAGGTCATTGACGCGACTACAAAGCAAATCCGACAAAGCACAGCTTTCTCACAGCGTAGGAGCTATCCCTAGTAATAAACATGAGTAGTAACACACACAGTCAGCTATACATTCTGAACTATAAAATAACCAAAAACACAAGTTAAATAGAAAACAAGCAAAAAACAGGAAGCGAGTACTATAGAATGGCCCTATATAGGTATAATTTTAGTCGAGGTGGAGTCTGAAAAAGTGCGTTTTCAGACCACGACGAAAAACAGACAGTGTTTCAGCTGAGCGCAGCAGAGTGGGGAGTTCGTTCCACCACTGGGGAGCTAGGGTGGAAAAGCTCCGCAGTCGGGATAAGCGGGAGCCGTTAGCACGGAGGGAGGGAAGTGCAAGTCGCCCTGCAACAGCAGAGCGAAGTGGTCGAGCAGGAGCGTAGTGCTGGATTAAGTCCTGTAGGTACGAGGGGCCTGACCTTTTGGCTGCAGTGTAAGCCAGGGTCAGAACTTTGAACCTGATCCTGGCCACGACTGGCAGCCAGTGGAGTGACCTCAGCAGGGGGGTGACGTGTGAGAACTTCGGGAGGTTGAACACAAGCCGAGCAGCCGCATTCTGGACCAGTTGTAGGGGCAGAATGGCGCAGACTGGTAGGCTTGCGAGAAGGGAGTTGCAGTAGTCCAGACGTGAGGTGACCATGGTCAGGTACGGCCGAATTCTCCTGATGTTGTACAGGAGGAACCTGCAGGACCGTGCCGTTGCCCTGATGTGTTCTTTGAAGTCCAGCTGGTCGTCCAGGACCACCCCCAGGTTCCTTGCAGAGCGGGAGGCGGTCACCATGGTTCCGTCGACGGTGATGGACAGGTCTAGGAGCGGGGAGGTCTTGTATGGCATTGAAGAGCAGCTCAGTCTTGTCGAGGTTGAGCTTCAGGTGATGGCTAGACATCCACTCAGAGATGTCAGCCAGGCAAGCAGATATCCTTTCCTTTACCTGTGGGGTAGAGGGAGGGAAAGAGAGGAAGAGTTGAGTGTCAACAGCATAACTATGGTAAGAGAAGCCATGTGAATTAATGACCAAACCAAGAGACTTAGTGTAAATGGAGAACAGTAGAGGACCCAGTACAGATCCCTGCGGGACTCCTGTAAAAGTGGATGAGGTGCAGAGACAGAGCCCTTCCAGGAGACTTGGTAGGATCTATCTGTAAGATAGGATGTAAACCAAGAGAGGGCAGTTCCAGAGATGCCCATCTCAGCCAGTGTGGAGAACAGGAGTTACATTACATTACATTACATTACATTTATTTAGCATTTATTTATTGTGGTTGACCGTGTCGAACGCTGCAGACAGGTCAAGGAGAATCAGGACAGAGGAGAGGGAGGAGGCTCTGGCAGTGGCGAGTGCCTCTGTCACAGCCAGGAGCGCAGTTTCAGTGGAATGCCCGGTTCTGAAGCTGGACTGATGAGGGTCGAGCAGGTTGTTCTGGTGGAGAAAAACTGACAGTTGGTTAAGGGCAGCTCGTTCAAGAGCTTTGGACAGAAAGGGCAGGAGAGACACAGGATGATCGTTTCTAACATCCGAGGGGTCTAAGCTAGGTTTTTTAAGGAGTGGGGTAACACGGGCAGTTTTGAAAACAGCAGGAACATAGCCACAGGTTAAGGAGGTGTTGATAATGGAGTAAAGATATGGAAGGACCTCACCGGATATAGACTGGAGGACTGCCGACAGGATAGGGTCCAGTGGGCAGGTGGTTGCACGCTGGCGTGTTACAAGTTGGAGTACATCTGTGTCCTCCAGAGTTTTAAAGGACGAAATGTAGTGGTGGGTTCATTATGGGGCATCACCAGATGTGCGAAGGAGTTTCGGATCATGGCTACCTTCTCCTCAATGTGGATCTGGAAGTCATCTGCAGAGAGGGAAGAGGGTGAGGGGGGTGGAGGAGGGATCAACAGGGAAGAGAAGGTGGAAAAGAGTTTACGGGGGTTAGACATGCATCCATGAATTTTTGACTGGAAAAATATCGTCTTAGCAGACATAGTTGCTGATGTGAAGGCTGCCAGCAGAGTGTGATACGAGGCCAGATCATCTGGGGATCTGGATTTCCTCCACTTTCTCTCAGCAGCTCGCAGCGTGGTTCTGCTGGATCAGAGAGAATCAGTCAGCCACGGGCAGGGGGGTGATGATCGGGCCGGTTTGGAGACAAGAGGACAAAGTGAGTCGAGAGACTGAGAGAGGCAGGAGTTAAAGGTGGAGGTGGCAACATCAATAGGCAAATTAACAAAAGATGCTGGAGGAGGAAGTGCAGAGAGAGAGGAGTGCGAAAGAGTGCGGAGATTTCTCCTGAAAGTTACAGAGGGTAGGTTGTTAGAGGAGTTGCGGGAGAGTGGGTAGGAGAGAGAGAATGAAATAAAGAAATGGTCCGATACATGGAGCGGAGTCACCGTGAGTTCAGACATGGCGCAGCTCCTGGTGAATACAAGGTCTAGTTGGTTACCAGCCTTGTGGGTGGCGGGCGATGGGGACTGGGTGAGGGCGAGGGACTGGAGGAGTGAGGCGACACTGGATAACTGGGAGCTCTCTGGCTGGAGGTTGAAGTCACCCAGTAGAATTATAGGGATGCCATCCTTACGGCAGCCTCTGTTTTAGCTTTAAGCAGTTACTTAATTGCACTCAGCTGCTTGCAGGGCTAATACACACAGGTGAAACAGGTTCCAACTCGTTCTAATTAGCAACACAAAAGACAGGTAGCTGGCCCAATCACAGCGAGCAAGCTACGGACTAACTGCAAACAATTAAAAATGAGCTAAGCTACCAAGTTACTCCAATCTGTTCAATTAACTAACAACAGCTGAAAGCAATGAAAAAAGATACGCTTATCTGAATCCGAGCGTAGCCTAGACGATCCTCGACACAGCAAGATTCCTTGCAACTGGGGATTCCTACAGATCCATTGCCAGCAGCTACCGGACTGGGATCTCCACTGTGGCCTCCATAGTCCCCAGTGTTGCCAGGGCAATTTGGAGCAGTCTGGTGGCAGACTATATGCCTGTGCCAAGGGAGGAGGATTGGTGTGCCATTGCTGAGGGATTTCATCAGCGCTGGAACTTTCCCAACTGTGTGGGCTCCATAGATGGGAAACATATGGTGATACAGGCCCCACCTAACTCTGGCTCTGCCTACCACAACTACAAGGGAACGTTTTATTCACACAATAAAATAACAAAACCCTTACCATCGATACCGTACCATGCGTACCTGGGTTTCTCTTCAGCACAAACAAATCTTTCGCCTCACACTACCCGTGAGTGTGAGACGAAGGGTTTTTCGGCTGGCTTGTAACTTTGGGTGGGCGTGTCTATCTCTCTCTTCCTTTTCTCTCTCTCTACTGCCCCCTTCTGTTTCCCTGAAGGTCTGGTGGAGAATCACAGTACCAGTGGCTTGACCGCGGCTGTGGTTCGAAACCAGACCGGCGGAGAAGGCCGGACCGTCACCAGCATCTGGGGCGAGGCAGGTACCAGTGGCTTGACCGCGGCCTGCTAAACCCCAGCGCGGAAGCCGGGACAGCACCAGGAGGACCCCTGCCGTAAGACTCCAGCGCTCCGGGATCGACGCTACTGCTGCGGACGCTTGACGCCAGGAAGCCCGAGGGGAGTGCGGATCTTGCCCAGAGAGTAGGCCCGGAAGGGCTGTTTTCTCTCCGGGCCTCACCAGCTACCAGCTGGCCCTTCGCCTCTCCCTCTTTGTCTCCTAGGCCCGCAGCAGAACCAGCAGGTCAGACCCGGAGGATGAAGCTGACGAGCAGGCAGTTGGGAAGACCAGAGCAGCGAACCCCCTGAGATGGACGGCGGCGACCCAGACCTCAACACCACCTGAGGATTAACGCTTGCCACCTGCACCAGACAGGGAGGTCCTCACGCAGCAGTGTGGGGGGCCAGCCCTCAGCTGGTCCCTTTTCTGCCTGCACTGCGTTGCTGTTTTCTGGTCCGCCCGGAAGGAACACCATCTCCTGAGTGCAGTCTCTGTGTTTTCCAACAGTGCGGAGTCCGGCCTTACCGAGAGGAAGGGGGATGGCAGCCAGACCTGTACCAGGGACGCGACGCCATAACGCCATCCGCCTGACATGGATCCAGGGGGTCAAGGAGGGAGGCGGCAGCACCAGTGTGAGCCCCCCGGCGGGACAGGGGGCCAAGGGTGCAGCCACAGAGGGCGCCCCTGGGCCAGCAACCGCAGGGGGGGCAGGTCATGCTGCAGGCCCAAATCCAACTCGACCCGAGGCGAGAGTGACGGTATGACCCGTCTGGAATTTAGTAGGGCAGTGCTACAAAGAGGCATGGGCTTTGTGCCAGCTGAACTCAACTGCCTGGTAAAGGTTCCGGGTCACTATCTTTGAAGTTAGCTTCAAGAACACAAATGTCCTGGAGAGGTTCTGGAACCTCTATAGAGAGGGGAAGGACAGGAGTCCCCTCAACAACTTTGCGGTCGAGCCCCTGTCTGACACGGAGAACAAAGTGGTCACGGTACAGTTCTATAACGAGACTGTGCAGGACCACGATGTTTCGACGTGGTTGGGCAGGGATGGCAATGTAAAATCTGATGCCAGGAGGGTCCTTGATGAGGATGGAGTGTGGACCGGTGCCAGGAAGTGGCTGGTCCAACTAAAACCCGACCCCTCTGTAGTGGGGGGGGGTATGTCATATCCCCAGCACCATCACGCTGGGGAGAAATAGGGGTGTGGTGTTCTACAACGGCATGCCCAAGCTGTGCAGGAACTGCGGTGAGTTAGGTCACTTAGCTGCAGCCTGCACAGTGGTCAAGTGCAAGACCTGTGGAGGAGAGCATGAGACCAGGGCATGCCGGGACCCAAAGCCCTGTAACCTGTGCAGAGAGAGTGGGCATTTCTTTTGTGACTGCCCACTCTCATACGCAAACAGGGCTAGGAACACTGCACCTCCTTCACCATCCACTGCCCCCCCCCCGCCCACCTACCCCAGCACCTAGAACCAGAACACCAGTCACAACCCCCCCACAGCCTGAAACAACTGCTCCCTCACAAAACACCGCACAAGGCCCCTCAAGCACCATTGACACCGGCTCTCCCCTACGCACAGACCCCTCTGAAGCTCCACTACCCACACAGATAGTCACTACAGTTAAAGAGGAGCCTGACTCTGACACCCCCATCACAGTGGAGGAGTCAGACTCCTCTAGTGCAGACATAGATTCAGACATTTCCACAAAATGGCAAGTGGCAAACGGAAAAAGGAAGGGAAAACATAATAAAACAACCAGAACAGAACCACCCGGTCAGCCCCCAAACCCAGCAATAGTTCGCCACTCAAAGCAACAAATCCACAAGATACAACAGAAAAACACCAATATTCGGAACATTAGCCCACCCACAGTCAGGCCAGAACCTCCACCTCGCCCTAGTAAGCCATCTCCACCATCACTTCTCCATCAAAGAGAAACCCTCTCACGACCGATCACTTTCCAAAACAGGCCCAACAATGACCGTCCACTTCCTGGCCCCGACCCCACACCTAACAAGAGCACTCAGCAGCTCTCCTCTCAAGGGCCCTCCGAAGCAAAAGGGGACCCTGGGGCAAAGCCATCATCTCCCACCTCTCCGGGACGGAACCCACCAGGCAGTAGAGGGTGACACGGGAGTGGATTTTCACTCCTGTCCCATCCCACTCCCACAGAAATATTCTTGTCCCGTCCCAATCCCACGACAGACTAAAAAAAAAATTCCTGTCCCGTCCCAATCCCGGAAGAATGACTCCCGTCCCATCCCGTTCCCGTATTCTTTCTAAATAATTATAAATTATTGGTTTTATTTTAAACATCCCCGTATTTAGTCAGTACAAACATACCGCTAACACTTTGGCTCTATTCCCCGCACATTTTCGTAATTCTTGGGACCTAAAAAAATTATCCACGTGTAGAAATGTCCGGTTATATTTCTAGCTAGAGCAGCTGGTTAACGTTAGTAACGTTAGCTAGCGAACTTATATGGCCAGCCAGCAAGGATGACTTTAAGGAAGTCGAATAACTTAAATTAAAATGGCTTGCCATAAGCTATCGTTAGCTTGCTAGCTAAATGTTAAAACGACTTGCCGTGAGATATCGTTAGCTTGCTAGCTAGCTAACCCAGCATTGCTAAGCAATGGTAACGTTCATGACAGGGGAGTACAGGGGGAGTACATGACGGGCGATTGCGTATGGGAGAGGTTGGAATAGCTAAATTAATATCTAAATTGCAATCTTGCCAAATGAGCCATTTACCAGTCCATCTTCCACATCAATGTTTCTGGTAAGCATGACACGAGCACCCTCTGCAACCTGTAGTGTGTCAGGCAGATCTCCTTTGCGTCCTTTAAAGGGCATGCCTTGTCTCTGCATCTGTCCTGTTCGGGGATCCTTTTTGAAATCATCTGCGTCAATGTTTATAATATTGGAATGAGAATATAGCGTTTATTCATATTCTCATATTCATATTGTTATATGATTCCCGGTCCCGCCCGCTCCCGTTGACTTTTTTTCCTGTCCCGTCCCAATCACGTGATGAATAGTGAAATTGACTCCCATCCCGCGGGAATCCCACCAGAATCCCGTGACCCACAGGATTCCCGAAAAAATGTCAGCCTCTACCAGGCAGTATGGAGGGGAGACCTGGGGGCGGACCAGGGGGTGAGTAGGCGCCTCAAGAACCAGGACATTGTAAGGGAACGACTCAACAAAATCTGTAGAGATATAGCAAACAATAAACCCGGGTCATATGACACAGAAAAACAATAAACACTACCATGTCATTCACAATTACTATATCAAACACCCGCAGTATTAAGGAACCAAATAAACGTCACTCAGTTTTCTCCACTCTGCAGCAAACCCCCTCGGATGTCATCCTTCTCCAGGAGTGTGGAATCCCTTTCCGCACTATGGATGGCACTCTGAGGGAGGAGTGGAGAATGGGGGACTCTCTCTGGTCCGGCTCGAACGTCGCTCGAGCTGATGGGGTCGGCACATTGACCAAAAACCCCTTTGTAAAAAATCATGGGAAATAACATTGTGGAAAGTGGGCGAATCCTCGTCACAGACATTTGTATCGGGGGTTCCCCACTTAGATTGGTCAATGTGTACGGCCTAACCAACGTAGCCGAGAGGGTCTCCCTTTTCACAAAACTTAGAACCATCATACATTGCAATATGCCGGTTGTCGTGGGGGGGGATTTCAACTGTGCCCTCTGGGATGAAGACCGCAGCAGACCAAGGAAAGATCGGTCGAGCGACGAGCTGCAGTCTATCATAGAAGATTTCTCCCTCCACGACGCCGGGGGCGCCTCTCCCCCACAACACACATGGGTGAGCTCCTCTGGTGTCTCCTCTTCTCGCATTGACATTTTCCTGCTCTCCCCAGGCCTGAGAGTGCACGCCTTTTCCCCCCGGCAGTGCACTACTCAGACCACCACATGGTGACCGTGTCCCTGGTCTGGGAGAAGTCCATAACCGTTGGTAGGGGTCTCTGGAGAATGAACACCAGCCATCTCCAGGACCCCAAAGTGCGTCTCTCCTTCTCGAGGCGGTACCTGGAGTGTGTGAGTCTAAAACACCCTTTTGACACCCCGATAGAGTGATGGGAGATGGTGAAGGAGCGGGTGCAGGGCTACTTCCGGGCAGTTGGGTGGAGGAAGGCAAAGGAAAGGAGGGCGGCGTTTAATTCTGCCCTCCAGAGACTGAGCCTCCTCCAGTCCCGAGGCCTGGAGGTAAGCAGCGAAATGGCACTCGCAAAACAGAACCTCTCCACCCTCTATCGGGAGGAGCGGAAAAAATACACCTTCCGCTCCAAACTCCAGGGCCCTGAGGAGGATGAGAATGCACAAGGTACTTCTTCCGCAGGGCACGGTCAAAAAGTAATAACATCTCTTCCCTTTATAACAGCAGAGGGGTGGTGGTGTCTGAAGAGGCGGAGGTCCAGGAGGTGGCCAGGGAGTTCTATGCGAGCCTGTACAGCATAAGGCCCGCAGATGGGGCTCTCATGGACACCTTCCTAGGCTGCCTGGACAGACGCCTGGGGGACGAGGAGCTCACCCGGGCCGTGCGCTCCCTCAATCAGCACAAAGCTCCTGGTCCTGACGGGATCCCGGCCGAATTTTATCAGGCCTTTTGGGAACTCCTGAAGGAGGACGTGGTGGAAGTTTTCAGGGCGGCGTACAGGGAGGGGCGGTTGGGGGCCTCACTGAGGCAGAGTGCGGTTGCTCTTGTCCCCAAAAAGGGGGACCTGAAGGACCTCCGGCACTGGCGGCCGATTAACCTCCTCTCAGCCGATTACAAGATCATGGTGAAGGCGCTGATGAGGAGGTTCCAACACCTGATAACATCGGTGGTCGGCCCCGACCAAACGTGCAGTATCCCAGGGAGGTCCATAAACGACATAAATGACTTCTGTGCAGCCACTGGCACCCTAGTCAATAGGGACAAGAGTGAACTGTTTCTGTCTCTGCATTGGAATGAGCCACTAACCATTCCCTTTCCTGTACGCAGAGACAAAATCAAGCTCCTGGGGGTGACCTTCCAGTCAGACGGTGAAGGAAGGCTGAGCTGGGAGGGAACCCTCTGCCACGTCCAGGCTAAACTCCGGAGCTGGAACGTGCAGCCTCTGACTCAGACGGGTAAGATCCTGGTCCTGAAGGCAATAGTCCTTCCCATTTTCCTCTACTTGGGGAGGGTGTTTCCCCCAGACAAGGCCACTAGCAAAATCATTACTAGAATGGCCTTTCACTTTGTCTGGGGGAGCACCATGGAAAAATTTAAAAGAGCTACCCTCCTCAAGGAAGAGCGGAATGGGGGCAGGGGGGTTCCAGACATAGTTAACATCATTTTGGTGCAGGGTCTGGCCACACTGGTCCAGAATACTCGGAAGGTCGAGAAGGCCTCTGGTGCCTTTGCTAGGTACTATGCCACTCCCTTCCTGAGGACAATGGGCCTGTGTGTGCTGGACCTCACCATACCGTATAGCTGGGACCCCCCATATGTATATCGAGCCCTGAGGGACTTTGCTTTTGGGGCAGGATTACCCAGGGCCGGGCTGACCTCGTGGAGTTATAAAATAATCATGGCTCATTTAAGATCAAAGGAGACCATGACACTCCCGAGGGGCAGCACGACCCTGGACCCGTCTATAATCTGGGCAAATGTCCTAAACAAATGTTTAAATAATAAGCAAAAGGACATTGCCTGGATGTCTGCCCACATGTGTCTCCCCACCAGGTCATTTATGTTTAAGCGGCACTTGGCCCTGACCGAGCGCTGCCCCCACGGATGCACTGACTCAGAACACATTTACCATCTGTTCTGGGAGTGCTCCGTGGCCAGACGAGTCTGGGGCCTTGTTGTTTCCTCTGTCTCCCGTAACAGGTTGCTGCCGAGGTCCTCCCTGACGGCTGAGAGCGTCCTCTACGGTCCAAGTGGAGGCTGCAGGACTCCAGAGCTCCAGCGTCAGTGGAGGATCATTAACACCGTTAAGCAGGTCCTGTGGGAGGCGAGGAACATCAAGGTCTACCAGAAAACATCAGTAGACCTGGTCACTCTCAGGAGGAGGACGCAAAACCTCCTCCAGGACGGTGTTATGGTGGACTTTGTGAAGGACAAGCGTCTGGCGAGAGAGAAATGGGGGGTGGACCATTGGAAAGAACTGATCATTGAGTCCACCCCCCTCCATCCCAAAGGAAGAGAGAGAGAGACAGAACATTTTCCCGCCCAATAACCCGGGAACGCATGTATTCATTCTTCATTTCAATGTCCTTGAATTTCCTTATTTGTTTCCTTTTGGTGAATTTTGATTTTGTATCTTTCTGTGGTGTCTTGATTGTTGTATGTTTATTTTAAAGTAAAAATTAGAAAGAATGTTTTTAAAATATGTGAAATGATGTATGGTTAAGAGTGTTTAAAAGAAAATGTTTTTATTGGAGAAGAAATTTAAATACCAATAAAGACAAACCTTACCATCGATACCAAGGGCACTCGCAATTGCCCTCCAAGCTTAAATTTTTAGGCGCTTATCCCGGAATTCCTTCTGGAATACATTGAACAGGACGGGGTAGGCTTGGACCATTACAATTAGCTGCTCCTCCATTGCTGCAATATGAGTGAAATCGGGCGGAACAATTATTCACGAAATGGCTTCGTGTCGGTTGGAGAAATATGAAACGCGGAATTCTGATTGGCTGTTACGGCCGACGTCGGCCAAAAAGTTAAACTGTGGGCAACATTTATCGCCCGATTTTGGTCGCTCAGTTTTCTAGTTGCTCAGGTCGCTGAACGTCGCTCAGCTTCATAGAGAATGAATGGACTTCCGGCAACTGGGCGACCGAAGTTGCTCGCTGTGAGAACGCGGCGTTAGACAGCTGGGGTAATGACAGCAATTACACTTCGTTGAGGGTGTCACCTTAATTTAAATGGCAATCGTGGATCACCGATGAACTTTTTCTTTATAATTAGCTAGAGCCTGTGATAAAGAAAAAGTTACCTTTGTGGTTGCCTTGTCGACATGGCGCATTTCTATGATCATTCATCTGTCATGACAGTATGTCTCCAAACAAGCATCCACGAAATCCCGTTTGTGACGACTTTTTAATTTGTGAGTCAAGTTAGGGGAAGCACTGCAATGTTAGCCAGAAGTCAAGATATTGTAAACTATTTAGCTAGCTAGTTATGGTGAGACTTTATAACTACGAAGGTTTTTTTTCAGATTTGTGACTGTTATTTTCTTGTAATGTCATGGAATTATTGATTTAGGGAGTTATTTCAATGCAGAAATATTGCACTTTTAGCCACGGGGTGGCAGTCTAAGACCACAAATGAATTGGAGCTATGCGGTTCAATAGAATGGTTTGTCAGCCCATGGTTTCGCACGCATCCTATGCGTAGACAGCTAGGAAAAATGTTAATATTAACTTTTGCCAAATATAGCTTTGCTTCAAACTAGCGCCATTGCCCGTCCATATGACTCCAGTATACAGTTTGTAGCAGGAGACAGCAGGACAGCAGCCACTCTTACTTATTGCCATGTAAGCGATCAATATTGGTGAATTGCATATTTAACTTTTTCTTCAGACTCCTATTGGCATACCTGCACTACAATGACAAAGGCAGCTGAGAGGTAACTACCACCAAGGATGGGGAGGTGCGCTACGTGGTTCGCTACCCGAGGTTCCGCAAGGGTGGTTGAGTAGTCCGCCCTATCAAGCAGAGACCGTTGTACGGTTAGCAATTTCAATCAATCTTCAAATCGAGATTTATCTTCTGAGTATTGTGCATGCTTCAACAGCTATATCACTGAACGTGATCTAAAAGATGTTTGTTCTCTCCCAGCATACGCATCAGCCCTGATGGAGGGCTACTTCAGGTCACCAGCTGCTCTGTGAGAGCATTACTGCCATGTCCTACACCAGTGGTTCTCAACCCTGGTCCTGGGGACCCCCTATGTATGCTGGTTTTCGTTCCAACCACAATTGCAATACTAGAATTTTAACAAGCTGTTATTTTTTCTTAATTAGGTGTTTGTATTGTATAGAGAGAACACTTTAAACTCTTTACTCTCTTAAGGCACATTATGTTAGCAATAGCTATGTATGCTTTGAAGAAAAAAAAATCCCATGTTTGTTATGCTTATTGTGTTATATTGCAAACAATTACAAAGAAGAGGTAAGAACTCAGGTGAATAGGCTCCTAATTAGGTAATTGAACACAAGTTTAAGTTCCTTCATAATTTTTCCTTAAACTTGTTAACACAATGCAGGTTTGGCTCGTTATCATTTGCTTTGTCTTTGAATTCTTCATTATTTACCAAACGGTTAGTTTTAGTGGCCATGTTGTCACGAACCTAACACGGGCTGAACCCAAATGCAACGACCAAGAGACAGGGGGACAGAAAAGGTGATTTATTTAAAGAGGGTAGTCCCAAGCTGTACACAGGTTAACACAATAGTAAAGAGAGGTGAGGAAGTTCTCCGGCACTTGGAACTGCTCCAAGCCGGAGCTGGACTTGGATAGCCCCAGGAAGTTCCAAGCCGGAACTGGGCTGGTTCTGGACCGGGCGGTCCAACAGGAACTGGATCACGGGAACGAGGAGTTGTTCCAAACCGGAACTGGACTTGATACGGAAGACGAGTTCCAAACCGGAACTGGACTGGTTCTGGACCGGGGGGGTCCAGCAGGAACTGGATCACGGGAACGAGGCGTTGTTCCAAACCGGAACTGGACTTGATACGGGAGACGGGTTCCAAACCGGAACTGGACTGGTTCTGGACCGGGAGGTCCACAGGAACGAGGAGTTGTTCCAAACCGGAACTGGACTTGATACAGGAGACGAGTTCCAAAAACGGAACTGGACTGGTTCTGGACCGGGAGGTCCAACAGGAACTGGAACTGGATCACGGGAATGAGGAGTTGTTCCAAACCGGAACTGGACTTGATACGGGAGACGAGAGTTCAGAACCGGAACTGGACTGGTTCTGGACCGGGAGTTCCAACAGGAACTGGATCGCGGGAACGAGGAGTTGTTCCAAACCGGAACTGGACTTGATACAGGAGACGAGTTCCAAAAACGGAACTGGACTGGTTCTGGACCGGGAGGTCCAACAGGAACTGGAACTGGATCACGGGAATGAGGAGTTGTTCCAAACCGGAACTGGACTTGATACGGGAGACGAGAGTTCAGAACCGGAACTGGACTGGTTCTGGACCGGGAGTTCCAACAGGAACTGGATCGCGGGAACGAGGAGTTGTTCCAAACCGGAACTGGACTTGATACGGGAGACGAGAGTTCAGAACCGGAACTGGACTTGATACAGGAGACTGGAGCGGTTCGAACTGGGACTGGAACTCTGGAACACGGTAATGTCCCAGACCGGAACTGGACTGGAACTGGACTGGAAGCAGAGGTAGGGATATGGCTGGATGCGACAAGGCAGGGCAGTGCAGCGGAGCTCAGGTTGGCCCGGTTGGGGCAGCTGGGCCACAGTGGAGGCTGGAACCGTAACCGTAGCAATGGCGGTAGCCACGGCCGGACAGGAACCACTGTAGGGTGGAGAGGCAGAACACCCAACTGCGGGCGCAACGTTAGATGGAAGCAGAGGTACCGCAACACACACAGGGAGTCGTTAACAGCTACAGACTGGCTAATACAGGAGGAGCTGGTAATATAAGCAGACAGGGTTCAGGCAGAGACAACCGCAAACAGACAGGGCTGGATAAATACCAACAGTAGGTTCAGGAGCAGTGGAGCACACAGATTAAACCCACTGAAGTCTTTTAGCGCACAGGACAGGGAAACAAAGGACCAGGATACAAACGGTGAACGTTAACGAACTGGCGCTGAATAGCAGCCAGCCGGAGGGTTAAGTAGGGAAGTGAAATTGAAAACAATAAGGAAAGCGTGAGGAATGTAACCGAGGGTGATTGACTAATTGACAGGTGCGGAATGCATGCAGCAACGGGGAAAGGAGATAGGTTGAAACCGGAGTGGGGGAAAAGAGTGAAACACACAGAAGGAGCACGCCCAGCCTGTAGCAACGGGGAAAACACGGATGAAGGGAATCCAACATGACACGGGGGAAAGGGTAAAACATGGAAAACGGACAGGATGAAAACGGAACGTTACACGTGTCCACAATTTCATCAATTATGAGCCAATTGATTCACCTCAGTCTTTAATTTGATCAGTTAAAACATTTTTTACCTCCTTTAAATTGTTTACAATACAGCACAATGTGAATATTGGACTTTTATTCTTCATGGCATGCATTGCTATTACTAACATAATGTGGCTTAAGAATGTAAATAATCCCTCTAAACATTAAAAACACCTAATTAAGAAATATTAACAGCTTGTTAAAATTCAAGTATTGCAATTGTGGTTTGAACGAAAACCAGCATACACAGAACCACTGTCCTACACCACGCCTGGCCCCCTGTCCAGATCCAGCCAACAGATCACCAAGGATGAGGTTGTTGGGCAGTACCTATCATGGAAGTCATGGTTCACCACAGGACATTAGGAGTAGATAGTGGCTCCTGGTGGAAGCCTTGCAGTTGGAGATTAAAACCAGAGAGAAAATAAAATGTCTTATTTACAGTTTATTAGAATGGGAATGCAGTTATAATTGCTGTCTTTATTAATATAGGCTCCTTGTATATATTATAAGCCTGCTGGTATTAGGCTGCTGCTGCATGTAGGCCTGTAGTCATTAATGTTGCATCTATTTAATAAAGTTTTTATTACCCTATAGCAGAGTTATAGGCTACTTTACGTTACCTAGCTACTAAACTAATGCCGTACTTCCACGGAGAATTTAGGTGAGCACAAAGTAAAGGATTCAACGATAGTTTGACTTGAAAAATGATGGTATAATCACTGAAAATAACCCCGATAGACTGTCATCGTATTTTATTTGCTTTGGATGCACCTTGGAGTGTTTAAGTGCGTTTGGTAGTGGATGCTATTAGTTTCCTACGAGTTGCGCTAGAATGAGCAATGTGTGTATGTCCAAAAGAAGGAACAGCATGGAATTATCTGAAAATGGTTTCCATCAATCAACTACATCATGGGTAAGTCGTAATTGAGACATTATGTCCAAAATTCCGAACTAACCCTTTAAGTCAAACTTGAGAATCTCACAAGTAACAACACAAACTGATTTGGATAGTGATATTGTAACTTGTGTACTGGCATTGAGTGGGCCATGTTCCTGCCAGAAGTTAATGTATGCCATCTGAAGTGCAAAGATTCAGACAGCAAGCCTAAAAGCCTGGGTGCTCTGTTAGACAGATCATGTCTGGGCTGGGAGTGAGGTTCTCCACCAACTTCCAGAACGCATCCACTTCCCTGCAGCTCATTAGCTACTCTCCACAGCTGAGGCTATAGGCTGGCACTGCTGCACAAGTAGGTGATTTGCTTGTAGGCTACTAATAAGCTAATCACCTTTATTAGCTTTTAAGATGATGTCTAAGTTACCACCACATTTGTTGTGGTGTTGTGTGCATTCATGTTTAGCTATTGTAACAATACATGATCGTGAGCTGTGTATTCTGCACATTTCCTATCGGTCACAGTTGCAGCTCAACATACAGATCCATTCAAAGTGTAATTGGCTCGCTAGTTATTTAGCTAGTCGCATTGTTAAGTTAACGGCACTGTAACTTAGTTCTCACCAGTACGCCACGTGTGCTCCTCAGACTCCGTCTCTTGCCGCGCCCCGTTGTTTCTCCTTGTAAATCCCGTGCAGCTAGACCAATGAGGGAATAGCACGGAGCGAAGGTTTAAGCGTGATATTTTCCGCTGTTGCTGTGGGAAAAGGTAAGAGTTTTGAAATGTTACTGTTCTTACAACCGGATGAGACTGCTTCTTTAAATTTGCGGGATCAACTAGTAATTGGCCACGTGTCAGAGGCAATAGTACCACTTTGCCTCCCGCTCTAAGTCTGGTCTGCAGGCTGACCCCAGCTTATCCAAAAAGGCAGCCTGTGTATATTATATTGACTGTCAGCCACCAACGCTGATTCTATACTCATATGTATCTGACTACAATTTAATTATTAGTATCTAATTGCAATGTAGAATTTATAGTTGATTTGTTGAAAGTACTCTCATACTCTTGAACCTGTTCTCTGAACTGGATGCGCTGGTTCCACCGGGTGCTACATATGGCCATTTATGTACACCACTCACGGCTGACTAGATGTCTGCATTTATCTCAGAGGTTGCGGAAGAGGCCACTTCATTAGGTATAGCCTATCCAAAAAGACTCAGGGACCCGAGAAGATAATATTGGCAACACCCGTTCTCAACATGTATAAACGTCATGCAGAGATGATCTAACTTAAGACATAGTTCTACAGGTGCAATACTCGTGATACATTAAGCTTAACTAGTCAATCTCCCTAGATCAGCAGAGGGGGTAACCCAGACTGAGGAAATTAATCAACTCATTACCGTGTTAACAGAGATAGAAGGTCTTTTTCAGAGAAACCACACAAATCAAGTTTAACAGTTTACCAGGTAGGTTCTTTACTTTAAAATAATTAATCATGGTTACAAGTTACAACACAACATATTCAAAATAGAGTATAGAGTAAAATACTAAGTCATACCTGGCAATCGCTACACACAAGACACAAAGTGAGATGTGCGGGAGAGTCTGGCTACAGCTTCCCCTAGTTCTTTGCTTCCTTTGATTATATGCCCAAATTATATGTTTGATCTGGCTGTGGACGATCGTAAAACCCTAAACTGGCCAAAAGGCTAATATTGCACTTTTCGTCCCCCCTCCAAGGGGGGTTGGCAGACAGAGTTTCGTGTGGTATAATTCCACAGCGGCAGTTTACTCCTGAGTTATGAAATATATATTTCCTCCATGTTGACCATTTAGGACATATAGGCCATTGCACCACACACACCGAGACCATCAAAACGATATCAAACATGAATAGGTCTACGTTCGTGTTGTCATGAGAATCCCATCTCTGCATAGTTTTCAAATGTGATTAATATTAATGCCACAAACAGTCCCAGGATTCCTGTTGAGAACATTACATTATACCCTAGTTTCCCCTGTTCAGTCAGGTACATTAAATGTGTGTATTTACTCATGTAACACTCAGAAATTGAACAATATATACTTATTCCTCTGGAAAAAGAGTGTACAATGTATGTTCCAGTGTCAGGACTATTTCCAGTATATACTGTACAATGTAGCATAAATATTCATCACATTTTAAGGTTTTTAGGCTTTTTGAAGACCAAAGCAGTCTGTACTGTTATACCATGCTGTGTGCGCATTATTTGAATGAAAGGGATGTGGCCTGCCTCAGTGACGTCAGGTGGGGGCAGTCTTGCATTGTCCGTGCGCGGGAGTTTCAGGGTCTCTCCCAGGATCATAAAATCCTAGGACATTCTCGGACACCGTAAACCTTAGGCCAGATGGTCCCAGCAAACATCCCGGCATCAGATGCGTGACTTGATTGCCACTTCCCGGTATTGTGTTCTCTTTAGGTGCTCTGGGGTGTTAAATCCTGTCTTACAGTCTCATTCTTGCCTGTTCCCGGTCCTTCTGACATGTAGCCGGCTTGACATTTTAAGGCTGCGGCAAACGTTGGAAAGCGGATTTTCCAGCTCATCGGCCTCGACATTGCGATCCATCTTGATGCTAATTTTGCTTACTTCGCTATTCACTGACTCTCTCTCTGTTCGCCCTATCCAATGTTACGTCACCGTTCGATTTCCCATATTATTCAGATTTGAGGTGCACATGGCCAATTTCGTTACAAAAATAAGCACAGCATAGATGTAATAAGTGTAGCCTAGAACGTTATATATCTTTTATTATTTTAAAGTCCCATTGCTATGTCAATTTCCCACATACTGGGGATGGGCAACCTAAAAGATGCCCTTTAATATGTAGGCTACGTTAGCATTGCAGCCATAGCTACAATATAATCTGTCTGCAATGTTAGCTAGCAAATTAATTAAAAAACCTTCACGACTTTAAATACCCTAGTCTAACTATAACTAGTCGAAACGTTACTGACTAAAGTTAAGCTGTTAGCTGTCCACTTATCCATCATGATTGCTAACATTACTGTTGCCACTTAGCCTACTTATTGCCAGTAACGTTACCTAACGTTAATGAAGTTAGTCTTCCTTTTACGTAGCTAATACTCAACTCAACTCAAACTTTATTTATAGAGCACATTTAAAACAACCAATGGTCGACCAAAGTGCTGTACAGGTCAATAAACAGTAGGTAATAAAAACAGTACACGTAATACAATAAAGTAAGAAAAAGTACACATAAAAATACAATACAAGGGTGTCTAGCTCAACCTGAATTGAAAGCCAGGGAGAAAAGGTGAGTCTTCAATAAGGACTTAAAAACCTCTAGGGTCTGGGCAGATCTAATATGCAAAGGCAAGCTGTTCTAGAGCCTAGGGGCAGCCGCCACAAAGGCTCGGTCACCTCTGGTTTTTAGCCTAGTCCTGGGGACATCCAGCAGCACCCGATCTGCCGACCTCAGTGCTCTAGCTGGGGTATGACAATGTAAAAGTTCAGCTAAGTACAGAGGTGCCAGCCCATTCAGAGCTTTAAAAACAAACAACAAAAGTTTAAAATCAATCCTGAAGCAGACAGGGAGCCAGTGGAGTGCGGCCAAAACTGGTGTAATGTGGTCGCGCTTTCTTTTACTAGTAAGGAGACGAGCAGCTGCATTTTGTACAAGCTGCAAGCGTCGAAGCGACAACTGGTCGATACCAACATACAAAGAATTACAATAATCCAGCCGCATGGTAATAAAAGCATGAATTACCCTCTCTAGGTCTTTGGGGGAAAGATAGGACTTTATCTTGGCTAGGAGTCGTAACTGGAAAAAGCTGGTTTTAACAACTGAACTAACCTGTTTGTCAAATTTGAAAGCACTATCAAAAATCACTCCAAGGTTCTTGACAGAAGAACGGATATTAGAAGTTAGTGGGCCCAGAATACCAGCAGGATAATCTATAAAATCATGCCCAAACATAATGATCTGTTTTATTTTCGTTTAGATTGAGAAAATTTGTGTCCATCCAGCTTTTGATATCTTTTAGGCAGTCCAGCAAAGGCTGCATTGAATCCTTACTTTTTGACTTTAGAGGGAGATAAATCTGTACATCATCTGCAAAACAGTGGAAAGAAACATTGTGTTTTGCGAAGATTGATCCCAAGGGCAGCAAGTACAACAAAACAGGATAGGGCCCAAAATGGAGCCTTGAGGGACCCCACAGGTAAGAGGGGCCACAGTTGAAGAGAATTCCCCTAAGTGAACTGAGAGACTCCGATCAGACAGGTAAGACTGAAACCATTTGAGGGCAGTACCTGTGATGCCTACACACTGTTCTAGACGTGACAAAAGGATCCTGTGATCCACAGTGTCGAAGGCAGCTGTCAGGTCCAAGAGCACAAGGACAGCAGAGTTACCTGCATCAATAGTTAAAATAAGATCATTAAAAACTCTCAAAAGAGCCGTTTCAGTGCTATGGCATGGTTTAAAGCCAGACTGAAACTTTTCATAGATGCCATGGTTAGTTAAAAATGACTGCAGCTGAACATAGACTACTTTCTCCAAAACCTTAGACAGAAACGGTAGCTTGGAAATAGGTCTGAAATTAGAAAGGACAGAAGGGTTTAAATTTTTCTTTTTGATAAGAGGCTGTACTACAGCATGTTTAAAAGCAGCTGGGACACAACCTGATCTGAGACAAGTGTTTATCAAAACAAGAACACTTGACCCAACAGTATCAAAAACTTCTTTGAGAAAACGAGAAGGAATACTATCTGAGGGACAGTTTGTAGGCCGCAGACGCTTGACTATATCTGAAAGTGATGAGAGCGATACAGGCTCAAACTGGTCAAAGACAGCAGAGCACCAAGGCGGAGCAATAAGGTCTGGGGCAGTGAAGGTGTGAGCAGCTGACCTAAGAGCAGAGATTTTCTCATTAAAGAATTTAAGAAAGTTTTCACAAAGAGTAGGCGATGGCACAATGGGAGAAATATCACGGGGATTTACAAGAGAATTAAAAATATTAAAAAGAACTTGGGGCTTATGACTGTTATTGGAGACAAGGTTGGATAAATACTCAATTTTAGCAGCTTTAACGGCTCTCTGATAGTCTGATAAACAGACCCTTAAGATTTCTAAGGAGATGTGGAGTTTGTCCTTCTTCTACTTTCTCTCAGCACGCCGACATGCACGTCTGAGAGCGCGGGTGGAATCATTCAACCATGGCTCAGAAAGTGCTTTAGTGCGTTTAAGTCTAAAAGAGTCCAAAATATTGTTACATGTAGAGTCAAAAATAGTAATAAGCTCCTCAGCACTAAGAGCGCAATTCCCCTCCAGTGTAGAAATCATACATTCATTAAAAATAACTGAGAACTGCGATGCAGTTGAAGGGTTAAATGTACGCAGGCGGCGTGCGGGAGCACACGTCTTAACCCTCAAACAAGGTATTGAAGCAGTAAATAAAACAGGCAGATGGTCTGAAATACATGTTGCACAAATTTCATTTACACAAACAGATAAGCCATATGACAACACAAGATCCAAGGTATGGCCCTTTTCATGTGTCGGTCCAGTCACAGACTGAATTAGATTAAATGAGTCAATGAGATTTAAAAATTCCTTGGCTAGAGGTTTTGATTCACAACACACATAGACATTAAAATCGCCAGAAATGAAGAAATGGTCATATTTCACCGTATTCCCCGACAGAAAGTCAGCAAAATCATGTATAAAGTCCTTATTAAATTTTGGAGGACGATATACTACCGCAAACAGAATGGGAGTGGACAGATTTAATTAAAATAGCTGCAGCTCAAAGCTGGAGTAAGTGTCAAATTGAGTCTGTCGACACTGGAAGCTGGATTTAAAAACAGAGGCTAATCCCCCACCTTTGCCAGTGATCCGAGGGGAGCTAAAGAAAGTACAGTCAGGAGGAAGAAGTTCAGAGAACGGAGTACACTCACCAGCGTGAAGCCAGGTCTCCGTCAGAAACATAAAATCCAGTTCACGAGAGGTGAAGAAGTCATTCAGCAGAAAAGTTTTGTTTGCTATCGATCTAGTATTTAGCAAAGCCATGCGAAGATTGAGCTCCACACTGGCTGATGGTGCAACACATCTCAGCGGGCGAAGGTATACATGCATTCTGCAGTCCCGCGACTGCCAGCGTCGAGGAAGGCGCTCAGTCATCAGACCGAGAGCAGCGCGCGGGCCAGGTAGCACAGGTAAAGCGGGGCACGTCAGCAGAGCGGCGGACGGATCAGGCGCTGTCATCGGGCTGAGAGGAGCAGGTGGAGCGGCAACAACAGGACAGATCCAACGGACTCTGTGTTGCAGTGAGCGTCGGATAGCAGAAAAGTAGCATCCATCAGAGAGGAGGCGAGGATTTGTCACACGGGAGGAAGTCAGCAGGTAGGCCTTAAATCTTACCAGCACACCACCCCGCTTTCCCTGTCTTCTGAAGCGCTTTTTCCAGGGAAGGGCGCAGGGGAGGTGGCGCAGGTATGCGGGAAACTCCGATAGCATGGGAGGAGGGCTCGCTGAATGTTTTCCCAAACAGTGCTTAGACAGCAACAGCATCTCACCAGAGGCTCGGATGTTGAATAGAGCTTGGCGATCATAAACAAGCAGAGCAGAGGCATCCCGGCAACAGACACAGAGAAACAGAGCAGTAGCAAACAATATGCTGAGCAAACGAGACAGACGAGGCAGACGGCTTGCCAACACAGGCGCCATCATTCATTTATCTAGTCAATAATACACAGACAGTAGTCTGACTCTGACAAGTAGGCTAGTTAAAATATAATGACGTGAGTATGGCAATAACGTTTGTCTCAATACCGTTTAACTACGTAAATTAATCTCAACATTCCACAGCTACCAAACTGGAACTAAATGAGAAGAGTGACGTGCTCAGCACCGCTCACTCCAAAGATTGATGATATCTGCCAACAACTGCTTTTCCAGAAGTGCCCGGATGTGCACAAACTGAAACTGAATTTCTGTGATTGAATTTTTACAAACTGAATTTCTGAGATCTGAATTTGAATACCGAAATTCAGATTCAAATCACATAATTAAATTTTCAAAAAAAAAAGTATATACAAATTCAAATTACGAAATACAAATTCATTGTAATAAAATTAAATTTCAAAACGTATATACAAATTAAATTTTACTAAATTTGAATTCAGTTTTCTGGTGGCACAAGTTTTACACCATACGTAACTCCCGGCAAGCCCATTAGGCACTGTTTTTTACCCGATTAAATTTTTTACCTATAGACCTGGGTCTAAGAATATTAAACCAGACGCACTCTCTCGCATCTACGACCGCGCTGTCAGGGACCCGGTCCGGAACCCATTGTGCCCGCTGCTCAGATCGTAACCCCAGTTATGTGGGAGATCGAGACGGCCGTCCAGAGGTCTTTGAGTACGGATCCAGGCCCTGGTGGGGGTCCTCCCCACTGTCTCTTCATCCCCCTGCGGATGAGGTCCCAGGTGCTTCAATCGGGCCATTCGTCCCAGCTGGCGGCCCATCCAGGCATCCATCGGACTAGAGAATTCCTGTCTCGTCACTTTTGGTGGCCCAGCATGGAGAGAGATGTGCAGGAGTTTGTCTCGGCCTGTTCGGTCAGCGCCCGCAACAAGGGCTCACGACTCCCACCCTGGGGTCTTTTACGCCCATTACCCATTCCCAGCCGTCCTTGAAGCCACATTGTTTTAGATTTTATCACTGGTTTGCCTGTGTCCCAGGGCAACACGGTGATTCTTGTTATTGTGGACAGGTTCTCCAAGGCGGCACACTTCATCGCTCTCCCTAAACTACCCTCAGCTCCCGAGACCGCTCAGCTGGTGGTAGACCGCGTCTTTACGGCGCATGGCCTACCGCAGGACGTGGCGTCGGATCAGGGCTCCTTTTGCGCCCAGCTAGGGGTGACCGTTAGTTTATCCTCTGGTTTTCATCCAGAGACTAATGGCCAGACGGAGCGTACCAACCAGATGTTGGAGAACACTCTACGATGTCTGGCCGCCTCCAAGCCTACTTCTTGGAGTCGCCAACTCGCCTGGGCGGAGTATGTGCACAACACGCAATGCGTCCACAGGTCTCTCTCCTTTCAAAGCTCAGCTGGGGTACCAACCTCCTTTCTTCCCCGAGCTAGAAAGAAATGGAGAGGTCCCGTCCGCAGGCTCTTTCGTTCAGAGGTGCCGTGTGGTTTGGAAGCGCGTTCGTGTGTCGCTTTTGTGTGCTACGGCGAGACAAAAGGTTTCGTCCGACAAACACCATTGGCTGGCTCCTTCCTACCGGGTTGGTCAACGGGTTTGGCTCTCCACTCTGGATCTTCCATTATGGGTGGAGTCCTGTAAACTCGCACCGCGCTTCGTGGGTCCCTTTAAGATCACATGCAGAATCAACTCGGTCACGGTGCGCTTGCAACTTCCACGCTCTATGCGCATTCACCCTATGTTCCACATCTCCAGGTTGAAACCTGGTGAGTGCCCTGGCTCCAGTGGACAAACCACCGCCTCCTCCCCGGTTCATGGAGGGTGGTCCGGTGTACACGGTTTGGCGGATTCTGGCCGCGAGACGTGTGGGTAGGGGAGCCCAGTTTCTGGTTGACTGGGAGGGCTATGGCCCTGAGGAGCACTGCTGGGTCCCCTCTAGGAACATCCTGGACCCAGAACTTATTAGGATCTTCCGCAGAGATGGCCCTGAGGAATCGTTTGTGGTCATCCCTTAGAGGGGGGGGTCCTGTCATGGTTTGGCAGCCTTTCTTTCATCTCTGCGGACGTGGCTCCTCTGGGTCACGAGAGGGAGCTCCGGGTTTACTTTTCCGCTGGCCGCGCTGTGTTTTTCCAGTGCCAGGTGATTACCTCGCGCACCTGTTCCGTGTTTCCTGTTGGCTATATAAGCGCGCTGCTTCCTTCTTCCGGTGCTTGTGTGTCATTCTTGCCACTCTCGCCAGGTAACGCGGTATAGGAATTTCAGATGACCACTTGTACTTTTGAGCTTCAAAAGAACGCACGAGACTTACCTGTAGAATTTAGAGTATTTAGTCTTCAGGGTTTTGTTCTCCTTACTCTTTATTTTCCTGCCTTGGTTTTTTTTCTCTGTCTTGCTACGAGACAGTAACCTCGGCTTCGCCTCGTTTCCGTTTGCGTTTATTTTAGCTGATAGTTTCTGAGCTAGAGGCTATTCTGTTCTGTTTCTTTTCTCTGCTTGAACTTGCGAGCTTTGCCCACATAATTTAGGTTGTTATTATTTTTGGCTTACGCCGGGACTACATCCCTCTCTGTTCAATTTCTTGACTCTGCGAGTCTCGCCCAATTTTATTTGGGTTGTTTTTATTTCTTTTGGCTTTTAGAGTTTCTTTCTAGGGTTGGGCATCATTTGGATTTTAACGATTCTGATTCCGATTCTGCTTTTCGATTCCGGTTCTTAATGATTCTCGATTCCGGTTCTTTGAGGGGCGGGGTCAAAACAGGTCACATGCTTATTTCACAGAAGAAAAATGTATTTTAAAAACCTTTACACAAGTCATATTCATATTCACAATTGACTTCATACAGTTGAACCTGTAAATTATTGCATAGTTTCATTTGGTTTCTGTTATTAATGATTCAATAATAAATCCATTCTTTTTTCATTCACTGTACTGTAACTGTAACCCGCCGAAATGACAACACGGCAAAACCAACTCATTTACAGTTTAAGGAGCTGCAGCCCATGTGGGTGTTGATGAGAGAGAAGTAGGAACGTCTGTGCGTGGTGCTTGGAGCACTTGCATAATTGCAACCGAATAACAAATATACAAAACTCACACCGTGGTCCGGACAAGCAGGTATAAAAGCTCCCTAAATTAAAAACAGTTCTTGTTGAGAAAAATTAGCATATCTGCCTTCTCAGGCAGTATGCCCAAGCGTTCAGCACAGACTGTGTCTCCCGCAGTGGAGAACACCTGTTCACTAGGTGTAGAGGAGGCCTGGACACATAAATATGAAAAGGCCATGTCTGACAGTAAAGGATAAGTCATTCGCTGGTTCCACCACCAGGCAGCAGGATCATCAGACGTAACGGTTGGTGGCGTATCCTGATACATCTGCATCTCCTTCTCTGCCTGGTCCTGGATGGCCATGGACCTCTGCTGTGACGACATCTTTTGTGCATCCTCATCGGCAAAAAGCTCCTCCAGTGGAGACTTTTTGGAACATTTGCAGGGAGGTGGTTGCTAAACAAACAAACAAAGAACGGGCTTATCACTAAAAAAGTTAAAACCATCCATTAAAGGCATAGATCATTATTACAATTAAGCACCTATCAAATATAATTTCAGCTATCATATACTTACATTCTCCTCTTCCTCGCTCTCCACTCCTTCCTCATTCTCATGCTTGCAAGCCTACCGGCCTGTGCCATTCTGCCTCTTCAACTGATCCAGAATGCAGCTGCTCGGCTTGTGTTCAACCTCCCGAAATTTTCCCATGTAACCCCCCTGCTGAGGTCACTCCACTGGCTGCCAGTTGCAGCCAGGATCAGGTTCAAAGTTCTGACCCTGGCCTACACAGCAGCCAATAGGACAGGCCCTGCCTACCTGCAGGACTTAATCCAGAACTATATTCCTGCTCGACCATTTCGCTCTTCTACAGCAGGGCGACTCGCACTTCCCCATCTCCGTGTCAACGGCTCTCGCTCATCCCGACTGCGGAGCTTTTCCACCTTAGCTCCTCAGTGGTGAAATGAACTTCCCATTCCCCTACGTTCTACTCGAACCTGCGTTCCGTTGAGGCCTGAAGACACAACTCTTCAGACTCCACCTTGACTGATATTCTAACCTAGGACCTCTTGGTACTAGTTCCCTGTGATTTCCTGTCTGATTGTTATAGTTTATAATAGTATTTAGAATAGAAGTGTAGTATAGCTGATTTACCCACAGCTTACTGTGAACGTCAACGTTCATTACTAGGGATAGCTGCTACATTATGGGAAGGATGTGCTTTGTCTTGTCTGTTCTGTAGTGACCTTGATGACGTCTCTGTTATCTGCTAAATGAATGTAATGTAATTTAATGTAATGTCATGCGGACCGCATTGTGACACCACCATCTTCTCCACGATCATCCTCTGTTGACTACAGAGAACATAACTGGCATTTAGATCAAACATTTTAATGACTGAAGAGGAGACAGTATATATTTGTGCATGAATGACATTTCACCTGCTCAGAGTCAGTCAGCTTTCCCTTGATCCGGGCCCAGACAGTGGCACTGTCGTCCATCTTTTGTTTGAAGCGTGGGTCTAATGCAGTGGCCACTTCAATAAAGTTTCTGATATCATCACTCTGTAAAACATAAATATTCTTTAAATATACGATTAAGTCACAGGAATATAATTATTTCATGTATTCTTCATTCATTTCTTTATAGCCGCCTCAGACATTTACCTGGTACCGCTTGGACAGGTTTGCCCAAACTTGCTTCTTAAGGTTGGATACAAATACTGTGTCTCCCTCTTCAACAGTAAAGTGCACCTCAAGCTTTTGGAGAATTGGCAGGATCTGACCGCATGTGGGGTTCTTTTCAGTAGAAACGCAGAGCGTGGACGTGTAGAGAACTCTCATCAGATTGATGAAGTCCGCTGCCTTCCTGAAATCTTCATCAGTCAGCTGAGCAAGTCTGTGTGAGAAAGAATACATTTTCTGAGTTCAAAATATTGATTGGCTTCTCATACCATAGCTATGCTGATGATACTCAACTCTTCCTCTCTTTCCCTCCCTCTTCCCCACAGGTTAAGGAGAGGATATCTGCTTGTCTGACTGACATCTCTGAGTGGATGGCTACCCATCACCTGAAGCTCAATCTTGACAAGACAGAGCTTCTCTTCATGGCATACAAGACCTCCCCACTACATGACCTCTCCATTACCGTTGACCGGACCGTGGTGGCTGCCTCCCGCTCTGCAAGGAACCTGGGGGTGGTCCTGGACGACCGGCTGAACTTCAAAGAGCGCATCAGGGTGACGGCACGGTCCTGCAGGTTCCTCCTGTACAACATCAGGAGGATTCGACCGTACCTGACCACCTACTCCACCCAGCTTCTTGTCCAGACCATGGTCACCTCACGACTGGACTACTGCAACTCCCTGCTCGCAAGCCTACCGGCCTGTGCCATTCTGCCTCTTCAACTGATCCAGAATGCAGCTGCCCGGCTTGTGTTCAACCTCCCGAAATCTTCCCATGTAACCCCCCTGCTGAGGTCACTCCACTGGCTGCCAGTTGCAGCCAGGATCAGGTTCAAAGTTCTGACCCTGGCCTACACTGCAGCCAATTGGACAGGCCCTGCCTACCTGCAGGACTTAATCCAGAACTATGTTCCTGCTCGACCACTTCGCTTTTCTACAGCAGGGCGACTCGCACTTCCCCCCCTCCGTGTCAACGGCTCTCGCTCGTCCCGACTGCGGAGCTTTTCCACCCTAGCTCCTCAGTGGTGGAATGAACTTCCCATTTCCCTACGTTCTACTTGAACCCTGCCTGCGTTCCATCGAGGCCTGAAGACACACCTCTTCAGACTCCACCTTGTCTGATATTCTAACCTAGGACCTCATGGTACTAGTTCCCTGTGTTTTCCTGTCTGTTTGTTATAGTTTATAATAGTATTTAGAATAGAAGTGTAGTATAGCTGATTTACCCACAGCTTACTGTGAACTACAGTCAACGTTAATTACTAGGGATAGCTGCTACATTATGGGAAGGATGTGCTTTGTCTTGTCTGTTCTGTAGGAACTTTGATGACGTCTCTGTATGCACTTATTGTACGTCGCTTTGGATAAAAGCATCTGCTGAATGACTAATGTAATGTAATGTAATGATTGTCTTTTTTCTCTAAAAAAAAAAAACAAGGGTGCAAGGAAGGGTGTTAGCTGTTCAATACAGCAAACCAATGTGCAAACAGTTTTTTCTTACCTTATGCATAATCTGCATTTGTATTTGTTTATATATTTATCTTCAATCTGCATTTTATATTATCCACATTAATCATTATTATTCTTGCACTGTTTTTACTTTTTAATCACCTTACATTAGCAATACCTGTACTGTTAATCACCTAACATTTGCACTACCTCAGCACATACTCTATTATAGTGACAGCTCTCTGTAGTAGTTCTGGTGGCTAGACTATCACTTCACTGCTGCTGTGTTTTTATTCTTATATTCTTGTTTTTTTTAAAATTCTTATATTCTTGTGTTTATTGGTGTTTTGTATGTGTCATATAAGCTGGATACCTAAATTTCCCTCATGATCAAGAAAGTATCTATCTCTCTTATCTATCTCTAGCTGTCCCTCTCCATATTCTTTCTCAGCCGTTCTCAGGGTATTGCTCTAGGAATCTCTCCAGGTAGAGAGAGAATTCTAGAGAGAATTCCAGCGAGTTCTCACGTCAAGAGTGAGTGAGTGTTGAGGCAGCTCTGACACAAACACGAAAATCACAAATACATAGAAAAATTAGATTGTATCAATATGACATGCAACTTTTATATGGTGTAGTTACATTAAGACATGAGATTTATGTTATGTTGCATTGTTTTACAAATGTTAATACCTGCAAAATGTACACTACTAAAAAAAGAGGCATTACTTTAATTAGATACCATGCACAATGGTCAAATGAAGGGAACTCAGTGATTCTTACTTAGGAGATCCTACTTCTCCCGCAGAACGACCTTTGCCATCGAGGACCTCCACACGATGATGGTACGGATCTTCGCCGTCCACTGAGTCACTGCAGTCAGGGAGTAGAGACTTTGTGCTGCTAGATTCAGTGTATGAGCAAAGCAGCCCAGCTTCACAAATTGCAGCCATTTTATGGCTACGTCCATATTGGCCGCATTATCAACAGTGACGGGCACTACTTTGTCAAAAATGCCAAACTCTGTCAGTACGTCGCCGATTTCCTCTGCCACGACAGGTCCCGTCTGGGCTGTGTAGACAGCTTTGGTTTGGAGCACTTTTTTCTTCATTTTGCCCTCCACTAAATAGTGTGCTGTGACAGTAAGGTAGTGGTCTTGAGCAATGCTAGTCCAGCCGTCACAAGTGAGGGCGACAGAGCGGAATTCACTAAACTCAGCAGATTATATTGGATTTTTCTAAATTGTACCAAGATGGGATTGTTTTGCCAAATAGTCCCTGGTAGGGGGGGTGTACTTGGGGTTGATCGAATTGATCATATCCCTGCAAACACAAAAACAAACATAACATATAATGTTACTGTTACTGTAGGTCATGGTGGTGGGTAGCTAGCTAGCTAGCTATTTTAGCTCTATTCTTATGTTTGCTTACCTAAATATCAGTGCTTCAACATCTGAGAAGGGATGCAGCCTTTTCACCACGTATGATGTGACTTTTCTGTGGCACTCCTCAACTTTCTCCGCTGACATCTTTCCCTTTGTCGCTAAGGTGAATGGAGTGTCAGGTCGTGGGGTCACTGGCTTAACAGTAACGTTAGGCTGGCTACTAGCATTACTAGCAATCTGCGGACGTTCAACTATGAAAAAATACATTACAGTATTTGCATTTGACATACAGTTTTTAGCATTTCGGTCAAGTATAACTTGTTTTCTGTCTCGCTGTTGAGAATAAGACAAACGTTATTTAATTTTCACTTACCCGATTGCGACGAGGTGCTGGCTGTTGGCTCAGGATTGACTGCGGAGGATGAGGCAGAGGGAGACTGGCACAACACGTCAAACACGGTACACTCGTTGATTTGTACACCTTCGCCTGCATGGTGTACAAATCAACACGGTACACTCGTTGATTTGTACACCATGCAGGCGAAGGTGTTTAATCATGTTAGTAGTGCATCCTCCCTTGCACAAAATAAGTTTTGCACAGGTGTTGCACTGTGCCGACCCGTCATTTTTCATAACAAAATAAAGCCACACTTTTGAGTGCCGCTTGCTGTGGTCCATGATGGCGCACGGCTCTACCCATTCAAATCGCGCAGGCGGAAACTACTTCTTCTTCGTTGGTTTTACTGGCGGACTGCAAACCAAAGGCAAAGATGCATGCCGCCACCACGGAAACTGAAACTAGCGTGAGTGAAATCTGTTGAGAACCGATAAGCAGAATCTAAATAAAATTTTCTTAACGATTCCTTTGGAATTGGAATTTTGAAACCGGTTCCAATTTGGAACCGGTTCTCGATGCCCAACCCTATTTCTTTCCCATCTTTTCTTCTTTCTTCTTCCCTCTATTGGTTGTCCACGATTTGTGGATAACTTTCTGAATCCCTTTCAGTCGTGTCTAGTCCTCCGTCCTGACCCCCCCTTACATTTAGAGTGTAGACATTAACTAAAACTTACTTTTAAACCATTTCTAGTGATTATGCAAGAGTGCAAGCAGACCTGCGTTATCAATCTACCGTCGGATAGGCTTAAAGGGTAAGTTCGCTATTTTGGACCTTGGACCCTATTTGCGGTCCGTCTTCCATGAACCTGACCCATGAAGTCCATTTTTTCGCTGATCGGTCCAGTATTGAGTTCGGTACAGATTTCCTGTAGGCTCTCACTGGGCTACAATGGAAGTGAACGGGGCAATCAGAAATGTTCGATAAATGTGCTTTCATGTACAATAAATGAGACAGGAAGCTCAGGGTGTATTGTTACCGGTCTCAGTATGCTCTCCTGTGAAATGTATCTCAATCCGAACATTTTTACGTGCTTGGCATGGCTTGGAAGTAAGCATTTCTCTGTTGCTTGTTTTCGCTGCTCCCGCGGAGTACTATGTGTCGGGGGTAGGGGAGCGGGAAGGTGTGCCGGCCGTTTACGAAACTATCTAGCTGAGCAGTCTGCGTTTGTTTACCTGCAGCAACGTAGGCTACAATTTCCACAAAAAGACTTGGATGATGGATTACTATAATGATTACGAAGACGAAGAATTCGATTTTGACTTTGACGTTACTGGCTACAGATTTGAGCCAGAATACACGGACACGGAACTACAAGAGATGGATGATAAGAGAGCAAGAGAAGAGAGAGAGGCTGAAGTTGCGCAGGTAATGTTATCCGAAGTCGCTGCCGAGGCTAGACCAAGAATTTCGGGGGACTTTTGGTGTTCTTGCAAGAGGTGCAAGCAGATGCCCAGAGAGGAAGAAAGTTTGTGTTGTAGGGAGTGGGATCTGTTGCTACCGAATGCCATTGAAAACCTGGATGTATCCGTGGATGACACTGGATCATCTCCATTGATTACCATTACACTATGACTGCCAACAGATATGTGATAGATGAGAACTTTGGACAGGACACCATGCGTCAAGCATTTGTAAATAAAACATTATAGAATTGTAAAAAGTTATAGTTGACGAACGTTTCCGACAGTTTTGTTACAAGAAAACAACTTATGTCAAGCTCGGATTTTGTTAGTTGGTATTGAGTGCTGGGTCAGAGGACGCGCTCAAAAAAAATAAAAATGTTAGTAACGTTATAGCTAAATATAACTTACCTCCGCTCCGGTGCTTGATAGTGCTGCAGGTCCGACACGAGGAACAGCTGTGTTCTTTAGAAACCAGTGTTTTGCTTCTGATTTGCGGTTACAGAAATCAGTAGCGTCGAAATGCGCTCCACAAACTCGCGAGTCTGCCAAACGGAGTTGATTGACTGGAGTGTTTATGTCGATCTGTAAGACAACCAGCCAAAGTCTCAATCTTTCTGGGTCAGAGAACGGAAGCCTGTGAAAACTGGTATTTGAGCGTCCAGACATTTTATTCCCACAACCGGGGACTGCACATTGCTGTGATGAATTATTACAAATGATGATTACAAAAACTGCGTTACAAATATTTCTGCTGTAGGCTACTAGCTAGTAAACTCCAACGGGAGGTCAGGATTTGTGATCAACTGCTTTTCAAGCGGCCTCTCTACAACGTAGCTAGACTGCGGAAGTTTACAGTGCGAGGTAGTGCGGTCGGAGAAATAGTTTTGTTTCAAATGGAACTGTTGTTTCAACGTTCGGTTTGCGTTTGCGATAGCCTACATTTCACAGGAGAGCATACTGAGACCGTAAGAATACACACTGAGCTATAAAAGCACATTTATCGTTGTTTTTCCATAACATTTCTGATTGCCCCGTTCACTTCCATTGTAGCCCAGTGAGAGCCTACAGGAAATCTGTACCGAACTCAATACTGGACCGATCAGCGAAAAAATGGACTTCATGGGTCAGGTTCATGGAAGACGGACCGCAAATAGGGTCCAAGGTCCAAAATAGCGAACTTACCCTTTAAGTATCGTCTTTTTCATTTGGTTCAGCTGTGCGTTAGCTGATTGAACTGTTTGTAGTGTAGTCACGGTTTAGTTAATGTAAATTGCAGCATTACCGACCACTTGTTTACTTGCTTTGTGTTTCTAGGTCTAGTAAATTGCTAGTGTTTTGTGTTGCTAATCGCAAATAGATTCACCTGAGTGAATAAATAGCGTGTTTTGCATTCCTAGTTCAGAGTGCAAGCAGACCTGCGTTATCAATCTACCGTCGGATAGGCTTAAGTATCGTCTTTTTCATTTGGTTCAGCTGTGCGTTAGCTGATTGAACTGTTTGTAGTGTACTCACGGTTTAGTTAATGTAAATTGCAGCATTACCGACCACTTGTTTACTTGCTTTGTGTTTCTAGGTCTAGTAAATTGCTAGTGTTTTGTGTTGCTAATCGCAAATAGATTCACCTGAGTGAATAAATAGCGTGTTTTGCATTCCTAGTTCAGAGTGCAAACAGACCTGCGTTATCAATCTACCGTCGGATAGGCTTAAGTATCGTCTTTTTCATTTGGTTCAGCTGTGCGTTAGCTGATTGAACTGTTTGTAGTGTAGTCACGGTTTAGTTAATGTAAATTGCAGCATTACCGACCACTTGTTTACTTGCTTTGTGTTTCTAGGTCTAGTAAATTGCTAGTGTTTTGTGTTGCTAATCGCAAATAGATTCACCTGAGTGAATTAGCCCTGCAAGCAGCTGAGTGCATTCGAGAAATTAGCCAACTCTATAAGTTAAAGTAGAGGCTGCCGTGAAGACCGTGAAGACGGCAGCCTCATCGGTAATTTGAACAGTTTGTAATGATCTTCCCCCACCTAACCTGTCTTCTCACCCCCTACCATGTGTCTAACCCCCATTCCTCTGTGCTCCATGCCTCGCTCCTGGAGGCCCAACCACCGCAGACGCTGTCCGGCTAACCTGGTCTACCCACCGCTGTCCTCTCATAAGGAACTCTCAGTGGTGGGTGGACTATGGAACTGCCGGTCAGCCGTCCAGAAAGCTGACTTCATCACTGCATATGCCAAGGTGAAGTCCCTCCACTTCCTGGCTCTCACTGAGACCTGGATCACTCCAGATAACACAGCCACTCCAGCTGCTCTGTCTGCTGGCTACTCCTTCTCCCACACCCCCAGGGCCTCAGGCAGAGGCGGGGGTACTGGTTTGATCATTTCCACGTCCTGGAAATTCTCTATTCCCACTGTACCCTGCCTGAATATCTCCTCCTTTGAGTTTCATGCAGTCACTGTAACTCACCCATCTGCACTTAACATTGTTGTTCTCTATCGCCCCCCAGGTCCGCTCGGCGCTTTCCTGGATGAACTGGACACACTCCTGAGCTCCTTCCCTGAGGATGGTACCCCAGTAATCCTACTGGGAGACTTCAACCTCCAACCAGACAGTGCCCAGCTATCCAGTGTCACCTCACTCCTCCAGTCCTTTGCCCTCACTCAGTCCCCATCGCCTGCCACCCACAATGGTGGTAACCAACTGGACCTTGTACTCACCAGGAGTTGCGCCACATCTGAACTCACGCTGACCCCCCTCCACGTATCGGACCATTTCTTTATCTCATTTTCTCTCTCCTGCCCACTCTCCCTCAAATCCGCTAACAACCCATCCGCTGTTATGTTCAGGAGAAATCTCCGCACCCTCTCTCACACCTCTCTCACTACTTCTGCTCTCTCTGCACTTCCTCCTCCTGCTACCTTTGCTAAAATGCCCATTGATGTCGCCACCTCTGTGTTTAACTCATGCCTCTCTCAGTCTCTCAACTCACTATGCCCTCTTGTCTCCAAACCAGCCCGACTATCACCCCCTTCCCCGTGGCTGACGGATTCTCTCAGATCGAGCAGAACCATGCTACGAGCCGCTGAGAGAAAGTGGAGGAAATCCAGATCCCCAGATGACCTGGCCTCCTACCACACTCTGCTGGCAGCCTTCACAGCTGCAACTACATCAGCTAAAACTTAATTTTTCCAGTCGAAAATTGATACATGTCTATCTAACCCACGTAAACTCTTTTCCACCTTCTCCTCCCTGCTCACCCCCCTTCCACCCCCTTCACCCTCCTCCCTCTCTGCAGATGACTTCCTGACCCACTTTGAGGGGAAGGTGGCTGCGATCCGGAACTCCTTCACGCATCCGGTGACACCCCACATCCCCCATACTGAACCCATCGCTACACTGTCGTCCTTCAAGACTCTGAAGGACTCCGATGTGCTCGAGCTGGTGACGCGCCAGCGCGCAACCACCTGTCCACTAGACCCCATACCTTCAGCAGTCCTCCAGTCTATATCTGCTGAGCTCCTTCCATATCTGTCCTCCGTTATTAACACCTCCCTAATCTGTGGCCATGTTCCTGCTGCCTTTAAAACTGCCCGTGTAACCCCACTCCTTAAAAAACCTAGCTTAGATCCCGCTGATGTCAGGAACTACCGTCCTGTGTCTCTCTTGCCCTTCCTGTCCAAAACAATTGAACGTGCTGTCCTTAACCAACTGTCTGTTTTTCTCCACCAGAACAACCTGCTTGACCCGCATCAGTCTGGCTTCAGAACCGGCCATTCCACCGAAACTGCTCTCCTGGCTGTGACTGAGGCACTCGCCACTGCTAGAGCCTCCTCCCTCTCCTCTGTTCTGATTCTCCTTGACCTGTCTGCGGCATTCGACACGGTCAACCACAAACTCCTGATCTCCACACTCGCTGAGATGGGCATTTCTGGAACTGCCCTCTCTTGGTTTGTATCGTATCTCACTGATAGATCCTACCAAGTCTCCTGGAAGGGTTCCATCTCTGCTCCCCGTCCCCTGTCTACAGGAGTCCCGCAGGGATCTGTACTGGGTCCTCTGCTGTTCTCTATGTATACTAAGTCTCTTGGCTCAGTAATCCATTCACATGGCTTCTCATACCATAGCTATGCTGATGATACTCAACTCTTCCTCTCTTTCCCTCCCTCTACCCCACAGGTTAAGGAGAGGATATCTGCTTGTCTGACTGACATCTCTGAGTGGATGGCTACCCATCACCTGAAGCTCAACCTTGACAAGACAGAGCTCCTCTTCATGCCGTACAAGACCTCCCCACTACATGACCTCTCCATCACCGTTGATGGGACCGTGGTGGCTGCCTCCCGCTCTGCAAGGAACCTGGGGGTGGTCCGGGACGACCGGCTGGAATTCAAAGAGCACATCAGGGTGACGGCACGGTCCTGCAGGTTCCTCCTGTACAACATCAGGAGGATTCGACCGTACCTGACCACCTACTCCACCCAGCTTCTTGTCCAGACCATGGTCACCTCACGCCTGGACTACTGCAACTCCCTGCTCGCAAGCCTACCGGCCTGCGCCATTCTGCCTCTTCAACTCATCCAGAATGCAGCTGCCCGGCTTGTGTTCAACCTCCCGAAATTTTCCCACGTAACCCCCCTGCTGAGGTCTCTCCACTGGCTGCCAGTTGCAGCCAGGATCAGGTTCAAAGTTCTGACCCTGGCCTACACCGCAGCCAATAGGACAGGCCCTGCCTACCTGCAGGACTTAATCCAGAACTATGTTCCTGCTCGACCACTTCGCTCTTCTACAGCAGGGCGACTGGCACTTCCCCCCCTCCGTGTCAAAGGCTCTCGCTTGTCCCGACTGCGGAGTTTTTCCACATTAGCACCTCAGTGGTGGAATGAACTTCCCATTCCCCTACGTTCTACTCCAACCCTGCCTGCATTCCGTCGAGGCCTGAAGACACACCTCTTCAGACTCCACCTTGACTGATATCCTCACCTAGGAATATCAGTTCCCTGTTCCCTGTGTTTTCCTGTCTGTTTATTATAGTTCATAATAGTATTTGGAATGTTTTATCATAGTATAGTTTATAATAGTATTTGGAATGGTTTATAATAGCATAGTTTATAATAGTATTTAGAATGGTCTATAATAGTAGTTTATAATAGTATTTGGAATGGAAGTGTGGTGTTGCTGATTTGCCCACAGCTTACTGTGAACTACAGTCAACGTTCATTGCTACGGATAGCTGCTACATTATGCAAAGGATGTGCTTTGCCTCGTCTGTTCTGTAATGATGATGATGTCCCTGTACGCACTTACTGTACGTCGCTTTGGATAAAAGCGTCTCCTAAATAAATGTAATGTAATGTAATTATGTCTTACCGTCAATTTCCTGGATTGTTCAATATAACGCCCGTTCGCAAACTATGTTGTTTTTCTGGACCAGCTTCGAGTATATTTTACGTTTTAGTATTTTTTTGTGAATATACCAGCGCTGGCACCGTTTAAAAACTTGACGTCCCATTATTCCCTCCCGACGAGCAGCGTTGTCTCCAAACGTTGTCACATAACGTTATCCAGCAGTAGCACACAGCTCCATTTTTAAACACTTTTTTTCTAACGTTAGCTAGCTAGCGTGAAGGACTAAAAGCTAGAATTGCTTTATGTGGTTAACCGTAGCGTAGTTTCTGACCATCGGCCAAAAATATCCAGACAGACGAGATGATGATATCTTATTGGTCAAGAACCACCCATGCATTGCAGTACTGTCTGGATATTAGTCCATTAAGTGGACTACAAGTCTAACTACAATCATTAATACATTACTTTAAAAAATAAAAATTGGAGCATGCGATATATGGTCTATATCCTTATACCACACAGGTTAATCCAGTAACGTTTCGGCTCATTCTATAAATCAGAATTCAAGAAATAGTCGACAGTCTCCGAAGCCTGTTCTCTCTGTCAAAGGGAATTTACTTCTGAAACCAGACTCTGCCCACGTTTGACGTAGGCTACTCACTTGAATAGTAAGTAGCCTACATCAAGAAAGCAGCCTGGAAAATAGCTTACCTCCAATTATCTTCGCAAAATTGAAATGCTGTATTGTCCACATCTTCCCATCATTTCCCCTTACCTAAGGGAATCGTGTAAGTGCTTTGCATAAAACCTCTCAACTGTTTTCCTAAGGGTATTTCTGAACTATTTTACTGTACATCGACATATCATGCTGTGGTAAAAACAGAGGAAATCTCATGTTACCATGGAGATGGTTTGGATTTCCCTTCTTTACGAGGCGCTAAATAAACAGATTCAATAACGTCCGTTTTAGCTATAGCGCAAACAACATTTTGAAATGGACTATAAAAGACGAAATCCAAATTGGTCAGCAGAGAAAAAATAATATAACAATTCGCCAAACAAAAGTAACTTTGTTATGTAGAGACGTCAACAAGCGTGACTATCCTAAAAATGGAGCAAAAACTACAAGCTTTCAATTTCAAACCTGACGAATTAGAAGATCGATGGGTGCTAATAAGTGTCACTAAACTGCAACACATCGTTCGGGTGTGCCATAAGCCTTTACACAATTAAATGCCGCTTATTGACATTTCCCTTGTTCTCCAAAAGTAATAAAAGAGTAGCCATTAACGTTATGGAGTTAGCCAGCTAGCTAGTGTTAGCGAATGTTATCTTTTTAATTCCAACTGCTAACAACAATGAAGTTACGACACCAACAGGACACTTTATTTGGGATTTTGGCAAGTTAGGATGCTTCTGTAATTGGGATGGCAGGTATGCCATCCGCCAAGTTACGGCTTGGTGGGGCATGCCCCATACCTATACAGCACCGAGAGTTTGGCACTTTTCAGGGTTTCCTACAGAAGTAACCACAATGACCATAGACTCTCAGCCCTTAAAAACATTAACTTCTGTATGTTCTGACCTCATGTAACCACACAGCATTCAGATACAACTTCACACATCCACACAATAAAGCCCCAAACTCCAGTGAAGAACTGAAAATTGCTGGTGAGTGTAACGTTATTAACAAATATAACTTTATAACATTTCACAAAAATATCTATTTATGTAGTTATGTTTGATGCTTTGATTCTGACGATTCAGCCAATTAAGTTAGCGTTGGTTTGATGAATTCTAGGGTAATGTAACGTTAGCCGAGCTTGCTTTCTAGCTAGCTAAGGCTAACGTAACTAGCTAACTTTGAGCGGTTTGCTAGCAGCTATTTTGCTAGCTATATTGCTTTTTATAGTGAATTGTCAAAATAATTATTGGCAAAGAAGGTTTTCTATTAAGGATATGAAGATCTGGGCCTGGTGTTGGTTAGCCTAACGTTAATTGCAAGCAGGTGTGAGTAACGTTAGCTAAGCTAGCTAAGTTAATTTAGCCATGGCATGGGCATGCGTGCACACGTTTTTTGAGAGAGCGAGTGCCGTTGAACTCTGTCCGTTTCGCCTGTGGCTGGCCAAAAGCCATGGAAGTCACCAAAATATTAATATTAATTTCTAAATCCATAAAATATCCTAGCTTGCTACCGCTAACATTAACGTCAGTCCGAATTAGATGTATGTAAGGTTAGGTGCGCTCTCTCTCCCTCTCTATTCATGCTGTCTCTTGCCCAACCAACTCGCCATAAGAGCCATCACTGACTCTTCTCCGTCGGCCCCAAACTATCGGACTAATGTGGGCTAACGTTATTCACCAAGGGCAGGTATAGGCTAAGCTACAGTATAATTGCGGTAGTACTAGTGCATGAAATAAATTTACGTAGGCCTGTTAGCCTACACATTCCAAACTAGCAGAAAATCATTGAATGAAATGAGATTTGCGTGATTCAAACAATGTGTAACGTTAGGCTATATTTGTAATAGGGCTGTCAAACGTGTAATTTTTTTTTACTGATTAATCGCAGTACTATTCTGTGATTAATCGCGATTAATCATGATTAAAATACTAATATTTCTTGTATTTTGGTGGGGAGATAAAACAAATACATGTGTGGTGTTGGAAATAAAGAAACGACAAACTAGTCAGAAATCTCTTTCTCTTACTTTATTAGGAACAGTGAACATTCCCTTGAAATCTGAACAATCCTGTTTCACAGTAACATGCTACCCCAGGAAGATTAGCTGATGTCAAGGCATCAACTAATGGGTATCCATAAACAAACAATAAACAGTCCTTCAATTAACATATTGTTAGAGAGAAGTCTACTTCTCTCTTAACCAGTTGCTCAGGCATACTAGCTTGTTCACATTCTCAGATGACAGAGATGACCTCTTCTTATGAACAATGTGGCCTGCCAATGAAAACAGTCTCTCACATGGCACTGTAGATGCTGGTGTAGCCAAGTACCTTTGTGCAATAGGGGCTAGCTTACCATGGGCACCTGTGTGTGTGGACCACCACTGTAATGGACATTGCTCTGTGTCGATACTGGGCTCTGCTCTATACCTGTCCAGAGGTTTGTTTGATTGTGCCTCATCATCAGACTCAGAGTCTGTCGCCATCAGTAGGAGAGCCATCTTCTTCTTTGGTGGCTCTGGTTCCACTTCAGCTCTGGGGGGCTCTCTGTTGTTCAACACCTCACACAGCACTCTCCATACCTCCTCCCTCTCAGCTCTGGGCATGCATTTCAGGTCCTTGAATCTGGGATCTAGAGCTGTTGCTACCTAGAGAGAGAGCGAGAGAGACAGACAGAGACAGAGACAAACAAAGAGAGGGAGACAGAGAGAGACAGACAGAGAGACAGAGAGAGAGAGACAGACAGAAAGAGAGACAGAGAGAGAGACAGAGACAGACAGAGAGAGGGAGACAGAGAGAGACAGACAGAGAGAGAGACAGAGACAAACAGAGAGAGAGAGGGAGACAGACAGAGAGAGACAGACAGACAGACAGAGAGAAAGAAAGAAGTTTAATTTCCCATATGCAATAAGTACAGGTAGCCTACATTGAAATTATTGCTTCTCCCTACACAGCTTAGCAGTTCACTAGTGTGACATACCTTCAGCCAGGGTCATCATCTGTCACCTCCATCTTACGCTGAAGGTGACAGAGCGCAGGTAGCACCGCAGAGCAGGACACATATTTGTCACCACCCAGGAGGTTAGTGACATACCTACAAACACACACACAAGAGCAACAGAATGAGAAACAGGCCTAAAATTATTTCTATAATACAACACCAAAGTGACTATTACTTGCAGGCCTATTAGGCAACAGAAAATAAATGGAAATGAACTTACTTGCATGGTTCTAGCAGTGTTTCCAGTCTTGCCAGCCTGTCATATTCAGCTGCTGTTAGCAGGGCTAAGTTGTGCTTCTGCTGTGCTAGTGTTCGCGTTATCATTGCCAGGGTCGAATTCCAGCGCGTGGGTACATCCTGGATGAGCGGCTCTTCGTCTTGACCATGAGAGGCTTGCTGTGCTTTCAGCTCTGCTGCGTTTGCAGGGCTGTGCTTGAAGTGTCCCACGATTTTGCGGCACTTGGCTAACGCGCCATCAAACCCACTGTTACTGAGAGACACTGTGATTAATCTCTGTATCATGTGTGCTATACAGGGCAGATGGTCGAAGGGCAAGATCCTTGCTGCAGCGATCATGTTGCGAGCACTATCTGTTCCGATAGTTGTGACTTTATCCGTTATTTTCCACTCGTCAGAAACTTGAATGAACTGCCTTGCGCATGCATCCGCAAAGTGTCTTTCTTCAGTTTTCACCACACCTAATGCGAACGAGTGCAGCTGCCATTTGTTATCGATAAGATGTCCTGTTACACCGAGGTAGTTTTGGTTATTCACTGATGTCCAGTGGTCGCCAGTCAATGCGATAAACGGAGCTTGAGCCAACAGCTCCATTTTCATGGCCTTTTCATTGTCGTAGAGCTCATTGATTCTTGCGACAACAGTGCCCCTCGACGGTGCTTTGTAAAATGGGTCACCTGAGGCAATCTGGATGATTTCTTGAAGCCCCTGATCTTCAACAATGTTGATGGGCCTGCAGTCCATAGCAACCCATTTAGCGATTGCATTTGTTATTTTTGCTGTTGTTGCTTTGTTGACAGGCTTACCCTGGCTGCACTGTGTTATTTTAAGTTGACGATGACTTCCAGCTAGCTCTGTGCTAGTGCCACTGATAGCACTAGCATCAGAAATGTGCTTGGCCTTGAGGTGATATTTAAGGCTTGTTGTGCTTCGGTGGTATGACAAAACGTCTCGGCAGTATTTACAGACAACTCTTGTTTTATCCAAATCCCCACCTGGAGTTTTTTTAAACAGAAATTGATTCTGTAGAACACCAATGTCCGACGCCTCCTCCTCAGCCATCCTTCGCTGCCAGGCTACAGGTGTGGTGTGGCGACACAGACCACACAGACAGGCTCTGCCTGACGCGATTAATCATGCGTTAATTTTTCTTTAACGCGTTATTGTTTTCAGATTAATCGCATGCATTAACGCGTTAACGTTGACAGCCCTAATTTGTAATATTAGGGAGGCCTTGGAAATGCCACGGTTATTAATAATCTATGATCTCTGCATGGTTAAAGTAGGCTATGAATCACACTGATGTGATATATGGATTATCTTTTGGATTTGTGGAGGAACATTAAGCAGATTCCTTAAAGTGAGAATATGTACTGTGCCAGCATCTATGTTGTGGCAGACTGTATGTTTGAAAGCACTTCTAAATGTAAACTAAGCCTTACATTGAATATATTACTTAATTACATCTGTCTTTTGCAGTGATTGTATCATCTTATAATCAAAGTTTGGTTATGGCTTACACAGATAGTTTTATTGTCGAGAGTTGGTCAAGTTTTGTTCAAGATTTTAGTACCAGGGTTTTTCCTAGATAGTAAATTCTTTGGCGGCCGCCAGAATGATTTCACGGACCGCCAAAGGGAAACCGTGAGCGCCAAATTGACAATAATTGAGAAAACAAAATAAAATCATATCTGAATGAATTAAATTAAATGTTTTTGGTGCAATGTGGTCTTTCGGCCAACAGATGGCTATATTGTACTAGTCGCCTTCAAGATGTCAGTACTAGGAGACGAGTAGGCTAGATGAAGCATAGAACCATAGACTGTATAGAAATGCAGCTCAGCTATTCTGTGACAGAGTGCAACGTAAATCTTTGGGGCGACTCGGTAGAAAGACATAGCGTGCGCAGCGAGTTGGATGGAACACGCTCCAATTTTGAATTAGGCTACCTTTGAAGCCCTAACTTCTGAAAACGTAAACGTTTTAACCCGATCCACATTGGCGCCCCATAGTATCGTGGTAGACGTATCGGTCCCAATTACAGTATTCATGTTTGTCTTATTATAAACTAGGCTACAGCTTTAGGAAAACCCGCAGGAATATAAAATAAGAACGTGCTATTGTCAGATTGATGGTATGTAAATTCAGAATGATTTTATCCATTAAATTAGAATTAATTTAATTAACCAATTTATTCTAAATTACTACACAATAGTTATGAACCATTGTTCAGGGATCACCTTCAGTTGCCCTGTTAGCAGCTCAGTACTTTGAATACCGAACCCAAGTCACTATAGATCACCCTTTATCAACCTTAAACACGTGATGTGCCGTGAGGGAATTCCCCCTCGGCACTTATAACATTCAAATGTCCGGATGTGACTTTGTTAGTGGATCACTCCGTCAGCGTGAGAGATGAAACAGGTCCAAACATTTAGTTTAATCAATGAGGTTTAATAGGGGAATGCGGGAATCCGCCGGGACTCTAACAGTGTTACACTACTAGCATTCAACACAATATAACAAAATATAGACACGGGGATATAGCGATATAAATTTTACAATATATCACCGTTAAAACAACACATACACTAAACGTGGAATAGAAATGCGATATCACTTCTCCTTGTAGTGGGTTACAGGAAGACCAAGGCACTGATGTTATTACTATTCACACACATCGCTACTATATTTAAGCTATTAAAACTATACAATCACACTCAACAAAGGGATGCGGTACACACAATGTAGGAACGGTATTATCAGGAAAAGCAGTGGTACGACTCGACTGGTAGTGAGTAATTGAGAGGAAGGTGGGGTTACTTACTAGTCGAGCGCGAACCAGGAAAAGGTGAAGAGAAAAAGAAGGATCTCCCAGGCCCAGTGGATGCCCAACGCGGGATAATGCAGCTTCTGAGCCGAACGGAAAACTCGGATGCTCAGTCTTTCTATCGGAGGCGTGGGTCGCGGGAATTAACCAAAAGACACAGGAGTCCAGGTGAAGTCGTAGACGAAAAAGGAAAAAGAGACCGAGTCTCTGAGGTCGCCCCCCTAAAATACCTGGCTGGCTAGAGGAGGGTCCACGCTGCTATTGGTTGTTGGGAGTACCCGCCTTCACATCCTTGTCACAGCGCCCGTCTCGGGCGGGTCACACTAATTTTAAGAAATTAGTACGGGAATGTGATTAAGTTAGATAACTCTCAACTCTACCGAAATACACGGATATAGTTGGTCTCTTGATTTTCGTTAAAAATTTATGGAGCTAACCATACCAAACACGATTACTTCAGGCTTCATTTAGGGGTTGATTATGCATTAGCGGCGTGGGCTGGCAACCTCGGAGACGGTGCTACACGATAAGGACTTGGACATGGCTTTATTTATTTATTCGGCTCCGTTAGGCGTCAGAAACTGCATTTTTGATTCAATTTACTGAGATTTTACTACTTTCTCCATTCATGAGCATGAATGGATTCCCCTAGAGATACTGGGAACGCTCGCTAGGCGTCAGTAATGTTCTACGCAAAATATAAGGGCGGTGATTGATTATTTAGGCACCGTGCTGGTGCGATCAGAGGCTATATTGATAGCGGGGTTCACACCTCGCCCGTGATCTGCGATGCGCAATCGTCTGGGCTTATGCTAACAACCCCTCCTATTGTTACCTAATGCTTTGATCCCCGGGGCCTGGAGCTCCAGAAGGGAGGTGAGAGATAGCATTGGAATGTTACACAGACACGGGCATTTTTAGGGTTTTCTGTATATACAAAGAGTTCCCTACTCAGGAAGAGAACTGGGGAGAGACAAACAGAATGATAATTGTCCTACACTATTATTAGCCCAAAGCGCTATGACCCACAGCCACAGACTGTAAAATGCACAGTGTACAAATAGTCCTAAGCATTCGGCCTTTTCCATTGCTTACTGTAGGCTACTAGCTATACAATAGGCTACCTGATGCACTTTCGGTTTAGAAGACACCTCATTGTTTTTCTCAAATCTCTCGTAGCTATAAATATGTTAATGAAACCAAATATCTTACCTGTAGGCTATATCTTATATGCAGCTAACGCTGTGTTATGATTAACCCTGAAGAGTTTATCTTGTTACGTTTCGCCAAAGTCCGGTACAGTCGACATTTCCACAGTGACCTATCGCATTTAGGGCTGAAATAGTCTACGTTGCTGTTGTTAGGCTATGTAAAAACACACAGGGTGCTTTTGTACGTTTAAAAACAAACAAAAATAATAATAAAACTTGTAGCTACACATTTTTTATTTCGGTTTTAGAGTGTTGTTTATTTATTTTTCTATTCGTGCAAAATAGCCTAATATCAAAATATTCAAAAAGCTTCAAGGACCTTTGATTTCTAAAACCTAACTCCTAAATACAACCCTACTGGTACTTTACAACCAAAGCCTACATGGGCTCTTTGTACTCCAAAAACTGTGTTTACGGTAAAATGAATGCAAAAAATGCTCGCATAGGTACCGCCATAATGCATTTCTCTGCCAAGAAAAACCCTGAGTACTCTTGTCTAATAACTTAAACCTTGCTTCTGGGCTTAAATATGTGTAAACCATAGGTTCACCATAGGTTTAGTGGGGAGAAAATACCCTGCGTAGTATGGAAGTTTAGGTCTGGAAAAGTATGACATTTTGAAATGGAAAAGAACCCTGAGGCCCAGATAATGAGTATGGTGAGACCTTTCCCTGAAGGAAAGTTGTGTTGTCACAGTATTATCTGGGAAATGCTGAGTTTGTCATATTGTATGCTGCTAAAGCCTCCACATCAATGGAGTAACTTTACAACTTTACGAAACATTTCATGTCAAGCTTTTAATATTTTGGAGATGAAAACGGTTAGGTTTTTGTTCTATCCGTGCATTCATTCAATATAACACTTACCACCAGCTAACCATTTAACCATTTAAGGAAGCTATTTAATGTATCTGTGGCTACACTGATTAGATATTGAGCATTAAAGTTTGCTGGATTTAAGTTGTCATAAAACCAAACCAATTATGTCTTCTTCTTTTTTTTTCCTCAGCCAGTAGAAGCACCTTTCCTTTCATTCGCCGTGTGACAGGCAACAAGTCAGTTGGACATGGATACAACTGTGGTCTCTAATTCCACTGTTAGACGGAGAGCACGTTGAGATGTTGACCAATGACTTCAGCAAATAAGGGATGATTACAGTGCTTGCTTGGCTTTAAATGCTGGCATTGAGGTGAAAGAAGACATTGGGAGTGAAGAAAGGGTGGTAGAGGAAATTTGGAATGAAGAATCAGTGGGAGAGGAGGAAATTGAAAATGACGAATCGGTGGTAGAGGAGGACATTGATATGGACACAAACATTTTTGATCACCCTCAGGGGGATAGCTTGGACTTGTCTGAGGAAGATTCAGATGAGGATTCTGATGAGCCCTTAGATGAACCATGTACCCTCAGTTACAGTATCTGTAATTGGGCCCTAACTTTTGGAATGTCGCTAGTTGCTCTTACAGCACTTTTAGGCTTTTCTTTTACCACCCTGATCTCCCAAAGGATGCAAGAACCATCCTGAAGACTAAGACTAAGTACACTATTCTGAAAAAGATTGGTGGGCTATATCACTATTTTGGCAGCAGAGTGATGGTTTGAGGCTCGTTTGATACCTCAGACCCTTGACAGCCTTACAGCCATTTTACCAACCATATATTCCATACTGTTCCAGCATAATTTACAGCTAAATCTAGTCCCCCAATTCCCATAAAAATCCATTCAAATGCAGAGACGTTATAGTATCGCTTGTAAGAGTACCAGAAAATAAGATATCAAGAGTCTTTTGATGTTGTTGGGTCACAGACATCAGGAAGTCATGGCATGCAAAGGATATGCAACCAAATATTAAAAATTATTACTTTATTCTATATATAAATGCAGGGGTGGCACATGTGGTTTTGTTAAAAATATTTTTTTCTTGAGGGATTTTTTTTGTCATAATAAATTTACGTCAATTAAAGGTTGGATTTTTCTCATTTTTTCAGTGTGAGATTAAGCTAATTCCCCAAACTCAGAAATTTTTATAACCCTTTTTACTCATCTTTACCAGGGGTGCCAATAATAGTGGAGGGCACTGTATCCGCTCTTTCAAACATTTCGCAATGAGTGTGCAATGAGATGAGCCTATTTTTAAATTCATTTGCTTTCTTTGAGAAAATAATTTTAAAGCAGTCAAAGTGGTTTGTTTGCAAACTTTACATTTGATTATTTGATTATATCGAAACTCAGATATTACAGAGTTATTCCAAATTATATAGACGTGGACTATTTAGATTGTCTTTTAAAAAAGGTCGCACGTGCATTTCATTTCCTGTATTGCATTCTATTTTAGACTAGCCTATTATATGCCTATGTGATGGATAGTTTGCTCTCCCCGTTCAGGTGACTACACAGAAAATGGCTTTTATTCACAGCATTTTTGGTTATGTTTTGTGAACATACAAAATAACATTAAAAAAAAAGTGAAATGGAAGAATGTGTGTGGATTTATTTTTTTGTAGGAAAATGTATAGCCTATTATAAATGAAAATTTGAAATACGGATCCGTGCCAGATTTGGGCCGGATATAAAATGTATGAGTGAGCTGGGCCAGTTACGGCCCAAATTTGGTACAGATCCATAAACCGGATCCGCGCTGGTATTGGCCCGTTGTGCAAAAAGACACTGGGGCGGATCCGTTTTGTGGATCCACGCCGGATGCTGTGATACATCCGGCCCGAATCTGGCCCAGTTTCATTTTACTGTCTGGGGCTGTCTCTCACACAGAGGATTGTGGGTTCGAGCCCAGCAGCGCAGATGTTTATTTTCCACAAAAACTGTATAACTGTTAAGTACTTTTCATTTATTAGACATGTTATTATTTTCACATTAACACATGAATGTATTTTTATTGCAAAGGCAAAAGAGGTTTCCAATATTAACTGTTCAATGTTTCACTTGTATTTCACTTGTACTATATCACACCCTCCCCAAACCGGACGCTCACTCTTGTCTGGTTTGGAGAGGGTGTTAAGCTCTGCTCTTGTGGTCATGACTGACTGACTGTGGAAACCGAACCTCAACGTACCCTTGCCTCGGCCAACATTTCTTTATTCATTAATTTCTTGCACTACAGAAAACTAAACTAAACCTAGCTGTCCAGTACCAAAACATTTCCCGCAGGTAACGTTCTACTCTACCGGAAAAAAAAAAAAGCGAAGGAATTCTGCTGTGCTTATGAACTCAGTAGCTCGCTCGCTAGCTTGTAGCCCACACATGGAAGGTTGGAGTTACGCATCCGGCAATCCAGTGTTGAATAGCCTAACGTTAATGTATTTAATTTTCTATAGAATACTAATAGCCCTATTTTAAAACTGTATTTCCATATTTTAATGATGCAAACTATTTAGGCTGTAGTACCTATTTAGGCTGTATGTCTTTCAGCTAGAATGAGTTTGCGTCTAGCCCATTGTGCATGCATGTCTCCATATAGACTTGGTTCATTAATTTACATGCTTTAATTTAATTCTTCATGATCCATAGCTCAGGTGGTGCTGTTCATTGTATTTCATTACACATTAAATACTGCTCATCTACAAACTCTTTTAATGTAATTGTGTGCTGTCTGTAATAGGATAACTGTTCTCATTCTTGTCAATAGAGGGCGTTATGGTTACGCGAATGTCTGCATGCATTTCTTTGGAATGCATGTCTCTCTCCATGTTTATCTTCATGCATCATTCATCATTAGTTAGCTATAAAAAATAAGTGATATACTGTAAGATCAAAAATGTCTACGACGTACAAAAAAGCCAAGTTACTCACGCATAGCCTACATAGCGCTGTCTATAAGTCCTTAATTCCAACTTGCAAAAACTAGGCCTGCCTTTAAAAGTATTGATATCAAATGTGGCCAAGTTACAACTAACAATCTTGCCTATCGTAGCTCACACTAAATAAACTAGCTCTATTCCAAAGCAATGCTATCCAAACTTTCCTAAATTATTTAATGCAACTTGGCCCTTGTTTCTTCATCTTTGCATGTGAAGAGATTGTGCCTCATGGAACAACATGTGATTTCAATGAATGTTTTTAACAGTTGATGAATAATTACACTCCAGAAAGGATATGGTTGTACTTTGTTGGCAAGTTTACTTTAGAAAATGTACAGGTTTTATTTAAATGTTAACTGCTGCTACAAATTTCTTTACAATTCACAAACAGACATTTATATCAAGAAACATCATGTACAATAGAGAAAGGGGTGATGAATAAATAAATGCAGATAAAAATGAGTAATATTTTAACCTAGAAAATAGCGTACATATAGCATTTTTACAAACGTATCCAAACATGTTTGTGGGTCAGATGGTGGCTAATAAGTAATAGTACCAATTTTCTTAACATAATAGTATTTATGATATTTGCAAACAGAATTTTGTGAACACAAGGATATCTTTGCTCTGTAGGACCACACAGGTTTTGATAGAAATCCAAATAAATAAATCAATAAATACATAATAATAATAATAATAATAATAATAATATATTTTATTCATTCTGTGCTTTTCATAGACCCAAAGCAGTGGATGCAGACAATTGTTCAAACATGCCCTATAGTGTAGTAATTTTTCTGTTTAATTTCTAAGTACAACACATCTGAATCAGAGTATTTCCACTATAAATTATTTTTATTTTGCAGTTTGATGTGGCACATACAGTTTCATTGACCACATTCTCTTGAGATGGTAAGATGAAGAAACACAGGACCAAGTTGCATTAAATAATTTAGGAAAGTTTGGATAGCATTGCTTTGGAATAGAGCTAGTTTATTTAGTGTGAGCTACAATAGGCAATATTGTTAGTTGTAACTTGGCCACATTTTGATAAATACTTTTAAAGGCAGGCCTAGTTTTTGCAAGTTGGAATTAAGGACTTATAGACAGCGCTATGTAGGCTATGCGTGAGTAACTTGGCTTTTTTTTTACGTCGTAGACGTTTTTTATCTGATACACAATTTTTGTTCTGTAATGGCCTAAATCAGTTCCAACTCAAATTACCATGGTTACTACACAGATAAGGCCCCTTGTCTATAGAATACTCAAAGTGAGTACGTCAGACGTGGGCGGAGTCTGGTTTCGGAAGTAAATTCCCTATGACAGATGGAACGGGCTTCGGAGAATATCGACTATTTCTTGAAATCTGATTTATAGAATTAGCCGAAACATTCCTGGATTAGCCTGTGTGGTATAAGGACATAGAACATATATCGCATGTTCCAATTTTAATTTTTTAAAGTAATGGATTAATGATTGTAGTTCAACTTGCAGTCCACTTTAATAGACTGCATATCCAGTTCGCGACCAATAAGATATCATCTCGTCTGTCTGGACATTTTTGGCAGAATGGCAGTACTGCCACTGAAGACGAGCTAACAGTAGCTTGCTAAGTTGCGAAGCTCGCCCGACAAAGTCAGAAACTACGCAACGGTTAACCGCATAAAGCAATTCTAGCTTTTAGTCCTTCAAGCTAGCTAACGTTAGAAAAAAGTGTTTAAAAACGGAGCTGTGTGCTACTGCTGGCTAACGTTATATGACAACGTATGGAGACAATGCTGCTTGTCCGGAGGGAATTATGGGATGTCGGTTTTTAAACAGTGCCAGCGCTGGTATATTCACAAAAAAATACTAAAACGTAAAATATACTCGAAGATGGTCCAGAAAAACTACATATTTTGCGAACGAGCGTCATATTGAACAATCCAGGAAATTGATGGCAAGACATAATTACTAGAAATTATTTAAAAGTAAGCTTTAGTTAATGTCTACGCTCTAAATTAATGGGGAATTAACTTCCGAAACCAGTGTGACGTAGTCACTTGAGTACTCTATACACACCACTGTATAACCTCAGCTGCAACGCAGCCCCTAGGCTACTGTATACATAGAGGCTAGCTGTGTCGGTGCGCAGACGCAGTGAGCTAGCTGCACAACGACTTTCGGTAAATCTGGTCATGATCTGGTCACACTACACTAAAGCTGACCAAAATTTCTGACATGTCAGAAATTCATCCGATCGTCCGTCAGCTCGTCGTGATGTCCTTGGGGTAGTTGATTTGCATCTCTCTCCCTCTCACGCTGCACATCAAACGACGGCCCATCCTAGCTGAAATTCAGGGTGATTTGCTAAATTTGTCGGCGACAGCACAATCGGGTTAAAAACGGACTCAAATTGTGCAGTGTATGCCCGGCTTAATACAATTGTTGAGCTTTCCTCCATGATAATCGTGGGATTTATTATGACAGTTTTTTACGCAACAGGACTTTCCAACCATGACAGCAATAACGCGGCCGGTAACGATAAATTCGATGGATAGGCTATACTCCCAATATGGCGGCTGGTCCAATTGTGTAACGCTTGTGAGGTCATCTTTTCGAGCTCTATAGCCTAGTGATTTGAATGATGGTCGAGCCCGCTCCCATAAATCTAACTTTAGAGGTTAAAGCTATTTCATACCCCCTAATAATCTAAATGCCTCTATTGACAGCCTCCTTTTTGTCGACTCGTACAAATGGATGTTGAAATCTTATTGAAAAACCAAAGTAAAAGGATGTTTGATAATTTAACTAAAGAGAGGAAAGATGCTTTGAATAATCTGAGAACGGATTCGACCATTATTATTAAAAAGGCAGATACGGGTGGAGGAGTGATCATATGGGCAAAGTGGATTATGTTAAAGAATGCCGCCGACAATTGTCTAACGAAAACTCAAATCACAAACTCAAACGTGATCCCACCTCACAATTTCAAGAAACCATTAGGCTAAATCGGTTTTGAGGACATACTGTGAGTCTGGGGACATTCATAAAAATGAATTCGACTTCATGGTGTGAGGGGATGGGATCGGAAGACCAGACACGACTGTGAGGGGATCAAAAAGTTACCCACGAACCGTGGGAACCACAAGATGAAAGGGGAGATGATAGAACTCCGCAAACGGAGCAGAGAAATAAACAAACGGGGAAAAAACTCCCGGCATACAGCCAAAGAATAGTGACCCAGAAAAGTGGGCAAAGCTCGCAGACTCGAGCAGTAAAAGGGAGAAAAGAAAAGGAATGCCTCTAGCTCAATAATTACCAAAGAGCTAAAATAAAAGGCAAACGGAAACGAGGTGAACCCGAGGTACTATCTCAAACAGAGACAGGGAAAAGAAAACCAAGGAAGGAACTGAGTGAGAAGGAAAACAAAACTTTTTAACAGAAAGCAAACTCCTAAACTCACTAAGGCAAGTCCCACGTATACTTTTAGCAATTAGTCAAAGGACAAGTGGTCGCCTGAATCCGATTCGCTAGTTGCACGGGATGACGTGTTTCTATTTCCACTTTCTTGAGTGCGTGCTTGTACACTCCCATTCCCAAGATACAAGAGAGAAGATGGCTATGTTTTACACAAGATGCCTCCAAGACCTACCAAAGATTACCATCAGCGATGTACATCGGCTAGTACAAGCGGCAAGCTCAGCCCCGAGGAGCAAAAGGGAAAAATGGTTCAAGATGTATATATCTAGTTACATCAACTATGAAGGTAAGTTATACAACATTAGCTAGCGGGCAAGCTAGCTCTAGTTACTAACGTTAGCTAACTTTGACAACTTGACAGGCTATTTGATCCAGTGTAAAATGTTTTTATGATGTACGATTAAGTGTATGCATAACATGAATGATGGAAATTAAATGCCCCAACGCAAAGAGCTATGTGGACTGTAGCTACTTGAAAATGCAGAGTGGCACATTGAAATTAAAGCAGACTCACAGCTACTACTGGCAGGTGCAAGGCCAGCTCCTACTTACAGGGATGGGGTAAGTAAAGTACCCCCCCCCCCCTTCTCTCTATCTCTGTCTCTCTCAAACTCACTTACCCCCACCAACATCAAAGATAAGCCAGTCTTTGTCATAAATGACCCCCCCCCCCCCCCCCCCTCCCCCACACCTTAACCCAATCAGGGCTTGGATCCCCTCCCTGTCAAGGTATTTTTATGAGTGTACCGCAGAAAAATAATTTGAAGTCAGTTTTGGAGTGTTTGGTGAAGAAGTCATCCTTTTTGGTTCCTTGTGCGTTTCCTTTTGTTCCTGTTCAGCTGGAGGGTAAATAATATTGGCAATTTTTGGCTTATCTCTCTCTTTCTCTTTTTTCTAATTAATGTCTGGTTTAATGTCTTCCCTTTTGTGAATTATAAGTAGTCAGCCTACATTCCTTAGTGAATGTATGATTCCCAGTCATTATTCTAATTGACTGTTTTTCATTTAATAAAATTATTTAATCTCAAGACCTGATTTAGACTTTGTTTTGGCTTTTTGGTTGATCCACCAGGTTACTGTTCGACTTACCTATTAACGAATTTGGCGATTTAATTTATGATTGTCATTTTTAATAATAATTATTAAATTAAATCACGTAAAACTTATTTTGAATGTTAAGTGAGGGGTTCTAGCACGCAATATTGCTTGTGTTCAGTATTCAGAGTGCCGAACGTTTTAAGCAAGGGCATTGACTGTTGGAACCGCTGGATTCAGAAAATACACATTTTACCTTATCCTCACTTACCCGACAGGATATTCTCATACAACGCATCTACAGAGACTGCAAGGTGGCTACAACCATTAGGGAGAAGGGAGATTTTTATTTTTTTTATTTTTTACATGGCAGTTTAAAGATGGTTTTCTACCACTTTTTGGCATTTAGATTTCCCATAGACTGATATGCACTACATGTTTCTTTGAACAACCACTATACTGATACTTACCATTGATTCTTAACAAATATATTATCTTAAATGTGCATGTGTGTGTGGCCTCCTCTTAATGCTACCATGCCTTGAGCCAGGTGTGTAAAACAATGCAGAACTCTAAACTTTCCTTAGTTGTACCGTGTAACTGCCCATCTCTTCACCAGTGGTGGAGGAGCGGGTTTAAAGAGGCCATATACGTGTATACAATTTTTTGTTTGAAAATAATCACCTTTTTAAGGAAATAATGTAAAAGCTATGTCAACAAAAGGCTGTTTAATAAATCAATTCTGTGTCATGGTTATTGGCAGCCTCTGTTGTTTCTGCGGTTGTTATTTGATTTGGCGTCGTCTGACGCTCCATCTGACTTTTTTCCGTCTCCGTCCCGGTGTTTGGATCTCGCCCAGTCATTATTACCCACACCTGTGTTCGGTTTCCTGTCGGCTATATATTTTGTTTTCAGCTCTTTGGCTACAGAGCTTAGGTAACAGACTGTTTTTCTGTTTAAGTCTACACCTGTGTTGCTCGGGGTTTTCTTTTATTTTCTCTACCTCTCGTCTACGCTCTGTGCCTTAGAGCGTGAGGTACTTTTTTTTGTTATACTCGCTTCTTCGAGGTCACCTCCTTTTGAGGTTGATTTGTTTTGGCTTAGGTCGGGAAGTTTTTTCTCCCATTCCTTCGTTCTCCTTTCCCTGTTGCGGTTTCTATGCTTTGTGGCGTATCTCTCGAGGTACGCTTTTAGATTCCCTATTTAGATTTAGATTTGTCGCGTTTGATTCTCAGAACCTTACCTCGCCCCTCACATTCTGGTAAGCGATTGTTTAACACAAAACTATAGAACATTCATTAGAAACTATTTACAAGCACAGAATAAGCAAAAAGTGAAGTGAGTCCAGAGTTATTCATCGTCGAGTTGCCCATGCCTTTACCAGTGGTCCGTTCTGGTAGTTGACCAGGTAGCAAGCCACATTGAATAGCTCCTCAATGCTTCCACACACAGAAAGTGGTATGTCTTTGTCAAAAAGTTTGTTCTCTTTCACCTGATGCACCTCTCCACATGGACCCGCAGACATGCAATGGACTGAGTCTGCCTGACATCCTCCCTACTCATTTGGGTGTTTCTTGAGAGAAAGGCAGGCCGGTAAACCCTGCACGGAGCCAGATTGTCCACAAGGAACCCTTTGTCAACCATAATTGCCATGTCTGGTGTGAGAAGGTGTCGTGGTTTCCAAGCGACAAGAATTCTAAGTTTTCAGCTTACAGTCCCAATTTCTTCTAAGTTTTCCAATAAAGAGGATGAGGCAGAATCTTCAAGAATAATAGACTTTATTCCACAGACGCTCATAAAGCGTCATAATAACTTCTCTGCAGAGATGTTCAAATTACAGTCTCAGTTACAGCTCTTTTTATACATTGTTTTTAACACACAATCCTTCCCATTCTCGGAAAACCCATCCCATTTCTCCGCCCAACAGGTGTCTCTTCTCTCCACGCCACAATGGTTTCTCAGCCTCGCATCTTCTGGCTTCTTCCTGATTGGTTGGCACCAATTCTGCTGAGTTTGGGAAACCATGGTGGTTCCCACCTCTGTTTCCTCCCCCTGGAAAGCACCCAACCTCCCCTTTGACCTCACATACTTGGGCCGTTAAACCACTGTGGCACAACTGTCCGTTTCACAAAAAATAAAAATGAGCATATGTCATTGTGACCGTCTAACTATTCGTGCATGTCACTCCAACTACTTTGGCCTAAATATAACTCTATCATAGTTTATGAAAGTGCGCTTTACTCAGTGTGCTTCTACATTATTCAGTGCTCATACATTGTTTTCATATATTTTGATACATTCAATACATATCGTCACAGGTAATACAGTTCACAGGTGACCAATAGAATATTTCCAACAAATCCCCCCTTTGAGGCTTAATAAGCCTCACAATCACCATTCCATTATACATGTTAATTATGCAGTCCTGCGGGGGAGGGAGATAACCTCCTCTCCTGATCCCTCTAATATCTTTCCCATTATATCGCCTGGCTCACTATTCCCTCTGCCCTCATTCACTATGCATGGCTATCAGTCATAACCACTATGCATATGACTCTCGCTCACATGCAGGTGTCGCTTCTTCACTGCGCAGTCCAATAAATGTGTGCATCGTGAGATTATATGATAAGATAAATGTGTAACATGTTAGAGGTATACGTGTGGTTAGTTTGTACTGCTGGGATGCCATCCAGCTGGCCAGCCAAGGCATCCGCACTCAGTGACAAAGACAGTAGTACCACTCTGCCTTCCGCTTTACTCTGATGCAGGAACGATCCCCGGCTACCCACACAGTACAGCACCCGCAGTTTTGAAAGAGTATATGATAATACGATTAACAGACTGGTTAAATGTGAAATGTTCGTGTTCGTCTAGTGCGTTTTACATACATCAAGAAGATAGGGTTTTCTACCCCATGGGCATTGTAAGGCTATCTGCACGTGCTGGGGGTCATCTATAATCCAATCAGCTCCAACAAATTCAGGGTGTGCTGCATATATAGGTGCTAAAAATTGATTACGATAAGACATTATCTTTTCACACCTACAGTCGAATGGGAATCTTCCCCTAAACCTACATCTATTAAACCTATGCATTACCTTACTCCTTTTTTCTTGTACACCTCAGAGGTGCACCATCCGCCATATATGGGCATGAGCTCTGTTTAAAATGGGCATGAGCTCTGTTTAAAAACTTTTGATTATTCAGAACACAGACTTCACAATATTGAATATGATATTGATCCAGACAATCATTTTTTCCTCAACACAAATTGGCAGTGTAAATACTTCACAGAGGAACAATTTAAAAATAATGATATCACAAACCGGACATTATCAATAATACATTTTAATAGTAGGAGTCTCTGTAAGAATATCTCCAAAATCCAGGACTGTTTGACACAATATAACAAGAATTTCTCTGTTATAGCAGTTTCTGAGACTTGGCTAAATGAAGAACAAACTGCCATGGTCCAAATGAAAGGATATGATTTATTTACTGCAAACAGACTTAATAAAAGGGGTGGGGGTGTTGCACTGTATGTCAGGGCATCTTACCATAGTGAAATTGTTAAAAATATGACATTTGCAATAGATAATGTGATGGAATGTGTTACTGTTGAAATTAAATCAGAGAAATCAAAAAATATAATTATAGGTTGTGTATATAGAGCCCCGGATACCAACATTGATATGTTCAAGGATAAATTGTCAGAAATATACAACTCAATCAATAATAATAAGCTGATTTTTGTCTGTGGAGATTTTAATATGGACCTGTTGAATCCTCATGGACAAAAACAAACAAATAATTTTATAAATTCAATGTTTTGTATGGGATTGTATCCTTCAATCACACACCCGAGCAGGATAACAGTAGATACTGCTACGCTAATTGATAATATAATTCACCAATGCCACTGAGGGGAATATAACGAGGTTTACTCATAAATGATGTTAGTGATCACTTGCCTGTTTTTATTGCCTTCGATTACCGTATAAAAAAGAATGAGGAGATCGAAACCAGGAGATTCATAAGACGAGTAACAGAAAGTGCCATTGAATATCTTAGGGAGGATTTATTTAATCAGGATTGGAGTGAAATTTATGTTGAAAATGTAGATGAATCATATGAAACATTTATTTCTATATATAACTTCTATGATAAACATTGCCCTCTTGTGGCTGAAGTGGATAAAAACAAATATACAGAAAAGCCATGAATAACAAAGGGAATACAAAATGCTTGTAAAAAGAAAAATATGTTATATAAGAAATTTTTAAAATATAGAACAAAGGAAGCTGAAAGTAAATATAAGACATATAAAAATAAACTAACAAGTATTATGAGATATAGTAAAAAAATGCATTATAGTAATCTATTGGAAAAAAACAGGACTAACATCAAAAATACTTGGAGAGTTTTAAATTAAATCATTAAAAAGGACACAATAAAAAGATGCTACCCATATTACTTTATTTCTGACAATGATACTGTTATTAAGGAAAATAAATTGATAGCTGATAATTTCAACAAATATTTTGTTAACGTGGGGAAAAAATTTGCAAATTCCATTATATCACCAAGTAGTATAGATGGAGTAAATAGAAATATTATTAATATAAATACTCATTCAATGTACATTAGAGAAACGGATGAAAAATAAATAATTGAAATTGTACACAAATCAAAAAATAAAAAATCAACAGACTGGAATGGTTATGATATGTCTTTGATTAAAAAAATTATTGACTGTATTGTTAAACCACTAAATTACATCTGTAATCTGTCTCTGATGGCTGGAAAATTTCCCAAACAAATGAAAACAGCCAAAGTCATTCCACTATATAAATCTGGGGATAAACATGTTTTTTGAAATTATAGACCAATTTCATTGTTATCACAATTCTCAAAAATTTTAGAAAAAATATTTGTAAGAAGGTTAAATGATTTCATATCTAAACATAATATACTTTGTGAACAGCAATATGGATTCAGAAAAAACCGGACCACCTCTCTAGCACTAATAGATCTTGTTGAACAAATTACAAATGCTACCGAGAGAAATTAATATACAGTAGGAATATTTCTTGATTTACAAAAAGCGTTTGACACCATAGACCATAAAATATTACTATTGAAATTACAGAGGTATGGTATCAGAGGATTGGCTCATGATTGGTTAACCAGTTATTTGGAAGACAGGTATCAGTATGTTTCTATATTTACTTTGGCCCATTTGGCCCAATTTTCGCCTAGTTTTTACTAGTGTCAATTAAGTGCCAATATCTCAAAAACTATTCACTGCACATCCATGGTTGAAAGTTTCAATGAAAGAAGAGGCTTTTACCATTCAGAAATGTGGAACAGAATAAATGTATGTCAAAGTGGTCACATACAGTTTATACAAAATACACATAAGAATACAAAAAAAAGTACAAAACGCCTTGTGTTTTTATAGTTTATCACTGAATATCTCAACTTCAAAGTACTGGAGCAAGCCAGAATTGTTTATACTAGTGCAGTAATATGTTGTCCACTTGGGTATACAATTTGGTAAAGATATCTACAGGCTTTCCTTATGCATTGGTATTTTTACCAAAACGGGGCCCGGGTGTCCCAAAACGTTTCCAAACCTCGCCAAATATAAAACATGTGCATATCTTTCTGTCTAGGCATGTCAATCATCAGAAAACTTTATTTTTCTTTTAAAACATTTTTTGTAATACAGAATGTGAAGAAAATTAACCTACACATGTTTTGTATTTATGTGTATGAGGGTATTCTCTTACAAAGCATGCCCAAAAGTGCCCAAATACCTCTCCGAAAAGGATTACTTACCCTAATGTTATCCAACCAATCTGCTTTACATTTAAAATGGCACTGTACTTCAAAATTAGATTTACCAGAGCCCCATAAGCCAGCAGAATAACAGGTTTATCTATAACAAGCCTTCAACTTGACCTTTTACAGCAAAAGTAATGAATTATACATCACTATTTGGCAAACCTGTCTGTTACCACCTCCTATGACAGAGGTGTCAGGTGGGGGAGGGGTGTCTTCACTGTCCTCCCTGAAAAAGACAGATTCAAGTACATTACTAAGTAGAATCACTAAAAAATGAGAACACAAATTATCTCAAAAAGACATATGGCAAGTATTATATATATACGTATATACATTAAAAAATCTTACATCCACAGTACGTCTGATATTAGCTCCAACATAATTAGCAATCGTAGCTAACTAGGATTTATGAATTAGTTTGTCAGCTTGCACGAACTAAATTACATTATTATAATACTGTAATGTCTTGACTGAACCGTGAACTAAAGTACTAGCCCTTGTGTTGGTTGCTACACAAAGAAATTGCGAATGAACGCTACAACCCCCCTTAGCAGGTGCTCCTTAGCAGCCTGTGACAATAGAAGCTAACTAGCGAACTCCTGCGAGAATCCATTTATCACCAAACTAAAAATACTCTAGATAATAGCGCTCCATACTGTTGATGATTATGATGATGATGATGATGATGATTATAATAACAATAATAATAATAATTTGTATTATATATTTTTAAAAACACTTACATGTCCAGGCACGGGTCCATGCCAGAGTCATTGCTCTGCCAGAACACAGACTTCTTCGCCTCTGGGACACTTCTTCACCTCCAAAACCTGAGCAACCGTGAAATAAGCGCTCTTCTTTCCACCGTTGATTGCCACGTTCGCGTATAAATGTATAAAATAATCGTAAACTTTGAAGCAGCAAAGACCTCACCAGCGCAATTGCACCATACAGCTGCCCGTGTCTGCGTACAGAGAAAGACTGGTCTGTGACATTTTTTCAGCTCACAAAAAAAGCTACACATTGCTAAATACATCTGGATAGACTAAAAACGTAATTGTAACAGCAATTCAGTCCATCCCTTCCAGGATAAACTCAGTAAAAATGGCCACAGGCGTCATCTGATGCTGTCGACAGTCAGTTGCGCACAGCCGATTGCCCTATGGGCTGTCGTTACGCGTGGATACAGCGCCGTTCACAGTCGCTTGAATATGACATATTTTACTTCGTTTGAAAGGGCAGGAACCCCCGTAGAAGATAATCTACGTGTTTTACGTTAGATCATTCCTGTAGCAGTCTAGTAATGCTTTTACGCAACGGTAGTAACGTAGTACAAACGCAAATGCGATGGGTACGCACTGTGGAAATTGAGACTTTCCTGGATAATGGATAAATGGGTTACGAAAAAACGTTGAGGATTCTTCAGAAAAGGGTTATAACTGCATAACCAGGTATCGTATTTGGTTGCTTAAACATGTTTATCAAGAGAATTTGTAGAAAATAAAATGTATTTATACAAAACCGGAAGTATATCGGTTGTATGCATACTGAAGTGAGCACGGGAAAAAAACACCTAATGTTTATTTATACAACTTTTCAATAATATACAATTGTTCCTGAATCGGATCTTGATTTTTTAGCGTATTGAAATGGTACCAAGAGCTTTTGTGATATGCATTTTATTGCCTGTGACTGCGGCGAGGTGAAGGCTGTAAACAAATAAAAAAAGTGGGTTGGGCTATTAGCACCCTGCTGCTTTATGGCTCTGTAGTGTAACCTGAGAGCTGATAAGCATATAAACGAACGTGTTCGCAGGCTGTGACTGTTTTTAACAATTTTGCGTCGAAAGTTCCGTGTTTTATTAACGTTATAATTTAGAATTTAAGAGAAATATGAACACTATAAAAAATTGGGGCGCATGCGTCCCACCACTAGGGGGCCAAAGCCTATAGGGGTAATAATGCAAATTGTGGGGTGCCACAGGGTTCAGTACTTGGACCATTGCTGTTCATTTTGTATATAAATGACATATGTTTGGTGTTAAAGTCACTGAAGTGCATACTTTTTGCTGATGATACAACCATTTTTTGTAGTGGGCATCATCTCTTCACCTTGGCAAAACGAAATGCATAATATTTGGAAATCGGGCATCACATTTTCATAGAAATATTAGAATAAATGAAGTTGAAATTGATACAGTGCTAGAAACAAAATTTCTAGGAGTAAAAATTGATAATAAACTTAGCTGGAAATCACACATAAACCATGTTAAAGCCAAAATGTCTAAATCCATTGCAATATTGTATAAAGCTCAAGAGTTCTTATGTCAGAAATCACTGAACACACTATACTATTCACTCATAGTCCCATACATAACTTACTGTGTAGAGGTATGGGGAAACACTTATAAAACAAATACGAACTCTATTTTTTTATTACAAAAGAAAGTCATACGAATTGTAAGTAAAAAACCCTATAGTGAGCCTACTAATCCGTTATTTACTCAGCTAAACATACTTAAATTTATTGATTTAGTAGACTACATTACAATACAAACCATGTATAAAGCGAAAAATGGACAATTACCATTAAGTATCCAGGGGTTGTTTAAAATGAGGGACAGTCAATACAATTTGAGAGGAACATATATATTTGAAAAACCAAAGATACGAACAAATGTTAAAAATTATTGTCTGTCCGTAAGAGGGGTGACCCTGTGGAATAAATGTACTGAAAATTTTAGAACCTGCAGCACACTGATCAGGTTCAAAACAATGTATAAGAAAAATTTAATTATGCAATACACCATTGAAAAATAATGTAAGTATGTTAATGTCTTGTCTAGTAATAACATTAATGATAACATTAATAATTCATAAGTGTTTGTTTCTTGCCATGAACATGTTTTTGTGAATTTTATGTTTTCATGAGGTAAGAGGGGTAGGTGTAAATAAGCTTTAGCTTCAGCCTACACCCTTTTGGTATATAACACAGCATTTAAAATAATAACTTGTTATTGTGTTTTGTCTATTGTAAATGTACCAAATAAATACATTTCATTCATTCATTCATATGTTTTACACCGACCGGATATTCTGGTTCCAAATCGTGTCAGCGGCGGTGCATGTGTACGTATTATAAAAAGTGCAGACGGCAGGTCTAGTAGTGAACAGAATATCAGAATTTAACATCCTTAGTGTTTACAGAAATCTCCGTGAGGCAGTGGTCAATAACAATCCCCACCCATGCTGTGGCCAGAAACTGTACTTCCTTTACCGAAATACCCCTAAGTCCTTGGGTCTCCCTACTTCTATGAGTTGTGATCTTTACCTGCCACAGCTGGATATCAGGTTTGCCTTTTCTCCAGCTTGGCAACAATGGGCGAGACGGAATCTGCCACGCTCCTTTAAAGGGTAGTATTTGCTCAATGTCCCCTGCCACACGTCGAGCTCTCTCTTCAATGCACTGCGGCCACCAAACTAATATCTGTGTGTCAAGTAAATGGGCATTTCTACATCCTTTTGTCCCATATACACACTCTATGTGGTCCTTTTTACATCCTTTTATCCCAAAAATACACTCTATATCTAATTCACCCTCAGCCATGTCTGGGGCAGGTTTCCAGAGGCATCTAAACTAAGTATATATTCTGCTATATAGCGCAGTTTCCTAATTTATCTACTTTTTGATTAACTACAGCTCTCCGTTTGCCTGCTCCAGAAGTGACTAAAGTCCCTGAGATGCACAACCAAAAAACCTCCCACTCTTGTCTAGGAAGGAGAAAAGATTGCACCTCTCTTACACCTCTCAAGCCCTACTCTTTATCCATAATAGTCAGATTGTTCATAGGTAGGAGCTTGCACATTTTCAGGAACTTGCACATTTTCATATTTCGTCAGCTTGACTGTGGTTACTTCAGTTTTCACTTTCTGGTGTTTCACGAGCCTCAGACGATGCTCTTCCGCTGCCTCGTTCACTTTTACAACCAGTGTATATGCTCCCACAATTCTGGTGAGAAAAGATCTCAAAACAGGTAATAAACAACACAGCAGTATTGCCACACATATAAGTGTTACCATAATTATGGCACCTGCCTTTGCAAACCACGGTCCCCATTTTCCAAGGTAATTGTTCAACCAGTCCCAGATTTCATGTCCAAATCCTGCATTGTCTGTCACTTCTTGTCTCAGTCCCTTCAGCTTTATCATAGCCTTTGTGAATGTTCCATTAGGAGAAGTGTTATTCGGGATAAACGTACAACAGTGGTCTCCGAAAAGAATACACACTCCACCTCTCTCTGCCAGTAACCAGTCCAATGCTTGTCTATTTTGTCCAGTCATTTTGCTTGTAGCAGACAGCTGTTCTCCTAATGCTGTCAACACATCTTCCGTATAGTTAATAAATCTCTGCTGGTTATAGTATATGTTATTTATCCACTCCACGTTCTTGTTAGGGCTTACTCATAAAAGAACTGACTCAAACCCTGCTGCTATCTCATTTCTTGCCATGTACTCATTTGGAATTCCCCTGGGCTGTCCTATGGCATCTATCCATACTTGTGGGTCAGGCTCATAACTTCTCCTTACTCTCTGGGCCGCTTTAGGGAACATTACCACTACTGGGTCCATCAACATTATCCTAGCACATGTCCTTGTCCAATTGCACGGCAACAAATTATATACTCCTCCTCCGCACATCCAAAACATATCTGCTATTTTCTGATCCGCATACACTATATGTCTACAGTTCGGATGTAGCGTTCTGACCCCCGTGTCTGTCTCCGGTTCGCGCTGCGCTACGTGTGCGGGGTCCCTAGCATTACATGCCCATGTTAAGTGGCATTTCCCTCCAAATTCTCCCATTGGTACGGTTCCATTCTCTACCTTATAACATTCATATGAGGTGTTTAACAATTTGACACGTTTTAGATTTATCTGGGCTCCAGTTTTCCCTAAGAACAGGCCCCACATTTTGCAATTTGCATGTTTGTATCCTCCCCTTGAGGAACCTAATGCATCTAAACATTCTACGGGACATTGGGAAGTATTATATGCATCCGTTAAGTTTAGGTAATATTGTGAACACCACAGATAATTATATGGGTTTGGGATCACCGTATATGTAGGTCGTGCTTCTGCACACACTACACAATTTTCTTTAGTCTGCAACTTCGCTGTATATTCTGCCCATTTCCACCACCTGTGTACTCTCGCTCGCTTTAGAGAGTGGAGACTAGCAGGATCAGTTAACTTTACTGATTCAAGTTCTCTTTTCTGGATCTTTTTTGAGTGTTCTACCGCAACTTGATCCTCTGACATTATAAACATTATAAAAGATCCCACTAGCACTACTACTATAAATGCTAGTATACATCCTGCTACTTGTCCTCGCTTTTGTTCATCATTTATGTCTGTTAGTAATCCTAACAGGCACACTAATCCTAACCCTGTCATTACAAACAATATTCAGAATATGGGCCATCTTATTCTTGTTTTTACCGGATTTACATCGGGTTCACTCCTGTTCTCGGGTTTTATTGTATCGTTTACACTTGAATTATCTGTCGGATCACCACTGCCTTCTTCTCTTAATTCTAATAGTACAGGACTTTTAGTCGGAGTCGTCGGTGTCAATTTCGTCTCTAGGGGTAATGGGTCTGTCAGTTTCGTCTCTGGGTCTACTGTCTCCGTTTGTGGGGTGGAGGTCTGCCAATTCCAGGGTGACCAGGTCGCTGAAGTCCAATTGGCCAAACTCTCCTTCAGCTCCTCTATCAGTTCTGTCATGTTCAGTCCGTTCAAGTCCAGCCGCCCTACCCCCAAACCCCCAACGGTCACTGTCGGGCTAGCCAGTTGAGGTACAGTAGAAATCCTACTAGGCCCAGGCTGTTCATCCCTGTCCCATACTTCCCTATCCTCACTCTGTTGTATGTTGGATTCTGCCCCCTCCTGGTCCGGGGGGCGCCTATCATCACCTTCCTGAGCCTCACCTTGCTCATCTTCCTGTTCTCCTCCTACAGTTCTTGTACAATGGTTTAAATGATACCACAAGTTACTGCCCTCTACTTGCAGAGCTGTTGGTGATGTTCTGGTGATTCGGAAGGGACCCTCTCTCCTTTGCTCGTTCCACCGTCTCCGGAATTTCCTGACGTAGACCAAGTCACCAGGCCTCAAGTGGTGCCTTTCTTCTGGATTGTCTTGCTCATTAGCTCTTTCCTGTTCGAATATAGTCTGTATAGTGGTTAGTTGTTTCATGTACTCTAATACCTAATTCCAATACCCCCTGATGGGCCCCTTATTCTGGGTACTGGCATTGTTCATCCTGTTAACATCTCATGTGGGCAAAGATGAGTAATTCTGTTCTGTTGCATCCTGTATTTCATTAACGCCAGTGGTAATGCATCAATCCAATTTAACCCTGTGTCCTGACTGATCTTATTTATTTTAGCTTTCAGCATTCCATTGATGCGTTCTACCATCCCCTGTGACTGGGGATGATATACACATCCAAATCTTTGTTTTATTCTCAAGGTTTGCATTACCTGCTTTATTACATTGCCTACAAATGCAGGTCCATTATCTGAACTTATCATTACAGGTATGCCAAATCTAGGGATCACTTCATTGACCAGAAGTTTCACTACTGTTCCCATCCCCTGGTCTTTAGATGGTACTGCTTCCACCCATCTGCTGAATCTGTCTATTATCACCAACATATATCTTTTTCCTCTTACTTTCTTTAGCATATCTACATAATCCATCACCAAATGCTTGAACGGTCCCTCTGGAACTGGTATGTGCCCTATGGGTGCTGTTAGCCCCTTTCTAATATTATTCTGCACACATATTTCACATAAGCTTAACTGATAATCTACTGAATTCTGTAGATATGGTGACCAAAATCCTTCTCTTTTTATTGATCTCATCACTTCACCTCGCGCGCAATGATCCACCCCATGGGCTTCACTTATTAGTAGGGTTAGTAAGGGAGTTGGGGCTATTAATAGCCCTTCTGCACTTCTCCAGAAACCATCCTGTCCCTCCTTAGCCCCCCTTCTTTCCCATTCAGCTCTTTCATTCTCAGCAGCAGCTTGCTGCATGTCCTTGACATCCTCTAAAGTTGGAATTGAATGCACTACCTGTGCAGGTGCAATAATAGCAATTTTACATCCTGACGCTTGTTTAGCTATTTCATCTAATTTATTGTTTCCTTTAATTACAAAATCATTTCCTTTTTTATGCGCCTGACATTTTATTATAGCCAATTCTTCTGGTTTTAACATTGCTATTATTAGTTCTAGGATCTGCTCTTTGTGTTGTATGTCACTTCCATTACTCTTCAAGAATCCACGATTCTTCCATACTGCTCCAAACAAATGACATACACCATGTGCGTACGCTGAATCAGTATATATGTCAGCTTTTTGTCCTGTGTAATGGGGCGTGACGTGTGAGGTAGGAGGAGCCAAACGCAGCAAGGGGATTATTTAAGCCCTAGGGCCACTAATGCAGGAAACCCCGCAATTAAGGGAAGAGACAAGACAAGGAACACACACACCACAGCTACAGACCGGCTCACTGTTACAAACCAATGAGTAGAAGCACAAACGCCTGGTTTCACAACAAGAAACCCAAAACAAGGCGAAAGGGAACAAAGAACTACTACCCCATACTTCTACGAGCTAAGTAACTAATAAACGAGCCGGAAATAAACGCCCTGTCTCGGAAATGAGACGCATAAGAACAGGCGAGTAGCATAATGGCACAAACAAAACACAACAATAGGTACACATAAAACACACAACAAACAAAACCTGAAAACTAATGTGAATTAGTAAACGAGGAGGCGAAAAGGAACGGAGATATAACGTTCCAAGGCTATTCTCAGACTCGCAGTCAAACACAAACATGTCCACAACATCGCCAAATCTTCCCCAAAGGAAGACATGCACCGAAAGACGAAACAAAACCATAGTTCCTGTCTTATACTTAAAAAAATACGTTAAAGCAAAGGGTATGAATACTTATGTAAATGAAAAATTTTATTTTTTTATTTTTAATAAATTTGTAAAAATCTCAAAAAAACTTTTTTCACATTGTCATTATGGGGTGTTGTGTGTAGAATTTTGAGGGAAAAAATGAATTTAATCAATTTTGGAATAAGGCTGTAACAGAACAAAATGTGGAAAAAGTGAAGCGTTGTGAATACTTTCCGGATGCACTGTATGTGGCAATGAGGGCGAAAACTCTACTCCAGTCAGAGTGCCCACAAAGCAATTACCAATCAGATAACAGTCGACTTCCAAGGCGAGAGGATGGTGTTATCCCGGAACAGTTTGCAGTTTGTTCCCTATTCCAAGGTAATGAGATTGCGTGTGACCATTTCTTCCTGCATATCTCATCAGCTATGTCAGGGTAGTTCCTGCAGGGACTATAGGAATCACTCAGACAGTCAAAACACTTATCCGGCTGTATGGGCGGACAGTCACAGAAAACAGTTTTACACTGAACATTGTCTAATTGACCTAGCGCATTAGGGCCATTACCTATAATACACCTTCCAAACTTCATACTATGTTTAAGTACGACTGGACCGGGCATTCTCCATGACACCTGTGGCCATGCTAGGTAATCTTTCAGGAAAGAACAATCTGTAATGACTACTGGGGTACTCAAAAGTGACAGATTTAATGGCACAGAGAAGTCAGCTTCTTCCCACCGTTTTCCCATACCTGGGTGAGAACTCAGTCCCACCAAACATGTTGAGAGGTCGTTCTTCAGATTCTGCACCTGAAGAAGAGGGGCTGCTGTGGAATGAGGCATGTGAGAGCAAACATAACAAGACTGGTTAAAGTGCTGCTTTGCAGTCCACTCAGCATAACGCCACCAAGAGTTAGTAGCATAATGATGCTTCACAGTTCCTGGTGTCAGCCAAGCTTCATTCCCAGTGGTGACATACCTTTTAGGCCTTTTAGTCATTAAAACAGTACCGTTTAGTTCACTGGTGTTAATGGTGTAGAATGTTTCATGAACTAGGATAATGGGCAGAACAATGATGAGTGTAATGAGGCCTAGTAGCAATAGGCCTACCTCCAGGCTGCAGCCTAATCGGTGTCGGTTGTCGGTGTTCCTGCTGTGGTCTGGCATGTTGGGAGCAGATATTACCGTCACGTGCTCCTTGAAGTGGTGGTTCTCTGAGTTTTTAAACTCTGTGAGAACTTAGTTGTCCCTGCGCGTCGGTCGAGGTGGGTCTCTCACCCTTATCCCTCCTTTGGCGCTGGTGGAGCTCTTTTGCAGTGGCTGGCGTGGACCCAAGACGCACGGCCTTCCACTCGCACGGCTGTGGGCGTGGTGAGTAGTACCTGGAAAGGACCCCTCCACCTGGCCTGGTGCCACTTCTTCCTTCTGAAGTCTTTTATCACCACCCAGTCTCCTGGCTGCAGGTCATGTAGAGGCCCACTGGCTGGGTCTGGGAGAGCTGCTTTCACCTTTTGATGCACAGATCTCAGAACATTGGTTAGCTGAACACAGTAACTTACCATGCGAGTGTCAGCTAGCTCTTTGTCCAGCATCAGCCCTGGGGGGTGACATCCAGTCCTCATGGGCCGCCCTGTGATGACTTCATAGGGTGACAACCCTGTAGCAGCGTGGACCCTCCCTCGCATACCTGTAAGGACAATTGGCAGGGCCTGGAACCAATCCAGACCTGTCTCTGCCATCACTTTTGTTAACCGGTTCTTAATGGTTCCATTTGCCCTCTCTACCGCCCCTCCACTCTGAGGGTGGTAGCACAATGGAACTTCAACCTGATCCCCAATTGCTCAGTCACTTTGTCCACCACCTTGTTTAAAAAGTGTGAGCCTCTGTCTGAAGACAGCTTCCTCGGGATCCCCCACCTAGGAATAAGCTCTGTTAGTAGGGCTTTCGCCACTGCTGCAGCATCAGCTTTCCCTGTAGGAAAAACTTCAACCCACTTTGAAAACATGTCAACAAACACCAAACAATAATTCATACCCCTGCATGGGTTAAGTTCAATGAAGTCCATCATCAGGTACTCGAAAGGCTCCTGTGGAACCGGGTGGGCCGCATTTGGAACCTTCTGGCCCCTCCCAGCATTATTTACAACACAGATAACACACTTTTCACAAAAGTAGAAAATCCGCTTGTGTCCCAGTGTCTGGACATGATCCAGTCCATGAGTCAATTTATCATAATAGGGAAATAAAAAACGAGGTAAACAGGGTTTACCAGTAGGGCCTAGCCAGACCCCATCAGTGTAGGTGCCGTCCCGCTTCCATTTAGCCTTTTCCTGGGGTGTGGCCCCAGCTTGGCAGTCCTGTACAGAGGCCAATGGAGTGTCTGTGGGAAAAGCAGCCTGTGTGTGCAGACTGAGAGTCATGTGAGGGGGGGCAGAGGCCGCTGCTTTGGCTGCCTCGTCAGCATGAGCATTCCCTTGAGAGATAGCATCTGTCTGGTTTGTGTGAGCGGAGCACTTACAGATAGCAATGGCAGCAGGCAAAAGAATTGCCTGTAGGAGGCAGCTCACTAAGTGTCCATTCTGTATAGTTTTCCCTGTAGAGGTAAGGAAACCTCTATGCTGCCAAAGAGTTCCAAAGTCATGCACAACTCTAAAAGCATATCTGCTGTCAGTGAAAATATTTACAGTTTTACCTTCAGCCAAATGGCAAGAGCGAACAGTTCAGCTGCCTGTGCTGAGAGGTGTCCAGGAAGGCGGGCTCACTCCAGAACCTGATGATGTGTCACCACTGCATAGCCAACCTGACTGTCACCTGTGAGGGGACATCGACTGGCAGAACCGTCAACAAACATATCAAAGTCTGCATTTGAGAGAGGAGTGGTGGCGAGGTCAGGACGGGGGGAGAGAATTTGATCTAACACATGAACACAATTATGCGGCTCCCCATCCTCAGGTGTAGGTAAAAGAGTAGCGGGATTCAGAACATTGCATCGCTTGACTGTAACATTTGGCAAAGAGAGAAACACATGTTGATAGTGAAGCATTCGGGCTGGTGAGAAATGTGCCGTCTTTTGCTTTAACAGAATTTCTGCTACCGCATGAGGAACAAGGACAGTGAGAGGACGATAAGCAACAAGTGATGCAGATGCAGTTACCGCCAAAGCCGCTGCTGAAATGGAGCGCAAACAAGGAGGAAGGCCCCTAGAAACAGCATCAAGTCGCTGAGAATAGTACGCAACAGGCCTGTGTTTATCACCATGCTTTTGCAAAAGAACAGCAGACATGTAGCCGCCCTTCTCATCAACAGTCAAAAGAAAAGGTTTATTCATGTCAGGCAGGCCCAAAGTAGGAGAAGAGGCCAACTGTTGTTTCAACTTCTGAAAGGAAATTTCAGCAAGCTCTGTCCATGTGACATTATCATTAGCCGAAAGATCATGGCCATGTGCCAAGTCTTGCAAGGGCTGGGAATATTCAGCGTAATCAGAAATCCATTGCCTACAGTACCCTGTCATGCCTAGAAAAGACATTACCTGCTTTTTTTGTAACCGGTTTAGGGAGGTCAAGAATCGCTTGGATTCTGTCAGTTCCCAAAGACTTGCCTTCTGCAGAAATTGTGTGTAACCCAAATTGCAATTTCTCCTGTTTAACTTTGTGGCCCTGTGTGGCTAGGAATGTCAACAGTTCGAGTGAATCCTGAATACAGCTGTGCTCGTCTGGAGAGCAGACGAGGAGATCATCAACCTATTGAATCAAAGTACTTTGGCCTGAAGAAAACTGGAACTTTTCCAAGTTTTCCTGCAGCGCTGCTGAAAATACTGCTGGTGATTCAGCATACCCCTGGGGTAATCGAGACCAGGTATACCTTTTTGCCCTGAATGTAAAGGCAAACCAGTACTGGGAATTTACATCAACAGGAATACTAAAGAATGCATTCGCTAGATCGATCACAGAAAAATATTTAGCATTACCCGGGACCTGTGCAAGAATGGTAGTGGGATTAGGCACAATAGGAGCGGGCTGCTGAACGGCGCTGTTCACAGCTTGTAAATCTTGTACGAACCGCCAAGAACCATCAGGCTTTTTTTTTTACAGGCAAGATAGGAGTGTTGCATGGAGAGTCAGGACAGGGAACCACAACACCAGCTTCTAACAACGCATTAAATACGGGGACAATGCCGTCCTCGGCTTCTGGGCGTAGGGGATATTGACGTTTGCATGTCTGTATTCAGATTTAGGGGTTACTTGAAGTGGAGTAACTCCAGCTATGAGCCCCACATCATTTTGGGACGTTGCCCACAATTGAGAGGGAATTGCACTGAATCTCGGGTCTGACAAATGCAAATAGGCTTGAGTGTCACACAACAACTCATGAATGCTGCAGACAGCTGTCAGAGAGTTCGGAAACTGGTGCGCAGTGACACGCAGAGAGGGAGAATGTTTTGAAAATTCCCCTGTTTTTCCCCAGTCCGTGGTATCCAAACATAATTTCACCCATGGCCCTGTGTCCTCCCATTTTGCTCGCCCATCAACTTTTAATGACCAAAGTGGTAACGCATTTGGAGCCATATGGTAAAGGAACCCAGCAAACTCACCCTTGTCCGCATGCGTTTCCTCGTCCCCCACAAAACGTCATTGTCCAGGTAATCCAGTTTGACCCCCAGGATGTTGGAAAGTAACATTCCCTTGGGGTGCTGTGTCCCAATTGTCAGCATTACAGGAATACTTACAACCGCGAGCCCAATGTCCCTTTTTTCCACATTTTCGGCTTCATACTCAGAAGTAGCATCACCATTGTATGGATGGTTCGTAGACCAAGTTCCCCTTACGTTACCCCACCGTAACTTCAGTTTCTTAATCAGTACAGTTTGTAATTCACCTGCAGTTGGGTGACAAGTTCTTACCAGATTTCTCAAAGCTTCCATGAACTTGGCACCACCCACCTGGGTTGGATCCGGCAAATCTTCGCAGACAGCCTGTAACTCCGATACCTTCCAGGGCCGATATACCAGGACCGCCGGACCCTGGTCGTCTTGTCCTGCCCTGGGATTGGGGCATTCTAGCATAGGGTATGTCTCTGGCCCCCAGGATGAGTCCCGTCCCGGCACAGGTGCCGACGTCTTCGGGCCATACGTGGCACCTCCCCTGGTGTGCGACGGGGTAGGCATCTCTACCTCGTGCAGTTCGCCCTTGTGGGAAGTTACCTGTACTGTGGAATCTGGGCTTACAGAAGCTGCAGGTCTCGCTCTGGCCGCCGGCCCACTCGCAGATGGTTGTGCAGCAGCACTGGAATGCACTGCTTGGGGAGCAGTGGCTGAGGGATGTCCGTGAACTCCTGCCGCTTGCTGTGGGATATAAGCTGGAGGACACGCAGGACAGTCCAAGTCCAGGTTAATTTTGTGTATGCTTGCAAGCTGTGCTACATCGGGATACAAAGAGCCGCCGGAATGCACAACAGGAGATAGCACTGAATTACTTTGTTGGGATTTCTCCACAGTAATTTTATTTTTATCTTCTCCCTTGGTCTGTTTGTCCTGCCTTAATTTTGATTATTTTTCCCACAAATCTACTGCATCCCAGTTGGGTTGCCATTTAAATTTACGTTTACTATTTTTAACCTCATATGACCGCAGCCGCATTTTTAGGTTATCAATCTGATTTAGGCTAAAAGAGCCTTTTTCAGGGAAACCTAACTTTTGCCATTTAACACGCTGGTGTGTGGTTGCCGGACCATATTTTCATGCATTATTTTCATTGGACCCGTAAATTCAGTGTCCTGTTTCCTTGAATTTTTAGAACCCATTGTCGTGCGTTTGTCCCACAACCAAACTATGCCTTATTAATTTTTAAGGTTTAAATTTTTTCTTTTAATTAGGCCTATTTTAGTCAGAATCAGTTTCAGATTCTGCACTATCCTCTGGATAATTGTCCTCACTTTCAGGGTGAACGTTTAGCCTAACTTCTATTAATGCCATTTCCTTCTCTTTTAACCAATCACCTCTATCATATATATATATAACCATAATTAACTCCTCTGCAAAAATGCCTCTCCTGTACTGGTCCGTGTATATCATTTGCCTCTACTGACAATACATGATACCACATTACAAAAATGTTTCAGAGCTCATTACAAGAGAAAGAAAAAGAGAAATATTAGCCCATGGGTAGGAGAAGCATACAGCCTCCACAGTTTGAATCACTCCACAGAGTGACGGACCCGTCGGTCACTAATCAAACTTTTAAATTTGAGCGCAATACAGCCTCAAGTTACGTTTTGCTGTGGCGGCTCACCTGTGATTTCTCTTTCTATGGATTGATCACCCCAGACAGACGTCTTACTCTCCTCGGTCCGGTTGCCGCCGTCCTTCCTCTAGGTGACTGATTACAGTTACCTCTCTGTGAGAAGGTGGGTTGCGGTCTCGGGGTTTGAACTCCCGGCAGTGCGCACTGTCTAAGCCGTTCCGACTTGAGAGAAATCTGCGTAGGAGAAAACCAAGTTAGCAATCCTGCCGACTACGCCATATTGTCGTGGATTTTTCCCTTTCAACCCACAGTGAGCAAGTCTGTCCAAACAGAACCACAACAAAACCATGTAATAGAATAAGAAAAAGAATTTCAGTTTATTTGGAGATAAACTCAGAATGAGAGAGAGTCTTACCAGAATCTCTCTAACTTGAAAACAGAATCCAGAGGACATTTATACACAATCTATTATTGCTTTACTGATTTGCCACAAGGGGCGGTTTCTAAACATACAGAGGGTATCCATTTCTTGGTGTTTAATCTTTCGATAACCTCTAACCTTCAAACCAAGTAACGAAAACATCCATCTCACAGACTGCCTGTCTCTGCAGATTGTGAAGGAGAGACACAGTGGGAGCGAAACACAGCAGGCCTGCTTAAAGCCTACTCAGTGTTCCAATCCAAGGCGAAAATGGAACAAATAACTGCTACTCTATACTTCTACGAGCTAAGTAACTAAGTAGAAGCGAAACGCCCAATCTCCCTATGGGAAGACATGTACCGAAGGGCGAACAGAACTACAGTTCCGAACAGAATCGCCCAAAACTCCATATACGGAGAAAAGCACAAAAGGACGAAATAGAGCAGAGATCCACGGTCCCATACTTCTACGAGATAAGTAACTAAAGAGCCAGCAAGAAATAAGCCCTGCCTCAGCAATGAGACGTAAAAATAGGCGAGTAGCCCAAATGGTACGAATAACTCACAGCCAACAAAACACCACAGTACAAAACAATAAAGAAACAATCTCGAAGCCCCGAACGAAGGAAACGGGAGGCTTAAAGGGTAAGTTCGCTATTTTGGACCTTGGACCCTATTTGCGGTCCGTCTTCCATGAACCTGACCCATGAAGTCCATTTTTTCGCTGATCGGTCCAGTATTGAGTTCGGTACAGATTTCCTGTAGGCTCTCACTGGGCTACAATGGAAGTGAACGGGGCAACCAGAAATGTTCGATAAATGTGCTTTCATGTACAATAAATGAGACGGGAAGCTCAGGGTGTATTGTTACCGGTCTCAGTATGCTCTCCTGTGAAATGTATCTCAATCCGAACATTTTTACGTGCTTGGCATGGCTTGGAAGTAAGCATTTCTCTGTTGCTTGTTTTCGCTGCTCCCGCGGAGTACTATGTGTCGGGGGTAGGGGAGCGGGAAGGTGTGCCGGCCATTTACGAAACTATCTAGCTGAGCAGTCTGCGTTTGTTTACCTGCATCAACGTAGGCTACAATTTCCACAAAAAAACTTGGATGATGGATGACTATAATGATTACCAAGACGAAGAATTCGATTTTGACTTTGACGTTACTGGCTACAGATTTGAGCCAGAATACACGGACACGGAACTACAAGAGATGGATGATAAGAGAGCAAGAGAAGAGAGAGAGGCTGAAGTTGCGCAGGTAATGTTATCCGAAGTCGCTGCCGAGGCTAGACCAAGAATTTCGGGGGACTTTTGGTGTTCTTGCAAGAGGTGCAAGCAGATGCCCAGAGAGGAGGAAAGTTTGTGTTGTAGGGAGTGGGATCTGTTGCTACCGAATGCCATTGAAAACCTGGATGTATCCGTGGATGACACTGGATCATCTCCATTGATTACCATTACACTATGACTGCCAACAGATATGTGATAGATGAGAACTTTGGACAGGACACCATGCGTCAAGCATTTGTAAATAAAACATTATAGAATTGTAAAAAGTTATAGTTGATGAACGTTTCCGACAGTTTTGTTACAAGAAAACAACTTATGTCAAGCTTGGATTTTGTTAGTTGGTATTGAGTGCTGGGTCAGAGGACGCGCTCAAAAAAAATAAAAATGTTAGTAACGTTATAGCTAAATATAACTTACCTCCGCTCCGGTGCTTGATAGTGCTGCAGGTCCGACACGAGGAACAGCTGTGTTCTTTAGAAACCAGTGTTTTGCTTCTGATTTGCGGTTACAGAAATCAGTAGCGTCGAAATGCGCTCCACAAACTCGCGAGTCTGCCAAACGGAGTTGATTGACTGGAGTGTTTATGTCGATCCGTAAGACAACCAGCCAAAGTCTCAATCTTTCTGGGTCAGAGAACGACCGCATAGGGAAAATGGTTAAAAACCATAACAGGACCCCCCTTCTAAGGGGCGACCCAGGCGACCCCAGAAATAAACCTCTGCGGAAGTTCCTGAAGAGAGAAAAACCGAGAAAATACAACAATTTTTTTAATTTTATTTTAGAAGGGTAGGGAGGGTGGGACTAAGGGTGAGGGGGGTGTGGAACTAACAAGTGCCCGGCTACAAGCACCCTGGAGAAATCCTCAGCACCCTGGTTCCTGGCTACCTACCCAAAACCTCACTATGCCTATCTGTCTTCTTAAGGCGTGCCGGGCAAGAGGCGACTTTAAACGCCGAACTCAAGGGCATTTGGCCTACAGACTGAGACCAAATCCCTTGAAATGCGTACCCCTACCAGGGATAAAATCCCCACCCAGAGTTACCTCAAAAATAAGAAAGGCAAAATAACAAAGTAGTGGGCCGCAGGGAAACCAAACAAGGTAAACTGGCCCACTCGGCGCCTACCTACCAGGGTAGCTGGAAAACAAAAGAAAAACTAAAAACCAAGACACACACCATAAAGTTAGCCACTAAAACCCCTCTTAACAAAAACAAATTCCCCTAAAAAAGCTGCTGGCCCCGGTAATGGCTTCGAGATTCTGTAATGGGGCGTGACGTGTGAGGTAGGAGGAGTTAAACGCAGAAAGGGGATTCTTTAAGCCCTAGGGCCACTAAGGCGGGAAACCCCGCAATTAAGGGAAGAGACAAGACAAGGAACACACACACCACAGCTACAGACCGGCTCACTGTTACAAACCAATGAGTAGAAGCACAAACGCCTGGTTTCACAACAAGAAACCCAAACAAGGCGAAAGGGAACAAATAACTACTACCCCATACTTCTACGAGCTAAGTAACTAATAAACGAGCTGGAAATAAACGCCCTGTCTCGGAAATGAGACGCATAAGAACAGGCGAGTAGCATAATGGCACAAACAAAACACAACAATAGGTACACATAAAACACACAACAAACAAACGCTGAAAACTAATGCGAATTAGTAAACGAGGAGGTGAAAAGGAACAGAGATATAACGTTCCAAGGCTATTCTCAGACTCGCAGTCAAACACAAACATGTCCACAACATCGCCCAATCTTCCCCAAAGGAAGACATGCACCGAAAGATGAAACAGAACCATAGATCCGAACAAAATCGTCAAACTCCATGTACGGAGACAGGTACCAAAAGGAACAAACAGGACAGGCTGCACCGGACAGTTACCGGCTAAAAGACCAAAACGAGTTAGCAGAAAATAAACGCCTTGCCTCTCCATGCTGAGGAATATAACGAGGCGAACAGGAACAGAGATTTAACGTTCCATGGCTAGTTTAATAGGCTCGCAGTCAAATGCAGAAAACAAAGGGGTAAACGCCCGATCTCCCAGGGGGGAGAAACATTTTACAGGCGAGCCGACGGAGCACCGTCGTCCCATAACTTTACTATCCAAATTGACTAACGCAAGCTTAATTGAAAACACACGCCCTAGCCTCTCAGTAAAAGAATATGTAACGAGGCGAAGGAACAGAGAGCTAACGTTCCGAGGCTATTTTCGGAAACACGCAGACACACACAAACATGTCCACAACATCGCCCAAGCTCCATACGAGGAGAAACATACCCGGAGAACGAACAGAACAATAGTCCCGAACAAAATCGTCCCGCAGGTAAAAAAGGCGAACAGGACAGCTGCAACAACAGACCAACGCAAACTTAATCGAAAATAGCAAGCACTGCCTCTCAATATAATATAAAACCCTGACTCACAACAAAGGGGAACGTAGTCCACGAGAAGGAGACAAAACAGGGAACAAACGTACCGAAGCTACTAACTGGCTCACAGTAACACGGAAATGAGTAGAAGCAAAACGCCAGGTCTCTCAGTAAGCTTGTAGATCAGCCCTGAGTTTCATAAACTCCTTACTTTCAGGGACATATTCATGAGGTGTTCCTTCATGTGCCAATGGTATGTACTCTGTTGGATTTACCGTATCACATCTCGCTATGGTAATATATAGATAGACAGTCAACATATAATAATTATGTATTCTCGCTGGAGTTAGTACAAATTTACCTTGTTCAATCATTTCTGCCACTTTATGATGAGTATATATCGTTATTGGATATCCCATTGTTACTGATACCGCTTTCTCATAGGCCCACCACACTCCTGCTAAATCCTGATAGCAGGGTGGATTGTTAAGTTCTTATAAGGACCCAAGCGCAGACCACAGGTAGCAGGCAAAAACGTTGTTTATTCAGTCCGAGTTCAGAAGCCAGGTAATCAGAGGTAGAGACAGTACAAAATCAAAATCCAAAAGGGTAGTCAAAAAACGTAGCAAGAGTCAAAAAACCAGAAAAACACGGCAAACAAAACAAAAGGAAAAAGCAGGCTCGAAGTCGTACGAAAGGATGTCTCAGGAATCTCAAATAACAAAGGTTTACAATAAATCGGCACAATGAAATTTATCAACGTTCTGACAAAGAAACACTGCACACTGAGGGCTTATAAACACTGGGGAAGGATAAGACAAAGGAGGGTCAGGTGTGAGAGAGGGCGGGGTTACAAACAAGACAAAGGTGATAACAATGGGAATCGATAATACAATAATGGGGGAATGACAAAGACGTGGACCGGATTCACGAAAACACATTGAAGACAACACAGCCTGGATCAGAGGCAGACTCGTGCTCAGATTGGTAGGTGGAGTTACAGGCTAGAGACAGGTGCAGTCAATATGCGAAGGCAGCAGGAGTCAGGTAAAGCACACGAGAATGGAATGTTACAGCATAGAAGATATGTTAGTATCAATTAGAAAATAACTACAATACGGGGGTTAGTCTTGTTTAGTAACACATATACATTAGTCAATTTAGTAAGTGTAACCTAAACTAGATAACCACAAGTGCAATAAGTAATTGTTAATAGTATCTACAGTTTAATACAAAAGACTGAAGAAAGAATACGAGACACGAAGGAAGGCAGAAATCCCGTTTACTTCCGAAATCACCCAAATAGTGCCAGCACGATACAGGGGAGTGACAACTCGGAACACAGCACACAGACAGAGGGGATCTGAGGGAAATGTAAATAGTACAGGAACCAGGGCTATGGGAAATGAATATGAAAAATAATAAAGTTACAGAAAATAATACACAAATAACACAGAACCATAACAGTACCCCCCCCCTTAAGAAACGCCTCTTGGCGTTTTAACTGGAGGAGCTGGATGAGTCACATGAAAGTCCTTTAACAAGTCCTTATCCAATACAAATCGAGAAGGAATCCAGCACCTCTCCTCAGGACCGTACCCCTCCCAGTCCACCAGGTATTGGAGGCCACGGCCCCGACGACGTACGTCCAGAATCCTTCTAACGGTATATGCCTCGCCACCGTCAATGAGTCGGGGGGGTGGGGGGGGGGGGGGGTTCAGGGGCGGGGCACAATGGGTGGGTGATAACAGGTTTAAGCCTGGAGACGTGAAAGGTGGGGTGAACTCTTCGCATGGATGCCGGGAGCTTGAGGCGAACAGCAGTGGGACTGATGATACTAACAATAGGGAAGGGGCCAATGTTCTTCTTCGTTTGGGTAGGATCTTCTTTTTTTCCCACATCCCCAGGCTCGGGGCCGAGGGGCTATCCTTTTACCACCCCGAGCCTAGGGGGGGTTCACCCGGACTATATTTCGGGGCACACCTCCAGTAGCCACGTCACCGTGTCATCATCCAGAACCGACAGACCATGCATCCCATTGGGTGCCCGATAAATCGGGCAGTCCAGGATGACATGGTCTGCGGTTTGTTCCTCCGCGCCACACTCGCAGGCTGCGCAAGAAGCCAAGCCCCATCTGTGCATCGATGAGCGGAAGCGCCCAACGCCGGTCCGGAGGCGGTTAAGCCTCACCCATGCCAGTCTAGGCAGGTCCACCCCAATAGGGGGAAAACCGACGTCTGGGATGAAGTCACGGAGTCTAGAGTGATGAAGTCACAGAGTCTCCTCCGACTCCGTGCTCCAGATGTAATCTGCCCACCGTGCTGCACTGATGTTAAGATCACTGCATTGCTGCAGGAATTCCTGTGCGGCAGGCACAAATGGGTGTCTCGACTTAAGGCGCCGGGGAGGCTCAGCAATTACAGTGAGCCTTTCGTGGAGCAGATGGTTTGGCTCCACGGCCCGGCACGCGAGACGTGCTGTGGCTCCCGCGCGGCGAAGCCCAGCGGGCTGGATGCCTGCAAGAATGGGAAGATTGTCCACGGGAGTGGGACGCAGGCATCCTGTCACGATGCGCAAGGCTTCGTTGATGGGCGTATCGATGAGGCGGGTGTGGGCACTGCGACACCATACCGGTGCGCAGTACTCACTAGTCGAGTAAACAAGGGCCAGGGCTGCCGTACGCAATGTTCTTGCGTCGGCACCCCAGCCTGACCCGACTAGTCGCCTCATCAATGCCACACGAGATGTTAACTTCTTGCGCAGTGACTCAAGGTGTCGGCGAAACGTTGGCTCAGCGCAGCATGGCAGGGGTGTTCCGCCAATATATATTCGGAGCTCACGTTTAGCCTCCCTGTTGTTAAGATGGAAGGCCGCCAACACCGTCTTTGCCTCGCTGAGCTTCAACCTCCATTTCCAGAGGTATGCCACTAGTGTCTGCATGTCCTGGCTCAAAGTCCCCTCCAATGACTGGCAGTCTCGCGGAGTACACCAACGCGAAGTCATCCGCATAGGCATACTTCCGCGAGACTGTATCAGGCAAGTCATAAGTGTAGATATTATAGAGGAGGGGGGCCAGGACAGATCCCTGGGGGATGCCGTTCTTAACCTGCTTTGCTGTCCACTACCGGTGGTGAGGTTAAAGCTGCGATTTCGGACAAGCTCCAGGATCATACTGACCATGTGCCTGTCCGGCAGCAGGCGGAGCAGCTTGCAGGTGAGGCCGCGGTGCCATACGGTATCATAGGCAGCCTTCAGATCGACAAAAACGGCTCCGGCCTTCTTCTTGAACGAAAAGCTGTCCTCGATGTCTTGAGTCATCAAAGTGACTTGGTCTACGGTCGATCTCCCGCGTCGGAACCCGGCCTGCTCCTGAGGGAGCAGTGGGTCGACGATCGGTTCGACGCGGGCGTAGATAAGACGCTCGAGGATCTTGAAGGGGATGCAGAGCAAGGAGATGGGATGGTAGCTCTTAGGATCCCCTTCAGGCTTATTCGGCTTAGGGATCGTGACAACTAGGGCTCTTCTCCAGATTTTGGGGATCTTGAGTTGGCGCAAGCAGGAAGAGAGGAAAGCACTTAACCAGGACTTCAGGGCAGGTGCGGCATGGAGTATAAGCTCCGCGCAGATGGAATCAGGGCCATTTTTCACAAATTGTGATGCGATTTTATTTGCAGAAATGGGGCAGTGACGAGGGGAGTGTCTTGACCTGCCAATGTAGCGCGGAGCAAGCTTACATGAGTCCACTTTAAGGGGAATGTCTCTGGTGGTGAGCCAAACGCGTTGTCCGGGCTTGTAGTGGGGTGCCTTGGATCGCTTACGGTCAGCAGTCTCCTTCATGCGTGTGCTGGCCCGGAGCAGATTGCGACGTGTGATCCTCCAGGTACGAGCGCAGCGATGGATAAAGGCCTCGGCTGAAGGGACCCCCACCTCCTCCTTCTGACTGGGGAACAAGGGTGGCTGGTAACCTAGACAGCATTCAAAAGGGGATAGCTTGGAGGAGGAAGAGGTGTGACAATTAATAGCGTACTCTGCCCAAGGCAATTGGTGGCTCCATGATGTGGGGTTATTGGAGCATAGACAGCGGAGAACGGTCTCAATAACTTGATTGGCCCGCTCAGTCTGGCCATTGGACTGGGGATGAAAACCTGAAGAGAGACTAACTGATGACCCTAGAAGAGTGCAAAAGGCTTTCCAAAACCGTGCAGTGAATTGAGGACCTCTGTCAGAAACTATGTCAGTGGGGATGCCGTGGAGTCTGATGACGTGTTGTACAAGTAAAGATGAGGTTTCTTTGGCTGAGGGAAGTTTGGTGAGGGGAATGAAGTGAACTGCTTTAGAAAACCTATCAATTATGGTGAGAATAGTGGTGTTGTTGTTGGAGGGGGGTAAACCAGTGACAAAATCAAGTGCGATGTGTGACCAGGGACGGTGAGGGATAGGAAGTGGCTGTAATAAACCTGAAGGGGGTTGATGTGAAACCTTATTCTGGGCAGACTGAGCAGGCAGATACAAAGTTTGTGACGTCCACCTTCATGTCGGGCCACCAGAATCTTCGTCGTATGAATGTGAGGGTGTGGTTAATGCCAGGGTGACAGGCGAGTTGAGACGAATGACCCCACTGAAGGACTTGGGACCGGGCAGCTTCGGGCACAAAAAGGTGATTGGTGGGACAGCGACTGGGGCCAGCCTCCCCATTCTGCGCCGTCCGAACGATGTCTTCAATCTGGAGTTGGACCGCATTAATGAAAACATTCCTGGGGAGGATGGTGTCGGGAGAAGGATCCTTGGTAGGAGGGTCGAAACGGCGGGAAAGGGCATCGGGCTTGGTATTCTTGGGCGGTAGGCAAGAGTAAAATTGAATCTGGAAAAAAAAAGTGACCATCTAGCTTGTCTCGAGTTCAGCCTCTTGGCAGTCTGGAGGTACTCCAAGTTCTTGTGGTCAGTCCAGACTAAAAAAAGGTACTTGAGCGCCCTCCAGCTAATGCCTCCACTCCTCCAAAGCCAGTTTGACAGCAAGTAACTCCCGGTTACCTATGTCGTAATTCTGCTCAGTAGGAGTCAAGCGGTGGGAGTAAAACGCACACGGATGGATCTTGTTATCCTTAGGAGATCGCTGTGATAGAATGGCCCCCACTCCGATGTTAGAAGCGTCTACTTCCACAATGAATTGCGCAGATGGATCAGGATGGATGAGGATGGGGGCTGTGGTAAAGTGCTGTTTGAGAGCGCTGAAAGCTTGCTCAGCCTTGGGATTCCAATCAAACCTGACCTTGACCAATGTGAGAGCAGTGAGGGGGGTGGCCAGGGAGCTGTAGTTACGAATGAATCTTCGATAAAAGTTGGCAAAGCCCAGAAAACATTGTAACTCTTTACGAGTCTCTGGTCGGGGCACTCCGTGACAGCCTTGATCTTCTGCGGATCCATTTCCAGGCTCCCGGCCGAAATTATGTCTTGGTGCAATGGAACTCGCACTTCTCAGCTTTAACAAACAGTCTATTCTCCAGCAACCGCTGGATGACCCTTCGAACGTGCTCCGTGTGTTCAACGAGGGAATTGGAGTAGATGAGAATATCGTCCAGGTAAACAAAGACAAACTGATTGATCATGTCACGGAGTATGTCATTAACCAGGGTTTGAAACACTGCCGGAGCATTCGTGAGCCCGAATGGCATCACCAGGTATTCCCAGTGTCCAGTGGGAGTGTTTAAAAGCAGTCTTCCACTCATCCCCCTCTCGGACGCGCACCAGGTGGTAGGCATTGCGAAGATCCAACTTCGTAAAAACAGTAGCATCCTGTAGAAGCTCGAATGCAGACATCATGAGGGGGAGAGGGTACCTGTTCTTGACAGTGATGTCATTCAGGGAGCGATAGTCAATGCAGGGGCGAAGTGACCCATCCTTCTTTCCCACAAAGAAGAACCCTGCACCAGCAGGTGATGATGATGGGCGGATAATGCCAGCTGCCAGTGACTCTCCGAGGTACTTCTCCATAGCTTCGGTCTCAGGGCGGGACAGTGAGAACAGTCGCCCCCTGGGAGGAGTGGTTCCGGGCCTCAGGTTGATGGCGCAGTCATAAGCGCGATGAGGAGGCAGGGAGGTTGCTCGGGATTTACAGAAGACCTCTCCTAGGTCCAGGTACTCGGGAGGAATGTTCTTCAGGTCGGATGGTTTCTTGGAAGGGGGGCTCGGGACAGGAGAGTGGGCCTTTAGAAGACAGTGAGCAGCACAGAATGGGCTCCAGCCCAAAACCTCATGTCTTCTCCACTCCATTTCGGGATTGTGCTTAGACAGCCAGGGATGTCCAAGGATAATGGGCGAGTCGGGAGAATCGATGATGTGGAGCCAAAGCTCTTCTTGATGGTTGCCAGAGATGAGGAGTTTGATGGTTTCACTGGAATGTGTAATGTTCGCCAGTGTCTGGCCGTTGAGCGAGTTAGCCACCAGGGGGCGTGAAAGTCTGGACATAGCAATCCCCCATCTGGCAGCTGCTCCTGTGTCCAAGAAGTTCTCCTCAGCTCCGGAGTCGATGAGGTGGAGGTTTTCCTAATCTTGTTCCCCCACTCAAGTGTCACAGGAAGGCAGGTGCGGTTCTTCGAGGAGGATTCGACCGGTATCACGCCCACTAGTGCTCCTCGACACACTAGTGGGCGTTAGCTTTTACCGGACAATCTGAAATGAAATGTCCGGGTTGACCGCAGTAGAGGCAGGACCTGGTGTTCATACGTCGGTCTCTCTCCTGTCTGGTCAAGCGAGCACGAGCCACTTGCATTGGCTCTGATTCCGACACTTGAGCAGGAAGTGATCTAGAGGAAGTGGACGGAAAGGTTCTGGTCCTGCTTCCCTCAGCCACAGTTCTGGAAAACACCCCTGACCCCCGGAGGCGCTGACGATCCTGCAGCCGAGCGTCCACAGGTATGGCCATGGAGATGAGGCCATCGAGATCCCCAGGTAGGTCACGGGTGAGGACCTCATCCTTGACCTGATCCGACAGGCCATTGAGGAAAGTATCGAACAATGCTTTCTTCTCCCACCCGCTGGAGGTGGCCAACGTCTGGAAGTCGATCGCATAATCCGACACCGATTTTCTCCCTTGGCGCATCTGGAGCAGCTCACGGGCAGCCTCGTGACCATGCTTGGACCTGTCGAACACCCTCCTCATCTCAGTGGTAAACAGGGTCGAAGTCTGGCAGCAGGGAAGCCCTGCCTCCCATGCAGTCGTTCCCCACTTCTTAGCACATCCAGTTAGTTGAGTGATGATGTAAGCCACTCTGGATTGCTCAGTGGGGAAGGTGGAAGGCTGCAGCTGGAAGACTAGCTGGCACTGTACCAAGAAGAATTGGCAACCTCCAGGCTCACCGGTGTCGTGGATTTTTCCCATTCAACCCACAGTGAGCAAGTCTGTCCAAACAGAACCACAACAACACGTATGTAATAGAATAAGAAAAAGAATTTCAGTTTATTGGAGATAAACTTAGAAATGAGAGAGAGTCTCATCAGAATCTCTCTGACTTAGAAACGGCATACAGAGGAGATTTATACACAATATCGTTGCTTTACTGATTTGCCACAAGGGGCGGTTTCTAAACATACAGAGACAAGGGTATCCAATTCTTGGTGTTTTGTCTTTCTATAACCTTCAAAACAAGTAACGAAAACATCTGCCTGTCTCTGCAGATTGTGAAGGAGAGACACAGAGGGAGTGAACCATGACCTACTCAGTGTTCACAAAGAATACATTATTTAATTACTTAACTCAATATATAATTGATCTATTATATTAAATGCTTAATGATAATAATGTGATTGTCTCTATGTTAATACACACATATTGTAAAACAGAAAATTCCTTCACATTTCCCTCCTTTTATCATTTCATGATAACTAACAGTTTTCTGTTACAATCTACCTAATGTACTCAATCAATTAGTAAGTGATTAATTTTAATAACATCATAAATGATTACATGATTATACAGACCAAATACAATAATTTTGTGTGGATATGTACAATACTCCAATAATCCAGGGGGAATTGAAAAACCGGCAGACTCAGGACTTATATGGGACAAAACTAGCACAGAGCCAGAAAACCCAATCAGTTCCGGAAAAAATAATTCCTCCGATCCCTCTTAAGGCAATCAAGCGTCGCTTCCGGATATTAGCAATTATCGCACATCATCCATATCTGATTAATAACAAGAATCAACATAGGAAAAAATAAAAATATAAAAAATTAAAATGAAATCATAGTGAATATAGTAACAGGATAGAATATAATTGAATATAAAAATAATTTTCACTATAATGTACTACTGATTATTTAACATATAAAATTATTACCATCAAGAGAAAGTCTGAAAGAAAAGAAAGATAAAAAATAAAAACCCATCATGTAATGGAGACTTTTCACAACTCCTGGAATGTCAAGCTTTTATCTCTTCACATTACAACACTGTCTGTCTTCCCACCAACCATGTGACAGGGTGGGTACATAATTCAGGCCTATACTTTATATAGGGTCGTCAGTAAACTCAGGAAGTTGTCGGAGAAGGAATACATTATCTTGTTCACGATCAGGAACATATTGCTGTAAGTACTGACCTATGGCAGCTTGAGTCAGGAATCACATATGTGGCAATGAGGGCGCAAACTCTACTCCAGTCAGGGGGGAGAGCAGAGTGCCCACAAAGCAATTACCAATCAGATAACAGCCGGCTCCCAAGGCGAGAGGATGGTGTTATCCCGGAACAGTTTGCAGTTTGCTTCCTATTCCAAGGTAATGAGATTGCGTGTGACCAGTTCTTCCTACATATCTCATCAGCCATGTCAGGGTAGTCTCTGCAAGGACTATAGGAATCACTCAGACAGTCAAAACACTTATCAGGATGCATGGGCGGACAGTCACAGAAAACAGTTTTACACTGAACATTGTCTAATTGACCTAGTGCATTAGAGCCATTACCTATAATACACATTGCAAACTTCATACTATGTTTAAGTATGACTGGACCGGGCATTTTCCATGACACCTGTGGCCATGCTAGGTAATCTTTCAGGAAAGAACAATTTGTATTGACTACTGGAGTACTCAAAAGTGACAGATTTAATGGCACAGAGAAATCAGCTTTATCCCACCGTATTCCCACACCTGGGTGAGAACTCAGTCCCACCAAACACGTTGAGAGGTCGTTCTTCAGATTCTGCACCTGAAGAAGAGGGCCTGCTGTGGAATGAGGCATGTGAGAGCAAACATAACAAGACCGGTTAAAGTGCTGTTTTGCAGTCCACTCAGCATAACGCCACCAAGAATTAGTAGCATAATGATGCTTCACAGTTCCTGGTGTCAGCCAAGCTTCATTCCCAGTGGTGACATACCTTTTAGGCCTTTTAGTCATTACAACAGTACCGTTTGGTTCACTGGTGTTAATGGTGTAGAATGTCTCATGAATCAGGATAATGGGCAGAACTGTGATGAGTGTAATGAGGCCTAGTATCAATAGGCCTACCTTCAGGCTGCAGCCTAATCTTCTCAAAGGGTTGTACCCCTCGGTGTTCCTGCTGTCGTCTGGCATGTTGGGAGCAGATATTACTGTCACGTGCTCCTTGAAGTGGTGGTTCTCTGAGTTTTTAAACTCCGTGAGAACTTACTCGTCCCTGCGCATCGGTCGAGGTGGGTCTCTCACCCTTATCCCTCCTTTGGCGCTGGTGGAGCTCTTTTGCAGTGGCTGGCGTGGACCCAAGAAGCACGGCCCTCCACTCGCACGGCTGTGGGCGTGGTGAGTAGTATCTGGAAAGGACCCCTCCACCTGGCCTGGTGCCACTTCTTCCTTCTGAAGTCTTTTATCACCACCCAGTCTCCTGGCTGCAGGTCATGTAGAGGCCGCTGGCTGGATCTGGGAGAGCTGCTTTCACCTGTTGATGCACAGATCTCAGAACATTAGTTAGCTGAACACAGTAACTCACCATGCGAGTGTCAGCTAGCTCCTTGTCCAGCATCAGCCCTGGGGGGTGACATCCAGTCCTCATGGGCCGCCCTGTGATGACTTCATAGGGCGACAACCCTGTAGCAGCGTGGACCCTCCCCCGCATACCTGTAAGGACAATTGGCAGGGCCTGGACCCAATCCAGACCTGTCTCTGCCATCACTTTAGTTAACCGGTTCTTAATGGTTCCATTTGCCCTCTCTACCGCCCCTCCACTCTGAGGGTGGTAAGCACAATGGAACTTCAACCTGATCCCCAATTGCTCGGTAACTTTGTCCAACACCTTATTTAAAAAGTGTGAGCCTCTGTCTGAAGACAGCTTCCTCGGGATCCCCCACCTAGGAATAAGCTCTGTTAGTAGGGCTTTCGCCACTGCTGCAGCATCAGCTTTCCCTGTAGGAAAAACTTCAACCCACTTTGAAAACATGTCAACAAACACCAAACAATATTTCTTACCCCTGCATGGGTTAAGTTCAATGAAGTCCATCATCAGGTACTTGAAAGGCTCCTGTGGAGCCGGGTGGGCCGCATTTGGAACCTTCTCGCCCCTCCCAGCATTATTTACAACACAGATAACACACTTTTCACAAAAGTTTTTTGCATAAGTAGAAAATCCGCTTGTGTCCCAGTGTCTGGACATCAAAGATATCATCCCTCCTTTTGACACATGATCCAGTCCATGAGTCAATTTAGCATAATAGGGAAATAAAAAACGAGATAAACAGGGTTTACCAGTAGGGCCTAGCCAGACCCCATCAGTGTAGGTGCCGTCTCGCTTCCATTTGGCCTTTTCCTGGGGTGTGGCCCCAGCTTGGCAGTCCTGTACAGAGGCCATTGGAGTGTCTGTGGGAACAGCAGCCTGTGTGAGCAGACTGAGAGTTGTGTGAGGGGGGGCGATTGCAGCTGTCTTGGCAGCCAAGTCCGCCTGTTCATTACCTTGAGAGATAGCATCAGTATGGTTTGTGTGAGCGGAGCATTTACATATAGCAATGGCAGCAGGCAAAATAATTGCCTGTAGGAGGCAGCTCACTAAGTGTCCATTCTGTATAGTTTTCCCTGTAGAGGTAAGGAAGCCTCTATGCTGCCAAAGAGTTCCAAAGTCGTGCACAACTCCAAAAGCATATCTGCTGTCAGTGAAAATATTTACAGTTTTACCTTCAGCCAAATGGCAAGCGCGTGTAATAGCGAACAGTTCAGCTGCCTGTGCTGAGAGATGTCCAGGAAGGCGGGCTGACTCCAGAACCTGGTGTTGTGTCACTACTGCATAGCCAACCTGACTGTCACCTGTGAGGGGACATCGACTGGCAGAACCGTCAACAAACATATCAAAGTCTGCATTTGAGAGGGGAGTGGTGGCGAGGTCAGGACGGGGGGAGAGAATTTGATCTAACACATGAACACAATTATGTGGCTCCCCATCCTCAGGTGTAGGTAAAACAGTAGCGGGATTCAGAACATTGCATCGCTTGACTGTAACATTTGGCAAAGAGAGCAACACATGTTGATAGTGAAGCATTCGAGCTGGTGAGAAATGTGCCGTTTTTTGTTTTAACAGAATTTCTGCTACCGCATGCGCTTTGATCCTTCGAGCCTCCCTCTCTCGGGCGCAGCTCCAGGCTGGACCCCTTTCCACTGAGTTCCTTCCACCCGACTCCTCGGAGTGAAGGACCCTCAGCCTCTCTGCTTCCCAGGCGTTTCCTTTTCAGAAACCCTGATCACAGAAAGCACTGCTCGCTTACTAACGCATTCGGTTTCAGCTTACAGTGGCCTGACTGTACATTGAGCCGAGCGCAGCGGCCAAGGGCTCCACTTCAGGGACGCCACACATGGTCTTACTGCTCTATGCGACCCGACCGGCCGGTGACCCAGTCGATAGCGATCCCCAGCCCAGCGTCTAAACACCGAGCCCCGTAGTGGTAACCAGCCACCCGGTTGGGAACCGACGGTCTGATCCCTATCCCACCTTGCTATGGGTATAGAAACTTTGACCGTTTTCACCAGCCTTGCCTGTTCACAGAGGTCGTCTCTTACGCCCCTCTGCTAGGTGTGGACTGTCATCCACGTACCACGCAGTGCCTGCATACTTACATGCGACAACTACGCCGACTAGACGGTACCACGGCAGTATGTCAATTCATACTTCATCAAACACGGGGGCCTTCAGTCTTCTCCCCAGCACTATATGTCTTTTTAACGTGCCCTCGGAACTTTGCAATTCCGCCGCCGCCTGTTGTTCCCTAGGTTCGGGGGGCCTAATCCCCTGCCTAAGGAACAAGGACAGTGTGAGGACGATAAGCAACAAGTGATGCAGATGCAGTTACCGCCAAAGCCGCTGCTGAAATGGAGCGCAAACAAAGAGGAAGGCCCCTAGAAACAGCATCAAGTCGCTGAGAATAGTACGCCACAGGCCTGTGCTTATCACCGTGCTTTTGCAAAAGAACAGCAGACATGCAGCCGCCCTTCTCATCAACAGTCAAAAGAAAAGGTTTAATCATGTCAGGCAGGCCCAAAGTAGGAGAGGAGGCCAATTGTTGTTTCAACTTCTGAAAGGAAATTTCAGCAAGCTTTGTCCATGTGACATTATCATTAGCCGCTAGATCATGGCCATGTGCCAAATCTTGCAAGGGTTGGGAGATTTCAGCGTAATCAGAAATCCATTGCCTACAGTACCCTGTCATGCCTAGAAAAGACATTACCTGCTTTTTTGTAACCGGTTTAGGGAGGTCAAGAATCGCTTGGATTCTGTCAGTTCCCAAAGATTTGCCTTCTGCAGAAATAGCGTGTCCTAAGTAGGTAACAGTATTTAATGCAAATTGCAGTTTCTCCTGTTTAACTTTGTGGCCCTCTGTGGCTAGGAATGTCAACAGTTCAAGTGAATCCTGAATACAGCTGTGCTCGTCTGGAGAGCAGACGAGGAGATCATCAACGTATTGAATCAAAGTACTTTGGCCTGAAGAAAACTGGAATTGTTCCAAGTCTTCCTGCAGCGCTGCTGAAAAAACTGCTGGTGATTCAGCATACCCCTGGGGTAATCGAGACCAGGTATACCTTTTTGCCCTGAATGTAAAGGCAAACCAGTACTGGGAATTTACATCAACAGGAATACTAAAGAATGCATTCGCTAGATCGATCACAGAAAAATATTTAGCATTACCCGGGACCTGTGCAAGAATGGTCGCGGGGTTCGGCACAACGGGAGCGCGCTGTTGAACGGCGCTGTTCACAGCTCGTAAATCTTGTACGAACCGCCAAGACCCATCAGGCTTTTTTACAGGCAAGATAGGAGTGTTGCATGGAGTCAGGACAGGGAACCACAACACCAGCTTCTAACAACGCATTAAATACGGGGACAATGCCGTTTTCGGCTTCTGGGCGTAGGGGATATTGACGTTTGCATGGTCTGTATTCAGATTTAGGGGTTACTTGAAGTGGAGTAACTCCAGCTATGAGCCCCACATCATTTTGGGACGTTGCCCACATTTGAGAGGGAATTGCACTGAATCTCGGGTCTGACAAATGCAAGTAGGCTTGGGTGTCACACAACAACTCATGAATGCTGCAGACAGCGGTCAGAGAGTTCGGAAACTGGTGCGCAGTGACACGCAGAGAGGGAGAATATTTTGAAAATTCCCCTGTCTTTTCCCAGTCCGTGGTGTCCAAACATAATTTCACCCATGGCCCTGTGTCCTCCCATTTTTTATTTGAGGCTTTGCACAGTGAAACATGGGGTGCACTTCCCGCTATGGAATAGAATTGATGCTGTGCTGAGCTCAATTCTACAGACAATGCACAGAAATCGCGACCAACCAAAAACAATGTCGAAATTAATTTACAATCACCGTACCAATTCTTCTCAAATTCCCAATCTCTACCTCGACTAAAATGTGCTGTTACATGTAGTTGTAATTCTGTCAGTCTGTCGCCAGTGCCTGTCCACTCAGTTCTGGCCATTTGTATGGCTTTAGCTGTGACTGAGGATCTGTCCAGATCCCAAGCATAGTAAAACATTTCTAGAGTTTCCGCCATAGCAGCTCTGTCAATAGTTAAACCGTCATCAGTACACTGCACACTCAGACCCAATTTGCACATTAAGTCTCTGCCAAGCAGGTTTGCCGGACATACAGGGGAGAACAAGAACGCATGTTTCAAAGTAATATTTGAGCCCGTATTGAAATCTTGCACCAGTAATGGAGCTGTAAATTTCTCTGTCGTGGTATTTCCACCAGCATCTTGGCTGAGCATGGTTTTACCACTAAAAAGAGGAGGTTTTGAATCCCATGATTTAGCTGCTATTACAGACCGACCAGCTCCCGTATCCACAATGAAGTCTAATGCTCGCCCATCAACTTTTAATGACCAAAGTGGTAACGCATTTGGAGCCGTATGGTAAAGGAACCCAGCGAACTCACCCATGTCCGCATGCGTTTCCTCGTCTCCCACAAAACGTCATTGTCCAGGTAATCCAGTTTGACCCCCAGGATGTTGGAAAGTAACATTCCCGTGGGGTGCTGTGTCCCAATTATCAGCATTACCGGAAAATTTACAACCGCGAGCCCAATGTCCCTTTTTTCCGCATTTTCGGCAAACATCATAATCCACCATGGTAGTGGGTCCCATGGAGTTGGGTCTCTGTCTGTTCCCTTGATTCCGTCCTCCACGTCTGCCGCGGCCTCTCCTTTGCTGCTGCTGTCCACCGGCACCGTCTCGGTTCCCCTGGTAGGAATCGAGCTGGGCCAGCTGCAGCTGAGAGGTCATCTTGTCGCTCTTCTTTTTGTCTTTGTGTTGCTTGTCGCGGTCCTGTTCTTCGCAGTGAACAGCATAACGGAGAACGTCCTTAAGTCTCCGAGTCTGCCAGCCAACACAGGAGGTCTTAATAGCGGTTGCAAGGTGTTTATCCAATCCATCCAGGAAACAGTGGGTTAGCTGAGTCTCGTACGGAGTAAGAGTCTCGCTGTTTTCCGGTTTGTCCATCCCACTGTGTGCGTCGTACTTCTCTGAAAGTCTCTCAAGAAAATCATTAACAGTTTCACCAGGCTTTTGTTTAACCTGTCTAACTGCTTCCCAGTTCAGACGAACAGGGAATTCGGTTTCCAAAGTCTTAATTTGTTCCATATACTCAGAAGTAGCACCATCATTGTATGGATGGTAGGCATCTCTACCTCGTTCAGTTCGCCCTTATGGGAAGTTACCTGTACTGTGGAATCTGGGCCTACTGAAGCTGCAGGTCTCGCTCTGGTCGCCGGCCCACTCGCAGATGGTTGTGCAGCAGCACTGGAATGCACTGCCTGGAGAGCAGGGGCTGAGGGATGTCCGTGAGCTCCTGCCGCTTGCTGTGGAACATAAGCTGGAGGACACGCAGGACAGTCCAAGTCCAGGTTAATTTTGTGTACGCTTGCAAGCTGTGCTACATTGGGATACAAAGAGCCGCCGGAATGCACAACAGGAGATAGCACTGAATTACTTTGTTGGGATTTCTCCACAGTATTTTTATTTTCTCCCTTGGTCTGTTTTTCCTGCCTTAATTTTGATTCCTTTTCCCACAAATCTACTACATCCCAGTCGGGTTGCCATTTATTTTTACGTTTACTATTTTTAACCTCATATGACCGCAGCCGCATTTTTAGGTTATCAATCTGATTTAGGCTAAAAGAGCCTTTTTCAGGGAAACCTAACTTTTGCCATTTAACACGCCGGTGTGTGGTTGCCGGACCATATTTGTCATGCATTATTTTCATTGGACCCGTAAATTCAGAGTCCTGCTTCTTTGAATTTTTAGAACCCATTTTCGTGCGTTTGTCCCACAACCAAACTATGCCTTTTAATTTTTAAAAATTAAAAAAAAAAATTTTTCCTTTTAATTAGGCCTATTTTAGTCAGAATCAGTTTCAGATTCTGCACTATCCTCTGGATAATTGCCCTCACTTTCAGGGTGAACGTTTAGCCTAACTTCTATTAATGCCGTTTCCTTCTCTTTTAACCATTCACCTTTAGGTATAGCTACAACAGAAAAACCACTTCCATATCCGTCAACCTCATTAAGTGTCTCGTACAGGTATAAATGACCATAATCATCTCCTCTGCAAAAATGCCTCTCCTGTACTAGTCCGTGTATCTCAATTGCCTCTACTGACAATACGTGATACCACATTACAAAAATGTTTCAGAGCTCACTACAAGAGAAAGAAAAAGGTGAAAGAAAAAGAGAAATATTAGTCCATGGGTGGGAGTAGCATACAGCCTCCACAGTTTGAATCACTCCACAGAGTGACGGACCCGTCGGTCACTAATCAAACTTTTTAGAATTTGAGCGCGATACAGCCTCAAGTTACGTTTTGCTGTGGTGGCTCACCTGTGATTCTCTTTCTATGGATTGCGTATTGATCACCCCAGACAGACGTCTTACTCTCCTCGGTCCGGTCGCCGCCGTCCTTCCTCTAGGCTACTGGTTACAGTTACCTCTCTGTGAGAAGGTGGGTTGCGGTCTCGGGGTTTGAACTCCCGGCAGTGCACTGTCTAAGCCGTTCCGACTTGAGAGAAATCTGCGTAGGAGAAAATCAAGTTAGCAATCCTGCCGACTACGCCATATTGTCGTGGATTTTTCCCATTCAACCCACAGTGAGCAAGTCTGTCCAAACAGAACCACAACAACACGTATGTAATAGAATAAGAAAAAGAATTTCAGTTTATTGGAGATAAACTTAGAAATGAGAGAGAGTCTCATCAGAATCTCTCTGACTTAGAAACGGCATACAGAGGAGATTTATACACAATATCGTTGCTTTACTGATTTGCCACAAGGGGCGGTTTCAAAACATACAGAGACAAGGGTATCCAATTCTTGGTGTTTTGTCTTTCTATAACCTTCAAAACAAGTAACGAAAACATCTGCCTGTCTCTGCAGATTGTGAAGGAGAGACACAGAGGGAGTGAACCATGACCTACTCAGTGTTCACAAAGAATACATTATTTAATTACTTAACTCAATATATAATTGATCTATTATATTAAATGCTTAATGATAATAATGTGATTGTCTCTATGTTAATACACACATATTGTAAAACAGAAAATTCCTTCACACCGGCATACTTCTCCGGAGGAGGCAGTCGTGGCTCGCGGGGTGGTGTAGGTTGGAAACCCGGAGGGGTTTGCATGGGCGGTTGCTGGGGGACGATGCCGGGTGCAGATGTTCGCAAGGCAGACGTCAGCTCAGCCACACAGGACGACAGGGTCTGGAGGTGTTGGGTCACTGTGTCCAGATGTGCTTGGTGACGTCCCAGCATCGCGCCTTGTTGCTCTAGTGTAATGCGCACTTGAGCTGGGTCCGCTGGGTCCATGGTGGTCAGAACATACTGTTAAGTTCTGATAAGGACCCAAGCGCAGACCACAGGTAGCAGGCAAAAACGTTGTTTATTCAGTCCGAGTTCAGAAGCCAGGTAATCAGAGGTAGAGACAGTACAAAATCAAAATCCAAAAGGGTAGTCAAAAAACGTAGCAAGAGTCAAAAAACCAGAAAAACACGGCAAACAAAACAGAAGGAAAAGGCAGGCCCGAAGTCGTACGAAAGGATGTCTCAGGAATCTCAAATAACAAAGGCTTACAATAAATTGGCACAATGAAATTTATCAACGTTCTGACAAAGAAACACTGCACACTGAGGGCTTATAAACACTGGGGAAGGATAAGACAAAGGAGGGTCAGGTGTGAGAGAGGGCGGGGTTACAAACAAGACAAAGGTGATAACAATGGGAATCGATAATACAATAATGGGGGAATGACAAAGACGTGGACCGGATTCACGAAAACACATTGAAGACAACACAGCCTGGATCAGAGGCAGACTCGTGCTCAGATTGGTAGGTGGAGTTACAGGCTAGAGACAGGTGCAGTCAATATGCGAAGGCAGCAGGAGTCAGGTAAAGCACACGAGAATGGAATGTTACAGCATAGAAGATATGTTAGTATCAATTAGTAAATAACTACAATACGGGGTTAGTCTTGTTTAGTAACACATATACATTAGTAGATTTAGTAAGTGTAACCTAAACTAGATAACCACAAGTGCAATAAGTAACTGTTAATAGTATCTACAGTTTAATACAAAAGACTGAAGAAAGAATACGAGACACGAAGGAAGGCAGAAATCCCGAATACTTCCGAAATCACCCAAATAGTGCCAGCACGATACAGGGGAGTGACAACTCGGAACACAGCACACAGACAGAGGGGATCTGAGGGAGATGTAAATAGTACAGGAACCAGGGCTATGGGAAATGAATATGAAAAATAATAAAGTTACAGAAAATAATACACAAATAACACAGAACCATAACATGGATACCCTAATGCCACCTCATCTAACTTAGTACTGTAATAAGCTATAGATTGTTTCTTTCTTCCTTTACAGGTTTCCTGTACTAGCATTGCTGTAGCAAATCCTCCTGTTCTTGTTGACACATACATTTCAAATGGTCTTTCATAATTTGGTAAAGCAAGAGCTGGAGCTTGTGTTAGCTCCTTTTTAATGCTTTCAAATGCTGTATCCGCATCCACATCCCACTTTAATCTATTTCTTAAGTTATCCTGTCCTGCTTCTTTCAAGTGGATGTGTTTTCTCCGCATAACCTTCTATCCAATCTGTACTAAATCCTGTCATTCCTAAGAATGTCATCATCTGTCCTACTGTTTCTGGCTTTGGTACAGCTGCTATAGCTTCCACTTGTTTATCTCCTATACTTTTACATCCAAATGCTATCTTTCTTCCTAGGTATTCTACTTCTGTTTGACAGTATTGTAACTTCTTTCTGGACACCTTGTGCCCTCCTTGCGCTAGTCTTTCTAAGAGCTTTAAACTGTCCATTTCACATTGTTCACGTGAAGTTGAACATACTAATAAGTCATCCACATATTGTAGAACAACACTGTTTAGCTCTAATCCCTGTAAATGTGCTCTCAATACTTGATTAAAAAAATGTGGCAAATGTTTAAATCCCTGCGGCATCCTAGTATATGTATACTGTTCTCCAGCATAAGTGAACGCAAATAACTCCTGACTTTCTTTCGCCTATTGGTTACCCCTGTAATTCACAGGACCTTGAGGCTGTACTGGGATCCAGGGTCCTGGGAGTCCTCCCTGATACTGCTGCTGTTGCTGCTGTGGCAGCGGCTGACCTGGCCCTGCCTGAAAGTACTGCTGTTGCGGTTGTTGCTGATATTGCTGCTGTGGGGGGCCATTAGGGCAGAATCTTCTCATATGCCCCATTTGCCCACGCCCCCAGCATTGAGGCGGACCCTGAAGGGGCCCCTGCTGATTCTGCATATTACCTCCCTGACCTTGTCCCCTGTTCTGATTCCCTTGTCCTCTATTCCCTGGTTGGTACCCAGTCCCCCCTTTATTCCCTTGTCCCCAATTTTGTGGCGGGGCCCCCTGCACTGCCCCTTGAACCGGCATCGGGAATGCTGGCGGAGGAACTCCAGAGAAATTATAAACAACGGTTGGCTGGGATCCGCTCGGGCCCCTACCTCTTTCAGGGCGGGAGGGTTCTGGCTCCTCCCACATGAAATCTGCCATGATGGGAGCCATTTTCTTGGGGTCATTGTCTTTCTCTTTTTCTTTATTTTTACTCTTTTCTTTGTTCTTCAGCGCCTCCAGTTGCAGCTGGAAGAGCTTTCGTTGCACCTCTCATTCCTGGTTACTTTGTTTATTTTCTTCCAGGCGGCACCTCTCCACTGCATGTATCACATGGTCCACAAACTCTCTGTGTGTCTTGGAAGACAGTCCCACCACCTCCTCCAGGCGGCTTTTGGCAAGTTCTGGTAGTCCTTCCAGAATGGCTGCTCGAAACATTGCTGTCATTATGGGATCCCCCTGAATGTTTCTGTCCAGCGTCATTCTCCAGTTGCAGAGCTGATTCTCCACATACGCTACTGCCGACTCCCCCTCTTTTATGGGCACTCCCTTCAGCATTGCTGTACTTGGCCTTCCTTAGGGAGCCCCATATTCTCTGCCTGTATTGGTCAAACCTTCTCCCGTTTACAGCAGAGTTCTCCGCTCCTTTATATCCTGCTTGCTCTATTATGTCCAGCATTTTTTCCCTCCCCACCACCTTTCAGAGGAGGGCCTTCACATCTCCCAGCGCCATCGTCTTTCCCATCATTTCCTCCTCCAGCTTCCTTATCCAGATGGCCGCTCCATCCTGTATTTCCGGCAAGGTTGTGATCAGATTTTGGAGGTCCTGAGAGCCCCAGGGAATATATTGTGGGTGTCCCCCTTTGTTCAGCAGTGGGGCCATTATCTTAGTTTCACTATATCTGTCTGGCGCTTTTTTCTCTCTCGCTTCTGTGCGGTTTTTCCAGCTTCTCCCCCTCGCTTTCCTCACTACCTTCCCGTAAATCCTCTTCCTCTTCTGCCTCCTCACTACCTGACTGTATCATTTCTCCGACTGTTTCTTCCTCAACTTCCCTTCTATTTGGCAACTCTACAAGTTCTAAACCTTCCCAAACATATCGTTGCCCACCCCCGCCATATTTTCCCGATGGTACATTAACCCCCTTTTTCTTTTTCCTCTTCTCTCTGCCTCCACTCCTCCCATTCTCTCTCTGACGCTGCTCTTTTCTTCTTCTCTTCCTCACTCTCCAAATCATTTCCTTTCCCTCTTCCTGTTGATCCTATGGGTACAGGGGATACCCACTCATATCGGGGTTTCCCTCCTTCATTCTCCTTCCAATAGCCAGAACTCGATGCTGCTACTCTGCCTGACGCTGCTGCTCTCTCCTCTCCTGTACCCACACTCACTATTGACTGCCACTCAGCTAAATTCTTTTCTCGTCTTTTTCTCTGTCTGTCATCCTCTTTTTCTATCGCCTGCAATATCCCTTTCTCTCTCTGTAATAGCCCTTTTTCCCGGCGCTCCAGCCATTCTTCTCTAACTTTGGAACTTACTTCCCTGTCTTCTATCTTTCTTTTCTTCTCTCATATCTTCCTTTCATCTCCTGTTGTTCTTTCTGTCTTTCTTCCTCCAGTCTTAACCACAATTTCTGCTTACTTACGTGTTCTTCCTCTATCTCCTTTTGTTTCTCATTAATTAGCTCTTCTTGTCTTTTCACCCACTGTTCTACACCCCGTTCTTTCTCTTCTATTTGTTCCTCTCTCTCGTTTACTTTCTTTTCCCTTTTTGTCATCTCCTGCATTTGCTTCATCATTTTTTCTTTTTCTTTCTTTTTCCTTTGTTTGTTTTTCCTCTGGTGTTGGTTCCAGTGTCATTGGCCCACTTATACCTACGACTCCTTTTATTACTGGATAAATACCTTTTTCCTCCTTTTGGTGATTGTCTGCTCCTGCATATGGCGGTGGCTTGTTCTTTTCATTCAGGTCTTCCAAGGGCGGCTTGGCCTGGGGTTTTGCCTTTCCTTCCTTTCCTCTGTATGCTTTGCACAGCTCCTCTCCTGCATCTTTAAACATTTTTAAAATTTCCATTTCCTTTTTTCTCTTTTCATCTCTCTTTTTTGACTTATTTTTTGCTTTGTAATTCATTACTATTCCTACCATTTCTTCGCATGTTGCAAGATCAAACGTTCCTTGCTTTGGCCAACAGGTGATTCCTTTTTTGGTTCTCTTCTCCCATTTTGCTGATACTTTTGCTATCTCTGTTTTTAGCACTGGGAAACACTTTCCCAGCCTTTCCACAGGCATGCCCATTGTTGTCATTTTCTTTCCCCTTGTTCTTTATCTTATTCTATTTTATTCCTACTCAAAAAACCTCTGGATTTTAATTTCTAATTTCAACCTTAATTTCTTTTAATTATCTTGGAGTACTATCCTGCTCCAAAAATCAACACGAAATTCGTGCCACCTCTGCCTGCTTATTTTAAATTCAACATATGGATTTAACGTTCAAAGCGCATAGAATGCTTTTCACAAAATAAACCGCCTTTTCTTTCAATTAACCAGTGCGTATTTACGATTATCATCCCTTGCTTTTACTGTTCATTTGGTTGCTCCCTTTTCACTCGCACTATTCTAAAATAATTTGTCTCACAAATTATTTCCAACTCCCACTGAGTTAGATACACTATCTCATATGTCCCTTCACGTCTTGTTTCATAAACCCACTTTGTCTGGTGAGCGTCAAAACTTACCGAATTTTCTATAAAATAATTTGAACACTCAACATGCCTTTCTAACAAGGTACCATGCGTTTGCTCGGATAACAGATGAATTATCATATCATGCTATTAATTCTAGTTCTAATAATTTCCTAGTACATTTTATTCTGATTTGCTTTATTTTTATTCTAGTTATTTTCCTTTTCCTTATAACTTTCTGTTATTTGAAATTCCTGAACGAACCTTCCTTGTAATATAGCTTTTAATTTTTCTTCATGCCACTCGCTCTCTGTACTTTTAAATGCACGTTCTATTTCTCCTTCAGCTGTTCTCCTCTCAATCATATACTTATTTTGTTTTTCAAATTCGTATCCCTGTCCGTGTATATGTCTTTCAGTAATTTTACCTCCTTCATGAAACGTTAGAATGCTGTAATGCATAATATGTTTCAACACCTTTTATAGTAGCCGTCTTTCACGCACACATGCATTCCTATTAACGCGGCACCTTTTATCAATATTCCTCTTTCTAAACACCTAGTGGCAAAACCTTTTGTGTTACTTACACCATGCCAGCCATACCCTTAAATTCCACATATCCCATCACCATCCTCCCTCGGACCCTTCTTACTTTTTATTCACCGTATGCTATACGTTAAATCCAAGTGTGCAGCTCCAACCGCCCTTCCGCTCGGTCACACCTGCAGTTAGCGTTTTAATAGCAACCTCTGCCCAGGCACCTTAATTCACGCACTTTCATACTTATCTGTCGCTTGCGCATTAATCCTTCTGATTACTGCCGTCCTCTTTTTACAGTTTTATTAATTTCCTTTATTACTTTTTTAACACAGGATCTTTAAATTGGCAAGGTCACTGGTCACTGGTTTTACAGGCCAAGGAAGGGGAGAGAGAGAGCCTTATTTCCACACTATATATATATTTTCAACAAGGTTTTTTCAAGCAATATAACATTAACTTCGCTTACCTTGCTTTCTCTCAGTCAGCCGGCTGGAATGGCCTTCTCTGCCCCCGTCCTGTCCAGACCGCACCTGCTCCTCCTGCTTGGTCAGCGAGGAACCGGACCTTCTTCCAATCCTGTTTGTGACGGCAAGTTTGTCGTGGTTTCCAAGCGACAAGAATTCTAAGTTTTCAGCTTACAGTCCCAATTTCTTCTAAGTTTTCCAATAAAGAGGATGAGGCAGAATCTTCAAGAATAATAGACTTTATTCCACAGACGCTTATAAAGCCGTAACTTCTCTGCAGAGATGTTCAAATTACAGTCTCAGTTACAGCTCTATTTATACATTGTTTTTAACACACAATCCTTCCCATTCTCGGAAAATCCATCCCATTTCTCCGCCCAACAGGTGTCTCTTCTCTCCATGCCACAATGGTTTCTCAGCCTCGCATCTTCTGGCTTCTTCCTGATTGGTTGGCACCAATTCTGCTGAGTTTGGGAAACCATGGTGCTTCCCACCTCTGTTTCCTCCCCCTGGAAATCACCCAACCTCCCCTTTGACCTCACATACTTGGGCCGTTAAACCACTGTGGCGCAACTGTCCATTTCACAAAAAATAAAAATGAGCATATGTCACTGTGACCGTCTAACTATTCGTGCATGTCACTCCAACTACTTTGGCCTAAATATAACTCTATCATAGTTTATGAAAGTGCGCTTTACTCAGTGTGCTTCTACATTATTCAGTGCTCATATATTGTTTTCATATATTTTGATACATTCAATACATGTCGTCACAGGTAATACAGTTCACAGGTGACCAACAAAGGTTTGCGATACCAGACAGCTTGAAGATCTCACAGTCACTCATGGATCCTGCATACAGGCCAGACACGAATGTAATGGCACCATGGGGTGCCATGCCGATCATGGCCTTGAATGTAGCATGAGATTTGTACGTGGAAAACACCTCACTCTGCAACAGGAGAGAGGATGGAGTCTGGCAGAATATTTCAGTGCAGTCAAGCACCACTTGTGTGTCAGGGAAAGCTGAAAACTCTGGTGGAAGGTGAGCTGTGACAGCTTCACGTGGCATCCACAGATGTTTGCTTCCAAGCGGGTTGTATAGGAAGTGCGTCCAGGTGGCAATAATCCTGCTGGCTGTGGTGCGGTGAATGCCAAACTAGATCCCTGAGAGGCAGGCCCACTGACAGGTGCATGAGGAACAGCAGCAGCTCATCTATGGGTGGATTTTCTGTGAAAATAAATAAGTGTTAGGCCTATATACTGTTATACAGTGCTGTAGTCAAGTCACTAAACCACAAGTCCAAGTCCGAGTCCAAGTCACCGTTACACAAGTTTGTGTCCAGAAGTCTGGAATGAAAAAAACAATCACATTTTCCAGCTCTCACTACTAAAGATGAAAAAGTATAATTAAAATTAGAGATTAAAAAAGGAGAGAAAAGGAAGAGGCATCTCTTAAAATGAATATTTAATATTTTATGTTACACTATATTAATGTTAGCTAGCTTGGCCAACACTTTTCTACAGGAATAAAACGACATGGTTAACGTGGTTAATGGTTAGCATCTCTCAACGAGCAACCGAAATCCATAATGTACACGAGCCGCGGGATTAAAAAGTAAAACTCTTCAAGCATACAATGTATTTATCCAGTAAAGCGTTACCTAACGGGGTTCAAAAAACGTAACGTTAATGGTTATTGATAACGTTAATAAACTGGAGCTGGACCAACCAGAAAAAATCTAACGTTTTAGGTTTGTCCTGCCTTATTAACGTTAGCTCTGAGGGGGTCATTCATTATCAGTCCTAACATTAATGTACCTAAGTTAACGTTAACGTTATTTTCCCTCAGCACCCATTGAACTTAAAATTAGATATTTATTTTATTATACCTTTTAGGATGCTTCCTTGACAGGTGCAGAGTGAAGTTGGATGTTGTCCCCACGACCTCTTCTATTTTTTTGTTGCATATAGTGCAAGTTGCTGATCGTTTGCCGTCTTTTATGCCATAATTTGTTAAAGAAAATTTGATCACCCTTGGCACTGCTGCCGCCGCCACCGCAGACATTTTCCACAACCGAACCATTACAAGCGTCACGGGACGTGTCGTGACTAAGCCTCATAGCAGTTTGATAGGAGAAAAATATTAATAACGTTACCAATATTATCGTAAAAAAAATAAAATTTTACTTTTTAATCGCATATTTATTGAAGCAATTTAGTAAGTTAAGAAACAATAATTATAGTGCAAGTCCGAGTCCAAGTTACTAAAATAGCAAGTCAAGTCCAAGTCCAAGTCACCAATGGTCCGAGTCCAAGTCAAGTCACAAGTCATTAAAATCGTGACTCGAGTCGGACTCGAGTCCGAGTCCTGGACTCGAGTACTAGAGCACTGCTGTTATACATTATAATTATTGTACACGTACATCCATGCCACACCACCTGTATGCTGCATACCATTGTTGGTTGAGAGAACTCAGAGCTGCTGGCAGAAGCAGCCTTGGAGTTAGTGATCCGCACCATCTTGGTGTTGACTGCAGGCTACCAATTTCCAAAAGGGCTGTAAATGATTGTATGAGGCAAACCTAAGAATGTAATAATGTTCATGTTAGACTTTTTGTTTTTTAAATTACTGTATCTTCCCCAAATGAAACATTTTTTTCAAACTCGTACATAACATCACTCTAGGGCTGAAATGAATGCCATTTTTTACACTTTAATATTTAGTATTAAATTGAAATGGAACAGAAGTTCAGGACATGAAACATAGGCCTAAATAAATTAAAAAGATAAATATAAGCCACAGTCTTCACAGTTATGTGCAGGCCTATAAACTCTCAGACTTCATGTAGCCTACATACTGCGTATGGTACGGGAAAAAAAAGTCTAAAGCCGAGTGTAGGCTATTCCCGAGTGTAGGCTATATAAAGCCGAGTCTAGGCTATATTGTTTTCTTTCCAAAACGTAATAGGTTGTCATGCTATGCTAGCTATATTATAGGCTATATCATGAAATGTAGCCTAGTCAGATCGGCTAGCTAATGCTAATGTTGATAGGCTATTACGCTGACGAAGATATATAAATGAGGCTACTTACATTTTTCAAATGATTTGTCAAATTCGTAGTTCCACCATGGTATGCCAATTTCTGCTGGCATATTTGGCATTTGACCTTTTTTGGATTGTCAGCAGTAATATTAAAATGTTTCCACGCAGCTGACTTCTTTGACATCTTGTAACTTCACCTCAGGCTTTGGGCAACAGCACAACAGCGTAGCCAGGGGCGAAAATCTGATATCAACTTTGGAGGGGACAATTACATGAAATTTTCTCAAGAGCAATTCCTGAGGGGGACACCAAAAGTAGTGCTGTAACACATAGCCTACGTTGTAATATGTTAAATGTAGAGTGAGGAACTGTGACACTGTCATCTAAAGCCTCTCTCCCTGGCTCTTTCCCTTTCACCACCCTCACTGACTCACAGTCTGTCTCCTAGAAAAGAAATAAGGTGTTTGCCATACCCCTAACTACCGGTACCCAAAACTACACAATTAATCACAACAGCAATACCATTGCCTTAAACAAATCTTGGTTCAGTCACCAGTTTAAGTTGAGAGCGGGGGTATCCATGGCATTGTCCAATTATGTCCCTATTTTACAACTTACAACCTATTTTACAATTTTACTTACCTGAGTCTCCCTGTCTCTGCCAGTCTGTCCCTGCCTATCTGTCCCCAGCTCTGCTGTCTGTGTTCCATCTGTTGCCTGCTCTGCCTAATGACATCATTATGAAACATTTCCATTAGCATTTCACTTCTTTCTTATGAACATCTTATCAACTAGTCTTTGAGATATTAGGCTACTAGGGTTCTTACTTTGCGTTTTGGTGTACTGAAAAATGCTCTGATGTCTTTTTTCTTTTTTCTGCCATGTTCTACTTGGCTGGCTACACACACAGACATACAGTGTGCAGGTTATTTACAGTAGGAGATGGGCTTCTATCATTTATTATCTTCTATCATTCTATAATGGGCTTCGATCTACCAGGTAGCTAGCTAGTCAGCTAGCAAATGTGAAACGGATTGCAGTGACAAGGGTTGACAGCTGTATGAGTTCACAATTTACACAACATAACCTGCAACCTTTTGTAATTTTAATATAGTTTATGTTTTTGTTTTATATTGGCTGGCTTCCCACAATAGCTGAATTTGCAGAACTAGCGAGTATATTGCGAACCACAAAAGAACGTGGGGGCTATCTTGACCATCTTTTTCGAAGTGGAGGCTGGCTTGACCGCAGTGTATAAACTGACGATAGCAAAGATTCCATCTTTGACGACGCCACATAAATGGAATAGGTGCTAGCTAGCTTTCTAGCTAATGTTTGCTTTAGTTTGCTCCATCGTTTTCCTCGCTAGCTCTGAAAATTCAGCTATTGTGTGTGTGAATCCTGCCAACATAAAACTAAATCCCTATGGTGCGATTGACTGGATTAACTTCACGTTAGCTATGTGCATTGAGTGCATTTCAGACAGTAGACGGACGCTCTGTCACCTTGCCAGCTAAGGAACACTACATTGCATTGCTAGCTTATCTCATTGACTCTAATTCAAACAGCTGCAAACACTGGTTGATGTTACTGTAGCTAGCTAGCAAACGTCAGCTCAGCTAAGCGCTAGCTAACATAAAGAGTGACCTGTAATTCAATAAAGCGAAAATGAAGACTGGTGACGATTATAAATGTGTTTGAGGTAAAGAAATGTCTAACATATCCTTTGTTTGAACCATAGACTGGTTTGAACTAACTACTGGGTGTGTTCGGCTAGAGCCGATTTACGTCATATCTGCGTCGGGCTGCATCGGAAACTCTCCGAGATGGCCGAAAAATCGGTGCTAATGCGGAAATGACAACAGGAGGTTAAGCAGGCGCCTTCCCAGGCGCCTTAGCAGCGGTGCAGCAGCTCTCGGGCGCCTTCATCAACATCGCCGCGCCTTCAAACAAACCAACAACAGCATTAGTTAGAGAGCGAGGAGAGATAGGTGTTTCGTCATGACACACGCGGATCATTTCACAATATCACCACCTATCTCGACGTACCCCTCCCTATGTGTTCAAACACAGGTATAAGGGTTATTTATTAAATCCTACAATGTAATAGCAGTATTTTCCTCTTTCCCTTATCTGTTCTCTTTTCTAATTTCACAATTAATATTTATTCCGTTTTTTCTTATTATTGCTATATTTTAAAATATTTTTTAATATAATGCAATCCTTTATTGTTCTTCATTAATGTGATTTTGTTTCATAAAGTGAGCTTCTAGCATAAGCCCTGTAGGGTTTCCAACCTCTCTAGCATATTTCTGTAAATTACTTTGTGTACTTGCATTTGTTCTTTATTTGTGCAAATAATACATAAATAAATATGTGTTTTGAGACTGTGGGATTGAGTAATATAAGGTCGCTACTCTGGTTATTATATATTGTACCATACATGTACTTTCTAGAAGTAACGTTAAGCCTATATGAATGCTACAATACTGGTAATGCTACACAAACAAATGAAGTTGCCAATTGTCATTCTTGACTGCTTCTGTAATCCATCTGCCTTGAGATAAATTAGGAAAGAATTTACCTCTAACAGTAGGCCTATATAAAATCTGTTGACCGAGTCAAAAAGTGTATGAAGAAATAACAAAAAAAGACCTGTCCAAATATAGGTAACTTAATGTATTTTTCAATACCTCATTCAACTATATTTGTAATTATACCACATTCTATAGAAAAGTAAAGATTCAAATTTGTTATCAGGAGTGATTTGTTTTTGCAACAGCTTAAGTGTAAAATCCTAATTGGTCTGTTGTCCCAAAAAAAGTGTCCTCTCCAGAATTTGGTGTGAGCATATAGAACATTAAGGTAGGACCACCAAATGATAACTCATTCATTTATTTCAAAGTATTTGGATGTCTTTTGATGGGAAAAAAACTGTTACCTAATAAATATTTCTCTTCACCATCCTTGTTATCAGTAAGACAAGATCTGAAGGTATGACCTGCTGTCCATTGTGTTGAGAAGTGGAGTTTTCCCTATATCCAGATGGGACAGTGTATAGCCAGACCTCTGCATGTCACATGCCAGCAGAGAGAACCACATACAAACAACCCAATGCCATAATAACATGAAGGGTATTAACAATGAAACAATATTAAGCAACACAACCTGGGTACAATGCTGTACATCCATCTTGAAAATAGTTGTAAGATTAATGCTTGAGATTAAAGATCTAACACTGTTATTATGGCTATGGGTTGATTAGATATGGGTGGTCTGGTCTCCATAACAAAATATATAGATTATACCAGCAATTAAGTAAAGAGAACATTTTCAGAATATTTATTTCACACAATATGGTGACATTCATAATATTGTAAATAAACTGTAGGACTATTCCCCTCCACCACCATTCAAGCCACAATGACACCGGGTTCTTTCTGTCATTTTGTATGTTTATTATCAAATCAGAAATATATGAACAATGGTGACAGGTAAAAGGAAGATGACATGTTGATATTGGAATACATCTTATGCAAATACAATTCTATTTATCCATACATTAACATAACTGGCAAGGAAAATGTCATCTTTCTTGACATTGTTCCCTCAAAACACATAACGACTCCCAGTATCCCAATGTCCCTATATGTACTATATTAGTTATTCATTCATACAAACTCAATTTATCCTGTTAAAGACATTGGATGGCATTCAATTCAATAAGTTCATTAATTTGAATAAATCATGAACACAGACATTATGAGTAGCTGAATTATGTATGCTATGTAATGTTTTAGTGTGAAAAGAAATCTCAACAGACTGGTCAAGTAAAGGATATATACAGTAAACAGTGATTTTTTTTTTCTGTGTTTTGGCTGTGTACTCCAGCACTTTGGATGTGAAATTAAACAATGATTGTGAGGCTAAAAGACAGACTGTGAGCTTCAATTTGAGGGCATTTTCATCCATATTGTAACTGAAGAAGGCTGCAGTACAGGCCTGGCATAGCATCACCAGTGAATATACCCAGCTGATTTCTACAGCTCGCAGACTTCAGGCAGTCCTTGCACGCAAAGGATATGCAACCAAGTATTATTATTTCATAGCAACATAATTAATGATTAGGATTAATACACTTTTCCTACACAAGGAATATCTTCAATGCATTAACTGTACAACTCTAAATAAGTCCCATGAAAGAGACATTTCTCATTTATATTGGTACAGATATTCTGCAATAAAATATTCTTTAGAACCACCACTCAAAAGTCTATGAAAACATGCATGTAAGTTATGATACTTAACATAGCTACATAGATTCTCACATTACAATGTATGGCTACCGATGGCTATGTCTTCTGGGTTTAGATTAACTAAAATGACATGTCTACCATGTTTGCTAGTCTAAACAGAGATGACAGGTGTAGTTTATGCCATTTCATAAATTGACAGACAAGAAACAACTGAATATGAGCAATAGAACATAAGCAGCCTAATGTTTACAGGTACATGTTACCATAACAGATGACAGCTTAGCTAAATAATTTAGTTATTCGATAATGAGACGGCACCCAGCAGTTTAATTCCAATGGCAAGTATACATATTTATTCAAGAACTTTAATTGCAGTTTCACTGTGGAACAATTCAGGGTGCTTAGCCAAAGTCGCGTAGCATTGACTACCCTAACAATACAAGTCATTAAATAATGTAAGTCAGTATTAAAACAACCTTAATTCGTTCTCCTCCATTTCTTCAAGATTTTGAAGTAAAAGGGACATCTCTGTCGCCTCCAAGTCCTCCGCAGCAATAACAAACAACACGGCTAACTCCTCCATATTGTTTTTCTCCCTGCCGGTTTCAGAAACGTCCGAAACTGTCCCAGTTCGATCCGCTCAGGCGTTTGTCATTTCCGCCTGAGGCAGGCAAGCCAACTGCTCACCGATGTCTACTCGAACACGCCCAAAGGCTGTTTCGGGCTGTATTTTTTGAATGGAAGTCAATGGAGAAGATCCCTTAGCACCCTGAACAAGCTTCTGTTTTGTGGACACTGTTCGTGACATAATAAATTGACTGCTTTGTCGCTCATCTTCAACATGTTTGTCATCACATACTCATTTTGGAGTGAGCTATGATGTGACTACTATGAAAAAAATACTGTTTTGTGAGATGATAGACAGTAGGGAATGTTGCAGCAGTTAGAATTCATTTACGACACTACAGGCCCAGCGTCTCCGAGCTAGCACCCAAACTGTGGGATAAGTATCTCAAATCGATTGCTCCATGCCTGTATATCATTGTTTAATAATAATATATAAATCTGTGTTAGGTTGTGTGTCTGTCTGTTAGCGAGTCCTTTTCTGAAAGGATGTTGTAGGATATCTAATATTCCCCCCCTTCTCTCTATCTCTGTCGCCCTCTGTCTCTCTCTCACTCTCACCCCCCCAACATCAAAGATAAGCCAGTCTTTGTCAATAAATGACCCCTCTCCCCTCCCCCACACCTTAACCCAATCAGGGCTTGGATCCCCTCCCTGTCAAGCAGGGCTGGACTGGGGCAAAAAATAGGCCCTGCCATTTGGCTCAGACCGGCCCACCACAATCGGTCGGACACCGCCCATCACTACAACATCCTTGCAGTCTGTTCAATATGCATATGATGGATATCTACCATTCATCAAATCATCAGTATCATGGACAGATCAAGTATACCAATGCAAGTGTGGACCAGTGTACTCACTCACTGTCGACTTATTCCAAGGTGATGAGACATGGCTGCTGAGCAAACAATACCCATACTCATACTGTTAAGTAATTGTTAAAGAAAAAGCTCTGCTCAAAGTCATAGGAATAATTCAAATTATTTAATACAATTTTAAGTAAACAATATACATACAAAACATAAAACAAATACAATATGAACTCTGTCTGTAAATAGCAGACAATGTAGCCTGTAGGAAGGAGAAAAAGACTACAGACAGACAGACAGACAGACAGACAGACACGCACGCACACACGCACACACACACACACACACACACACACACAAGAGATGTCAGACATGGTAAAGCAACAAGTAAAAGTTCTAGTTGTATAGATTGGATACTCACCCAGTCCAGTGTTTATTTATATAGATATAGCCCCTATATCACACTTGTTTCAAAGGGCTTCTTCACCGAGAAGGCGAAGCCCTTTTTAATACACAGGTCAATGGAAAATAATTTTCCAAATATGGCACCACAATTCTACAAAATCGGCTATTATTCCCAAAAGAAACATTATTTTGGCACCCGGCGTTAGCCTACGTCAGTTGCATCAGACGCTCAAGCTGCCAGACGCCCTGGCTAGTTAGCTACATTTTACATCAGTCTAGTCGCGGTAAATCCTCGATCGCGTCGACAATAGTTAATAATAACAGCACATAATATTGTTCCTGAAACCCCCTGCGATAACGTACGATACTGTACTAAATAAATCTGTGAAGGGACCGGTTTGAAAAGAGCGCTCAAACGGTCTGTCAAAATCAGCGCGCTCGCGCTGTTGTTGGACTAGGCTCATCTACAGTTAGCAATAGCATTAGCCATTCTGTGCTAACATTCATAAGACCTAGCCCAAAAAATTATGCTAACGTAACGTTGCTTAGTGAGACCGAGTGACTGACTGACCGAGTGACTGCTTATATCCTCCACTGTCACAACTGACTCTGAGTCTGTGTCACTGTCCGACTCGCGTTGCTGCTGACTAACGGTAACGTTACTGCTACTAGCAGCAGTTCCAGAGAACATTTGTGTAATCGTTCTACATTTTGAGGCATCCTCTGCCAACTTTTGGACTTTCTTGTCTCTAATTTTCTGGGCACCTCCTTTGCGCTTTCGATCCATTTCGATCCATTTCTCAACTGACAACAACTTGACAACAGGGAGGAGGGGTCAGGGTTGAGCCTACCAGACGGGAGGGGTTGGGCTTAAGCATGTGATTGGGCCGGCCCACTGTCAGTATAGAAAATGAGCCAATGGGCCGCTGTCCATTTTTTGGGGGCCGCTCGATAACAAAAACATTAAAAATGTTTTTTTTAATTTTTTTTAATAAATAAATCATACCGGCCCAAACCGACCCAAAACTAGACCGGCCCACATGCCCGCGGGCATGTAGACTATATAGCCAGTCCAGCCCTGCTGTCAAGGTATTTTATAGTTGCACCGCAGAAAAAGATTTTAGTCTTTTTGGAGTTTGTTGGTGAAGAAGTCATTCTTTTTGGTTCCTCGTGCGTTTCCTTTTGTTCCTGTTCAGCTGGAGGGTAAATAATTTGGCAATTTTTGGCTTATCTCTCTCTTTAATTAATTTCCTAATTAATGTCTGGTTTAATGCCTTCACTTTTGTGAATTATAAGTAGTCAGCCTACATTCCTTTGTGAATGTATGATTCCCAGTCATTATTCTAATTGAATGTTTTCATTTAATAAAATTACTTAATCTCAAGACCTGATTTAGACTTTGTTTTGGCTTGTTGGTTGATCCACCAGGTTACTGTTCGACTTACCTATCAAAGAATTCGGCGATTTAATTGATGATTGTCATTTTTAATAATAATTATTAAATTAAATAACGTAAAACTTATTTTGAATGTAGGTTAAATGAGGGGTTCTATCACGCAATATCGCTTGTGTTCAGTATTCAGAGTGCTGAACGTTTTAACAAGGGCATTGACTGTTGGAAGCGCTGGATTCAGAAAATACACATTTTACCTAATCCTCACTTACCCGACATAATTGGAGGTCCCACGAGATAGGTTGTCCTATAGCATACTAAATTTTACTATTGAGTAAACTGCGGTAAACTCTGAGACAAGTTCAAATCTTTTTCTAATCGACTGGTCTTAGATTTATTGATTTTATTTTGAAAAAAATTATATATTATTATGGCATACCAGACAAAGAGAGAGATGCCTCATTTACCCTCCACTGCTGACCTACCAGCATTCCCTGGCCAGTCAAGGTTGGATCAGCAGTGGTATCTCATGTTATCAGAACGGCAATATTTGATAGCCCAGTGCCCAAAATTTGCAGAACAGCTCAAGGCAATGGACCAGCTGAAGGAGGAGGCACTTTACAACCTGCGGACTGAGTATTTGGACTATCTGATTTCTCCAGATAGTGATGAAATCAAGCGCAAGATTGTCCAAGGGATAAGGTCGCACCTAGAGAAAAGACAACATTTTCTCTACCTCCAGCGGTCAAAGCAGGCATGGGAGGATGTAAACCAAATGTGGAAACTGGCTTGGGAAAAGCACCACTGTCAGTCAGAAGTTACTGCCAAACCAGTTTCTTCTGTGGCAGTACAGCCTGCGCTGATAGGAACAGTGGATGGAGCCATTCCAGCCATAACCCAGGCACCACCCCCCACCGAGGACAATACACCACTCTCCATTGACTCATCCCCACCCCCTTCAGGTTTGGACAATTCTGTGGATTTTGTCACCTCCACAGCCAATGTAGCCGCCCCCCTGGTGAGCCCCCCTTCACTGGAGGAATTTGGGGGGAAACGGCTCTGTGTCTTGTATCACAGCCTCCGCCACAGAGGATGTGACCCCACAGGAAGTGGAATCCGCTGCTGCAGTCCTCTCAACTGAGCCAGGTGAGGAGACCGTCGAAACCCTGGAGGCAGAACCTGCTACTGCAGACACAGCAGCCCAGCCTGGTGAGGAGACCGTCGAACCCCTGGGGGCAGAACCTGCTACTGCAGACGCAGCAGCCCAGCCTGGTGAGGAGACCGTTGAACCGCAGGACGCAGAACCGGCTTCTACAGGCCCATCAGCCCTGTCAGGTGGAGAGGTCTACGCACCCCAGCAGGTGGAGTCAGCCCCCACAGACCAGTCCCCCCAGGCCGAGGACCCCACCCCACCCCTTGTGGACTTTTCTTCCCCTCCTGCTGCTTCCCCTCCTGCTGAATCTGGGGAACCTCTGTCTGCTGCACAGACAGAAGGGGTGTGCTCTGTGGACTCTCCCACTTCCACAGTTCCTGTGATGGAGGAGATAGGTGGACTTCTGCGAAAGCCTCGCTCCCCTATCAGAGCTGTAAAGAGACCCCGGGAGAAACGGAGCAGGAAGCCAACCCCCGGCCGTTTTACGACTTCTCTGGCCCTCAAAGTCTCCGCCAGAGTGTTGCCTTGCACTCCAAAGCAAGATGAAAGCAGCCAATTTAGAACAACAGTTTCCCCCACCCTTGTCTCTCCACCCCCGAGCCACACCTGCAAACTTCGCACACACACGTCATGCAGGTAAAGTGCAAGAGCCCCTTTCCGACGTCAGAACTGTTCGGAGAGCAGTGATGGATTGGATGCCTACGAGCGACGATCAGCCCAGCTGCCCAGAGAGGGAACCAAAGCCAAAACTGGCATAGACCCCTGGACAGAGATGAGACGGGCGTGGTTAAGGGGCATCCACGTGCGGAAGCAAGATGACAGGATGCCTCCTCCGCAGCCAAAGGACTGCCAGTAACCACACTGGGGTTCTAGGAGGTAAAACTGGCACCCCCCCCCCCCACCCACATCCCTACCACCACCTTTTAACATAAGACCATGCCCATGTTTTTAAGTCGCTTTTCTAAAGTGTAGGTGCCCCCGCCAATGCTGTTCCTGGACACTTATGGACAAGTCTGCCCTATTCAGGTGATTATTTGGACTGACAATCCCGTGGATGGTAAATCCTGTCCGTAAGGTTCCCCTGAATGGACTAAGTGCTTATAACATGCAGTGTTCCTCTCTTCACATGTTGCTGTGAGTGATAAGGCCTAAACCCTCAAGTCCCACAGTCTTCTCCTGCCACTCCCTGAAGGACCCCCAGAGGCACAAGTGCAACCGGACCCATACCCTGCCGCGGGAAGCTAGCCTAAGCGACTGCCGTCAGCAGTCCACCCAACTGGACCCGAGCTCAAGGAGCCAAAACGGATTCCGACAGGGAAAGAGGTGCTTCCCCGCCCGTCAGTAGAGAGGTCTTGACCGCACTTTTCCGCCTGTGGATCGTCCAGCTGCCTGTCACAGGAGACAGAGCCCCCCGCACGCTGTGCAGAATTGGTAGAGACACTGTGGAATTAGGCTGCCTTTCACTCACACAGTTACAACATTAATGGAAAAAAAAAACACTGCATGTTATCCAAGGAAGTCCAGGGAACCTCTTCCCTTGCCAGTCCAGATACCCTGACACTGGAGAAGGAAGAGACTGAACCAAGGTGCCATGACAGCAGTGACAAAAAAAAAAGAGTGTCTAATAGAGATATCTCTCTGCACTGGATCATCGTGGGACATACGTCAGTGTGTCCATATATCTGCTGGCCAGCAGATCACAAAGGGACTATTCAACTGGGCATGGACTAAATGTTTTTAAAATGGTTGGTGAACCATTTGGACAGTTGTTTTTGTTGTTAGTAGGTAACTGCATCTTCAATGTCCAAATGTGTAATGTGATTCCTATTTGGTGATATAAGAATAGGTTTTTAGCGGGTGCATGCACCTATTCTTACAAGAGAGGGATGTAGGATATCTAATATTCCCCCCCTTCTCTCTATCTCTGTCACCCTCTGTCTCTCTCTCACTCTCACCCCCCCAACATCAAAGATAAGCCAGTCTTTGTCAATAAATGACCCCTCTCCCCCCCCTCCCCCACACCTTAACCTAATCAGGGCTTGGATCCCCTCCCTGTCAAGGTATTTTATAGTTGCACCGCAGAAAACGATTTTAGTCTGTTTGGAGTTTGTTGGTGAAGAAGTCATTCTTTTTGGTTCCTCGTGCGTTCCTTTTGTTCCTGTTCAGCTGGAGGGTAAATAATTTGGCAATTTTTGGCTTATCTCTCTCTTTACTGGTATTTCCTAATTAATGTCTGGTTTAATGCCTTCACTTTTGTGAATTATAAGTAGTCAGCCTACATTCCTTCGTGAATGTATGATTCCCAGTCATTATTCTAATTGAATGTTTTCATTTAATAAAATTACTTAATCTCAAGACCTGATTTAGACTTTGTTTTGGCTTGTTGGTTGATCCACCAGGTTACTGTTCGACTTACCTATCAAAGAATTCGGCGATTTAATTGATGATTGTCATTTTTAATAATAATTATTAAATTAAATAACGTAAAACTTATTTTGAATGTAGGTTAAGTGAGGGGTTCTAGCACGCAATATCGCTTGTGTTCAGTATTCAGAGTGCTGAACGTTTTAACAAGGGCATTGACTGTTGGAACCGCTGGATTCAGAAAATACACATTTTACCTAATCCTCACTTACCCGACAATGTTTAACGGTAACTTATACCATCGCTAGCTGGCTAATTAGCTACATAGCTAAACATCCAAATTTGTGCTTTTTTTCTACTCTTGGAATTGTATTCCACATTCTACCAAAGTATCAGTGTATAGATCACATTGCCATGCCACGTCTACATGCAGCAGTAATGTTAAATTGCAATAATAAGTCGAGACAAGCACTTTTTTAAATTCTTTTTTTATTTCCTTCTGATGATTTGCAGTAGGCCCACGTTACATAGGCTAGCTAGGTAGCACCTGTTAAAACGGTTTCCCTTCCCACAAACATTCTACCAAAACACCAGTATTTAGATCACATCGCCATGCCACGTCTATGTGCAGCGGTAACGTTAAATTGTAATAATAAGTCGAGACAAGGGCTGTATCCCAAACCGCATACTTCCATGCTCCGCACTACCGTGCTCCCGAGTACGCACTCAAGGCTTGGGAGCTCGCACTCTGGAGCATGGAAGTACGGTAGCACGGAACGTTTTGCTCAGTCGTGGGACGCACTTCATGGCGACATCTGACCTATAACCTTTAACCTTTCCCGTAACTATCGGGGAAATGCCGACGAGTAAGTAGGCTAAACCTGAGAGGCATAACGTTCGCTGGCATTGTAGGCTACTGTATCGGCTGTTAATGAAATATTCTGATATAACCAGCAATATCCGCAACAGTCGAATTATCCTTTTTGCTAACGTTCTTATTCCAGAAGTCAGTGGAAGGCAACGATGGCTAGGAAGACAGCCTATTCATTACATCATTGGATACCTTTAAGTAAACAATCAACCCCATAATAAAATTGTCTTTGCATTGTAAGCAATCGTCTGTGTTTTGATTATTTTCGCGCTGTTTACCAGAGCGTGAACAACTGGGTACGCAGTTAGTAGAAATGGAGCCATGTTTGTGGCGATGCTGTTGCTTCTGGGGTGGTTTTACATTGAAACGGAGAAAAGACGGGCTGCTGCCAGAATAAGACGGCGGATCATTATTGACAACGGGATCCGACGAAAGCAAGCCATCCGGAGAGCTGGGGTGAAGAGGAGGGCTTCTCTTCGTAGAACAATTGCGCTTGTCAGCACTGATGTAGGTTGTCTTATACAGCTGACTAGCTAGCTACACTGGTTAATATTACATATCATTAAACTTAAATGTATATGAAAAAAATGAGTATTTTACATCGCATATTGTGCTGTTCATTCACATTGTAGCACTTTATTCATTTACAAACTCCTAATGTAGTTTTCCCCGTTTAAGTTTCCAATCTGAACTACACAAATAGACAGACGCACTGAAGTTAGGCAGAGTATATTTATTAACTTGGGAAATTTGTCTCTAGGGAGAGAGCCTTGCAACCTATGGCAGGATCATTGCCAATGTCCCCATCCTTGCCAAATATTTTGATGACGACCAGGATCTCCAGCCAGACTTCCGCTTATCCCGACGGGCAATCCGTGCACTCATTGGGATGCTCCCCAACAAGAGGGACCATGGCTGGGGCTACACACGTAACGTTATGTCCCTAGTGTCACAAATGGAAAACCAGAAAATATAATGCATCAATACCAAATATTAACATGAGCTAGCATTAAACACAAGTGACGTTAGTGTTATAGCTAAGTTAACTAACGATAACTAGTGCGACGCTAGCTAGTAAGTGGGTTGATATCCAGCTAGCTAGCAAGTCAGTTATAGCATATGGGAATAAATTCGAATACGAATATTAAATAATGCTTTGTGCTTCGGAATAGCTATATCTACGACTAACGCCATTATCTGGCTAATATAGATATTACGTTAGTACTGTCATTTAATGTTAGCGAACGTTACCTAGCTAGCTAGCTGTTACCCAGCAAATTGCATTGCAATTTACATAACGAAAGCTAACTAACTGGAGCTAGAAGTTATCTTAATTATTGAGCTACCTCAGTATTAAAACACTAACAGAAATAGTGCTGTGCCAGATGTTTTCAAACTTGTGAAAATGTTCACATAACAATGTTGAAATTACTTACATTTGTAGAAGGCATTGGGAGAGGCAGCGCCTTCCGTGCTGTCATCCGCCATTACGATAGTACATTTTTGGTCTTGACTTTTTTCTTGAAAGGAGTGATGGGATTTTTTTCTGGTCGGAGCAAGCATACTTTGAATTTTGAACAAATGGAGCACGCATCCGGGTACTTTATCCGTGCTCCGTACTACCGCAGCTTTTGGACTCACACTCCAAGATGGATGCGGGCTCGGAGCATGGAAGTATGCGGTTTGGGATACAGCCAAGGACTTTTTAAAATTTCCTTCCGATGATTTGCAGTAGGCCCACATTACATAGGCTAGCTAGGTAGCACCTGTAAAAACGTTTCCCTTCCTGATGCAATTAAAGTGTGGCCATATGTCTTTAGTAAATACTGATATTTCAGTGTAACAGTTGTGATAAGTAAGCAAATCACTCTTTATAGGTGCATGGAGTGGTAATATCATAAATGGTCGTTTTTCTGTCTTTCAAAATATTAACCAGTGCGTGCAATTCTACATTGCCAAATGCCGTAGATAACTGTCGAAAAACTCTGAAGAGTCTCACTGACATCAATACTTTGAAACGATTGACTAGCAACGGTGCACATGATCCAAGCTAAGCTACTACTAGCCGTTACGCTTTTCACAATGCAAAAGGCGCGGAGTCTCCCACCTCCCCCTTTATAAGAAAATCTCTGACCTGGCTCAGCGTGGCAAGAATGACACAAAAGAAAAGCACCAGAACCGGAAAGCATGGCACTTAAGTAGCCAGCCAGACACCTGAACAGGTGAGACAGATAAGTGCCGGCCGGCGGAAAAACTCGGCAAGGACGCCGTCCTGAGGCTGCGAGAGAAACCTCCACAGAGAAGGGATGGCAAACCGCAAAACCATGACACATGGCTATAAAATTCCCCATAATCCCTACTTTCTGTACCTTCCCAAAAATACATAACCGAATCATTCCCAAATCTGTTACATGCAATGTCTCTAAATTTGTTGATTACAATATACACCGATCAGCCACAACATTAAAAGCGCTGACAGGTGAAGTGAATAACATTGATTTTCTTCTTGTTATTTGGGTTCTGTACTCTAACACTTTGAGTTTGAAAGGATACAATGACAATGAGGTTGAAGTGCAGACTGTCAGCTTTAATTTGAGGGTATTTTCATCCATATCAGATGAACCGTTGAGAAATTATAGAATCTTTTGTACATAGTCCCCCCCATTTTCAGGGATCAAAAAATATTGGACAGTTTAACATAATGTAGAATAAAGTAATCATTTTTAATATATGGTCACATATCCTTTGCATGCCATGACTTCCTGACCCAACCCAGATAACATGCTGATATCGGGCCACTAGTCAATTAAAAGTCGGACTACGGTGGTCGTTTTTCGTCCAGCGATGCGCAAGCGGAGCAGTGTTTGTAAATAAGCTGGAGGATTGCATCTGGTGAGTTAGCAGAAGTCTGCGAGCGGAGTGAAGCTGGCACCCAGCACACTAATGGGTCTTGCAGCTGGTCATTTTGACGCCTGCAGAGCTGCATCGGGGGGCCGGCGTACTAACGCTAGTGCCTCCAGTCATTTTGATACCAGTGGAGCTCAATCGAGGCACCAGCATACCAACGCTAGCAACGTGCTCATCCAAAGACATTTTGTCCCTGCAGCCATTCCTGGATTTGCCTTCTCCGTGTTAGCAACCCCATGGTAAGTAGCTAACGTTATATAACTTTATTTTCGGTTTCATCTGTAATTATATAGGCTATAATTAGGCTATAGGCCTGTTCAAAGTGTATAGTGACATGACTGCCAGTTCACAGCCAAAGGCTCTGATCCGTGCCATTAGTTAGGCTATAACGTTATAAAAGCTAGCTAACGTTAGCTGTCATTGCTATCTCCCTCTCTCAACCTCCTCTAATGTTACCTGCTGACTAACTTGACCGGTGGCTCTGTTATGGTCTGGGGTGCTCTCTTTCAACCTAATGTTAGCTGAATATATTACCTTGTGTGAAATACCATGTTGAGCAAAATATAGCTAAATTAATTAGGCTATCATGTGGCCAAACGCATTTAATCAACCCCGCTATCCGATCAGTATTCACCCCTTCCACTATGGAAGCATATCCGTGCCTAAATTCAAATGAAAATAACGTTACAAATCGCGATTGTATTTCGTTTTCATTCGATGTGCGCAAAAACTTGACATAATTCAAATTTAAATTTAAAAGCCCACTTTGCGTTTTCATTTTCAAGTTAATGTACGTATCCTACTTTATCTGACAATTTGAAAATCTTAGCAAATCCATTTCACATTTAATTTTCCTCATCTTCTACGAATCCTGCCATTAGTGGTGTGTCTTTCGTGAACGATTCAAATCCGTTTGGTGAACGAAAGGAACTGTGTTAGGATTCTGAGTCTTGTCTGTTTGCATTTGTTATTTCTGTTCCTTGTTGTTTATTATTTTTCATTATTATTGTTAATTATTGTATTCATGTATTTCTCTGTACTCATGTTTATTATTTATTAGTGTAGTTACTTTCGTGTTTGTTTACATGTTCACTGTTACATTCCATATTCCAGTTTCTGTTCACGTAGTTGCATTTATGTCACTCCCCGGTCTTCGTCTCACTTTTCGGGAGCCTTCGGGTGTTTTCGGTCCTCTCTGTATTTCCCCTGACTAACTAGTTGTTCCACTTATTGTTTATATTACTAATTAACACTAACAACTACTAACAGCTTAGTTTAGGTCTTTCACTAATCCACTAATTACTAACGCTTAGCTGTCACTCGTTTCCTGCAATTCTATCTTTCAATTATCTACTTTTCGCTTCCTCCTTAGCTACTACTGATATCTTACGTCCGCTATCCACTAACTCTCTTAACGTATGCACGTGTCTTCAACACTCCCGGTCATGTCTTGTCTATTCGTTTGCATGCTTAGTCCAGTCCGAGTCTTCCGTGTTTCCCTCATTATTCTATCATTGTTCCCCTCATTGTATCATTGTCTGCACCTGTGAGTTCCCTGCTACTCCTCCCACTCGCACCTGATTTCCCTTGAGTTGAGTGTTCCCCATCTATATATACCCTTCAGTCTCACTTGTCCCTTGTCAGAACGTTGATCGATATTCCCAGTGCCTACGCCTTTCCAAGCCTGTGTATATTCGTGAATTCCGAGACACCCTTCCGTTTGATTCTGAGTTTTGCCTGCCGATTTTGTTTGTTTGCCTTTCTGCTTTTCTGGATTTATTGACCTTTGCTTTCATTTTTTTACTATGCCTCTACTAACCCCCCTTGTACCTTTGCCTCTCTGATTTCCTGGTTTTTATCTTTTGGACTGTTCTTGATTATTCTTTTGGATTTTGATTTTGTCTCGTGTGGATTCTGATTACCTGGCTTTTTGATTTGGACTGGAATAAACAACGTTTTTTGCCTTATCCTGGTCTGCGTTTGGGTCTGAGTTTGGGGCGTAACAAACTGACTCACTGCCATGTACGGATTCCAGTGTTGACAGATGCCTGAATTAATTACCCCCAAAAATATTCTGAAAACCCCCATCTTCAATTGACTCATCAGTGTAGGAAAAAAAGGGGGCAATTGTTGCCCTCACCGACAGGCATTTTATAATGGGGCAGTTTGTGAAATATACAAAAATTAACACTAGGCTGCTTTATTAGTTAACCTTACTGTATTACTAAATGGCAAGTTATTTAGTGCCAATCCTATTTTATAGCTGATAAGTCATATCAAAGCTTACATGTGTATGAGCAGAAACTACACTAAAAACTAAATTTCAACCAACCAGCTACATCTGATTGGCTGTAGTTGGCAAAATAAACCACAAGATGGCAGTGTGCGACCAAGGGAGAAAAAATGACTGCGTTAACATTCAGACAACATTCAGCCATCCATGAGCTTAGGCTACTTCAGCTAGCCAACAAGTTAGCCATGCGATTTCGGAATGAGTTATAGGCCTATATGTTCTTTAAAAAAAATTTGCAGAACGAAAAGATGGAGGCAACATGATTTAACGGTGACCTGGTCCTGCTTTTGCTCAGTAAAATCCTGCCTGTTAAAATACGCTTTTAGAAAGGTCAGTCTTACGTTTCAGTGACACATTACTAGTAGTCGTAGGCTATTAATAAATGGGGCTAAAAGGAATGGAACACACAAAATTAATTGTTAATGGCTTGCTTTTAATAGATGTTCATAGGCAGATCATATGCAGTCCGTTACAACTTATCCAAAGTGTGGCAGCTTAAACAGTAGCCTACTGAAGTGCAAAATTCGAGGACAGAAAAATGATAAATTCAATTTTAAAAAATGTTTTAAACTGAGTTGAAATGTATGCCTATTGCAGCCAGGTAGTGTAAAATTTCTAGCTAACGTTACTCTCACGAAGGAGTTGTGGGCCAAATGCTAAATGGACAGCGACGTTCAAATTCAACGTTATTCAACTTAGCTAACAAACTAACTTAACGTTACCTCATGTTCTCTCAGGTGTCTGCCTGCTTCTTTTTTGTGGAAAGCATTTCCCGGTGCACAAAATGTCGTTGAAAAGGCGTCCAAGACATGTTTCCAACACAATTTATGTTAGCCGTCCATGGACGACTGTTGTTCACCGGGTTAAGTGTTCCACATTGCAGAACGACGCTGAAGTTCCCGATTCGGAATTCCCGGTGCACCTTAAATCGGTCGCGAAAAGCGATTGTATGCTTTCACGGTCATCCTTCCGCTTTTTTCCCCGCTAAATCTAATTGGCTCAACATTCTGATAGCCTAGTTATATATATATATATATATCAGTGGCGGCTCCTGAGCTGAAAATTGGGGAGGCAGAAAACTTCCCTTTAAACTGATTATTGGTCTTAATCATTTTTCAATCAGTTTCCTTGATTAACAATAGGCTACATCAGCGTTTAATTCACCAATTACTCAATGCCATCAAATGTAGCCAGTTCTCCTCAATTAGGCTATTAGGCAAGTAATAAAATTATTTTAACTTGCATCGCAAAATTGTGCACATTTTAATCAACATTATAATTGTGGATACATGTGCTCTTCGTTCTCCGCACTCTTAATTCCGAAAATATCCATGGAAATTAAACGATCTGAAAGCTCAGCTTTTGTTAGATTCTTTTTTATTGCAGGTTTAGCACAACCTCATCTTTTGTTAGATTATTAAAAAAAATAATTAAAAAAATTATCTAACAAAAGCTGAGCTTTAAGATCGTTTAATTTCCATGGGATATTTTCGGAATTAAGAGTGCGGAGAACGAAGAGCACATGTATCCACAATTATAATGTTGATTAAAATGTGCACAATTTTGCGATTGCACAAGTTAAAATAATTTTATTACTTGCCTAATAGCCTAATTGAGGAGAACTGGCTACATTTGATGGCATTGAGTAATTGGTGAATTAAACGCTGATGTAGCCTATTGTTAATCAAGGAAACTGATTGAAAAATGATTAAGACCAATAATCAGTTTAAAGGGAAGTTTTCTGCCTCCCCAATTTTCAGCTCAGGAGCCGCCACTGATATATATATATATATATATATATATATATATATATATATATATATATATATATATAGCCTATATGAAATACCAGGTACTGTTATACATCTGACATTATTTGGATACTGCACCGTTTTGAAATAATCGCACTCCAAACGTTATGAAACAATACAATAATGTTGACATATTACAAAAAATGATAATAAATATCCAAAATTACAATGTGTGAAACCTTTGACACTAGGGTATGACAGTACCTCTGACTCGAGTTGGGTGAAATATTACTGTAGCATTTTCAAATAATCCCACTCCAAACTTTCTATGTAATCCAATGTAAATTTACTGAAAAGGTGAAACTTTAAATAGGATTTTCTTGCCAATTTAGAATGTCTCAAACTTTTGACACTTGGGTATGAGAGAAGAGGTCCTCCACTATATCTGACCTGAGTCGAGTGAAATATTACTGTAGCATTTTCAAATAATCCCTCTTCAAACTTTCTATGTAATCCAATGTAAATCTACTGAAAAAGGTGACATTTTAAATAGGATTTTCTTGCCAATTTTAGAACGTCTCAAAGTTTTGATACTTGCGTATGAGAGAAGAGGTCCTCCACCACCTCTGACTCGAGTTGGGTGAAATATTACTGTAGCATTTTCAAATAATCCCACTCCAAACCTTCTATGTAATCCAATGTAAATTTACTGAAAAAGGTGACATTTTAAATAGGATTTTCTTGCCAATTTTAGAACGTCTCAAGCTTTTGACATGTGGGTATGAGAGAAGAGGTCCTCCTCTACATCTGACCCAAGTTGGGTGAAATATTACTGTAGCATTTTCAAATAATCCCTCTTCAAACTTCCTATGTCCACCAATGTAAATCTACTGAAAAAGGTGATTATTTAAATAGGAATTTCTTGCCAATTTTAGAACATCTCAAACTTTTGACATGTGGGTATGAGAGAAGAGGTCTTCCACTATATCTGACCTGAGTTGGGTGAAATATTACTGTAGCATTTTCAAATAATCCCTCTTCAAACTTTCTATGTAATCCAATGTAAATCTACTGAAAAAGGTGAAGATTTGACTAGAATTTTCTTGCCAATTTTAGAACGTCTCAAAGTTTTGACACTTGGCTATGAAGAAGAGGTCCTCCTCTCCCTCTCCCCCAGGTTGGGTGAAATACTACTGTAGCATTTTCAAATAATCCCACTTCAAACTTTCTATGTAATCCAATGTCAATCTACTGAAAAAATGTTTTAATTTTGAATCGGAATTTCTTGCCAATTTTAAAACGTCTCAAACTTTTGACACTTGGATATGAGGTTCTATTTCATATTGTTCAATACACCATGGTATGGGAGGAGACTGAATAGCAAATTAACCACCACTACGGGAGGAACCACGTCACGCCATAAATATGGCGCTTGTACGCCACCCGGCCTTTTTTTGCCTCAGTTTGAGCTGAGACTGGTTTGTATGGTACCCTTTAGAATTTCTTGCCTCTCCCTATTGCCCGGAGCTACGTCCTGAACAGAGTATGCTTTCTGGGGCTTTCCCTCCCCAGCAACGCGGAATCTGTCATGGTTAGTGGCTGTCTCCATTTGTTTCTACCATTGTTTTCCGTTTGGCGTCGTCTGAAGCTCTATCGGATTTTTTCTTCCTCCGGATTTTGGATCTCTCCGGGTCATTATCTCCGACACCTGTGTTTGGTTTCCGTTGGCTATAAATAGAGCTTAACTTCCGCTTTCCGGTGCTTCTAGATTGTCGTTGCATTATGACTAGGAAGCCGGTATAGGTAGAGGTATAAGACGTTAGCTACTGAATCTCTGTTTGGTTTTATACAGAGACACAGCTATTTCTATTAGTGATAGGATTAGATTTTCTGGTTTTCTGTCCTATCGTCCTCTATTATTTTCTTTTTGCCTGCAGCCTGTTTATCCTCTGTTCAGCTCCTTAGCCTACTGAGCTGTAGTTACAGGCTTGCTATTTTGTTCGTTTATTTTCAGTTTTCTCTACCTCTTATACACGCAGATCAATTAGTGCGTGAGGTTCTTTCTTTTTGTTTGTTTCTCGCTGTTTTAGCGATTTTTCGCCTTCGTTTGAGGTTGTTTTGTGTTAGCCTTGTGCTGGGGAAGTTTTGCTCCCACTTCTCCGTTTCCCTTTTTTCCCCTGGTGCGGTTTAAATTCCGCTTTTGTGGCGTGTCTATTTTTAGATATGCTTTCTGAATCCTAATCTGTCGCGTTTGGTTCTCAATTTTCTAACCAAAACCTGACAGAATCACGGTTTGTTGCTGTTTGTTTGGCTACCATTACTCGGTAGAGTTGTTACCTTTTGTTAGGCAGTTCACTGCCGGTTTTCCTTGCAGAAGTAGATTGGGTTATGCCAATATCTTCTGATTGTATTTTGTCCTGTTGAGGCATTGAATTTTCTTTCTCCTTGTTTTTACTAAGAAAGGGAAAAGGGACAAGCTGGAAGTAGCCTCTGTGTCAGTGGACACACGTTACCTGAGGTTTTAGCGGCCTCTGGCGGCCCTTCAGTGCTACTGATTCGGGCCTATTGCTAGCCACCTGCACCAGCCTACTAGGCCTCTGCTTTGTTGGCTTAGCTAGCCAACACTACGCTGCCTGTGGTGTGTTGGAGGGATTTCCGCAGGATATGTCCTCCGCTACCCCCAGTAACCTTGCTATGGCACCTACGTACCTGATGTCCTTCAGTGCTCAGCACCTTGGAGTCGGGGTACAAGCTCCAGTTCACACGCCCCCCCCCCCCCCCCCCCCCCCCCCGGGGTTATCCCAAATCAGGAGAAACTGTCTACTGCGTGAACTTTCCTAGATGAGATTCTGGTGTTTCTGAAAAGGGAGCAATAACACTCCTGCCCTAGGTGGCAATGGGATTTCCCAGCACCTGAGATGGATGGGGTGAGATAGATGGGCTTCCGCCCCATCTTAGGCCGGAGAGGGCTCAACTGCTTCCTAAAGCGCCTGCCCTTCCACATGCTCCGCCGTTCCAGTCTCCCCCTACTGGTAGGAGACAGCAATTGGTTCACTTCTGTGGCCCTGCCAGATGTATACTTCCATATCCCCATACACCGGGATCACCGGAAGTACATCCGCTTTTCCTTCCAAGGCAAAGGGTACGATCACTCGGTCCTCTCCTTCGGCCTAGCCCTGGCCCCACACACTTTTTATGAAGTGCAGGGAGACACGCTGATCCCACTCTGTCACTAAGGGATTAGCATTGCGAACTACCTGGACGACTGGCTAATCTGCGATCCTTCAGAGGAGCAAGCCAGAAGGGATACAAGGTCAGTACTGGCCCACTTAGCCAGCTTGGGCCTGACCCTGAACAGGGGAAAAGAGCCACCTCACCCCCTCCAGAGAGAGGGTTTTCTTGGGCCCGGTTTTGGTCTCAATGTCCATGCAGGCCCCTCTGACCCAGAGAGGCAGCATGTTTTTGATGGAGAGTCTGTCCCACTTTGCTGCAGCGCGGCAGGTGACAGTAAACATTAACCGGAGGTTGCTTGGCCTGATGGCTTCAGCGGCCCAGGTGGTGCCACTTGGGCTGCTGCATACGTGTCCATTACAGTGTTGGGTGGCAGCACAGGCTGTAGGCCCACACGAGGACAGGCAGCGACTCCTCCCTATTTACCCAGTGTGTTACCTAGGGTGATGACCACCACGGACGCCTCCAAGACTGGCTGGGAGCGGTCGGAGAGGGTCATTCCCAACAAGGGTTGTGGAGCCACTCATGGGTCGGGAAGCACATCAACCTGCCAGAAACAGAGGCAGTGCATCAGGCATTGACCCATTCCTCCCAGTGGTCCGACACAGACAGGTTCTCGTCCGGACAGACAATTCCACTGTGGTCTCCTACCTCAACCAACAGGGTGGGCTTTGGTCTCCAACTCGACATGCAAAGCATGTCAACTCCTGCTGTGGGCACAGGCCTAGGGTATGTCCCCGAAGGCAGTACATGTGCTGGGCACAACCAATGTGGAAGCCGATAGGCTGTCCAGGGGTGGCCTGAGAGCGGGGGAATGGCGCCTGCACCCAGACAGTGCAGTTCATTTAGCCCCTCTTAGGATGGATGACGAACCTTAGGGAGTTGCTAGTGGGCACCCCGTCGCGCCTCCCGACCAGAGCGGATATGCTGCCGCAGGCCTGCTATGGCAACCAAATCCACAGTTGTATGACCTGCTTGGCCCCTAGATGGGAGTGGCCACAGGGCCTGGGGCCAGCAGTACTGGAAACATTTCAGGCATCAAAGCCCCATCTACGAGGGCGCTCTACGCTGGGAAGTGGGCAGATGTTAGCTGCTGGTGCCACAATAACGGGTTTACCCAATTATGACAGTTCAGTCGTTTGGCATTCCTCCAGTCCCTCTTCAAAGTGGACTCCACGCTAAGGTGTTATCTGGCAGCCATATTGGGCAGCCATGAGCGTATTGAGAGCCTGAGGGTGGGATCTCACCCCCTCGCCAGCCAGTTTCCCTGAGGAGCCAGGTGGCTTCGCCCACCGAGGTCTAACTTAGTTCCTTTGTGGGACTTACAACTGGCTTTGAATCCACTCACTGAGCCGCCCTTCAAGCTGGACAGACTCAGTCCAACCTTGAAGACTGCCTTCCTGCTCGCTATCGCCTCCGCGAGGCGTGTGAGCGAGCTGCATGCACTGTCAGTACACCCCTCCTGTATGCGGTTGGGTGACAGTAGCTCATCTGTCTTTCTGCTTCTTAACCTTGTGTTTCGGCCTAAGGCCCTCTCGCGGTCGTACATTTCTGTCTATGGTGTTGGAGCCATTTCACCATCCTCCCCACGAGACCCCTGAAGAAGCCAGGCTGCACTCACTGTGCCCCGCCCGGGCTCTACGGTCTTATATCTCCTGCACAAGTGCAGTGAGGAAGACCAAAAATCCTTTTATTGTTTTGGAGGGTCTATGAGGGGCTTTGCAGCGTGCGGCCCTCTGGATCATAGAGACGGTTCCATGGCGTACAGCAGTTCTGACGCATCCCCTCCCACAGGCGTGGTAGCTCACTCCACTCGGGGCGTAGCTACCTCCTGGGCCTTACTACGTGGCACCACAATTGCTGACATTTGCGCAGCAGCGGGCTGGGCCTCATCACTCACTTTAACCAGGTTTTATCACCTGGACGTAGCGTCATCGGCATCAGTTGCCTCCTCTGTCCTCAGGGCAGCGGAGCAACCTTGTATGTAATTTTGTGATGATTTAGGGTTTCTATTACCCGGTGGTTATTTTCCACGTTTCCCACTTGAGCTTGCTCTTCTGTTAAGAACAGCAGCCAATAGTGCATTTTGTTTTTTACAGGATTCGCACTAATGCAATGACCTGCGGTCCTGGTACCCCACTACATACCGCGCCCGACGTTATTTGGTATTCTGTGACCAATACCGTGGTCAGGCGGGGAACCTTGCACCCTCAGGATGGCAAGTGCCCTCAAGTCGGCAAAAGAGGCTGGGCGGTGTACAAGCGCCATATTTATGGCGTGACGTGGTTCTGCCCGTAGTGGTGGTTAATTTGCTATTCAGTTTCCCAGCAGCTCTTCCTCATACTGTGGCGTGTTGACCATTATGAAATAGAACCTCCTTTGTCTCTCATATCCAAGTGTCAAAGAGACAATTGGCAAGAAATTCCTATTTAAATAATCACCTTTTTCAGTAGATTTACATTGGTGGACATAGGAAATTTGGAGTGGAATTATTTGAAAATGCTACAGTAATATTTCACCCAACTCGAGGCAGAGGTAGTGGAGGACCTCTTCTCTCATACCCGTGTCAAAAGTTTGAGACGTTCTAAAATTGGCAAGAAAATCCTATTAAAAGTTTCACCTTTTTCAGTAAATTTACATTGGATTACATAAAAAGTTTGAAGAGGGATTATTTGAAAATGCTACAGTAATATTTCACCCAACTCGGGTCAGATGTAGAGGAGGACCTCTTCTCTCATACCCACATGTCAAAAGTTTGAGACGTTCTAAAATTGGCAAGAAAAGTGGGATTATTTGAAAATGCTACAGTAATATTTCACCCAACTCGAGTCAGAGGTACTGTCATACCCTAGGGTCAAAGGTTTCATACATTGTAATTTTGGATATTTATTATCATTTTTTGTAATATTCCAATATTATTGTATTGTTTCATAACGTTTGGAGTGCGATTATTTCAAAACGGTGCAGTATCCAAATAATTTCAGATGTATAACAGTACCTGGTATTTCATATATATATATATATATATATATATATACAGATCCTTTCCAAAAAATTAGAATATCATGGAAAGGTTGTTTTTTTTCCATAATTCCATTCAAAAAGTGAAACTTTCATATATTATAGATTCATTACACACAAAGTGAAATATAGACCGGCAATTCCAAATCGGGAGCCAACTTCAGCGTCGTGCAGAAGTATTTTTTTAAATTATATTTGAGGGGAGTCTGGCAAATCGTAGCCTACATTTCACTTTCTCCCCCTGCTCTGTTCTATTTTAAAAAGTGCCATACCGTGTAGCAGCTATATGACCCGCCGCTGTAGAAAGTCACGAAACTAGAAATCGTGCCAACTCCACTTCAGATCTGCTTTTCGTTCTAGCTCGAGCTTGTCACTTGACTGATCAGACCAATCCAAATACAACTGTACGTGTGACCCGTCCAAAAATGAGGTAGGCTAAAATAGTTTTTCTCTCTTTTAGGGGCAGTAATAAAGAATCCTCTCGTGAGGGGATCTGTCTGATAAGACAGAGGTAATGGTAGTGGGGCCCAAGTCCCTGAGATGCAAACTATCTGGCTATATGCCTAACATTGATGGAATTTCAATCACCTCAAGTGCTGTCATTAAAGATCTTGGTGTTACGTTTGATCCAGATCTAGTATTTGATACACACATTAAATACATCTCTGTCATGGGGTGTGACGTGTGAGATGGGAGGAGCCAAACGCAGCAAGGGGAATCATTAAGCCCTTAGGCCACTAAGGCGGGATACCCGCAGATAAGGGAGGAGACAAGACAAGGAACACAAACACACCACAGACGCTACTAACCGGCTAACTGTCAAACGCTAAGTAGAGCGCAAGGACAGGAATCTGAACAGCCAGACATAATACGCGCCCTGTCTCGGCAACGAGACAAATCAGAACGGGCGAGTAGCGTAAAGGCAAACATTAAACAATAAACAACCACCGCAAAATAATACGATGGTAAGAGAGGAGGCGAACAGGAACAGAGATTTAACGTTCCCATGGCGAGATAAATAGGCTCGCAGTCAAATGAAATAAACCAAGAGGGTAAACACCCGATCTCCCAGGAGAGAGAAACATTTTACAGGTGAGCCGACGAAGCACTGTCGTCCCATAACTTTATTATCCACAGACTAACGCAAGCTTAAATTGGAACAACCGCCCCAGCCTCTCGGCAAAGGAATGAATAAATTAAACGAGGCGAAAATGGAACCGAGATTTAACGTTCCATGGCTAGTTTAATAAGTAGCAGTCAAATGCAGAAAGCAAAGCGGTAAACACCCGATCTCCCAGGAAGGAGAAACATTTTACAGGTGAGCCGAACGGAGCACCGTCGTCCCATAACTACTATCCAAAAGACTCACGCAAACTTAGATTGGAACAACCGCCCTAGCCTCTCGGTAAAGGAATGAATAAATTAAACGAGGCGAAAATGGAACCGAGATTTAACGTTCCATGGCTAGTTTAATAAGTAGCAGTCAAATGCAGAAAGCAAAGCGGTAAACACCCGATCTCCCAGGAAGGAGAAACATTTTACAGGTGAGCCGAACGGAGCACCGTCGTCCCATAACTACTATCCAAAAGACTCACGCAAACTTAGATTGGAACAACCGCCCTAGCCTCTCAGTAAAGGAATAAATGAAAACGAGGCAAAATGGAACAGAGATTTAACGTTCCATGGCGATATAAAAGGCTCGCAGTCCAATGCATAAAACCAAGAGGGTAAACACCCGATCTCCCAGGAGAGAGAAACATTTTACAGGTGAGCCGAACGGAGCACCGTCGTCCCATAACTTTACTATGCACAGACTAACGCAAGCTAAAATGGAACAACCGCCCTAGCCTCTCAATAAATGAATAAATGAAACGAGGCGAAATGGAACAGAGAGCTAACGTTCCGATGCTATATAAAGACACGCGCAGTCCACACACAAACACGTCCACAACAACGCCCAAGCTCTATATAAAGAGACACACCCGGAGAACGAAACAGAACAACAGTTCCAAACAAAATCGTCCCGCAGGTAAAAAGGACGTACAGGACGGCTGCAACAAAAGACCCACGCAAAATAGCACGACAGCCTCAATATAAATAAAAACCCTGAGTCACAACAAAGGGGAACGTAGTCCACGAGAAGGACAACAGGGAACAAACGTACCACGGCTACTCACTGGCTCACAGCAAAACGGAATCGAGTAGAAGCAAAACGCCAGGTCTCTAAGAAAACCAAACAGGCGAAAATGGAACAAAGAGCTGCTACTCCATACCTCTACGAGCAAATAACCAAGCAGAAGCGAAACGCCCGATCTCCCAATGGGAAGACATGCGCCGAAAGGCGAGCAGAACTACCGTTCCGAACACAATCGCCCAAAACTCCACACACGGAGGAAACGCACAAATAAAGGCAAAAATAGAGCAGAGATTAACGGTCCCAAACTCCTACGAGACAACCAACCACCAAGCCAGCAAGAAATAAGCCCTGCCTCAACCAAGAGACGCCAACAATAGGCGAGTAGCCAAAAACGGTACGAGAACTCACAGCCAACAATACACCACAGTACAAACAATAAACAATTAATGTCGAAGCCCCGAACGTAGAAAACGGTAGGCTTATATACCCCTCTCCAGGTGACAAGCAACAGGTGTAAACGCTTAACAAAAGATCCGACAACTCAGCAGGGCGGAGCAAGCATCTACCAAAAGGGCAGCGCCCTCGCGTGGCCACCAAAGAGAACGACCGCAAGGGGAAACAGGGTCAAAACCATGACAATCTCTAGGGTTGCTTTCTATCACTTGAGGAATATCTCAAAAATTTGAAAAATACTGTCCCTTACATGATGCTGAAAAGCTAGTCCATGCTTTTGTTACTTCTAGATTAGATTATTGTAATGCTCCTTTTGTCTGGATGTACACATTCCTCTCTGAAAGGGCTTCAGCTAATTCAAAATACAGCAGCTCGTATTCTCACGAGAACTAGAAGATTTGAACACATCAGCCCAGTGTTAGCTTCACTTCACTCGTTGCCAGTCAAATTTCGAATAGACTATAAGATTCTATTACTTACCTTTAAAGCCTTACATGGGCTTGCCCCCTTATATTTAAGGGATTTACTTTTCCTTATAATCCCTCACGAATGCTCCGTTCACAGGGCGCAGGCCTCCTTGTTATTCCTAAAATAGCTAAAAGTACCATAGGTGGTAGAGCCTTTTCCTATCGTGCTCCTCTCCTATGGAACAAATTGCCTGCTCATGTTCGGGGTGCAGACACTGTCAGTCTATTTAAAGGCTATTATCTATCTATTTATCTAGGCTTAAAACTCATCTTTTTAGTCTGTCCTATAGTTGAGGGGCAGGAGTGGGTGGCTGGCATTAGCTATAGAGTCTCTGGTGGACTGAGCGGTCAGTGCTGTCACTGGATCATTATTGGTAGTGTTGTGTTAAGCTCGACCGGTCATGGTCATGGTTTAGCCCTTAGCTATGCTGCCATAGCCTTATTCTGCCGGGGTTTCCTTATCGCAGCAGGCACCTCTGTCTCTCCTGCTGCGCTTGTTCTGCTACCATCTGAACCCCCTAACAATGTTTTTTTCTTTTTTCCTCTTCCCTGCTCTGGGCACCTGCCCGGAGCTCTAGCCCAAGTTTCCCGAGTTTCCCGCGTCCTTCCCCCGCCCCCTCCTGGCCCGGAGCTCCAGCCCAAGAGCAGCTAGGCGCCCCCCACCTGCCACTGCTGATCTCTACATGATGGAGTCATCAGAATAGAATACCTCCCTATGACATAATCAACCCATAGGCCAGTGGAGGATGGGCATCCCCCCAATAGCTGGGTTCCTCTCGAGATTTCTTACCATCGGGGAGTTTTTTCTCGCCACAGTATGAGGGTTTTCTCTCCTACTAGAGTTTTTACCTCTGCTATCTGGGGGCTTAGAGCTGGCATTTCCCATTTCCCCTTTCCTCCCCTTTCTGTTCTGTAAAGCGTCTTTGTGACAGTCATCTGTGAAAAGCGCTATATAAATAAAATTGAATTGAATTGAACAGAGGAAGCTCTGCAGTCCAAGGTGTCGAGGAGGAGAGAAGGGGAGGGCGAGCATCCTGAGAGAATTGAGGAAGAGGAGTAACGTTAGCTAGGCTACTCTAAAATTAGTTTAATGTCACTGACAAAACAATGTAGCCTGTTTTTATGATCAAATGATTTTTATTTCTGTAATTAAAATAAAGTTCTGAATTTGAATCTGAGACTACCCTATCTTTTCTGGGAATGTAGCCTAACAGACAACAAAAATGCTTTGTGTTATTTTTTGTTTTAACAATATTTTAATTAACCTATGGTTGAAAGTGAGCTAGAAATCCAAAACATAGGCCTGGATATAACCTAAAAGCAATGAATGGAGCAATCGTGTGAGCAGACGGATTTGCTGACAGGTCCCTGTAGGACCAGCAGACCTCCAAGTCCGATAGATTGCCGCTGATAAACCGAGCTGCAAAACCGCTAGAAGCCCGTCAGCTGATTATGCCGGTCGCTAACGGGTCCCTGTCGGACCAATGTTCGAAATGTCGGACCAAAGCTAGATGACCTCTGGTAAACCGATGTGCAAATAGCTAGCGCCCCGACAGCATATTACACCGGGAGCCCGCCAACTCGTCCGCTGGCAACCCAATGTTGACCCGCTAGCATCTTGCTATCTGGGAACAACATCAACATTACACTGTTCCAGTGTAGGTTACAGCTAAATCTAGTCCCACACCCCAATTCCCATATAGATCCATTCAAATGCAGAGAGATTATAGTATCGCTTGTAGGAGTACCAGGAAATAAGTTATCAAGAGTCTTTTGATATTGTTGGGTCACAGACGTCAGGAAGTCATATTTTTTGATGCCCAAAAATGGGGCATCTATGTACCCTATGTACAAAAGGTTCTATAATTTCTATGTACAAATGTACGAAAGGTTCTATAATTTCTAAACGGTTCATCAGATATGGATGAAAATACCATCAAATAAAAGCTGACAGTCTGCACTTCCACTTCATTATCATGGTATCCTTTCAAACTCAAAGTGCTAGAGTACATAACCAAAATAACAACGAGATAATAAATGTTATTCACTTCACCTGTCAGTGGTTTTAATGTTGTGGCTGATATATAATCTGCTGTGGAAATGCTACCTTCATATGTCAAAGACACTGGGGGCCCTATCTTACACCCGGCGCAAAGCGGCACTAACCCAAACGCAAGTGTCTTTGCTATCTTACACCCGGCGCTAGGTCCATAATAACGCCTAACGCTTACGTCCTTTAACTACCATGTATTCTTGCGCCATCACAAGTGAACTGTTGGTCTTAAGATGAGGAGTGGCCAGGATTCTTTTTGGCGTATTGCTATCTTGAGCCAGCAGAAAGCGCTTGCGCTAGAACCACCACAAACCTGGTCTAAAGTCATGTCGCAGTTGTTTACATGTTATTTTAACGGCGCATATAAGTGCGTCTACATAGGCATGTGCACAACGCGCATACCCTCCTGTCTGTTACACATAGGGGCGTGCACAAGCATGACTAAAATATCTAGATCACAATGTGAAATATTATTATTGTGTAGGCTTTATCAAAAATGCATAATAATAAAAGGTTCCATAGGTCCACATACCTTTCCCTCAGCGAAGGGAAACGATGCCACATTACATTGCTCTCAGCCCACCCCATCAACTTCCAGGCGATGTGCGATGGTACGGGACAATGGCTATCCATTAAAAAGGAGCTGATAACACCTATATCAAGCCTAATGCGCGAATTGTCATTTGCACCAATGTGTGAATTGTCATTCAATGGAAAACTCGCGTACTGCAATAGACGGACATTTGCGTTCTGAAAATGCGCTTCAGATGTCATTACAATACAGCTCTGTTTATCTAGGAATACAGCCTGTAAGTAAATAGAATGGTTTGTGACTGAAAAAAGTTCAAAACCTTGTCCAGTGAATATTGCTTTTATTGTTTTTCAAATAGCCTAGGCTACAGCGGACTCGCTGTGCATAATGTTTTTTAGATAGACTATGGTTAAAAAATGGAGATAAATGTCATCATGTTAACTGAATTGTAGGCTAACCTTAGCTATTCTTCGTCCTTCATATTATTTTAAATTACAGTGACAAGGTTTCCATACCCTCAGCTTATGAAAACCCCGCTGATTTCACCTGTAATTCCATAACTTGAACAAAAGATTTTAAAGAGAACTAAGCGTCTAATTAGAAACAAAATTTGCACAACGTTACACAATTGATTTACAATTAATTTTAATTCCATTATCTGCATGTTCGCTTTACATGAGCAGGTCTGTTTCCCCTGCTGTACATCACACTTTTCACGGTCTTCCTGGGAAAGTGAATAGTTTTAAAGTATTACGCTACCAGTTAAACAGGTTGGTGACATTTCCATAAGCAGGACATTATAAAACAAGGGAAAATATGCTGAACCTATGGGTTGCCAACCTGACAGATTTGTTGTATTTAGTGTCATCATTAAGGCAAAATAACGTTAGTTATGTTATTAATCAAAATTAGAATGCAGGTAGCCTAATGAACTTCGGATGAAGCTTGAACATGAGTTCATTGCATAATCAAACGAAATTCGTTAAACAAGCAGGCTAATTTGGCATTTTCTAAGGTGAGAAGGAAGCAATTGGTCGCTTATTTTCAGCTGTTGCAGGTGCTTTTTAACAAAATTTAACAACATATATTTCGTAAACAGCACTGTCAGGAATGACCCGCGGAACTCATAATACTACCTACTGCTACTGATCCATATAGCCGATTCCTTGATCGCACTAAACACGCATGAGCATCTCTGTTTTCGCCATCATAAGCAATCCGCCAAGGTGGAAAAGCAGGCTTTTAAAGGGAATGGGATATGACATTTTGATTGGTTTATTGCATGTCACGCCCAAGACACACACCTATAATTAATGTAGAGACTAGGTTCAGCCCAGTTGCACCTTGCGCCGTGCTTAGCGCCCAAAAAACACGCCGTTAAAATAGCCAAAAGTAGACTTGGACACGCCCTAAATGGACTTAGCGCCATGCGCTTAGACTAAGTGCCAAGATCGCCAAGATAGGGCCCTAAGTGTGTTCGGCCTAGAGCCGATTTTACGTCATATCTGCGTTGGACCTGCATCGGAAACTGTCCGAGATGGCAGAAAAATCGGTGTTGCATGAACTAAGGCGGAAATGACAACAGGAGGTTAAGCAGGCAACTTGCCAGGCGCCTTAGCAGTGGTGCAGCAGCTCTCGGGCGCCTTCATCAACTTCGCCGCGCCTTAAAACAAACCAACGACAGCATTGGTTAGAGAGTGAGGAGAGAGAGGTGTTTCGTCATGACACATGCGGATCATTTCACAATATCGCCACCTATCTCGGCGTATTGATTCTACTCTAAAAAAAAAATCTTAATGAAATTAACCCCTCCCTAAGTGTTCAAACACGGGGATAAGGGTTATTTATTAAATCCTACAATGTAATAGCAGTATTTTCCTCTTTCCCTTCTCAGTTCTCTTTTCTATTTTCACAATGAATATTTATTCAGTTTTTTCTTATTATTGCTTTATTTTTAAATATTTTTTTATATAATACAATCCTTTATTTTTCTTCAATTAATGTGATTTTGTTTTGCAAAGTGAGCTTCTATAAGCCCTGTAGGGTTTCCAACCTCTCTGATATATTTCTGTAAATGACTTTGACTTGCATTTGTTCTTTATTCATGCAATTACATAAATAAATATGTATTTTGAGAGTGTGGGATTGACTAACATAAGGTCGCTACTCTGGTTATTATATACTGTACCGTACATGTACTTTATTGAAGTACGAATGCGAAAAGTACAATATTGGTAATGCTACATAAACAAATGAAGTTGCCAATTCTCATTCTTGACTGCTTCCGTAATCCATCTGTCTTGAGATAAATTAGGAGAAAATGTACCTCTAATAGTCGGCCTATATCAAATCTGTTGATTGAACCAAAAAGTGTATGAAGAAATAACAAAAAAAGGCCTGTCCAAATATAGGTAACAATGTTTTATTCAATACTTTATTCAACTATATTATACCATATTCTTTAGAAAAGTAAAGATTCAACTTTGTTATACGGAGTGGTTTGTTTTTGCAACAGCTTGTTTAAGTGTAAAATCCTAATTGGACTGTTGTCCAAAAAACTGTCCTCTCCAGAACATTTGGTGTGACCATATAGAACATTAAGGTAGCACCACCAAATGATAACTCATTCATTTATTTCAAAGTATTTGGATGTCTTTTGATGGGGAAAAAACTGTTACCTAATCAATATTTCTCTTCACCATCCTTGTTATCAGTAAGACAAGATCTGAAGGTATGACCTGCTGTCCATCATTGTGTTGAGAAGTGGAGTTTTCCTTATATCCAGATGGGACAGTGTATAGCCAGACCTCTGCATGTCACATGCCAGCAGAGAGAACCACATACAAACAACCCAATGCCATAATAACATGAAGGGTATTAACAATGAAACAATATGAAGCAACACAACCTGGGAACAATGCTGTACATCCATCTTACAAATGGTTGTAAGATTAATGATTGAGATTAAAGATCTAACACTGTTATTATGGCTATGGGTTGATTAGATGTGGGTGGTCTGGTCTCCAGAACAAAACAGATAAATTATACCAGAAATTAAACAAAAATAATATTTATTTCACACAATATGGTGACATTCACAAAAGGTAAATAAACTGTAGAACTATTCCCCTCCACCACCATTCAAGCCACAATGACACCGGGTTCTTTCTGTCATTTTGTATGTTTATTGTCAAATCAGAAATATATGAACAATGATTGGTGACAGGTAAAAGGAAGATGACATGTTGATATTGGAATACATCTTATGCAAATACAATTCTATTTATCCATACATTACCGTAACTGGCAAGGGAAATGTAATCTTTCTTGACATTGTTCCCTCAAAACACATAATGACTCCCAGTATCCCAATGTCATATGTACTATATTAGTTATTCATTCATACAAACTGAATTTATCTTGTTAAAGACATTGGATGGCATCAATTCAATAAGTTCTTTGTCAGGGTCCAAAGGGACCACCTGCTGTCATGTAATTTGAATAAATCATGAACACTGACATTATGAGTAGCTGAATCATGTATGTTATGTATAATGTTTTAGTGTGAAAAGAAATCTCAACAGACTGGTCAAGTAAAGGATATATACAGTGAACAGTGAATGTTTTTTCCCCCCTGTGTTTTGGCTCTGTACTCCAGCACTTTGGATGTGAAATGATACAATGAATTAGAGGTTAAAATACAGACTGTAAGCTTTAATTTGAGGGCATTTTCATCCAAATTGTAACTGAAGAAGGCTGCAGTACAGGCCTGGTATTGCAGTACATAGCATCACCAGTGAAGATACCGAGCATCTGATGATTTCTACAGCTCGCAGACTTCAGGCAGTCCTTGCACGCAAAGAATATGCAACCAAGTATTATTATTTCATAGCAACTTAATTAATGATTAGGATTAATACACTTTTCCTTTATGTCACAAGGAATATCTTCAATGCATTAACTGTACAACTCTAAAGAAGTCCCATGAAAGAGACATTTCTCATTTATATTGGTACAGATATTCTGCAATAAAATATTCTTTAGAACCACCACTCAAAAGTCTATGAAAACATGCATGTAAGTTATGATACTTAACATAGCTACATAGATTCTTACATTACAATGTATGGCTACGATGTAGATTAACTAAAATGACATGTCTACCATGTTTGCTAGTCTAAACAGAGATGACAGGTGTAGTTTAGGGGCCTGGGTAAAAGCCGGAATTGAACGGCGGAATGAAGCTCGGAATGGCCAATAGTGCTCTGTGCCAAAAAGGACCTCAGTTCAAATGCTTGCAGCACTCGCTGTGGAATGCGCATCAATACAATCTTAACAGTTTTTGAATGGGCGTCATATGTTGTTTCATTTGAGCACGGAATTTCCATGAAATATAAATTTGAAATATATGAGAAATTGATCAAAACTAATAGCATTACCAGACATGTTTCAGAGCCCCTCATCACCCTTTTGGAATAAGACATCAAGATAAGGTTTTCAACTTTTTAAAGTGCAGATTTTCTTCTTTAAAATGAGTATATTCAACCCTTGATGACTCAATTATAAGTTGATCAAAATTATATTTTAATGGAAAAAGCCTGTTGGAGAGGAATATAAAGCCCTAAAAATCACATTCTGCATTCTCACATCAAGGCTTGATGTATACCAAATGAAAGCTCTGGATTTGCCCTTCAAGTACGTATACATGATGTTATGAGTTCACACGGAAATTGTGCATTATTTGGACTGCAATCAAGTCTGGCCATTACATCTACCATAAGTCATTTATCATTCAGAACCCCTTACAACAACCATAACAGAATAAGACATCAAGAAGAGGTTTTCACCTTTAGAAAGTGCAGAGCTCTCCGTTTAATATGAGTATCTCCAGTTCTTGATGACTCAATGATAAGTCAATCAAAATCATGTTTTAATGATATCAGTCTGTTGGAATGAAATGGTGTCCATTTCCTCTCCAAGCCCCAAAAATCTCATTCCGCATTCTCAAATCAAGGCATGATGTATACCAAATTAAAGCTCTGGATCTGCCCTTGGAGTATGTGTATATGATGATATGGGATCATGCAAAAATTGTGCATTATTTGGACTGCAATCAAGTCTGACCATTACATCTACCATAGGTCAGTTATCATTCAGAGCCTCTTATAACCCAAACGGAATAAGACATCAAGATGAGGTTTTCACCTTCAGAAAGTGTAAACCTCTCCGTTTAAGATCGGTATCTCCAGGTCTTGATGACTCAATGATAAGTTGATCAAAATCACATTTCAATGACATCAGTTTGTTAAGATGAAATGGTGTCCATTTCCTCTCCAAGCCCCAAAATTCATATTCTGCATTCACAAATCAAGGCATGGTGTATACCAAATGAAAGCTCTTGATCTGCCCTTCGTGGACATGTATATGATCTTATGGGTTTGTACAGAAAATATCTATTATTTAATGACTGAAGACTTATATGTCCTCTTGGTGATGTATGTGTCCTAATTCCACTCCAAATCCCAAAAGACTGTGTTCCTATTTACTCCCCACAAAGTGTTCCACATCAAATTAAACAGCACAAATTTATCTTTAAAAAGAGTCCAATCAAACTCTGGGGTCTAACTGGCTCTAATAGTGATTCCAGTTTCAATCTACAGATATTTAGAGAAATGAATGGTCCAGGATGACTCCAGTCATGAAATAATATATTTTATTTGTGAAAACCGTAACATCATATGCATGTCCTCGAAGGGTAGATCCCGAGCTTTCATTTAGTATACACCATGCATTGATGTCTGAATGCGGAATGTGATTTTTGGGGCTTGGAGAGGAAATGGACACCATTCCATTCCAACAGACTGATATCATTAAAACATGATTTTGATTGACTTATCATTGAGTCATCAAGAACTGGAGATACTCATATTAAACGGAGAGCTCTGCACTTTCTAAAGGTGAAAACCTCTTCTTGATGTCTTATTCTGTTAGGGTTATAAGGGGTTCTGAAAGATAAATGACTTATGGTAGATGTAATGGCCAGACTTGATTGCAGTCCAAATAATGCACAATTTCCGTGTGAACTCATAACATCATGTATATGTACTTGAAGGGCAGATCCAGAGCTTTCATTTGGTATACATCATGCCTTGATGTGAGAATGCAGAATGTGATTTTTAGGGCTTTATATTCAAATATATTCATATCCTCTCCAACAGGCTTTTTTCCATTAAAATATAATTTTGATCAACTTATAATTGAGTCATCAAGGATTGAATATACTCATTTTACAGAAGAAAATCTGCACTTTAAAAAGTTGAAAACCTTATCTTGATGTCTTATTCCAAAATGTGATGAGGGGCTCTGAAACATGTCTGGTAATGCTATTAGTTTTGATCAATTTCTCATATATTTCAAATTTATATTTCATGGAAATTCCGTGCTCAAATGAAACAACATATGACGCCCATTCAGAAACTGTTAAGATTGTATTGATGCGCATTCCACAGCGAGTGCTGCAAGCATTTGAACAGAGGTCCTTTTTGGCACAGAGCACTATTGGCCATTCCGAGCTTCATTCCGCCGTTCAATTCCGGCTTTTACCCAGGCCCGTAGTTTAGGCCATTTCATAAATTGACAGACAAGAAACAACTGAATATGAGCAATAGAACATAAGCAGCCTAATGTTTACAGGTAGGCCTATGTTACCATAACAGATGACAGCTTAGCTAAATAATTTAGTTATTTGATAATGAGACGGTGTCGTAAAATTTCTTCTTACCGTGAAAAACGACGACATGTTTACAATTTCGGACAGATGTTAAGGTAAATCTATCACCACGGCGGCACTTTCGTCAGCAATTATACCGGGAAATGCCCTCTTTGAAAACAAAATACGAATGAATATAAAAAGGTTAGTCTGTTACTGCATACCCGTTTTTGCTAAAGCTGCATCATAGCTATGATAACGCGGAGCTGTCAAAACTATAACAGCACGGAAACCCTTTAAAAAAAAACAAAATAAAAACCGTAGCTAGGCTACATGTAGCCTATGGTCATGACAAATTAAGGACTAAACAAGCCACATTTTAGTTAATAAAACTCAAGTAAGCTAATTTAGATATCCAGTGAGCACAAGTGGCATACAGAACTAGTTTACTTTTTTTTAGCAGCATTTTTTTGTAAGTATAAACCGAACTTTTTTTCTTTTTTTTAAAATACAATTTATTTGATTTATTTATTTAAGTATGAGCCGAAGTATACCTTCCTGGCGTGTTTCCCCGTGGTGCAGCCTGTACGCGGCGTACCTAGTATTCCCGTGCTCTTTGCGACATTGTCGGTTCGAATCCGACCTTTCCTCTTGTCTCTACACTGTGCTGTCCAATAAAGCTGAAAGGCTATTACACCTATTTTAAGAAAGTATAGTCCATTTTAGTACTTATAAACTTTTGTAGCCACAATTTCCTCTATATTCTCAGCTACCTTGAATTGAGAGAAAATGCTGTTAGCTATAAGTTAGAGTGAAGGAAATGTAGAGATCTAGCTACTCACTCCAAAAGTCTCTGGGACCTCAGATGGATATCTGGCTTCTCTGTCAAACATGAGGTAGAATGGGCAGTGCTTGGTGGTGATGTGTACTTTTGTGCGCAAGCCAAACATGGCTGCACTGAGGTGCAGGTCCCAGTTCCAAGGATTCTCATCCACCAATTTGGTGAGAGTTTTGAAACATATTGACATTGTTATGAAATACTATTTCAATTGTAAAGCATAGCTTATGATTGCGATGTGTAACCCAAATCACACTGCTTAATACAATACCGAAATAGAATACTTAACACAGTGACTAGTATCATTTAGTGGTGTAAATGGGTCAAGGTCAGTTTAGTGTCAAGTCCACATTACTTTGTCACCGTCCCATTCATTCTTTCAACCAATCCACTGGTCTATGGATGGTAAGGTGCGCAGAAGCTCCTCTCGATGTCCAGCTTCTGGCAGAGAGCCATATTCAGCTGAATTTAATGGACAACAGTCAGTTAGTACAAAAGAAAACTGAGTGAAGGGAGCCTCAGCCATGTTTTTGGGTAATGATACGGACTGCAGCCATGTTTGGCTTGCGCACCAAAGTACAGATCACCACCAAGCACTCCCCATTCTACCTCATGTTCGACAGAGAAGCCAGATATCCGATGTCTACTCGAACATGTCCACTATCCACATGATTTCTCTAATTAAAACTAAAATACTTTTATTGTGAATTTTCCCGCTCTCGCGCTTACCGGAAGTCACTTCACACTCCGACAGGAGGTGTCACACAGTTCGGGAAAACAGCCTTGAAGTCCAGAGGTTGTTCCGAACAAATTACAAACAATCCAGAAAAGAACAATGATGAACATGCTGAAGAGATCCCACTCTGCCTTTGGTGCACTCACAGGTTTGTAATGCACTGCTATTATCGGTTGTCTTGATATTGGAAGAGGTGGTGTTGCTGCAGTATGCGCAGTAACTTAGATTACTGTTTGTGGTTATTTATCGCTAACGAGTAGATAATACGAATGTTGGCAAAAACCTAATTTTAGAATTAAATATTTTAAGTGTCATAACAGCGATGGTTGCTATTAATATAAATAACTAGCATGGTCGACCCCAGAGTTCGCTGTCTGGCTGGCTTGTCGCTTTTTGCATCGAGGCAGGCCTAGTAGGCTACAAGCTTTTATGGGTCTGTAACAGCCTCTGCTCTGTGCACAGTGAAAAAAGTTTTGACGAGAGTACAGTTTTTGAATGTGGACATCCCCTTACGGACATTTCAGATGAGCTATTGTTGCATTCTTATTTTATGCTATGTTGGCTTCTATTAGACTGCGGTCACGCCATCTGCACTTTGAAAAACGTCGGTCAAACTACCTGCACCAAATATTTGTGCGCGTCTACATTGCACTTTCCGGTAACACGTTTGCGAGAGTGATGTGTCGTTCACGAATGATCCGATTCTCTTTGCTAGGAACGAAGGGAACCGAGTCTCGTAGGGGTCTGAGCCGTTCTTTTTTGCCAAGTTTTCCCTAGAGTGTTTCGTCAAAAAAATATTTCATGAAACGCGACCATAATGTTTTGGTATATGATATTTTATATTAGAGTACATTTCCTTAGCATATAAGACTGATTTTAGTAACATTAACTGTCGCTGTTAAAGATACAGAGCGAAGTTCACAAAGAGCAAGGCCATGCAGTTGCAAAATAAACAGAGAGTTTGCATTAGCTCTTCAACTCGAATATTATTCGTCAGTCTATCGCTGAAAAAATGAGAACAATCCAACCTTTAATTGAAGTAAATTTATTATGAGAAAAAAAAAATCATCAAGAAATAATTATTTTTAACAAAACCATGTGTGGGGTTTAAGAGGGTATTGAGACGGAGAGGGGCCACTCTGAGCTAAAACATGCCATGGGCGGGGCCTGAGCGGAGCTGTGAAGCAAACCACGGGAAGAAAATAAGCAGACAAGAAGCTGGTCTGAATGCATTGGAGTCAACGGGTAATTTTCCAAATGTGGGCTTCTCTTGCTTATATTGTTTTGTTACAATGTTTGATATGTGTGGCATTCATTTCTAGATATACATGCGATGTCTAGAGGAATTACAGCCACAGCCAGTGTTCCAGAGCGTTGGCTGCAGAGGTCTTCAGAGTTTTCGTTGTCCGGTAATTACCGTTTTTTTACCGGCAAAAATGTCAACAAATTTAAATCTTGCCGGTCATAATGTCCGGTAAATCACCCTAAGCACATTTATAATTTTATTGAAATAAATTACATTTCCACACACCATTCTATTAAAAAATTACATTTATATAATGCATTACATTTTCACATATCCTACATTTCACAAAAACGAGACCATTTTCATTTTTTAATGAATGTGTAGTGTATGTGCGATGAACGAAACATACATTATGTTACATTTGTTCCACTCTGATCAAGCGCGCGCTTGGATTGGATGCTATAGGCCTAGCCACCATTAGGGATGTGCGGGATGAGTCGGCTAGCCAAATAAACGGTGCTGCTCTTGCTAGTCGGGAAATACTAGTCGGTTAAACTATTTTTTTATTAAGACATTTACGGTTTGTTTTAAACAGTTAGCTAATTTGCACCCAAATTACTGTCATGTCTTCCTAATAAAATGTTGCTTTTTAAAAAAAGATAAAACTAGCCTAAATTGTTAGGCTATAGTCTACTCTATCCTACAAAACATGACAACCATTCACTAAATAAAAAGTTAGCCAATAACAGTAGCTTAGCAACTAAAGTGGCATGCATCTGACTGGCGCTCGCTTGATTTAAAGTTGGTTTTCGTTGGATAGTCAAAAACATAACGGGTTATAAGTAGTAGTACTGGGCCCTGACAACCTAGGCATATATAATCTAAAAAGAAAGGGAGATTTGATTTCGTCTGTCTGATAATGACCAGTTTAGCGAACTGTTTTGTAAAAACTCCCTTGACCGCCAGTCATTCAATGAGTGCCTGTTGTCTAATAAGTTCCAAGTGCAGATGTTCCAGCCCCAATGTTGGACCTCTTGCTCCGCCTAGGCCTCTTTGGCAGAACGCAATAGGCTAGAGCCTGTCGTCTTTTTTTTGATGACGTTAAACACGTGTCTATTGACGGGAGTTATTTTATTTATATAAATTATTTATTATTTATGTTCACTATAGCCTACTGTATTTGCGAAATCACCTTTCATTAAAAACTATTATAAATCTATTCCCCTGATGTTGTCATTCTTTATAAAGCCTGCATCAATTGTTTTAAAGCATAATAAACACCAGATAATATTTGACCAGAATCTCTCCCATTTGTCCGGCAAACTGAAATCTTGTCGGTCACGGTGGCCAGCACCAAATTAACCAACGGAAACTCTGGATGTCTCATTAGGTGTGGTTGAAAATTTGTTATTCCTCAGACTTACCGTTATTATTATTCCGCCGATTTTTAAAACCTATCTCCTCCTACACCGTTCACACCATCAACACCAGTCAAACCTCATATTATACCTTTATACCCCCTCCAGGTTGCTATTACTTTTGACCTTTTTGAGATATTTGACATTTTATCCAGCAGATTAAGGAACCCAGTATCCTACCTCGTAACGATTCTACAACTGGTTTCTGTTGAATGTTGAAGAGATTCTCTTATTCCATTTTGCCACTGCCCAGCAACGTTGATGTTTCCACAGCGCTATCGCACTCGCGGCTGTAATAGCCTACGTTGCTGTTATGTAAAAACACATGTAACGTTACTTTTTAAGGTATATAAATACATTGGGCTGCGTATTTTATCCAAATTATGCACATAACTGTTCCGTTGTATTATGAATGTACTGTATGTGATCATTCTGACATCGTAGCTATCAGCAAGTGTTTTGATGTGGGTCAGAATTGAAATAGTCAAGTATGAGTATCTGCAGATCCATAGATGAGAAAAATAAGGAGAAGCAATGGCATCACTGAAATAGCTTGAGTAAGGAACAGCGCCTACAGTGGCTGAATGGGAAAACTACTGGATCGGCGGTTCTTTTATTCACTGATTTTCATTTTTTAAATTATATATATATACTTTTTTCAGTTTATGATTGAGGTGAGGCCCCTTTCAGTTGAGAGGCTCGTTTCCGGTGAAACGAATGAAACCTAGAAAATTTTGCCTATGCTTCCGTCTCTGATCCAAATCCAAATTCTGTCACGTAACGTTATGTTGTCTAAGTTACAAAATAGGCTTCAATTGAATTGTTGACAAAAAATATTTTTAGCACTGTTGAAAAGTTTGCCTATGTTTTAGCTAAATGCTCATCTAGCCTACTAATCACTCCATTCAACATTATTCAACAAATTCTGATTTATGTCTTAATAATGTTAGCACAGACAACTTCCTAACAAAACATGACAAAAGCATCAGCCAGCTAGGCTACTGTGGTTAAGCTACCAGGAAAAACAAACCTTTCACTTTGCATGAAAATGCCAAGGTGACAGGTGCCAGTAGACTACGTTAGCAAAATGCAATCGATTATGACATAGCTACAGCAAATAAACTATCCGCTACACATGATTGGGTTATAATCTCAAGTTTATGCGAGTCAACAACCTTAAACTAAGTTAGTATTAGCCAAACGATAGCCTATGTTTAATTATTGCTTTAGAGCTGCATGCTAGGTAGGCTGAATAGAACGCTGAATTCAGCACAGGACATGTGGTTTGGACTTCACAAAATGGTGAGATCTGTAATCGGAATCAGAGTTTGTTTAATAAAGTGGAGAAATCAGTAGATGAGCATTTGGTTAAAACCTAGGCAAAAATTGTATGAACACGTATTTTTCTACAAACACAACTACGACTGTGTCCGAATCAGCACACACTACTATTTGAGTATGCCAGTTGAGTTAACTTAGGCTAGCCTTACCTGCTCGGCCAAATTGAGTGTTCTCAATATCCCCAGATGATATAGCCAAAGAGTGTAAAGGAAACTGATATAGCCTAGGCTAATTATGTCCAGGTTTATATAGAGGATATTCGGCATACTGCATGTCACTGCAGTATAGACTACAGTACGCAGTATGCTAGTACACAGGACGCAGTACATTGGGCATTCACAATGCCTTACTCTACAACACTGTTATTACCCAACAATACTATCCAAGATGATTTGACATTACCTTTTTGTGCTTTTATCACAATTCTACTTAAAATTCCACAAAATAGGCTACATCACCATATTTTAATACTTTCACCTTCACTAGATCCCTTTATACACCATTAACAGTTCATACCATTTCCACCTTTTATTTTCCACCTCACACTATACCATATTACCATCTTTCTATGTCATTTCCAGCCATTGATATTTGTGAAGCAACCACACCTACAATTTCTTTATGAATTGTTAATCTAGTTGAGATTTGTAATTAAACCAGGCTAGGTAAGCCTAGCTCAGCCTGTATGCTGCCAGTGGGGAACAGTTGACAAGGCACGGCGGATATTGTTCTGTAGCATGCAGGTTGGCCTGCATACCGGAGCGACAGAGTGCATCTGATGCTGAAAGGTGTGTTTGTCAGAGTATGTGAGCGGGAGTGAGCGAGGAGGGGAAGCGGATATAATTTAATTAGTGATTAGCACTGTTAGGACGAGTTCCAGTTCCCTCCCGTTTATATATTTTGATAAAAATGGGCATTGCATTTTTTGTTTAGATACCACATTAGTTTAGTTTTTTAAATATAATTTTTAATATTAATTGTTTTGTTAGCCTATATGGAGAGGTGAAATTGGTTTAATAACCTGTTAAGTAAATTATGACAGAACAGAGCTCTACTCAACAATGTTATGGAGAGATTTTGTCTGAAATACTCTCAGCTCAATTCATGATACAAAACAAATGAGTTAGCAGTGGGCTATAGATGGCAATGATCCTGAATCTTGAGAAGTGGACATAAAGGTCGTCAAGGTGGCTCACTTTCTTCACTCACTTTCTCAGGGATATGCACAAGTTTCAGTCCAGCAACTGATATGAAGGGGTGAAATTTGTCAGTGGCAGATCACATATTGAAAGAAAACATTTATGGCCTATTTGCATATGAACATTAAAAAATAACTCTGACCTAACCTTTTAGGGCCTTACTTTGCGCACATATTGTAAGAATATGTATCGTATTGAAAAAGCTTCCTGAATCTTATCAGTTCAGTTGGGTTTTAATGGTTTTTAATGTCCAGTTGTATGAGTGTATGTATGAGATGAACAATAAAGAATATGTGATAGTACCAATGTCTGTGCTTTGTCAGTGTTGCTTCTGTATCATGAAGACACTCTTTGTAACATGAGTCCAACTTGGAAGTACACATTAAGGAACATAGTCCTATACAAGTTACAGTACAGAGGATGAATTTAGGAGTCTTACAGCTTAAGGAAAGAAGCTGCTCTGTAGTCTGGTGGTATGACAGCGGATACTTCTGTATCTCTTGCCAGACGGCAGCAGGGTGAACAGGCTGTTGCTGGGGTGGGTACTGTATATACCTATAGTAGTGCATACTGAGATAATTTCATTTTCAATAAATACAGGCTATATGATGGGATGAAAACCTAGAAAATGGAATGTACATTTATTGTTAACAGTATTGCCAATCGCAGTCATAAGCGAAACAGAATTTGCCAGTTTAGGGCCCTCACCCGGGCTGGTGCTCGGCTGCAGTCGGGGAGGAGAGCCGGTGGTGATTACTCCGCTGGCCTCCAACCCAGAATACTGCAGCTGAACACCGAAGGACTCACCTCCAACAAGATCAGCGTCATCGAGGAGCTGGCCTATACCACCAAGGCCCTCGTCATCCTCCTCCAGGAGACCCACTGCTTTTCAGCAGATAAGCTAGTATTACCAAATTTCACACTAGCTGGGTCTATCCTAAGCAGGAAACACGGCCTTGCCACGTTTGTCCATGAAAGGCTGAGCTGGACTCTCGCCGATCAATCTCCGGCTGACTCGGAGATTGAGTGGTTGTGCGTGGACGTTGCCGGTTTTAAAATTGTAAACGTCTACAAGCCTCCCCCCTCGCGATTCACGCCGGTGGCTGTCCCGGTGTTCCCCCACCCCTGTCTCTATGCTGGCGACTTTAACTGTCAGCATGAAGACTGGGGGTACAATACCAACACACCCAACGGAGAGAACCTGGCTGCTTGGGCAGCTAACAACTGCCTGGCCCTGTTATACGATCCAAAGGGTGCAGCCAGCTTTCTCTCCGGTCGCTGGAACACTGGGACGAATCCTGACGTGGCATTTGCGAGTGTCGGTGCAGACAACCAGCTCCCGGACAGACGTGTGCTCGGAAAGTTCCCGCGGTCCCAACATTGACCATCGCTGATAACCGTGCCTAAACTCGTGGACTCTATCCCGAGTGAGCCGGTGAAGCGATGGAATTTCCGTAAGGCCAATTGGAAACGCTTCCGCCTCTTCACTAACAAATCCACGTGGCGTCTCCCATCGCCTAATACCAACAACGTGGATGAGGCATACCGGGACTTCTGTGGCATGTTAGTGAAAGCGGCCAAGAAATCCATCCCACGCGGACGTCGCAATAGCTACAAACCGTGCTGGGATGCGGAGTGCGAGAACCTCTACCGCGTTTTCCTTCGGGCTCCTGCCGGAACCGAGTCAAACAGGGCTGCTACAGCCCTGTTGTCAAGACTCGGCCGGAGGAGACAAGAGCGCTGGGAGGAGGCTGTCAATTCCATCGACTTCTTGCACTCCAGCCGCAAGGCATGGAGTATCCTGAACAACCTCACTGGCAGGTCAAGACATTCCCCTCGTCACTGCCCCATTTCTGCAAATAAAATCGCATCACAATTTGTGAAAAATGGGGTATACGAGGGTAAAGACCGCGAGTCATCACGACTCGTGGCAAAAGAAGTGTCTGACCTCTGGAGGGCCCCAACATCTAGCAGCGATAACATCTCCGGTGAATTCACACCGGAGGAGTTCGCTGCCGCCCTCCAGCACCTAAAGCCAGGAAAAGCTCCGGGCCCTGATTCCATCTGCCCGGAGCTTATACTCCATGCCGCACCTGCCCTGAAGTCCTGGTTAAGAGCTTTCCTCTCTTCCTGCTTGCGCCAACTCAAGATCCCCAAAATCTGGAGAAGAGCCCTAGTTGTCGCGATCCCTAAGCCGAATAAGCCTGAAGAGGATCCTAAGAGCTACCGTCCCATCTCCTTGCTCTGCATCCCCTTCAAGATCCTCGAGCGTCTTATCTACGCCCGCGTCGAACCGATCGTCGACCCACTGCTCCCTCGGGAGCAGGCCGGGTTCCGACGCGGGAGATCGACCGTAGACCAAGTCACTTTGATGACTCAAGATATCGAGGACAGCTTTTCGTTCAAGAAGAAGGCCGGAGCCGTTTTTGTCGATCTGACGGCTGCCTATGATACCGTATGGCACCGCGGCCTCACCTGCAAGCTGCTCCGCCTGCTGCCGGACAGGCACATGGTCAGTATGATCCTGGAGCTTGTCCGAAATCGCAGCTTTAACCTTACCACCGGTAGCGGACAGCAAAGCAGGTTACGACGCCTCAAGAACGGCGTCCCCCAGGGATCTGTCCTGGCCCCCCTCCTCTATAATATCTACACTTATGACTTGCCTGATACAGTCTCGCGGAAGTATGCCTACGCGGATGACCTCGCGTTGGTGTACTCCGCTGGAGACTGGCAGTCATTGGAGGGGACTTTGAGCCAGGACATGCAGACACTAGTGGCATACCTCTGGAAATGGAGGTTGAAGCTCAGCGAGGCAAAGACGGTGTCGGCGGCCTTCCATCTTAACAACAGGGAGGCTAAACGTGAGCTCCGAATATATATTGGCGGAACACCCCTGCCATGCTGCGCTGAGCCAATCTACCTCGGCGTGACATTGGACAGGTCGCTCACGTTTCGCCGACACCTTGAGTCACTGCGCAAGAAGTTAACATCTCGTGTGGCATTGATGAGGCGACTAGTCGGGTCAGGCTGGGGCGCCGACGCAAGAACATTGCGTACGGCAGCCCTGGCCCTTGTTTACTCGACTAGTGAGTACTGCGCACCGGTATGGTGTCGCAGTGCCCACACCCGCCTCATCGATACGCCCATCAACGAAGCCTTGCGCATCGTGACAGGATGCCTGCGTCCCACTCCCGTGGACAATCTTCCCATTCTTGCAGGCATCCAGCCCGCTGGGCTTCGCCGCGCGGGAGCCACAGCACGTCTCGCGTGCCGGGCCATGGAGCCAAACCATCTGCTCCACGAAAGGCTCGCTGTAATTGCTGAGCCTCCCCGGCGCCTTAAGTCGAGACACACATTTGTGCCTGCCGCACAGGAATTCCTGCAGCAATGCAGTGATCTTAACATCAGTGCGGCACGGTGGGCGGATTACATCTGGAGCACGGAGTGGGAGGAGAACACCTCTAGACTCCGTGACTTCATCCCAGACGTCGGTTTTCCCCCTATTGGGGTGGACCTGCCTAGACTGGCATGGGTGAGGCTTAACCGCCTCCGGACCGGCGTTGGGCGCTTCCGCTCATCGATGCACAGATGGGGCTTGGCTTCTTGCGCAGCCTGCGAGTGTGGCGCGGAGGAACAAACCGCAGACCATGTCATCCTGGACTGCCCGATTTATCGGGCACCCAATGGGATGCATGGTCTGTCGGTTCTGGATGATGCACGGTGACGTGGCTACTGGAGGTGTGCCCTGAAATATAGTCCGGGTGAACCCCCCCCCAGGCTCGGGGTGGTAAAAGGATAGCCCCTCGGCCCCGAGCCTGGGGATGTGGGACAAAAAGATCCTACCCAAACGAAGAAGAAGAAGAAGAAGAAGAAGAAGAAGTATTGTGTGACAGTGCTGTGGTTTTTGTAGGCTTGGGACACTGGTTCTCTACAGATGGTTTCTCTATGAGAAAGTGTGCATTGCACAACAAACATGACACACTTGATTACTGAAGGCAAACCTAGGCCACTAACCCACTCTGTCAGGGGTTCCAATGCTGGTTTGTCCCCAGCTCTCCATCCACTCTAGGGTTGGTCAGTAAAGTCAGTACCTAGCGTAAGACCTATAGGAGAAGGAACTGTCCCTGTATCCCAAACTCATGGGTTGTCAGATGCACCACAGGCTCAAAGGCCACAGAAACTGATATGAACACCCACAGGCTATGTGACTCATGGCATACACCACTCACATATTTTCAATTCATTCTTGAGACATCACATCAGCATCATGAGCTATTTCTCCAAATGTGGGATGGTAATGCAAATCATAGTGTCATGGAAATATTTGATAAACAGAAAAAACAAGTTGCCTTTGCAACTGAGTTTAATTTGACCACTGCAGTGGAGGAAAGTTTTACAAGCAGGATACAAAGTCTGTGAAAAGTTCTAGAAAAAGTCAAGAGAATTAGACACTGTATTCTTATACTGTAACTCCACCCCCAAATACTCATTTACAAGTATGTAAAAAATCAGAGTAGACCATCGGGTAAGGCAGGATAAAACCCCTGTGGAGTTATTGTTCCCTCTAACACTTCTCTCATGCAGGGGGCCATTCTCCTCTCATGCAGGGGGCCATTCTCCTCTCATGCAGGGGGCCATTCTCCTCTCATGCAGGGGGCCATTCTCCTCTCATGCAGGTGGCCATTCTCCTCTCATGCAGCTGGCCATTCTCCTCTCATGCAGGTGGCCATTCTCCTCTCATGCAGGTGGCCATTCTCCTCTCATGCAGGGGGCCATTCTCCTCTCATGCAGGTGGCCATTCTCCTCTCATGCAGGTGGCCATTCTCCTCTCATGCAGGGGGCCATTCTCCTCTCATGCAGGGGGCCATTCTCCTCTCATGCAGGTGGCCATTCTCCTCTCATGCAGGTGGCCATTCTCCTCTCATGCAGGTGGCCATTCTCCTCTCATGCAGGTGGCCATTCTCCTCTCATGCAGGTGGCCATTCTCCTCTCATGCAGGGGGCCATTCTCCTCTCATGCAGGTGGCCATTCTCCTCTCATGCAGGTGGCCATTCTCCTCTCATGCAGGTGGCCATTCTCCTCTCATGCAGGTGGCCATTCTCCTCTCATGCAGGTGGCCATTCTCCTCTCATGCAGGTGGCCATTCTTCTCTCATGCAGGGGGGCCATTCTCCTCTCATGCAGGGGGCCATTCTCCTCTCATGCAGGTGGCCATTCTCCTCTCATGCAGGTGGCCATTCTCCTCTCATGCAGGGGGCCATTCTCCTCTCATGCAGGTGGCCATTCTCCTCTCATGCAGGGGGCCATTCTCCTCTCATGCAGGGGGCCATTCTCCTCTCATGCAGGTGGCCATTCTCCTCTCATGCAGGTGGCCATTCTCCTCTCATGCAGGTGGCCATTCTCCTCTCATGCAGGTGGCCATTCTCCTCTCCTGCAGGTGGCCATTCTCCTCTCATGCAGGTGGCCATTCTCCTCTCATGCAGGTGGCCATTCTTCTCTCATGCAGGGGGCCATTCTCCTCTCATGCAGGGGGCCATTCTCCTCTCATGCAGGTGGCCATTCTCCTCTCATGCAGGTGGCCATTCTCCTCTCATGCAGGGGGCCATTCTCCTCTCATGCAGGGGGCCATTCTCCTCTCATGCAGGTGGCCATTCTCCTCTCATGCAGGTGGCCATTCTCCTCTCATGCAGGTGGCCATTCTCCTCTCATGCAGGTGGCCATTCTCCTCTCATGCAGGTGGCCATTCTCCTCTCATGCAGGTGGCCATTCTCCTCTCATGCAGGTGGCCATTCTCCTCTCATGCAGGTGGCCATTCTCCTCTCATGCAGGTGGCCATTCTCCTCTCATGCAGGTGGCCATTCTCCTCTCATGCAGGTGGCCATTCTTCTCTCATGCAGGGGGCCATTCTCCTCTCATGCAGGGGGCCATTCTCCTCTCATGCAGGTGGCCATTCTCCTCTCATGCAGGTGGCCATTCTCCTCTCATGCAGGGGGCCATTCTCCTCTCATGCAGGTGGCCATTCTCCTCTCATGCAGGGGGCCATTCTCCTCTCATGCAGGGGGCCATTCTCCTCTCATGCAGGGGGCCATTTGCAAATATAAATTGGCTATTGTATGTGTCAATTTCCTGAGACATTGCGTTACAGTGCGTCTTGAGACACCCAATATGTCTGCAATCTGCTGTACGGTGAAATTAAAAGATAATAAAAACTGGAGTTACTCTTGTGTGATCAAACAACGTGGCTGTCCAGCCCGTTCCCTAATTTGGGGTGCACGATATCCTTGGGACACTGCAGTGGTGAAAAAACAAAAAAAGGTTATTAGAAAGTTAACATAGGTTACTTCATGACAAGCCACCAGCGCTCAGTAACCCTGATCAGACAAATGTCGTTGTAAAATTTAGGTGGCATCCTGTGGGGGAGACCCTACCCATATAGGCCTTTATTTATGTTGCAGAGTTGAGAAAGCTAGTTTGTCAATGCAGGGATGGGCAGTATTTCTGATAAATGTATTTAAAATACGCATTTGAAATACAAAATAGTATTTTATATTTGTATTTGATGGAGCTGATAGAAAGTTTGGAAATGCATGCTGCAAAATAGTTTTCCTGCATTTAGTTACGAGCAAGCAAAGGGATGAAATGGAGGCAGCAAGGAGGGTAATGAGAGAGAGAGGAGCAGAGACTGAGAGAATGGCAGAAAAACAAGAAAGATTTGAGCTCAAGTAATACAATGTGTATATTTTGAATCTTGTACCAAAATAGATTTTTCATGTATTTTTGGCCATCTCTGCGTCAATGTATGCTTATGACAACTCAATATATATATACAGTTGAAGTCGGAAGTTTACATACACTTAGGTTGAAGTCATTAAAACTAATTTTTAACCACTCCACAGATTTCATGTTAGCAAACTATAGTGTTGGCAAGTCAGTTAGGACATCTACTTTGTGCATGACACAAGTCATTTTTCCAACAATTGTTTACAGATTATTTCACTTTTAATTCACTATATCACAATTCCAGTGGGTCAGAAGTTTACATACACTAAGTTGACTGTGCCTTAAAATTTTTAATATTTGGTCGCATATCCTTTGGCTTTGCATGCCATGACTTCCTGATGTCTGTGACCCAACAACATCAAAATACCCTTGATATCTTATTTTCTGGTACTCTTACAAGCGATTCTATAACGTCTCTGCATTTGAATGGATCTCTATGGGAATTGGGGGTGGGACTAGATTTAGCTGTAAATTATGCTGGAACCGTATGGAATTAGGGATGTAAATAACGAATAATTTGGTATTCAATTACTCAAAAATATCAAAGCATTGTTTTTTTCTTTTCTTTTCCATTTAACTCAGTTAAACTGAGCAGTTAAACACAAGCCGCAAACAAACATAGGCTGACAGCTAGATAACTTAGCTAGTCTAACTTGCATGTTTTTGTTAAAAAATATTAGCACGTCGACATGCTCCGGAGTCAAACGTGTGCGTAGTCTATTGACCGTACCTGCGGCTGAGCGGCTACACAGTTCGTCAAAATGTTGATATAGACCATTGTAGTGACCTGCTCTCAAAATCAGTCGCACTGACCCCCAAACACATTTTGGGGTTTATATACTACCTGAGGGAGGAAAATGTAAGCTTTCTAGTGATACCAAAATGATCTCTCTAATCCAAATATCAAGCGAGTTATGTCACGTTACATTTGGAATGCCATCAAACCATGTTTTTGAGAAAAACGTCTTCAAACTTTAGCCACGAAAGTTACTAGCTAGCTATGTGTTAATGTTTCTGGATAGAGCTGGGTCTCATAACCGAACTCCGGTGTTTTGTCATGTTACGTTTAAAAGCTTCAAAACTATATTTTTAAACTGAATATGACATTAACATACACAGATCATGAAAGCCAAGACATCTTTCCTGTAAAATGAGATAAAACCGAATAACTTACATTAGCTTGTTGCCGCGAAAGTAACGTTAGCTGATGTTATTGTGTGACTACAAGCTGGGTCCAAACTATATGCAAAGGACCAGTGCTAGCTTGTGATAAGACTTTTGAAAGCTTCAAAGCTATATTTTCACAATGCATTTGACATTAAAACACGCATATCATGAAAGCCAAGATATTTTTCAAGTAAAATCAGATTAAACCCAATTCATTTGTCGCCTTGAAAGCAGCCGATGTGATTGTGTGACTGATGGTGAAAGCTGGCAAGACAAAACTACGCGAAGCTATGGCGCTAGCTTGTCATGCTACATTTAAAAGCTTCAAAACTATATTTTTAAACTGCGACTTCCGACTGATTATGATAGAACACGTCACCACTTGTCAAGTAAAAAGTAACTTAAAATCATATTTTTTCCCCTCAAAAGTGGAAAATATTAGCTTGTTTTAAATCTCATTACAAGACTAAAACAGACAGACAAGACATTTTTTGCAGTGTAACTATGGCATGTGTAGCTTTGCCAGACAGCCAACTTTGCTCATATCTGCCATGGAGTTTATTTGTCTAAAGCACCCTCGTAGCGCCGTCGTGCGGTCAGGAGGTGTAACGTAATTTTTATTATTCATTATTTGTTTGCATTATCCGAGTTTAAAATTTCGAACGAGTAACCGATTACCCGAATAACCGTTTACATCCCTATATGGAATACATGATTGGTAAAATGGCTGTAAGTCATCAAGTGTCTGAGGTATCAAACGAGCCTCAAACCATCACTCTGCTGCCAGATATGCAGTAGATATGGATGGATCACTTTAAGGGTTGTTTCTCCTGACAAATTTTCCTATTGAACTCTATGGAAAAATAAGTCTGGAGAAGAAACCCTTCAAGTTTTTTAGCGAGGGCGGGCTACGCCCCAGCTATAAAAGCAAATCTCAGCGGTTGATCTCACCGTTTTCTATAGTTTGATGGTTGATCTGCGTGGACGGAGAGGAGATGGGAGAGAGAGCGAGCGAGCGATATATATAGCTAGCTTACGGTTTAGCTTTTTTGAATATTCTAGTATATATTCTGGTATATATTTTTTATAGTTAGCTTGATAGACCCTTGTTTTTTTTCAGTCTAGTAGTAGCTAGTATCATGGGCGAGTCTTCCCGTATATAAAAGTCAAGGTACTCGAATGTCTAGGGGTTTTATTACCAACAGACTCACCCAGATAATCGCTTCCCTTCTCACTCACGGCTCACAAACTCAGCTCGCAGGCAATGGGCTGAAGAGTGCGGCTGTAGGACAGTATGATCTCCTTTCGATAATTCCCACCCAGACAGGACCAGCGCAATCTTCGCTCCGGATAGCGACCAGCTCCTTCTTGTTTCTGTTATTTGTTCAAGTTTTAGTTATTTTTCTTAAGACAATCAGCGCCGCAGCTGTGTGTGTGTCAATCCTCTTCTCGGCCTCTTTTGGGTGTTCCTCGCACAAATCCACTCTCGCGAACATCCCGGCAGCCACCTTAATATACTCTCACCGGCCGCCACAGGTGAGACCACCTGACCACACACACACCCCCTTCCGCCCATTGCCAATAATGATGGATGTAATACTCTTAACATAATTAGAATTAGAACTACCGACTTTAGACATAACGGAAATTACCGCTAATTCATCTATAGCTAATCTAGGAGGAAAGGCGTTCATAACACTCCCCCCTCCTTAGCTAGGAAATCAAACAAAACAAAACCCACAACTCCTAAACTAACCAAAAATTACACCCACCAGTTTTTATTTTTTTATTTTTTTTATTTTTTTATTTTCTAGGAGACTTTCCTCCTACCCTTCCCTCTAAACACATGTAGGGAGGCTCTTCTTATTTTACAGTTACATCTCATGCACACTGCACATCTATAATAAAATATTTACAAAAACCGCCAAATACTACGGCACCTTTAGTCCCACTCTGTGTTTTCCCAGAAACCAAAATAGCAGGGGAGATGAACTCTAAACCCTAACTACCCAGAACACATGTAAATAGGCCTCTCCTAGACGAGCGGCAACTCAATTCATGGAGGGAAATTATACGCATCAACCCCGCGACAAAGCGTCTGCAATGACGTTATCTTTGCCGGCAATATAGTTAATCGTCAGGCTATATGGCTGAAGTATTAGGCTCCAGCGAAACACTCGGGCATTGGACACCTGAAGGCTTCCTCAGCCACCTGCTTTTTCTTACGGGGAGGAAAACGGTAGGGATGCTGTTTTATAGCCTCCGCACTCGCCGTCTCCACTTCGTGAATGGCTAATGGGGTAAGCCCTGGCCTATCCTTAAACAGCACTGGGTGAGAAGCCACCAATTCCAGCACATCCTGCCTCTGAACCGCAGTAAGATATGACAACTGCTTCCCCAGCTGCTCTAGCGCATGGGTGTTCTCTACCCGGGCACTGACCGGTTCTGGCGGGGTGTACAAATTCTCACCCTCATCCTCGGATTGTGGCGACACCACTGCCACACAACAGACCGCAGGAGTTGACACACGGTCTACATACGCCTTTAGCAAATTGATGTGACACAACCGAGTCTTTTGCCGCCGCTCAGGTGTACTAAGAACATAGTTGTTCTCCCCCACTTTCCTTAAAACTGCATACGGGCCACAAAAGCGAGTGCTCAGTTTCTCACCGCCTACCGGCAGCAACATCAGCACCCTGTCTCCCACAGCAAAAGACCGTGAGACAGCTTTCCTATCAAACTGTCTCTTCATGCGCTCCTTAGCACCGGCTAATTTGTTACAAGCCACCTGCCATGCAGCTCCTAGCCGAGCTTTGAAGGTTGCCACATATTGAAGGACATCCCCTTTTTCCTGACACGTCACCAGCCGTTCCTTAACCATCCGCAATGGACTACGGACCTCGTGCCCATACACCAACTCAAAGGGGCTAAACCCTGTTGACTCATTTACTGCATCACGAATCGCAAACAACAAAAAGGGCATTGCCACATCCCAATCATGAGGGCAGTCCCCACAGTATGTGCGCACCATGGACTTCAGGGTTTGATGACACCGCTCAATGGCACCCTGAGACTGGGGGTGGTAAGCGGAGGACACCACCTGCTTAATACCTAACTCACACATAACTTCTTGGAATACACCAGACGTGAAATTAGTACCTCGGTCAGACTGGACCTCCACTGGCAGACCTACTCTAGAAAAGAAGATAACTAATGCCTCAATAATGGTGCGGGCCTTAATATTCCGCACGGGCACCGCCTCAGGAAACCGGGTAGCCACATCCATCAACGTTAACAAATATTCATTGCCTTTTCTTGTTCGAGGAAAAGGTCCCACACAGTCGATCATGACACGAGTAAATGGTTCCTCCACCACCGGAAGTGGTTGAAGTGGGGCAACGGGAATTCGGTGCCCTGCCTTGCCCGCTACCTGACAATCATGGCAGGACCTACAAAAATGGACCACGTCCTTGCGGACCTGGGGCCAGTAAAAATGACGCAATATCCGCTCAAGAGTTTTGCGGACCCCCAGGTGCCCAGCCATGGGGGTCGCATGAGCCAGCTGCATTACCTCCTCCCGAAATTTAAGTGGCACCACCACTTGACTTCGCACCCACCAATCCTCATGGGCGGGGCGGTCAACTGGCCGCCACTTACGCATCAGCACATCATCCTGCACATAAACTCCTGCCGCTATGTCTTGACTCTCCTCTTCTGTGACAGCCTCCTTCCACAAAGCGGCCAGCGTGCCATCCTGATGCTGCTCCCGCACAAGGGCCTCCCGAGTGAAATGGGAGGGCTCAGACATCCCAACCGCGCGGGCGAAAACCGTGTCAGCTAACTCCACCGACTCCTCCAAGTCTACAGGGGGCGCCCCCGGCTCCGGCACCCCAGCAGGGGGAGTCACAGAGTCAGGGCATACCACCACCTCCTCAGAGATAGCAGGGGAACTCTTCCACGCACGAGTCTGAGAGCGCGTCACAACGCAAGCGGTAAATACCTCCGGGTATTCCTTCTCCAATGCCTGAGTTTCAGGGGTCTCCCGAGGCACTGATGAGACCACCGGAGTCACACAAACTTGGGACCCGGCTAAATCATTTCCCAACAACAAACTAATTCCTTTCACTGGCAAGGACATGACCACTCCCACAGTCACCAGGCCACTAACCACATTAGACCTTAAATATACAGTATGCAAAGGGACCACCCCATATTCGCCTCCTAGGCCCTCAATCAAGGCTGAGGCCTGCTGGTAGGTAGATGCTGGCAAACCCAAAACCCCTTGCAAAAGCAGGGACTGGGCAGCCCCAGTATCCCTCAAGATGGTAACTGGCACTTCCACCGTCCCCTGACACACTGACACTGTTCCCGCCGAGGTAAAAGCATCATAAACTGGGGGAGGGACTACAGAACCACCAGTACTAGACATTACCAGTGCTACAGCCTTGTCTCGGCCCTCCTTCTTAGCCAATACTGGACAACGCGACTTCACATGCCCGCGCTCATGACAATAATGACACACTATGTCAGAACGAGAGTCAAAGCCAGGGCCAGACCTTCTATCAGGAGCAGACCACCGTGACGGGGGTCGCTCCCCTAAATTAGCCTCATTAGGAGGGGGTCTACCTCCCCCCGAGACCTCCTGGTTCCGATGCCCATCATGGCGCCCACCGTTGGGGCGGCTTTTCCCTGAGGGCTCAGCATGAATGACCTCAAAAGCATCTGCCATTTGTGATGCCTCAACCAGCTTGTTTACCTGGCGCTCACTAAGATAAACCTCCACTTCGCGGGGAACACTGTTCTTAAATTGCTCAACCAACATGAGCTCCCTAAGCTCAGAGTAGTCAAAAACCTTACCAGCGGCTAGCCATCGGTCAAAAGCGATGCTCAACCGCCGACCCACATCAAGGTATGACTCACCATTCCTCCGCTTCAGGTTTCGAAACCTCTGGCGGTAGGACTCAGGCACGCCCCCATAGGCTGCTAATACAGCTTTTTTAAGTTCTTCATAGTTAAGTCCCACACGAGGGTCCAACGCGGCAAAAGCAACCTGTGCTTTGCCCGCAAGGCTACTTTGGACGAGCAGAGCCCATTTGGCGTCCGGCCATTCCATTTCCCTAGCCACAATTTCAAAAGCCTCAAAGAAGGTATCTGCATCTTCCTCGCGAAACTTAGGCATAAAATGGCGTGCCTGGCTCACATCAAAACGGGAGGTCAGGGCTGGTCCGTGGACAGCCTTAGCACGCTCCACCTCCAACTTAGCTAGCTGTATCCTAGATGACCGTTCTGCCTCACGCTCTGCCTGTTCTGCCTCACGCTCTGCCTGTTCTGCCTCACGGGCCTCTCTCTTCTCCTCACCTGCCCAAATATCCTCTAGCTCTAGCTCGGCCATGAGGAGTTTTATCAGAGCAGGCTTTTTAGTATTATCCGGCACCGTCACCTCATGCTCCTCAGCTAAACCTTCCAGCTGCTCTTTAGTGAGATGTCGGAACTGACGGCGTGCAGGAAACAGGCTAACCACCTCCTCTACAGACTCTAACTCGTCCTGGCCCGGCATCTCAAAAATATAAAGGAAACTATTCCCCACCAGCACACCAAGGACAGAGACCACAGAATGCGTAGGGACCACACAATCTCACCTAACTCCTGCTTACTGAGATCAGCACTATAACAAGGCAGAACACGTCACCACCAAAACCAGGAGAACGCACCTTGATCATATACTGGAGACAGCGAATGACTATTACCCAAAGCCCCTAATTAGTTGGGTTAACTAACGTCCAGTTAGCTACCTCTCGTTCACTAACCGGTCCAGTCTACCATATAGCAGGGGACCGCAAATTGTTTGCTGAATAGACAAAATAAATAACCACTGCCTAAGATGTAGCCCGTGTCAGCTCCACCAATACACAGCTCTTCCCTAGCAATGGGAATTATAAGCACACTCTAGGCAAACCACAAAAGGTCCCAAAAAGTAACATTACACACTGATCAGCTACTGACAATGGTACAATGGCTACAGGCCAAAAGAGGGAGGAAATGGTGCAATACCAAAATTACCACACGCGATAGTGATAGGCTATACTACAACAATAACCTTAACAGAACTGCCAAGTTTATGCATAGCCTACCAAGCTACCTAGTTTTTCAGCTGATTTCCGCACGATTGGAATCCTGCATGACACAGCGCACCGCGCACTCACTAGTCAAAACTTTTATTTTTTTTTATTTTAACCAAATGACAGAAGCTACCCCTTCAAAAGGGCTTACTACAATGCGGCGTGTCACTACAGATTAACCAATACTATATGCGGGAACAGTGTAACCCGATATACTACCCACTTCACTGCTCTCTGGCTATGAAGTTTATCTATTTCACTCCAACCACACAATCAATTCCTTATTGCGAATCCGAACGCCTACACGCTAATCGTGTTCTTCGGATCCGAGTGCGCCCTATACTAACGTTGTCTTAACTACACTGGCACGCACCGGCCGTTTAGCAGGTGAAAACACCTAGGCGTCCCTTAATTCACGCAAGGAATTGCTTGATTGGAAAATAGCTAAATGACAATAACAAAGGAATTATAAATTCACCATCAAACTACCCAAAACTCACTATCTACCATGCTACCAAAAGCATAACTATATAGCGAATCATACGTTCAGATCCCGGACGCGAGCCCTCCACCTTATCATGGGCGAGTCTTCCCGTATATAAAAGTCAAGGTACTCGAATGTCTAGGGGTTTTATTACCAACAGACTCACCCAGATAATCGCTTCCCTTCTCACTCACGGCTCACAAACTCAGCTCGCAGGCAATGGGCTGAAGAGTGCGGCTGTAGGACAGTATGATCTCCTTTCGATAATTCCCACCCAGACAGGACCAGCGCAATCTTCGCTCCGGATAGCGACCAGCTCCTTCTTGTTTCTGTTATTTGTTCAAGTTTTAGTTATTTTTCTTAAGACAATCAGCGCCGCAGCTGTGTGTGTGTCAATCCTCTTCTCGGCCTCTTTTGGGTGTTCCTCGCACAAATCCACTCTCGCGAACATCCCGGCAGCCACCTTAATATACTCTCACCGGCCGCCACAGGTGAGACCACCTGACCACACACACACCCCCTTCCGCCCATTGCCAATAATGATGGATGTAATACTCTTAACATAATTAGAATTAGAACTACCGACTTTAGACATAACGGAAATTACCGCTAATTCATCTATAGCTAATCTAGGAGGAAAGGCGTTCATAACACTAGCTAGTTTATTTAAAATATATACAGTTGCACTCAAAATTATTCAAACCCCTTCACTTTTTGCACACTTTATTGTGTTGTAGATTTCATTTTAAATGGATAAAATTGCCATTTTTGCCCATCAATCTACACTCAATAACCCATCATGACAAAGTGAAAACATGTTTTTAGAAATTTTTGCAAATGTATTAAAAATCAAAAACTGAAATTAGATTCAGCTGCAAATTACTAGATTACTAGCGGCGATGCAGTTGCCGGCTCGTCAGGCCACAGCATTAGAATGGTCAGAAGCAGTTTGTGGAAATTAAGTTTTAAATTAAGTTTTGTTAAACACAATCCTACGACAATCAGTGAGAATAGGACACTTTAAAAAGAAAATGGTTATAAAATAATAATTGATTGGACTTTTTCGATTGGATTTTTATTAAAGGGATAGTTTGGAATTTTGGACTTAATGTCTCAATTACGACTTACCCATGATGTAGTTGATTGATGGAAACCATTTTCAGCTAATTCCATGCTGTCCCTTCTTTTGGACATACACACGCTGCTAATGCTAGCGCAACTCTAAGGTAACCGGTAGCATCCACTACCAAACGCACTTAAACACTCCACAGTGCACCCAAAGCAAATAAAATACGACAACAGTCTAACGGGGTTATTTTGAGTGTTTATACCATAATTTTTTTAAGTCAAACTATCATTGAATCCTTTACTTTGTGCTGACCTATATTCTCTGTGGAAGTACGGCGGCGAAGCGATACTTTACCTTACCTACGAATGTAGTGCCGGCACTGGTCGACTACAACCAAAGAGTGTAAAGCATAGAGCGTATATAGAACTGGAGAGGCGGGAGGAGCCAGGAGTTGCAGCAACCAATATGGCGTCCAGTGCACCGCACCACTCAGTTTCCCCATAGGCTATAATAAACTCCTGCCTTTTTTATATCAAACTAAGCGGTTTACACTACAGTCATATTTTCAACCTAGTTATACCTGTAATACATATAAGAATACGAATCAATGCGTGATTTTACTTGACGCGACTCGATAACGAAGTTATAGCCTCCGTTGTTTCCGTGTTTTACTCTTCGCGAGTCAACACTCGACTCTGGTTGGTAGTACTGAACACATGATGATGAAGAGCCTACAAAGACCATCTACCAACATGAAAAAGTTGAACGAAATGTAATTACGATACAGCGTAAAGTAGTTGGTGCGAGCAGTGTGCCCATGGAGTTCAGTGATTCAGTCAGAGATGTTTTCAGTTAATCAGTTCAATCAATGTTTTTTGTCTGAGGCCGCTGCAATAAAGTTTATACATACATATTTTGAGGGCAGTGTATTGTTTGAAATATGATTTACAATATGTTGTTCGTATACTTGTTAGTTGGTTTAGAATGAGGTAGCAGATATAATAACGGTTGTAAACCTCAAAATCATTCCATCCAACTGTTCGCTATTTCTGTTCGCTACCATGAACGTTAGTTGGATTTTAAAAAAACTGGCGGCAAATGAATCCCCTAGCTCCCTCCACATATTTCCTTTTGAGAATAGAAGAAGAGTAAAAAGTCAAACTGGTTGCCTTTTTTTACTCGTTGCTTTTGCAAATGCAAATGTCTAGTAATGCATTAATGAGATAGAAAATAGCCTTTTCTAGTATATAATGAGTCCCTATTTGATAAATAACAAATGTTTTATTTTGAAAAAAAAAAAGATAGCTTATTTGTTTTACATTCATAGTCTATGTACAACAATTACATTTTTCCAGGCTCTGTTCTATTTTTGAAACAACATAGGCTATATTTTTTATTCAAAACTATTGTGTGTCCATTAAAATATTGTTTTGCATTAATAGGTGTTAAACTTATTTTATTTAATATTTCATAAATAACAAGTTATTTGTTCAGGAACGTTCTTTATAAATACTAAATATTGTTATACTGATGTGGTGTTGCAAAGTAAGTAGGCTATATGTATTTTTGTTGTTAGTTTAGGGCAGTATGAGCTTAAGGTATGCTGCTTTGGGATCTAGGAGAAACTGATTTCTTGAGCAACTGAAGGAATCTCTTTGCCTATATATTTTCTTCCTATTTTCTTTCTTTTTAAAAACCATAATTTCTAGCTCATTGATTTGTAAATGGAATAGGCCTAAATGAAGCCTTTCCCTTTCCTTTTTTGATATTTTTCTTCCTGTTTCCTTTTGCCTGTAACACGCATTAACATAGTCACACAATCATTTAAATTAATTCATATTAGATATTCAAGTGTATTAATGATTAAATAGTTTTGATAGAGTCCCTTTTCCTAATCTGTGTGTAAATAAGGTCAAATAAATTCATATGTCTGACAAATTAAGTTTTTGCATCTCAGGAGGGACTACTGTGCTCTGTCCTATGTTGTCAACCTTGTTTGTCAGCCCTGTTATAACAGAATTAACTGGGTTGACAATAACAGGGTTGAGTGCCCTAAAACTTAGAGCTAGCCATGTGGTGAAACAAATGGAAAGATAATTGCATTCATATCAGATTTAAAATAAATAAAATCGTCCCGCAGGTAAAAAGGATGAACAGGACCGCTGCACCGGAAGTACCGGCTAAAAGACCAACACGAGTTTGATAGAGAATAAAATCCCTGCCTCTTGGTAAAGAGGAAATGTAACGAGGCGAAGAAACAGATATAACATTCCATGGGTACTTCCATAAGCTCGCAGTCACATGCAGAACATAAAGGGGTAAACGCCCGATCTCCCAGGAGAGAGAAACATTTTACAGGTGAGCCGACGGAGCATAACTCGTCCCATAACTTTACTAGCAAAATGACAAACACAAGCCTAGTAGAAAATAAACGCCCCAGCCTCTCAGCAAAGGGAAATGTAACGAGGCGAAGGAACAGAGACATTCCGAACGTTCCAATGCTACTTTCAGAAACGCGCATTCACACAAACATGTCCACAACATCGCCCAAGCTCCAGGAGAAACATACCCGGAGAACGAACAGAACAACAGTTCTGAACAAAATCGTCCCGCAGGTAAAAAGGACGAACAATAACAGTGTAAAAAAGGGAACGGACGTGACATAGATGAAGATGGCAGCGTAGTTTACTCCCGCAAACTTTCCTCCCCTCAATTAATTAAAATCCCTCAGTAAATCTAACTTTTTATGCAGGTGAGACCTGGAAAATGTAAATTAGACATTTACTGTTAAATGTCACGTCTCACCAGAAAAAATACTACAATTGAGAAGGAAGCAATGAACCAACTCAAAGATATCGCTGAGGCCGGCTCCGGCCATGAGGACGCCGACTTGGCTGAACGCATTGAAACAACGCTAGAGAAGTATTTTAGAAACGCGAAGGTGAAAGCACAGGAGTGCTTCATTCGTCTGGATAAAAAGTTGGACAGTGTGCAAGCAAGCGTGGCTCGCAATACTGCAGATATTAAGACATTACGCGCACAGATGAGTACAACGCAAGTGCGTGTCCAAAATTCTGAAAAATCCTTCTCTATAGCCCTTGAGAAAATCAGAGACCTCGAAGTTAAAAACGCTGACATGGAGGATAGAAGTCGGAGGGCTAACCTCCGCCTGAATGGCTTGAAAGAAGGCACGGAACTGGCTGGGGTTCAGGGCTACCTGGTCGAAAATTTTCCCAAGTGGTTCCCTGCAGTAGCCGACAGTCCTCCGGAGCTAATGCGTGCCTACCGCACAGGACAGCAGAAGCCAAACCGCGTCCGAACGGTAATCATGACATTCCTCCGAAGCACGGATAGAGACCGCATCCTGGCGGAGTCCAGAAAAAATCCAGTAGAGGTGGATGGACGACAGATCAAGTTTATAGCGGACTACAGCGATTATACGACAAAGAGAAGAAAACCTTGTTACACGGTGATGGAACAAGCCCGTTTGCAAGACTACGAGGCTTTCCTCCTTTACCCGGCAACGATTAAGCTGACTAAGGGGCACGAGCATCACTTCTTCAAGGAGGTACGGGAGGCAGAGAACTTTGTTACAGAACTGGGTAACGCTGGTAGTGGCACGGCCGTGGTCGAGCAGGGGTAAGACGCATCTATGCGTTATGTTTTTTCCTTCTTCCCCTCTTTTAAACGGCTATTAAAGACTAAATTTTTCCTGCCAGCCTACGCTGCGCAATTTTTTCATACATTTTCATGAACCTACAGTGGCAAGTGGGCTGAGTGACCTTTTAGGGGATTATTTATTTATTTTCTCATTCTTGCTCTCTTTTATCATTGATACCCATGCTATATGAATTGTATTTTGGGAATGACTGCTACTTATTGCGCCGACGGCATGGGGGTAAATGCGGAAAAAGAAGCTTTCCTTTATGGACACAGCAACACTGAGATTGAGGCAGTTTCTTTTTTTCTTTTTTCTTTTTTTTTTTTTTGCTTTTGCTTCCTGTGTGTGTGTGTGTGTGTGTGTGTGTGTGTGTGGTTGTATTTATCACGATGTGTGTGTGTGTGTGTGTGTGTGTTTATATGTATCAAGGTACTAGTAAGGGTGTGGGTGTGTTTGTGTGTGTGTACATGCGCACGTCGGCGCATGTACCAATCATTGTGTGTGTGGGTGTGGGTGGGTGTGTGTATATGTATTAGTATGTGTGTGTGTGTGTGTGTGTGTGTGTGTGTGTGTGTGCGTGCTTGTACGCGTGGGTGTGTATATATGCACTATATTCTGTGTATGTACAGTACCTGTTGGCTGAGGTGATGCTCATTCTGTATGCTGGAACTTGGGTTTCTCCACTCTGGCGGAGGATGGGTAGATAAATGGTTGGATGTAGTCTGTCAGCTGTTAGGGCCTCCTACTAGCTGATTAGAGAGGGGAGGGGAGGGGGAGTATTTCTGCTCTTCCATGTTCATGGATATGTTACGTGTTGTAAGGAGGGTGGGGGTTGGGGAGTGGTGGACAAGCAACCTAGGGGTGGGAACCTTCAGGCATACTCATTTTTTCTTATTTTGTTTTCTTTCTGTTTTTTTTTTCTTTTCCTTTTTATTGTTTTAGTTTGTTTGTGTTGTATTTTAAAACATTTGGGGATGTTGTGCTCGGCGGTGGGCTGTTCAGATACCGATTGCTATTTTGTGTGGGTGGTGGAAGGTTGTGTACTGGTTCTAGGGGTGTGGGTGGTGATGGTGGTCGAGCTGGGTGTGGCGGGGTCTGGAGCGCATCGGTTGTTTGCATCTTAAGGCAGCATCTTATTTCTCCCATATACTTCATAATACATATAGTGAGAGGAAAACCCATGCCCAATGGCTAGTGGAGAAGTAAGTATAGCAAGTTACAATGCTAATGGCCTGGCAAATAGTAAAAAAAGGAGAATTGTGTTTAATTGGTTAAAAGATCAAAAGTATAAAATCTTCTGCCCATATAGAAACCCACTCTATACCCTCTGACGAATTATTATGGCAGAGAGAATGGGGAGGAAAAATCTTTTTTAGCCATGGTTTAAGAAACACAAGTGGAGTCATGATATTATTCAATGATGTGGATTTTATAATACAGGAGATTAACGTAGATCCTGGGGGAAGATGGCTCATATTGAATATACAGATAAATGAGAAAATAATTGCTCTTATTAATATCTATGGACCAAACAATGATGATGCGGAATTTTTTAAAAATATATTGGATAATCTTTTAAATCAGCAACACACAACTCATGCAACCATCATGGTTGGGGATTACAACACTGTGCAAAATACATCTATAGATAGAAAAGATAATCACTATGCCAACTACCACCCAAATTCATATAGAGAGATCACAGGTATTATGAATTCGCTAGACCTGGTGGACATTTGGAGGTTAAAAAATCCAAATAAAGAGGCATTTACATGGAGACGACTCAACCAAGCCAGTCGTATTGATTACTTTCCAATTTCTTTTTCCCTTGTTCCTAATGTTAAAAAGACATATATTGGGGGTAGAATGAAGTCTGACCATCATATTATTGTTCTAAACATTATAGTAACCGAAACCCCACAAGGAAGAGGCTACTGGAAGTTCAATCAGAGCTTGTTAAAAGACACTCTATTTATAAACAAAACAAAAGATTTCATAGCAGATTTTTTTTATCATAACCAAAATTCAACTGACCCTCTAATTGTTTGGGATACTTTTAAATGCGTCTTCAGGGGCCATGTGATTCAATATTCATCACAGAATAAAAAACAATACCAGATGAAAGAGAAAAACTTAATAACCGAAATAGAAAAACTAACAACATTGGTAGACTTAGCCTGGGATACTGTAACTCAAAGTAAGCTAGAAGAAAAACAAAAAGAAATATAGCTGCAAGCAGCGATGTCCGGGGACCGTGCGGCATTAGCGGCATTTGTCAAACGCAGAAACCGCAAAATGGTAGACAACTCTAGACAGGGTTGACCCAAAATACAAATATTTGTTTCTAATCAGGGCTTTTGCCATTGCTGATGGTATCTTAACCTGATCCAGTAAGGGCTTGCGTATTAAGTCTTTTAAGTACAAATGAAACAGTGAACAGTTAATACTGTTAAACTGCTTAACTTTTGCAATAAAAAGGTGTTTCTTAATGTGAAAACAACATTGAAAGAAGCATAGCATTTGCACAATAGTTTTGCCAAACATTAACCTAGCCATTGGTACCAAGGCAGAATTGAACCGCTGACCACATACATGGAAAGCCAATACTGAATCCACTAGGCCAAAGCAGGTTAACAGAAATGAGGAGGCCAAATAAGACTTGTGTGTTGCGGTATCAGATTGTTTTGGCTTACTGACTTTATAATTCAAACAGATAACAGGTAATATTGTGAAATTTCCTAGCCTTTGCAATAAAAAGAACATTCTTACAATAACGTGCACATTGTGTGCCTCAAAAAAAACTCGGGAACAGGTGGGGATCGAACCACCAACCTACTACACGGCAGTCAAATGCCTTAACCACTAAGCTACAGGAACCTTCACAGTTGGTATAGTAGGTAGACGGCCTGTTAAGCAGAGATAGAGTACTTGGCGGATGGCATACCTGCCATCCCAACATTTGTATTTCTTTAGTGCCACCACGCAGATTGATTGGGTTAAAACTGCAGGGCTCGAGTCTTGATCTAACTCTCAATCAACCCACCAAGTTTCAGAACTTTATATCAAACGGTTTTAGAAGTACTAGCATTTGTGCGATAAGCCACGCCCAATGCAAAATCCATTGGCTTCTCATTCGGCCAATTTTTGACATACGCCTTAGTAAAGTAATGCGTGTATGTAGGGAAGCGGGTTCAGTACCTTGAACAGGTTTGGTGCAAATTGGTCAAATTCTGTAGGAGGAGTAGCATTTTAAGTGTTTTACAAAAAATGCTAATTAGCGGAAAATCGAAGATGGCAGACTTCATGGTTTCTTGAGGCAAATTTGTTGTGCAGGAGTAGTGGGATGTATCCACCAAATTTTATGACTGTAGATCAAACGGGGCGTCGGCAGTGGGCGTGTCAATGATTTTTAGTGAATTTTTAAATATTTTCTTATATTTGGATGTCTATAGCGCCACCACGTGGCTCGATTGGGTTGAAACTGGAGAGGTCTGGTCCAGATGTTACTCTTAAAAGGCCTTCCAAGGTTCATAACTTTCTGTGAAATGGTTTTGGAATTATTAGCATTTTTGTGATAAGCCACGCCCACTGGATATTCATTGGCTCGTCATTCGGCCATCTTTTAAAATATCAAAATTCTGTTTATAACTTTTTTGAAGAATGGTCTAAGGAGTGTGTTTACCAGGTTTCATGTAAATTGGTCAAATTTTATAGGAGGAGTAGTATTTTAAGTGTTTTACAAGTAATGCTAATTAGCGGAAAATCCAATGGGGCTAACTTGATGGTTCCTCGAGGCAAATTTGTTCAGTATGAGCAGACGGACCTCGATCCCACATTTTGTGACTCTAGATAAAACGGGGCGTATGCAGTGGGCGTGTCAATTATTTTTTTGTGAATTTTAAATATTTTCTTATATTTGGATCTATATAGCTCTACCACGTGGCTCGATTGGGTTGAACCTGTAGAGGTCAATTCCACATGTTACTCTTAATAGATATACCAGGTTTCATAACTTTCTGTCAAATGATTTTGGAATTATCAGCATTTTTGTGATAAGTCACGCCCATTGAAAATTAATTGGCTCGTCATTCGGCCATATTTCAAAATATCAAAATTCTGAAAATAACTTTTATGAAGCATGGTCTAAGGAGTTTGTGTACCTCGTTACATGTAAATTGGCCAAATATTGTAGAAGGAGTAGTATTTTAAGTGTTTTACAAGTAATGCTAATTAGCGGAAAATCCAATACGGCTGACTTCATGGATTCTTGAGGCAAATTTGTTCAGCATGAGCAGAGAGACCTGTACACCACATTTTGTGACTCTAGGTCAAACGGGGCGTCGCCAGTGGGCGTGTCAATGTCACAATATTTACACGTGCACTACAGCGCCACCAACTGGCCTATCACCACGAAATTCGGTGTGAGCTTGTATGATGACTTATCAGCATTTTTGTGGTAAGCCACGCCCAGTGAAATTTCATTGGCTCGTCATTCGGCCATATTTGAAAATATCAAAATTCCAAATATAACTTTTATGAGACATGGTCTAAGGAGTATGTAAACCAAGTTTCATCTCAATTGGTCAAATTTTGTAGGAGGAGTAGCATTTTAAGCGTTTTACAAAAAATGCTAATTAGCAAAAAATCCAATATGGCGGACTTTATGGGTCCTTGAGGCAAATTTGTTCAGAATGAGCAAATGGACATGCATACCAAATTTTGTGACTCTAGGTGAAACGGGGCGTCGGCAGTGGGCGTGTCAATGTCAAAATTTTGTCACGTGCACTACAGCGCCACCAGGTGTTCAATCTGCGTCATAATATACTGGATTCAAGAGTTTGGCAATCCCAACAAGCGTGCCAAGTCTGGTGATTCTAGGACAAACCAGCTCATGGGAATTTTAGGTGAAAGGGGAGAAAAATAATTTAAAAAAAAAAAAGAATCAGAACAAAAACAATAGGGTACCGGCAGCTTCGCTGCACGGTCCCCTAATAATCTGAACAAAAACAATAGGGTACCGGCAGCTTCGCTGCACGGTCCCCTAAAAAACAGTGTAAAACTCACAAGCAAAGGCTCGCGAACAGGTAAAGTGATAAAATAAATAGGTATAAAAAAAAAAAAGGATGAACAGGACAGCTGCACCAAAAGACCAACGCAAACTTAATAGAGAATAGCACGCACTGCCTCTCAATATAATACAAAAACCCTGACTCACAACAAAGGGGAACGTAGTCCAGGAGAAGGAGACAAAACAGGGAACAAACGTACCAAAGCTACTAACCGGCTCACTGTAACACGGAAATGAGTAGAAGCTAAAACGCCAGGTCTCTCAGTAAGAAAACCAAACAAAGGCGAAATGGAACAAAGAACTGGTACCCTATACTTCTACGAGCTAAGTAACTAAGTAGAAGCGTGAACGCCCGATCTCCCAGGAGAGATAAACGTTTACAGGCGAAATAGAGCAGAGATCTGCGGTCCCATACTTCTACGAGATAAGTAACTAAGGAGCCAGCAAGAATAAAGCCCTGCCTCAGCAACGAGACGTTAAAACAGGCCAGTAGCATAATGGTACAAAAAACACACACCAGACAATGCAAATAACACAAATACAAAACAAACAAACAATCAATATCGAAGCCCCGAACGAAGGAAACGGGAGGCTTATATAGCTCTTAGGTGACCCGCACAGGTGTGGATACTGACAGAAGCTCCGCAATCAAAGCAAGGCGGAGCAAGCATCCACCAAAAGGGCAGCGCCCTCGCGTGGCCACCAGGGAAAACGACCGCATGGGGAAAAAGGGTAGAAACCCATGACACATTCAAGGCATGATGCCATAATTTCCTGCAGTTTTTCCCATCATTATAACAGGGTTGACTGGAATTTGGGGACAACATTTAAATTATTATAATTATTTTTTTTTTTTTTACATAATCATGCAAACATGTTTTAAGGTTAGTATTAATATGCAAGCGGACATATTAAACTTATTAGTGGTGCAACTTTTTAAGTAAAATCTTTTTTATATTGAAAGTTCTAAATCAAAGTCTTGATTAAGCTCAGGGACATGCTTGACTTGTGACTTTACTAAATGTTTTTAATATCTAAAAAAGACAATAGGATGACAAATATTGAGTGCTATATGAAAGAACAACATACAGAAGTTGAATTAATTATTATTTTCATGTATTTGTGTACCATTTCAGTTTTATTAATCAAAATGTCCAACAGACAAAAGATGTCCTCCAATGCTGAAATGACCCAAAGGTTAATAATAAAATATTTTAAAAAAGAATATCAAATTAGACCATTTTCCAGAGTGTCTAGTCAATTTAGTTTATTTTTAGTTATTTTAAGGAGAATATTCCTGTTGTTTGGATATATATACAGTCAAGCCGGAAAGTCTCCCCACCCCTTTCACCTCCACGTTTTATTACGTTACAGACTTATATTACAATAGATTGAGTTCATTTTTTGCCACAAACATCTACACACAATAGCCAATAATGACGAAGTGAAAACAGGTTTTTAGAAAATATGCAATTTTATTTTACTGACAAAAATAGGTTATTTAGGGGTTACATATCTGTACACACCCTTAGCCTAATACTTGGTTGCTGCACCTTTGGCAGCGATTACAGCTTCAAGGCATCTTGGGAAAGAAGCTACGAGCTTGGCACACTTGTTTCTGGACATTTTTGCCCATTCCTCTTGGCATATCCTTGCAAGCTCCGTCAGGTTGGATGGGGAGCGTCGGTACACAGCCATTTTCAGCTCTTTCCACAGATGTTCAATTGGATTCAGGTCTGGGCTCTGGCTGGGCCACTCAAGGACCTGCACAGACTTTCTCCGAAGCCACTCCTTTGTTCTCTTGGCTGTGTGCTTCGGGTCGTTGTCATATTGGAAGGTAAACCTTCGCCCCAGTCTGAGGTCCAGAGCACTCTGGAGCAGGTTTTCTTCAAGGATCTCGGTGTACTTAGCTGCATTCATCTTTCCCTCTATCAGGACTAGTCGCCCTGTTCCCGCTGCGGAAAAACATCTCAAGCAGTATCAGTGGAAACAAAATGCACCTCAGCTCACTTTTGGGTGTCATATCAAAGGGTGTGCACACTTGTGTACATATGATATTTTACATTTAGATTTTTTATAAATTAGCACAAATGTCTAAAAACCTGTTTTCACTTTGTAATATCATATGTACACAAGTGTGCACACCCTTTAATATGACACCCAAAAGTGAGCTGAGGTGCATTTTGTTTCCACTGATACTGCTTGAGATGTTTCTACAACTTAATTGGAGTCCACCTGTGATAAATTCAATTGATTGGACATGATTGGGGATTGCCAACACCTGCCTATATAAGGTCCCACAGTTGACAGTGCATGTCAGAGCAAACTCCAAGCCATGGGGTCAAAGGAATTATCTGCAGACCTCAGAAACAGGATTGTGTCAAGGCATAGATCTGGAGAAGGGTACGGAAAAATCTCTGCAGCTTTACAGGTCCCAAAGAGCACAGTGGCCACCATCATTCGTAAATGGAAGAAGTTTGGAACCACCAAGAATCTTCCTAGACCTGGCCGCCCGGCTAAACTGAGCAATCGGGGAAGACGGGCCTTGGCCAGGGAGGTGAGCAGGAACCCGAGGGTCACTCTGACAGAGCTCCAGCGTATCCTTGTGGAGATGGGAGAACCTTTCAGAAGATCAACCATCCAGGCAGCACTCCACCAATCAGGCCTTTATGGTAGAGTGGCCAGACGGAAGCCCCTCCTTAGTAAAAGGCACATCACAGCCCGCTTGGAGTTTGCCAAAAGGCACCTAGAGGACTCTCAAACCATGAGAATCAAGATTCTCTGGTCTGATGAAACCAAAATGGAACTTTTTGGCCTGAATACCAAGCGTCACGTCTGGAGGAAACCAGGCACCGCTCATCACCTGGCTAATACCATCCCTACAGTGAAGCATGGCGGTGGCAACATCATGATGTGGGGATGTTTTTCAGCAGCGGGAACGGGGCGACTAGTCCTGATAGAGGGAAAGATGAATGCAGCTAAGTACACCGAGATCCTTGAAGAAAACCTGCTCCAGAGCGCTCTGGACCTCAGACTGGGGCGAAGGTTTACCTTCCAACATGACAACGACCCGAAGCACACAGCCAAGAGAACAAAGGAGTGGCTTCGGAGAAAGTCTGTGCATGAAAAAACGGAGGCTATAACTTCGTTATCGAGTCGCGTCAAGTAAAATCACACATTGATTCGTATTCTTATATGTATTACGGGTATAACTGGGTTGAAAATATGACTGTAAACCGCTTAGTTTGATATAAAAAGGCAGGAGTTTCTCCATTATAGCCTATGGGGAAACTGAGAGGTGCGGTGCACTGGACGCCATATTGGTTGCTGTAACTTCGGCGATAACCAACCTTGTTCACTGCAATCTTTGCTTTCAAACATTCAAACCATACATTCAAAGTCATATGGAAAACACAGTTTTGTGCTAAAAGTTTATTAACATTAACACACACCGCACAATAGCCTACAGAACAACTGCTTAATTTGCTGATAGCAACATTAGCTATGACCTGATACAGCAAGTATGAATTCAGAACATCTGATTCACCTACGATCGGCTGTAGAATAGGAATCAACTGCTTAAATATCAGGAATATTAACTGACATTGCAAAAAATCGATATATTTTCTCATTTTGATACATAAACGATAAATAGCCTTGTGTTCGTAGCGAAAACAGAACCCCTTCACATCACAAAAACGTCATCAATGCGCACCCAGATGTTGTTAAAAATCGCTTTTTAAAAAGATTTGCAGAATAACATAAGTTAAATACGTAAAAACGTTGCTTAGACCAAATGCATTCCAAATATGTTGCTCAATCAAATACGCCTCTTGTACATTTACTCGTAAAGGCAACTTGAAGCTCAATTCCCATTCATTTCTGAGGTCCGAGGTCTGCATTTTTTTTCCAGAATAGATGCTATGACCAGAAAAAGAAGGACTGGACAATGACGTTACTGTCTACCCATGATTCTTTGCGATTTGAGGAAGTAAATGACCAATAGAGTACTCAAGTGAGTACGTCAGTCGTGGGCGGAGTCTGGTTTCGGAGGTAAATTCCCTATGGAAGAATAGAATGGGCTTCGGAGACTATCGACTATTTCTTGAAATTTGTTTTATAGAATGAGCCGAAACGTTCCTGGATTAGCTTGTGTGGTACAAGCATATAGACCATATATTGCATGTTCCAATTTTTATTTTTTAAAGTAATGCATTAATCATTGTAGTTCGACTTGTAGTCCACTTTAACGGACTGCAACGCACGGGTGATTCTTGACCAATAAGATATCATCTCGTCTGTCTGGACATTCTTGGGCAGATGGGAGTACTGTAGCTGAAGATGAGCTAACGTTAGCTTGCTAAGTAGAGAAGCCCGCCCGACAAGGTCAGAAACTGCGCTACGGTTAACCACATAAAGCAATTCTAGCTTTTAGTCCTTCAAGCTAGCTAGCTAACGTTAGAAAATAAGTGTTTAAAAATGGACCTGTGTGCTACTGCTGGCTAACGTTACATGACAACGTCTGGAGACAAGGCTGCACGTTCGTAGGGAATTATGGGACATCGAGTTTTTAAACAGTTCCAGCGCTGATATAATCACAAGAAAATACTGAAACGTAAAATATACTCGAAGCTGGTCCAGAAAAACGACATAGTTTGCGAACGGGCGTTATATTGAACAATCCGGGAAATTGACGGTAAGATATAATCAGTAGAAATGGTTTAAAAGTAAGCTTTAGTTAAAGTCTATGCTCTAAATGAATGGGGAATTTACTTCCGAAACCAGTGTGACATAGTCACTTGAGTACTCTATGGGACCAGCGCTGGAGACTTGAATGAATGGGAGCGGATGCTGGTGACAGCTCCACATAGGTTTTAAATCTAGGTCTACGTCTTTATGTTTTGGTTTTATTGTGTAATACTGGTCAAAATAAAATTACAGAAATAGAACATACTCTACGATGGTCCTTTTTTAAAATCATGTCAGGAATTTGTGAGTTTTGGTAGTTTTCATATGGCTATTTTGTTGTAAGCGAACGTTGATGTCATTGTAGCCATCTGTTAGCTTGCTATAGCGTTCTATTTCACGTGAATTTGCTGTTTGTATAAACCATTGAAAATTGACAGTTGATTTGCAATATTACATTTAATATTTTTTATAGGCTAACCTTAGCTATCACAATTGTGCTAACTTTTGTGAATAGCTACCTAGCTAACGTTGTCATTACATTTTTTTACCGTGAAAAATCCCAGACCTGTTTACATTCTCGGACAGATGTTCGGGAAATCTGTTACACGTAGCCAATGGCGATGATAACTTTGGGACTAAACCGGCCACTTTTTAGTTAATAAAACTCAAAAGTAACGTTAAGCTAACTTGGATATCAAGTGAGCACAAGTGGCTTACACTAGGCCTACTCGTTCACTATTTTTCCTTCTTCTGTAAGGGGCTGCGCCACCGAAACGCACTTCAAGAAGGCATACTTCAGCTTATACTAAAATAAATAAACAATAATAATAATAAATACTTGTTTATAGCCTACTTGCAGAAAAAAATAGGTCACTATTTTTAGGCTAGCTAACGTTAACAGTAGTCCTAGTAAGTCACTTATGCTCACTGGATATCTTACTTAGCTTAGCTACTTTTGAGTTTTATTAGCCAACAGTTGCCTGTTTACCATAGCCATACGTGTAGCCTACAGTTTTATTTTATTTTATTAGGGTTTCCGCGTTGTTGGTTTTGAAAGCTCCGCGCTATGATGCAGCTTTGAAAAACGCTGCAGCAACAGCATAGCATTTTTCTAGCACTTTTCTTTCTTTTTTGTTTTCAAAGAGGGTGGGCTATTTCACGATATAATTGCTGATTTGTGTTGAAAGTGCCGCCGTGATAACAGACTTCCCTAACATCCGTCCGACAATGTAAACAAGAATCTAACGTTAGGGGATTTTCTATGCTAAGAAGAAATTGTATGACAACGTTAGCTAACACGTTAGTCGCTACTATAACGTTAAACTTAGTTAAATGTTCAGCACCTCTGTGGTCTAATAGTGGGGATGGTAGGGCGTTTTGATTCCAAAAATCCTAAAAGAGGGCCCAAGAATGGGCAATTCGACAAGTCTCATGTCGGCGCTGCTGCACGGTCAGACGCGCTGGTAATAATACTCTCGTCGTAGGCTCACTAGGCTGCTGGTCCCATTGTTAGAAAGAACGCTGAACTTCCGCATTGTGATGTCGTCATTGTCCCGTCCTCCTTTTTCTGGTCATAGAATAGATGACGGAAGTACCCCCCTGAGCTTGCCGTCTCGCTCTTTGGGTCTCTGCTACAACAACAAAGAAGAGCAACAAGTTGCAATGGCCACGTTCGCTCTGCCGCCGTACTTCCACAGAGAATATAGGTCGGCACAAAGTAAAGGATTCAACGTTAGTTTGACTTAAAAAATGATGGTGTAAACACTCAAAATAACCCCGATAGACTGTCGTCGTATTTTATTTGCTTTGTGTGCACTGTGGAGTGTTTAAGTGCGTTTGGTAGTGGATGCTCCCGGTTACCATAGACAGGGTTGGGAGTTAACGGAATACACGGCGTTACGTAATCAGAATACAAAAATCAAGTAACTGTATTCAGCTCGCGTTATATCTGAAAAACGAGTAATCTGAATATAGTTACTTTCATAAACCTGAAGTGAATACATTTTGGAATACTTATTGGAATTCTTGGTGGAAAGTTTTCCTTACAAACATTAATGAGCTGATATTCATTACTAAAGCTACAGCATGAAATTCTCACACCTCATCACACAACTCACGAAAACTACCGCCGCTGACAGAACAAAAAAAAAATGCATTAAAAAAAATGCATGCCCACACTCAGAGAAACGTTAAGTGACAAGATGGAGGAAGAAAAGTCGGCTTTCAAATCCTGGCGTTATCGACACCATTTCCAATTTAAAGAAGACCATGGGAAAAATCTGTCAGTCCAGTGTACCTTGTGTCTTCCAGCAATCAAGACACTGTTGGCATCAAAGGACTCAACTTCTAATCTTAAAAAGCACTTGGAGGTAAGTCAACATTAGCTAACCTTCAGCTCACTGATCACAGTTCTGCAGTAATTTACTGTTAGCTGATCTTAGATTACGGTTTGAGGCATCGCAATAACTGCTCTGCTAATTTTATACTGCTCTCTTTATTGTTGAAACGATGACATTTCAAAACGGGATAAAATCGAAGCCTGAATAGCCTGCTGCTGAATGCATAATATACTGGGGGCTATGGCAAGCCGTTTTAACATTTAGTCTAATCGTGTTTCGTAGCTGGCTAGATCGTTTTCTTATTTTAGTGACCTAGCTAGCTGTGCACAAAAGCCAGCTAACTTAGCTAACTAGCTAAAAAAAAGTTGGCAGCTAGTTACCTAACTGGCTTTTGTGCACAGCTAGTTAGGTCGCTAAAAATAAGAAGTTAACTAGCTAGGTGGTACAAAGGCCACCTAGTTAACTAGCTAGGTGGTACAAAGGCTACCTAGTTAACTAGCTAGGTGGTACAAAGGCCACCTAGTTAACGAGCTAGGTCGTAAACCATGTTTTAAAACACAGCTAGCTAACTAGCTGGCATTTCCCCCATAGGTTTTACAAGACTTTTGGCCTCAGCTAGTTGGCTAGCTAGGTTGTAAAATTGTCCTTACCACCTAGCTAGTTAACTAGGTGGCCTTTGTACCACCTAGCTAGTTAACTAGGTGGCCTTTGTACCACCTAGCTAGTTAACTAGGTGGCCTTTGTGCCACCTAGCTAGTTAACTAGCTGCGCTTACGACCTAGCTAGTTAACTAGCTAGCCATATGATCTAGCTAGCTACGAAACATGATTAAATGTTAAAACGGCTTGCCATAGGGGGCAAGTGACTGACAAGTCAAGTGAGGCTGAGCTAATGGTAGCTAGTAAAGAATTTCTTGTGCTTAGACTGTGATCTACTGTCCACTATGTTAATCTGCTCTCAGGTCTGTAACATTACTGGTAATCTTTGTTTTTAAAGTGTTGAATATAAAAAATAATAATTCTAAAATAAATGGGAAAATATTTAAATCTTTGATTGTTTTAATTTCATTGGCACAATGGCGACAGATTATAGCAAGACAATGGTGTACATAGACATTAGTATATTAGTATTATTTGTGGTTTTCAAAAGTATATATAGTGGTATTTGGGGCTGGAAAGGCAATTAAAGATGTAATATGTAATATTTTAGTTTGTTACAGAGAAAACATGCTGGTGTGTATGAAAACATTCCACCCAAAAGGAGGAGCTCAGACGATCAAGAGCAGAGATCACAATCTAAACAACCAAGACTGGACACCTTCATGAATCCCACACAGGGCAAAGTGAATGCTCTCGTCTTCAATTTCATTATTGAAGATGTGCAGTCCTTTTCCCTCTTGGAGCAGCCTGCCTTTCGGAACCTGATTGAGGGTATAAGTGGAGGGAAAACAGTCATGTGTCGAAAAAGCCTGATGACAAGAATTGAAAATGGATTTCTTGCCATGAAGGAAAAGCTGACAGAAAAGCTCCAGACAGTAACATATGTTTGCACGACTGCTGACATCTGGACATCGCACAATTGGAGCTTTTTTGGCATGACATGCCATTGAATAGAGGGGCAAGATCTGGAGAGAAAGTCAGCAGCCCTTGCATGTGCCAGAATTAGGGCCGCCACACATATGATGTCATTGCAGATAAAATCCAACAAATTCATGAGATGTTTAACATCGAAAGAAAAGTGCAGGCGACAGTCACTGACAATGGCAGTAACTTTGTGAAAGCCTTCCGAGAATTCGGACAGAGGGAGGAGGTTGAAGAAGGCAGTCAAGATGACAATGAGGATGCTGCTAGATTTGAGGATGTCGGTGCCATTCTTGAGGGGGAAGGTGATGATGAGGGACTGCAGTTTTTTCTGCCTCCACACCAGCGTTGTGCATCACACACGTTAAACCTCATTGCCTCTAAAGATCTGGAGCGGGCTGTGTCACAGGGAGCAACACGCAAACTCTTCTACAGTGCCATGGCTAAGTGTTCTGCAATCTGGAACAAGGCTCACAGATCACCTTTGGCTGTAGAGGCAGTGGAGGAGATTGGGAAAATGAAATTGGTCATTCCCTGCGTGACACGGTGGAATTCAGAATACCATGCAGTTCAGAAGATTGTGTCACTCACAGAATCACAACTGGCAGCGCCTATCAGTTCCAAAACTGCTAGCAAATGAGTTGGCATTCCTAAAAGAGTATGTAGAAGTACTCAAGCCACTGGCGTGTGCCCTGGACCTTCTCCAAGGAGAAACAAAGTGCTTTCTTGGACTAGTAATTCCAAAATTTCTGACCTTGAAGAAGAGGCTGTCTGACAAGAAACCTCATGTGCGCTTCTTCTCGGAAGTCATTGACACTGTTGTCAAGGCAATCGATTCCCGCTTCCAGAAGTTGTTATCAAGTCGCGAGGCTAAATTGGTGACAGCATCAAGCCCTCAGTTTCATTTGTGGTGGCTGCCGGATGAGGAAAAGGAAGATGTCCGCAGAATGCTGGCGGCTGAGGCGTCTAACATGGAACCAGCCGAGAACACAGCTGCTGCTCCTGCCACACTGAGTGATTCTGAAGAGGAGGATTTCTTCAGCTACGGTCCTGGAGCCACCAGAGGAACCAACAGTGGCAGAAAATATCTGGAGGGCACAAATAAGAAGTTAGGTGCACTAGAGGACTTCCCCACGATTAAGTAAAACAACTTGCCTTTCAGTTTCCTTTTGCTTTTTATTACGATTCACTTTTTGCTGGGCGGCCGCTAGGCGGCAGCCAGCGCGTCATATGGTGCAGTTCCTGAGATCAGGAGATGTAGTCTCCGGTTTTGCCGGCCAGCGATATGCCAGGTTCCGACCTGGCCTTGTTAATCTGTCCATTCTAATTCCATAACATGTTAATGATGATGACTAAAACTTAAAAATGCAGATACAATGTTGCATATACACTGCCCGGCCAAAAAAAAAGTCGCCATTGCACCCGTCATGCATAGTGCCCACTGTACAAGCCTCTGGAGGCAGTGTTATGATCTGGGGTTGCTTCAGTTGGTCAGGTCTAGGCTCAGCAACATTATGCAGCAATAAAATGAAGTCAGCGAAGTACCTGAATGTACTGAATGACCAGGTTATCCCATCAATGGGCATATGCCAGGATGACAATGCCAAGATTCATCGGGCTCAAATTGTGAAAGAGTGGTTCAGGGAGCATGAGGAATCATTTTCACACATGAATTAGCCACCAGATTCCTGACCTTAACCTCTTCCTACCGAGGGCAAAATAGGCCAATTTTCACCTGTTTTCACTAGTGACAAACAAAGGTGGTTATCTCAAAAACTATAAATGGTACAAATATGGTTCATGGCTTTTATTAAAGAAGACACCTGCAGTATTACGACTAAGCAGTGAGAATTCATAGAAATCCCGTTTTTGATACTTAACTACAACAATTTATGTACAGAAAATATAAAAAAACTAAAAAATGGGTACCTACATTCAAGTTTAAGAATTTTTACCTGGGGAGCTACAAATGCAATCAAGTAAATGACTCCTCTGTCTGATTCATCAATATGCTGCCTACCTCTGGTAACAATCTGGTGTCAATATCTCAAACCATTCAAATTTTACAGGGTTTTTTTCAGGTGAACCTTTTTCGTTATCCAAATGGTCTCAATATGATTTATTTTTTAGGTTTTTACAATAAAATGAGATAATTTGTCAATATTGGCAATAAAAGTTCATTTTTAGACGTGTTCTTGGTGCTCTTCATATTACACAACTAACTACCCAAGGTTACAAAAAGCTGTCAAAACCCATGTAGCAGCACAGTGAATCTTGTGTATTTCACCAGAGCCCCATTAGCCAGAAATGAGTCCAGGAATGTGCAAACAGGTTTTCAAATGAATAATGGGAATAGTATGAAACTTCCCTACACATTACTGCTTGCCAGTCCTGTCCTTTATTCTGTTGCCACCTCCTATGACAGGGACGTTGGGGTTGGGTTTTAGGAGGCAAAACTTTATACATGACAAACATATCAACTATATACAAGTGCACTAAGGTGTACTACTAAAAGTGCAGTGGATAAAAAATCAAAAGTCCACCAGTTTCCTAGATAAAAAATAAAAACACCCCTGCTGTAACAAATAAAAAGATCCTTGCCCTCTAATTGCTGAAGTTACCGTATTTACACAAAGAAAGTAGAAAATGGCAGGGTCCAAAAAGCTAAAAAAAATGAACTAAAAACAAAAAAAGGCAAAGGATCAAAACATGGGGGTGGAGGGTGAGGAGAGATTATTTAACCATTCATACAGAAGCCATTTAGACTACACATTCCCTCAGGAGAGCAATCTGCATCATTACAAACCCCACTAACCCTGTCCATGGAATTGTCCACCATGTTGATATACCCATTAGTCCCCCTTATACAACAACAATCAACAATAATAATAATAAACAAGTACTCCCTCATGTTATCATGTTCTCTCCCTCATACCATGCATAAATTGCCATTTTGTTTACCTGCACAGCCTTCTGTACTGCATACAGAACAATTTACTCATGTGGAACAATGACTTTACTAAACACTTCCAGAAGCCATTTCACACTCAAAAAAATCGATTTAGTAGCTCATCTCAGACACAAATAGATAGCTAGCTGCTTGTTACCTGTAATTTTGCTTGCTAGCTTGCCACTGTAAAGGTAATACTATCTATATTAATTTAGCTGAGAGGGACCGATTTTATGCATAAGTATATAAGGTTAGTTAGCTTCACAGAAGAAACACAGGGATTCACGCATTGCAGCTAAATTGCACATTTCCTTCGATGCTTACACCAAATTTACCGTTTCCACAAACATCTGTGTTGTTGGCAACGCCACGTAACACGTGCGAGTTTGTCAACACAGACAATACACCCTAAGTTTACTTCATAAATTATTTATCATACCGTTGGAATGTGCAATTTGTAATATTAATTGTATAAAAAACAATAAAATACAGTTGACAATGTAATTACGAACCCGCATGGCATTGCGTGAATTCACACTGGTATATCGAAAAATCGGTAATACCACCAGCCCTAACGACGTTACCTGCCATGGCGAAATTCAATGCGTTTATAGCATAACACTGTTAGTATGATAAAACAACTTACATGTCAGCAACATCATCTCGGTCATCAGTGGATTCAGCGTCACTGAGACAGGATGAGTCTCCCTCGGCAAAAACATCTTCTGGCTTATCCAGTTCGTCTAGCACTTGGTGCACGGATAAACGCCTCAAAAATCTCGACATAACCACACAAAAACTGTATCAAAAATACTCTAAAGTAAAAAAATGTAACTGCGGGCCTTACCTAATTGTGCTTTGCTAAACGGAATGTAGCGAGCTACGCTACAAGGTAAAAACACTGCGCCATCTTGGTGCGATAATTACGCGTGACTGCCACTTCCTTATACGCACGGCAGGATCTCCTTCATTTACGACTGCATTGTGTTCTTCTTCTTCTTCGTTTGGGTGGGATCTTTTGTCCCACATCCCCAGGCTCGGGGCCGAGGGGCTATCCTTTTACCACCCCGAGCCTAGGGGGGGGTTCACCCGGACTATATTTCAGGGCACACCTCCAGTAGCCACGTCACCGTGTCATCATCCAGAACCGACAGACCATGCATCCCATTGGGTGCCCGATAAATCGGGCAGTCCAGGATGACATGGTCTGCGGTTTGTTCCTCCGCGCCACACTCGCAGGCTGCGCAAGAAGCCAAGCCCCATCTGTGCATCGATGAGCGGAAGCGCCCAACGCCGGTCCGGAGGCGGTTAAGCCTCACCCATGCCAGTCTAGGCAGGTCCACCCCAATAGGGGGAAAACCGACGTCTGGGATGAAGTCACGGAGTCTAGAGGTGTTCTCCTCCCACTCCGTGCTCCAGATGTAATCCGCCCACCGTGCCGCACTGATGTTAAGATCACTGCATTGCTGCAGGAATTCCTGTGCGGCAGGCACAAATGGGTGTCTCGACTTAAGGCGCCGGGGAGGCTCAGCAATTACAGCGAGCCTTTCGTGGAGCAGATGGTTTGGCTCCATGGCCCGGCACGCGAGACGTGCTGTGGCTCCCGCGCGGCGAAGCCCAGCGGGCTGGATGCCTGCAAGAATGGGAAGATTGTCCACGGGAGTGGGACGCAGGCATCCTGTCACGATGCGCAAGGCTTCGTTGATGGGCGTATCGATGAGGCGGGTGTGGGCACTGCGACACCATACCGGTGCGCAGTACTCACTAGTCGAGTAAACAAGGGCCAGGGCTGCCGTACGCAATGTTCTTGCGTCGGCGCCCCAGCCTGACCCGACTAGTCGCCTCATCAATGCCACACGAGATGTTAACTTCTTGCGCAGTGACTCAAGGTGTCGGCGAAACGTGAGCGACCTGTCTAATGTCACGCCGAGGTAGATTGGCTCAGCGCAGCATGGCAGGGGTGTTCCGCCAATATATATTCGGAGCTCACGTTTAGCCTCCCTGTTGTTAAGATGGAAGGCCGCCGACACCGTCTTTGCCTCGCTGAGCTTCAACCTCCATTTCCAGAGGTATGCCACTAGTGTCTGCATGTCCTGGCTCAAAGTCCCCTCCAATGACTGCCAGTCTCCAGCGGAGTACACCAACGCGAGGTCATCCGCGTAGGCATACTTCCGCGAGACTGTATCAGGCAAGTCATAAGTGTAGATATTATAGAGGAGGGGGGCCAGGACAGATCCCTGGGGGACGCCGTTCTTGAGGCGTCGTAACCTGCTTTGCTGTCCGCTACCGGTGGTAAGGTTAAAGCTGCGATTTCGGACAAGCTCCAAGATCATACTGACCATGTGCCTGTCCGGCAGCAGGCGGAGCAGCTTGCAGGTGAGGCCGCGGTGCCATACGGTATCATAGGCAGCCGTCAGATCGACAAAAACGGCTCCGGCCTTCTTCTTGAACGAAAAGCTGTCCTCGATGTCTTGAGTCATCAAAGTGACTTGGTCTACGGTCGATCTCCCGCGTCGGAACCCGGCCTGCTCCCGAGGGAGCAGTGGGTCGACGATCGGTTCGACGCGGGCGTAGATAAGACGCTCGAGGATCTTGAAGGGGATGCAGAGCAAGGAGATGGGACGGTAGCTCTTAGGATCCCCTTCAGGCTTATTCGGCTTAGGGATCGCGACAACTAGGGCTCTTCTCCAGATTTTGGGGATCTTGAGTTGGCGCAAGCAGGAAGAGAGGAAAGCTCTTAACCAGGACTTCAGGGCAGGTGCGGCATGGAGTATAAGCTCCGGGCAGATGGAATCAGGGCCCGGAGCTTTTCCTGGCTTTAGGTGCTGGAGGGCGGCAGCGAACTCCTCCGGTGTGAATTCACCGGAGATGTTATCGCTGCTAGATGTTGGGGCCCTCCAGAGGTCAGACACTTCTTTTGCCACGAGTCGTGATGACTCGCGGTCTTTACCCTCGTATACCCCGTTTTTCACAAATTGTGATGCGATTTTATTTGCAGAAATGGGGCAGTGACGAGGGGAGTGTCTTGACCTGCCAGTGAGGTTGTTCAGGATACTCCATGCCTTGCGGCTGGAGTGCGAGAAGTCGATGGAATTGACAGCCTCCTCCCAGCGCTCTTGTCTCCTCCGGCCGAGTCTTGACAACAGGGCTGTAGCAGCCCTGTTTGACTCGGTTCCGGCAGGAGCCTGAAGGAAAACGCGGTAGAGGTTCTCGCACTCCGCATCCCAGCACGGTTTGTAGCTATTGCGACGTCCCCGTGGGATGGATTTCTTGGCCGCTTTCACTAACATGCCACAGAAGTCCCGGTATGCCTCATCCACGTTGTTGGTATTAGGCGATGGGAGACGCCACGTGGATTTGTTAGTGAAGAGGCGGAAGCGTTTCCAATTGGCCTTACGGAAATTCCATCGCTTCACCGGCTCACTCGGGATAGAGTCCACGAGTTTAGGCACGGTTATCAGCGATGGTCGATGTTGGGACCGCGGGAACTTTCCGAGCACACGTCTGTCCGGGAGCTGGTTGTCTGCACCGACACTCGCAAATGCCACGTCAGGATTCGTCCCAGTGTTCCAGCGACCGGAGAGAAAGCTGGCTGCACCCTTTGGATCGTATAACAGGGCCAGGCAGTTGTTAGCTGCCCAAGCAGCCAGGTTCTCTCCGTTGGGTGTGTTGGTATTGTACCCCCAGTCTTCATGCTGACAGTTAAAGTCGCCAGCATAGAGACAGGGGTGGGGGAACACCGGGACAGACACCGGCGTGAATCGCGAGGGGGGAGGCTTGTAGACGTTTACAATTTTAAAACCGGCAACGTCCACGCACAACCACTCAATCTCCGAGTCAGCCGGAGATTGATCGGCGAGAGTCTAGCTCAGCCTTTCATGGACAAACGTGGCAAGGCCGTGTTTCCTGCTTAGGATAGACCCAGCTAGTGTGAAATTTGGTAATACTAGCTTATCTGCTGAAAAGCAATGGGTCTCCTGGAGGAGGATGACGAGGGCCTTGGTGGTATAGGCCAGCTCCTCGATGACGCTGATCTTGTTGGAGGTGAGTCCTTCGGTGTTCAGCTGCAGTATTCTGGGTTGGAGGCCAGCGGAGTAATCACCACCGGCTCTCCTCCCCGACTGCAGCCGAGCACCAGCCCGGGTGAGGGCCCTAAATTGGCAAATTCTGTTTCGCTTATGACTGCGATTGGCAGTCATAAGTTACTGACGGGGGACACCACGAGAAGGTGTTTGCCATGTGTTGAATGAGGGCTTGTTTGAAAGATAAGAGTCTTGGCTATTGGCTGGAATATTTGACAGACAGTTTTAAAACCCAATGGAAAGCAAATAATACTCGGAGTGGAGGCGGGTGGAAGACAGTTTTTCCCACTTCAGATAGGCCTATTGTGCTATCAGTCAAAGAAATACACCCAATTGACGACGGTTTTGCATAAATCTCTGCAAGCATGTTCAAAACAAATCTGGCTAACATATACTAAGCCACGGGATTGGTACTCCAGAAACTGGCTGAGTTTCACAACGCCAAAGTGAACACAGCCGACCGAGTCGTAATCAAGTGCAAAAAAGCACAAGTCGGTTTAAAATTGGAAAAAAATAATGTACAGCCGTATGAAAGTTTTAAAGTATTTTTTCTTGAAGCCTAAAGGTATAATGATTTTTCAAACCAAAGTTTTGTGAAATACAATTAAGCAGAACAGTTTACCAGCACATTGTTTATGGTGTGACATCAAGCTGCAATACATGTTTGAGAATTAGGTCAGAGTTTCCAACGTTATTTACGAAGTTTTATCCCGACGTTTTGGGCTTGAAAACCACTTTCCCAGAAGGAATGGATATATCTTAAGGATATTTAATCAAAATATTGAGATGAGCAGTTTATTATATATTATTAAATTAATGAAATGTATAATTGAATAATTTCCGTAACGCCCGCGTTACCACTAGGGGGCGTTTGGTATTAAGAGGTTAACCCCATTGAAAGTCTTTGGGATGTGCTGGAGAACACTTTACGGAGTGGTTCGACTCTCCCGTCGTCAATACAAGATCTCAGCCAAAAACTTATGCTACTCTGGATGGAAATAAATGTTGTGACATTGCATAAGGTTGTCGAAACAATGCCACAACAAATGCGCGCCGTAATCAAAGCCAAAGGCGGTCCAACAAAATATTAGAGTGTGCGACTTTTTTTTGGCCGGGCAGTGTATTTAGCTAAGTTGACATCTCAAATGTACTAGTATTTATTATTAAATGAACAGTAGCTGACATGACCTCTACACAGTGGAAAGTTGAACATGACATCCTTTTGCAAAGTGTAATGCGTAATAAGTATTTAAATTTATTACTGATAAAATAAAAAAGTGAACATGGCATGTGCAAAAGTTTGAGCACCCTTTTAGTACTAAATAGCACCACCTTTAGCTATATAACAGCTTCCAAATGTCTCCTGTACACTAAAACATACCCATCTGTGATGTAAAAAGTAAGTATTCCAAAAGTATTCTAAAAGTAATCTGAATACGTTACTTTTTTGAGACATGTAACTGTATTCGTATCTGATTACTTTCAGAGCCGTGCAATCAGTATTCAGGCACTAATTACATTTACAAAGTAACCCTCCCAACCCTGACCATAGAGTTGTGCTAGCATTAGCAACGTGTGTATGTCCAAAAGAAGGGACAGCATGGAATTAGCTGAAAATGGTTTCCATCAATCAACTACATCGTGGGTAAGTCGTAATTGAGACATTATGTCCAAAATTTCGAACTATCCCTTTAAGCGAAATTAATATGTAACCTTAATTAATGTAATTTAGTTGCATTTCATTTTTGTCTTTGTCACACTTAAAGCAGGTTTTTGTTGCGTTTCATTTTTATGTAAGTATTACAGCAGAGGTGTGAAAAGAATTGTATTATATAATTATCCGCGATTGTTGTCTGGGCGGTGGGGGTGGTTTCCGCGATTGTTGACGGGGGTTTTTACTTTCGCTTTCTTGAGTTAACGTAACCGAAACAAATCCTTTCTACTGTGCGTGGCTGCGAATTTCCAATCAAAACACGGCATTTTATATTTTCAGGCGGGGCGGCAAGCTCCGTAGGCTCCCCGCCTATTGCATGGTAGGGGAAACGCTGGTTTCGGTTTCAACCTACATATCATGCAAATCAACAACCTCAATTACTTGGATTGAGGTATGGTTCTTTCGTGAACAAAACCACTTTCTGGCAGTAAATTAAACTGTTTATAAAACTACATAGAGTGTGTTGCTTAAGTGCAAACCTTTGTGCCTTTAAGTGATTTGAAATTAAGATTTTCAAATAAAATTCAATGAGAGTAAGGAGCATACTATGTAGTGTACTGTACACAGCAAGATGTGTTCAAGATATATAGGCTTGTTATCATTGAGATGAAAGTTAGTCCGGAAGCTTAAACTTAATTGGTTTTCATGAAACAGGATTATATTTGTGCTGGCAAAAACCTTCATACCACATCTGAAGTAAATTCATGTCTGCTTTATGCCAATTTCATTTCCTAAGCTATTTGATTCTTTGTCACCATCTATAAGTAGATTGCTATGGTTCATGAAATGTAATAAAAAAAAAATTTTTTTTCTTTTTCCATCACTGAGTAAAGTCTGTCATACACTCCTCTCCACAGCACACTGGGGCAACCGGGTGTTGGACAATGGCAGCCAACGTAGAATGTGTAGCAAGCCACGGGAGAGCAGCTCGGAGCCACATGCAAATATTCCAACTCCAGCAGCCCCTGGTACGTACAACCCTGACTGTCCAGCAGGATAGAGAAAAGACAAAAGAGATATTGAAATAGCTGAACACAAGGCGTCCCTAATGACACATCCTTAACACAGTCATACCCCTTACAGGTCAGATCCAATCATCCCAATGTGCACTGTGCATAGCTTCAGTGTTGCAAGTTCCCTGTTGCAGAATGACCTTGCGGAGTTGTAAAAGCTAAAGGCACAAGTACTCAGAGATTATGCCAACAAGGTGCAATTTATTGCTTCAAGACAGGTGAAAAAGATGACTTTATTTACTTCAGTTAGAACTGAAATGTAAGCAGAATAAGCTAAACAAAAGACTTGTCAACAAACAGAAAATAACTGAACATGTAGCTTCAATTATTACTACTACTGCACATTCATTAAACCACTTTCATTAGTCCACTTACTGCACACAACCAACCCTGACTGCTGGTGGTTGCATGCCTTATATGCGTTAGGAGCCTACCAATTACTTAAAAATATACAGTACCAGTCAATAGTTTGGATACACCTACTCATAGAAGGTTGTTTTCCGCATTTTGGAATAGTAGACATCAAAACTATGAGATAACACAAATTATGCAAAGACCAAAAAAGTGTTAAACAAATTTTAAAAAAGTAATATATTTTAGATTCTTCAAAGTAGCCACCCTTTGCCTTGATAACGGCCTTGCACATTCTTGCCATTATCTCAAACAACTTCTGTGGTAAACAGGTATTCCACAGGTAAACAGGTGATGCCATCATGACTCTATATAAAACGATATCAAAAGACTCCTGATATCTTATTTCCAGGTACTCTTAGAAGGGATACTATAACCTCTGCATTTGAATGGATCTCTATGGGAATTGGGGGGTGGGACTAGATTAAGCTGTAAATTACACGGGAATAGTATGTAACCCATGGTTGGCTAAATGGCTGTAAGTCATCAAGGGTCTGAGGTATCAAACGAGTATCAAACCATCACTCTGCTGCCAGATATGCAGTAGATATGGATGGATCACTTTAAGGGTTGTTTCTCCTGACAAATTTTCCTATTGAACTCTATGGAAAAATAAGTCAGGAGAAGAAACCCTTCAAGTTATCCATCCATATCTACTGTATTTCTGGCAGCAGAGTGATGGTTTAAGGCTTGTTTGATACGTCAGACCCTTGATGACTTACAGCCATTTAGCCAACCATGTGTTCCACACTGTTCCAGTGTAATTTAAAGCTAAATCTAGTCCCACCCCCCAATTCCCATAGAGATCCATTCAAATGCAGAGGTTATAGTATCCCTTCTAAGAGTACCTGGAAATAAGATATCAGGAGTCTTTTGATATCGTTTTATATAGAGTCATGATGGCATCACCTGTTTACCTGTGAAATACCTGTTTACCACAGAAGTTGTTTGAGAGAATGGCAAGAATGTGCAAGGCAGTTATCAAAGCAAAGAGTGGCTACTTTGAAGAATCTAAAATATATGACTTTTTTTTATTTGTTTAACACTTTTTTGTTTTTTGCATAATTTAATTTGTGTTATCTCATAGTTTTGATGTCTTTACTATTCCAAAATGTGGAAAACAGTAAAAATAACAGAAAAAAGCCTTCTATGAGTAGGTGTGTCCAAACTTTTGACTGGTACTGTAAGTGCATAAATACTAGTTTTGATAATTAATAATTACATTAATAATAAACACATTTTAATAGACAATACAATCATACAGTTGTGAACACTATATTCCATATTTGGCCAAATTGGAAATTACACTTTTAACACCACGGCGCATGCGACCACTCTGTTCCAGTTGGTGCAAATACATTATCCTCTTGCGTCCTTTTGCTGCCCTGATGACCAGAAAGCTTTCCACCTACTGATAGTGAATGCTCTCCCCAGCTGTACAATTGTTGTGCTTTACACGATACATTTAGTTTGTCACCCTAACAGTGCAGTGAAGGCAAAGATGCCCAACTTTTCATTTTTGGCCAGTATTAACTTAACAGTAATCAAGCTCCCACATTGTTCTGAATAAAAGCACCTCATTACACAATACACAATAGTGGCAATTCCTTGCAGTGATTGGGCACCTGTGATCTGTCTGCACCAGTCGCTTCCATTGCACTTTTGCGTGGTACAGTAAGAGGCAGTCTGGCTGGTGGACGGCTGACAACAACCAAGTGAGTGCACAGAAGAGTAGACTAGTGCTCTCGCAAATTGATGGTTAGGTTTCAGTAATAAGGACTAGTCTGCATATGTGAATGGGGAGCTCCCTGCCCAAAGAAAGAAGGTTGATGGAGTCAGTTGGACTGGGGTTCACTGTGCTCCACCCCAGGAACCTGTATACTGGAGCCTTGATTCAGAATGTGGGTTATGAATCCAGGTGTATGAAGATGAAGGTGACAAGGAGGGTCAGTGAACTCTGGCCAGGCCCCATATCCTGCCAGAGTTGTAACTCTTGGGGTCATCAAATATAAATATTGAAACTGATCCCTAGTGTCTCATTATAATGCCTGTGACCATATTTGTATTGCAGTAACTGTGTAAATGGAAAAATGCACTGAATTATTTCATTACATTCTGATGTCATGCAAAAATTTGTTAGAAATAATTCAATGATAAACTCATTATAAATGATTAAATGAATAAGTAAATGGTGAAAAAATACATAAATAAACGAATAAATAAATCTGGAAATGAATACGTGTTTTTATTTATTTCTACATTTCTGTATTTCTGCATCAATATGTTAATGAGGTGGGTCGTCCTAGCCTGATTTAAAGCACCGTTGGTCGGCTGGGCTACATACCAGGCATAAGCACCAAAAATCCTTACACTTGCTAAGCTCTCAGAATATGGGGTTGCCTGCAATGTCATTGAACGGCAAGCCGCTCGTTGAAATGCTAAGAAATGTGGCTGATAGACTACAAAACTGTATGTTTCTTCTGTCCATGCCCAACAGTTCTAAAATTACCAATACTAGCTACTAGTAACACAATCCAGCGGTTATTTGGCTAATTACAGTTTTACAGTTTTAGCCGAAATAAAATATTCCTTGCAATTTTCAAACCTAATTGGGCAATCCACCTGATCCCCAATATCGTAGCGTTCCTGGCACTGAGCTGATTTCTGAAATGCTGCTGAAAATGCTTCTGGTTCATGCAAGCTAGCTGACCATGCTTACTTTATCAATCATAAAGGTACCTTCACCCAAATCTTATCTACCTCGCACCTCCACTGAAACAGTCTGTTCATTTTCTCAGCAGCAGCAGAGACCGTAAACTTCGGCGTACAAGACTAACTCATTATGATGTAGAGCAGAAATACAGAAATAAATAAATGTATAAAAATATGGCATAAATTTAAATTTGCATTTATATTGTCGTTTCTCTGTTTATACTTCACATTTATTTATCTATTTACTTATTTATTCATTTATATATAATGAGATATGTAATTGTTGGGCCTCTCTGCCCCTTCTCTCTTCTACTCACATACACATTTCAGGCCGCCCTAATTTCAGAGTGCCTGGTTACAGTCCTTCAGACTTTGATAAGAAAATCCTCATCTGGTCTGGCCGCTTCAAGACCAAGGAACAGATCCCAGAATTGATCTCGTAAGTGCCCACTGAGTGTTTGCACCCTGTACACGCTTGTGACTACCTGCCTTCCTTCACTGGAGGAGCCATAGCCTGATGATATTCTGTCAGGCTGTTTACCTAGAGGGGTGTTAGCAGACTAAACTGGGCTGATCTGGGATCTAGGGTTGCATGGTATTAGGGGGATGCGTGTTCAGTCTTATTCATATAATGAATTACATAAAATGTTAGCATTAAGATATACTTTTTTTCCACAAACCAAGCTCAAATTCTAGAACTCTAATCACAAAAGTTAGGATAGGTGGCCTGTTCGGTCTCATTGTCCATAGTTACTCTTTCACATTTGAAATGGTCGATTTTCTTGGCGTTCTGAGAATTTAAGCAGCATATTTTGCGAGAACCAGTGGCCTATGTTTAGTAACCACTCGTAATAAGGTAGGGATGGGTATCGTTAGGATTTTATAGATACCGGTACTGCTTATCGATTAAAAAAATCTTATTAAAAAAAGAGATGTTGTGAAAAGAATTAAGTTATTTTATTATTACTTTAAGCAGAAATAACAACAGTTATTTTGATAAAATGAAATTAAATTGTTTCCTCTGTTTCCTGAGAGTATATAATGAGGGAACCAATTTCTATAAATTAATGTCTGGTAGTGTGTTTTGTTGCTGCTTCACTACAAATACAATAAACTTAAATGAACAAGATTATAGATTACCAAAGAACTATAGTTCTTGAGCTTCTCAGAAGCTAACAGAATAATAGTTATAAATAATAAATACAGCAGTGGTGAATGGGTTGGGCTTGGGTGTTTGTCTTGAACTGCTATCCCCTGAAGGAGCGGGGGCTGCCGCTTGACTGACGTTAGCTATAGGATGAGGAACATGTTTCAAAAGCTTTTAAAACTAATGCTGGCCAGCGTTATTATAACATAGTAACAGCGCTGGACAATGATGTATTGCTCCACAGAGAATGCCTTGTTGCTCCAAGGCATTCTCTGTTACCTGTTCGTAGTGTACAGGAAATAATTTCCTGAAAAGCTATTGAGTGTTTTAGCTCTGGGTTTATGTAATGCAGGCGAATAAGCTAGGTAACGTTAGACCAAAGATTCACTATTTAAACTACTTTTCTGTGAGTTTTCAGGAAATATATTCCATGTACATTACAAACAGGTAACAGGGAATGCTTTGGAGCAACAAAACTTGAATACTGTCATAGTTCCAGGTCATTTAACATACAATACCTTGTTGTCCAGCGTTGTTACTATGTGGCTGGCCATCTAGTAAATGCTGATGGTGTTATTTTCCGAAGTTAATAACTATGGACTTGTTTTATCTTATAATGAATGTTACCTTGGCTTGATGAGGTCCAGACAGTCACGTTATTTTGGGGAATCACATCCGCTTTGGATAGAGGGCTGCACTGAGGGAAATTATGCAATGGCCGCTTTTCTCAAGCAGTGAAATACACTGCACTGCTTCAGATTTATGGCTAAATAGATATGGATGTATAACTTGAAGGGTTTCTTCTCCTGACTTATTTTTCCATAGAATTGAATAGGGAAATTTGTCGGGTGAAACAACCCTTAAAGTGATCCATCCATATCTACTGCATATCTGGCAGCAGAGTGATGGTTTGAGGCTCGTTTGATAACTCAGACCCTTGATGACTTACAGCCATTTTACCAAACATGTATTTACAGCTAAATCTAGTCCGACCCCATAATTCCCATAGAGATCCATTCAAATGCAGAGACGTTATAGTATCGCTTGTAAGAGTACCAGAAAATAAGATATCAAGAGTCTTTTGATTTTGTTGGGTCACAGACATCAGAAATTCATGGCATGCAAAGGATATGTGACCAAATATTAAAAATGATTACTTTATTCTATATATAAATGCAGGGGTGCCAATAATTGTGGCACACGTGGTTTTGTTAAAAATAATTATTTCTTGAGGGATTTTTTTTTCTCATAATAAATTTACTTCAATTAAAGGTTGGATTTGTCTCATTTTTTCAGTGTGAGATTAAGCTAATTCACTAAACAGTGAATTTTTTTATAACCCGTTTTACTCATCTTTACCAGGGGTGCCAATAATTGAGGGCACTGATCACTTGGCCCTACTTATTGATAACTGCAGTGCATATAGCCACATGACTGCCATTGGGAGGTGCTGTCTGCCTCTACCAAAAATACACTCCCCCCTATCTTTATATTGTAATGTTTGACATCTACCAAAATTACTCTGGTTACACATCACTCTGCTGCCAGATATGCAGTAGATACGGATGAATCGCTTTAAGGCAGGGGTTCCCGATAGGCAGCCCGTGAGGCATTTTAATTTGGCCCGGCAAAGTTCTATGAATCAAACGCGAAAAAAGCAAATACTATGTACATTTCTCCTATGACGATAGCGGCCCCTTTTATTATGAAATTTGGAGCGCGGAGGACTTTTATTAAGAAACAGGAAAATAAATAGCCTATCAGTTACACGTAGGGGAGCAAACGCTTTCACGCAACTAAGCGCACATGCAACAATATTATTATTTTCTTTTTAAAAGAGCATTTCGGTTTAGACTTGTTTTGACGTTTTCAAAGGTGTTTGAAATTTAGGTTAGGACTATTATGTGCCATGGACTATTATGTTTTTTATTTCATGAAAGTTTAGGCCTGCATTAAAGTGGCATCCACACTGTACTAACTTACTATACTTTGTATCTCAGTTTTACCGTTTACATGCATTCTAAGTCCAAAACAGAGCCAATTCCTATTACATATTTTTATGGTGCATCACAAATTGTATTTAAATGAAGGAAGGCTATACTCGTACCTCTTTCGCTCTCCGTACCCAAATGCAGTAGGGGTACAACCAATGTTGTGGGCTTTCAGCCTAATAATAAAACCAAGAAATACAATGGGTCTCTCGTACCTCCAGTGCTTGGCCCCTCAATAAAAATAAAGAAAACCAGCATTGAAAATGGATACCGTGAAAAAATTTGGTATTATCGGTACACCCTGCAACCCAACTGAGTTCAGCCTTTCTTGTTGTTCTTATCACCAGGGACTCATTATGGAGTGAAAATCCTACCATAGATGAGCCAGTTGTGACTCATCCCATGACAGCTCTGTCACAGACTGCTGGTAGCAATAATCTCTGACCTATGTATGAGACCTTATGCGTGAGAGAAGTAGTGAGATGCTGTGTGTGTGAGAAACTGTGTATGTCTTGGCATGTGTGTGTGAAGGGGTATATGTATGCGAGACATCAGCACTAACAGGTGTTTGTTGCAGGTTTGAGATGATAGACGCGGCAAGAAACAGGATTCGTGTGAAGGCCTGTTATATCATGATGGCCATGACCATTGTTTCCTGCCTGGGCATGGTTTACCTGGGGAAACAGGTGGGTTGTATGACACGTGTTATATGAAGTGTGTTTTTTGTGTGCGTGTGTGCGTGCGCGCGCGTGTATAGAGTGCGTTAAATGTGTTATGTATTCAATGCATTCCCAAATGCACTCACCCAAAAAAAGTGCTTTGTATTTTAATTACAAAATGTCCATGAAAAACATCATTGTATTTAAAATATTTTCTGTATACTTACTTGAAATGCTAACTGTATTCTCAAAATACTTTCTGAAGACAAATTTCAAGTACCTACAAATATTCCTCTCAAGAGTGCAAGCATGTGTGAGTGATTATCAAAAGATGAATGAAAAAAGGCCACCAGGCATGTCTTAACATAGCTAAAGCAATACCAAATGTTTGTATTAAATGTTTGCATATTTATTTGACATTTATCTGATAATTCTCGTTATTATAATATGCCGTTGGCATGCTTTGCGTTTTTTGTATTTTAGCGAGGCTATAATTGCATTAGTTCTGGATAAACTTGATCAAACTTGTTTTCACTTTCCTACAAGTTAACGTGGCATATGCTTGTATTTACGGTTTTGATAAAGCAAGTTATTGAAGAAACATGTCTGTCTCTTCCTATTACTTTGTTGCAGTATAGGCAACCTCAATGTAGGGTTCTGTGTTGTGCTGAAGCAATACATTGTATTCACTTTTGAAATCTTTCTGCTCCCTGGCACTTAGGCCTACAGCGCAGCCCATAGCATAGGCTTACCATAGACTAATTGGCTATCTTTATTTTTTTGATGGTGACATCATACAAAACTGCCCCTCCAGAAATGTCATGCTAAAATTGCCACTGCCTATACCTATAAAGCACCTTACTCTCAGCCCTTAAAAACATGAACTTCTGTACGTTCTGACCTCATGTAACCACACAGCATTCACATACAACTTCACATATCCACACAATAAAGCCCCAAACTTGGGTTATTTTTCCGGTTTTTCTCTTTCCCCTTCTTCTTATTCTCATTTTTCCTGCCTACCTGCCTCCGTACCCTCAAAGAATAATTCTCCCCATTGGATAACAGCATAGAATACCTGCTATCCCAAGCTTATCAACCAATAAAAAGGCTTTAAACTAATGTGGACACATCGCAGAATCACAGACGAAACCGCTATATGGCTTTGCATTTTCCAAGAAGCTACTGTGACCTAGTGGTTGGAGTTGCTGCCTCTCACACAGAGGATTGGAGGTTTGATCCCCACCAAGGCACAATTTTGTTTTCGACAAAAACAATGTGCAACTGTTATACTTTTCATTTGTTGGACTGTTGTTTTCATTTAACAAATGTATTTTTATTGCAAAGGCAAAATACATGTTTACAATATTAACTGTTCAATGTTTCACTTGTTCTTCAGCGAATTGATGAAAGACAGACGACACTACTTCAGGTAACATTACGCAGTATGGAAACAAATGTTCCATTTGCCGGATACACTGAAAAAATGCCCTATATCCTATATCACGTAACTGTATCCAAGAAGCTTTGGTGTAGAAGCATCAAGCCTTTCCATGCGAGACATCCGGGTTCGATCCCTGCCAGGTACTAAAGTGTAAGATTATAGCAAGTGTAAAGTGTCCAGAATTCTGATCGTTCCCTCGGCTCCTTGAAATCCACAAAAAGTCGGGAGACTGCATGCTATTCGAGTGAAAAAAAAGTTTTGGTTTCCTTAACGTTAATTGTCGATTAATTGAACTAACATTAGCTAACGTTAACTTTGCTTATACATGATCTCAGCTAGTAGCTTAACTAGCTAGTAGCTTAACTTACTGCATTAACTTAGTGTAAGCACCAGATAATTTAAAACACTGGATATTCAAAAAATGTAAAGAAAAATGACTCTGGTATAAAATGACATAATCATAAAGTATATGAATGTTATATAAATGTTGGATATCGATGTTTAAGAAGTGTTTCCAGCCCCGCCTCCAACATTTTTCGTATTTTATAAAAGAAAGTTTTTTGTCAAAATGCTGACGTCATACGTGGTACTGTCAACGTTTTTCAGCAGCTTCCCAATGCAACACGCGAAGAGAAATTGACGAACAGAAATCAATCGTTAGATGACTACGAGCAAGAAAAAAAGATAAAGACAGAAAGAAAATTCAGAGAGGAATGGAAAAGAGTTTAGCCTACGTGGTTAGACTACGAACAATAGAAGAAGTTGTAAGAACGCACCCCCCAAAAAAGGATGCTGAATAGTGGCCCATTAAATCAGATATTTAAAAAAAACTACACTGCACCCTGATGAAGGCATAGCTACTGCCGAAACTGGTTGGTGACTTTACAATAAAAACCTTTGCCCGGATGAACCAGCAAAAGGCGCATAGACGCAGTACAACGTGACCAGATGATCAGAATCTTCACGGTGCAATATGCCAATTGTCTTTCTCACTCATAGTCGTCCAGCTTTCTGATTGTTCCCTCGGCTCCTTCAAATCCACAAAAAGTCGGGCGACTGCATGCTATTTGAGTAAGAAACATTTTGGTTTCCTTAACGTTAATTGTTGAGTAATTGAACTAATGTTAGTTAATGTTAACTTTGCTTATACATGATCTCAGTAGCTAGCTAGTAACTTAAATTACTGCATTAACTTAACGTTAGCTTGCTAACGTTATGCATCTCCTTCTTAGTTAGCTAGTTAGCTAACATTATCTCTAGGCTATGTAATATGTTTGGGCCACCAAGTGGCCAGTGGGAAAAAAATCTTTAGTGTCTAACCCTGCAGAGACAGTTTTCAACTTTTCTCACAGAAATAGTTAGCTCCCAACTAGCTAACGTTAGGCTAACGTTATACCAGTCTGATCTTCCTACGTGATTCAATTGTACATGTTGTCTGTTGGAGGATTTTCTGCGTCCTGGCGTATCTTTGCCACATATCTTTGCCCATTTGTCCCTGCTCAAAATACTCATCTTCCTCCTCAGAACTGTCGGATTTGTCTGACATTGTTGTATACCGATAGGCGCTAACCAGCCCCCCCCACCCAAGTTAGTCACCCAGTCCATACCGGGACACCTCTACCACCGATATACATTAAATTTCACATATAAAAGTAGAAAGGGTTCCAGGGCATTGCAAATATAGCAAATTTAAAATGATAGACATTTACAATTTACATTTACAGACCAATATTGTACACAGCACTTTATGTACTGTGACGTCACGTGGCGCTGTAATGGCGACATGTACAGTTTTATTGTGAAACAAACAAGAAATAAGAAAACAGAAAACTTGAGGGTGCATAACTATTCACCCCCCCAAAGTCAATACTTTGTAGAGTCACCTTTTGCAGCAATTACAGCTGCAAGTCCCTTGGGGTATGTGTCTATAAGCTTGGCACATCTAGCCACTGGGATTTTTGCCCATTGTTCAAGGCAAAACTGCTCCAGCTCCTTCAAGTTGGATGGGTTCCGCTGGTGTACAGCAATCTTTAAGTCATACCACAGGTTCTCAATTGGATTGAGGTCTGGGCATTGACTAGGCTAGGGGTGGGCAATTCCAGTCCTGGAGGGCCGGTGTGTATGCAGGTTTTTGTTCCCACCAATTACCCCAGCTAAATGAGCTAATTGGCTGTTTACACCAGGTAGATTAGATCACATTAAAATGTTTCATATAGGGACACAAGAAGTCTTCGGCTGTCATTCATGCGCTTATTAAGAATTGTAGCTAAAATGTCCGATGGCGTAAATATTAGGGCTAATTAGGTAATTAAGGCCAGAAGTTGGCATGAAAACCAGAAACGGATACGGCCCTCGTTACCCACCTCTGGACTAGGCCATTCCAAGACATTTAAATGATTCCCCTTAAACCACTCAAGTGTTGCTTTAGCAGTATGCTTAGGGTCATTGTCCTGCTGGAAGGTGAACCTCCATCCCAGTCTCAAATCTCTGGAAGACTGGAACAGGTTTTCCTCAAGAATTTCCCTGTATTTAGCGCCATCCGTCATTCCTTCAATTGTGACCAGTTTTCCAGTCCCTGCCGATGAAAAACATTCCCACAGCATGATGCTGCCACCACCATGCTTCACTGTGGGGATGGTGTTCTCGGGGTAATGTGGTGTTGGGTTTTGCGCCAGACATAGCGTTTTCCTTAATGGCCAAAAAGTTACATTTTAGTCTCATCTACCTTCTTCCATATGTTTGGGGAGTCTCCCACATGCCTTTTGGCAAACTCCAAACGTGTTTTCTTATTTTTTTCTTTAAGCAATGGCTTTTTTCTGGCCACTCTTTCATAAAGCCCAGCTCTGTGGAGTGTACGGCTTAAAGTGGTCCTATGGACAGATACTCCAATCTCCGCTGTGGAGCTTTCCAGCTCCTTCAGGGTTATCTTTGGTCTCTTTGTTGCCTCTCTGATTAATGCCCTCCTTGTCTGGTCCGTGAGTTTTTGTGGGCGGCCCTCTCTTGGCAGGTTTGTTGTGGTGCCATATTTTTTCCATTTTATAATAATGGATTTAATGGTGCTCCGTGGGATGTTCAAAGTTTGGGATATTTTTTTATAACCCAACCCTGATCTGTACTTCTCCACAACTTTGTCCCTGACCTGTTTGGAGAGCTCCTTGGTCTTCATGGTGCCGCTTGCTTGGTGGTGCCCCTTGCTTAGTGGTGTTTCAGACTCTGGGGCCTTTCAGAACAGGTGCATATAAACTGAGATCATGTGACAGATCATGTGACACTTAGACTGCACACAGGTGGACTTTATTTAAAGGAGCTATATGTAACGCATTTACTGTACTAAATCATAAAATGACCATGATATGTCATCAGAGATCAAGGAAACATCAAGTCGAAATACTGGCTTCTCCGACAACAATGCTACAGCCAGTATGTTCTCCTTTGAAATTTCCATTCCGGGTCGGAATGTCTGTATTTGTTTTGGCCTGTGTGATTCACTATTCTCCGAGTTGACTCCGCCCACTGCCCATTACGAACAACCAGATGTACTCCGGCACTCCTACAGCCGATTTACGAATGCCTAAGCTAAGTTCAACATCGTTTTCATTTAGCCAGCTAGCTAAAGATTTAAATATATATGTATATCGTTACTAGCTAAACATACCACTAATGTTAGCTTATATCTGTGTGACCGTAAACATTGCCAGCCGTGCATCTAGCTAACATTGACAGAGTTATAAAAAATCCACATGAGCTGGTTTATAATTTGCAAACAATAAATAAATTGCAAACGTATACATTAGCTGATCAACTGATCAAGTGTAGGACTCGTCGTCGCTTGTCATTGTCAAAATAGAATGTTGCGCTCGGCTCGTCTTGCGCTCGTGTTCGTTCAGTGTCCTCAACCTGGCAACTCGCGTGAGCTTCGAGTCTGGGGAGGCGGGAGCGGGCGGAGACAACTCTCCAATATTGTGAATTTGGACTGCAGTACCAATTTTAAACGCTCGGTGTCAATGTTACATATAGCTCAGAGGTGGGCAGCGAGGGCCGTATCTGTTTCTGGCCTTAATTACCTAATTACCTAATTAGCCCTAATATTTACGCCATCTGACATTTTAGCTACAATTCTTAATAAGCGTATGAATGACAGCCGAAGACTTCTTGTGTCCCTATATGAAACATTTTAATGTGATCTAATCTACCAGTGTTCGTGTAAACAGCCAATTAGCTCATTTAGCTGGGGTAATTGGTTGGAACAAAAACCTGCATACACACCGGGCCTCCAGGACTGGAATTGCCCACCCCTGATATAGCTCCTTTAACTAATTTTGTGACTTCTGAATGTAATTGGTTGCACCAGGTCTTATTTAGGGGCTTCACAACAAAGGGGGTGAATACATATGCACGCACCACTTTTCAGTTTTTAATTTTTTAACATTTCACTTCACCAATTTCAACTATTTTGTGTAGGTCCATTACATAAAATCCAAATAAAAATCCATTTAAATTACAGGTTGTAATGCAACAAAATAGGAAAAATGCCAAGGGGGGTGAATACTTTCACGAGGCACTGTAGTCCAGCTGTCTCACATTTTCGTGTTTGTTAATTTGAATGTGTTTTGTTGTGTCGGGCTTTTGTCTTTTGTTTTTTCATGCGCTGTGTGTCTGTTGTGGGACGAGGAAGCGGGCTGGAGATTTCTCAGGGACTCCTGTTGCTCGTTTTGCTAATATTGTAGAATTTTATTTATGGTCGTCACCATGGATACGTATTCACAACATAATCGCGAATGTCCGCCAGGGAAGGGAAGGAGAAGAGACTGTGGGGGAGGAGTGAGTGACGACTGGGGAGTGGAGAGGTTGAGGCAGTTTGGTGCTCTGTTTCGACTGGACAGTGGACAGTATGGAGGAAGTCGCTGATGGAGGCGGAGTTTGTGTACGTCGACAGCTTTGTTCCTACAGCTGCTGGACTGTTTGACAGCGGGGGCAGATGGGGAGCTGTTGTTTTTCATGCTCAATATTTAATCATGACTCATACCTTCACTTTAATTCACTTAATTTGTTTGATTAATTTAATGATTCTATTGAATGTCTTTATTTGACATATTTGTTTGTGTGTTGTGGGTCTGCCCCACTGTCTGTCTTTTTTTTGTTGCTGGTGGCTACAAGTTCCCTCACAGGAAAAAGGTTATTCTATTCTATGTACAGTAGGGAAATATTTACAGTTCCTCCACGTATGACGTCATACATCTATGATTCTATTGGATCGGATTTTTCAACGTTTTTTTCAAACTTCGCTAATTTTAGATAGTTTCCATGTAGTTATATAAAAAAAGAAATTGATATTGTTGTCTAGATACCGGTTTAGTTTGTAAATATAAAAGTTGTCCATTATCTGGTGCTTACTCTTAAGAGTAAGCACCAGATAATTCACCAAACATATCTGTTTCATGGTTAGTCACTTAAAAAAATGACAATAGCCTCCGAACATGGATCTAGTCTGGGCTACTATGCAGACAATGTAGATAATCTTTAATAATCAGAATAATAATCTGTGGTAGGCTACTTTCTAAGTAGTAGCTATTGTCGTCTTTCTGGCTAACATTCCTGGGAAATATGCGTTGTTCAATTAGGCTTCTGTTAGCCAATGTTAGTTTTGCCAGAGAAACATCAGTCAGCTGCTAGTCAGGAAGCAGCTACAAGTTAGGCTACTATGAAGCGAATCAACATGCCTTATACGTCCATTGCACTACAGAATACTAAACTAAACTTAGCTACATGGTCTGGAACCAAAAGATTTCCCGCAGGTAACGTTACAATACTGGAATAAATTACACTGAAACTGCGCTGGAATTATGCTGTGTTCATTCTCGTAGCCCAGACATGGAAGCTCGGAGTTACGCATACAGAAAGCCAGTGTTGAATAGCCTAACGTTACACGTGTTTCTATATAATATTAATAGGCCTATTTTAAAACTGTATTTCCATATTTTACTTATGCAAACTATTTAGGCTGTGTGTTTCTTTCAGCTAGAATGTGTTTGTGTCTAGCCTATTGTGCATGCATGTCTCCATATAGACTTGGTTCATTCATTTACTTGCTTCTTCATGATCCATAGCTCAGGTGGTGCTGTTCATTGTATTTTATTAGACATTAAATACAGCTCATCTACAAAAACATTTTATGTAGGCTACTTGTGGGCTATCGGTAATAGGAGAAATGTTCTTGTCAGTAGAGGGTGTTATGGTTACGCAAATGTCTTCAGTAGGAGTCTGCATGTATTCTGTATGCATGTCTCTCTTGATGTTATTATCTTTATGCATTATCATCATTAATTAGCTACCAAAAAGAAGTGAAATCTCAACAAAAACGTTTTCAACGTAAAAAATTTAACATTTTAAAACCTGTACATTTTCTAAAGTATAAAAATGTGTAATTATTCGTCAACTGTTTAAAATATGAATGGCATAAACATGAACATTACAGTCATAACCATTTAACTGTTCGCTTGGTTAAGTTACGTTAGATAGTTTTTCGGGCTACTGTATCTTTGTGGTTGGTTGTCATAAAGCGCATTTTTAGATCATACAGTCCTGATGCCGGTACTTGCTTTTCCCACGGCCTCAGAAATCAAGAGAATATCAGAGAGAGGGAGAAAGAAAATCTTAGTCGATTCTAAACCTTTTCGAAGGTATACGGGCGTATAAGTTTATGATATGGGGAAATCTAGTCGAATACGTTTTTTTTTTTCAAACATTTTCCAACATAATTAATTCAATCGCAGCAATCATTGAATTAATTATGTTGGAAAATGTTTGGGGGAAAAAAACGTATTTGACTAGATTTCCCCATATCATAAACTTATACGACCGTATACCTTCGAAAAGGTGGAAAAACCATATTTTATATGGGCAAACTGTATGGGTTGACAACTATGATTATATGTCATTGCCTCATATCAGCCAAAATATGTCTAGCTGCAGGAGAGTGACAAGTGACACCTATTGGTCAACTGGTGAATAACATCATGGGCGCTAATTTCTAGCGCCCTAAGGGGAGTCTATGGAGCTGGCTAAAGCTAAGCTAATGATTCAGTCCATGATCACTATCTGGGCATGCGCCAACTCACTGATCTTTGCAAAGCGCCCGAGAGAGCCGGGACATTCCGCATAGGAAAACGGTGAGTGAGTGACGACAAACTAAAATATAACACATTTTATCGCTGAAAGCACTCAACTTAGTTTCATGTTTACATTTTTTATTACTAAATAATTTTGAATCATTTATTTCTATTACTGAATAGCCTAATTATTGATTATTTATTTTGGGAGGGAGTTGAAGATCAATGAAATGCCTCAGGAGGGGCGGAGCCCAAGCGCCCTGTATTAGCAGCCGCCACTGGTTAAAGGGTTGTATCGCTTACACGGTAAAAGAAGTCACTGATTCTGCTAGCCTAATCTCCCCAGGCAGGTCATTCCAAGGGGGCCCTGATGGAAAAGGCACGGTCACCTTTAGTTTTAACTCTAGACTTTGGAACAGCCAGGAGGGCCCCGTCTGAGGATCTAAGGCTCATATGGCTCATATGGGGTCAACATATCTGTTTTGTAGCTTGGAGTCAGACCCAAACGTGCTTTAAAAGTGATCAGTAAAATCTTAAAGTCGATTCTAAACCGAACAAGGGAGCCAGTGGAGAGAAGGTGATGTCGTCTGTTAGAACCAGTAAGAAGCCTAGCTGCTGCCTTCTGAACTAGTTGGAGGTGAGAGAGTGACTTTTGGTTGATGCCAGAAAGGAGGGAGTTACAGTAGTCTAGTCGTGAGAAGATTAGGGCGTGGAATACTTTTTCCAGGTCGCTGTGTGATAGTATTGGCTTGATTCTGGAAATGGTTCTCAGTTGAAAGAAACAGGACTGGAAATTTTTTTAAATTTGTGGTTCGAAGTTTAGGTCAGAGTCAAATAGTACTTCACATTTCAGTCGGTGCAGTTGTACTCCGAGGATCGGGGTTCACGCCCCGGTCCTGCCAGATCCGAGCATGGCCGGTGCCTTGTGGGAGCGGCAATTGACAGCTGCTCCCCGGGTGGGCTCGGAGAGAATCGCTGCGCATATAGCGGCCCTGGGCAAGTTGGAATCATGGTCAGGTTTGGAGAAGTCGCGCCCTGAATAAGGACGTGGCAACCTCCGTCTACTACCGGCTGACGGGGTTGTGCAGTGGTGATTCTCTAGTGGTTGCTACATGGGGGGAATTGAATTAGAATAGGGGTTCAACTGGGTACCAAATTGTGAGAAAAAAACGTGAAAATAAGTTTTTTTAAAAGACTGATAGAATTTGGGGGACTGAACAATATGATTTCTGATTTTGAGTTATTAAGCTGAAGAAGATTCTGTGCCATCCAACGGTTGATATCATTGAGGCAATCTACAACAGCAGCTAGGCTGTTTGGGTCACCAGGTCTTAGGGGAAGGTATATCTGTGTGTCGTCTGCGTAGCAATAAAAAGAGACATTGTGTCTTTGGATAATTTGGCCAAGAGGCAGCATATAGATTGAAGATAAAATTGGACCTAAAATAGAACCCTGCAGTACACAAGTAATGTGAGTTGTAGAAGATGAGTAGTTACCTATGGTGACTGCGAAGGTTCTTGCTAAAAGGTAGGAATAAAACCAACCAAGTACAGTGTCCTTGATGCCAACCCAGGTGTTAAGACGGTCAATTAAAATGGCGTGATCTACAGTGTAAAAGGCTGCACTTAGGTCTAAAAGAATTAAAATTGCACTTTCCCCCCTGTCGGCTGCTAAAATGAGATCATTGGTTACCTTGAGGAGGGCAGTTTCTGTACAATGTAAAGCTCTAAAACCAGACTGAAATTTCTCAAAGATGTTATTATGGCACATAGAAGCTGGGTTGATACCACTTTCTCTAAAACCTTAGATAAAAATGGAAGATTAGAAATGGACCTAAAATTGTTAAGAACAGAGGTTAATAGAGGTTGGACCACAGCATGTTTAAAAACAGAAGGAAAAATGCCTTTCTCCAACGAGCTATTAATAATTGGTAAAATACTGGGTCCAATTTTGTCAATAACCTCTAAGAAATTTGGTAGGGATAATATCAAGGCTGCACATGGCTGCACATGTGGGATATAGTTTCAAATAAAAATGACAGTGACACAGGTTCAAAGTTGCCAAAATAACTATTGATGTCCCTATTGGCATGTATAACTCGTCAGGGGGAGTAATTTGCTGTCTTATATTCTCAACTTTATTTGTAAAAAAGTAAAAGAAATTCCTCACACATCTCTGGTATATAATTCTGGGGTTAAAATATATATGAGTATATGCAATCAGGTTAGCGAATGCTCAATTATCAAAAGGCAGTTAAAGAAGCAAGAGCAATTTTCTCTTGCTTCTTTAACTGCCTTTTGATAATTGAGCATTGCGTCTTTCCAGATCTCATAAAATATGTGTAAATCACTCTTCTTCCATTTCCATTTCTCCTACAGTCTCTCTTTAATTCCTGGGTGGATTCATTTAGACAATACTACTGTCAAAGAAGCTAGCCTACCACAGATAATCATTATGATTTATGTTATATTATTATTATATAGTGTTTGCAATAGACATTGTCTGCAGAAGTAGACTATGACATGTTCGGAGGCTATTGTAATGTTCTTTTAAGTGACTAACCATGAAACGGATGTCTTTGCTGAATTGATGGTATATAAACCCGAACCCGTTAGGGCTTGTAGGTTATATTATCATCAATTAAAAATTTTTGTAGTAGCTCATTTTATGGTCACATTGTGTTATGTGTGAAAAGGATAAACTGAACAGAGCTGAAGTGAAGAAATGAATGCAGACGTAATAAAGAAATCTTGGCCGAGGCAACCGAAGCTTCGGTTTCCACAGTGAGTGAGACATAACCGCAAGAGCACAGCATAAAGCTCCACACAGACAAAGTTTTTTGTCTGCATTTGTGTGAGATTAGAACATGTAGCCAATGGCACAGTTATTTGTAGAATTTTTTTAATGTGAAAATAACATTCTTTTATGAGAAAAAGTATACATGTGCACACAGTTTTAGTTGAAAATGAAATTACACTTTGGTACCTGGTTGGGGATTGAACCACTGACCTCACGCATGGAAAAGCAGGATCTTGACCGCTAGGACAAAGCAATTTAACAGAAATCAGCAGACCAAATAAGACTTTTGTCTTGCGGTACCGGAAATTGTGTACCGAAAATGAACGTTAGGATCAGGTGAGAATCAAACTGACAATCAGCTACATGCTAGAGCAGCACTGTAACCACTAAGCTACAGACACTTTCACAATTTGTGTAGTAGGTAGACAGCCTCTGAAGCATGTAAATGCGATGAGGCAATTTTAACCAGAGCTTCTGATAGGCGGATTAAAGGTCCAATGGGGAGAATTATTCTTTGAGGGTACGTAGGCAGGAAAAATAAGAAGAATTGGAAGAAGGAGAAAAGCCGGCAAAATAACCCAAGTTTGGGGCTTTATTGTGTGGATGTGTGAAGTTGTATGTGAATGCTGTGTGGTTACATGAGGTCTGAACGTACAGTTTATGTTTTTAAGGGTTTTTCGTGGTCATTGTGGTTACTTCTGTAGGAAACCCTGAAAAGTGCAAAACTCGGTGCTGTATAGGTATGGGGCACGCCGTAACTTGGCGGATGGCATACCTGCCATTCCAATAACTGTTAAGACACCACAGCATTGTCAGCAATCCTGACTGCCTCCAATTATTTCTCAAATAGGATTCTGAACCATTTAAACATTCAAAAGACACCAAGGAGGTCAGCTTTAATGACTCTTGCTTTTCTTTCCACATATAAGGTGCTGAAACAATAAAGGCATTTCTACTCAACTCAGTCCTAAAAGGTGGTATGTCCAATGAGATCTAACCCTGAGATCTAGTAGAATAATTTGAGGTTTTAATTGAAAGAACCTTGGGTATATAGAGAGGGAGCTTTATAAACAAATTTTATAAACAAATAAAATACCATGCTGTTTCGTCCGCAGGTCTAGAGCGAACCAACCCACTGAGCGGTAGGTACAGGTCACAATGATGAGTTCTGAACCCATCACCTGTGATAAACCATAGCGCGCTATGATATATGGCATCCAGAGATTTTAAAACAGATATGGGGCATACATACAGTGCCCTCCACTATTATTGGCACTCCTGGTAAAGATGAGTAAAAAAGGTTATAAAAACTTAATCATTTGGTGAATTAGCTTAATCTCACATGGAAAAAATGAGAAAAATCTAACCTTTAATTGAAGTAAGAAAAAAAAAAAAATCCCTCATCAAGAAATAATTATTTTTAACAAAACCACATGTGCCACAATTATTGGCACCCCTGAATTTTTATATAGAATAAAGTAATAATTTTTAATATTTGGTCGCATATCCTTTGCATGCCACGACTTCCTGATGTCTGTGACCCAACAACATCAAAAGACTCTTGATATCTTATTTTCTGGTACTCTTACAAACGATACTATAACGTCTCTGCATTTGAATGGATCTCTATGGGAATTGGGGGGTGGGGACTAGATTTAGCTGTTAATTACACTGGAACAGTATGTAACTGTAAATGTAGCAGTATGTAGCAGTATGTTAATGAAAACAGTGAAAATTTTGAATGGAATTTCTCCCCAACTTTAGAAAGTCTCAAACTTTTGACACTAATGGCTATGATGGAACACTTCATCTACCTGAGAACTAAATTGTGTACAATATTACTGTAGCAGTTTAAAATAATCCCAATCCAAATTTTCTGTCAACCAATATAAACCTAATTTTTGGTTGCAAAACTCTCAAACTTTGGACACATTCTTCTAATGAGCTGTCTGGTGCTTTTCATAGCCAATAAGGTAAACCTTAGTAAATCGACCCTTAGGACTCCAACTGGGCCAGACTGAGGTAGGGCTACACATGAGTATGACAGAACATGTCCTCATCTACCACTGACCTGAGTTGGGTGGAATTTTACTGTAGTGTTTTCAAATAATCCCAATCAAAACTTTCTGTGTTAACCAATACAAACCTATTTGGATTGAAATTTCTCCCCAACATTTGAAGGTCTCAAACTTTTGACACATCTTTCTGAAAGGTCTGATCCTGATATGCCTCTGAAATTATATGCATTGCAGTCCAAAGGTATTATGACAGTGACACATTTTTTTCTTGTTTTGGCTCTGTACTTCAGAACATTGGATTTGAAATGGAACAGTGGACTATGAGGTTAAAGTGCAAACCATCAGCCTTCATTTGCGGGTGTTTAGATCCATATCAAGTGAATTGTAATTGTAACCACTTTTATACATAGCGCCGCCCCCCCCCCCCCCTTTTTGGAGACCAAAAGTAATTGGACAAATTTATATAAACTTAAATAATCATAATCATCATATTTAATGTTTGGTTGCATATTCTTGGTATTCAATGAATTCTGATGTCTGTGACCTAAAAACATTACAAGATATCTCAGTTTCAGGTACTCTAACAAGCAATACTATAACTCTGCACTAGGCTGAGACTTTCTGATTTAGGAGAGAAATTCCAATTCCAAATTTCAATTTTTTCAATAAACCTGTATTGGTTGACATAGAAAGTTTGCTTTGGGATTACTTGAAAACACTATAGTAACATTCCACCCAACTCGGGTCAAATGTAGATGAGGACCTGTTCTATCTCAAGCAAGTGTCAAATCTTGGGAAGACAATTGAATTCTCAATTGTCAAATGTTTTAGACCTTCTAGTCTTGGGGAGAAATTCCAATCCAAAATTTCAGTTTTTTCAAAGGTTTTATATTGTTTTACATTGAAAGTTTGAATTGGGATTTTTTGAAAACGCTACAGTAAAATTCCACCCAACTCTGGTCAGTGGTACGTGAGGAAAACCTCTGTCATACCCATGTGTGAAAAGTTTGAGCCTCTTGTCTTGGGGAGAAATTGCAATCAAACAATTGCAGTTTTTAATAGGTTTATATTGGTTGACATCGAAAATTTGGATTGAGATTATTTGAAAATTCTATAGTACTATTCCACCAAACTCAGTTTAGAGGTCGATGAGGACCTTTTCTTTCATACTCACGTGTCAAAAGTTTGAGACCTTCTAAACTTGGAGAGAAATTTCAATCCAAAATTTGACTTTTTTTCAATAGGTTTGTATTGCTTTACATAGAAAATTTGGATCGGGATTATTTGAAAAGGCTACAGTAATATTCCACCTAACTCGCTTCACACGTAGATGAGGTCCTGTTCTGTCATAGGGAAGTGTCAAAAGTTTGCAATAAATTCCTATTAAAAATTTCACCTTTTTCAATGGATTGGATTACATAGAAAATTTGGAGTGGGATTATTTGAATGTTACAGTAATACAACCCCAGGCAAAAATTATGGAATCACCACACTTAGAGAATGTTCACCCATCTTTTTTACTTCGTAGTAAATAAACAAATCACAGATATGACACAAAACCATTTTTGTTTAATAGCTGAACATTCTGGCTTTGTGAAACAAATTTAATTATTTTAATTACCTGAAACAAATTTAATTATTTTAATTAATGTCATTTTTTTCCAGATCAAGTAGAGGAAAAAATTATGGAATCACCTTGTAATTTGCATTTCTAAAACAAATACCGGCACAAGTCTAAAAATGCTAATAAGTCTGCAGTTAAAAGAGAGTGGTTACAGACCTTAACAAGCTGTTGGACTTGGCTAATTGAAAGGAAACATGGCCCCAACAATAGAGTTGTCAATTGAAACAATGGAAAGGATTATAAAACTCCTTCAAGAAGGAAATCCAACACGGAGTGCGGCAAAAGATGTTGGTTCCCAGTCAGCTGTGTCTAAAATTTGGTGCAAGTATAAACAATTTCCTCAACATTGAGTGATTCCATAATTTTTTCCTCTAATTGATCTGGAAAAAAATATGCCATTAATTAAAATAAATTAAATTTGTTTGAGGTATGTTTCACGAAGCCAGAATGTTCAGCTATTAAATTATAGGGCGGCAGTGTAGTAGAATGGTTAAGGAACTGGACTTGTAACCGAAAGGTTGCAGGTTCGATTCCCAGGTAGGACACTGCCGTTGTACCCTTGAGCAAGGTACTTAACCTGAATTGCTTCAGTATATATCCAGCTGTATAAATGGATAAATGTAATAAGAAGTTGTGTAAGTCGCTCTGGATAAGAGCGTCTGCTAAATGCCTATAATGTAATGTATTAAACAAAATCTGTTATTGTCATATCTGTGATTTGTTTATTTTCTACGAAGTAAAAAAGCTGGGTGAACATCCTCTAAGTGTGGTGATTCCATCATTTTTGCCAGGGGTTGTACTTCACCCAACTCGGGTCAGAGGTAGATGAGGACCTGCTCTGTCATACCCATGTGTCAAAACTTTGAGACCTAAGTTTGGTAAGAAATTCCTAAAAATTTCACCTTTTTCAGTGGATTTACATTGGATTACATAGGGAGTTTGGAGTGGGATTATTTGAAAACTCTACAGTAATATTTCACCCAACTCAGGTGAGAGGTAGGTGAGGACCTGTTCTGTCATACTCATGTGTAGCCCTACCTCAGTCTGGCCCAGTTGGAGTCCTAAGGGTCGATTTACTAAGGTTTACCTTATTGGCTATGAAAAGCACCAGACAGCTCATTAGAAGAATGTGTATTTTAAACAGCGTTTTAGTGGCACAGAAGTGGCATCAAAGACACCGCTTTTGTGAAAGCAAACTGTGAAAAACTGAAAACTGGCGTTTTGGATTATTTTAGCGCCGCTTTTTACGGTGCCTTCATGTATTACGGCTTTATGACAGTTTTTACGGCGTAAAATACGCCGTTTTGAAAGTAAAACACATCCAGTTTATGGTGAATTGTGACCCTTTTGCCGTTCCGTGGTGTGCGCCAGTACGTGCATGGGCATGTTTTTCTGGCTGTATGATGGCATGAGTCTGTGTGTGTTTTTCAGGCTGTAGGGAGGCATGAGTCTCTCACTACGCGGAACATGGAAAAGAAAGCACGGTGGAGGGAGGAAGCAGAGAGAGAGGATCGGGAAGCGAATGCCTCAGTCGTCATCGCCACTGAGAAGGCTCAGTGAAGACCACACCCTGCTCCAAGATGGGACTACAGGACAAGTAGCCTAGTTACAGATTTCTGGCAGCATTTACAGACCAGAGAGAAATGCATTAAGGGACAGTAGTCAATCAGCTGCTCGAAATTGTGTTTTTATTTAAATTTAAATTTATAATGTAGCTGGGTCTAGTGATCAGGAACAGTTTTCTTTCTGTTGGAAATTAATGTACCCCCCCCCCCCTCCCCAAATGTTGGAATTTATCCCCACCTCTACTCAGTTAATAACACGCATTCACATACTGTGGAACTTCTGAAATATGAACACTTGGGAATAAACTTTTAAAATCCTCCAAGTTTAAGAATATTTTATGATCTGTTGCTTTAATGTAGCCTTATATTTAACCCCTTAGTGCAGATGACAAATTTGGTCAATTCTCACCTATTTAGGCGGTGCGCTGCTTCAGGCTTTATAACTCCAAGGGCCACATGTATAAAAATCCTGTTGGATTGTTTTCTTGTTTTCTGTGCATCAGAAGGTATAGAAAATTCTGATTGTGCCTTTTGATTGTGAAACAGCCAACTCTCATCCTTACTTGGTGACATGAGTTATAAGACAGCAGAGCTGAAGGCTCTTCTACAACAACTTCACCTGTAGTGACATCAACTTTGCGACATCAACTTTGAAGTCAAGACTGGCGTGAAGCAAGGATGTGTTATATCTGCATTGCTATTCAACTGAGTGATCGACTGCGTAATGCGGCATACCACAGAAGATGCTCCAAGAGGCATACGATAGACCCTCTTTTCCACACTAGAGGATCTTGACTTTGCAGGCGACCTGGCTCTAATCTCTCACACCCACAAAGACATCCAAGACAAAACTAGTACTCAACATGCTTGCGCACCAAGTGGGCCTTAATATCAACACCAATAAGACTGTGGTCCTAGCCCTGAGTACTTCAAACCAAATTAAACACACCACACACTATGAACATATTGATTTTTTGGACACTACCACATACAAGGGGCCCTCATTTCCCCAAACACATACATTAGACACTAAAGTTTTCTTTAAAGACACAGACAAACATGCACTCTTACACAAACAGTCTCCACCGAAACATACATTCAGAGGCCTGATTAAATCCCAATTGCTAAGGTTCAACAGAATCTGCACACAGATTACAGACAGCTACCAAAACCCTCTTCAGTGCATTAAAACCAAGGGGGTATTCTAGATCGTTCCTCAGACAGATTTGGAAAACCTTGGCTACTAAACATCAGGACACTAGAAAAATAATTCCACTTATCACCACCTACTCGACATTCAGCCAAATAGTGAACAGAAAAATTAAACAGAACCTGGCCAGGATTCTGCAAAACACAGACTTGCTTCAGGAATACAAAATTGTTTCGGCCTACAAAAAAAACAAAAACCTTAAGAATCATCTGGTTAGTAGTAAACTACCGGAAATCAACATTTTACCCACACATGGCCCGATATTTTACAAACAGGCCACAACAGTGAAAAACAACACTACAAACACAACATACCTTATTAAACAAACACTCACAGTTAACACATATAACTGCGTATATGTCATAAAGTGCAAACACTGCAACATAATATATGTAGGAGAGACAGGAAATACAATCAAGACCAGATTGGCACAACACATATACAGATCCTTTCCAAAAATTAGAATATCATGGAAAAGTTGTTTTTTTTCCATAATGCCATTCAAAAAGTGAAACTTTCATAGATTATAGATTCATTACACACAAAGTGAAATATTTCTAGCCTTTATTTGTTTCATTTTTCATAATTTTGGCTTACAGCTCCAGAAAACCCCCAAAACAGTATTTCAAGAAATTAGAATAGTGTGTCGAAAATCAGCATTTACTTCAGTTATTTCAGAGAATGAGTGGAGTGGCTTGACTCGAGGAATCCGACAGTTGTAGCCCATGTCCCAGATACGTCTGTACGTGGTGGTTTTTGAAGCACTGACTCCAGCCTCAGTCCACTCCCTCTGCATCTCCGCCAAATTTTGGAATCGTCTTTGCTTGACAATCCGCTGAAGCCTACGGTCATCTCTTTTGCTTGTGCACCTTCTCCTGCCACATTTTCCCCTTCCATAAACTTTCTATTGATTAAACTTTTCTATCTCAAAAACGCACACTTCCTAATCTATCTGAAGTGTCCAATTAAGCCAGAATAAAACACATTTATATATTCACACATATATTCTCTCATTTTTAGACAAAAGACACATTCACACACACACACACACACACACACACACACACACACACACACACACACACACACAAATAGATACTCACCTACCTGAACACTTCAAAGGTGGTTATCTTTACCAAAATATTCAAGCAAGCAGGGAAAACAAAGAGCCTTAGAAATTGTGTGTGAGAACTACAGAATTGCTGGGGAAACAATAATAAACCTCTTCTCCCACCTGTGTCTGTATGTCTGGAGCCAAGGCCGTGAGACTTTGGGCCAGAGAGGGCTGAGGCAGGATATGACTGAAGGAATGCTTTGTGTGTGTGACCATTCAAGGATTGTATATATAGCTTATTAGATCCAAGAATACATTTCCTTTTTCTTTATAAACATCAGAATTAAAGATTATATTACTATGAAAGAATCTTGCATATTATAGAGAAAATGTTAACTTGTATTCCATAATGCACCCAGACGTACGCAGTAGTCTGTGGAAATAAGTAGTAGTCTGTGGTTAGAAAAACTTAGTATTATTTTAACCTATTAGATCACTGTATTATCACTTATTGAACTACTATGGTCAAACCATGGCCAGGCCATTTCCTATATAATTACATCATAGCCTTTCATAAAACTACAGTATAAATGAATGCCATATGTAATGCTTAATTATAACCAGCAGAGGCTGCTGTTGTCTAAGAAAAGGAAAGGGGGCAGGGAAAAAACTGGGCTGTGTCCGAATCAGCACTCTACACTGTTGAGTAGACTTGGTAAGTAGATAGGGCGAGAAAGTCGTAGAGTGCGTGAAAATTTTTAAAATTGCAGTATACTTCAAACACCCGCATGACACACTTACTTCCGGGGTTTCGCTGAGTACATTCGGGAGCACACTTTTCAGGAAGTACACGAACATTTTGGTCACGTGAATATGACGTGAAACTTCGTTTAAAAAAAATGAGCCGCAGTTTCGCTGATGTTTTCCTTCAAATACAACAAAAACAACACGTGACATGGCAGCGCAAGAGTGGGGCGCAGGGTTGCCAGATTTTGTAAGACTTCCCTGCCAAATGGCGACTGAAAACTAGCCCAAATTATAGGCTATTTTTAACGGAAACCGTATTTTAAATAGAAATCATCATGTTTTTAATTTTTAAAATAAGTGTGTGCTTTGCGACTTTTCATTTTTACCCGTGACTGCACTTTGAAAGTATCCCAATTTAGCTGTAAAACCGCGGACATGGCAACAATGGTGGGACGTCTTTGGAAATAGTATAGCGGATATTTTTCGCGTCCTGCTAAACAGTGCACATTAAACAGCACACTTCTGCCAGTGCACTCTTCGCAGGAGACAGGGCGCAGTAGATAGAGCTCTGATTCAGACACAGCCCTGGTGTAGGATATCTGAGGACAGGACCAGCTGCTGTGGGAGGAGGCAAGGTTAAACCCCCAATAGGTGTTAAAAACAGGATAAAAGGCCGAGTAATTCAGACTGGGGGGGCTATTACGAATGGAGACTGTATGTGTGTATTGGTCTGCGCAGATCAGCCTGGGTTTTTGTATGTCATTATTGAATCATATGCAATAAACCAAATTGCATCAGACTCTGAAGATCATGGTTGTTTTTCCTGAAGAAATACTCAACGGTATGGGAGAAACTCCACAGTCCATCTGGCCCGGACTGAGGTCAGGTTTTTTACCATATTTATTTGGCGAAGCCTTTAGCCAGGAGAGGCTCGAGGAAGCCGAACGGAACTGCTGCCTCTTGGTTCAACAGTGGCCACAAAAAAAATAAGGTGAGCAGAGTCTTTTTTTCCTAAATCTGGAAGTACTTGTTGAATCTGAGAGCTGTGTGTATCCGCCCGAGCCAAGGCAAATGCGAAGCCTCTCCTCCAAAGAACCTAAAATCATGATAAAAGTTATGATAAGACAGAGTCTGATGTAATAGCGTGAATATAAATTTAATGTGTATGGACTGGAGCCTCATGTGTAGGAGAGAGAGTGGAGTGGAGAGAGTGAATGTGAGTGTGCAGAGTGTATGCTTAGGATACCGATAGGGTGTTGGCTCGCTGGCTGTGCTGCATTTTCTGGAGGTTTGGTTTATTTGGTGTTGATGCAGCAACTACAACTAACAACGCCCTAGGGCACTCATATGCGCTGCGGCCGTCTGGGGTGGGCGTCCGAGCCACTCACTTGTGTACTTGCTGCCCTCTGGAACTTTCACTCATCCAGTGTTTGTCCGTTCACCTGGTGTTCATTCATTCAGTTGTCTTTGTTCGACAGTGCTCCTCATTGAGGGAGGCAGGGTGGGACGTTCGTTTGTCTGTTTGCCCCCAGTTGGCACTCATTCATCCGTTCTCCCTCCTGTTGTCACGGTATTTGAGGTTGCCATGTTCTTTCTTGCGGAAGCTCCTGCTCAGCTGCGGGACGGGATCCGTGCCAGGGTTTTTTTCCCTCCATCCCAGCAATCATTGTCTACACCTGTTCTGTGTTTCCGCAGGCTTCTTAAGCCTGACGGCTTCTTAAGCCTGACGGCTTCTTAAGCCTGACGGCTTCTTAAGCCTGACGGCTTCCTTGGTCTGCGCTTTCGTGTCAGTTTGCCACAATACGAAGCCGGTAACAGGGACAGTTTAGGGGAGATTGTTTCCTTTGGAGTTCAAAGGAAACAGTTTATCTCCCACTTGGTTTGAGTGAGGGCTAGAAGTTAGTTTCTTTCCTTTTCTCCTCTTCGCTACTCTCCTTGTTACGTTAACCTCCCTGAGGTTTGCCCTGTTTTGTTTTCCTCTTTGTAAGCTATTACCTCGTTTGTATTGCTCGTTTAGTTAGTTGTCGAGCTTGAGGTTTCCGCTTTTCTTTCTGTTTGTTTTATACTCCATATTTCGTGTTTTCGCCCTTTCTTGGGGTTGTTCTTGTTTCCCTTTCTTTTATTTTCCTCGCTAAGTCGTTGTGACTCGCCCAGGTTTTGTGTGGGTTGATTTATTTTTCTCAGCATTTCTGCTGAGGGGTTACTCCCTTTTTTCTGTTATCCTCTCTATTTGTGGTTATTCCACTTTGTGTGGATAACTTATTGAAACCCCCCTATCGATCGCATCTGGTCCTCCGTCCAGACCCTCCTGACACTTGTGGCCCCGGTGGGTGTAGTTCAATTCAGCCATTTGTCTGATTCACCTGGTGTTCATTCATTCAGTCGTTTTGTTCGAAATACCCCTGGGTAAGGTTGGGTTGTTCGGTTGTTCAGTTTGTGAGGGCTGCTCACTGATGTCATTCTACGTCCTGGTAGTTCTGAGTCCTACTGTACAGCTTGATCACTGAGGTGATCTGTCAGCCTGTTCAGTGGTCCGGGTTATTTGGGGCGGGTTTGGCTGCGCAGTGGTGGATTAACCCCTTGGCGCAGATGGCAAATTTCACCTATTTAGGGGTGCTCTGTTTAAGGCTTTATAAATCCAGGTGTGAGCATCACATAAACTTGGTAAATGGCTTAAATGAAAGAAGACAGGTGTACCATTTACAATACAAACTTAGATTTGTTTACTTTCATAATTTAAGTCAAAATAAAGTGCCACAAATGCAAAGAAACTTTGGAAAAAAAATTTAAAAATAGTTTTTTTTAATTTTGCTGAGAGCTACATAAGTGAAATCGGTAATATATATACATTTCCTGGATCATAAACTCCATGTCCACAAGTTTTGCAAAATCTGAGGATAAAGGTCTATGATGCAAAATATAGCAGTGTATCCTGTTGTCCATTAGTGTCTCCAAATCTATCCAAATGGCTAAATTGTGCACTGCTGCAAATAAAAATAAAAAAATGAAATATTTAACTACAAATCAACGGTTTGGGCTCATAAAACTCACTTGTGCATAATTTCCAAGTGAGAATTATATATTTTCAGCAGTATAGGGGGGTAGATATCTATGGGTCCAAAACCCCTATGCAAAACATGTCATAAAATGAATAAAATTAGTTTTGTGCATTATAACGCATACAAATTTGCTCCCTCTGGTGGCTTAAGATAAAAAACATTGATATCACAGTGTTACATACACCTAAATGTGTTGCCTAATCATTCACTCTTGTACCTCAATAAAACATCACTTGTCCCTGTACTCTACAGTATGTATACTTTTGTCCTGGGATTGCATTTTTCCGTATTCTTTTAATCTTTTAAGTTTTCCTATTTATAATGACTCCAAGGAAATTTTTACCTTAATCTACCACATATCAGCGCAACAGTAAATTGGAATAAGCATTTGTCATGCCCTAAGAGACTCGTATACGCCATAGCCTATATTATGTATGATAACATGAACATAAAATAGTTTTCCACCATCTGTAAAATGCTGCCAAATGTTCTATCTTCAATGAACATCGGTAGCCTACTTCAAAAATACATTTAGCTAACGATTGCACTACAGTATGTGAAATGCACTCAAAATGCGAAAATAACAACAGGGCTATCAAACATATTGGAAAGACAGTGCTCGAGTGGAAACACGAACGTACGTATGTAGCCAGCGAGACCAACGGTATTTTAGACGCAAAAATACTTACATATCGCAAAAGGGAAATTCCCCTGCATAATGCGTATTGTATATCGCTTGCGTAATACTAGACAGTTAAAACGAAAACTGCCGTTACGCTGGGCTGTTGTAAATAGCTCAAAGCACCCAAAAAGACTTGGCATATACCGTTGCGAAGGTTATAATGTACTCTATTGGATGAAAAAGCCGACAATTAAACCAGAGTGAACTGTAATGCATGAGACAGGCTTACAGGGCATGGGGCTATTACACGGCGACGTTTCAGATAGTGTAATAGCGGTATAAAGTGTTGTATATTTCTCAAACCGATTGTACCAGACAATAAATGACAACTGAATTTTGAAAGGAACATCTCGATGTGTAAAACCAATGGTAGGATTGTATATTTATTTCATATTTAGTAGCATATATTGCTAGTAGAATACATGGTAGAATGAGATAGTACTTTCACAGTTTATTTTGCATTTGAGTGAGCAGGGCTTTTCACGGCTTTTCTGGCATACGATCAGGCTATTGTTGGGTTTATCTCGTTGCTATGACGTTATTCTAATTTTATATGATGAATAAATATATTTATGAACTCAAACATAGACGCTATTGTCCACTATGTCACGCATAGGTAGGTATAGACTAGGTGGGGGGTTGCTTGATAAATGGACTTGCTACAGGGAAATAGTGGCACTTAGAAACTACGTATTCGGCAGAAATTGTCACGAACCGTCTACCAATAAATTTAAAACACAAGAGTTTGTGATTTCCAATAATAGGTCCCGCCGGCGGGTCTTATGCGCCAAGTTGTTACGGGGGGGGGGGGGGGGGGCGCTGACTGGGCTGAAACCAGGGGCCCCCAATAGTTAGGGGGCCCCCAAAATTAGTTAACAGAAAAAACAATTGTTTGTGTGTAAAATAAATTTCATACCTAGATAGACCAGATGAGGAGGGAGGGATGCCGACTGTCAGCAATGCGGTGTGTGTGGGGTAACTAGACCTTGTACTGAGATCTTATTTGATGCTACAGTGTGCAAAAGTTTGCCTGAATGCCTGAAAATCGACATAGGGAGAACCGGGACGAAAGAAACACTTTTTACATTCATCCGGTTTACTTGAAAGTCAGTAGAGATAGAGAGGCCATATTTTCTGACAAACAACGTGTCTGTGTCCCTCACTAATAGCAACTGTAATTTTGTTTCCAGCATAAACGAGTCCGATATAAATTGGCTGCAAACCGGATGAGTGCAATGTATCTTTCGTCCCTGCCGTGCGGGACGAAAGATACACTGAATCGGGACGAAAGAAGCACCTGACGAAAAAGTGTGCTTTTGCAGTCTTATCTATGTCTTGTTTTTTATGCGCATTCCTTTCAATAAATGCACTGTCAGCCAAACTGCCATGTTAGTGACGAGTCAATGAATAATGCTATAAGTTTAAAATCCATGAAAATCAACAATGCGTCAAGAGCGTAATGTTGCATAATTAATAGAATTTTGCCTCACAACGTTAAACGGTCTATATATCTGTAGACATCGATGTATTGTAATGTATATGTCAGATCTATTGTGTCTATGTATTCCTTATTTTAATGAAATGTTAAACACTGCCATGAATTACTTTTTAATTGTGGGTTCAAATCAATAACTGGTTGAAAAAGGCTCATAATGGGACATTATTTAGGCTAAATCACTTAAAATAAGAACTGTGTTCCAAATACAAAAAACTGACCCTGGTATTTTGTTAGGGAGGTGTCTCTCTACCATTCATGATACTTGTTGCTATCTATTTATGAACCGTATGATAAAATTAATGGAGAAAATATTTAGAACCATTGGGTGTGCTTTTTAACGTCAGGGTACTTTAGGACTTAGTCCAAAAAATGTCAGCTGCTTTCAGTATGCTACTGACGGAGACTGCTCTACAAATTACACCAAAAGAATACATTGTAAGCTGCTGTGGGGCAAAATAAATACTGAGCGGGGCAAAAGAAACAAAGTGTTTTTTTCGTCCCGCTTGTCTCTTGGTTGCATTCAACTTGGCTAGCAGGTAAGCCTCGCAAGCATGACACTCAAAACCTATGCTGTCCTTTAGTCAACAGTTGTGTTAAGAGAATTATGCATGTTTGGAAAATTCAAAACATAAACACACTTATACAACTGAAAAACACTTCCGGTTTCGATATTTTTTATCGATAAAATTTCGATATCTGGCTGCCAGACCCAATATGCGTAGCCAGAGTAGGCCTACAGCCATCTCTGGATCGCTCGGGAAAGCTTGTAATCCACTGATGCTCTGTCTTGCACCCAGAGAAAGCACACTGCGGGTTACGACCAGGTTGCGACCCATCGCTTGTTGCTTGGAAATTGAAAACACTATAATTGAAAAAACTAACTTACAGTTGCTAATATAACCAGCAGAATCTGAAAAAAATAATAAACTGAAAGAGGCTGAACTATTAACAGTAAGACATAAATTGAAAAAGACTAATTATAGGGTAACATGAACAACAACTAACGATTGTCAAATGGATATGGCAACGCCCTCTCAGGAATATATTTATATTGGAGGCAGTAACAAAGTGACGTAGAGTCATACTTTTTGTACGAGACTACGTAATTTACAATGGCGTAACCCATTTTAGATTTTTAACCCTGGAAGAAGAGAGTAGGCGATAACGGATAAAATACTGGAAATTTTGCCCAAGATTGTAGATGAAATGCATACTATTGTTCTCTTCCATCTGAGGCAATGTCTAGATATTAGTTGATGTCACAGTTTGAAAGCGGGCAACTCCCGTGCCCTACTCTGGCCCAGGTTTTTTTTTTCTGTTTGTAGAATCCACCACTCCCCAATCAGTACACCAGGCAGTGTAATAATATTTTATTTTATTGGATACACGAAAGTTCATAAAATGTTGGACACACAACACAATCTGGCCGAGCAATGCCCGTCTGTGGGTCCCTTATCCTCCCCCACTCTCTCCTATCCTGGTGGACGCAGCCGACCCCTCCTACAGGGGCCGCCCGCCCCACAATACTTCTGGGGGGAAAGCCACGCACAGATAGACATGGCGGTATTCTCACTCACACGATAACAAGCTATAATTCAACACCACAAACAGGTAACATTAAACACAAAAAAAGAAAGGTTGTGGAGTCCTACCCACACTGCAATCCTGGGAGGACTGCCACAAGAATGATAAAAATACAAAATAAACACAAGCTGCCCGGCCAAAATAATCCACACACACACAAACACACAACAGGACAGCTTGTTGTCATCCTTGGTGTTTGCCAATGAGAATTTCAGACTGTCCACCCCTCGGGCGAATCACGGGACACAGATCTTCGCTGCACACCGTCACCCTCGTGACACTCGCCGGGTTAGGTGCGGGACTCTGACAGGGGAGACAAAAGACACACCCGCTGCCGCTCAGTACCCTGCTTGCCCGGTCTGAGACCCACGCACACACTGCAGCTTGTTTGTATGGCGCACCACGTTCCTTACGACCTGGGGAAGTCAATTCCCCAAGCAACAGCTCATCACCAGATTCCCCTGGTACACACCGGCTCCAACATCCCGATCAGCTCTGCACTCCGCCGTCGTTGGCCGCCGGTTCCAGGTATGGTGCCGCTGATTCGCTTGTTCTTCTTTCCACAGTCTCTGGCCGCTCCAGCTCACTCCCACTGTTTGTCGCACTCAGGTAAGTTCCACCGTACAAACACACTGACTACTCACTCACACAAACAAATAAAACTTAACCGAATTAACTAAATGTTACGCCCCTTCGCCAGTAGGGGGGTTAGTTGTGTCTCACTTGATCTAATTATTTCCAGGAAATGGAGAACACCTGTATGGGTGCACTGATCCACTGCTTCAGCCTCTCTCTTTCACACCTGGACCACATCGCCCTGCCTAAGATGCCTGATTCCGGCTGTTAAACTAGGGATTGTTGTATGTGGCCGTGGCAAGCTCTACAATAAATTATAACTCTTTTGATAAACCTGGTGTTGGTTCCGATTATGTTGGGTACTACACCCAACGTGTGTAGGGGAGAACCGGGTCGAAAGATTAACTTTTTACATTCATCCGGTTTACTCGAAAATCAATAGAGCTAGAGAGGCCATATTTTCTGACAAACAACTTGTATGTGTCCCTCACTAATAGCAATGGGTCTTATCTCTGTCTTGTTTTTTATGCTCATTCCTTTCAACTAATGTACTGTCAGTCAAAATGCCATGTTAGGGACGAGTCAATGAATAATGGTATAAGTTTAAAATCCATGAAAATCAACAATGTCAAGAGTATAATGTTGCATAATTAATAGAATTTTGCATCGCAATGTTAAACGGTCTGAAATTGATGATTTAATAGCAACTCACCTTTATTAATAGCTACTAGACATAATTTATTGATGCTTATTATACCACGGCATTGTTGAATACTCGATTCTGATGGGGTCAATACGCATTCCAAGGTTGTGCATTGATTTTCACCACTGCCTTTTAACAGTGTGTCTTTCGTCCCGCTCGCGTCTCGCTTGCTTTCAACTTGGCTAGCAGCTAAGTCTCGCAAGCATGCCATTCGAAACCTATGCTGTCCTTTAGTCAACAGTTGTGTTAAGAAAATTATGCATGTTTGGAAAATTCAAAACATAAACACACTTATACAACCGAAAAACACTTCTGGTTTTGATTTTACTTTCAGTGGTCAAAAATAACTTTGGTCTAGCACTCCCCCAAAACGAGACGCACATCACTGGTTTTTTGCAGAGTGAAATGATTACACGTGTCACATACTGACTGATCTACGGCATTCGGTTTCTGTAGTTTTTCGCGAAAATCGATGTTATTCTTTTGTCCCGTGTTTCTTTCGTCCCGGTTCTCCCCTACGTAACATAAATGGGGGTTCGACCGAGATTTTATTAATCCTATTGATTTATGACAGTGTGTAAGCACATTGTCATTTGGTCTGCTTAGTTACTTTGAAGGGTGTTTAGTAACGGTGGCATTGTATTATGCATATAGCATGCTTTGCGCAGACCTATTGCTGCACCTTTGGTTTATTTTGTTTTTGTGGTCCATTGTGAATGAGAAAAGCAATTTGTGTCCCATCAGTTTTGCTAATACTTGAGTAATTATTTTGTTTGCCAACTGACCTTTGGTGAGTATTAATGCAGCAATGTATCTGAATTGTTTAGAACTTTAAACCGTTCACCTCTTGTTAGGCTAGTCGTCGGACAGGTCATTGAAACTTGTCATTTTATTATTTTGCCTTTCTTATTTTTCGTGGTTATTATGAGTGGGGTACGCTTCAGAGGCCTGAAGTGACTCATTGCTGATGGTACTCATGAGTTCAGCGTTTAAAGTCGCCTCGAGCGCAAAAAGCCACTGAAGATTAGTTTATTAGAAGGGATTGAACGATTTAAAAATAGAATTTGTCACGTTATATTCTATAAATTGCAAGCCTGTTGTTTACGGATTTCTTGTTGCCCTGTTAATTGCCTGGTGCCTAATTACTGCCTAATTGATTGCTATAAATTTATGCCCTACGTTTTTGTATGGGATTTGACTCTTATTATATTGCAAGTTTTCCTGGGCAGTGCGTCTTGTTTAGGTAATTTCCATTTTTCGGCTCTGCCGATTAGCAAACTTTGGTGTTCAGTGTCCTTGTAATTTCATTTTGGTGTAGTTACTAAAGACCGAAAAAAATTAGTTTGCTTGTTTATTGGACAACCTTAATTGGCGCTGCATCCATTGGGGGGCTTAATTGCTTGTTAAGCACATTCCATGGCTATTGTTGCCGCATGCTGATAACCCTTTGTCATGGGTTGTGCTTGCCTTTCCCTAGCTCTGCGGGCGTTCGTTCCTTTTACCTGTATTAAGCACTCTGTCAGATTTTCCATATTCCACGCCGAGTTTTCGTTTCACGCCAGCACTTAGTGATTTCAGCTGTTCGTTGTTTCCGCTGGCTATTTATACTTTGTGTCTTCCGGTATCGGCGCTTCCATGTTATTTCGCTTAACATTCAAGCCAGTAAGGTATAGGACCAGTACTCCCTATCGAACGCTTTGTTTCTGCTTTCTAAACAACGCGGGTCTTGATAGCAGTACATTTAGAAAGCTTACTACGTCTTCTTGCTTTTAGTGCGAACTAGTCTGTTTTCTGTCGTTCTATTTCTGGCTCTTGCCTACGAGCGTTTCGCCCGAAACTTCCGGGTTGTTTCCCTTATTGCTTGTTTTGTCGCCTCTTTAGATTCCTCTCTTATTTTAGAGCAGAGGTTTTGTTTTTCTAAGTATTTTCTCTCACTGACTTATTTGTCAGTTCACCCGATTCGTTGGGTTGTTTTCCGTTTCTCCCCTTTTAAGTCTCCTTTCTCACTCCCCCGTACTGGGAGCTGGAGCCTTTCTGTTTTCCTCTTTTCCCTCTCCCTCCTACGGAGTCCGCTCTGTTTTATTAGTGTCTCTCCGGAGTCATTTGTCTGAAAACCCTTCTGTCGCATCTGGTCCTCCAAACCAACTCACTCCATTATACCCTTAGTATATATTAAGTGTGTTTTGGTGGATTTCGATTGAGTTTCTTTGTATTTCTATCATGGCTTCGGTTGATGAGTTTTTTGCAGAACCCTCTGAGGGACTTGATCTCTATACTGAAGAACAGTTGTTAAAAATTGCTGAGCATTTTCAAATTGAGATTCCTAGTAAAACTACAAAGAGAATGTTAAAACAATTTTAAGAGCTACTTTGACTGATCGTGACATTCTCCCAGCTAAAACGGACGAATCCGTTACTCCTGGTCTTTCTTTAATTGACGCAAGTGAATCCACTTTGTGGTTTAGAGAGCTGGAGTTAGCTAATGCTTTGGAATTAAAAAAACAAGAGATCGAGTTAAAAAGGTTGGAGTTAGAGGAAAAGGATAGAGAAAAAGAGAGGGAGCTAAAGGATAGAGAAAAAGAGAGGGAGCTAAAGGATAGAGAAAACGAAAGGGAGTTTGAGATGAGGAAGCTAGTTGCAGTCCCAAATTGAAATAAAAAGATTGGAGACTGGTAATCTGGGTTCTCCTCCTTCCTCTCTGTTTCAAGGTTCTCCATCTACTGGCGTGAATATTGGGCGAAATTTTCATTTGATGCCACCCTTTAATGAAAAGGAGGTGGACAAATTTTTTACACTATTTGAACACGTAGCCGAGACATTGAAATGGCCTGACGCTGAAAGAACGTTGTTATTGCAATGTGTGTTTATTGGAAAAGCGCAGGAGGTATATTCCTCCCTTACGCCAGATCAGAGTCTTGACTATTTGACTGTGAAAACCGCAGTTTTAAAAGCATATGAGCTAGTACCGGAGGCCTACAGACAAAAATTTCGTAATTTGAAAAAAGGAGACAAGCAAACTTATGTTGAGTTCGCTTGTGAGTCTGAGTCATTATTTGATCGCTGGTGTACATCCACAGAGGTTAATACATTTGAAAAGTTACGTAATCTGGTGGTGCTAGAAAACTTTAAAAACTCTGTGTCCGAAAGTATTGCCACTTATATTAATGAGCGCAAAGTTAATACACCTGCAGCGGCTGCAGTGCTGGCTGATGAGTTTGTTTTGACCCACAAAGGTTGTTTGGGGATAACTCGCGAAATGATTACGTGCCTAGAGATTCTTTCCGGTCTCCTGTAGTTAAACCTAGTAATGCTACTGCTACTTTGAATACCTCTATGAATAAGAGAGGTGATAGTAATTTTACTGGTAAAGCTATGGACACCCGGTATTGTAATTATTGTAAATGATATGGACATTTGGTATCTAATTGTTATATCTTAAAAGCCAAGTCTAATGTAAAATCTGCAATGTTGGTTACTCCCCCTCTGACAACAAACGTTGAACTGGGCTCCTGTGAAAGGAAGTCCACGTTGCTGGAAAGCAATGTTTCAAATTATACTCCCTTTATTATGAGTGGTCTAGTATCTTTGCCTGGTACTGCAGTGAACGTCCCAGTTAAGATCCACTGAGACACTGGTGCAGCTCAGTCTTTTCTCCTTGAAGGGGTTCTACCTCTTTCAGAGGAGACGTTTACTGGCCGTAGTGTGTTGGTTCAAGGTTTTGAAATGGCCTTTGTGAATGTGCCCTTGCACCGTATTGACATCACTTCCGATTTAGTGTCCGGTAATGTAGTGGTAGGAGTGCGTCGCTTATTACCGGTAGAAGGTGTAACTTTCGTATTAGGTAATGACTTAGCAGGTGGTGCCGTTTGGAAAGGGGTGGAGAGGCCTTTGGAGGTTGTATCTGTGCCAGTTCCATCCTTGAACTCTGATGTGTGTGCTCAGAAGTTCCCAGATGTTTTTCCTGCCTGCGCTGTAACTCGCGCTATGACTCGCCAACGTAAGGGGCACTCTGTTTCTCGTGTACTCAAGACTGAATCGTCTAACAGTTTGGATTCCAGTGACCAGTTGGATCACAGTGAGACATTTATTACTAATCCAGATATAAGCGATCCACCTCAGGTCTTCTTAACTGACTCTGCAAAAGTTTCTCACTCTGTGCGGAAGGTGTGGACAAGCATGATTGATTTGACAGCTTCTCAAGAGGAAATGGTGGCAGCCCAAAAAGCTGATCGTGATTTATCTTCCTTTTTTCAGAAGGTAGTTGAATATTGTACCCCGTGGTTATTTTATTCAGGATAAAATGTTAATGAGAAAATGGACATCTAATAAAATGTCTGCTGCTGGAGTTGTATACCAGGTAGTTGTTCCTTTGTCTTATAGGCAGAAACTTTTGAGTATTTCCCATGACGGTGTTGCAGGACACTTGGGGGTAAACAAGACGTATGACCGCGTTCTTCGTCAGTTTTTCTGGCCAGGATTGAAGAAGGATGTAGTTCAGTATTGTAAAACCTGTCACGTCTGCCAGCTCGCTGGTAAACCAAATCAAGTAATTCCACATGCTCCTTTGTATCCCATTCCAGTCATTAGTAAACCATTTGAACGCCTAGTTGTGGATTGTGTTGGTCCTCTACCTCGGTCAAAAGCTGGATATACATACTTGCTCACGATTGTGTCAAGCTACACGGTATCCAGATGCTATTCCGTTGCATAGAATTACGGCTAAAGCACTATTGAAAGCTCTATCCCACTTTTTGGTTTTTGGTTTTCCTCAAATCATTCAAACCGACCAAGGAACTAATTTTATGTCTCGTATTTTTAAGCAGGTTCTTCGCCAGCTTGGCATACAACGTGTGGTATCGAGTGGTTACCACCCTGAAAGTCAGGGCGTGCTTGAACGTTTCCACCAAACACTAAAGTCCGTGCTGTGTACTTACTGTCTTGAGCTGGACAAAGAGTGGGAGGAAGGACTTTCCTGGTTGCTTATGGCTGCTCATGAGGTTGCGCAGGAGAGTACTGGTTTCAGTCCTACTGAGTTGGTGTTCGGACATCAAGTTCGAGGGCCCTTGGGGCAGTTTAGAGATCAGTGGCATTCTGAAACTCCTCCAGTTAATCTGCTAACCTATGTAAATGATTTCCGCCTTAGGTTACATAGGGCTTGTGAGTTGGCTAGGAAAAAGCTGGAGAAGGCTTGCAGAAAAAAATGAAATGTTGGTATGACCGTAACGCTGAAGTCCACTCCTTTAACCCAGGAGATCAGGTTTTAGTTTTGTTGCCTATTGTTGGTTCAGCCTTGCAGGCTAGGTTTAGTGGTCCTTATGTGGTTGAGCGTAAGGTTTCTGACCTGAACTACCTAGTTGTTATTAGGAGCCTATTGATTCACTTCACTCTTTAATTTGAGTGAAAATACATTATTTTGTAACCTCTTTTTATGTAATTGTTGCAATATAGCACAATAAGCACAATGTGAACATGGGGTGTTTATTCTACATGGCATGCATAGCTATTTCTGATATAATGTGGCTTAAGAGGGTGAATAATTCCTCCAAACATGACAAGCACCTAATTAAGAAAAATTAACAGCTTGTTAAAATTCTGGGATTGCAACTGTGGTTGCAACGAAAACCAGCATACACAGGGGTCCCCCAGGACCGGTTTGGGAACCCCTGCTCTAGCATATCCCAGGGATAGTAGACTTTTAGGTTGGCAGGTTGCAACAGTGACCCTGCAAATTTGCCAGTTAAGCTTCCTCTGACTCATGCCTGTGCAAGCCTGACTTGCAAACGGCCTGGTGTGATAAGTGGTAGCTGACATCACATGCCTTAGAGCACCTGCTTCTCCTCCAAATCAATAGCTGAGGTTGTAGCAATGAGCACTGATGGAAATACAATTGGGCATTCCAAATTTGGATGAAAAAGACTAAAAGCACAACAAAAAATGGTAAGGATTCAACAGCAGACTTTAGCATGAGTCACTACACTGAAATCCAGGACAATAAAAAAATAAAAAATTCTTATTTCCTTGAAAGCCACAAATTATCCTGAGTCACTTAAATGTGTACATATTTTTATTATCAAGCATTTATTTTAAGAAGAAAGCAGTGAAATATCTACAAGTTAAATTAAACAACAAATAATTATAAAATGGCAATGAGTCAAACAGGACACTTTACAATGAAAAGGAAGACCTGGAATGAGAATGGCTGGACAGTATTAAAGTACAAACCTATCATCACCTGTATTATGGAACAAACAACTGAAATACACTGACATGTGTGGTTAATTACAGGGGCACACTAATTAAAATCTATCATTTTACAAAATATATAGGAAACTGCCCTTTTGACTGGTAATAATTATATCCAAGCACTTAGCCATGAAATAAAACACCACTGTCAACTGTAATGCACAAAATGTAAATAAATACACAATGTATACAGAGTATTTAAATTTGTTCCTTTGATTCATAATTCATATTATACAACATGTTCAGATTCTTGGGCATATCGGCCTCTCAGAATCAACATTCTAAATAACCAGGGTTAACCTTAAATCATATCAAATACTACAAATAATACTACAATTACAGACTTACAATTATGAAAGGTTGCACACAGCTTTTTGCGTGAGATATATTGCTGCCAGGTATCTCAAATTGAAAGGTTGTCCTTTGAGAAGCTGCTAGTCAGCTTGAGACTTGCACTGAATTTGTTCCACATATATTTTAATGAAAAGTGCTAATTTCTTCTTTATCACTTCAGTCACTCGGAAAAGTAACATCATTTACAGATGATGTACACAGCCTTGGGCTCACATCAGCCAATTACAATGCATCTGTACACATCTTAAAATAAAAATGACCTTCTAGCATAATGCAATATGTGACCAAACAGACCAAGGGCATGTTACCAAGAAATAATGTCTTGTAAAAAGAAAGCTGTCACATACCCCAAGGAATCTTGCACAAAAATTGAAGATGAACCAAGTTGTGGTATATCTTGAACAATGTTAACACATACTTTGTTGAAATTATGTACACTCCCAAATCCCATCGATGGAATATCATGGATGTTTTGAGACACTTAACAATTAAGGGATTTGGGAAGTCCCCAAGATTAAGGGTCATGACTGCATGCAGGAGCATGTCTGAAGAACTGTTGGTTATGTCTTCTGCTCCTTGCCTTTTGGAGAGAATATGGCGTTGTATGGTCTCCTCCTCCGCATACGGAGGTCCGGTTCATCATCCTCTTTAATGTAGCCTGGAGAAAGCAATGTATATAAATCTCATTATATATGATGTTTCTTTGTACTGTACATGGAAACAGAGCAGTCCAGAGCAGCTATGGAAGAATGTCATTTTAAAATGCAGGTTAAAAGACCATTGCCTGAGCTACCTCTCTGCATGCAGGTCTGAGTAGAGGGGAAGCCCACCTCCCAGAAGTTCTCTGGGGTAGATGGGGGGATGTAACGGAAGCGGTGCCGAGAGCAGGCTGACAGCTTCTTCTGCCGCTCAGACTCTGGGAGATCTGCATAATACTGAGATAAAATATACAGACCTTAAGTCAGCTTGAGAATAATTACATCAAGGTTTGCTCTCCTGTGTAAATGCTATAAGGTTTATACAGCTACTTACAGAAATGCTAATGATGCAAAAAAAAAAAAAAAAAAAAGTGAACAGCAGCGTCATTATTTCTGGTGCAATAATCCCAGATATATTAATCACAAAAACAATGTTTTAAGTGAAATGTTTGCGTTTGCCAAAAGCCTCGAAAGACAGGAAATTGATCAACCCTAACGCAAACATCAGCCTGCTCTCCAGCAAGGTGTATCATCACAGAGCTTCGACAACTGCTACAGCCCTGTAATAATAATAATAAACTTTACTTGTATAGGACTTCACATAGTGCTTCACATAGACAAAAAATAGCATCAAAACAGAAGGCATAAGGAAAGCACATAAATAACAACAAATCAATAAAACAATATTTAAAAGATAAAAGCAAGTCTATAAAAATATGTTTTAAGAAGAAGGCAAAAGCAAAGAAAATAAATAACAAATCAATAAAACAATGTTTAAGAGACTGATTTTGCTAGCCTAAGATCATTGGGCAGGTCATTCCAGAGTCTAGGAGCCCTGATGGCAAAGGCACGGTCACCTTTTGACTTGAGTCTAGACTGCGGAACGACCAGAAGGGCTGCTCCCGAGGATCTTAGGCTGCGTGCTGGCTTGTAATATGCTTAAAAGTAATCAGTAAAACCTTAAAATCAATTCTAAAACGGACAGGTAGCCAGTGAAAGGAGGCTAAAACTGGGGTAATGTACTCAGTTCTCTTTGTATTTGTTAAAAGTCTTGCAGCTGCATTTTGGATTAACTGTAGATGTGATAGGGACTTTTTGTGGATGCCAGAGTAAAGTGAGTTACAGTAGTCTAGTCTGGATGAAATAAAGGAATGGATGAGTTTTTCAAGATCGGCCTGGGTAAAAAAAGATTTGACTTTAAAGATGTTACGTAGCTGGTAAAAACATGATTGTACCACTCGATTTGCTTGGAGGTTAAAATTCAAGTCGCTGTCTAACGTGTGGCTTGGCGTTTGGGGCCAGGTTGCCAAGGTTATCCTTAAGCCATACAGTGGAAGTTGGGGGGGGGGGGGGGGGGGGCAAAAATGATGACTTCTGATTTATTTTCATTTAACTGTAGAAGGTTTTGTGCCATCCAGCATTGAATATTGTCTAGACAATCTTTGATTTTGGTTATATAGCATAGATCTTTGGGCTTTAACCTCTTCCTACCAAGGGCAAAATATGCCAATTCTCACCTGTTTTCACTAGTGACAAACAAGGCTGTTCATCTCAAAAACTGTAAAGGCTACAAATATGGTTCATAGCTTTTATTAAAATAGAGAACAGCACTATTATGACTAAGCAGTCAGAATTAATATATACTTTTTGCTACTTAATTACAACAATTTATGTACAGAAATAGTAAAAAAAACAAAAAAAAAACAGGTACCTACATTCAAATTTCTGATTTTTTTCCTGATGAGCTACAAGAGCTATGGAGGAATCTTTGTGATTCCTCAATATGCTGCCTATCGCTGCTAAAAATATGGTGTCAATATCTAAAACCATTCAAATTATACAGAGCTTTTTTCAGGTGAACCATATCGGTGACCAAAGTTGGCACAAATTGTGCCAAATTGTGCAAAATGGCAAGGTTCCAGAAAAGTCTCAATATGATTTCTTTTTTAAGTTTTATAATAAAATTTGATCATTTGTCAATATTGGCAATAAAAGTTAATTTTTAGATGTGTTTTTGGTGTGTTTCATATTACACAACTACAGTGGTGTTCAAAAAAATAGCAGTACAACATCAGTAACCTGATGAACCACTGTTATTAGTAGTAGTGATATTTCTGCATGGCAAATAATTTACTTGTAGATGTAGTAGTGTAATAGAAAAACAACAGACCCAACTGTCATGACATGCACGCTGCTTGTTCTGAGTAATTGACTCATTCATTGAAAGGGGCTTGTTCAAAATAATAGCAGTGTGGAGTTTAGAGAATTCATTCATTCTGTGAAAAAAAACAGGTCAAACAGGTATTCCACAGGTAAACAGGTGATGCCATCATGATTCTGTATAAAAGGATATCTAAAGACTCCTGATATCTTATTTCCAGGTACTCTTAGAAGCAATACTATAACCTCTCTGCATTTGAATGGATCTCTATAGGAATTGGGGGGTGGGACTAGATTAAGCTGTAAATTACACGGGAAAAGTATGGAACACATGGATGGCTAAATGGCAGTAAGTCAACAAGGGTCTGAGGTATCAAACAAGCCTTAAACCATCACTCTGCTGCCAGAAATACAGTAGATATGGATGGATAACTTGAAGGGTTTCTTCTCCTGACTTATTTTTCCAGAGTTCAATAGGAACATTTGTCAGGAGAAACAACCCTTCAAGTGATCCATCCATATCTACTGCATATCTGGCAGCAGAGTGATGGTTTGAGGCTTGTTTGATACCTCAGACCCTTGTTGACACAGCCATTTAGCCAACCATGTGTTCCATACTATTCCCGTGTAATTTACAGCTTAATTTACAGCTGCTAAGAGCCTATCGTTCCATCATCATAACAACCACACATTTGGACATTATATATATCATTGTACAATGATAGCCGCATGAAAACAACTGTCCTAATGGTTCACTAACTATCTTTAAAACAATTAGTCCATGTCCAGTTTAATAGTCCCATTGTGATGATCCAGTGTGGTGCCGACATTTTTTTTTGTGTCACTGCTGTCATGGCACCTTGGTTCAGTCTCTTCCTTCTCAGCAGTGTAGAATAATGGTTAAGGAACTGGACTTGTAACCGAAAGGTTGCAGGTTCGATTCCCAGGTAGGACACTGCCGTTGTACCCTTGAGCAAGGTACTTAACCTGAATTGCTTCAGTTGTGTAAGTCGCTCTGGATAAGAGCGTCTGCTAAATGCCTATAATGTTCTCCAGTGTCAGGGTATCTGGACTGGCAAGGGAAGAGGTTCCCTGGACTTCCTTGGGTAACATGCAGTGCTTTTTCCCATTAATGTTGTAACTGCGTGAGTGAAAGGCGGCCTAATCCCACAGTGTCTCTACCAATTCTGCACAGCGTGCGGGGGGCTCTGTCTCCTGTGACAGGCAGCTGGACGATCCACAGGTGGCAAAGTGCGGTCAAGACCTCTCTTCTGACAGGCGGGGCAGCACCTCTTTCCCTGTCGGAATCCGTTTTGGCTCCTTGAGCTCGGGTCCAGTTGGGTGGACTGCTGATGGCAGTCGCTTAGGCTAGCTTCCCGCGGCAGGGCATGGGTCCGGTTGCACTTGTGCCTCTGGGGGTCCTTCAGGGAGTGGCAGGAGAAGACTGTGGGACTTGAGGGTTTAGGCCTTATCACTCACAGTAACATGTGAAGAGGGGAACACTGCATGTTATAAGCACTTAGTCCATTCAGGGGAACCTTAAGGACAGGATTTAGCATCCATGGGATTGCCAGTCCAAATAATCACCTGAATAGGGCAGACTTGTCCATAAGTGTCCAGGAACAGCATTGGCGGGGGCACCTACGCTTTAGAAAAGCGACTTAAAAACATGGGTATGGTCTTATGTTAAAAGGTGGTGGTAGGGATGTGGGGGGGTGGGGGGGGGGGCAGAGTGCCAGTTTTACCTCCTAGAACCTCAGTGTGGTTACTGGCAGTCCTTTGGCTGCGGAGGGCCACAAGCGTTCAGCAAACCGGGATGACAGGACGCATCCTGTCATCTTGCTTCTTCCGCATATGGATGCCCCTTAACCACACCCGTTTCATCTCTGTCCAGGGGTCTATGCCAGTTTTGGCTTTGGTTCCCTCTCTGGGCAGCTGGGCTGATCGTCGCTCGTAGGCATCCAGTCCATCACTGCTCTCCGAACACTTCTGACGTCGGAAAGGGGCTCTTGCACTTTCCCTGGATGACGTGTGTGTGCGAAGTTTGCAGGTATGGCTCGGGGGTGGAGAGACAAGGGTGGGGGAAACTGTTGTTCTAACTTGGCTGCTTTCATCTTGCTTTGGAGTGCAAGACAACACTGGCAGAGACTTTGAGGGCCAGAGGAGTCGTAAAACGGCCGGGGGTTGACTTCCTGTTCCGTTTCTCCCGGGGTCTCTTTGCAGCTCTGATAGGGGAGCGAGGCTTTCGCAGAGGTCCCCCTATCTCCTCTGTTACAGGAACTGGAAGTGGGAGAGTCCACAGAGCACACCCCTTCTGTCTGTGCAGCAGACAGAGGTTCCCCGGATTCAGCAGGAGGGGAAGCAGCAGGAGGGGAAGAAAAGTCCACAAGGGGTGGGGTGGGGTCCTCGGCCTGGGGGGACTGGTCTGTGGGGGCTGACTCCACCTGCTGGGGTGCGTAGACCTCTCCACCTGGCAGGGCTGATGGGCCTGTAGAAGCCGGTTCCGCGTCCTGCGGTTCAACGGTCTCCTCATCAGGCTGGGCTGCTGTGTCTGCAGTAGCAGGTTCGGCCTCCAGGGGTTCGATGGTCTCCTCACCAGGCTGGGCTGCTGTGTCTGCAGTAGCAGGTTCTGCCTCCAGGGTTTCGACGGTCTCCTCACCTGGCTCAGTTGAGAGGACTGCAGCAGCGGATTCCACTTCCTGTGGGGTCACATCCTCTGTGGTGGAGGCTGTGATACAAGACACAGAGCCGTTTCCCCCAAATTCCTCCAGTGAAGGGGGGCGGCTACATTGTCTGTGGAGGTGACAAAATCCACAGAATTGTCCAAGCCTGAAGGGGGTGGGGATGAGTCAATGGAGAGTGGTGTATTGTCCTTGGTCGGGGGTGGTGCCTGGGTTATGGCTGGAATGGCTCCATCCACTGCTCCTATCAGCGCAGGCTGTACTGCCACAGAAGAAACTGGTTTGGCAGTAACTCCTGACTTACAGTGGTGCTTTTCCCAAGCCAGTTTCCACATTTGGTTTACCTCCTCCCATGCCTGCTTTGACCGCCGGAGGTAGAGAAAATGTTGTCTTTTCTCTAGGTACAACCTTATCCCTTGGACAATCTTGCGCTTGGTTTCATCAGATAGTCCAAATACTCAGTCCGCAGGTTGTAAAGTGCCTCCTCCTTCAGCTGGTCCATTGCATTGAGCTGTTCTGCAAATTTTGGGCACTGGGCTATCAAATATTGCCGTTCTGATATCATGAGATACCACTGCTGATCCAACCTTGACTGGCCAGGGAATGCTGGTAGGTCAGCAGTGGAGGGTAAATGAGGCATCTCTCTCTTTGTCTGGTATGCCATAATAATATTTTTTTTCAAAGTAAAATCAATCAATCTAAGACCAGTCGATTAGAAAAAGATTTGAACTTTACCGCAGTTTACTCAATAGTACAATTTAGTATGCTATAGGACAACCTATCAACCTCCCTCCCAACCTATCGGTGGGACCTCCAATTATGTCGGGTAAGTGAGGATTAGGTAAAATGTGTATTTTCTGAATCCAGCGGTTCCAACAGTCAATGCCCTTGTTAAAACGTTCAGCACTCTGAATACTGAACACAAGCGATATTGCGTGCTAGAACCCCTCACTTAACCTACATTCAAAATAAGCTTTACGTGATTTAATGTAATAATTATTGTTAAAAATTACAATCATCAATTAAATTGCCGAATTCGTTAATAGGTAAGTCAAACAGTAACCTGGTGGATCAACCAACAAGCCAAAACAAGGTCTAAATCAGGTCTTGAGATTAAATCATTTTATTAAATGAAAAACAGTCAATTGGAATGACTGGAAATCATACATTCACTAAGAAATGTAGGCTGACTACTTATAATTTACAAAAAGGAAGACATTAAACCAGACATTAATTTGAATATACCAATAAAGAGAGAGATAAGCCAAAAATTGCCAATATTATTTACCCTCCAGTTGAACAGGAACAAAAGGAAACACACAAGGAACCAAAAAAGATGAGCTTCCCCAAACAAACTCCAGAACTCACTAAATTCTTTTTCTGCGGTACACTCAAAGTACATTGACAGGGAGGGGATCCATGCCCTGATTGGGTTAAGGTGTGGGGGAGGGGGGGGGGGGGGGGGGGGGGGTCATTTATGACAAAGACTGGCTTATCTTTGATGTTGGTGGGGGTAAGTGAGTAAGAGAGCGACAGAGATAGAGAGAAGGGGGGGGGGGGGGGGTACTTTACTTATATACACTACTCACAAAAAGTTAGGGATATTCGGCTTTCGGGTGAAATTTCAGGATGAACCTAAAATGCACTATAACCTTTACAGGTGAAATTAATTTGACCTTCTTTAAACTTTTGAATGCACATGTCCAACTATTCAATGTTTCAGTACTTTTTTCACAACTTGCTGTTCTCTAACAAGGAGCTGAACGGCAAAATTCACAACAGGTGTTTGATCCATGAATCGACCAATAAATTTCCTGGTTCAATTAGAATTGGTATTTAAACAGTCCTCTTCATCATGCTGTTCACATTTTGACATCATGACCAAGACGACACCTAACAATTGATCAACAGTACCTCGCCATTGCGAGGCTTCAAACAGGATGTTCTCAGAGGGAAGTGGCCACTGAGCTTAGAGTGTCACAGAGTGTCATCAGCAGGTTGCAACAGAGATACAGAGAGACTGGAAGAGTCACAGAAAGGCATAGAAGTGGACGTCCTTTGGCCACATCCCACACTGATGACCGCTTCATTGTGAACAGTGCCCTGCGGAACCGGATGATGAATGCCACTCAACTCCAGGCACATTTAAGGGAGGTGAGAGGCACCCAAGTGTCACGTCAGACCATTCGAAACCGTTTACATCAGCGTGGTCTGCGTGCTAGACGACCTGCAAGGGTACCTGACCACACCACCTGGCACAGGCGTCATCGTCTTGCATGGGCCAGGGAGCATTTACGCTGGACGAGGGACCAGTGGGCCTCAGTGCTGTTCTCTGATGAAAGTCGATTCACGTTGAGCAGAAATGATGGCCGCCAACGATGTTGGAGACGTCAAGGAGAGCGCTATGCATCAGCCACTGTTGTCACCAGACGACCCTTTGGTGGTGGCGGTGTTACAGTGTGGGCAGGTGTGTCTAGTCAATACAGAACTGCCCTACACTTTGTGAATGGTACAGTGACAAGCCCATACTACCTGAATAACATCATTAATCCAGTCATTGTGCCCCTGCATGAACAACACAGGCCTAATTTCATCTTCATGGACGACAATGCTCCAGCTCATCGAGGTCGCATCATTAGGGAAAGGCTGCTGGAGACTGGGGTACCTCAAATGGAGTGGCCTGCACTTTCTCCAGACCTGAATCCCATAGAAAACCTATGGGATCAGCTGACTGACCGTGTAGAGGCTCGTAACTCTGTACCCCAGAACCTCAATGACCTGAGGGCCGCCCTTCAAGAAGAGTGGGATGCCATGCCTCAGCAGACAATAAGTCGACTTGTGAACAGCATGAGACGTCGTTGTCAAGCTGTAATTGATGCTCAAGGGCACATGACAAGTTATTGAGACATTGACATTTTTGTTGTGGTATACCCACCACTGTTGTTGGCTTTTGTTTCAATAAATAGTTTGAGATGAGGAAATCACCATTGCATGCTTCTACTTAAATGCCCTACTTTCATGATACGTATAATATCACTGTAGCGTGAACTTACATTTTCCATAAATTTCACCCGAAAGCCAAATATCCCTAACTTTTTGTGAGTAGTGTATATCTAAATATTAGATATCCTACAATGTGTTCTGTGGCAAATTTTTACCGATTCTGCACATGCCATTTTTTCAACAATGGTGCTTTACGGGGGCTTCTTGCTGATAGCTTAGCTTCGATCAAACGTCTTCTGACTGTAACAGCACTTACAGGTAATTTTAGATCATCTTTGATCTTTCTGGAGGTGATGATTGGCTGAATCTTTGCCATTCTGACTATTCTTCGATCCGTTTTTAACAGTAGTTGCTCGTTTTCTTCCGCGTGCTTCGGGTTTTTGTTGCCATTTTAAAAGCATTTGAGATCATTTTAGCTGAGCGTCCTATAATTTGCTGCACTCTATGTTTTCCCCTCTCCAATCAACTTTTTAATCAAATTACGTTGTTCCTCCGAACAATGTTTGGAACGGCCCATTTTACTTAGCAATTCAGAAGGAAATATATTTTATAACAATGTGTGAAACATTTGCTTCCCTTCCTCCTTAATAAAGGACAATTAATGACACCTGTTTTTTCACAGAATGAATGAATTCTCTAATTAAACTCCACACTGCTATTATTTTGAACACGCCCCTTTCAATGAATGAGTCAATTACTCAGAACAAGCAGCGTGCATGTCATGACAGTTGGGTCTGTTGTTTTTCTATTATGCTACTACATCTACAAGTAAATTATTTGCCATGCAGAAATATCACTACTACTAATAACAGTGGTTCATCAGGTTACTGATGTTGTACTGCTATTTTTTTAACACAACTGTACATACTGTAGAGTACAGGGAAAAGTGATGTTTTATTGAGGTACAAGAGTCAATGATTAGGCAACATATTTAGGTGTAAGTAACACTGTGATATCAATGTTTTTTTTTATCTTAAGCCATCAGAAGGAGCACATGTATATGCTTTATAATGGACAAAACTAATTTTATTCATTTTATGACATGTTTTGCATAGGGGTTTTGGACCCATAGATATCTACCCCCCTATACTGATGAAAATATAGTATCTCACAAAAGTGAGTTTTATGAGCCAAAACTGCTGATTTGTAGTTAAATATATCATCTTTTTTTATTATTTAGAGCAGTGCACAATTTAGCCATGTGGATAGATTTGGAGACACTAATGGACAACAGGGTTCACTGCTATATTTAGCATCATAGACCTTTATTAGTTCTGCATATCATCCTAAAATTTAGCAAAACCTGTGGACATGGAGTTTATGATCCAGGAAATGTATATATATTACCGATTTCACTTATGTAGCTCTCAGCAAACTAAAGAAAAACGTTTTTGCATTTGTGGCACTTTATTTTGGCTTAAATTATGAAAATAAACAAATCTAAGTTTGTATTGTAAATGGTACACCTGTCTTGTTTCAATTAAGCCATTTACCAAGTCTATGTGATGCTCACACCTGGAGTTATAAAGCCTTAAACAGAGCACCCCCTAAATAGGTAAAATATGCCATCTGCGCCAAGGAGTTAACTTATATTTACTTTCACCTTAATTACATTAGCTAACCGTAGCAGAAGTAATTGTAACGTTATTATTTATAGACGTAGCTAGCTAACGTTAGCTCTTTTCATTAGAATAAAACATGTGGTAGCCTATGCTAAGACATTAAAAAAGTGCGACCCAGCTGGCCGCAATTGCTTTACTGGATCTGACACGAGTGCTTGCCACTTTGGACAGTGTGTGACAGCAGCTGACTAGTGGCTGCTACTCGGTGTGCCCAGATCCATAGTGTGTGCCTATCTGCTGCCTGGGCATGCCTGGCATTAGACATAATGGTCTCCCATTGTTCTCATGTTTATTTAGAATGACGGAATGAGTCATACGTTGTGCCTGCCTAGTTTATGAGTTAGCATTCTGTCTAACAATGACGAAAGAATGAGGGGTCTTGTGTCGGGATCCACTGGATTGAAATTTTGTTATGTTTGTGCAATAAAAGTCTTAATTATTTATGCTAATTCTTAGGGGGTACCTGTACCTTTGTAATGGCCTAAGGTAGCTATACCAAAAACAGTATTTGGCGAGCCCATGGCGTTAGTAGTCCACCTGGGAAATGGCATTGAGATTGAGGTTATGAAACAGCGGTGATATCGAGGTTCAAAAATTGCTGTTTTACATTGAAGAGCTGACCAACGCATTGAAGAGCTAATGCGGTCAGTGTAATGCTGGTCTGAAAAAGATATTTTCATGTGCCTGTCTTTAACCACATGAGATTCATCCACAAGAGATTCTTTTGGTACTCAGGAGAGGTCTACAGTAAGTAGCAAAACAGTATGAAATGCATAGTCTAACCGATAGATTAGATAGACAGATTCATGTAAAAAATGCAATATAATTATAACTAGATTAACAATTCCTAAAGAAATTGTAGGTGTGGTTGCTTCACAAATATCAATGGCTGGAAATGGCATAGCAAGATGGTAATATGGTATAGTGTGAGATGGAAAATAAAAGGTGGAAATGGTATGAACTGTTAATGCGGTATAAAGGGATCTAGTGAAGGTGAAAGTGTTGTAGCCTATTTTGTGGTAAGTAATACAAGTTATGGAAGTGATACAAAGAAGTAATGGATTGTGAGAAAATCACAAAAAGGTAATGAGGAAGGCATTGTGAATGCCCAATTTACTGCATCCTGTGTACTAGCATACTGCTTATTCTTGTGCATAATCTAGTTATTTTTGAAAGCTAAAGTGAGTAGCATCATTTCAGTTGCAGACGGAAGTAGGCTATGTCGTTAGCTATGGAATTTCTCGTCGGCATTTTTCCAAGGTTGTTGCTCAGCACTCACGTAGAGCAGAACGTTAAGTGATTCAAAAATCAGCTCAGTGCTCACACTGAGCATTCTCACCGTGAGCTAGCCTACTGCATGTGCCCATTGACCCACATTCATTTTTTGGCGATAAAATGTCAAATATCTCAAAAAGTGTATATGGTATAAAAGTAAAAAGTAATAGCAACCTGGAGGGGGTATAAAGGTATAATATGAGGTATGAATGGTGTCGATAGTGTGAACGGTGTAGGAGGAGATAGCGTTGTTATTATTATTCTGCCGATTTTTCAGAACCTAGGTCTGAGGAATAACAATAGGTGTGGTTTTTCAACCACACCTAATAAATTAAATGTAAAGCAATATATGTCATAAGATATTCAACTACAATGTCTAAATCAGAAATAGACCAATTACACCATAAAATCCTCATGGGTCAAAACTGTATTTATTCTACAAAAGGCCCAATGACGTGACGTGCAATTTTGATGTCCAAGCCCCTTTATGAAATAAATATAAGGAAAATATTTATAAAAAAAACACATTTATTGAATCTATTAATCTGTTTATGAAATGATATGAAAATGTATTGAGGGTATTACAGTTTAAAAATTATTAGACATTATAGTCACAAAATATACCGGATAACTGTCCGGACCTCATGTTGAAATGCAAAAAAGCTACAAAAAATTCCACAGGCATTATTGTATGAGTGTTGCCAACGATATATTTAAATATTACAAAAAATATGACATCCAGTTGATTGTTATGCTTTGGAGCATTCTGTCCCAAAACAGGCAGTCAGCCAATGTCATCCGGGATAACAAGCAATCTAGAGCAGTTTTATGGGGCATTTTATTTCGAAACGTTATCAGACAGGATGTTACACAATCAGGAAGACCATGAAGGACCCCCAAACAATGGTGAAAGGCTACTAAGTCTCTTTTAAAATGTGTTTAATTGACCCATTTCGGTACACTATGTGATTTTATGCAAATGTGTTTCATATGAATTTACATAATTGGCCGTTGAAGGTCAAGGTTGCAGATTTCTATAGGTAACCAAAACAACTGCCTGATTAAGGTTCAAACTGAGTTTTGTCATACCAGATAACAATTTTTGTCATACCGGATAACAATTTTGTCATATAGGATAATAGTCATTACAGTTTGTAACTATTACTTTGTTTTTATTTTATGGGGCTAAGTTTTTATATTCATAAAAAAGCATTACTTGGCTCTTTCGATAGATTTTCTAGATTTTTTTTCAGTTTCGTATAGGAGGATACATGCTATTTTTTATTATTTAAATAAAAAATTCAGATTTTTTCCCATTTTCTCCCAATTTGATAGCCAGTTGGACCCTGTGTAACTCAATTCCCCCGTGTAGCAACCGCTAGAGAACCGCCCCTACAACCCCTTCATCCGGTAACAAGATAGAGGGCGCCACGACCTCTTCAGGGCGCGACTCCTCAAGCTCCTAACCGTGAGTCCAGCTCTCACAGGGCTCTTATGTGCGACGATTCTCTCCGAGTCCCTCCCCCCACCCCGGGAGCAGCCGCCAATTGCCACTCCCTCAAGGCACCAGTCATACTCGGATCTGGCAGGACCGGGGTTCGAACCCCCAATCCTCGGGGCACAACCACTGACACCGCGGCGCAGGATACATGCTATTTTGCCATGTCCCATGCAATGCTCATTCAATTTCAATGTGAGTAAAATATAGTCAAATCATAAAACTTTAAACTTTTGTTTTCATATTATTATTTTTTATATTACTTAAAGGATAAGTTCGCTATTTTGGACCTTGGACCCTATTTGCGGTCTGTCTTCCATGAATCTGACACATTGAGTCCATATTTTCGCTGATTGGTCCAGGATTGAGCTAGCTACAGATTTCCTGTAGGCTCTCACTGGGCTACAATAGAAGTCAACGGGGCAATTAGAATTGTTATGGAAAAACAACGATAAATGTGCTTTCATGTACAATAAATGAGACGGGAAGCTCAGGGTGTATTGTTACCGGTCTCAGTATGCTCTCCTGTGAAATGTATCTCAATCCGAACATTTTTACGTGCTTGGCATGGCTTGGAAGTAAGCATTTCTCTGTTGCTTGTTTTCGCTGCTCCCGCGGAGTACTATGTGTCGGGGGTGGGGGAGCGGGAAGGTGTGCCGGCCGTTTACGAAACTATCTATGTGAGCAGTCTGCGTTTGTTTACCTGCAGCAACGTAGGCTACAATTTCCACAAAAAAACTTGGATGATGGATGACTATAATGATTACGAAGACGAAGAATTCGATTTTGACTTTGACGTTACTGGCTACATATTTGAGCCAGAATACACGGACACGGAACTACAAGAGATGGATGATAAGAGAGCAAGAGAAGAGAGAGAGGCTGAAGTTGCGCAGGTAATGTAAATTATTACAAATGATGATTACAAACACTGCGTTACAAATAGTTCTGCTGTAGGCTACTAGCTAGTAAACTCCAACGGGAGGTCAGGATTTGTGATCAACTGCTTTTCAAGCGGCCTCTCTACAACGTAGCTAGACTGCGGAAGTTTACAGTGCGAGGTAGTGCGGTCGGAGAAATAGTTCTGTTTCAAATGGAACTGTTGTTTCAACGTTCGGTTTGCGTTTGCGATAGCCTACATTTCACAGGAGAGCATACTGAGACCGTAAGAATACACACTGAGCTATAAAAGCACATTTATCGTTGTTTTTCCATAACATTTCTAATTGCCCCGTTGACTTCTATTGTAGCCCAGTGAGAGCCTACAGGAAATCTGTAGCTAGCTCAATACTGGACCGATCAGCGAAAATATGGACTCAATGTGTCAGGTTCATGGAAGACAGACCGCAAATAAGGTCCAAGGTCCAAAATAGCGAACTTATCCTTTAAGTGTATTTTTGCATCTAAAATGGCGTGGGTCTCGCTGGCTACATATGGGCTGCGTCCCAATCCAGTTTTTGCTCCATCCTCGTAAACTTCACTTGCAAACTTCACTTGGGAGGATGTGACGCACATACCAAAAAAACAGGAGTATACACTTGCGTTTAGCGAGTGGGAGGGAGCGAGCGGAGCGGGTTATTTGAATTGAGACGCACTTCACCCCATGCATCTATACTCGGAAGTTAACCATGCTGCTGCACAGTGGAGTATCGTGGGATCTTGGATCATGTAAAACGTCTGTCACCGTAGCCTACCTTTAAATGGATTAAACTCTCAACCTGTTTACACTAATTATCAGTCAAGTAATTGATTTACTGAATAACAAATATCAATAAATACAGCAAGTTGTGTGGGCTAGCATATTTGTCATAAAGCATTTAAACCAAACATATTTTCAACCTGTTTCCGTTTATTTTGTTTGCTTATGTCAAACAAATTCCTTGAATAGCCTAATCAAGAACAATTATGCAGCCTATAGGCTAATGATTAACAAATGACAATGACAGAGATAACGAACGTGAGATTGTTTCATAAGGGTGGCAATAATTCAGAATAAATAACTGGCAAAAAAAAAACTACGTTTTCTCTGAATTGCAAGCATTGCGTTTTCTCCTCATCACGTTAAAGAATGTCATTAATTTAAGACGGCACTCGATTTAGTCAAAACGATTTAAACATTAGAAAGCATAGGCTACATTTAAAGAGGAAAACCTCTTAAATTGCTGGAACCAGCGTTGAGGGCAATGCATGCTTTCAAGCTAGAAAAACGAATTTACCCAAATATGTGCTGTTCATTGATCACTTCGCATTACATAGGCTATTAACGCATTTTGCGTCAGCACAAATGTAGATATAGTAAATGTTGCACAAGTTTATTTACCTATTTGTCTTGGTTATTGAGAAATTAAATTGTTTGATTGTTAGGCTATCTGGCAAATTATAATAATCCGTTTATTATAATAGTATGTATCCGTTTATTATAATGTTTAGTATAAAACAATAATAGTATGATGCCAAGTACTGTAAAAGATTTTCTGACATTTTGCAGCTTAAATCACATTTCAGCGTTACAATGCGAGTAAAGAACTTGAACAAGTAGGATCACGTCTAAAACAAACACATTATAATGACAACAAATAATTGTGTTTTATTTTCTGAGCTCTAAATATTGGTTACTGTCTTACTTTATATATTCATTAAGTATTATTGATTTAAAAAATTTTAATATAATATTTTGAAAATTCATTAACGTTCATTACTATCCCGTATGACATTTTGACTGGTGTCCTCACATGATTATCAATTAAAACACAAAATCAATGGGACATCAATTAAAATACATTTGAAAATAACATTTAAGTAAAGTAATAAGTAAATAACATCCTCATAAAGGCAAAAACTACTTTGATGTGCAGTTTTTTTTCTATTAAAATTTTTGCTCAATTGAAAACCTTATTCATCACTGGGCCAAAAACCTTCTTTTGAAAGTCAAAATTATTTTTTTAAATGCAACCTAAATGAACAAGAAACATCATGCTTAAGACTGGGGTGGACAAGCCCTGTTCCAAGACCTGTAAATCCAATAAAATGTCCCCCCTTGACACATAAACATAAATAAACATTCAGACATGCTGAGTCCTGACTTACTATTTCACACTCCTTGCAGGTATGGCCCTTTAATTTTTTCCTCTCCTCTTTCTTGCGCACAACCTCCATGTGAGCAAAAGATGCGTTTGTCCTGGTGAACAAAAGTAAGGGCAGGCCAACTGCATGTGAAAATTCTGATGTTGAATAATGTGATAATGAACTAATGTTACACTCAGATTCTTATAAATCATACAAATAGTTCCACTCTACACAAGTTAACACTCACCTTTCATTGTGATTTGCTTGAGGCTTAACAATCTGATTTGGAGGAGTTTGGGTTTTCTCTTCAGACACTGAAATGAAAAGCCAAGATATTTCATGCAAACCGTGGTTCTAATCATGGTTTTATGAGAGTACAAAGGACCTGTTGTCAATTAAGACTCATGTCCAAAGAGTCTTATTACCGGTCTGTGTATCAGCTTGCAAGAAGCACTGATGAAAGTCTCTGATTGAAACAATTAAGACATGTCCAGAGAGTCTTATTACCGGTCTGTGTATCAGCTTGCAGGAAGCACTGATGAAAGTCTCTGATTGAAACATTTAAGACTCATGTCCAAAGAGTCTTATTACCGGTCTGTGTATCAGCTTGCAGGAAGCACTGATGAAAGTCTCTGACTGAAACATTTGCACTTTTTGCACTTGAGCACCTCATACCTTTTTACGGAATAGATCCTACGTACAAGATCATATCTCGTACACACAACATTATATCTTGTACGTACAAGATAAACTTTATTTATTTATTTTTTTACCTGGCCTTTCAAGGCCTCCGCCGTAAAGTCGTACGTAAAACTTACCACTGGCAATGGAGCAGGATTTCCATAGCCTAAAACAAACTCATGAAACCAACCTACATTAGCTGGAATCTAGAAGTCTAGAGGGGTGGAAATCTAGGTTGAGACGTTAACCCTTATTTAGCATTCACCTGAACGCTACACCGTGTTTCACTGACTTTTCAACACAAAAATGTTCACTGGGTAACAGAAAAAAAAACAATGGTTATAAAATGCCTATTTTGTAATCATATAACTTCAAAATCACACTTTTTTTCTTGGAAAATCCAGGTAAACAGGTGTGTCAAAAGTGCTGCCCGCGGTGCTGAAGCTGCAACGCAAAAAAAGAATCCCAGAGGATTCAAAGTAAGCCTATCAAAACACTTGAGATATCAGGCTACCTCCCTATATTTATTCACCGATTCATTTTGGGAAGGACGAAACCCGACAATGATAGCTATATATGAATGGGTCCTATTATCCTCAGAAATATTTTGGAGGCATTTTTAGCCCATGCACAAATCTGCACTTAATGTCTTTACAGATATCACACATAGCTAAACCATTCTCTATTTTGTGAATACTAGGCTATTCCTTTCCTCCAGTGCACTCGTATGGAAGACCAAATGTGACTAAATTAAATAAATAAATAAGAGACATAACATTATCTATTTCAATGGGTATTTATTTCAAGGCGTGGGCCTATTTATTTCAAGGGGTATAGCTATATTTCAAGTCGTATTTATTTCATGGCATATTTATTTCAAAACAACTCGGCCTGTCAGTCATCATGAAAGGGGCATGTTCAGCTATGATCATTGGTTGCTCAGTCCATAGATATAAAAACCTAAATAGGCTACTGCTCACTTATGCGCGGCCGCAATATTAGGCGGTCAAGATCCGTGTATTTTGCTAGTGTATTGACAAATGCAGACTTCCTCTGATAAAATATGCTGGGCCTATAACTCGTTTCATTCTGAACTAATTTTTGTGTTATAAACGTGAGAAATATCTGCATAACACAGGTTACCTTATTTACAAATTTCCCAGAAAAACTAGCCTATTTGTAAAACGCCCTTTTATAGCCTACAGGAGTTGTCAAAATGTTTTCAGAGATGATTATGATATAAGCTATGCATTAAATATCTAAGCGGAGGGTTAATAATGCTAGACTGCATGACATGGATATACAAATGTATTTCATAGATAACTGAGCGGTTATTGCACCAAACATTAATAATAATGTACATTTTTATTGCATTATATACAGCCTGTCGCAGTGCAATAGCCTAGCTATATGACTTGGTGCACATCTTATTCTATAACGGTGGATCACACTATTCTCAGTCAAGCTGATCTCCTGGATAAGGAAGCTATTTTTCCCCAGCTACGAGTAGGCTAACCCCAGTAAAATTGCATACTTTGAAATATAGGCTACCAGTTGGTAAGAAAAATGGAGGTATGTAAACGTGTAAAAAGCCACGTGGAATAGGTTGCTTGCAACTTGCTCTAAGAATTACAGCTCATTTTGTAGGCCAATTATAACTGGGTTATATTTCTGCAGAATGCGATGTCCTGGAATAAGAAACTATGTGTGTGCCTTCATTATTAGGCTACCCCTTGTTAATCATCCTTACCCTATGCACGGTGGCCCCCTAGTGGTAGTTGTTGACGTCCCAATTATAGTAGCCGATATTTCACTGAAATTATAAATTAATTTATAACAAAAAAGCCTGATATTTTGACAACTCCTGTAGGCTATAATAGTTAAAAGGCCTTTTGCAAATATGCTAGCTGTTCTGGGCAATAAGGTAACCTGTGTTATGCAGATATTTCACTAAATATCTACACAAAATATCATAACAAAAAAATTAGTTCAGCATTAAGGGAGTTATAGACCTAGCATATTTTCTCAGGGGAAGTCTGCATCCGTCAATACACTACCAAAATACGCTGATCTTTATGTGATAATGAATATTTCTTTATTTCATTGCTTATTTAATTAAGCTACATTTGGTTTTCCATACGAGTGCACAGGAGAAAGGAATAGTCTAGTGGTCACAAAATAGAGATTGGTAAATGCAGATTTGTGGGCTAAAAACACCTCCAAAATATGTTTTGAGGATAATAGAACCCATTCATATATAGCCAAGCTACCATTGTCGGGGTTCGTTCTTGCCGAAATGAATCAGTGAATAAATATAGGGAGGTAGCCTGATATCTCAAGTGTTTTGACAAGCTTACCTTGAATCCTCTGGGATTCTCATTTAAGCACTGCCGCTTCAGCACCGTGGGCAGGGCTTTTGACACACACCAATAACTGTGGAGTTAGATAGCTGCCAGAACATTTCGTAAATGTAAATTGAGATTTGCAAATGTAACTCAAATTGAAAATGTAAAATCAAAATTTGTAACTAAAATTTATTGAAGTGTAAATGTAAAACCTGATTTGTGTATGTAACAAATCTGTACGTGTGGAACTCATTATAGGAGTGTGCGCTCTATTGCCTACATACATGCGTTTTGTCAGTATGGTTGGCACCAAAATAGAACTGTAACCGTAATTAGGAATTCGTAACGAGAGTAACGCAAACCTACGGTGTTTCTCAATGTCTGTACTTGTGGACTTGTGACACGTAATATTTAACGACTAAGTTCCAAGTTCTGTTCGGATGCACCCTCGCCCAACACAGAGTTGCCAGACTGGGGGATTTCCCCCTAAATGTAGGGGATTTAAAAAAAAAATATATAGGCTAGTATTAGAGTAAACATGTATAAGAGTGTAGTGAGGTTTGGTCACTTTTATTCAGAATTAAGTAAGTTCAAAACTCAATTTGAATTCTATACGTCAGTAGAGCCCAACTTAGTGAAATAACGTAGACACGACAATGGGTTGGAAAAATGACATGTTTTATTGGCTACAACTATGAATATATGAATAATAGAAACAATAATTGATATAACATTCTATGACTTAATCTTAATCAGAGGAAATTATAATTATGTGATGGCTAAATATAGAAGCTACCATTAACAAAGGTTAGTTTGTGTTATGGGTTAATGACACGCTAAACTTCTCAAGAACGGCGTCCCCCAGGGATCTGTCCTGGCCCCCCTCCTCTATAATATCTACACTTATGACTTGCCTGATACAGTCTCGCGGAAGTATGCCTACGCGGATGACCTCGCGTTGGTGTACTCCGCTGGAGACTGGCAGTCATTGGAGGGGACTTTGAGCCAGGACATGCAGACACTAGTGGCATACCTCTGGAAATGGAGGTTGAAGCTCAGCGAGGCAAAGACGGTGTCGGCGGCCTTCCATCTTAACAACAGGGAGGCTAAACGTGAGCTCCGAATATATATTGGCGGAACACCCCTGCCATGCTGCGCTGAGCCAATCTACCTCGGCGTGACATTGGACAGGTCGCTCACGTTTCGCCGACACCTTGAGTCACTGCGCAAGAAGTTAACATCTCGTGTGGCATTGATGAGGCGACTAGTCGGGTCAGGCTGGGGCGCCGACGCAAGAACATTGCGTACGGCAGCCCTGGCCCTTGTTTACTCGACTAGTGAGTACTGCGCACCGGTATGGTGTCGCAGTGCCCACACCCGCCTCATCGATACGCCCATCAACGAAGCCTTGCGCATCGTGACAGGATGCCTGCGTCCCACTCCCGTGGACAATCTTCCCATTCTTGCAGGCATCCAGCCCGCTGGGCTTCGCCGCGCGGGAGCCACAGCACGTCTCGCGTGCCGGGCCATGGAGCCAAACCATCTGCTCCACGAAAGGCTCGCTGTAATTGCTGAGCCTCCCCGGCGCCTTAAGTCGAGACACCCATTTGTGCCTGCCGCACAGGAATTCCTGCAGCAATGCAGTGATCTTAACATCAGTGCGGCACGGTGGGCGGATTACATCTGGAGCACGGAGTGGGAGGAGAACACCTCTAGACTCCGTGACTTCATCCCAGACGTCGGTTTTCCCCCTATTGGGGTGGACCTGCCTAGACTGGCATGGGTGAGGCTTAACCGCCTCCAGACCGGCGTTGGGCGCTTCCGCTCATCGATGCACAGATGGGGCTTGGCTTCTTGCGCAGCCTGCGAGTGTGGCGCGGAGGAACAAACCGCAGACCATGTCATCCTGGACTGCCCGATTTATCGGGCACCCAATGGGATGCATGGTCTGTCGGTTCTGGATGATGACACGGTGACGTGGCTACTGGAGGTGTGCCCTGAAATATAGTCCGGGTGAACCCCCCCCTAGGCTCGGGGTGGTAAAAGGATAGCCCCTCGGCCCCGAGCCTGGGGATGTGGGACAAAAGATCCCACCCAAACGAAGAAGAAGAAGACACGCTAAACTATATTTTGTGGTTAGCTCATTTTATCAGTCTCATACATATACAGTTTTAACAGTGTAAAACTATAAGGTCAGGGAAATAGGCTATTCCCAAAAACAAAAAACAAAAGTAGGAACCAGCAGTAAAATGACCTCAACTGGGTATTACAGGTTTTATGCTAGCCTATCAATTGATGTCAGTGCTAAATAAAATGCGTTTCAATACTTAACGGTAACCAAGTGAGGCCAGTCCTGATTCCGTAAGTGATGTCAGCTCGTCAGCTGGTCCAAGGTCCTGGCAGGTGCGTGGACTCCTGGAGACTTCTTCTCCGAAGTCGGGGTCGCAACAGGTTTCCAGTCAGGTCGACGTGGACGTGCACAGATCTCCACTTGGGTCCGGCCGCAAGGGAGACAGTAGAGGAACAGTTTGAAGAAACGTGTCCTCAAAACAGCTGTTGAGAATAAACCAGCTTGGGAGTCTCCAGCTTGGTTTATTCTGTGGACGATGGCAGGCCAACTCTGTCTCGGTGATCAGGCGAGATGCGGGTTGGGAAACGCAGAAGTCCATCAGGGTTTCAGTGGTACGTCTGGTAGGCGTAAGACAGCGTCTTTACCATCAGAGCTGTCCGGGTTCAGTGGTGCGTCTGGTAAGGGTAAGGCTGTGCCTTTCCCATCAGAGCCGTCCAGGTGCAGTGGTGCGTCTGGTACGGGTAAGACTGCATCTTTCCAATCAGAGCAAAGTTGGTAAAGTTACATGGGTTTTTATGGTCAAAATCCCTTTGATCCCAATTGGTAGATGGCTTTAGGGCACCTATACAATAGATTAGCTCATTCCCTTGGAACCAACAAAGAAACATAGATGGACCAGCTATTTGCAATCACCTCAGTCTATGTTCATCTCAGAGCCACATGAAGAATTTGGACAGACACTCCATTGTGCCTCAGTTGATCAGGAGTGTTAATTGTGAATGACTCCGCAGGAGGCCCAGTCTCATGATCAGAAAGCCAGGGTCCCAAAATGTCTGTGTGTAACCATTATAAGAGTCAATGACATATGGGGGATTTTAAAAGGAGGAATGGGTGACAAATTGTATGCATGTCAATTGAAGATGGAGGTTTTCAGAATTTTTTTGGGAGGGGAATTAATTCAGGCATCTGGCAACATTGACGAGAACGGACTTGGATATCCCTTCATTCATTGCCTGATGGCAGACGAGACGGCACCATATGGACAAGCTTAGAACTAGGCAACATTAACATTAGTTATCTAATTTCATCAATAAATGTGACAATATTTCTAACAATGAAAATCAGGCGAGAAACATGTCTTACAATAGCTGGATTTTTTTTCTCATTTTATACATATTTGTATAAATAATAATTAATAGTTTTATGTCAAAAGCAAAAGAAGACTATCGCGATGAATAGCTAAAGCTGTTAACGGTCTTATGTTGTAAAAGCAATAAACAAGTAATATACCTAGCTAGCTTTGTAACAAAGAAGCCGTAAATTCTGCAACTGTTATCGGCTTTTTGGTGAATCAGTGCCATATCCTTATTTATTTTTACAAATACTGTATAACATTAACATTGGCTACTAGCAGTTTGTATAGATTGCATTGGAATGCTGCTGTAGCTAGAGAGTGAAGTTTGGGTCGCAAACCAATTTGTGCACCGCTGCTTCAGAGAACGCTGTTTGTAGCCTGTTTGAGATGTAATGCGTGCTTGTGACGTTTGGGCTGTGGTTTCGCTAGCACTACAAACTAGACTGTAGAAATAGCTAAAAACCAGGCAGCAACTTTTCCTGACAGTCTCCGCTTGCCTGGTGTATAAGCTTTTCCCGTGTCGTCAGCCACCGCTTTGCGATTTCCGGGGTCTTTGAGCATCCTCGCTTCTTTGCATTCTTGGCTTTGGAACAGAACATGCCAGTTAAATATTACGTCACTCTATTCACAAGAACGTGCTTTTGCAAGTGCCCTTTACCTGGGACACTTGATGACTACTTGCGTCACAAGAATGCAAGTCTGTACTTGTGCTAACTTGGTATTGAGAAACATCCCTCATTAAATAATTTTTATTCAATCAAGCATACATCTGTCTATCAGTTGGGGACATTTTCATCAGAAGTAACAGGTTCTTTTTGGTGCTGAAGCAGAGGCAGAAGTCTGGGGATCTACTGTATTACTAGGCTATACTAAAGATCAGAAAAACTAAAATTTCTGAAATGTTACCTCATGAAATGCATTTTTATCCAACTAAGCACATGTCTATCTATCCGCCATACCAGTTTGGAACACTTTCACTGTGGAAATTAGGAGCAACAGCTGCATTTTGGTGTTGACGCATAGACAGCAGTCTGTACATCTACTGTACTAGGCCATACGAAAAATCATAAAAAATAAAAACTGATATGTTCCCTCATGAAATAACTTTTATACAATCAATCACACTGCTGTCTATCACCCAATATGGAACATTTTCACTGTAGAAATCATAGGCAATAGGCTGTTTTTGGTGCTGACGCATAGACAGCAGTCTACACATCTACTGTACTACTAGGCCATACTAAAAATCTGAAAAAAAGATAATTGTGAGATGTTCCCTCATGAAATAAATTTTATTCAATCAATCACACATCTGACTATCACATATAGCAATATGAAACATTTCCACTGTGGAAATCAGAAGCAACAGGTTCTGTTTGGTGCTGATGCGCAGACAGCAATCTGGACATCTACTGTACTAGCCGATACTAAACGTCAGAAAAAAATTTATCGTGAGATGTTCCCTCATGAAATAATTTTTATTGAAGCAATCACACATGTAACTATCACCCATACCATATGGAACATTTTCACTGTGGAAATCAGAAACAACAGGCTGTTTTTGGTGCTGATGCATATACAGCAATCTGCACATCTCCTGTACTACTAGGCCATACTAAAAATCATAAAAAAAGAAAATTGTGAGATGTTCCCACATGAAATCTATTTTATTCAATCAATCACACGTCTATTACTCATTCCAATATTGAACTTTTTAACCGTGGAAATCAGAGGCAACAAGCTGTAATTTATCTTAATTTGGTCCTTTTTCTGGTTTAGAGGGATTATTTACCCTCTTAACCCACATTGTCAGAAATAGCTTGGCATGCCATGAAGAATAAATGTCCCATGTTCACTTTGTGCTTATTGTGCTATATTGCAAACAATTACAAAAGAACAGTTAACAATTTTTTTTAACTGATCAAATTAAAGACTGAGGTGAATCAATTGGCTCATAATTAGGTTGTTGAACACGTGGTTTAGGTTCCTTCATAATTGTTTCCTTAAAGGAGCTATATGTAACAAATTTACTGTACTAAATCATAAAATGACCATATGTCATCAGAGATTAAGGAAACATGCTAAGTCGAAATACTGGCTTCTCCGACAACAATGCTACAGCCAGTATGTTCTCCTTTGAAATTTCAATTCCTGGTCGGAACGTCTGTATTTGTTTTGGCCTGTGTGATTCACTATTCTCCGAGTTGACTCCAAGTCCACTGCTCATTACGAACAACCAGATGTACTCCGGCACTCCAACAGCCGATTTACGAATGCCTAAGCTAAGTTCAACATTGTTTCCATTTAGCTAGCTAGCTAAAGACTTAAATATATATAGTTACTCGCTAAACATACCACTAACGTTAGCTTATATCTGTGTGACCGTAAACATAGCCAACCATACATCTAGCTAACATTGACAGTTATAAAAAATCCACATGAACTGGTTCATAATTTGTAAACAATAAATAATAAACAAATTGCAAACGTATTACATTAGCTGATTAACTTACAGTGTAGGACTCGTCGTCGCTTGTCATTGTCAAAATAGAATAAGCTCGTCTCAAAATATAATGTTGCGCTCGGCTCGTCTTGCGCTCGTGTTCGTTCAGTGCCTCGACTCTCTCCAATATTGTGAATTTGGATTGGAGTACCCATTTTAAACGCTCGGTGTCAATGTTACATATAGCTCCTTTAAACTTATTAACACAATGCAGGTTTGGCTCATTATCATTTGCTTTGTCTTTGAATTATTCATTATTTAACAAATGGTTCACACAATTTCACCAATGAGGATCCTATTGATTCTATTGATTATTATTTTTTCTAATTGTTTGGAATATAGCATATGTCAATATTGGACATTTATTATTCATGGTATGCAAAGCTATTGCTAACAATGTGGGTTAAGGTGGTAAATAATCCCTCTAAACACAAAAAAGACCCAACGAAGAAAGATTCTGGGATTGCAACAGTGGTTGGAATGATAATCAGTATTCACGAGGGCTCCCCAAGAGTTTGAGAAACACTGCATTAGGTGAGCAAAAGCTAAGGTACAGTACGTGCTATTAGTAGAGGCCTAGTGTGGCACTTATGCAGCCACTGGCTATTTCTTTTTCCAGGTCTTTAGTGTAGACAATAAGTACAGTAGATGTCTATGTGTCTATGATGTCTATAAGTACTGCTGTCTATGCGTCAGCACCAAAAACAGCCTGTTGCCTCTGATTTCCACAGTGAAAATGTTCATATTGGTATGGGTGATAGACAGATGTGTGATTGATTGAAAAAAATTTAATTCATCAGGGAACATCTCACAATTTTCTTTTTCTATGATTTTTAGTATGGCCTAGTAGTACAGTAGATGTGCAGACTGCTTACTATGCGTCAGCACCAAAAACAGCCTGTTGCCTCTGATTTCCACAGTGAAAATGTTCCATATTGGTATGGGTCATAGATAGACGTGTGATTCATTGAATAAAATTTATTTCATGAGGGAACATCTCACAATTATTATTTTTTCTGAGGTTTAGTATCGGCTAGTACAGTAGATATGCAGACTGCTATCTACGCGCCAGTACCAAAAACAGCCTATTGCCTATGATTTCCACAGTGAAAATGTTCTATATTGGTATGGGTGATAGATAGATGCGATTGATTGAATAAAATTTATTTCATGAGGGAACATCTCACAATTTTCTTTTTTAAAAATCTTTAGTATGGCCTAGTATTACAGTAGATGTGCAAACTGCTGTCAGCACCAAAAACAGCCTGTTGCCTCCGATTTCCACAGTGAAAATGTTCCATATTGGTAGGGGTGATAGATGTGTGATTGATTGAATAAAATAGATTTCATGAGGGATCATCTCACAATTTTATTTTTTTAGTATGGCCTAGTAGTACAGTAGATGTTGAGACTGCTGTCTATGTGTCAGCACCAAAAACAGCCTATTGCTTATGATTTCCACAATGAAAATGTTCCATATTGGTAGGGATGATTGACAGATGTGTGATTAGTTGAATTAAATCGATTTCATGAGGGAACATCTCACACTTTTCTTTTTTTCTGATGTTTAGTATCGGCTAGTACAGTAGATATCCAGAGTGCTGTCTGTGCATCAGCACCAATCAGAACCTGTTGCTTCTGATTTCCACAGTGGAAATGTTCCATATTGCTATAGGTGATAGTTATAAGTGGGATTAGTTGAATAAAATTAATTTCATGAGGGAACATTTCATATTTTTAACTTCTTGTGATGTTCAAAATAGGCTACTACTGTCTGTGCATACAATATTATTGTTATTAGGGGACCGAGCAGCGTAGCTCAAAGAAAAAAACTTGGGACGTGGCAAGCTTGTTGGGATTGCCAAACTCTTTGATCCTCTATATTATGACGCAGATTGAACACCTGGTGGCGCTGTAGTGCACGTGACAACATTTTGACATTGACACGCCCACTGCTGATGCCCCATTCCTCAAGAAACCATGAAGTCTGCCATCTTCGATTTTTCGCTAATTAGCATTATTTGTAAAACACTTAAAATGCTCCTCCTCCTACAGAATTAGACCAATTTGCACCAAACCTGTTCAAGCCAATGAATTTCGCATTGGGCGTGGCTTATCGCACAAAGGCTAGTACTTCTAAAACCGTTTGATATAAAGTTCTGAAACTTGGTGGGTTGATCGAGAGTTAGATCAAGACTTGAGCCCTGCAGTTTTAACCCAATCAATCTGCGTGGTGGCACTAAAGAAATACAAATGTTGGGATGGCAGGTATTCCATCCGCCAAGTACACTATCTCTGCTTAACAGGCCGTCTACCTAATATACCAACTGTGAAAATTCCTGTATCTTAGAGGTTAAGGCGTTTGACTGCCGTGTAGTAGGTTGGTGGTTTGATCCCCACCTGTTCCCGTCTTTTTTGAGGCACACAATGTGCACATCATTGTAAGAATGTTCTTTTTATTGCAAAGGCTAGGAAATTTCACAATATTACCTGTTATCTGTTTGAATTATGAAGTCAGTCAGCCAAAACAATCTGATACCGCAACACACAAGTCTTATTTGGCCTCCTCATTTCTGTTAACCTGCTTTGACCTAGTGGATACAATCTTGGCTATGTATGTGGTCAGCGTTTCAATTCCAGCTTGGTACCAATGGCTAAGTTAATGTTTGGCAAGAGAGAGAGTGAACTTGTGTGGTTTGTGGAGCCGACACAGCTGTCGGGAATCACGCAATTGGTAACGATTGACTGTGTTATTGATTGTATCGATTAATCAATTGCCTTGATTGTTTGACAGTGAGCCTGAGTGCATAACAGCCTGCCAGAAGATCTGCCGGGAGAAGGACGGAAGACCACTTGTCTGTGTTTAAATGTGTGTAGCGATTACGGAGAGAACAAAAAATAAAAACCTTGTTCTCTCATTCTAACGACTGGTTTCTGTCTCTGCACAAGAGCGGTGGTGCTCACTTTGCCACAGATACCATCAACAATGGCTAAAGCCCTGATTGGAAACAAATATTTGTATTTTGGGTCAACCCTGTCTCGAGTTGTCGACCATTTTGCAGTTTCTGCGTTTGACAAATGCTGCTAATGCCGCTCGGTCCCCGGGAATCGCTGCTTGCAGCTATATTTTGGGGACCGTGCAGCGTAGAAATATTGTGAAATTTCTTAGCCTTTGCAATAAAAAGAACATTCTTACAATGACGTGCACATTGTGTGTCTCAAAAAAAACTTGGGAACAAGTGGGTATCGAACCACTAACCTACTACACGGAAGTCAAATGCCTTAACCACTAAGCTACAGGATCTTTCACAGTTGGTACAGTTGGTAGACGGCCTGTTGAGCAGAGATAGTGTACTTGGCAGATGGCATACCTGCCATCCCAACATTTGTATTTCTTTAGTGCCACCACGCAGATTGATTGGGTTAAAACTGCAGGGCTCAAGTCTTGATCTAACTCTCGATCAACCCATCAAGTTTCAGAACTTTATATCAAACGGTTTTAGAAGTACTAGCATTTGTGCGATAAGCCACGCCCAATGCAAAATGCATTGGCTTCTCATTGTGATCTGGTTGACATGGGGCAGGAAGGAGAGGGTGGGGTCAAGGATGACTCCGAGGTTACGGACTTGGGTGGAGGGGGTGACTATGAAGCCATCTATACTGAGCGAAAAGTTTTGTGCGGAGTGGATAAGGGAGTCTGGACCTATGATTAGGACTTCAACTTATTGCAGTTAAGTTTCAGAAAGTTTGTTTGCATCCATTTATTAATATTAGTCAGGCAGGTAGTGAGGGTGGAGTGGGTGGTAGCGGTGATGGTTTTGGAGGGGAGATAAAGCTGCGTGTCATCAGCATAGCAGTGGAACTGAAGGCCATGGCGGCGAAGGATCTGTCCAAGTGGGAGCATGTAGAGGATGAAGAGGAGGGGACCAAGCACCGAGCCCTGGGGGACACCATGGGTAACAGGAGCTGAGGTTGATTGACAGTTATTTATAGAAATTAATTGATGTCTGTCAGAGAGGTAGGATCTGAACCAGGAGAGGGCAGTGCCAGTGATGCCAAGGGTGGATTTGAGACGTGTGATGAGTGTGGAATGGTTGATGGTGTCAAAAGCAGCACTGAGGTCGAGGAGGATGAGGTGTCAGAGGATAGCAGAAGGTCATTAGTCACTTTGATGAGGGCAGTCTCTGTGCTGTGTTTGGAGCGGAAACAAGATTGGACATGTTCATAGAGGTCATTTGAGTCCAGATAGGAAGTGAGTTGCTTGGCGACGACTCGTTCCAGAACTTTAGACAGGAAAGGCAGGTTGGAGATGGGCCGGTAGTTGTTAGGGGAGACAGGGTCAAGACCAGGTTTTTTGAGTATGGGGGTGACTGCGGCAAGCTTTAGGGTAGAGGGGACGTGGCCAGAGGAGAGGGAGGAGTTTGAGGAGGGTGGCCTTGAGGAGGGTGGTTGGGAGCGGGTCCAGGGGGCAGGTTGAGGACTTCATGCCTGCAACCACAGAGGATAGGTCAGATGGGGTGATGTTGATGAATGAGGAGAAGGAGTGTCCAGTCAGTAGCGGGGGGTCGGGTTCGGGTCCAGGGGGGGAGGGGGTGGCCAACTGGTTGTGGATTGTGTCGACTTTGTTTTAGAAAAAGGATAGGAAATTATTACATTTATCGACAGTGAGATAGTGTCCATGGGTTTGAGGAGTTTGCTGATGGTGGAGAAAAGCACTCTTGGGTTGCCACTGCCAGACTGGATAATTCCAGAGTAGTAGGAGGAGCGGGTGGTGTTTAGAGTGTCTTTGTATAGATGTAGATGTTGTTTGTATGCCTCTGCATGGACGGTGAGACCGGTTTTCTTGGCGAGCCGTTCCAGTTGACGTCCCTTGGACTTTAGGTGGTGTAGCTCATCAGTGTACCAGGGGGCGGAGTGTGTGAAGGAGACAGATCTGGATCGGATGGGTGCAAGCTGGTCCAGGCAGGAGGAGAGTGAAGTGTTGTAGATATTAACCAGTTTAGTGGGAGAGACATTCTGAGTGAAGGAGGAGTCAGAGATGACCTCAGAAAGGCATATGGAGAAAGAACAGGGGTTGATGGACTTGAGGTTCCGAAAAGTTATGTTGCGTTTCTGCTTCTCATGAGAGGTGGGAGTGTCGATTTGGAAGGTGATGGCCAGATGGTCAGAGATAGTGAGGTCGGTGCTGGACAGGTGGCTGATGGTGGTGCCGGTGGAACAGACCAGGTCTAGGGTGTGGCCTTTACTATGGGTGGGGAAATCTACGTGTTGGGTGATGTTGAAAAATGCCAAGATTTCCAGGAGTTCTATTGCTGTTTTGCAGTCCGTGGAGTCGACGTGGATGTTAGTCGCCCAGGAGTAGAACGGATGCTGTCCTTAACCAACTGTCTGTTTTTCTCCACCAGAACAACCTGCTTGACCCGCATCAGTCTGGCTTCAGAACCGGCCATTCCACCGAAACTGCTCTCCTGGCTGTGACTGAGGCACTCGCCACTGCTAGAGCCTCCTCCCTCTCCTCTGTTCTGATTCTCCTTGACCTGTCTGCGGCATTCGACACGGTCAACCACAAACTCCTGATCTCCACACTCGCTGAGATGGGCATTTCTGGAACTGCCCTCTCTTGGTTTGTATCGTATCTCACTGATAGATCCTACCAAGTCTCCTGGAAGGGTTCCGTCTCTGCTCCCCGTCCCCTGTCTACAGGAGTCCCGCAGGGATCTGTACTGGGTCCTCTGCTGTTCTCTATGTATACTAAGTCTCTTGGCTCAGTAATCCATTCACATGGCTTCTCATACCATAGCTATGCTGACGATACTCAACTCTTCCTCTCTTTCCCTCCCTCTACCCCACAGGTTAAGGAGAGGATATCTGCTTGTCTGACTGACATCTCTGAGTGGATGGCTACCCATCACCTGAAGCTCAACCTTGACAAGACAGAGCTCTTCTTCATGCCGTACAAGACCTCCCCACTACATGACCTCTCCATCACCGTTGATGGGACCGTGGTGGCAGCCTCCCGCTCTGCAAGGAACCTGGGGGTGGTCCTGGACGACCGGCTGGACTTCAAAGAGCACATCAGGGCGACGGCACGGTCCTGCAGGTTCCTCCTGTACAACATCAGGAGGATTCGACCGTACCTGACCACCTACTCCACCCAGCTTCTTGTCCAGACCATGGTCACCTCACGCCTGGACTACTGCAACTCCCTGCTCGCAAGCCTACCGGCCTGCGCCATTCTGCCTCTTCAACTCATCCAGAATGCAGCTGCCCGGCTTGTGTTCAACCTCCCGAAATTTTCCCACGTAACCCCCCTGCTGAGGTCTCTCCACTGGCTGGCAGTTGCAGCCAGGATCAGGTTCAAAGTTCTGACCCTGGCCTACACCGCAGCCAATAGGACAGGCCCCGCCTACCTGCAGGACTTAATCCAGAACTATGTTCCTGCTCGACCACTTCGCTCTTCTACAACAGGGCGACTGGCACTTCCCCCCCTCCGTGTCAAAGGCTCTCGCTTGTCCCGACTGCGGAGTTTTTCCACATTAGCACCTCAGTGGTGGAATGAACTTCCCATTCCCCTACGTTCTACTCCAACCCTGCCTGCATTCCGTCGAGGCCTGAAGACACACCTCTTCAGACTCCACCTTGACTGATATCCTCACCTAGGAATATCAGTTCCCTGTTCCCTGTGTTTTCCTGTCTGTTTATTATAGTTTATAATAGTATTTGGAATGTTTTATCATAGTATAGTTTATAATAGTATTTGGAATGGTTTATAATAGCATAGTTTATAATAGTATTTGGAATGGTTTATAATAGTATAGTTTATAATAGTATTTGGAATGGAAGTGTGGTGTTGCTGATTTGCCCACAGCTTACTGTGAACTACAGTCAACGGGATAGCTGGGGATAGCTGCTACATTATGCAAAGGATGTGCTTTGCCTCGTCTGTTCTGTAATGATGATGATGTCTCTGTACGCACTTACTGTACGTCGCTTTGGATAAAAGCGTCTGCTAAATAAATGTAATGTAATGTAATGGATGGAGATATGGCACAGAGCTGCGTAAGAAATTCAGACAGGTCGGAAAGAAAGGCAGGGTTAGGCTTGGGGGGACGGTAAATGACTGCAATGACAAGGGGTTTGGGGCCAGACAGTTTAAAGGAAAGGGATTCAAATGAGGGGGGGGCCTGGATGGAAATTGCGCTAATTTTGATGTTAAGTCGGTGGATGATGGCAATTCCACCACCGCGACCATCCAGGCGAGGTTTGTCCATGTATGAGTATCCAGCGGGTGTTGTTTGATTTAGTGTGAAATAATCAGGCGGTTTTTGCCAGGTTGAAGTGAGGCATAGGAAATCCAGTTTGAGGTCTGTTATAAATTCACTGAGAATGAGTCCTTTGTTATTGAGTGAGCGGGTGTTGAAAAGAGCAAGTTTGAGATGGGATAGGTTTTTGATGGGTTGAGAAGCCTTAGCTAAGGCTCTCAGACAGACAGTGCGCACGTGCTGCTTGTGATGACGTTGTGCCGTTGAAACAGGACACCGACTGAACCACAGAGAGGGGATGGAATTTTCAGAGTAAATAAACCTGCGTCGGGTGCCTCTGTGGACATATCGGGGCCGACGCAGAAGTCCATGTTCCCTGATGGTGGAATTGTATCCTGGAGTGCTTGGCAGATATAGACGGAGGAGTTCGTTTGTGGAATAGCTGTTCATCATATTATCCAGAGGGGGAAATTAGCCTAGCCCCGCTAGCCACTAGCCAAGCGACGCTAGCCAGTAGCCCAGCCCCGCAAGCAGATAGCAGAGCGTTGCTAACCGGTAGGCTAGCGTCGCTAGTGGGTGGGCGCGAGCAAGGCTCCCAGAGACAGAGAGCTGACAGGCAGAGAAGGACAGTCCAGAGCATGTCAGGACACCAGGAAGTCTTGGGTCTTGCCTGGGCTAGCAGTCTGCTACCCAGGCTAACAGCGAGTGAAGGTGCGCTGGCCAACTACGCTAACAAGCTCTGGTAGCAAAGAACATTAGCTCACTGTGCAGGCAGCGGTCCTAGCAACAAAGGCTAACCGCACCGAGAACAGCAGGGAGGCTGTCTCGGGAAATACCTCACAGCGGTAGTGAAGGGCAATTTTAAGTCCAACTGTGATGGATCGATGGACGGATAATCTCTCAGCGGCAGTGGAGGAATATGATCCGACTGTGGTGGATCGATGGACGGATCCAAACAGCAGCACGGTCCCCGCTTTTGCCGGAGGCGTTGATAACAGCTGGTGGTAGCCGGTAGCAGGTAGCAGGTAGGTGCAGCAACAGGTAGACAGTCAATGTGGTCATAGGATTAGGACTCAGAAATTCAAATAAATAAGTTAAAAGTTTAAAAGTTAAAAAGTCGAGACGGAAAGGACAGCAATGTTTATAGTTAAAACAATTTAAAAACTGGCAGCTAAACTAGCAACGATAAACTCGATAAACTCAGATTAAGACGGAGAAGCGGCGAACAAACGACGCCAGCGTCCTCTCCCGACAAAATCCAAAAAGATGATGAACGTTACTGTTGCCAGAGAAACGTCAGTCTGCTTCTAGTCAGGAAGCAGATACAAGCAAGGCGAATTCAAGCAAGGCGAATACAAGCAAGGCGAAGCAAGGTTTGTTTCCAAGGTTTGTTTCCACAATAACAAACCTTTCTGCCTGTTGTGATTTCATATTGTACTTTTTTTTTGTTAGTTTATTTTTTTAACTATATGAACTTTGAATGGTTTCAAATGGTTTCAGCCCCTGTATTGCTCTCGTTTTGTTTTTGTGAAATTAAAGGTGAAATGGTTATTATGTGAAATGCGATGCCAAATTCACGATGGTTAAACATATTACAGATTGTAAGTTTCACAAAGCGACAATCGCACTGTGGTAACTTAATTAAAATTCATATTTAGCCTATATCACAGATTCTGTGAATGCTTGTTTCTACCCAAATTGTTTAAAATTCAACTCGCAATGAATCCACACTCGTTCACGTAACATACGCTAGTCTATTAATAGCATACAGGAGACCTTCCTGATCTACAGAAATACGTTAGCAAAATATCTTAATAACATTAAGTCACCGTTTGGTTTTATAACGCTGATTTTGATAGGGCATTTGTGTTAATCACTCCTGTTAGTGGCTATCTCAATGAATTAAATCTCTGGCAGATAGCTAGCTGTGCCAAATTAGTGCCTCGCTCTCGTTTTTTTTTCTTTTTTTATGCCGAATCCGATTATTAACGAGCATCTTCGGGTAGAAAAAAATATCTGTTCCAACGTATTATTTGTGCTTTCCCGAATAGGGTATTCGGCTCCGGATACACCCCTACCATTGTTTTTTTTTTTTCTGTTATCCAGTGAACATTCTCATGTTGAAAAGTCAGTGAAACGCCGTGTTGCATTCAGGTGAATGCTAATAATGGTTAGCGTCCGTTTATGTCAAACGTCTCTCAACCTAGATTTCCCCACCCCGACGTCTAGATTCCAGCTAATTTAGGTTGGTTTCATGGGTTTGTTTTAGACTAAGGAAATCCTGCTCCAATTGCGTACGACCTAACAGCAGAGGCCCTGAAAGGCCAGGTAAAAAATTTTTTTTAATTGTGCCCAGTTTGTCGTACGTACGAGATATACGTAAGTCGTACGTAGGAGATCATATCTCCTACATACGAGATCATGTTTTGGCCGCAAAAAAAAATATTTTCACCTTGCCTTTCAGGGCTTCCGTACCTTTTTGTATTAATGATGAAATAAAAAGCCAACTCAGCCTAAGAATTTGTTCTTGGAGTAGGTACCCCATATTTTAAATAGTGTGTGAGTTCTACCCTTTTCAGCCAGCTCGATGAGTGTACAACAATGGTAAGTATTGGTGGACAAAGAATTTGGAAATGATTAAAAAGGATGTTTTTACATGTCATTGCTTTGCATATAAAACTTGGCAGAACAGGTGACTTTCAAATATTTTTTCAAACAAAATGCATCAACACAACATCAATCAAGTTTCAATAAGATATATTGCCATATATTTTAAAGAATATTGAGAAAATAATCTACGTACCTTTTCAATTTTCAAAGAAATCCAAAACCTTAAAATTACTTATAATTATGCAAGGCTCTTGCTTAGGGGTGTCCAACCTTATCCGAAAAGGGCTAATGTGAGTGCAAGGTTTTTGTTTTAGCCCAGCACTACGACACTTGATTCTATTTATCAAGGGCTTGATTTGACACCTCTGCTCTAGCTTAAATGCCAGTAACAATTGAACAGAAACACAGTTACATAGTTTTGAACAGATGCAACAAAAGTACTTTCTGTAACTTCTAGGGTTAGCATTCTAAAATGTTCAGCTCATTTACATGACCAATATTAGAGGCCACTCATTATCCGAAAAAGCACATAGAAATGAACGCCTTACTGTCCAGAGGCTCATCTTCCTCTTCTTCGTGGGGTTCTTCCTGCTCCAGGTCAGAGTCCTCATCCTGTGGGCATGACTCATACTCTCCATAGGCACTTTTATCAAAGATCTCAGCCAGGCTGTCATTGGCTTTCAGACCAACCCCTGGGAAGAGAAAACCTTCAATAATGATCAACAACAATAACATTCCATCCATTTTTGATTGATTGCAATTTAATACTGTAGCACTGTCTTTCACTTTTCCTGGTCAGCAGCCATGATGTTGCTCTCCCACAGAAGCTTTATTAATGCATATGATATCCACATGTCTAAGCAGTTTCACAAATCTTGGCTTACGAGAAGGTACCTTAACCCCTTTGTGCAGACCCCCATGGCGCCGGCACCAAAATTTTGCTCAACATCGGCTGCATTTGGATCCAATTTTACACATTCCCTTCCCTTGCTCACTTCTCTCGAGTGAGCTATCTTGTGACATAATTTGCTACATGCAGAAATAAAACTTAAAAGGTGCTCTGCAAGGGAGGATTGACAAGAAACAAACAAAAATGGAACTGAACCGCCCTCGCAACATATAGGAAGTGCAACACCATAGAGTTGAAATGTGACCGCCCACTTTTTCTGTGCGGAGCATTGCATTGTGGGATTCCCTTCATGCTGGAAGCTTGCATTTTATACCTTGGTGGGAAGGAGAATAAATGAAGGAGCGAGGGCATGTAATTACTCCCTCCCCTTTCATACATTGGAACCGAATCACACTCGGTGTGGCTGCCAAATTTCATCCTGGCATTTTGGGGATTCCCCCCTTGAAGGAAGGGAACGACATGAAGAAAGCATAAAATTCGGATCTGAATACAGCCTCAGACATTCATTGCTCCTGCAACCAAACGATGAGTGGAAACGATAAACCCCCTATTTTGTCTTTATTAGTACACAATGTCATGTGCACAACATAAAGAGTAGATAAACGGCAAAAGCATTGTTAAATTACGAATGTTTAACAAGCATAATCATATCATTTCTTTAAATTATTGAACATTAACTTAACGTTGTGAAACGCGATCCCTGCCTGTTGTTCAGGCGGCAGTTAGTTGATTTCACATTCATTAAAGAAATGCTGGTTAATGCTTTACTGCAGTGTACCCGAAAAAAAATGAACTAGCCTGTAGTAAAATAGTATGACTACAGTATATACTGTTTTTTTTGTACTATAGTGATACTGTCCCACATGAAGATGACAATGACAATGATTAAGTAGTTTGTTTGTTTTATTTTTTTAATAGGATAGATTCATTCATATGATTATGCTTGATAGACAGTCGTAATGAAAGAATGCGGCAGTGTACTGCAAGGGTTATTTCTCCGGACTCATTTTCCTATAGAACTCTATGGGGAAAAAAGTCAGGAGAAACAACCCTTAAAGTGATCCATCCACATCTACTCCATATCTGGCAACAGAGTGATGGTTTGGGGCTCGTTTGATAGCTCAGACCCTTGATAACTTACAGCCATTTAGCCAGCCATGTGTTCCATACTGTACCAGTGTAATTTACAGCTGAATCTAGTCTCACCCCCCAATTTCCATAGAGATCCATTCAAATGCAGAGAGGTTATAGTATCGCTTGTAACAGTACCTGAAAATAAGATATCGACAGTTTTTTGATGTTGATGGTCACAGACTTCAGGAAGTAACAGCATGTAAAGGATATGCGACCAAATATGAAATATGATACTTTAAAAATATGTTAAAGCAAAGGGTATGAATACTTATGTAAATGAGAAATTTTATTTTTTTATTTTTAATAAATTAGCAAAAATCTCAAAAAAAACTTTTTTCACATTGTCATTATGGGGTGTTGTGTGTAGAATTTTGAGGGAAAAAATGAATTTAATCAATTTTGGAATAAGGCTGTAACAGAACAAAATGTGGAAAAAGTGAAGCGCTGTGAATACTTTCTGGATGTACTGTATATGTATGACTTCTCGCTCTTGAGCCTCCACCTCAGCACGGGTTGGATGACACACTTTCATATCACACACATTAACTACGCGCAGATTCTGTCCTGTTTCTTCATGTACAATGCGATAATTTACAGGACCTACCTGCTCAACAATGCGATAGGGACCCATCCATCATGGGGGAAGCTTGGCTGTATAGCTTTCTGAGGCCTAGGCTTTCATCCAGACCTTGTCCTTCTCCTCATAGGTGACATGTCTGTTTTTGTATAGTGTTTTGCCTGTTTTTTTCCGTGCTTTTTCCAGATTTGACTCCACTATTGCTTGGACATTTTTCAGGGCCTGTGGGACCTGACGAGAGGGTTCAAGGGCTCTCGCAAAAGGTCCTTTCAACGATCCTCCAAGAAGCAATTCAGCTAGAGTAAAGCCAGTGGTCTCACTGACTGCAGAATTCAGTGCAAAACAAAAAACGATCCCAGCTCTTATGCTTCTCTCCAACATAAGACGCTATCATGACCTTAAGAGAGTGGTTAACTCTCTCAGACATGTTGGTTTGGGGATGATAAGCTGTGGTGAGCTTATGAACAACCCCCCAGCAATCACACAGATCTTTAAAAACCTCTGACATGAACTGAGGTCCACAGTCATACAAGACATGCTTTGGGACCCCCAGCGAGTAAAGATATCCTTCTGTAAACACTTGCTAATTGTGGAAGCAGTAGCATTACGCAAAGGAAAAAACTCAACGCATCAGCTATAGTGGTCTACAACTAGTAATTGGGTGCTTCCCCAGGAACTGCGTGGTAGGGGACCCATTAGGTCTAAACCTAACATTTCCCATGGTTCAGTTACTTCTGTCTGCTGGAGCAAGCCAGCTGTTTTGCGACTCAGGCTTGTATTTTTGACATGTAGCACAGGATTTTACATACTCTGTTACATCAGTCCATATTCTCGGCCAGTACGCTACTTCACAAATCCTTTGCTGTGTTTTATATTGCCCAAAATGTCCACTCAAAGGTACGCTTGAAGGATAACTGGACGGAGCGACAGGGGAACATACACCTGATATAGGTCACCATGGTCAGGGCGTTTAACCTTTCGATAAACCTTATCTTCTAAAATTACAAAACCAGAGTCTGTTTCTGCAGAAGGATTGTTATTTATCAGCAGTGCCTGATACACTTACTGGATTTCTGGATCACTCAACTGGGCTTTCCAGATGTCTTCATCAGTCAGAGGGAAAGGAATGAATGTATCATTGCATGACTGGGAAGGTGGAGTGGACAATGCCAAAGAGGCCAGAGCAGCTTGAGTGGTCCGTGATAGAGCAGCTTGAGTGGTCCGTGATAGAGCAGCTGGTGCACCGTTTAGTTTTCCTTTTCGATATTCAATCGTGAATGAAAACTCCTGTAGTCATAGAGCCCAGCGTATAAGCCTTGAGCTAGCTTTGGTAGTGTTAAAAACCCACAGCAAGGAAGAGTGGTCGTGACAACAATAAAAGGTTTCCCCTCCAAGTACTGTCTCCATTTCTCAAGACTCCACACCGCAGCCAGACATTCACGCTCCGTGGTGGAATAATTCTGCTCTGCTCTCGTAAGAGAGCGGCTTCCATAGGCAATGACTTCCTTCGAAGTAACATCTGCCCTTTGCGTGAGAATAGCCCCCACGCCAGTAGAACTTGCATCTGTGTAGACCACAAATGTGTTCTGAGGATCAGGGTGACCCAAAATAGGTGGGGAGGTCAGATGATCTTTTAGACATTGAAATGCCTTCTGACCACGGTGGGAAATTAGCACCCGCCACCCGCCAAATGCAGGTAGATTTCAGAATTGTCGGGTTAATGTATCAAACCTTCCCGCCACAGTGGCTACAAGAAAAAAAATTTCTTCGGTAAAAACTTCCGATTTCTTTCTCTGATTGGCTAAATGTGAGACTGAAAAAAAAAAAAGCGCCTGTTAGAATATCCCGAGGCGAGCCCGTCTTACAGTGGAACTGATTTGCGTTCGATTTACCATAAAGCAATTCTAGCAAGATGACCAGCGTCGTACAGTAAAACAAACTGACCAATACGCTCTGAGGTAAAAGTGATATCTCCAGACAGCTCGCTCTAACGTTGCTGGCATTTGTCCGTTCAGAAAAACAGCAAATGTTAGCTATTATTAGTATTAGATAATAGATAATTTAATAACTATTTATCTGACAGGTGGAAACATATAACGGGAGTTAAACGACCCGCACCACTGGCAGCAACAACGCCTAAAGTCAATAATGTGTTTTGTTTATGTTGTCTCAAGCTTTACCTAGCTGTTATCCTTATACTTCTGACTATTAGCTTACTTACAAACCCCAATTCCAAAAAAGTTGGGACAGTATGTAAAATGCACATAAAAGCAGAAAGCAGTGATTTGTAAATTCTCTTTTACATATATTTAATTGAAAACAGTACAAAGAAAAGATATTTAATGTTTACCTTATCAACTTTGAATGATTTTTGTAAATATACGCTAATTCAGAATTTGATGCCTGCAACACGTTCCAAAAAAATGGAAGTAAAAAACACCTGTATGGAACATTCCACAGGTTAACAGGTGATGCTATCATGACTGGGTATAAAAGGAGTCATGATATGCAGTAGATATGGATGGATCACTAAGTGTTTCTCCTGACTTATTTTTCCATAGAGTTCAATAGGAAAATGAAAAATAGATTTTCTTTGTACTGTTTCAATTAAATATATGAAAAAGAGAATTTACAAATCACTGCTTTCTGCTTTTATGTGCAAAACATATTTTTTTAGAAGGTGTCTGGTAAAATTTTGGGGTGGCTGGTAAGATTTAGCATCTACCAGAGTTAATTTCCCACCCTGTTTGTCACAGTACCTGAAAATAAGATAGATTCTTTTGATGTTGATGGGTCACAGACTTCAAGTGCTAGAGTACAGAACCAAAATAACAAAAAATGTGTCACTGTCCAATGAATTATGGTGCTCACTGTGTGTATGTACAGTCAAGCCGGAAAGTCTGAACACTCCTTTCGCCTATCCACGTTTTATTACGTTACAGACATATTCTACAATAGATTGAGTTCATTTTTTGTCTCAAAATTCTACACAAAATAGCCCATAATGACAAAATGAAAACAGGTTTTTAGACATTTGTGCTAATCTATTAAAAATCAAAATAGTAAAATATCATATGTACACAAGTGTGCACACCCTTTGATATGACACCCAAAAGCGAGCTGAGGTGCATTTTGATTCCACTGATACTGCTTGAGATGTTTCTACAACTTAATTGGAGTCCACCTGTGATAAATTCAATTGATTGGACATGATTGGGGATTGCCAACACCTGCCTATATAAGGTCCCACAGTTGACAGTGCATGTCAGAGCAAACTCCAAGCCATGGGGTCAAAGGAATTATCTGCAGACCTCAGAAACAGGATTGTGTCAAGGCATAGATCTGGAGAAGGGTATGGAAAAATCTCTGCAGCTTTACAGGTCCCAAAGAGCACAGTGGCCACCATCATTCGCAAATGGAAGAAGTTTGGAACCACCAAGAATCTTCCTAGACCTGGCCGCCCGGCCAAACTGAGCAATCGGGGAAGACGGGCCTTGGCCAGGGAGGTGAGCAGGAACCCGAGGGTCACTCTGACAGAGCTCCAGCGTATCCTTGTGGAGATGGGAGAACCTTTCAGAAGATCAACCATCCAGGCAGCACTCCACCAATCAGGCCTTTATGGTAGAGTGGCCAGACGGAAGCCCCTCCTTAGTAAAAGGCACATCACAGGCCGCTTGGAGTTTGCCAAAAGGCACCTAGAGGACTCTCAAACCATGAGAATCAAGATTCTCTGGTCTGATGAAACCAAAATTTAACTTTTTGGCCTGAATATCAAGCGTCACGTCTGGAGGAAACCAGGCACCGCTCATCACCTGGCTAATACCATCCCTACAGTGAAGCATGGCGATGGCAGCATCATGATGTGGGGATGTTTTTCCGCAGCGGGAACAGGGCGACTAGTCCTGATAGAGGGAAAGATGAATGCAGCTAAGTACACCGAGATCCTTGAAGAAAACCTGCTCCAGAGTGCTCTGGACCTCAGACTGGGGCGAAGGTTTACCTTCCAACATGACAACGACCCGAAGCACGCAGCCAAGAGAACAAAGGAGTGGCTTCGGAGAAAGTCTGTGCATGTCCTTGAGTGGCCCAGCCAGAACCCAGACCTGAATCCAATTGAACATCTGTGGAAAGAGCTGAAAATGGCTGTGTACCGACACTCCCCATCCAACCTGACGGAGCTTGCAAGGATATGCTAAGAGGAATGGGCAAAACTGTCCAGAAACAAGTGTGCCAAGCTCGTAGCTTCTTTCCCAAGATGCCTTGAAGCTGTAATCGCTGCCAAAGGTGCAGCAACCAAGTATTAGGCTAAGGGTGTGTACAGATATGTAACGCCTAAATAACCTATTTTTGTCAGTAAAATAAAATTGCATATTTTCTAAAAACCTGTTTTCACTTCGTCATTATTGGCTATTGTGTGTAGATGTTTGAGGCAAAAAATGAACTCAATCTATTGTAGAATATGTCTGTAACGTAATAAAACGTGGATAGGTGAAAGGAGTGTTCAGACTTTCCGGCTTGACTGTATATATATATATATAGAGGGTATAATTTTATTATTTTTATTTATAATCAATTTATAATCAATCAATTGCTTGTAAAAGCAATTGATTTTGTTATCCTAGTACCAAAAGGTTAAATGATTGATACTTGGCGCCCGTGTATCGATACACTTTTTTCATGCAAAATATTGCGATACTGTACTGTATTGGTTTTCTTCACCCGCCCTGAGTACAAGAAGGTATCCAAATTAGATTAGAATACTTTCCAGACGAGTTCAGAAGACTAATTTAATCATTTTGCTTCTGGGAGTAGGGTTTGAAGTGATTTTAGCTTGACCATTATGAAGAACATCATGATATGAAGCAAATTGTCCGATTGGTATGCTTAGGTATCCAACAAACAAAGAAAACACTGGTAGATGTTTGGTGGAACAGGTGTAATAATTGTTCTATTTATGTTGAATTTGATCAAATGTGTTTTCCATATATACACTACTCACAAAAAGTTAGGGATATTTGGCTTTCGGGTGAAATTTATGGAAAATGTAAGTTCACGCTACAGTGATATTATACGTATCATGAAAGTAGGGCATTTAAGTAGAAGCATGCAATGGTGATTTCCTCATCTCAAACAATTTATTGAAACAAAAGCCAACAACAGTGGTGGGTATACCACAACAAAAATGTCAATGTCTCAATAACTTGTCATGTGCCCTTGAGCATCAATTACAGCTTGACAACGACGTCTCATGCTGTTCACAAGTCGACTTATTGTCTGCTGAGGCATGGCATCCCACTCTTCTTGAAGGGCGGCCCTCAGGTCATTGAGGTTCTGGGGTACAGAGTTACGAGCCTCTACACGGTGAGTCAGCTGATCCCATAGGTTTTCTATGGGATTCAGGTCTGGAGAAAGTGCAGGCCACTCCATTTGAGGTACCCCAGTCTCCAGCAGCCTTTCCCTAATGATGCGACCTCGATGAGCTGGAGCATTGTCGTCCATGAAGATGAAATTAGGCCTGTGTTGTTCATGCAGGGGCACAATGACTGGATTAATGATGTTATTCAGGTAGTATGGGCTTGTCACTGTACCATTCACAAAGTGTAGGGCAGTTCTGTATTGACTAGACACACCTGCCCACACTGTAACACCGCCACCACCAAAGGGTCGTCTGGTGACAACAGTGGCTGATGCATAGCGCTCTCCTTGACGTCTCCAACATCGTTGGCGGCCATCATTTCTGCTCAACGTGAATCGACTTTCATCAGAGAACAGCACTGAGGCCCACCGGTCCCTCGTCCAGCGTAAATGCTCCCTGGCCCATGCAAGACGATGACGCCTGTGCCTGGGGGTGTGGTTAGGTACCCTTGCAGGTCGTCTAGCACGCAGACCACGCTGATGTAAACGGTTTCGAATGGTCTGACGTGACACTTGGGTGCCTCTCACCTCCCTTAAATGTGCCTGGAGTTGAGTGGCATTCATCATCCGGTTCCGCAGGGCACTGTTCACAATGAAGCGGTCATCAGTGTGGGATGTGGCCAAAGGACGTCCACTTCTATGCCTTTCTGTGACTCTTCCAGTCTCTCTGTATCTCTGTTGCAACCTGCTGATGACACTCTGTGACACTCTAAGCTCAGTGGCCACTTCCTTCTGAGAACATCCTGTTTGAAGCCTCGCAATGGCGAGGTACTGTTGATCAATTGTTAGGTGTCGTCTTGGTCTCATGATGTCAAAATGTGAACAGCATGATGAAGAGGACTGTTTAAATACCAATTCTAATTGAACCAGGAAATGTATTGGTCGATTCATGGATCAAACACCTGTTGTGAATTTTGCCGTTCAGCTCCTTGTTAGAGAACAGCAAGTTTTGCAAAAAGTACTGAAACATTGAATAGTTGGACATGTGCATTCAAAAGTTTAGAGAAGGTCAAATTAATTTCACCTGTAAAGGTTATAGTGCATTTTAGGTTCATCCTGAAATTTCACCCGAAAGCCGAATATCCCTAACTTTTTGTGAGTAGTGTATATATATACACTACTCACAAAAAGTTAGGGATATTCCGCTGGACGAGGGACCAGTGGGCCTCAGTGCTGTTCTCTGATGAAAGTCGATTCACGTTGAGCAGAAATGATGGCCGCCAACGATGTTGGAGACGTCAAGGAGAGCGCTATCCATCAGCCACTGTTGTCACCAGATGACCCTTTGGTGGTGGCGGTGTTACAGTGTGGGCAGGTGTGTCTAGTCAATACAGAACTGCCCTACACTTTGTGAATGGTACAGTGACAAGCCCATACTACCTGAATAACATCTTTAATCCAGTCATTGTGCCCCTGCATGAACAACACAGGCCTAATTTCATCTTCATGGACGACAATGCTCCAGCTCATCGAGGTCGCATCATTAGGGAAAGGCTGCTGGAGACTGGGGTACCTCAAATGGAGTGGCCTGCACTTTCTCCAGACCTGAATCCCATAGAAAACCTATGGGATCAGCTGACTCACCGTGTAGAGGCTCGTAACTCTGTACCCCAGAACCTCAATGACCTGAGGGCCGCCCTTCAAGAAGAGTGGGATGCCATGCCTCAGCAGACAATAAGTCGACTTGTGAACAGCATGAGACGTCATTGTCAAGCTGTAATTGATGCTCAAGGGCACATGACAAGTTATTGAGACATTGACATTTTTGCTGTGGTATACCCACCACTGTTGTTGGCTTTTGTTTCAATAAATTGTTTGAGATGAGGAAATCACCATTGCATGCTTCTACTTAAATGCCCTACTTTCATGATACGTATAATATCACTGTAGCGTGAACTTACATTTTCCATAAATTTCACCCGAAAGCCAAATATCCCTAACTTTTTGTGAGTAGTGTATATATACACTACTCACAAAAAGTTAGGGATATTTGCGACCTCGATGAGCTGGAGCATTGTCGTCCATGAAGATGAAATTAGGCCTGTGTTGTTCATGCAGGGGCACAATGACTGGATTAAAGATCTTATTCAGGTAGTATGGGCTATATGTATATATACGTATATATATATATATATATATATATATATAGTCAAACCGGAAAGTCTGCACACCCCTTTCACCTTCTCCACGTTTTATTACGTTACAGTACTTATACTACAATAGATTAAGTTCATTTTTTGCCTCAAACATCTACACACAATAGCCAATAATGACAAAGTGAAAACAGGTTTTTAGAAAATATGCAATTTTATTTTACTGACAAAAATAGGTTATTTAGGGGCTACATATCTGTACACACCCTTAGCCTAATACTTGTTTGCTGCACCTTTGGCAGTGATTACAGCTTCAAGGCGTCTTGGGAAAGAAGCTACGAGCTTGGCACACTTGTTTCTGGACATTTTTGCCCATTCCTCTTGGCATATCCTTGCAAGCTCCGTCAGGTTGGATGGGGAGCGTCGGTACACAGCCATTTTCAGCTCTTTCCACAGATGTTCAATTGGATTCAGGTCTGGGCTCTGGCTGGGCCACTCAAGGACATGCACAGACTTTCTCCGAAGCTACTCCTTTGTTCTCTTGGCTGTGTGCTTTGGGTCGTTGTCATGTTGGAAGGTAAACCTTCGCCCCAGTCTGAGGTCCAGAGCGCTCTGGAGCAGACTTTCCGGCTTGACTGTATATATATATACACTACTCACAAAAAGTTAGGGATATTCGGCTTTCGGGTGAAATTTCAGGATGAACCTAAAATGCACTATAACCTTTACAGGTGAAATTAATTTGACCTTCTCTAAACTTTTGAATGCACATGTCCAACTATTCAATGTTTCAGTACTTTTTGCACAACTTGCTGTTCTCTAACAAGGAGCTGAACGGCAAAATTCACAACAGGTGTTTGATCCATGAATCGACCAATAAATTTCCTGGTTCAATTAGAATTGGTATTTAAACAGTCCTCTTCATCATGCTGTTCACATTTTGACATCATGAGACCAAGACGACACCTAACAATTGATCAACAGTACCTCGCCATTGCGAGGCTTCAAACAGGATGTTCTCAGAGGGAAGTGGCCACTGAGCTTAGAGTGTCACAGTGTGTCATCAGCAGGTTGCAACAGAGATACAGAGACTGGAAGAGTCACAGAAAGGCATAGAAGTGGACGTCCTTTGGCCACATCCCACACTGATGACCGCTTCATTGTGAACAGTGCCCTGTGGAACCGGATGATGAATGCCACTCAACTCCAGGCACATTTAAGGGAGGTGAGAGGCACCCAAGTGTCACGTCAGACCATTCGAAACCGTTTACATCAGCGTGGTCTGCGTGCTAGACGACCTGCAAGGGTACCTGACCACACCACCAGGCACAGGCGTCATCGTCTTGCATGGGCCAGGGAGCATTTACACTGGACGAGGGACCAGTGGGCCTCAGTGCTGTTCTCTGATGAAAGTCGATTCATGCAGAAATGATGGCCGCCAACGATGTTGGAGACTCAAGGAGAGCGCTATGCATCAGCCACTGTTGTCACCAGACGACCCTTTGGTGGTGGCGGTGTTACAGTGTGGGCAGGTGTGTCTAGTCAATACAGAACTGCCCTACACTTTGTGAATGGTACAGTGACAAGCCCATACTACCTGAATAACATCATTAATCCAGTCATTGTGCCCCTGCATGAACAACACAGGCCTAATTTCATCTTCATGGACGACAATGCTCCAGCTCATCGAGGTCGCATCATTAGGGAAAGGCTGCTGGAGACTGGGGTACTTCAAATGGAGTGGCCTGCACTTTCTCCAGACCTGAATCCCATAGAAAACCTATGGGATCAGCTGACTGACCGTGTAGAGGCTCGTAACTCTGTACCCCAGAACCTCAATGACCTGAGGGCCGCCCTTCAAGAAGAGTGGGATGCCATGCCTCAGCAGACAATAAGTCGACTTGTGAACAGCATGAGACGTCGTTGTCAAGCTGTAATTGATGCTCAAGGGCACATGACAAGTTATTGAGACATTGACATTTTTGTTGTGGTATACCCACCACTGTTGTTGGCTTCTGTTTCAATAAATTGTTTGAGATGAGGAAATCACCATTGCATGCTTCTACTTAAATGCCCTACTTTCATGATACGTATAATATCACTGTAGCGTGAACTTACATTTTCCATAAATTTCACCCGAAAGCCAAATATCCCTAACTTTTTGTGAGTAGTGTATATATATATATATATATATATATATATATATATATATATATATATAGGCTATAATTTTATTATTTTTATTTATAATCAATTGCTTGTAAAAGCAAATGATTTTGTTATCCTAGTATCAAAAGATTAAATGCGCATTTAAAATATTAATAATTAAATAATAAAAGATTGATACTTGGCGCCCTTGTATCGATACACTTTTTTCATGCAAAATATCGCGATACTGTACTGTATCGATTTTTTTCACCCGCCCCTACAAGAAGGCATCCAAAACAGTTTCCAGACGAGTTCAGAGGACTTTAATTTAATCATTTTGCTTCTGGGAGTAGGGTTCGGAGATTTTCGCTTGACCATTATGAAGAACATCATGATATGAAGCAAATTGTCCGATTGGTATGCTTATGTATCCAACAAAGAAAACACTGGTAGATGTTTGGTGGAACAGGTGTAATAATTGTTCTATTGATGTTGAATTTGATCAAATGTGTTTTCCATACACGGCCTCACTGAGATCAGAACGAACGCCCCAATATAGATGAGACAAGTTGCGTTGAATTGCATTTTAGGTTCCAGTTTGGAACACATGGCTGGCTAAATAAAAAAATTAAAAAGTCATCAAGGGTCTGAGCTATCGAACGAGCCCCAAACCATCGCTCGGCTGCCAGATATGGAGTAGATGTGGATTTTGAGTCTTTTGATGTTGATGGATCACAGACTTCAGGAAGTGACAGCATGCAAAGGATATGTGACCAAATATTTAGATACTTTAAAAATACGTTAAAGCAATATGAATACTTATGTAAATGTGATATTTCAGTTTTTTATTTTTAATATAATCCTGAAGATATGTAAATACTTTATTTAATTTGCACATTATAGAGAATTACTTGTACAGGAGTAGGAAAAAATCCCATGTAAATATGCTTTAATTTGACTTTGCAACACAGCATAATGAGAAATAATCAATGGGGTATGAATACCTTCTGAAGCCACTGTACATAGTTGAAATATTACATGCAGTAATACTTACATATCGAGGAGGCATATTCTCAGATAGAATCAATACTATGGTATCTTCTTCTGACCGACTCCCAAAATCCACATAAGCAAGGCAATTTTCTCTAGGAGTTGGCTAAATTTGTAAAAATCTGTGTAAATAGCAGCAAAACAATTACACCTCGGCAAGTGATTGAAGTTGTTTACTTAAAACTAAACAAATAAAACTTGAAATGCTGTTACGCCCAGCTGTATATTATCGTTCAAAGCATCCAATACGATGATTGGGGTTTTCGGAAGGTGTACGAGCGTTATAAAGCTGTGTTTTTCTCAAACGGATTGTCCAAGACAATAAATCACCACTGAAACTTGAAAGGGACATATCTATGCGTAAAACCAATAGTAGGATTGTATCTTCATTTAATATTTCGTAGTAGATATTGACAGTCGAATGACGTGGTATAATGACACAAGAATTTGCTGTTGAGTGAACAGGTCTTTTCATAGCGGGGTTTGTTGTTTTCACTCAGTTTGTTTGCAGGAGCAATGAATGTCTGAGTTGGCACATAGCCTAAATGAACGTGCACAAAGTAGTTTCCGTCAATAAAAATAAAAAAAACGAGTCCTGTTCTGTAGTTTCTTTCGCCTATTTGCGGTTATTAGGGAAGGCTCACTGCCGAAGTCTGAATGAGTTATCACTGCTATAAGACATATTCAAATATCGTTCACAAAAATTGGATCACTAACATTAGCTAATCTGTGTCAACTACTGTCAACTTAGTTTATAAAGATGAAGCTAAGGGCCGTTGCCAAGAAACTGCTTATTTTCAATTAGTGACGCGTTGATGTTGGATTACAAGACAAATTAATATTGGAATAAAAATTTTGTAATTCATTTATGAAATTTAGAATGAATAAATATTTTAATACTTAGATTAATTTGATGGATAATAATTCAATATAATTAAGATGTTATGAACCCATAATTTTTTAACTCCGGCAGACGGGTGCAGAGGCAAATGCATTCCTAAGTGTTTGACGAATGACAGCTGTAATTTATTAGGGGCTATTAATGCAGTAAAATAGCCTATGTTACCATTTTATATTTTCAATGGCAACTTGAACAGATACAATAAAGTACTCATAACAATCCATACAATATGAATATACTCAACAGAAAGGTTTTGGAGAAAAACTCTCCAAAGCATTTCAAAGTAGAACAATCGGTATTAAATCGATATATCTTAAAAAATCCTCAATTATTTCATCAGCATTAACGTCTTTCGCAGCCGATTCATTCTGAGATTAAGATCTCCTGTGGTTAATTGTTTGCTTACTGCTTGACTAAGTGCTGTGAATTTGGATTGTTTTTCTTTTTAGCTCACCTTCTTTAACAAAGAAAAAAAAAATTGTAGAAGTACTGAAGAAAATAGCCTCCGGAGGATAACAAGGACATTTTTTCTTCTTCTACGAAAATAGGTACAGGGTGTTACCAATATTTAGCCTGTTTTTATTTATGGTTGCATATATGTTTACATTTAGCTGTTTTTCCACGACCCTGGTCGATAATAGGTGTTTGGTTATTATGGTTATTATACTATTTGGTTATTATTAATCCGCTTGGTAACCCGGCTTCATTCCAGTTTTTCTAGTGCTATGTGTCATATAGGCTGAAATAGCATCACATATGTACTAAATCATCCTGATTGGCCAAAAGAATGGTCAGATTTGGAGGACATGTTGGGAGGGTAATGTTTCCATAGGAAATTAATTGGCTCGATTCATTTTCAATGGCAATTTGTGCATCTTTATTTAATAATAATTAATAATCGATAATTAGTATCATTAAGATTTTGAATAGCACATATAGTAGAATAATATGGTATGCATTTTGTATTATAAAAACTGTAGGACAAGATGCGTTAATAAAAATGGGAAGAATAAGAAGAAAAATCCAAAGAAAAAACATTACTTTGCATGTTTCACATGCAAAATAATAAATCAATGCAGACAAGATATTAAAGTTAATTGTGTTGTAGCCATTACAGGATTTATCCACACTTCAAAACAGATAATGAAAGTACCAGTGCTCAAGTCATCATGACCGTTCTCTCTCAGGCCTTTGAGGAGCATGCTGGGGCTTACAAAGGTGCAGTCCATGTCCATGGTCTCCCCTTCTGGCCTATACATGCCCAGCTAAGGAGAAACAAACACACAGTGCCATCAGAAATCTTGTACTCAGGCTCTCACACACGCACGCACGCACGCACGCACGCACGCACGCACGCACGCACGCACGCACGCACGCACGCACGCACGCACGCACGCACACACACACACACAGAACACGGTGCCCCTTTAAGGCCTGAAATAGCACAGCTGACAGCAAAGGGAGCATCTGGGAATTGAAACATGTGAGTTTACAGAGTAAAGCAAACCTCCTTGTTCTAAACTATTTGTGCACAATGAAAGAACAACAGAACAAGAAAGTGCATCTATGAATAATGTCCTACCTCAGGGCGAGTGGGACTGTTTGCCACATACTTCGAGAGAGAGACATCAGGTTCCAAGACCCATGACTGTTCATCTGTGACAGCAGGCATGCCTTCAAATAGCAAAAAAGGAACAGACAGTTACACATTGCATATTTCAATTGTATCACTAAAGATGAATGAGGACATTTATGCTAAGCAAGTAGGCTACATATTTTAAGGATTCTGTCAAACTGAGAGAACAATGGAAGGGATGACAATGAGTCAAGTCATTACAACTTGTTCTAACTGGTAAAGACCCAAATAACAAACACCAGACAAAAAGTATTGCATATACCCCCCACCACCTATAACCTATGCATAACACAACCCAATCCACCCCCCCCCCCCCCCCACCACTGAACACGAAGAAACAGAAAGGTTTAAGGGCCCGATTTACTAAAGACACAGTTGCAGCGCAAAACTATAACCTATATTGCGACACTTTTGCGGTCACAAATACCGCCACATTAAGGACCGATTTACTATCACTAGTCCTAATTGCGTAATGAAAGAAATGAAACGCCAAAATCGCAATTTTTGTGGTAGGAGACACCTATAAATATGCAGTGGGAGACATCTATAACAATGCGCTAATAAATTGATATGGAGAAGCCATGCAGGCACAAGTCGCGATATAACCACAAGAAAAAATAAAACTTTAATTTACGAGGTAGGCTACACAACGCTGTATTACAGCATATACAACAATAACAGAGGAGAGAACATTTTGGAATGACATCACAAAGCCTACAAAATTAATTTAGTATGTCAAAAAAATATGGCGTGATTTTAGAAAATCTTTCCTACAACATAATGCGGGAAAATGACACAGGTGGTGGTCCAATTAAAGAAAGACCAATCGAACAAAAGGTGGAAGGTATGCAAAATGAGAAAGTCGTGGGAGTGGGAGGAATGGACATGGGTGAACTTGGGACAGAAGAAGACCACAGAGAGTCAGAAGGTAACTGTATTCACAATTCATTATACTGTAAGCCCTACTGAACGCATATAGGCACAACAATTGTTTAAATTCAGAACTGCGTTTTAATACTAACTGCTAGCTGATGACTTCAATAAAAGTCTTGCGTCCTTGCGACATCTGAAAAAGGCCCCGACGACTTTGATTTTTTATTTTTTCGTGACGATGGCCAGAAGTTGCAGAAAACACGGGGAAATCCTATTTCTAAGCCATTTGGATAGAAAATCGTACTCACACCGCACTAGGAGATCCTATCCGATCCACTAGGCCTAGCCCTCTATCGACCACCACGCAAAATTTAGAGCGCATGTGCAGCATGAATTTCAAAACAAGGCCTATCCAGCATGACAGGGCATGCTTATAATTATATTGACCTAGGCTATTAAATGTTTTATGATTGCTTGAACTTTGGTCTATACAGTATTTTATTGTTGTAAAAAAGGTTTTGTAGCCAGATCTGGTCTATGGTGTAGTACAAGCATAAAACCAATAACATACAATCAATCAAGGAACATTTATTGACCAAAAATACATGAAACAACAATCAATATGAGCAAAACTGATGTTGACAGGCTACAATTAAACAGAAGCTATTTGGTCTAGAGACGAAATGTTCTATATATTCTGTCCTCTTTATTTCTCTCTACGGTCCGCTGAACCTGGTGCTTAAATAAAAAATAAAAAAAAATAAAAACCGCCCTCCCTATGACTTTAAAAAAAATAAAATAAAAAAAAAAGGACGATCAACAACTTATTTTTTTTACATGGCCTTATGTATGATAACATGAACATAAAATAGTTTTCCACCATCTGCAAAATGCTGCCAAATGTTCTATCTTCAATGAACATCGGTAGCCTAAATGCGAAAATAACAATAGGGCTATCAAACATATTGGAAAGACAGTGCTCGAGTGGAAACACGAACGTACGTATGTAGCCAGCGAGACCAACGGTATTTTAGACGCAAAAATACTTACATATCGCAAAAGGGAAATTCCTCTGCATAATGCGTATTCTATAGTGCTTGCGTAATACTAGACAGTTAAAACGAAAACTGCCGTTACGCTGGGCTGTAGTAAATTGCTCAAATCACCCAAAAAGACTTGTCATATACCGTTGCGAAGGTTATAATGTACTCTATTGGATAAAAAAGCCGACAATTAAACCAGAGTGAACTGTAATGCATGAGACAGGCTTACAGGGCATGGGGCTATTACGCGGCGACGTTTCAGATAGTGTAATAGTGGTATAAAGTGTTGTATATTTCTCAAACCGATTGTACCAGACAATAAATGACAACTGAATTTTGAAAGGAACATCTCGTTGTGTAAAACCAATGGTAGGATTGTATATTTATTTCATATTTAGTAGCATATATTGCTAGTAGAATGCATGGTAGAATGAGATAGTACTTTCACAGTTTATTTTGCATTTGAGTGAGCAGGGCTTTTCACGGCTTTTCTGGCATACGATCAGGCTATTGTTGGGTTTATCTCGTTGCTATGACGTTATTCTAATTTTATATGATGAATAAATATATTTATGAACTCAAACATAGACGCTATTGTCCACTATGTCACGCATAGGTAGGTATAGACTAGGTGGGGGGTTGCTTGATAAATGGACTTGCTACAGGGAAATAGTGGCACTTAGAAACTACATATTCGGCAGAAATCGTCACGAACCGTCTACCAATAAATTTAAAACACAGAGTTTGTGATTTTCAATAATAGTTGCAGTAGCAACGAATGTCTCAGTTGAGCAAAAAAGGTCCCGCAGGCGGGACTTCTGCGCAAAGGTGTTAAAATTACTAAAATATTTGTTGTCCATTATAAAACATATACATTTGCCCCTTCTGATAGTTTAAGATGAAAACATTGATATCAACACTGTTACACACCTAAATATGTCGCCTAAACATTCAATCTTGTACCTGACAATAAATGATCGCCGAATTTTGAAAGGGACATCTCAATGCGTAAAAACAATGGTTGGATTGTATATTCATTTCATATTTAGTCGCAGATATTGATAGTAGAATGACGTGGTAAAATTACACAAGAATTTCACATTCATTTTGCATTTGAGTGAGCAGGGCTTTTCGCAGATTTTTTGACATACGATCGGGCTATTGCTTGGTTTATCATGATGCTATGACGGAATACAAATTTTTGGTGATAAAACAAATATTTATGATCTCACACATAGGACCTCATTCATGAAGCATTCCTAACTATGCCCATACATTTATGTACAAAACAAGGTGGCACGAAAAATTTACGCTGGATTCAATTTTTTCATATTCACGTACATATGGTCATACACGTAAATGACAAGCACGTTCACGTTATTTTGTGATAAATCCACGCCCATGAATTGCCTTATATGGAGGTTGTCACTTCCATTTAAAGGTCCATATGAAGTCAAAATGGCCCAGAAAAAGGAAAAGAAAGAATTATTCTGACACTGAAATGTTTTATTACCAGATGTTCAATAAAGGAAAATAACTTTAATAGGCTATTGTCCGTTCGGGTGTCATAAAATAAATAGTAGTCGCCTACATGATAAAGTAAAAAGACATGGTGGGATATAACATGCAGGAAATGCAGAATCCCCATCACACGAGCTGTCAAAGTGCAAGCCTATTTGTATCGGACAAGCGCATTGGCTCTATCTGCCAAGCACTAGGCTGTGGTCTTTCTTTGGAAATAAATAAAATTATTCATTTATTAATTTGTCATTTTGTTGGTGTTCTGTGCGTGCGAGAGGTGGTTTGAATTCCCGATCCCCTAGTGATGGAAAGAGGTAGTTAGTCTGACACAGTAAATTTGACATAGCTAAACCAATAAGCCAGCCGTCTCTCACCGCAGCGTTCTACAAACGAGCTGTTGTGGGTGCCACCTGCCTATGGTCCCACCAGGCAACCGGGCCAGGACATTGAGCTACATTTCGCATGACATATGAGCTGCACAGATGTGACAGCCCTTTCTATTAATTTTGCAAACTTATCTTCGGATGGAGCCTTGAGGCTACGTTTGTGCAGTACAGTTACGGCACCAATAACATTGGGCAGGTGGGCAATTTCATAAAAAACCCGAAAACGACTAACCAGCCATAGGCTACATCACTTTCAGCCAAGAAATAGCTTTTGCACAATCCGAAAGTTCTTTTTTTTCCTAAGCAGTGAAAAATTGCTTCTCAATTACACTTCTGTTCGTTGCCGGTACTTGCAATTACGTTCGAGGAATAAGAGGGTCTTGAATCGGTTCCGTGATGAGACAGTTGCTATAAGCTTCTTAATTTGCATGGTGTTTATGTCAGCTTCTAGTCCAACATGACTTACACTCCAAATTGGCCCAGCGTTAATACACAGAAAACAGAAAATTTCATGTAGGTGATAACAAAAGGTAGGCTCGACAGGGGAGTCTCGTGGCTGTGTTACTTCACTCTGTCTTCACTTCTATCTCTGGTTCTTCTTCCTAGTTTCCTGTCTCAGGGCTTAGATCAATAACTTTATTTCACACGTTATTCTACTAGGCTAGGATTCCCAGGAAACTCGGGGGGGGCATTACTCTGTCTGGACTTCTTGGTTGGATTTGGTTTGAACCATAGAGTTAAGTGGTTTTAACGGGCACCCTTTCTTCGAGACCATCGTGATGTGCAGGTTTGACGTTTTGCATGTTCTGTTAGCAGTTTTGACAGGGTATTTGTGTGACCAAGAGGAAATGATAATGTAAACGGATGCAATGCCATTCCATTTGATTTTTCACTAAAGCTTGTATAGAATTCAAAACCTTGGTGGCCAGACTATCGGGCAGCTAAAAGGACAGCTCCATCAAATCTTCAAAAGATCATTGGCCCTTACACACCTACAAGATTCTCTCTGTTCCGTAACCTCTGGGCAACTGGAAACTCAGCCCCACATGCCTGCACTTCCAGGCCACATGTCCTGTCTTCTATTATGGCCTCCAAGTGGTGGAATGAGCTTCCCAGTGCATACAGGACACCTGAAACCTTACCCATCCTTTGATGCAGACGGAAGATTCACCTCTTCAGATAGCACCATGGCACCCCTGAACCCTTTAGATATCCTTTCTTTTTCTCTTGGTTCCTTTGGATTTCATTTTAGATAATGTTATAGGTGTAGCTGTGTAAAGACTAGAGGTAATTTATTTAGTTTCAATGCAAATTCTTCGGTTAACGTTGCCCGCTTTGAGTCAATTAACATGAGGGGAGCCACACCAGTTCCTGTGGCCCCTGATGAAGTACTCTCACTCTCTGTGGCCAACGTGAGGACCACAATTTATCGAGCCAACACTCGCCAAGCTGCGGGCCCAGATGGAATCCTTACTTTTTTTGTGTGTTTTTTTATATTGGGAGTTTTTATGCAATTATTAATTATAAATAAGCTGTGCCTTCTTGGCAATACTGCATTTTTGTATTTCAGAGTTCCACTGATGTTCTCCACCACTATACATCATTCTGGATAAGGGCATCTGCCATTGTAATGGAAAAAAGTAATTGTAATGGAAGGTATAGTTGTACCCGCACTCTGGAATGAGCTGCAGAACACAAGTCTCTGGATACAGGTGGCAACTGAGAATAGAGGTAATTCCATCTAATGCAATATCAAATGCATGTTTGAGCAGGAATGCACTAGTTTGTTGCGTCCATGGCCCTGGCTTTTCCAATATACTTCCTGTAAAACTGGATTGTTAAAATCAGCGGAAGTCTACAGGTGGAGGGAGAAAGTGCAATACCATCCTTCTGTGAGGTGCTCCTCTTCATCCGAGAGCAGGGATTAAACTGCAATACAGGGTTCTGTTCCGGGTCCTTTCTCTCAAACCGGCTCTTCTTTCCGATTGGCTCCTGAACATCTGGGGTCTGTTGGACCAATCAGTCAAACACATTTGTTATTCAGGAGCATGTGTCAAGGTCTGCAGGCCAGATATGGCCTCCCTCATAATCCAGCCCGCACATCAATCCAGATAATTAAATCTGGCCCGTTAAAAGTTTATTTTTGGTGCGGCAAGTACGTCTACAAAAACAAATTTGATTAGCAATGCGTTTTTATTTACTTAACCTTTATTTAACCAGGAACACTCATATTTCTTCGAAAAATCTCTTTCTTCGATTTCAAATCTCTTTTACAAGAGTGACCTGGCCAAGACAGGCAGGAGCGCAAGTCATTTTCAAAAATTTCAGATAGACAGGGAACAAAGAACAAAATATAAGGCATCAAGTAAAATCACAGTATATAAATAAAATTGAATTGAATTGAATTGAAAACACTTTTAATAATAATAATAATAATAATAATAATAATAATAAGAAGAAGAATCTCTGGTAGGCTACTTTCTTTTTAGTATCTATTGTTTTCTTTCTGGCTAAGATTCCTGGGAAATATGCGTTGTCCAATTAAGCTTGTTAGCTAACGTTAGTTTTACCAGTGAAACGTCAGTCAGCTGCTAGTCAGGAAGCAGGTACAAGCTAGGCTACTACGAAGCGAATCAACATGCCTTATACATCCATTGCACTACAGAAAACTAAACTAAACCTAGCTACATGGTCCGGTACCAAAATATTTCCCGCAGGCAACGTTAGACTACACTACCGAAAAAAAAACTGCAAAGGAATTATGCTGTGCTTATGAAGTCGGCAGCTCTTAGCCCAGACATGGAAGATTGGAGTTACGCATCTGACAAGCCAGTGTTGAATAGCCTAACGTTAAATTTATTTTTATAGAATGCCAATAGGCCTATTTTACAACTTCATTTCCATATTTTACTTAATATGCAAACGATTTAGGCTGTATGTATTTATTTCAGCTACAATGTGTTTGCGTATAGCCTATTGTGCATGCATGTCTCCATATAGACTTGGTTAATTAATTTACATGCTTCTTCATGATCCAAAGTTCAGGTGGTGCTGTTCATTGCATTTCATTAGACATTAAATACAGCTCATCTACAAACTCTTTTAATGTAATTGTGGGCTATCGGTAATATAAATGTTCTCATTCTTGTCAGTACAGGTCGTTATGGTTACGCGAATGTCTCCATGGATTTATTTGGAATGCATGTATTCTGTATGCATGTCTCTCTCGATGTCATTATCTTCATGCATTATTCATCATTAGTTAGCTACCAAAAATAAGTGATATCTGATCAAAAAAATCAGACGTAAAATAAAAGTTACTCACACATAGCCTACAGAGCGCTGTCTATAAGTCCTTAATTCCAATTTGCAAAAACTAGGCCTGCCTTTAAAAGTATTGATAACAAAATGTGGCCAAGTTACAACTAACAATATTGCCTATCATAGCTCACACTAAATAAACTAGCTCTATTCCAAAGCAATGCTATCCAAACTTGCCTAAATTATTTAATGCAACTTGGCCCTGTGTTTCTTCATCTTACCATCTCAACAGAATGTGGTCAATGAAACTATGTTCCACATCAAACTGCAAAATGAGAATAATTTATAGTGGAAATACTCTGATTCAGATGTGTTGCACTTAGAAATTAAACAGAAAAATTACTACACCATAGGGCATGTTTGAACAATTGTCTGCATCCACTGCTTTGGGACTATGAAAAGCACAGAATGAATAAAATGTATAATTATTATTATTATGTATTTATTTATTTATTTGGATTTCTATCAAAACCTGTGTGGTCCTACAGAGCATAGATATCCTTGTGTTCACAACATTCTGTTGTCAAATATCATAACTATTATTATGTTAAAAAAAATTAGTACTATTACTTATTTGCCATCTGACCCACAAACATGTCTGAATACATTTGTAAAAATGCTATATGTATGCTATTTTCGAGGTAAAAATAGTACTCATTTTTATCTGCATTTATTTATTCATCCCCCCTTTCTCTATTGTACGTGATGTTTCTTGATATAAATGTCTGTTTGTGAATTGTAAAGAAATCTGTAAGCAGCAGTTAACATTAACATAAAACCTGTACATTTTCTAAAGTAAACTTGCCAACAAAGTATAACCATATCCTTTCTGGAGTGTAATTACTCATCAACTGTTAAAACCATTCACTGAAATCATATGTTGTTCCATGAGGCACAATCTCTTCACATGCTAAGATGAAGAAACACAGGGCCAAGTTGCATTAAATAATTTAGGAAAGTTTGGATAGCACTGCTTTGGAATAGAGCTAGTTTAGTGTGAGCTACGATAGGCAATATTGTTAGTTGTAACTTGACCACATTTTGATATCAATACTTTTAAACGCAGGTCTAGTTTTTGCAAATTGGAATTAAGGACTTATAGACAGTGCTCTGTAGCCTATGCGTGAGTAACTTGGCTTTTTTTTTTTTTTTTGTTTAACATCGGAGACGTTTTTGATCAGATAACTACATACAGTGAGCACCATAATTCATTGGACAGTGACAATTTTTTTGTTATTTTGGTTCTGTACTCACTTTGCGTTTGAAAAGATATGACAATGAGGTTGAAGTGCAGACTGTCGGCTTTAATTTAAGGGTATTTCCATCCCTATTGGATGAACCGTTTATAAATTATAGTCCCCCCCCATTTTGAGGCATCAAAAAATATTGGACACTAACATAATGTAGAATAAAGTAATCATTTTTAATAATTAGTGACATATCCTTTGCATGCCATGACTTCCTGATGTCTGTGACCCAACAATATCAAAAATATATATATATTTTCTGGTACTCTTACAAGCGATACTGTAAGTTCTCTGCATTTGAATGGATCTATATGGGAATTGGGGGGTGGGACTAGATTTAGCTGTTAATTATGCTGAAACAGTATGGAATACATGGCGAAATGGCTGTAAGTCATCAAGGGTCTGAGGCATCAAACGAGCCTCAAACCATCACTCTGTAGCCAGATATGCAGTAGATACGGATGGATCACTTTAAGGGTTGTTTCTCCTAACAAATTTTCCTATTGAACTCTATGGAAAAATAAGTCAGGAGGAGAAACGTCACACCATTGATGACTTACAGCCATTTAACAAACCATGTGTTCCATACTGTTCCAGTGTAATTTACAGCTAAATCTAGTCCCACCCCCCAATTCCCACAGAGATCCATTCAAATGCAGAGAGGTTATAGTATCGCTTGTAGAAGTACCAGAAAATAAGATATCAAGAGTCTTTTTATACTGTTGGGTCACAGACATCAGGTAGTCATGGCATGCAAAGGATATGCAACCAAATATTAAAAATTTACTTTATTCTACATTATGTTAAACTGTACAATATTTTTTGATGCCCGAAAATGGAGGGACTATGTACAAAAGGTTCTATAATTTCTAAATGGTTCATCTGAGATGGATGAAAATATCCTCAAATTAAAGCTGACCGTCTGCACTACATTGTCATTGTATCCTTTCAAACTACATTGTCAATTTCAATTTCAATTTTCAATTTTATTTTTTATACAGGGAAAAAAGATATTAGTACATAAAAGTCCTAACATCTTTGGGCCCTACTCAGTACATTACTGTTTTACAGAGGGTTCCCTGTCCTACAGCATAGGGAAAGAAAAAAAGAAAAAGAAAATAAATTGAGATGAACAGAAAATGAGGAAAAAATAACAAAGACAGGGGTAAAAAATCTATAAAATCTATAGATGTACAGTAATTAATATGTGAGAAATTTCAGAAAGAAATATGTAGAAACAATGAAAAATAATAATAATAATAATAATAATAAAGTGAGTGTTTATGGAGCAGACACAGCGTGATCTGAAATTAATTATAGTCTAGTGTTGACAGATTTGGTTATTTATAAGATGAGATTTGAGCTGTTTTTTAAAGTTGTTAGAATGTATATTTGTCCTTATATTTAATGGTAAATTATTCCATGATTCTGTGTTTCTATTGAAAAACGATTTTTGACCAAAATTGTTTTTGTATCTTTGAAGTGGATTTAATGCGTTTGTAATGGAACGGGTTTGTCTTTGTTGTCGGTTATTGGAATGACGTGGCAATAGGTTGTTAATGATCTGAGGAAGAGTATTGTTTTGTATTTTATGGTAAAGTTTTAAGTTCAGTAACATTTGGTAATTTTCAAAAGTGAGTGCGTTTACTTGTTGTAAGGCAGTGCAATGATGTGTGCGAGATGGTAATTTCGCGTGAATTTTGTGCGATCTATTATAAAGACGAATGATTGGGTCTAATGTGCATTTTGTAGCAGATGACCAAATTGGTAAACAATATGATAATGTGGATAGAATTATGGCATTTAAATATGTATTTGAAACGGTTCGTGTAAGATATGTCCGAATTTTATTGTAGACGAAAAGTTTTTTATTTAGCTGTTTTGCAAGGTATTCAATATGTGGTTTAAACGTCATATGATCGTCAAGCGTGACGCCGAGATATTTATAGGTACTTGTTACGGACAAGGGTTCGTTTTTTAGTTGTATAGGGGGCGGAGTCGAAAATGTTTTTTGAGAGGATCGAAAATACATACATTGTGTTTTTTTTATATTTAATGTTAAATGATTTCTGTGTAACCAGTGGTGAAGAGCTTGTAGGTCTAATGAAAGTTTGGAATGAATGTCATCTATTTTATGCGCAGAGGTAAAGATAACGGTGTCGTCCGCATATAGAAGCACTTGGGTTGATGAGCATACTGAGGGCAGATCATTAATATATAATATGAACAATAGCGGTCCTAGAATAGATCCTTGTGGTACACCGATATTGCTTGTCATAGAAGTGGATTTAAGTTGATCTATTTGGACCAGTTGTGTTCTTTCTAATAGATATGATGAAAACATGTTTATTGCAGTTGATGATAGGTTGAACTTCGTTAACTTATTGAGAAGTATTGAATGATTAACGGTATCAAATGCTTTTGAAAAGTCGATAAATATTGCACCGGTTATATTCCCTACATTTAATGATTGTCTAATTGATTCCGTGAGATATAATACTGCGGACGTGGTTGATCTGTTTGTTCGAAAACCAAACTGAAATTCATTTAAAAGACCGTGTGATTCTAAGTAGTCGGTGAGCTGAGTGGCTAGCACCTTTTCCAGGATCTTTGACATTATGGGAAGAATAGATATCGGTCTATAATTTGATATGACTGTTGGATCACCTGATTTGTAAATGGGAATGATTTTAGATGTTTTCCATGCGGAAGGAAAAACAGACTTTGTAATACATAAGTTTATGAGATGATGGGTGACTGTTAATAAAGAGTCCAAATGTGACAGAAAGAAGTCTGAGTTCATGTCATGTGTATCCTTTGTTTTTGTCTTCTTTAGAGAATGTGTGATGTTTATTAAACAGTCTTGAGATATTTCTGCGAAGGAGAAAGGTTGTGATTGTGAGGCAGAAAATTCCAATTGTTGCACAGATGGATCAAAGTGGGCTGCGAGCTCTTCTACTGATGAAATAAAAAACGTATTAAACGCGCAAGCAAGTTTTTGAGGCTCTGTTAGCAATAATCCCTGTGAGAAAACGCTTATCTTGCCTTGGTTATTTTTTGTCCTTCCTCCAGTTATGGAGTTCAGTGCATCCCACAGCTTTTTGGGGTGCAAAGAGGCTTCATTTATGAGTTTCTGATAATAATTAGTTTTTGCTTTCTGTAACTCTACGATACATTTATTTCTAATTGTCGCAAAAGCTTGCTTATCTATTAATAATTTTGTACGATAGTAGTTTTTCATAAGTTTTGATTTTTGTTTGAGCAGACGTAATATATTTGGTGTAATCCAAGGTAAAGATAATTGTCGAGACTTTAGTTTAGAATTTTTTGTGTATTTTTTAGTTAGAGTCTTAATTTTTTCATGCATTCTCGTGAGTATTTTCTCTGGGTTGCTCATCTTATTCTCCTCTTCCCAGTTAATGTTATTAATCTCGTTTTGGTACGTCTGTTTTTTGGAGCCTGGTATCGTTTTTATAACATTCAATTTGTGTCCCTTGTGTTCTATAATTTTTTTTCTAATAGCAAAGGTAAGAAAATGGTCAGATAATGTTGTTTTAATAACCCCATTTAGGTTATATTTTGTCGGTTCATTGGAAAAAATTAGATCAATAATTGTTTCACATGTACTACATACTCGCGTTGGTTCCTTTATCAATTGTTCAAGTCCAAATTTGGTTGCTACATGTTTTAACGGTGTAGCAATAGTATCATTCCAATTTAAGTTAAAATCACCAAGTAGTATATATTCTTTTGTTTTGACCGACTCAAGAATAGTTGTTAGGGATGATACATAATCTATTGGTGACGTGTTAGGGGGTTTGTATGAAACTAAAATGTCTATAGCATGCTGAGACGTTAAATAAAAGGTGATTTGTAACGTTTCGGATGCCGTGTCTGTTTGATTATTTGTTGATGAGTACTTATTTGATACATATATTGCTACTCCTCCTCCACGTTTCCCAACCCGGTCTTTACGAAATAAATGGTAATTCTCAATATAAAGAAAGGAATCCGGAATTGTTGGTGTTAGCCAAGTTTCCGAGATAGCAAGAATATCTATGCTAGTTTGTGTCATCAGCATTTTAATTTGGTCAAATTTTGATATTAAGCTACAGACATTGAGATGACATATTTTTAGTCCTTTAGCATTTCCAAGATTACTCACTGTTTTGGGGGTCTTCCAGTTTTGTTTATTTCTCTTGTTTCTATTTCTTAATGCATTGACAGCGCTGGAACCCCCGGCTCTAAGAACGTCACAAACAGGAGGGACAGTAGGCCGAGGCAACACAAACGGAAGAGGAATGATTTCCGGTGAGGGGGTGTTGGATGTAAATAGTCAGTCCCGTGGATAGTTCTGAACAGCGTGCTGCAAATTTGCAGCTAGCATTTGGCTACCCAGCCTGTTGGGGTGTACTCCATCATATCTAAAAAAGGCAAAATTGTTCCAAAACAAATTAAAATTATCAATAAAACCTATGTTGTTCGCTCTGCAAGCGGACTGGAGCCAGGTGTTAAGGCTGAGGGTTCGACTGAAGCGTGCCGCTCCCCTCAGCGTGGGCAGGGGGCCGGAAATAAAAACCGACTTTCCACAGTTATTTAAAAATTTAAAAAGGTCGTTAAAATCCTTTTTTGTCAGTTCAGACTGCTGACGAGCTATGTCATTTGATCCCACATGAACTATCACCCTGATTATGGAAGACGGGAGTGATGGCATCAGACCCGATAGCTTACCCAGGATGATAGGGACCGTAGCCCCGGGGAAGCAGTGTGTGGCTGCGTTAAAAAAGCGGAGGTTCCTGGTTATGGAGTCTCCCACTATTAACGTGGTCGGGGAGAAGAGGGGACGAGGAGATAACAAACCCGTTGAGGGTGTCCGGGCAAGCGGGAGTTGTGGCGAGTCAGTGACAGCAGCCACAGGGGGAGCGTTCATCACCGGCTCAGGGCAGGGAAGACATTCAGAGTGTCTGATCACTGCCTCCTTCAGGATCCTTCGCCGGGAAGCGGAGGTCAACGCATTGGATGAGGGCCGCTGATCTGGACGTACGGTGGAGCGGTGAGCCACCAGAGTGCCGCCAGGCTCCAGTAGCGGAAAGGCTGCAGTGTTAGGAGGTGCCGGAGCATCGACAGCCAGGACCGCAAAGCGGTTTGAGCAGTTTAGGTGAGGCGGTGAGGCAGCCCCGTTTGAGACTCTCCTGCGATCACGGACCACCACTTCAGTCCAGGGCGGCTGGTGGTTCGGAGTCGAGCAGGAAGAAGGCCGTGGCTGAGACGAGGGTTCCCATGGAATTGTATCCTGCAAGGCTGCGCCGAGAGAGGCAATCTTCTTGGTCTGCTCGAGAGCCACGTCCATATAGCTGGATAAAAGGGCATTTTTCCTTTTTAATTCATCCGAGAGCCGTCGGATGTCCTCCTCCAGGTCAGTGATTGTTTTATTCGCTTTATTAAATAGTAGTTCGTCCTCACCAGTCATGGTTGACATGGTGAAACTTGCGCTTGAACTGAAGAATCTGTTGAACGCTTGTACTACGGTCGAGGGTAAAAAAATAAAATGATAAAGAACTAAAATCGTACTAAAAAATAAAAATAAAAGTATAAAATGCTAAAATAATAAGACAATAAAATAACAGGACGATAAGAATAATAAAATAATATAAAATAATGATAAAATGCCAGAATCGAGCCGACTATGTCAAACTTCAAGCTCTGTCAAACTTCAAGCTCTGTCAAACTTCAAGCTCTGTCCCGCGCAAACTCTGTCCCACAATCATTGTCATTGTATCCTTTCAAACTCAAAGTGCTAGAATACAGAACCAAAATAACAAAAAATGTGTCACTGTCCTATGAATTAAGATGCTCACTGTAAATAAAGAGGGAGCAGACCTAGAATAGCTTTATAAATAAAGACATACCAGTGACTAAGTCTACGGATAGCCAGTGTAGGCCAGCCAACCCAAGCATATAAAGAGCAATGGTGCGTGAGAGCTTTATAATTAGTGATGAACCTCAAGGCTCCATGATAAAGAGTGTCAAGTGCAAGAAGACACCGAGAGGATGTATGTAAATATAAAACATGACCGTAATCAAGGACAGGCATAAAAGTTGCGGACACAAGTCTTTTTTAGCTTCAAAAGAAAAGCAAGTCTTGTTCCTAAAAAAACCCAGCTTCAGTTTTATCACAAGTTGCTGAATATGTGGTTTAAAAGAAAGGCCATCATCAATTAAAATTCAAAGATATTTATACAATGGGACAGACACAATCACATTTCCCTGAAGAGTGGTAATAGATGGAAGAGGCCTATTCCTTGATTTTAAAAACACCAAGAGCCTTGTTTTGTCAGCATTCAAAACAAGCTTCAATTGACATAGGTTTTGTTGAACAGTCCCTCTCATGACTGCATGGGTTCTCAAACTCTGTCTTCATAGCTATGCAGCTATAGATTACTCCTGGCGGGGGCACTTGTGCAATCCCCAGTTGGTGCTCCTGCTGCTCTGTTACACTTTCCCTGTTTTCTTTTCTCTCTCTTTTTTCAACATTCATGTTGGCAGGGCTTATGCCCCGCATCTCGAGAGTTGCTGTCAACTAGACTCACCGCTGCTGTCCGGCTTCCTCTCCGTCGCCGCTTGCCCCTCCCCTCCCCTCCCCTACCCACCTCCGCTGCCCGCTGCTCCCACCACCATCGCCACCCGGTTCCCCACCATCATTGCAGCCACATCTGGACTGCCATCTAGCTGCTACTAATTCTATTAACATGGACATTGGCTGTTTTGACCATGCTGGTCATTAAGACCGAGACCCTGAGCCGACCAGAGGAGGATGGGTTCCCCCCTTGAGTCTGGTTCCTCCCAAGGTTTCTTCCTATTTACACCAGGGAGTTTTTCCTTGCCACTGTTGTCTTTGGCTTGCTCTTGTGGGGGGTTTAGACTGGGTTTTTCTGTGAGGCGCATTGTGACAACTGGTTGTGAAATGCGCTATATAAATAAATATTGATTTGATTAAATTTTCATCTAAATTATGAAAATAAACTAATCTAAGTATTGTAAATGTGTGATGTTCACACAGAGTTATAAAGCCTTAAGAAGAGTGCTTGATGCAGCATTTGTTGTTATAGCCCAATGATTATTACTTTTGAAAGCTAAAGGTTGTTGTAAATCTAATTGAGAAACTGAGATATTAAAGCGAGTAGGCTCATTTCAGTTGCACACTGATGTTTGTTGTGTTATTTAAAAAATGGTTTGTTCGGCGTGTGGGCTCCAACAGTTTTTTGAAACGGGCCCCCAAATGGAAAAAGCTGCCTATGTGCATCACCCATATCAGACTTGATATTGGTCACTATGGATACGTAGTTTAAGAGTAGATAAAGTTTATCCTGGCCCAAACCAGATTTCATGCTGACATTTACAGCTGAAATGGATGGGACTTTGTAATGATTATATCAAGTTCAGAGTGGAATCTCAGGGATCATCTTGGGCCACTACTATACAACTTGATCTAAGAAGATACATTGATGCCATATTGGCCCAAGTCATCTTTAGCCTGGCCCAAGAGGGTTTTCCCATCGCAATCATGGGTCAAAAATCACACTACAAGCTAATTCAGGCCAGTTTTTGAAGGGTTAAATCGTCTTGGGCCACTCATTGTACACTGCCTATTAGCCAATATGGACATAGAGTACCACCTGAAGTATAGCTTATCCTGGTACAAATCAGATTTCATGTTGAAATTCACAGCTGAAATCCTGGCTTCTTATTCAAATAATGGGACACTGATACATTTCCAATTAGGAGAGACTAAGCATTTTAATGTTAATATCAAGTTCAGAGTGGAATTTCAGGAGTTAAATCATCTTGGGCCACAAATATGCAACCTGATTGAAGAAGATAAACTCAAACACTATTAGTACAAGTCATCTTCAGCCTGGCCCAGGAGGGTGTGCCCTCTCAAATCGTGGGTCAGTAGTTTCATTTTTCATTTTAACTCAACTGAGCTGAAGTTATTAAGCTAGCCATGCAGCTGGTTTAATGAAGCTGTGTAGCTAGGTAGTCACAAGGTGGCAGAATTATTGGGAAGGATGGGCCCCTAATTTATTTAGGGCGGGCACATATTGATCAATATTTTAAAGCAAAATACCAGTTCACCTACATGGGATATTGTGTTTTCACAAACCACTGCCAGTAGTATATGCGTTCATGTTGGCTGTAAGGGTGTCTTAAACACAGCGAAACACAGCTCTCCATAAACATAGGCTATCACCAAATAGGCTACTTTCCAATGGAAATCAATGAACTAAGGCTGGGGTGTCAGGATACTGCTAATTTTGCCTTTTTTTGCATTTCCGTGACTTTCCCCATTTTTTCAATTTCTGCAATTTCCTCAGTTTTTAGTGCTTTCCATTATTTTGCGGAAATTGTGGATGCTAGGGTAAAACGGGGTAAAACGCCCCTCTTAAAAACGTCTGATAATGTAATTAAATCACAACAGACTACAGCTTTTACAGGCTAAAGCTTAAAGTTAAATTTTAAAGGGGCATCTTCCCCAGGAAACAAGAGAAGATGCCCCCCTACCTAGGGGTAGAAGCCCCCGGAGGACATGCTGCCACATGGATCATTTTTAGCTATACAACTTAGCATTTATACATAAGATGAACGTTATTTTCAAATTTTGACATTACGGCAGGGTGCTTACACTAGCGAAGCATCTACAGCAAGCTAAAAGTGCTCGCTATAACATTATTCTCATAACATAAAGTTTAACGAGTTATCTTTTTTAAACTGATAATGCATTTTTTTACCATAGGTTAGCTATTATGTTTTCTTGTTGTACCTAATTACAACATTAGCTTGGCTAGACTATTCGAAACCATTGATTCCCTTTGGGGGCTTCTTACCCCACATCAGGAGGGGTGTCTTCCCTCAAACGTCCTACTCTTGCACTTTCATAGATTACAAAAAAATATATTAGGCTAGTTATTTTTTGTTAAAATTAATATTACACCCTCCATATAATTCTCAGATTAACAGTAAAAAAAATTTGTATATGATTTGCTTTATCGATAGTTTTGTAATCCTTAGCTGTAGTTATTTTGATATTTTTCAGTTCTTAATCCCTCTCCCAGTCTCTCTCCTTCTTCAACCCGCTATTTAATTGTTCTGTGGTAGCCTAAATATATTTGCTTGGCATAACGTTAACTGACTACTTACGCTGACACTAATTTTCTTGATACTAGCTACAGCCAATGTACAAATGATGACACATTATATTAAGGTAGAACCAATTATTTTAATGGTTAGGACAATAATGGATACTATGCCTACATTAAACTCAGCTAATAAAGTGCACAATCTACCGACTCAATTTTTGTTGTTTTGGCTTTCAGACGCGAAAAAGACGTTGTTTTACAGCTGTTACACTGCTTTTACACTGTTACAGCTGGGCTAATACAGCCTGGCTGAATCCCAGTGCAAATGCTGCAAGAACTGTAGCCCTAGCGCTTTGGTTCCAGGCTTGAGTTCCTGGGCTTAAGTTCCTAGGCTTTAGGCCCACAGTGGAAAACCGGCTATTAAGTCCAGCTCAGCCCTCTTGTGCCACTCACAAACAGCCCTCCGACGTTCAGCTCAGCCCTCCTGTGTCACAAGCAGCCCTCCTCAGGTCCAGCTCAGCCCTCCTGTGCCACTCACAAGCAGCCCTCCTCAGGTCCAGCTCAGCCCTCCTGTGCCACTCACAAGCAGCCCCCCTCAGGTCCAGCTCAGCCCTGCTGTGCCACTCATAAGCAGCCCTCCTCAGGTTCAGCTCAGCCCTCCTGTGCCACTCACAAGCAGCCCTCCTCAAGCCCAGCTCAGCCCACCTGTGCCACTCACAAGCAGCCCTCCTCAAGCCCAGCTCAGCCCTCCTGTGTCACTCACAAAGCAGCCCTCCTCAAGTCCAGCTCAGCCCTCCTGTGTCACTCACAAGCAGCCCTCCTCAAGTCCTGCACACTCCTGTCAGAGAACCCACTGCCGTCATCTGATCACTGAATGGTAAGTTTTTTCAGATTAATTTCATTATGCTTCAAGTGTAATTTGAAATTTGATTTCAGTATTTATCCATATATCTATTGAATATGCATGGGTGATGAGAGAATCTGACTGTTCATAATTGAGAGTGAGTACATGACTACTTCTATTCTATTTGGTGTAAATCCCTTGAGAGAAGACAGCTCAATTCAAATGGCACAGCCATAGTGATGTAATGTTGGATTTCATATGGATATTTACATAAGTCATAGTATACAATGCCAAAAATGTATATTAAACTGAAAGCTTTTCTCTTGGCCTTTTGTTTACAGGTGCCGCTTGGACTTTTATTCAGTCTGACGCAAAATCCTGCATGCAAGTGACATAGGAAGGCTGGTCTGGACTTTAAATAAATTTGTACACTTATATTTGAATTTAAATTAAGTAACATTTAAACTGCCTATGAAATGTTTTTGCCCAGTGTTTGTAGTTAAAATGTGCAATTGCACTTGAGATACTCTGCTGAATAAATATGTAAAATGGATATTGTCCTTGTTGTCCTTGTTTTCTATTGGACTTCCGAGTTTTCCGTTGCGCTCAGAAGCTGCATTATCGCGCGTCGTGCATCCACTGGGCCTTGGAGATCCTTCCTCTTTTCTTCCCCTTTTTCCTGGTTCGCGCTCGACTAGTAAGTAACCCTTCCAATCCTCTCAGTTACCCACTACCAGTCGAGTCGTACCACTGCATTTCCTAATAATACCAACACGTTCCTATATCATGTTGTACCGCACCATCTTTTGTTGATTGTTATCGTATAGTGTTTTGTAGTCTAGATATAATTGTGAAGTGTAAGTAGTAGTAATATCAGTAATCTTGTCTTACTGGAACCCCACAACAGTGAAAAGTGGTATCGTTCTGTTATTTAATGTTTAGTGTATGTGTAGTGTTAAATACCGCGATAGCAATCAATATAGCCATATCCCCGTCAGAGGTCGCGCTAGGATTTTAAACTTCCGGCCAGAATGTCCGGAATGATTACAGTTTGTCGGACATACGATAAAAAAAACGGCCATATCTATTTTCAATGCATGAACGACAGGCAGGTGCATTTAATGATGTAGCCTAACAACATATGTTACAGTAGTATTACATTTTGGACTGAAAACTATTTGAAAATAAAGGAATAATATAAAAATTAAATATAACAGCTTCGCCTTGCACATGCGGATGAATTACATTAAAATCGCGCATTTAGTGTGCGTAGCCTAATGTTTTTTCAACAAAAGAAGCTGTCTTGATTTTGCATCTTTAGTTTATTAGAACACATTTTTCTTCATAATAACGAGCAATAACCTAATTTTGAATAACGATTTTAACATTTCTTTACTCCAAGGCAAATTGCAGAGTTGCGGAAGATGCTATACGGAAAAGAGCCAGCAACGAAACGTGACAATTGGGATCCGACCTAACGTTAACGAACAACGCTTTCGGGAAAGTCAGACCAGAACAGTGTAGGCCTAGGCTATTGATTTAACAAGGGAAAAAAATGCTGATTATATCAAGCTTATAGCCTATTAAGTTAAAGTAGCCTATGCCTACTGACAGTTAAAAACGGCCTTTTTATAACTGGAAAAAAAAAAGGAGCAATCCATATAGGCTCCTTTCATTTGCGACGATGCTTCATTTCATGGAAGTGAGCAGCTGCTGATTTGAAATCGAAAGTCATAAGTTTTAGCCCAGCTTGAGATACACAGACGATTTGAAATAGCGGATTTCGTGAGAAGAGCGTTGTCTGATTTGCGGTGATAATAGGCCTAATGATAAATTGCCGTGGTTTTGAGACTAAATATGTTAAATTACTATATTGCAAAGTAAAAAAAGTTTAGTTTTTTTACCGGCCCGAATGTCCGGAGGGAATTACATTTTCCGGCCTTTGTCATAAAAAAAACGGTCAAAACCGGCAATTGCCGGCCTAACGCGACCCCTGATCCCCGTATCTGTTGTATTGTTATATTGTGTTAAATACTTAACGCGATAGATTGTGATATCAATATAGCCATATCCCCGTATCGGTTGTATTGTTATATTGTGTTAAATACTCGTAGCGCAATACTGTTAGATTTCCGGCGGATTTGGGCATCAACCTATTAAACCTCAGTACTTAAACTGAGGCCTGTTCCCTCTCTCACGCTGATGGAATGATCCACTAATAAAGTCATATAGAGACATCTGAATTCAAAAGTGCCGAGGGTGAATTCCCTCACTGCATATCACGTGTTAAGATTGATAAAGGGTGATCTATAGTTACTGGGGTTCAGTATTCTGAGCCGCTAACAGTGCAACTGAAGGTGATCCCTGAACAATGGTCCACAAACACTGTGTTGTAATTGAGATTAAATTGGTTAATTAAATGAATTCTAATTTAATAAATGAAGCCATTCTGAATTACATATTCAGAATGTAATTAATGTAATGAGTTATTATAAATGGGAACATTTTTTTTTTTTTTTTCGCAGGGCAAAAGAATACATACTGTAGAGTACAGGGAAAAGTGATGTTTTATTGAGGTACACAAGTGAATGATTAGGCTACATATTTAGGCGTACGTAACACTGTGATATCAATGTTTTCATCTTAAACCATCAGAAAGGGTAAATGTATATGCTTTATAATGAACAAAACTAATTTTATTCATTTAATGACATGATTTGGATTGGGATTAAGGAGCCGCTTAAACCAAGTTTTCACAATAGTACTGATAAGAACAAGTCCTTTGGCTATATAACACGTAAATGCAGCGGTTATTTACTTCCACATCCCACTAATTTTAAGAAAGGAATCCGTTCGCTTCGCTTGTACGGAGAGGCTAACAGTGGAGACGGGGACAGGACCCTCGACCCTCATCAGTCCGGCTTCAGAACTGGGAACTGTACTGAAACTGCACTCCTGGCTGTGACCGAGGCACTCGCCACTGCTAGAGCCTCCTCCCTCTCCCTCAGTCCTGATTCTCCTTGAGCTGTCTGCAGCGGTCAACCACAACCTCTTGATTTCAACACTGGCTGAGATGGGCATCTCTGGAACTGTCTTCTCTATCTCACAGATAGATCCCACCAAGTCTCCTGAAAGGGCTCTGTCTCTGCACCTCATCACTTTTTACAGGAGTTCCGCAGGGATCTGTACTGGGTCCTCTGCTGTTCTCCATTTGCATTAAGTCTCTTGGTTTGGTTATTAATTCACATGGCTTCTCTTACCATAGTTATGCTGATGACACAACTCTTCCTCTCTTTCCCCCCCTCTAACTTGGCATTTTTGTGCGTTGAAAATGTTTTTTGTTAAAATATAATTTCTTTTTGTACTGTGTTTGTTATGAGTAACTGATAATGACAATGCATATACATTTACGAACCATAAGATAATTAAATCTAGAAAGAGATGCATACTGTAGGATATCTAATATTTCCCCTCTTCTCTCTATCCCTGTCGCTCTCTGTCTCTCTCTCTCTCTCAACCCCCAACATCAAAGATAAGCCAGTCTTTGCCATAAATGACCCCTCTCCCCCCTTCCCCCATACCTTAACCCAATCAGGACAGGGATGGTCTTCCTGTGGAGGTATTTTATGAGTGTACCGCAGAAAAAGAAGTTAGTCAAGTTTGGAGTTTGTTTGGTGAAGAAGTCATTCTTTTTGGTTCCTCGTGCGTTTCCTTTTGTTCCTGTTCAGCTGGAGGGTAAATAATTTGGCAATTTTTGGCTTATCTCTCTCTTTACTGGTATTTCCTAATTAATGTCTGGTTTAATGCCTTCACTTGTGTGAATTATAAGTAGTCAGCCTACATTCCTTAGTGAATGTATGATTTCAATTCATTATTCCAATTGACTGTTTTCGCTTAATAAAATTACTTAATCTCAAGACCTGATTTAGACTTTGTTTTGGCTTGTTGGTTGATCCACCAGGTTACTGTTCGACTTACCTATTAACGAATTTGGCGATTTAATTGATGATTGTAATTATTAAATTAAATCACGTAAAACTTATTTTGAATGTAGGTTAAGTGAGGGGTTCTAGCACGCAATATCGCTTGTGTTCAGTATTCAGAGTGCTGAACGTTTTAACAAGGGCATTGACTGTTGGAACCGCTGGATTCAGATAATACACATTTTACCTAGTCCTCACTTACCCGACAATACATATATGCAAACACACATGCATTACGGCTAAAAGAAACACGTATGCCTGGATTCTGTCTAACACACAGTAACCCTGTTTTAGTAATGCAATTTCAGCATGCAACATTCCGATAAGTCAAAAAAGCATGCTCGTTCTTTCTGTGATTGATGGAATTAAGCCATTAAATGCACCAGCCAATGATACATTTTATTCGTAAGTTATTTGCATATACCAGCCGGAAAATTCAGTTGACTTTTGAAATTCAAGCACTTGTTACTGTTGCTACAGTTGCACATTTTATTTCAATCATTTCCCATGCACTACCGTGTATGAGATCTATTAAAACACTCTGTGATTTCTGCCACTAATTAAGTTCTGTGCTTTTGCCAAGACTGCTCCGTGGCTTTATCCAATATTTTCTGTGACAAACACACTACCTTCACAAACATGACAGCAACCGATTTACAACTGCACACAAGACTGTGGCTACATTGCTATTGTCAACAAAAATAGGTCCTTTTTCCTTTTCTTGTAACTTTTCCTTGACCTCGCCAGAAAATGCAAGCAAAGCTCCACAAAGAAAGATGCAATAAAATTATTATAGCCGATCAGCATGGTGGAAATGGTTTGTGAAAATTGGTCCAAGTAAAAAAAAAAAAAAATTATAGTTTTCAAGATAAGCCAAAAATGTTCGAAATAAAAATGCCCATATTGCCCAACCCTAGTATCCTGCAATTGGCTCCTGATCAGAATACTTTGATCAGATGTTTGTTATTGGCAGATGTCGGTAAATGTGGGAGAATTATTCTTGGGGAGAATTATTCTTTGTGGGCCTGGACCACTTGTGAATATGAAATTGGCAGAAAAAAGAAGAAAAATGCTAAATAACCCAATAATAAAGTTTGGGGTATATTGTATGGACGTGTGAAGTTGTAATTGAATTGTGTGTGTTTACATGAAGTCAGAAGGTACAGAAGTTAATGTTTTTAAGGGCTGAGAAACAGTGGTTATTGTGGTTATTTCTGTAGGAAACCCTAAAAAGTGGCAAACTCTCGGAGCTGTATAGGTATGGGGCATGCCCCACCAAGCCGTAACCAAGCCATACCTGCCACCCATGTCATTGTGTTTGTGCTGTATGTACTGTGTTGTTGAGTCGCTAGCTAACCACAGATTGGCGAGCTATACCCTGTAGTAGTTGAGTGATTCTGCATGTGTGATTTTGCATAGAGCCTAGAGCAGCATAAAAGGGCTTGCCGCCCATGGCTCTGGGCAGTTAGTAACATACAGTCAAGCCGGAAAGTCTGAACACTCCTTTCACCTATCCACGTTTTATTACGTTACAGACATATTCTACAATAGATTGAGTTCATTTTTTGTCTCAAAATTGTACACAAAATAGCCCATAATGACAAAGTGAAAACAGGTTTTTAGACATTTGTGCTAATTTATTAAAAATCTAAATGTAAAATATCATATGTACACAAGTGTGCACACCCTTTGATATAACACCCAAAAGTGAGCTGAGGTGCATTTTGTTTCCACTGATACTGCTTGAGTTTCTACAACTTAATTGGAGTCCACCTGTGATAAATTCAATTGATTGGACATGATTGGGGATTGCCAACACCTGCCTATATAAGGTCCCACAGTTGACAGTGCATGTCAGAGCAAACTCCAAGCCATGGGGTCAAAGGAATTATCTGCAGACCTCAGAAACAGGATTGTGTCAAGGCATAGATCTGGAGAAGGGTACGGAAAAATCTCTGCAGCTTTACAGGTCCCAAAGAGCACAGTGGCCACCATCATTCGTAAATGGAAGAAGTTAGGAACCACCAAGAATCTTCCTAGACCTGGCCGCCTGGCCAAACTGAGCAATCGGGGAAGACGGGCCTCGGCCAGGGAGGTGAGCAGGAACCCGAGGGTCACTCTGACAGAGCTCCAGCGTATCCTTGTGGAGATGGGAGAACCTTTCAGAAGATCAACCATCCAGGCAGCACTCCACCAATCAGGCCTTTATGGTAGAGTGGCCAGACGGAAGCCCCTCCTTAGTAAAAGGCACATCACAGCCCGCTTGGAGTTTGCCAAAAGGCACCTAGAGGACTCTCAAACCATGAGAATCAAGATTCTCTGGTCTGATGAAACCAAAATTGAACTTTTTGGCCTGAATACCAAGCGTCACGTCTGGAGGAAACCAGGCACCGCTCATCACCTGGCTAATACCATCCCTACAGTGAAGCATGGCGGTGGCAGCATCATGATGTGGGGATGTTTTTCAGCAGCGGGAACGGGGCGACTAGTCCTGATAGAGGGAAAGATGAATGCAGCTAAGTACACCGAGATCCTTGAAGAAAACCTGCTCCAGAGCGCTCTGGAGCAGGTTCTCAGACTGGGGCGAAGGTTTACCTTCCAACATGACAACGACCCGAAGCACACAGCCAAGAGAACAAAGGAGTGGCTTCGGAGAAAGTCTGTGCATGTCCTTGAGTGGCCCAGCCAGAGCCCAGACCTGAATCCAATTGAACATCTGTGGAAAAAGCTGAAAATGGCTGTGTACCGACGCTCCCCATCCAACCTGACGGAGCTTGCAAGGATATGCCAAGAGCAATGGGCAAAAATGTCCAGAAACAAGTGTGCCAAGCTCGTAGCTTCTTTCCCAAGACGCCTTGAAGCTGTAATCGCTGCCAAAGGTGCAGCAACCAAGTATTAGGCTAAGGGTGTGTACAGATATGTAACCCCTAAATAACCTGTTTTTGTCAGTAAAATAAAATTGTATATTTTCTAAAAACCTGTTTTCACTTTGTTATTATTGGCTATTGTGTGTAGATGTTTGAGGCAAAAAATGAACTCAATCTATTGCAGAATATGTCTGTAACGTAATAAAATGTGGATAGGTGAAAGGAGTGTTCAGACTTTCCGGCTTGACTGTAGTTCTCCCCTAGGACTAAGTGCAAATAAACAACATGTATCATGTTCAAGATCCAACTGGTGTATCTCTCTCTCAAATCACATATTTAAAAGATGTTCGATTGTGTTTAAAAGTTGTAATTTATGTTTTTGGATCATTTTGGTTCATTTAAATAAAGCAAAAGCAGTAGACCTACAAATAATTATTCTTCAATATGGTTGGAGTACAACTACTATGGAACTAGAGGTTTTTAAGTTCACAATGTCATCGACTGAATTTAATGTGCCATTTTTGAATGCGGAAGCATGTAAAAATAGACTCAAATCCTAGTTTAGAGCCTATGCGCGCAAGGCTCTCGCATCTGCTCTCATATTTGTGCACCTGGTATAACAGGTACCATTTCATTTTTTTTTTCCATTTTTATTTTATTAATACAAGAAAAAAAGATAATAGTACATAAAAGTTCTAAAATCTTTGGGCCCTACTCAGTACATTACTGGTTTACAGAGGGTTCCCTGTCCTACAGCATAGAAAGAAAGAAAGAAAGAAAGAAAGAAAGAAAGAGATGGAAAGAAAGGAGATCATTTGTTTAAGATAGTTTATCCTAGATAATATTTGAGAAATAAAAAAAAAATGAAAAAAAATCTAAAGATATAAAGTAATTAAAATGTGAGAAATTTCATTAAGAAATATGTAGAAAAAAAAAGAAAAGAAAAAAGTGAGTGTTTAGGGAGAAGATACAGCGTGACCTGAAATTAATTATAGTCTAGTGTTGACAGATTTGGCTATTTATAAGATGAGATTTGAGCTGTTTTTTTAAAGCTGTTAAAATGTATATTTGTCCTTATATTTAATGGTAAATTATTCCATGATTCTGTGTTTCTATTGAAAAACGATTTTTGACCAAAATTGTTTTTGTATCTTTGAAGTGGATTTAATGCGTTTGTAATGGAACGCGTTTGTCTTTGTTGTCGGTTATTGGAATGACATGGCAATAGGTTGCTAATGATCTGAGGAAGAGTATTGTTTTGTATTTTATGATAAAGTTTTAAATTCAGTAATATTTGGTAATTTTCAAAAGTGAGCGCGTTTATTTGTTGCAAGGCAGTGCAATGATGTGTGCGAGATGGTAATTTTGCGTGAATTTTATACGATCTATTATAAAGACGAATGATTGGGTCTAATGTGCATTTTGCAACAGATGTGGATAGAATTATGGCATTTAAATATGTATTTGAAACGGTTTGTGTAAGATATGTCCGAATTTTATTGTAGACGAAAAGTTTTTTATTTAGCTGTTTTGCCAGATATTCAATATGTGGTTTAAACGTCATATGATCGTCAAGCGTGACGCCGAGATATTTACCGTACCCGTAACAGTCAGGGGTTAATTTTTTAGTTGTATATGGGGCGGAGTCGAAAATGTTTTTTGAGAGGATCGAAAATACATACATTGTGTTTTTTTTATATTTAATGTTAAATGATTTCTGTGAAGCCAGTGAAGAGCTTGTAGGTCCAATGAAAGTTTGGAATAAATGTCATCTATTTTACGCGCAGAAGTAAAGATAACTGTGTCGTCCACATATAGAAGCACTTGAGTTGACGAGCATACTGAGGGCAGATCATTAATATATAATATGAACAATAGCGGTCCTAGAATAGATCCTTGTTCACCGATATTGCTTGTAGAAGTGGATTTAAATTGATCTATTTGGACCAGTTGTGATCTTTGAAATAGATACGATGAAAGCATGTTTATTGCAGTTGATGATAAATTGAACTTCGTTAACTTATTGAGAAGTATAGAATGATTAACGGTATCAAATGCTTTTGAAAAATCTAAAAATATTGCACCTGTTATATTCCCTTCATTTAATGATTGTCGAATTGATTCCGTGAGATATAATACAGCAGACGTGGTTGATCTGTTTGTTCGAAAACCAAACAAATTCATTTAAAAGACCGTGCGATTCTAAGTAGTCGGTGAGTTGAGTGGCTAGCACCTTTTCCCTGACCTTTGACATTATAGGTAGAATAGATATCGGTCTATAATTCGATATGACTGTCGGATCTCCTGCTTTGTAAACGGGAATGATTTTAGATGTTTTACATGCGGAAGGAAAAACTGACTTTGCAATACATAAGTTTATGAGATGATGCGTGACTGTTAATAAAGAATCCAAATGTGACAGAAAGAAGTTCATGTCATGTGTATCCTTTGATTTGGTCTTCTTTAAAGAATGTATGATGTTTATTAACCCCTTGGTGCAGATGGCAAATTTCACCTATTTAGGGGTGCTCTGTTTAAGGCTTTATAACTCCAGGTGTGAGCATCACATAAACTTGGTAAATGGCTTAAATGAAAGAAGACAGGTGTACCATTTACAATACAAACTTAGATTTGTTTATTTTCAAAATAAAGTGCCACAAATGCAAAGAAACTTAGGGAAAAAATTTTTTAAATAGTTTTTTTTTATTTTGCTGAGAGCTACATAAGTGAAATCGGTAATATATATATTTCCTGGATCATAAACTCCATGTCCACAAGTTTTGCAAAATCTGAGGATGATATGCAGAACTACTAAGGTCTATGATGCAAAATATAGCAGTGTATCCTGTTGTCCATTCGTGTCTCCAAATCTATCCAAATGGCTAAATTGTGCACTGCTGCAAATAATAAAAAAAATGAAATATTTAACTACAAATCAACAGTTTGGGCTCATAAAACTCACTTGTGCATAATTTCCAAGTGAGAATTATATATTTTCAGCAGTATAGGGGGGTAGATATCTATGGGTCCAAAACCCCTATGCAAAACATGTCACAAAATGAATAAAATTAGTTTTGTACATTATAACGCATACACATTTGCTCCCTCTGGTGGCTTAAGATAAAAAACATTGATATCACAGTGTTACATACACCTAAATATGTTGCCTAATCATTCACTCTTGTACCTCAATAAAACATCACTTGTCCCTGTACTCTACAGTATGTATACTTTTGGACTGGGATTGCATTTTTCTGTATTCTTTTAATCTTTTAAGTTTTCCTATTCATAATAACTCCAAGGAAATTTTTACCTTAATCTACCACATATCAGCGCAACAGTAAATTGGAATGAGCACTTGTCATGCCCTAAGAGACTCGTATACGCCATAGCCTATATTATGTATGATAACATGAACATAAAATAGTTTTCCACCATCTGTAAAATGCTGCCAAATATTCTATCTTCAATGAACATCGGTAGCCTACTTCAAAAATACATTTAGCTAACGATTGCACGACAGTATGTGAAATGCACTCAAAATGCGAAAATAACAACAGGGCTATCAAACATATTGGAGAGACAGTGCTCGAGTGGAAACACGAACGTACGTATGTAGCCAGCGAGACCAACGGTATTTTAGACGCAAAAATACTTACATATCGCAAAAGTGAAATTCCCCTGCATAATGCGTATTGTATATCGCTTGCGTAATACTAGACAGTTAAAACGAAAACTGCCGTTACGCTGGGCTGTAGTAAATTGCTCAAAGCACCCAAAAAGACTTGGCATATACCGTTGCGAAGGTTATAATGTACTCTATTGGATTAAAAAAGCCGACAATTAAACCAGAGTGAACTGTAATGCATGAGACAGGCTTACAGGGCATAGGGCTATTAACGCGGCGACGTTTCAGATAGTGTAATAGCGGTATAAAGTGTTGTATATTTCTCAAACCGATTGTACCAGACAATAAATGACAACTGAATTTTGAAAGGAACATCTCAATGTGTAAAACCAATGGTAGGATTGTATATTTATTTCATATTTAGTAGCATATATTGCTAGTAGAATACATGGTAGAATGAGATAGTACTTTCACAGTTTATTTTGCATTTGAGTGAGCAGGGCTTTTCACGGCTTTTCTGGCATACGATCAGGCTATTGTTGGGTTTATCTCGTTGCTATGACGTTATTCTAATTTTATATGATGAATAAATATATTTATGAACTCAAACATAGACGCTATTGTCCACTATGTCACGCATAGGTAGGTATAGACTAGGTGGGGGGTTGCTTGATAAATGGACTTGCTACAGGGAAATAGTGGCACTTAGAAACTACATATTCGGCAGAAATCGTCACGAACCGTCTACCAATAAATTTAAAACACAGAGTTTGTGATTTCCAATAATAGTTCGGCTGCAGTAGCAACGAATGTCTCAGTTGAGCAAAAAAGGTCCCGTCGGCGGGACTATATGCGCCAAGGTGTTAAACACTCTTGAGATATCTCTGTAAAGGAGAAAGGTTGTGATTGTAAGGAAGAAAATTCCATTTGTTGCACAGATGGATCAAAGGGGGCTGCGAGCTCTTCTACTGATGAAATTTTAAAAAGCATTAAACGCGCAAGCAAGTTTTTGAGACTCTGTTAGCAATACTCCATGTGAGAAAATTCTTATCTTGCCTTGGTTATTTTTTGTCCTTCCTCTATTTATGGTGTTCACTGCATCCCACAGCTTTTTGGCGAAAGCTTGTTTATCTGTTAATAATTTAGTTCGGTAGTAGTTTTTCATAATTGTTGATTGAGCAGACGTAATATATTTGGTGTAATCCAAGGTAAAGATAATTGTCGAGACTTTAGAACTTTTTGTGTATTTTTTAGTTATAGTCTTAATTTTTTCATGCATTCTCGTGAGTATTTGCTCTGGGTTGTTCATCTTATTCTCCTCTTCCCAGTTATTGTTATTAATCTCGTTTTGGTACGTCTGTTTTTTTGAGCATGGTATCATTTTTATAACATTCAATTTGTGTCCCTTGTGTTCTATAATTTTTTTTCTAATAGCAAAGGTAAGAAAATGGTCAGATATTGTTTTAATAACCCCATTGATGTTATATTTTGTCGGTTCATTGGAAAAAATTAGATAAAGAATTGTTTCACACGTACTACACACTCGCGTTGGTTCCTTTATCAATTGTTCAAGTCTGAATTTGGTTGCTACGTTTGAGCGGTGTAGCAATAGTGTCATTCCAATTTAAGTTGAAATCACCAAGTAGTATGTATTCTTTTGTTTTTACCGACTCAAGAATAGTTGTTAGAGATGATACATAATCTATTGGTGACGTGTTAGGGGGTTTATATGAAACTAAAATATCTATAGCATGTTGAGATGTTAAATAAGTGATTTGTAACATTTTGGATGTCGTGTCTGTTAGTTTTTTTTTGTTTATGAGTACTTATTTGATAGATATATTGCTACTCCTCCTCTACGTTTCCCAACCCGGTCTTTACGAAATAAATTGTAATTCTCAATATAAAAAAAGGAGTCCGGAAAGCCAAGTTTCCAAGACAGCAAAAATATCTATGCTACTTTGTGTCAGCAGTATTTTGATTTGATCAAGTTTAGATACTAAGCTACAGACATTAAGATGACATTTTTAGTCCTTTAGCATTTTTAAGATGGCTCACTGTTTTGGGGGTCTTCCAGTTTTGTTTATTTCTCTTTTTTCTATTTGTCAATGTATTGACAGGGCTGGAACCACTGGTTCTAAGAATGTCGCTAGCAGGGGGGACAGTAGGCTGAGGTAACATGAACGGAAGAGGAATGATTTCCGGTGAGGGAGTGTGGGATGTAAATAGTCAGTCCCGTGGATAGTTTTGAACAGCGTGCTGCAAATTAGCAGCTAGCATTCGGCTACCCAGCCTGTTGGGGTGGACTCCATCAAATCTAAAAAAGGAGAATTTGTTCCAAAACAAATTAAAATTGTCAATAAAACCTATGTTGTTCGCTCTGCAATCGGACTGGAGACAGGTGTTAAGGCTGAGGATTCGGCTGAAGCACGCCGCTCCCCTCAGTGTGGGCAGGGGGCCGGAAATAAAAACAGACTTTCCACAGCTATTTAAAAACATAAAAAGGTCGTTAAAATCCTTTTTTGTCAGCTCAGACTGCTGATGAGCTACATCATTTGATCCCACATGAACTATCACCCTGATTATGGAAGACGGGAGTGATGGCATCAGACCCGATAGCTTACCCAGGATGATAGGGACCGTGGCCCCGGGGAAGCAGTGTGTGGCTACGTTAAAAAAGCGGAGGTTCCTGGTTATGGAATCTCCCACTATTAAAGTGGTCGGGGAGAAGAGGGGACGAGGAAATGATAAATCCGTAGAGTGTGTCCGGGCAAGCGGGAGTTGTGGCGAGGCAGCGACAACAGCCCCGGGGGGAGGGTTCATCACCGGCTCAGGGCAGGAAAGACCTTCAGAGCGTCTGAGCACTGCCTCCTTCAGGATCCTTCGCCGGGAAGCGGAGGTCAATGCCTTGGATGAGGGCCGCTGATCTGGTCGCACAGTGGAGCGGTGAGCCACCCAAGTGCCGCCAGGCTCCAGTAGTGGAAAAGCTGCAGTGTTAGGAGGTGCCGGAGCATCAGCTGGGTGGACCGGAGCGTTGTCAGCCAGGACCGCAAAGCGGTTTGAGCAGTTTAGGCGAGGCAGTGAGGCGGCCCCGTTTGAGTCTCTCCTGCGATCACGGACCACCACTTCAGTCCAGGGCGGCTGGTGGTTCGGAGTCGAGGCCGTGGATGAGAGGAGGGGTCCCACGGAATTGTATCCTGCAAGGCTGCGCCGAGAGAGGCAATCTTCTTGGACTGCCCAAGAGCCACGTCCATAAAGCTGGACAAAAGCGCATTTTTTCTTCTTAATTTATCCGAGAGCCGTCGGATGTCCTCCTCCAGGTCAGAAATAGTTTTGTTCGCTTTATTTAATAGCAGTTTGTCCTCTCCAGTCATTGCACTTGAACCGAAAAAGCTGTTGAACGCTTGCACTACGGTGATCTGATATACTGAATCGGTCGAAGGGTAAAATAAAATAACAATATGATAAAATAATAAAAAACTAGAATCGTACTAAAAATAATAAAAGTACAAAATGCTAAAATAATAAGACGATAAAATAATAAGACTATAACAAATAATAAAATAATGAAAAAATGGCAAAATCGAGCTGACTATTTTCAAACTCCGAGCTCTGTCCCGCGCCTTGACCCGCGCCAATGACCAGGACAAGTTCTTTCTGGACAAGTGATGCGCGCGTAGTAAATTCTACACACAAGAGTGAAATTTACACGCTCAGTGTAGAGTTTTTTGAGAAAGCTACATTGTTTTGTGACCTGAACCAGGCATATAAACATCGTTTTTAATAAGTTTGTCAAAGTACCACGAGAGGTTCATAATAAAAATCTAATCATAGGAATTACAAGAGTGGGTTCGGAATTGGTTTCCTGGCCAAACTCAAAGTGTCATGGTAGGAGGAAAACAATCAGAGCATGGTCCAGTGCAAAGCTGAGTCCAGCAGGGACCAATATTGGGGCCTTTATGGAGTTCAGTAGTAAAATCGTTCCAGTTGCAGATGATACAAAAATTGGAGGTCTGGCAAATACACTGGCAATACACGTATTAGGCAAATGGAACATCCTGAATCTACAGGGATAATTCAAGCAGATCTGAACAGAAAAAAAGTGGGCTGAAACATGGGAGAAAACATTCAGTATAGCCACATGTAAAGTTCTTCATGTGGGGAAAAAAGTATTTCACTCATTCAGCGACTTAAGTCGACGAACATACAAGCGGTCTAAAGTGCCGAGGGCGACTGAAGTTGACCACAGTTAATTTTTATCTTTACTCTGCTACACCAGTAAAGAATTCTGGATTTGAGTGGGGAAAAATTAAACGATGACCAATTTACAATTAGGATATTTTACCCGGATTAGCTTTTTTTTTTTTTTACAAAGTTCTAGATGGAAATATTTGAAGTTTTATTTATCCCATTTTTTTAAAAACCCTCATGTCTAACCATCTACACCACCATAACACAGAGTAACCCTGTTTTAGTAATGCAATTTGTAGGAATAATGCATCCCCGTCAATTTGTACCAACACGTTTCTGCGCCAGTGACCAAGAATTAGGGTTGTTACAATATCAAATTTTCAAGTTTATCATGGCAAAAAATATTGCAATAACAATATTATCACGATATCTATAGTAATCATTAAAAAAGTAATGCCATTACTCAAAATGCATCTAAATTTATTTTGCTCCATCCGTTTTCTCTTCAAAAACTGAAAACAACTGATTACAATTATTTTCTTTTTTCTTTTTACATAAGTCAACCAATCTGATTTGTATACAATACAATGTCAACTGAAACAGTGACATGAAATGTATGAGTGTTTTCTTATTGCTTTTCTAAAAGTTACCAAATATGAACATGTAAAAATCAGTCATTTAAAAAAAGTAAAGGATTCAACGATAGTGATAGTACAATCACTGAAAATAACCCAGATAGACTGTCGTCGTATTTTATTTGCTTTGGGTGCACTGTGGAGTGTTTAAGTGCGTTTGGTAGTGGATGCTACTAGATATCTTAGAGTTGTGCTAGCATTAGCAATGTGTGTATGTCCAAAAGAAGGGACAGCATGGAATTATCTGAAAATGGTTTCCATCAATCAACTACATCACGGGTAAGTCGTAATTGAGACATTATGTCCAAAATTCCAAACTATCCCTTTAAGCTTGGGAATTTTGACCAATCTTTTTTGCAAAAGTTAGCCTATAACATGGCACTTAAATTTAGTTGGAAAATACAACTGCAATTCTAGATCTTGCTGCATGCTTTGGTTAAAACAACCCAATTTAACGCAAATTCAGTTGAATTTCAACCCTGCACTGCGCATTCTTCCATAGAGTACTCAAGTGACTACTTCGCAAGTGACTGGTTCCCCATTCATGTAGACCATAGACATTAACTAAAACTTACTTTTAAACAATTTCTAGTAATTATGTCTGAGCATCAATTTCCTGGATTGTTCAATATAACGGCCGTTCGCAAAATATGTTGTTTTTCTGAACCAGCTTTGAGTTTATTTTACGTTCTAGTATTTTTTTGTGAATATACCAGCGCTGGCATTGTTTAAAAACTCAGCGTCCCAGCCGTCGCGGTAGTACAGCGGTAAAAAGCGCCGACTTTCAGTCGGTGCGGTTGTGCTCCGAGGATCGGGGTTCGCGCCCCGGTCCTGCCAGATCCGAGCATGGCCGGCGCCCTGTGGGAGCAGTAATTGGCGGCTGCTTCTGGGTGGGGGGAGGGGCTCGGAGAGAATGGCTGCACGCATAGCTGCCCTGGGCGAGCTGGAATCACGGTCAGGAGCTCGGAGGAGTCGCGCCCTGAAGAGGACGTGGCGCCCTCCCGTCCTACCGCCGGCTGACGGGGTTAGCGGTGATTCTCTAGCGGTTGCTACATGGGGGGGGAATTGAATTAGAATAGGGGGTTCAATTGGCTACTAAATTGGGAGAAAAATGGGGAAAAATCAGAAACAAAAATTATAAAAAAAATAAAAATAAAAACTCAACGTCCCATAATTCCCTCCGGACGGTTCAATGAAGTGAAATGGCCGAATTTGCAAGGTGGTATGCACTGCCAAAAATGTCCAGAACAGATGATGATATCGGATTGGTCGAGAACCACCCGTGCATTGCAGTAATGGATTTGTAGTCCGTTAAAGTGGACTACAAACCGGACTACAAACCATTAATCATTACTTTAAAAAAATTTAAATTGGAACATGCAATGTATGCTCTATATCCTATATCCACACAGGCTAATCCAGGAACGTTTCGGCTCATTCTATAAATCAGATTTCAAGAAATTGTCGATAGTCTCCGAAGTCCGTTCTAAACGTCATAGGGAATTTACTTCCGAAACCAAACTTCCGAAACCAAACGCAACACTACTGCAATTTCTTTTATTCAACATTCATGTTTTTTGTTCAATGAAAGACTCCATTAAAGTTCTACTCACAAATGTTCGCATGGATGTCTGCTTACGATGAGGTAAATACAGCTCGTACAAATAACGGCAACATTTCCTGTTTATTCCCATTTAGTCCCGTTAATTCCCATATAATTATATAATTCCCATGGAAAGTTTCCCCCTTTGAATATTCCTGGAATTTTGCAACCCTAAACTGTAGCCACCAAATATTAACATATAAGGATGATATATGAGGACGGAGGAATCGAGACAACATATTAGGCAAATGAAACATCCTTGTTCAGTCAAGCGTCATTCACAGTGTGTCTTTCGTATACTTGTCTGTGGGTTTTGAAGAGGTAGAAAACATATAATAAAGCGGTTGTAATTAAACCTCAAAATAAATCCAACTACTTATATTCCGGTTACCTAACACTAGTTAGTACGACATTTTGCATACTACCACACAAACTTTCTGAAAATAAAACAAGTCAAGTCATACGCAGTTCAGTAACCATGGAAGTTCAACTAACCCAATATTACTTTATGGTCATGGCTATTTGTATTCTTTCCAATCACCCAACTATATGTTGACTTACAACACGATGATGAATAAAACGACTTGACTATAACTTCGTTGCCAAATCGTGTCAATATATCTCAGCATATCTCAGCAAAAACCTATATATTTATACCTCATATTAGCAATCTAGGTGCAAATGCAGGTGGCTTTTAAAGGGAATAGGATATAAAATTTTGATTGGTTTATTACATGTTACGCCCAAGATACACCTATAATTAATGAAGAGACTAAGTTCAGCCCATTTGCACCTTGCACTGTGCTTAGAAAGAGGACTTGAATACGCCCTAAATGCACTTGCGCCATGCGTTTTAGAACAAACACTAAGACCGTCAAGATAGAGCCTGCAGTCTTCCTGAAAGGTCCATCTACGGCCAAGTCTGAACCTCCTGGCAGAGGCAACCAGGTTTTGCGCTAAAATATCCTAGTACTTAGTTGAATTCATTATGCCATCAATCTTAAAAAAGAGCCCCTGCACTACTAGCAGCAAAACAGCCCCAAATAGTTTTTTATATCCGTTGCCCGACTCCCTCTGGAGTTACTTTTGATCCAGATGCAGTATATGATTTAAAACGCATAAACAACAGATGATGCAGAAAACTAGTCAACACTTTTGTTACTTCAAGATTAGACTGTAATGCTCTTTTGTCTGCATGTGCAAATTGACCTTCTCTGGAAGGTCTCCAATTGATTCAAAATGCTGCTGGTCATATTCTTACCAGAACAAAAAGATTCCACCACATCAGTCCAGTGTTACCTTCTCTCCACTGGCTGCCAGTTAAATACGGGATAGATTAGAAGACACTTTTACTTTTAAAGCTCGACATGGGCTAGCCCGTCTATCTGAATGATCTCCATTATTCCTATAATCCCCAACAAATGCTCAGCTCACAGGGAGCAGGGCCTTCTTGTTATTCTATATCCTTTTTTTTTTTTAGCCAGTCCTATAGTTGTGGGACAAGGTTGGGTGGCTGACGTAAGCCGTAGACTGAGCTGTCAGTGCGGTCACTGGATCATGCATGGTATCTCTTTGTTAAGATGATTCAGTCAGGGTCTAGTGGTGACTCTCAGGGCTGCCCTCAAGAATTTGTTCACCCTTTACCTTGTTCCTCTAGCTAGGCTGCCATATATTTATTCTGTCTGGGCTTTTCCTTATTGCACACAGGCAATATGCCTACTGATTATATAAATTTTACTCTGTTCCCCACTTGGGGAAACTGTCCAGAGGTGTAACCAGAAGACTTTCAACCCAAATTTTTTTGGCCGCCACACTTTTGAAATGATTCCGGCGCGCCTGCTTTACCATCCTCTTAAAGAAACACATTTGAAGAAAGGAAATAATTGAAAGCATGACTTTAAATTATGTCATAAAACTCCTTGAACCTTAAATGGTGTGTGTTTCTGACTGTCTGGAAATCACTGATAGATCTGATTTTTTGTTGTATTCCTTGGCTGCGTACAAGCAGGAAAGCAAAAGAAAAAGCATTGGTCTGGATGCAAAGCTACCTGTTTTTTGTGTCAAATTGTGCCTTACCTGGATGTTAAACAGCTGCTGTGTGAGGGTCTTGCCATGATGGGGAGTCGCAGGCAGTTTGAAGACAGCAGTGTGTCTGTGTGGGTCCTGGCCTCTGAGGGACCTGCAGATGGCGTCTTTCAGGTATGGCTCATCCTGACCATCAGTATCTTTGCACAGAGCACTGTTCTGGTGCCCACCCAGTACTCGGTCTGACAGGTCCAAGGGCTTCTCTACCATATCACCATTCTCCCTGTCGTTGGCTTGCCTACCCTTTCTGCTTTCCCGCCCTGGTTGCCTCAATGTCAATTGGTCCCGGGCACTAGGAGCTACCGTATTCTCACCATTCAGATAAGTGTGCCCATTGAAATTGAATGTTTTTAGAGGTGAAATTCGGCGGACGCTGTCTCGACTAAGACAAAGTCGCTTCTGATGACCAAGTCTTTTGTTTCGTAAGATGGATGGTGAGCTGTTCTCTGGGTGTTTGAATGGCTGTGCAGATTTCCCAAACACTGGAGAGATCCTCTGCTGCAGCAGCCATTCCTTGTCCAATGAGAAATCTGGAGACGTGCATTGCCTTGGGAGAGATGAGAAATGAAAATACTGGGATTTAGACTTATTTAGATCTACTTACATCTACATCTTGGATGGGCAACTGCAGGCCTTGTGGGCTGCTATGTATGCAGGTTTTTGCTACCACCAGTTACCCTGGCTCAATCAGCTAAATAGTCATATGCACCAACACCAATTCACTCATAAATTAGACCACAATAAAGCACTACAATACATGCATACAGGCACAGAATCAGCTTCTGTTCATATCGTGAAATGTAGATAAAATATCAGATAATGTAAATGATTGGGGTAATAAAATAATTGGTAATTGGTGGCAGCAAAAAACTGCAAACACACCGGCCCCTGGAGTTGCCCATCCCTGATCAACATTTATATAAAATAAGAATACAGAACACAACTTCATAGTTGAATATAAAAAAAAAAAAAGTATGTTTTAATTTCCTTTCTTGCTTTGTTAACATTTCTCTAGATTAAATGAATAGGCACGAATACAAAATGCATACTTGCACAGTACCTAGAATCTGTGTCTCCCTTATTCTAAATGCCTATAAAAGCTGAATTTAAGTGTTTTAAGCAACTGGTCATTTGCGCCAATGTTGAAATGCTGCATTTCAAAAAGAACAAGTAAGAACAAGCAGACAGCATAAAGACCTTGACGTTAAAATGAATGACATTCAGAAGGAATGGTAAATTATTTTTAATCTTAAGCAATCAAAAAATATATAAATAAATAATGTTAAAGGAGCTATATGTAACATTGACACCAAGCGTTTAAAATGGGTACTGCAGTCCAAATTCACAATATTGGAGAGAGTTGTCTCCGCCCCCCTCCTCCCCAGACTCGAAGCTCACGCGGGTTGCCAGGTTGAGGACACTGAACGAACACGAGCGCAAGACGAGCCGAGTACAACATTATAGTTTGAGACTTATTCTATTTTGACAATGACAAGCGACGACGAGTCCTACACTGTTAATTCATCAGCTAATGTATACGTTTGCAATTTATTTATTGTTTGCAAATTATAAACCAGCTCATGTGGATTTTTTATAACTGTCAATGTTAGCTAGATGCATGGCTGGCTATGTTTATGGTCACACAGATATAAGCTAACGTTAGTGGTATGTTTAGCTAGTAACTATGTATATATATATGTATATATATATTTAAATCTTTAGCTAGCTAGCTAAATGAAAACGATGTTGAACTTAGCTTAGGCATTCGTAAATCGGCTGCTGGAGTGCCAGAGTACATCTGGTTGTTCGTAATGGGAAATGGGCGGAGTCAACTCAGAGAATAGTGAATCACACAGGCCAAAACAAATAGACATTCCGACTCAGAATGGAAATTTCAAAGGAGAACATACTGGCTGTAGCATTGTTGTCGGACAAGCCAGTATTTCGACTTGCATGTTTCCTTAATCTCTGATGAGATATCATGGTCATTTTATGATTTTGTACAGTAAATTTGTTACATATAGCTCCTTTAAGCAATCAAAAAAAGCTAACAAACCAGGGCCACATTACTGAGTTCTTCACGTCCCCTTTAATGTCATCCGAAGACACAGTGTGAGGGATCCCCTTCACTGAAGTGAATATCATACAATAAATATATCTAATATATTATTTAGGTACTATTGTTTGATAAACAAAATGTAAACAGATATATCTGAGGAGATTGGCATAAGGAAGCCATAACTGACATACAAATCCACTGAAGAGTAGGCTATACTGAACATTACCAGTCACTGTTTCCTAATTGAGTTTTAAAAAGTTAATTGCAAACCCCCATTGCAAACATTTTACAACATTTAAAAACAACACATTAGGGGCTAGAAGATTTACATGCATGAATCGCTTTCAATTGCCAATGTATGAACAGATTGTCACGCAACTTAAAAAATTAGACCTTCCACGACTTTCTCCCTTGCGTATAAGAGCCTATGGACTGATTTTTATGTAAAGAATTTGGGTCGGATTTGCCGGGAAAATGAAGGTGACGTCAAAGTGCACCATCGAGTGCCTTCCCTCTCTCTGGCTCTCCCCACAGCACCACAACATAATGCTGCGTTCACATGGTAGCAGTATGCAGTTGACGGCAAACCAGAAGTTCCATGTTTTTCAATGAGACAGCAGCGGAAAGCTCTGCCTCCGCCAGCGTTGAATACAGCATACCAAACCGTCGACGAAACATTCTGCCAAAACATCAATTTTCTCAGCTTTTGCTGTCATGCCGTAGCGGAGGGACAAACCGGATACGGGTTTTTTGGAAACATGGACCTTTGTTGTCCCTCCTGTCTTATTTGGTATGGAAAGGTAAATTAATTAAACGGCGAGTGCTCCCCGAAATAGTTAGTGTTAAATTTGTCAACCCGAAAAAACAAAAAAAATTTTAATCAATGGCATTTTTTTTCATGAATACAACAAAATTTAACATGAGGAAATTTATTTTAGAAAATAAAAACCGTGACTAAATCTCTTTATATTATTATCGACAAGTAGAGACTTGCCCCCCTGTCAAATTTTGCATTGATTTTAAGATTTTATTGATAACATATAAAGCCCTTCATGGTCTAGCCCCTTCTTACATCTCCAAGCTTTTTATCCCTTACCAGCCTTAGGTCCAAGGGCAGAGCTCTACTCACTGTTCCAAAGTTTAGGTTGAAATCCAAAGATGATGTGGCTTTTGCTGTCAGGGCCCCTAGAATCTTGAACAGCCTTCCAGACACAATGGCAAAGTCCATCTCATCTTTTAAAGTCCATTTAAAACTACGGACTTGCTTTTAACTGATTATTTATATATATGGAGCTTTTTATTACAGTTAATTGTATTTTACTACATTGTATTATATTTATTTATTTATATTTATTTTCATTTGTTTACCTTGTATTTCATCTCTATTTTTGTTCTTTATTTTGTACAGCACTTTATAACCGAGTGTTTCAAAAAGTGCTATATACAGTTGAAGTTGAAAGTTTACATACACCTTCACCAAATCCATTTAAACTCAGTTTTTCACAATTCCTGACATTTAATCCTAGTAAACATTCCCTTATCTTAGGTCAGTTAGGATCACAACTTTATTTAAAAAGTGTGAAATGTCAGAATAATAGTAGAGAGAATGATTTATTTCAGCTTTTATTTCTTTCATCATATTCCCAGTGGGTCAGAAGTTTACATACACTTTGTTAATATTTGGTAGCATTGCCTTTAAATTGTTTAAATTGGGTCAAATGTTTTGGGTAGCCTTCCACAAGCTTTTCACAATAAGTTGCTGGAACGTAGCTAATGTAGCTACTGTGCTTTAGCTGCGCTAGCTCAGCGCGCAAAATGACACAAGTTAAACAATTTAAAGGCAATGCTACCAAATACTAACAGTATGCAAATGCAAACTTCTGACCCACTGGGAAAGAAGTAAAAGCTGAAATAAATAATTCTCTCTACTATTATTCTGATATTTCACATTCTTAAAATAAAGTTGTGATCCTAACTGACCTAAGACAATGGAATGTTTACTAGGATTAAATGTCAGGAATTGTGAAAAACTGAGTTTAAATGGATTTGGCTAAGGCGTATGTAAAGCTTTAACTTCCTGGCTGCTGTCGAGATGTTGCTTCAATATATCCACATCATTTTCCTTCCTCATGAGGCCATCTATTTTTATGAAGTGCAGCAGTCCCTCCTGCAGCAAAGCACCCCCAAAACATGATGCTGCCACCCCCGTGCTTTACGATTGGGATAGTGTTCTTCGGCTTGCAAGCCTCACCCTTTTTCCTCCAAACATAACGATGGTCATTATGGCCAAACAGTTAAATTTTTGTTTCATCAGACCAGAGGACATTTCTCTGAAAATTAAGATCTTTGTCCCCATGTGCAGTTGCAAACTGTACTCTGGCTTTTTTCTGGCAGTTTTGGAGTAGTGGCTTCTTCCTTGCTGAGCAGCCTTTCAGGTTATGTCGATATACATTACATTACATTACATTCATTTAGCAGACGCTTTTATCCAAAGCGACGTACAGTAAGTGCATACAGAGACATCATCAAGATCACTACAGAACAGACAAGACAAAGCACATCCTTCCCATAATGTAGCAGCTATCCCTAGTAATGAACGTTGACTGCAGTTCACAGTAAGCTGTGGGTAAATCAGCAATACTACACTTCTATTCTAAATACTATTATAAACTATAATAAACAGACAGGAAAACACAGGGAACTAGTAAACACAGGGAACTGATATGCCTAGGTTAGGATATCAGTCAAGGTGGAGTCTGAAGAGGTGTGTCTTCAGGCCTCGACGGAATGCAGGCAGGGTTGGAGTAGAACGTAGGGGAATGGGAAGTTCATTCCACCACTGAGGAGCTAAGGTGGAAAAATTCCGCAGTCGGGACGAGCGAGAGCCTTTGACACCGAGGGGGGGGGGGGGGGAGTGCCAGTCGCCCTGCATAAAGCACTTGTTTTACTGTGGATATAGACACAAAAGGTCCTTTGCTGTTGTTCTGGGATTGATTTGCACTTTTCGCACCAAAGCACGTTAATCTCACGTTAATCCTTCCTGAGCGGTATGACGGCTGCATGGTCCCATGGTGTTTATACTTGCGTACTATTGTTTGTACAGATGAACATGGTACCTTCAGACGTTTGGAAATTGCTCCCAAGGATGAACCAGAATTGTGGAGGTCCACAATTTTCTTTCTGAGGTCTTGGCTGATTTCTTTTGATTTTCCCATTATGCCAAGCCAAGAGGCACTTAGTTTGAAGTTAGGCCTTAAAATACATCCACAGGTACACCTCCAATTGACTCAAATAATGTCAATTAGCCTATCAGAAGTTTCTTCAGCCATGACATCATTTCCTGGAATTTTCCAAGCTGTTTAAAGGCACAGTCAACTTAGTGTATGTAAACTTCTGACCCACTGGAATTGTGATATAGTGAATTAAAAGTGAAATAATCTGTCTGTAAACAATTGTTGGAACAATTACTTGTGTCATGCACAAAGTAGATGTCCTAAGTGACTTGCCAACACTATAGTTTGCTAACATGAAATCTGTGGAGTGGTTAAAAATGAGTTTTAATGACTTCAACTTCTGACAGTATAGGGTGGGAAATTAACTTTCTAACCTACCAGCCACAGTGGCTGGTAGATGCCAAACCTGCCACCCCAAAATTTTACCAGACACCTTCTAAAAAGCTTTTTTCAAATTACAGTAAAATAACATTTCAGATAGATACATTATAGAAAATGCATACTCCCGTTTATAGCTCTAATAAAATAGTATTACAGGTCAAATAGTCAAACATTGTGTATAAATCTATTACATAGCCTACATTTCATATGTACCTAAGTAAAAAACCCAATTCCAAAAAAGTTGGGACAGTATGTAAAATGCACATAAAAGCAGAAAGCAGTGATTTGTAAATTCTCTTTTACATGTTTAATTGAAAACAGTACAAAGAAAATATATTTTTCATTTTCCTATTGAACTCTATGGAAAAATAAGTCAGGAGAAACAACCGTAAAAGTGATCCATCCATATCTACTGCATATCATGACTCCTTTTATACCCAGTCATGATAGCATCACCTGGTAACCTGTGGAATGTTCCAAACAGGTGTTTTTTTAAAGTTTTTTTTTTAACTTAGTCTTATTTTGCCCCTGTCCCAACTTTTTTGGAATGTGTTGCAGGCATCAAATTCTGAATTAGCGTATATTTTCAAAAATCTATCAAAGTTGATAAGGTAAACATTAAATATCTTTTCTTTGTACTGTTTTCAATTAAATATACGTATGTAAAAGAGAATTCACAAATCACTGCTTTCTGCTTTTATGTGCATTTTACTTACTGTCCCAACTTTTTTGGAATTGGGGTTTGTAAGTAGGCTAATAGTCAGAGAAGTAGCCTATAAGGATAACAGCTGGGTAAAGCTTGATACAACAAACAAAACACATTATTTACTTTAGACGTTGTTGCTGCCAGTGGTGTGGGTCGTTTAACTCCCGTTACGTCTCCACATGTCAGATAAATAGTTATTAAATGATCTATTATCTAATACTAGATACGTTAGCTAACGTTTGCTGTTTTTCTGAACGGACAAATGCCAGCAACATTACAGCAAGCTGTCTGGAGATTTTACCTCAGAGGGTATTGGTCAGTTTGTTTTACTGTACGACGGTGGTCGTCTTGCTAGAATTGCTTTATGGTAAATCGAACGCAAATCAGTTCCACTGTAAGACGGGCTCGCCTCGGGATCTTCTAACAGGGGCTTTTTATCCGTCTCACATTTAGCCAATCAGAGAAAAAAATCGGAAGTTTTTACCGAAGTAATTTTTTTTTCTTGTATCCACTTTGCTACACGCCACTGTGGCGGGACGGTTTGATACATTTACCCGACAATTCTGAAATCTACCCGCATTTGGCAGGTGCCAATTTCCCTATATATATATATATATTTACACAAAAAAAAAAAGTTAGGGATATTTGGCTTTCGAGTGAAATTTATGGAAAATGTAAGTTCACACTACAGTGATATTATACGTATCATGAAAGTAGGGCATTTAAGTAGAAGCATGCAATGGTGATTTCCTCATCTCAAACAATTTATTGAAACAAAAGCCAACAACAGTGGTGGGTATACCACAACAAAAATGTCAATGTCTCAATAACTTGTCATGTGCCCTTGAGCATCAATTACAGCTTGACAACGACGTCTCATGCTGTTCACAAGTCGACTTATTGTCTGCTGAGGCATGGCATCCCACTCTTCTTGAAGGGCGGCCCTCAGGTCATTGAGGTTCTGGGGTACAGAGTTACGAGCCTCTACACCAGAGGTGTCAAACTCGTTCCATCGAGGGCCGAGTGTATGCAAGTTTTTGTTCTAACCATGCTCTACACCAGCTGATTCCACTAATTAGTTCACCTCCTTGGTTGAAGAGCTGAGCTAATTAGTGAAATCAGCTGGTGTAGGGCACAGTTGGAACAAAAACCTGCATACACTCGGCCCTCGATGGAATCAGTTTGACATCTCTGCTCTACACGGTGAGTCAGCTGATCCCATAGGTTTTCTATGGGATTCAGGTCTGGATAAAGTGCAGGCCACTCCATTTGAGGTACCCCAGTCTCCAGCAGCCTTTCCCTAATGATGCGACCTCGATGAGCTGGAGCATTGTCGTCCATGAAGATGAAATTAGGCCTGTGTTGTTCATGCAGGGGCACAATGACTGGATTAATGATGTTATTCAGGTAGTATGGGCTTGTCACTGTACCATTCACAAAGTGTAGGGCAGTTCTGTATTGACTAGACACACCTGCCCACACTGTAACACCGCCACCACCAAAGGGTCGTCTGGTGACAACAGTGGCTGATGCATAGCGCTCTCCTTGACGTCTCCAACATCGTTGGCGGCCATCATTTCTGCTCAACGTGAATCGACTTTCATCAGAGAACAGCACTGAGGCCCACCGGTCCCTCGTCCAGCGTAAATGCTCCCTGGCCCATGCAAGACGATGACGCCTGTGCCTGGTGGTGTGGTCAGGTACCCTTGCAGGTCGTCTAGCACGCAGACCACGCTGATGTAAACGGTTTCGAATGGTCTGACGTGACACTTGGGTGCCTCTCACCTCCCTTAAATGTGCCTGGAGTTGAGTGGCATTCATCATCCGGTTCCGCAGGGCACTGTTCACAATGAAGCGGTCATCAGTGTGGGATGTGGCCAAAGGACGTCCACTTCTATGCCTTTCTGTGACTCTTCCAGTCTCTCTGTATCTCTGTTGCAACCTGCTGATGACACTCTGTGACACTCTAAGCTCAGTGGCCACTTCCCTCTGAGAACATCCTGTTTGAAGCCTCGCAATGGCGAGGTACTGTTGATCAATTGTTAGGTGTCGTCTTGGTCTCATGATGTCAAAATGTGAACAGCATGATGAAGAGGACTGTTTAAATACCAATTCTAATTGAACCAGGAAATTTATTGGTCGATTCATGGATCAAACACCTGTTGTGAATTTTGCTGTTCAGCTCCTTGTTAGAGAACAGCAAGTTGTGCAAAAAGTACTGAAACATTGAATAGTTGGACATGTGCATTCAAAAGTTTAGAGAAGGTCAAATTAATTTCACCTGTAAAGGTTATAGTGCATTTTAGGTTCATCCTGAAATTTCACCCGAAAGCCGAATATCCCTAACTTTTTGTGAGTAGTGTATATATAAACTAGCGTGCAAAAGTATGGAATCATTGAGACATGTTTTTGAAAGAAATTGATACTTTAATTCATCAAAGTAGGATTAAATCTGTCTTAAAATACAGCCAAGACATTGATAACGTTACAAACTACTTTCTATTTCATTCTATTTCTACTTTAGCAATTGTCGCCATTTTTAAACATAGTCCCCCTCATTTTAGGGCACCAAAAGTAATTAACATAAATTGAAATAGTCATATTTAATATTTGGTTACACATCCTTTGCATGCCATGACTTCCTGATGTCTGTGACCCAACAACATCAAAAGACTCTTGCAGAGTGACGTTACCCCCGCCAGTTAGATCCAAATAGCGATTTTTACCCATTGCGAACGTTTAGTAAATCCAATGTAGATGTTGCGACTTAAGCGACTGCTTTTGCATCGGAAAAACAGTCGCAATCCTTTTGTTAATCTGGCCCTTGAAATCTTATTTTCAAGTACTCTTACAAGCGATACTATAACCTCTCTGCAATGGAATAGATCTCTATGGGAATTGGGCGGTGGGACTAGATTAAGCTGTAAATTACACGGGAATAGTATGGAACCCATGGTTGGCAAAATGGCTGTAAGTCATCAAGGGTCTGTGGTATCAAACGAGCCTCAAACCATCACTCTGTTGCCATATATGCAGTAGATATGGATGGACCACTTGAAGAGTTGTCTCTCCTGACTTATTTTTCCATAGAGTTCAAGAGAAAAATGAGTCAGGAGAAACAAACCTTAAAAAGTAAGTGCTCCCACTGTCTCAGCCTGTCTCCGCCTCCTCCACAATTTTGAAAAATACTTTGTGGGGTGAGCGAGGGAGAGGGGTTGGGGTGGAGGAGCTGTGTCCATCGTCATTTGCATAAATTAATGTACAATCTATGATTTTGTATAACTTGAATCAAACTGTAAAACTACCCATTGCAGATCAAAAATTAATCAAGATTCAGGAACTGCATGGCCTTTCTCTCACCTCAAATATTTTCAGAAACAGGTGCCGATCTTGTGATGTGCTCAGGGGCCTGGGCACGCACAGGCAAATCATATTTCAGGGTGAATCGTATTGTAGAGTGAAGTTATAGTTTTATGCGGGTCACAGGTGGTTAAATCTGGTTTGATGCACACATGCAGCATGTGAAATAAACGAGAAACAAGCAACCAATAAAGCGCTATTTGTTGACGTATCCTACATCGACTAGGCTACTACTGGCTCTCTAGAGATGGACAAGTTTGTAACATATATAGATATTTTTTTGTTTTTTAACCGGCTAGAATGTAGCCAGGCTATATCTTCTTAAAACCTGAGCTAAATTGACACGTTGACATCGAAAAACGTGTAAAAACAATCTCCTATTCTAGATTTTCACCCCTCAACGTCTCAGGTTCATTCCAATCACTTACTTTCACTCCTTGCATCCTTTCCTCGCTCCTTAGCTCCATCCAACAGAAGATGCGAGAGATGGATACTAGAACAGCTGTATTACCTGTCAGTGTGCTTGTAAAGGATTGTTCTGTAGGCCTACTGTAGGCTATTGTTGTCTCAGAGCTTGTTTTTGTACAGAAAAGGGGATGTACTGTTTTATTGGACGCTTTGTCTTAGACATGAAATATGTAGCCTAAGCTACGGCAAATGATGCAAAATATAATAGACTAAATTTCTTTGGTAAAAGTCAGCAAATGCACAAATAGATTGAAATTACATTATTATTTCTCAGTCATAGCTAACAAGAATGAGGGGGGAAAAAGCTTTTGAACGCAAGGCAGCTTGCGTGTTAAGGTTTGAGCTGTTGCAGTTGATGTGCCACGATTGTAGTCAACTATTTTTTAGTTAGGCTATTTGCTGGAGGCATTCAACTGTATGAACATAGGATAAAGCGTGTCGTATTGCATAGGCTACATACAGCGCAATTAAATATTGTTTTGAAAGGACCGGGGTTAACGTTAAGCATTTAAGGTTGTTTCCTATGCAATAACAAAAACTGAATGATATGGAAACAAAACCGTCAGAAATAGGCTATTATGTTATATATTTTTAGGGCACCCCCTGGTAAAAAATAAACCCGGCGCCCATGTTTTCAGAAACATATTTTAGTGGACTATTTACGTGGAATAAGAGAGTTCATGAACATGACGCCACGTTTTTCCAGTTTAAAAACGTGGAGCCGAAACGAAAGGACCGTAGCGGATCTAACCAATCAGGTACCGGCTATTTCCATTGTGGGCGACAACAACTTAAACTGAAAAAAAAAAAAAAAAAATCTGCAAAAAATAGGTTATTACCCCAAACAATTTAATAATTGCGTATTTTAATTATTTTTGCAAAAAATAAGACATCAGATAAAGACATCAGATTTAGGGAGAACTCTGATTGGTCTCTACAGTGGCTGGAGAATTGTTTGATCGATGCGACCACCATTTTAGCTGTGTTGATTCTGATTCTATTGTGAAGCGAACCCCTAGCACCTTCGATTTCCATTGCGACTGTTTATTCAAATACTTGACGTTTGACATGCAACTGCATATTTTACTCTGTATAGGCTACTTGAAAAATTAACCCCACACATTTCGATGCAAACGCAGACGACCGCCAGACCCAGTCTACTGAATGCGAAATGCGGCATTCTTATCCCATTATGCCACCTAGCGATCATCGCACATTTTAAACTGACATTACATGCAATGTCTGAAAACACCCACAATGTAGCGTACGACGTGTTGAAGATTTATAACGACTTGAATAAAGAAATGCAGCATGGAAGCTTAAGTGTCATTGTCGAGTGGCCAGGTTAGTTTGTAGGCCTACTGTTTAAACGTGAATGCATTTAACGTTACTCGCAAAACCTAGCTTGGCTTTTAATAACGGTAGCTAGCCAGAATGCACAAAATACATTCCTTTAAAACTAGCCATTCCGAACAAGTTTTTTATGTAATTGTAAATTATGGCTCTAGGATCTAATTTTATCTAGCTATGCTTTACAACTGTTTATGAAAACATTATGAGTAACATTAGCCTGGCCCTCTAGTAATTTTCAATCAAATTAACTAAAATAACGTCACTATCATGTTTCTGTCCACCTATCCCACACTATCGTTTCTATAACTAAAGGTTGAATTTGTCAATTAGATGTAACGACACATTTGATTAATCGCACATAACATCAGTATTGGTTTTGTATGCATTTGATTTGGCTCGTGAATTAACTGTGTCCATTCTCAATAAACAGCAGTGATTGCGTTGCTACTGGTTAAACATTTAGTAACGTGCATTTCAATTATATAGTAGTGCCCTATTAGCCTGGGATCCTTGAATGTTTTTTTCTGTAACATTAGTGTTATTATTTTTTATTGTTTGTTGCATCAAAATGTGGGCAGCGGAAGCAGAGTGATCGTTTGAGGCTCTTGATACCACAGACCCTTGATGCCTTACAGCCATTTCACCAACCATGGGTTCCATACTATTCCTGTGTAATTTACAGCTTAATCTAGTCCTACCCTCCAATTCCCAGAGATCCATTCAAATGCAGAGCGGTTATAGTATCGCATGAAAGAGTACCTGAAAAGAGTACCTGTCTTTTGATATCCTTTTATACCCAGTCATGATAGCATCACCTGTTTCCCTGTGGAATGTTTCAAACAGGTGTTTAACTTCCCAGTCTTTTTTTTTTTCCCCCCCCTTGTCCCAACTTTTTTGGAACGTGTTGCAGGCATCAAATTCTGAATTATTGTATATTTACAAAAATCAATAAAGTTGATAAGGTAAAAACCATCTTTTCTGTTTTCAATTAAATATATGTAAAATCACTGCTTTTATGTGCATTTTACATACTGTCCCAACTTTTTTGGAATTGGGGTTTGTAAAGAAAATAAATAAAAAATATTTATTTCATTGCTTATTTATTTAGAAACAATAATTAAACAGGTGCTGCCTCAGCCAGCCAATCAGCATTACAACTTAAAGGGGGATAACTAAACTAAATCTATAAAATCAAAAATACAGTGTTGGACAGTTGAATAAATATTTCTGCATATATATTATATTATCCCTCAAGCCAGAAACAAGAGAAAATAGTTAGCCCTATCACTTAGTCTGTAATGGTGTGAACCTTCTCAATGGGAGCTAAACCTTTGAATATTTACATCCAAATTACCTTCATTTACTAGTTCAATGTGTAAGCAGTATAAGAAATAACGTTAATTGGGTTCTAATGTGTGGGCAAATATTATAGGAGAACATAAAATATTATATAATATTTACCATTTGGTGCATACAATTGAATTGAGTATATTTGTTGGCCCAGTGAAGGGCGGGATTTGAACTTTGAACATCTAGCAATTTGTCCTACACATTGAGCTACACTGGACCAAAGATGTATGTTGACTTCAGCACATATCGATGACATCACAGGCCAGGGAGGAGGGATAGCTATTTGCTGTATGGAGAAAGTAGCAAACACTCAGAAATATTTATTTGCTTGTGGTCCACTGTTGGATTCAATTGCCTAGGGGGCAATTAAGTCCAAATGGCAAGATGATAGTTGTTAGCATTATTCCTATTCAGGTTTAGCCAATTTTAGTTCCAATGCTGAGACCAGGACAGCATCATTACAGCCTTACATACTATTTTGGGGGTAAGTAAAACTGGGTGAACTATCAAAACTAACAAAACAAGTAGAAAACCAGAAACCTTACCCCTCATTTCCTGTCAATGAGACATCCTGACTGTCCACACTGGCCTGAGAAGTCCCTGATGTGGTGAAGGACCTAAATACATTTTGTGGCTCCTGGAAAGACAGAGCACAAGCAAACAAATTTTGTACCTGATTAACCTCTTCCAAAATACAATAACACTTAAAAATATTCCCAAATGCATTTTCAAGAAGTACAGCAGACTAAAAAGCATAAAAATTAACTTCTTCCTGGCATTTAAAAAACTTCATGTGTGTATTCTAGAACTGTTTATTTCAGGAGTATGCATTTGCCATGTCATTTCAAATTGCCTGGTTCCACTCAGACCTGTTCAGATTGAATATTTGGCTATCAACAATCAGGAAATAAAATATGAACAAGATACTGGTATTATGAATATTTTAAGGGCATCATGCGATTTTTTTAATATGGTGTTTTAGTTACAAATTGCAAAAAATATACATTTTAAATGTAAGATTTTTCTAGCTAGAATGAACAATAAAAAATTTTTGTCCGCAGAATTCCTGTTCACGAGACAAACTACAATCCTCCACAATGCATTTATTTCTCTTCCAGAAGATGCTAAAACCACACATTAGAGTTTTGGAAAATGTGGCAGTGGGAAAATTTAAATCACTGCATCATTCTCTGTCTTGTGGAAATTGATTATGGAGAAATTGACCATTATGGACTTATTTTGGGTGAAGTTGGCTTTAAATAAATTTAAAAAGTGCAAAACACATTCAACATGCTTGCAAGCTCCAAATGACCAAAAGTGAGGCGTTTTCTATGTGACCAGGGATGACACCTCCACAGCACACAATATGTTATGCAGCAGTCTTTGCTGGCTTTGGCATTGTAACCCTAAAATAATCTGCAAAGAGATGAGACGACAATAAGTTCTCTGAACATTTCCAAAAACTTGAGCATCTCTGAGGTAAAACTATAGACTGGATAAAAATATGGACAAAGTCACTGTGACGTCACCCATTACCTTCCCACGGCATCGTAAAAACCGATTTCAGTCTCCGGAAGACTTTTTCGCCGCCCGTTTGTACAAACTGCGTCTGCTCCGTGGAGCCGAAGTGACGTTGTCGGGAGCAGGGTCAACCGGATATGGTCTTCATGGTCCAGGCACAGTATGATTGACAGTTCGGGGTGGAGAAGCCCATGACCTGACCAAACCCACCATTTTGCAAAACATACTCGCAGTAAACTTCCTTAAGTTGCTAATGTTTTAGAAGATAACATCTAATTTTCATCCTCGATTTTACTGCGTCATTTATTCGCATTGAATGTGTGGCATTCATCACATAATTAACGTTCATTCAGTTATCTTCAATTTATATTCAGCTAACATACCAGCTGAGCTCGGTAGCCAAGCTTGACGTACTGCATCACCACACACGGACGAACATAGGGTAATGCTATTGCCATGAACTATATTGACGGTCAAATAATCACAGATGTTATTTTGAGAAGACCACTTTTATTATAAATGTCCCTAGCGCCGTTAGAAAGGTAGCAAGCTGTCCCCATAGTCTTAAATGAGCAAACCACCACCGTCTTTTTGGCTGACCACTAATTAACTCGACTGTGACAGAGCAGTCTGTCACGGTTTTCCACAGCATGAAACCCCTTTCTGAAAACTGTTCCAGATAAAGTCGGCATTGTAGGTTAGTGGGTTAACTAACTCAAGCATAGTAGCCTTGCATCGTAACTGGCATTAACTTTTATCTGCATCCTGTAACCTAATCACAAACATTGCAGACATTTACAAATGCAGACTCCGTATTCTTTTCCTATACATTATTGGTTTTATTTTAAACATCCCCGTATTGAGTCAATACAAACATACCACTAATACTTTGGCTCTATTCCCCGCACATTTTCTTAATTTTTGGGACCGAAAATAAATTATCCAGGCGTAGAAATGTCCGGTAGGTTTCGCTCGTTCCATAGACCGTATAGGCCTAAACAACCAAGTAACTTAGCCTAATAACGTTAGGATATTGTTCATAATACCCGCCCGAACCTGTTCTTATTAAAAAAATTGAATACCCACCAGTTACAGTCTATGGCGAGCTGCCATTTGTGGCTACGTTTTAGTTTGTAAGCTAACGTTAAACTAATGATGAGCGACAAGGCAGTCAATTTATTATGTTACAAACTGTGTCCACAAAACAACAGCTTGTTTACGGTAGGCTACTAAGGAATGTTCTCCATCGACTTCCACTCAAAAATACAACACGTCTCCCTGTCCCAAGCATAGACTGTATAAAAATAGGTCCCAAGACTTTGACCAATGATTGTTGTCTCCCCCTTCTGGTCCCGTCCTTCCCGAGTGAGAACTATGGCAGTGACCCCACTGACTCAACCTGTCCCTCAGATTGGTCCTGAACAAATGTTAATACCCTGTCCAAACGACACAATTTAAAAAAATCGGCACATGGAGAGGCATTAGACGAAGGAAAAGCACCTATTGCGACTACATTTTCTTGTGGAAAAAAATGTATTGACTTAGTATTTTGACAACATTGCTGCCATTGACTTACATGGTGAAAGACCTATACTGAGCCAACCTCAATGGCGCTAGGGAGCAACGGCACTATAGCCGCTCCCAGCCCAACCAGGAAGTGAGCTTCAAAATGAGTCCCGTTTTGGCCCCTTGGGGTAAAACCCAATAGTTATGCTAAATCTGATAAAAATGCTAGAGTTATGTCTCACCTCACTGCATTTTTGCTATGAACGTGTCTTGGAACTACAATTACCAGACAAAATGGAAAAGGTTGCTTTTCCTATGATAAGTACACAGAAATACCATACAGAGTGTCACTTTAACCACTTTCTGTAGAGGCTTAATTTTACCCATTTTCGACTGTTGTGTACAGTTCTGCTAAAAGCTTTATAACTCCAGATCAACATAAAAGACAGTCATTATTTAAATTTAAAAAGACCCTGGTACCATTTATTATCATGCCTTAAATGTATTTATTTTTATAATTCATGTATAAATTATGGACAGTGAATACATAAACCTGGTGAAAAATTAAGTTGCACCACTCTAGTTTACATTGAACCCCTGAGAGTCAAAGATGTGAATAAGGTAAAACTTGAGGTTTTCTGGTTCAGAAACCTCCTGTCTGTATGTGTACAAAATATGAAATTGATATGTAGTTCTTCTAAAGTCCCATGATTCAATTTGAAACGGTGTACCTTGGTGTCCAAAAATCCATTCAAAATGGATAATTGTGCATCACAGTAATGCAGGAGATACTCGAACAGATAAACTCTTGCCTCATTTTAAACATATTTGCATCCATATCATTAGAAAATTGTCATCTTCTGCAAAAATGTAGGGGAGTGGCTATTAGTGTCCAAAAACCTACCCAAACCTATCCGAAAGTGAACACAGCTTTGTTGATTACAAGCACATTATTGTATCCTATGAGGAGTAGCAGGGGCGTGCCTAGGCCCTGGCTATTGGGCTATAGCTCCGGGTCTTTTTCCATTAGCCCCAGGTCTCTTTTTAATGTCAAATTGTGCAATGAATTCTAACGTTACAACTACAAAATATAATGGGGGGGCATGTCCCCGGACCCCCCTAGACAGTTAGATTCATATCCTTTACATCATGTCCTGGGCTGAGCCCTGGGTCTTTGCAATGTCTAGAGGAGTAGGGTATGGGTAGTCTCAGCCTCAGCCGCTTTGACGCACTTCGTACGCAGTGTCTAATGCATAGGCTTGCATAAGCTGGACAGGACTGTGAGAAAACTCACAGTCTGCAGACTCTGCACTCATTGGCTAGTAGCACTGTCAATCACAGGTGTGTGCGTATTTCCGGTACGACGCAGTGCATTGGGTTTTATCAGTCTGCCGGGAAACTAGTTAAGTTCTAAGTTCTTCTAACTAATCGGTAGCTAGTGAATGCTGCGAATCCATCAAGAACAATGAGTGTTTCGAACCAAGAGCTTAACGCTGGATTGAATAAAGTTTGGGAAGTTCACGACATTCCATCTCTGAAAGATATTCAAGAGTTTGTTTTGAGGCAGATCATTAATAAACGAGATATACTCGCATGTTTGCCGACAGGATACGTGAAAAGCCTTATATTTCAAGCATGGCCAACCCTCTGCAAACACATACCAGGCTTCCCAACCTATTTTGTTAGTCGTCTGCCCCCTTACATCGATATTGGAAGATCAGGTTAAGTACCTGACAGGCAAAGAGTTGTCTGTGGCGTGTTGGGAAGAGTGAGGCCACCGATGTAGAAATCGCAGCAGGGCGATTCAACATAGTGTTTGGATCACCCAAATTACTTGTGGGCACCAAGAAATGGAGAGACGTGCTACAAACAGAAGTTTATCTGGAACGCCTCATCGGAATGGCAGTTGATGAAGTGCACACCGTAGTGCAATGGTAAGATATAATTGTCTTATTTCAACTACAATGGAAACAGTCTCGTATATATGTTACAATGTTTTAGTCAGCTAGCCAGCTAACTCGTTAGCCTAAATTGTTACAGGGCAAACTGATAAAACGACCGGTTCTGTGCTCTGCATGTAGGCTTGCTAGTGTGAACATTTGGTTTTAATATTAGTTTACAGTAATGTTTACAAAGATGTCTAAAAAGGTCAGGTCAGGTTCTGTATCTTCGGTGTGATAGACTGTTTTAATGGAGATCGCCGTGCCATTTTAATACATCACATTTGTTTCATGCGGGTCTGGTTTTCTTGTAGCGCTGTTTCTGAATTGACTTTGAAAAGGAAAACAGTCATTGAAAGGAAAACAGCCTCAAAAAACAGTAAATTAAATTGATCAGCCCTAACGCTAACATCAGCATGCTCTCCATCAAGGTGTATCAGCACAGAGCTTTGACAACTGCTACAGCCCTTATACACCGACACACAACATTAAAACCACTGACAGGTGAAGTGAATAACATTGATTATGTCATTTTTATTTTGGTTCTGTACTCTAGCACAGTTTGAAAGGATACAATGACAATTAGGTGAAGTGCAGACTGTCAGCTTTAACTTGAGGGTATTTTCATCCGTTTAGAAATTATAGAATCTTTGGTGCATATTCCCCCCCATTTTTGGGCATCAAAAAATATTGGACAGTTTAACATAATGTAGAATGAAGTAATCATTTTTAATATTTGGTTTGCATATCCTTTACATGCTATGACTTGCTGATGTCTGTGACCCAACAACATCAAAAGACTCTTGATATCTTAATTTCAGGTACTCTTACAAGCGATACTACACTGCCCGGCCAAAATAAAAGTTGCCATTGCACCCGTCATGCATAGTGCCCACTGTACAAGCCTTCATTATGCAGCAATAAAATGAAGTCAGCGAAGTACCTGAATGTACTGAATGACCAGGTTATCCCATCAATGGGCATATGCCAGGATGACAATGCCAAGATTCATCGGGCTCAAATTGTGAAAGAGTGGTTCAGGGAGTATGAGGAATCATTTTCACACATGAATTAGCCACCAGATTCCTGACCTTAACCCCATTGAAAGTCTTTGGGATGTGCTGGAGAACACTTTACGGAGTGGTTCGACTCTCCCGTCGTCAATACAAGATCTCAGCCAAAAACTTATGCTACTCTGGATGGAAATAAATGTTGTGACATTGCATAAGGTTGTCGAAACAATGCCACAAGAAATGTGCGCCGTAATCAAAGCTAAAGGCGGTCCAACGAAATATTAGTGTGTGTGACTTTTTTTTTGGCCGGGCAGTGTATAACGTCTCTCCATTTGAATGGATCTCTAAGGTAATTGGGGGGTGGGACTAGATTTAGCTGTAAATTAGGCTGGAACAGTATGGAATACACGGTTGGTAAAATGGCTGTAAGTCATTAAGGGTCTGAGGTATCAAACGAGCCTCAAACCATCACTCTGCTGCCAGATATGCAGGAGATATGGATGGATGGATCAAAAGGGTTGTTTCTCCTGACAAATTTTCCTATTGAACTCTATGGAAAAATAAGTCAGAAGAAACCCTTCAAGTTATCCATCCATATATACTGTATTTCTGGCAGCAGAGTGATGGTTTAAGGCTTGTTTGATAGGTCAGACCCTTGATGACTTAAGGTGTTGTTACATTAAGCAATTTTTGTTGCTTGCAACTAAGTTGCAGCTGAGTTGGTCATAGAGAGAGATAATGCGACCGGTTCCATTATCCCGTAAGAACGACGAAAGAAAGCTGTTCCAGGAACCCAAGATGAGGCGGATGTTTCCCCCATCTTCCACAACCCCTGCGAACTCGCCACAACAGAATCAGGGCGACCAGATTTCCCCTTTTCATCGTGAGTGTGCGATCCAACGGAGGAACCTATTTAACAGACTTTAATTCAAGTAAGGCTGTAACATGGGCAATAGCATATTAGTTAGCAAAAGAAACATATTTGTGACTGGATGTATGTAACTGCTATTGAAAGGTTAATGTGTGTTCTGTAAAAGTTTTGTTACCGTTTTACTTTGGATGGTTTTATGCCATCCACCTCGCTGCGTTAGGTTTAATGCATCCACGCACAGAGCGTATCTTGCATGCGATCTATCTTTAAACACTAACCAGCCGTAATATTAACACTGCACGCTGATCTCAACGCACACGCATTTAAGCTTACGGCTATCCCTTGTGTGTGGTATGGTTCATGCGCCGCCATTAGCAGCTAGCTCCGGCAAAAGCTAGTTTCAAACCTCTCTCCATCTTAGTTTCTTTGTTCTCATTGAACACGTGTCCGTGGCAACCCCCCACACGTAGGAGAACATGGAAATTCCACACACGCCCAACGCGAAACACACACACACACACACACACACACACACACACACACACACACACACACACACACACATAGTTTGTTGTACATTAGTGAATCGTGCCTTGCTCTGTTTGGTACTTTGTGCTCAATAAACTATTACATTTATCCAAGATTGCTTGTATTAATGTTGCTCTTGTGTTGAACTGAATCAGCCAATGCTAATCGCAGGGATTCCCCAAAATGCCTTCACCTTCTAGCTGGATCATTTATATTAATTTGGTATCAACTGAGTACATGATATTGTGATTTTGCTAACACAATTATTAATGTGTAATTTTATTGGTAATTAATTTAATTATTAATTCAGGTTACCCATTTTTAGTTGGTATATTCTCTTTTGAGAATAATATATAAATTTTATGAGACTGATTTATTATACAAAACCATGCCACCAGTTGTATAAGGATGGTAGTGGCGTATCGCAGAACATAAGTGACGCCCCATGTATAAATAGAGGTATGTCCCCTACATTTTTGGTGCCCCGCGTAGCTACGGACTCTAGAGATCATGTTACTGATCATCTTGCTCACTGCTATCAGACTCGTACCTGGTCGCTACATTTTGGTGCCTCGTGTATTAATTAAATGAATATTCCCTAGATAACGTTACCAAATTTTAGTTGGGTCACAGACATCAGGAAGTCATGGCATGCAAAGGATATGCAACCAAATATTTAAAATGATTACTTTATTCTACATTGTTAAACTGTCCAATATTTTTTGATGCCCAAAAATGGGGGGGACTATGTAAAAAAAGATTTTATAATTTCTAAACGGTTCATCCGATATGGATGAAAATACCCTCAAATTAAAGCTGACAGTCGGCACTTCAACCTTGTTGAAAATAACGAGATAATCAATGTTATTCACTTCACCTGTCAGTGGTTTTAATGTTGTGGCTGATCGGTGTATGTCGACAATACTTCAAACAACAAGGCCTACTCACAACTGGGCATGATCAACATGATCTGGAGTTTTGAGTTGAAAATTAGATTCATATCCTTAAGAGATCATAGCAATATAAATGTAGAATGTACAATTTAATACATGATATATCACTTAATCACACTAGTGTAGTGAGGTTTGGTCACTTTTATTCAGAATTAATTAAGTTCAACACTCAGAATTCTATACGTCAGTAGAGCCCAACTTAGTGAAATAACGTAGACACGACAATGGGTTGGAAAAATGACATTTGCTTTATTGGCTACAACTATGCATATGTGAATAATAGAAACAATAATTGTATATAACATGAGAAATATATTCTATGACTTAATCAGAGGAAATGATAATTACAGTGGTGTTCAAAAAAATAGCAGTACAACATCAGTAACCTGATGAACCACTGTTATTAGTAGTAGTGATATTTCTGCATGGCAAATAATTTACTTGTAGATGTAGTAGTGTAATAGAAAAACAACAGACCCGACTGTCATGACATGCACGCTGCTTGTTCTGAGTAATTGACTCATTCATTGAAAGGGCGTGTTCAAAATAATAGCAGTGTGGAGTTTAATTAGAGAATTCATTCATTCTGTGAAAAAAACAGGTCAAACAGGTATTCCACAGGTAAACAGGTGATGTCATCATGATTCTGTATAAAAGGATATCAAAAGACTCCTGATATCTTATTTCCAGGTACTCTTAGAAGCAATACTATAACCTCTCTGCATTTGAATGGATCTCTATGGGAATTGGGGGGTGGGACTAGATTAAGCTGTAAATTACACAGGAATAGTATGGAACCCATGGTTGGCTAAATGGCTGTAAGTCAACAAGGGTCTGAGGTATCAAACAAGCCTTAAAACATCACTCTGCTGCCAGAAATACAGTAGATATGGATGGATAACTTGATGGGTTTCTTCTCCTGACTTATTTTTCCATAGTTCAATAGGAAAATTTGTCAGAAGAAACAACCCTTCAAGTTATCCATCCATATCTACTGCATATCTGGCAGCAGAGTGATGGTTTGAGAATCGTTTGATACCTCAGACCCTTAATGACTTACAGCCATATTACCAACCATGTATTCCATACTGTTCCAGCATAATTTACAGCTAGATCTAGTCCCACCCCCCAATTCCCTTAGAGATCCATTCAAAGGGAGAGACGTTATAGTATCGCTTGTAAGAGTACCTGAAATTAAGATATCAAGAGTCTTTTGATGTTGTTGGGTCACAGACATCAGCAAGTCATGGCATGTAAAGGATATGCAACCAAATATTAAAAATGATTACTTTATTCTACATTATGTTAAACTGTCCAATATTTTTTGATGCCCAAAAATGGGGGGGAATATGCACCAAAGATTCTATAATTTCTAAACGGATGAAAATACCCTCAAGTTAAAGCTGACAGTCTGAACTTCAACCTAATTGTCATTATATCCTTTCAAAGAGTACAGAACCAAAATAAAAATGAGATAATCATTTACCTTTTAGCCAACCATGGGTTCCATACTATTCCCGTGTAATTTACAGCTTAATCTAGTCCCACCCCCCAATTCCCATAGAGATCCATTCAAATGCAGAGAGGTTATAGTATTGCTTCTAAGAGTACCTGGAAATAAGATATCAGGAGTCTTTTGATATCCTTTTATACAGAATCATGATGTTTACCTGTGGAATACCTGTTTGACCTGTTTTTTTTTCCACAGAATGAATTAATTCTCTAATTAAACTCCACACTGCTATTATTTTGAACACGTCCCTTTCAATGAATGAGTCAATTACTCAGAACAAGCAGCGTGCATGTCATGACAGTCGGGTCTGTTGTTTTTCTATTACACTACTACATCTACAAGTAAATTATTTTCCATGCAGAAATATCACTACTACTAATAACAGTGGTTCATCAGGTTACTAATGTTGTACTGCTATTTTTTTGAACACCACTGTATGTGACGGCTAAATATAGAGGCTAACATCCTACCATTAACAAAGGTTAGTTTGTGTTATGGGTTAATGACATGCTAAACTATATTTTGTGGTTAGCTCGTTTTATCTCAAATATAAAGTTTTAACTGTGGAAAACTATAAGGTCAGGGAAATTGGCTATTCCCGACCGAAACGCGCATAGCAAAACAAAACACAAACAACAGTAGGAACCAGCAGTAAAATTACCTCAACTGGGTATTACAGGTTTTATGCTAGCCTATCAATTGATGTCAGTGCTAAATAAAATGCGTTTCAATACTTAACGGTAACAAAGGGAAGGCTAGTCCCGATTCTGAGAGTGTCAGCTCGTCAGCTGGTCCAAGGTCCCGGCAGGTGCGTAAATTGTTGGGTCGTGACAGTTTCCAGTCAGGTCAACATGGACGTGCATAGATCTCCACTTGGGTCCGGCCGCAAGGAAGATAGTAGAGGAACAGTTTGAAGAAACATGTCCTCAAAACAGCTGTTGAAAATAAACCAACCTTGTTTCAGTGGTGCATCTGGTAGGGTTAAGACAGCGTCTTTTCAATCAGAGCGACGTTGATAGTTTCATGGGTTTTTATGGTAAAAATTCCTTTGATCCTAATTGGTAGATGCCTTTAGAGCACCTATGCATTTAATTGGCTCATTTCCTTGGAACCATCAATAGAATGGATCAGCCATTTCCAATCACCTCAGGGTGTGCGTTTGTGTGTTAAATTAGGGTCCCCCCTCTCCTTCTCAAAAGAGGGGGGAGTTCCTGCCCAACCCGGTGCCTGATCGATCAAGCAGTCTGTGTTCATCTCATCGTCACATGAAGGGGACACTCCATTGTGCCTCAGTTGCTCAGGAGCGTTATTGTGAATGACTCTGCAGGGGGCCCAGTCTCATAATCAGAAAGCCAAAGTCCCAGTGTGTCCCTGTGTATCATTAGCTACACTAGTTAAAAAATTGCATGCTACATACCAACTGTTTATGGACAAGCTCTGCTGAAAGAGTAATACAAAATACAGACAGGTGACAAATTAAAGGAAAAGCCTGAATAAATGAGAAACATAACGAATGCATATGTGGGGGGCATTTTCCCGGCATGGTTTGGGTCCACTTGTCCCCTTACAGGGAAGGGTCACTGCAAATCAATGCAAAGTTATTCTGATTGATCACCTTTATCCTATGATGAAACATTTCTATCCTGATGGGAGTGGTCTCTTCCAGGATGACAATGCTCCCCATACACAGGGCACGAGAGGTCACTGAATGGCTTGATGAGCATGAAAATGACGCAAATCATCTGCTATGGCCTTTGCAGTCACCAGATCTCAACCCAATAAAAACTCACCTAACTCAGTTTTCCAAATTGAATTTTAGAATTATAACAATGTAGGCATTTGCAGTATAACTACTTAGGAAAAGTCAGGGCAGGACAGAAACATGCCATAAACACAGATTAAATAATTCTAAATTTAAAATCACAGCCAATTGGCGTCATACTTGGCGGCTCTAGTGTTAAACAATCCTCCCAATGGTGAGTACAGTGGTGAGTGTTTTTAAGTAGGCTACAGACATAGTCAAGCCGGAAAGTCTGCACACCCCTTTCACCTTCTCCACATTTTATTACGTTACAGACTTATACTACAATAGATTGAGTTCATTTTTTGCCATAGAAAATATGCAATTTTATTTTACTGACAAAAAAAGGTTATTTAGGGGTTACATATCTGTACACACCCTTAGCCTAATACTCCCCAAATTAAACAGTATGTTTATTAAATAACAAAAAGGCTATCAAAAGGTGTCTTCCATTACTAAATAATTAGCAGCCAATAAACTTCATCTACTGATGCACCAAAAGAATGATGAGAGGAAGGGCTACTGCAGTGGTACTGCAGAATCCAACAACAACACCCATTACAAGATTTCATCTAAGGACCGTTCACTGCTGCTATGCTGAGGGAAAAGAATCCGGACAGAAAGCCCTCACTGCAAGCATTGATTTTACCTGACCACACCTTCACAGAAAATAGCCAAAGTGCCGATGGCGAACTTAGATAGACAGATAGATAGATAGAAACCTTTATTGCAGGGAAGTCCCACTGAGACCAAGGTCTCTTTTTCAGTGGAGCCCTGATTACAATAAAACATTTAGTGACAGTTTTACAAAACAAAAATTACAGTTTAGATCCAAGGAATTCACATACACCAAGCGCAAATATAGGGGGAAAATATATATTTTTTTTTTTTTTAAATAATAAAATAAATAAAAAGGACATAAGACAGGGATCTGATTGTCCTAATTTATCACTAAAGGCAGGTACATTCGGCCTCTTTTAGTATCATATCCATCACTAATTTCTTGAAGGACTCGATTGGGGTAAGGCAATCTAACTTCAGTATATCCTGACATTTATTCCACATATAAGGTGAAAATGCACTAAAAGCGGTATTGCCCAGATTTGTTCTAGTTCTGGGTGCCTCTAACGTAATCCAATCTTGAGATGTGATACGATGACTTGCGATTTTGATGGACAGAAGCCTGGTCAGGTAGACAGGAAGTTTGCCTAGCAAGGCTTTATAAATAAATAGAATGCTATGTTGCATGATTCCTTCTATAATGAAGAGAATACCATCCTACTGAACTATATAAAGCACAGTGATGTGTTCGGAAACCATCTCCTGTAATGAAGCGCAATGCGCTATGATAAATTGCGTCCAAGGGCCTTAAAGTACTGTTAGAGGCATGCCTGTATAGGACATCCCCGTAGTCAAATATAGGTAAGATTGTCACCTGCACAATCCTCTTCCTGTTGTCGAATGAAAAACAGGATCTATTTCTGTAAAGAAACCCGATTTTAGTTTTAATTGTTTTGGACAAGTTGGCCACATGAGTTTTAAAAGAGAAATCATGATCCAGCCAGATACCTAAATATTTGTAGTACTGAACTTGCTCAATTTGAGCACCAGTCAATGAGGATATGGAAGCATTTGGCATAGTTGTATTCCGTGTAGAAAAGATCATGTACTTAGTTTTTTCAGTATTCAAAACAAGTTTAAGACCAGCTAGAGCTTGCTGTATAACATTAAAAGCTGACTGTAAGTAAGTAAGGGCCTGGGTGCCCGTTGGTGCTGAGGAGTAAAGCACTGTGTCATTAGCATAAAAATTACCCTTACAATTTGCTATATTGCTAGCAATATAATTTATATAGACTGTAAATAAAATTGGTCCAAGTATGGATCCTTGGGGTACTCCTTTCTTTACTTTTAAAAATTTAGACTTCACATCCCCAACCATAATAGCTTGAGTTCTATTTGAAAGGTAATCCTGGAACCATGAACAGGCTATGGTATCAAGTCCGATGGAGGACAACTTTTTTATTAAGATTGTATGGTCTACTGTATCAAAAGCTTTTGCTAGATCGATAAAAAGGGCTGCACATTTTTGTTTATTATCCAACGCTGTTACTATATCATTTATAACCAATGAAGCTGCTGTAATGGTGCTATGACCAGGCCTGAAGCCAGATTGCAGTGAATTTTAAATATTGTTGAAAGTTAAAAAGCTGCATAGTTGTTGCTTAACAAGTGATTCCAAGATCTTAGCCAGGCAAGACAATTTTTGAGATGGGCCGATAGCTGTTTACTGAAGTGGCATCACCACCCTTGAATAATGAAAGAACATGAGCAGCTTTCCATACACTGGGAATAGTCCCGGTCGATAATGACAAATTAAAGATATTAGTTACCGATTGTGCAATCAGTAATAAGACCTCTTTCACTGTAAATTCCCTAAATGTAAACAATACTCTAGCTTTTGGAGAATTTGTGAATGACCTAGAGCTGAGGTCAGACGTGTCTCCTGTAGAGGACTGATTTTTCAAATTTTCTAAAAGATTTCCAGCCGCTATAAAATGTTGATTAAAAAAATCACAGATCTTGTGTCTATCAGTAATAGGTCCAGAATCAGTGTGGATAGAGTGTGGTATTGAGGACGAAGGACTAGAATTCAGGGACTTGACAATTTTCCAAAATTTTGGGGGATTACCCTGACTCTTCGCCAACGACGAGATGAAATATTCGGATTTTGCCTTTTTTTAATCAGTGAGCAGCATTTATTTCTTAGTTTTTTAAAAACCTGCCAGTCAGATTGCGCCTGGGTTTCCCTTGCTTTCACCCATGCTTCATCCCTGATGCGTAGTTCAGTGGATAAAGCACTCTATTTTTTACCCTTAGTCTCTTAACTGGAGCATGCTTATCCACAGCACAATTAAATACAGTAGTAAAGTGAGACAATGCTAGGTCAGGGTCTGGAATAAAACCAGCAAAGCTTAAATCACTCCAAAATATATTGTGCAGGAAGCCCTGTTCACAGAAATTTTTTCAATTTCTTTTAGTAATAAAACATGGTGGTGTTTTTGAAGCTTTCATGTCTCTAATACAGGCTACTGGGCAGTGATCACTAAAATCCAAAGGAAAGACGCCACTCAGAGTGTACTTGTGTGGTCTATTTGTTAAAATTAGATCAATCAAAGTCGACCGAGTTAAATCTTTAAAATTTGGTCGCGTAGGCTCTGATATAAGTTGCGTCAAAATTAGGCCATCGCAGACCTCTAAAATTGTTTAAGGACGGTGATAGCCAATCTATGTTAAAATCGCCCGCGACAACTAATTCAGTTTGGGCATGAACGGACAGGATATTGGACAAATTGATTATAGAGGAGGAAGGAGCGCTCGGTGGGCGATACACACCTGCTAGTGTAATACTTGTACAACCCATGCCTATTTTAATAACTAGACACTCAAACTGTTCAGGAATAGAGGAGAATAAAACATTTACAGCGAGTGTGGATTTCACAAACATCACTACCCCTCCTCCTCTCTTTTTCCTGTCACATCTAAAAACACAATAACCATCCATTGTTATATCATTGTCCGACACAGAAATATTTAACCAAGATTCAGTAGCAAGAAATACATCAGGATTGCTTCGTAGCACCAAAGCCCAAATAAAATCTATTTTTTATAAAAAACTCCTTACATTAAGACACAGTATTCCCAATCCACATTTACGTGTTTGAAAGGCTACTGGTGTTAACACTACAGATGAGACCGTTAAAATCATATCAGGCGGCTGAATATGAATTTGTGTAAGATTAGTAACAGAGACACCCCTAGGTCTACATTTCTGCCGAGGCAGACGGGTACAAGCGATTTTCTCGATTGGGTATGCAGTTGCACCACAAAAAGTAGCACTATTACTGACAGGGATGTCTAAAATGCCATTAGATCGTCCGAGCCCAGTAGAAAACGTAACAGTGAGCGAGGTAGAACCAATGTGATAGGGACTAGGACCAGGGGAACGTCATTGTTTCACAGACCGTTCCGCACATTTGTTAGGGCAGGAGCTGCAGGATACTTTACCCGTGGCAAAGTAAAGAATGCTGTATGCCATAGCATAAGTTGGCAGAAAGCACCCTTGCACCCGCTTTATTGGGGTGAACACCATCTGTATGGAAAAAGTGACCCCGTTCCCAGAAAAGGTTAAAATTATCAATGAGGGTCACACAGTGAGCAGCGCAGGCAGATGAGAGCCAGGTGTTCAGGCTAATCAACCTGCTAAATCATCCCATGCCACGACCGAACGTGGGGATTGGGCCTGACAAGACAACCCTTATGTTAAGGCTGTTCAGAAAGTTGAACAGTTGACAAAAATCCCTTTTTAGTCATTCGGACTGCTGGCTAAGAGTGTCATTTGTTCCAACATGTAAAATAATCTTCTCTGCATCCGGGTGGGATTTGATTATGTCCGAGATTTTGTTTACAAGGTCCAACACTCTAGCACCAGGGAAGCATAAGGTAAGAGCCCCTTTGCATCTAACGTTTCTGATAATAGTCACCAATAATTAGTTGGCGGAGGAGCCGGCTGATTGTGCGGGTAACAGATGGAGCAGGGGTTTGCACTCCAGCGGCAGTCTGCTGGTGATCAGCCTGGTCGGACTGTGCAGACTGGCAGCGAGACTCAACCCGGGAGGGACCTCCTTAGTGACTGCTGACAGCCTCCCGCAGCATCCTACGCTGGTCGTTCCTCGTGGAAGAGCGGCGGGCTGCCCGATGAAAATTGGCCACTGGAGGCGGCGCAGCAGCGCCGGGAGGAGCGCACAGACCGCCAGCAGCAGCTGGATCCCGGAGTGTGCTTAGGTCTTGGAGTTCTCCCAAGGGCTGGGAGAGCCCGTCCAGTGCTTGAAACGCATTCGTCAGTCGAAGCTCCTTTGGGACTTGAGGGAGGGAAGTGCGTCTACCCCGTCGGCGGCCCAGTGGGACATTCGTCCAGGAAGCGGTGGTAGCTGGCGTGCTACAGATCTTAGGTCTGGCCCCCACCCGGGGCCATTCCTCGGAAACCACCCCAGACACAGGGAGCTCGGCCTCTGGGCAGAGCAGCGAGGCAGCATCGGCTCCTCGGGACTCCAGAAGTGATTCTAAAAACAACTGATCTTCCTTGATTGAGTGTAGAACAGAAATCCTCCCCTCCAGGACTGAAATCCTCTCCTTCAGTTCGTGGCAATTTTCGCAATGAGAGGAGTTCTGGATCAGCATTTCTGTTCTGTGGTAAGTCAGCTTATGCAGTAAAGGAGATGAACGTGTGAGTTTTTCTGATTCTACAAGAGGCGATGAGTAGCCTAGCCCTACTCAGCAAGTACACAGCGGCCTACATGAGCCAGCCTGCACGACAGCAGGTTACCTGTATTATGATAGCTGATAGTTAACTGAAACATGAAACTTGAGACAGCTGTGCAGACCTATATAGTATATGTTTTTTTCAAAGCTACCTCGCTACTTGGTTAAAAATATCAAGCGACTACTTGAAATATAATTGTTTTTCAAAGTAGTTAAGCTACCACACCAAAATGGGAAATGTAGTGATCTAGTAGCTCTGTTGCATGCATTTCTGCAACTCCCCAGCACTGCCTATTAATGCATGCCAGACAACAAATGATTAATCAGAACGTCATTCTTTGGTGACGCGACCCACCCAGTCTGTGGAAAAACTGTGGGGTTCACTGATTTCAACCCAAGGATCACTAGTCAGGATTCAGTCACATCTGAGCATCTCACCGCTCTCTATAGACCCCGGCTGGTCGATCAGGTGCTCCTTCTGAGAGGACTAAACCTGAAGCTTTTTCCACTGCCTCATGATTGTGCAAGCTTGGCTTGTGGACTGTGGTGTGAACACTTTACCACTTTTCCAGATGCAAGTACTTCCCAGTGATTGTCAAAGACCCTTATTTTATAAATTTTTTGATAAAAGCAGATGTTTGCATGATGATTATATTAATCTTTTTTAAATAATAAAAATAGTATGATGCTTGCAAAAGACCTGGATACAATTGAAGGTATTGAGTGCAGTTGACCTACCTCCTCCTCCATTTGGCAAGTCTCAGCAACCACAATAACATCAGTGCCCCTGCACCTCTCTGAACAGTTGTCTGAAAGACAAGACAGTTACTCTACCATAGGGCTGGGCAATATACTTGTTTGATAATTCTCTAATATGTTTTTAGCACAAGAACAATCATTGCCACCAAGTGGTGTATTTTGTCTTTTTTTCTTTAATTATACCTGATGTAGTAAATCTCTGAACTTTAGAGGTAATGTGAAATGCTTCCAGAAATTATTTGTTACCACTGATATCTATTAGATGTTGATAAGACAGCAGCAAGGTCGTACAGCTGCCATGTGATGACGTGATGTTTTTTTGTTATGGTTTTTTTTTTTTTTTCAGGAAGCATTTCACATTGTCTCTGAAGTGCGGATGTTTGCCACCGCATCAAGTATAATGAAAGAAACAAAGACAGAAAAAAAGGCAATCACCCCACATGGTGGTGATGATTGTGGTCAAATTCTTTTTAGATAATTACTGAATGAGTATATCGCCCAGCTCTGGTTAAAATTCAAGAGTGAACAATGGCAACACTTCCTTTCACATCCTCATATCATAGATAGATATGGTAGATATGTAGCTAGTTAACCACCTATTAATTTTAGATAATAAATCGCTAGCTACTTGATATAATAATTAATGAAATTCCTCATGGAAAACCTTGAATCCAGTTTCTCCATTTGGTTTTTGAGTGTTGTTCCACCACAGAGCATTCAAAAGATTCACTTTTGGCAGGTGAGTGTCATCTGCTAAAGGCTGCCACCTTCAGGAAACCAGTTTAAACATGCCTTGTGACTTCCTTTTTCAATATGGTGACAAGAAAGCCAAAAAGCCATACTCTCAGTGATTAAGTGTTCTCACTTGTAAGCTGGGAGACATCCACCTCACATGTTTCTGCCACGAATACATCATTCCCACAGCCAAGTGAGTTGATTGAAGAAATACCCATCCTTGGGTCTACAAGAAAACAAATTAAAACACAATTAACAAAAAAAGTGAAATGTGTAAACCATGTCCCCAACCAAAATGACCTGTGTGTTTTAGAGACAGCAAAAATTAAGACAGTGAAATGGTATAGCCATGGTTTTAACTGGTAGCCATTTTGTGCCACGTGGGGGGGTTTTGGTGAATAGCTTTGCCCTTGTAAGGAATTTTAGGGTGAAAGAGAAATTATAAACCCGGAGGTTAAGAAAAGCAGACACCCTCTGCCAGAGGTATCACATCGAGGTCACCAAAACCGTAAGAAATTTTAGGGTGAGAGATATTATAAACCCAGAGGTTAGGAAAAGCAGACACCCCTGTCAAGAGGTACCCTGCTCACCGCACCAAGCTGCAAGGTAAATTTTATAGTCAATAGACATTATGAAGTCTTGAGAGGACTAACTGTTCATACCCAATTAGGGCTGGGTGATGTCAATTAAAACTAATATCACAATACTGTCATTTGAAACATCGTGATATACAATACTATCGCCCCGCCACCTGTAACAACACGTTTTTGTTGGAATACAGTAGAACATCTACTATCCGACACCCTCGGAAAATCAGTGGTGCTGGAAAGTAGAAAATTCTGGATAGAAGAATGCGCCCCCAACATTTATATAAATTTTAAAAATTGGATATTATTATGCCCTTACCCCACCTTCTGTATTAATTGCAAACGATACAGCCTGCCGCAGTGCAAGTAGGCCTACGGAAGTGTTTCTACAGTGCAAACAAATATCAAAAATGATATTAGAGATATCTATTAATTAGCCTACATTTTGGACTGCATTGTAAAACAATGATCAGCGGTTCTCAGGGTGAGCAAAGTTCCACAAAGAAAGTTGTAAAAAATTATGCTCATACTTTAAACAAAGTCTCCATACAAAGGCTTTATATGGCATATATAAAGCCTTCATAAACATGACATAATGGCTTCATAAATCATACATAAGCAAATGTCATACTTCATAAAAGGTGACATGTTGTAAAACACCTTCTTATGCAACATGTTATGCCAAATGAATCACAGTCAGCCTAGCATCCTACATAAGCATAATTTATGTCACCCTGTATAATGTTTCGCCATTAGCCAGATGATAGTTAGTTTTGTGACATTTGGTCACATTTATGAAGGCTTTATACAGTATATGCTATATAAAGCCTTTATATAGAGACTTTGTTAAAAGTGTGAACATAATTTTTTATATGGTCACCAATTCAAGATGGCGGTGATTGAAACATACATGGCGGAAATGGGCTGAGGGTTATAGTCACTGTAGAAAGTTTCTATCTTTCTATATGTAATGGTGTGTTGAAGTTGTTAAATTCCTGCATAAATGGGTTAACAAAATGATATGGCTGTGTGCTAGACATTAGGACATGGTATCCAGATGCACGGCAATGTAACAGTTTATGAATTTCACAAGATTCTTCTAGTTAATTTCTTTTGGGTAATAATCTCTGCCTGGTATTTGTTTTGGGCTCACGTTCACGTTCTGGCAGCAGGCAACTTTGCGCATGTGCACGCTGCCTCGGTTAGAGCAATGAATGCTGACTGAAAGGTAAGCAACAGCAGGTCTCGCTCCGCATAAAATAAGTACATAGAAGTTGGGAATAAATGAATGTGTAACATATGACAATGTGCTCTCTTGATTTATCGTATACCCCCACACATTCCCTGTAATTCACATTGTTGTCACATGAATATTCCTGGTGTTTTACTGAATTTATATCTGAGGTAATCAGCTGGCTGGCTGGCTAACGTTGCCGGCTGGTCAGTTAGCTAGCTAGCTGGTTAGTAGTGACTAATCTTAACGGGCACTAGCGCTTATTTATATAACGTTACTTATTTCGGCCGTTTTTATCTTTTTATCAGAGGAGACTGTCGTGTTTATGTGCCACTGCCATTTTTCTTGTAAACCAGGTAAGGGGATATTTTTATCTGTCAAAGTGTATCTTCCATTCATGAATCAGTTAACATTAGGGTAAAGTGTCTATATGAGCTGCAGTAGCTAACGTTACAGCAGTTACGTCAGCCCGTGCCAGCTAGCTATATAAGTTGAGTCTAGCTGACACGGCTCATCAAGCTATGTTGTTAATGGGACCTTTCGTAGCTACTGTTAATACATATGTACACATTGGTTTTTAATACAGGTATGTCATGATTATTAGATATTCATGAAATATCACTTATTTTTAATGGAATCTATTGAGATTTTATTCTATTTATCTATTCCTGTAATACTTGAATCATATTGTGTGTTTTTATAAAGGTAATATATACAGTACCAGTCAAAAGTTTGGACACACCTACTCATAGGTTTTTTTTCCGTTATTTTGACTGTTTTCCACATTTTGGAATAGTAAAGACATCAAAACTATGAGATAACACTAATTAAATTATGCAAAGGCCAAAAAAGTGTTAAACAAATAAAAAAGTCATATTTTAGATTCTTCAAAGTAGCCACCCTTTGCCTTGATAACGGCCTTGCACATTCTTGCCATTCTCTCAAACAACTTCTGTGGTAAACAGGTATTCCACAGGTAAACAGGTGATGCCATCATGATTCTGTATAAAAGGATATCAAAAGACTCCTGATATCTTATTTCCAGGTACTCTTAGAAGCAATACTATAACCTCTCTGCATTTGAATGGATCTCTACGGGAATTGGGGGGTGGGACTAGATTAAGCTGTAAATTACACGGGAATAGTATGGAACACATGGTTGGCTAAATGGCTGTAAATCAACAAGGGTCTGAGGTATCAAACAAGCCTTAAATCATCACTCTGCTGCCAGAAATACAGTAGATATGGATGGATAACTTGAAGGGTTTCTTCTCCTGACTTATTTTTCCATAGAGTTTAATAGGAAAATTTGTCAGGAGAAACAACCCTTCAAGTGATCCATCCATATCTACTGCATATCTGGCAGCAGTGATTTCTCCAGATAGTGATGAAACCGAGCACAGGATTGTCCAAAGAATAAGGTCGTACCTAGAGAAAAGACAGTATTTTCTCTACCTCCGTTGGTCAAAGTAGGCATGGGATGAGGTAAACCAGATGTGGAAACTGGCTTGGAAAAAGCACCACTGTAAGTTAGAAGTTACGGCCAAACAAGTCTCTTCTATGGCAGTGGACACCCCCACCACCGAGGACTAAACACCACTCTCTATTGACTCCCCCCCCCCCCCCTTCAGGCTTGGACAATTCTGTGGATTTTGTCAGCTGCAAAAGAGACCCTGGGGGAAACGGAGCAGAAAGCCAACCCCCGGCTGTTTTACGACCCCCTCGGGCCCTCAGTCTCCGCAAGTGTTGTCTTGCACTCCAAAGCAAGATGAAAGCAGCCAGATTGGAACAGCAGCTTCCCACACCCTTATCTCTCCACCCCCGATCCACACCTGCAAACTTCGTACACACACATCATCCAGGGAAAGTGCAAGAGCCCCTTTCTGTCGTCTGAAGTGTTCAGCAAGCGGTGATGGACTGGGGGCCTACGAGGGACGATCAGCCCAGCTGCCCAGAGAGGGAAACAAAGCCAAAACTGGCACAGACCCCTGGACAGAGATGGTCGGCGTGGTTAAGAAGCAAGATGACAGGATGCCTTCTGTCATCCCATTTGCTGAACACTGTGGCCCTCCGCTGCCAAAGGACTGTCAGTAACCACACTGGTGTCCTCGGAGGTAAAACTGGCAGCCCCTGCCCCCCACATCCCTACCACCACCTTTTAACATTATAACATGCCCATGTCCCTTTTCAATAGTGTAGGTGCCCCCTCCAATGCTGTTCCTGGACACTTATGGACAAGTCTGCCCTAGTGTTGTCACGATACCAAAATTTTGACTTCGATACCGATACCAGGTTTAGTATCATGATACTCGATACTGAAACGGTACTTGAAACTGAAACGATACTGATTCGATACTCGGTACCTCTACTGAAATGACCTTAACCCTATTTACTTTGGCCCTTCAGAGGCAATTTCCTCCTGGTTTCTACTAGTTTTATTTAAATGTCAATATCTAAAAAAATATTCCCTGCACATCCATGGTTTTAAGTTCGAACTGAAGAAGAAGCTGTATCATTCAGAAATGTGCTACAGAATACATTTATTTCAGAATAGTCACATACAGTATATATACACTACTCACAAAAAGTTAGGGATATTTGGCTTTCGGGTGAAATTTATGGAAAATGTAAGTTCACGCTACAGTGATATTATACGTATCATGAAAGTAGGGCATTTAAGTAGAAGCATGCAATGGTGATTTCCTCATCTCAAACAATTTATGGAAACAAAAGCCAACAACAGTGGTGGGTATACCACAACAAAAATGTCAATGTCTCAATAACTTGTCATGTGCCCTTGAGCATCAATTACAGCTTGACAACGACGTCTCATGCTGTTCACAAGTCGACTTATTGTCTGCTGAGGCATGGCATCCCACTCTTCTTGAAGGGCGGCCCTCAGGTCATTGAGGTTCTGGGGTACAGAGTTACGAGCCTCTACACGGTGAGTCAGCTGATCCCATAGGTTTTCTATGGGATTCAGGTCTGGAGAAAGTGCAGGCCACTCCATTTGAGGTACCCCAGTCTCCAGCAGCCTTTCCCTAATGATGCGACCTCGATGAGCTGGAGCATTGTCGTCCATGAAGATGAAATTAGGCCTGTGTTGTTCATGCAGGGGCACAATGACTGGATTAATGATGTTATTCAGGTAGTATGGGCTTGTCACTGTACCATTCACAAAGTGTAGGGCAGTTCTGTATTGACTAGACACACCTGCCCACACTAACACCGCCACCACCAAAGGGTCGTCTGGTGACAACAGTGGCTGATGCATAGCGCTCTCCTTGACGTCTCCAACATCGTTGGCGGCCATCATTTCTGCTCAACGTGAATCGACTTTCATCAGAGAACAGCACTGAGGCCCACTGGTCCCTCGTCCAGCGTAAATGCTCCCTGGCCCATGCAAGACGATGACGCCTGTGCCTGGTGGTGTGGTCAGGTACCCTTGCAGGTCGTCTAGCACGCAGACCACGCTGATGTAAACGGTTTCGAATGGTCTGACGTGACACTTGGGTGCCTCTCACCTCCCTTAAATGTGCCTGGAGTTGAGTGGCATTCATCATCCGGTTCCGCAGGGCACTGTTCACAATGAAGCGGTCATCAGTGTGGGATGTGGCCAAAGGACGTCCACTTCTATGCCTTTCTGTGACTCTTCCAGTCTCTCTGTATCTCTGTTGCAACCTGCTGATGACACTCTGTGACACTCTAAGCTCAGTGGCCACTTCCCTCTGAGAACATCCTGTTTGAAGCCTCGCAATGGCGAGGTACTGTTGATCAATTGTTAGGTGTCGTCTTGGTCTCATGATATCAAAATGTGAACAGCATGATGAAAAGGACTGTTTAAATACCAATTCTAATTGAACCAGGAAATTTATTGGTCGATTCATGGATCAAACACCTGTTGTGAATTTTGCCGTTCAGCTCCTTGTTAGAGAACAGCAAGTTGTGCAAAAAGTACTGAAACATTGAATAGTTGGACATGTGCATTCAAAAGTTTAGAGAAGGTCAAATTAATTTCACCTGTAAAGGTTATAGTGCATTTTAGGTTCATCCTGAAATTTCACCCGAAAGCCGAATATCCCTAACTTTTTGTGAGTAGTGTATAATAACCATAACATACGTCGCCTAATGTATTTAAATACGTTTAAAAAAGAATGTACGAAAGCGCGTGTGTATTCACACAAGTAGGTACAGCAACGTATTTCAGCCCTAAGTGAGAGGGGTGGTCACTGCGGAAATGTCGACTGTACGGGACTTTGGCGAAATATAACAAGATAAACTCTTCAGGGTTCATCAGAAAACAGCTGTAGCTGAATATACTGGTAAGTACTTGGTTTCTTAAACATATTTATACGAGAGATTTTGGAGAGAAAAAAATGAGGTGTCTTCTAAACCGAAAGTGCATCAGGTAGCCTACTATATATAGTACAGTAAGCAAGGGAAAACGGCGAATACTCATTTGTACAACGTTTTAAAAAAATATTATTGTTTCTATACGTGACATGATAAAATACGACGACAGTCTATCGGGGTTATTTTCAGTGATTATACCATCATTTTTCAAGTCAAACTATCGTTAAATCCTTTACTTTGTGCTCACCTAAATTCTCCGTGGAAGTAAGGCGTTAGTTTAGTAGGTAACGTAAAGTAGCCTATGTAGCTCTGCCGGCCAAAAACAATATCGCGCGTGAGAGAATCACTCGTAGTATTGTTAGCTAACGTTCACCTTTCATCCTCTCAATCAGTAATGCAGACACATAACAGCAGAGCACACATTTGACCTAAAAGTACCGAACGTCGGAAAATTCTAATACCGAACCGTTTTTTTTTTTAAGTATCGAAAAAGTACCGAAGTTTCGATGTACCGTGCAACACTAGTCTGCCCTATTCATGTGATTATTTGGACTGGCAATCCCGTGGACAGTAAATCCTGTCCGTAAGGTTCCCCTGAATGGACTAAGTGCTTATAACATGCAGTGTTCCCCCCTTCACATGTTGCTGTGAGTGATAAGGCCTAAGCCCACAAGTCCCACAGTCTTCTCCTGCCACTCCCTGAAGGACCCCCAGAGACACAAGTGCAACCGGACCCATACCCTGCCGCGGGAAGGTAGCCTAAGCGACTGCCGTCAGCAGTCCACCCAACTGGACCCAAAACCGGATTCCGAGAGGGAAAGAGGCGCTTCCCCGCCCGTCAGAAGAGAGGCCCTGACCGCACTTTGCCACCTGTGGATCGTCCAGCTGCCTGTCACAGGAGACAGAGCCCCTGCACGCTGTGCAGAACTGGTAGGGACATTGTTGGGAGCAGGCTGCCTTTCACTCACACAATTGCAACATTAATTGGAAAAAACACATGTTAACCAAGAAAGTATAGGGAACCTCTTTTCCCTTCCCTTCCCTCCTAGATACCCCGACACCGGAGAAAGAAGAGACTGAACCAGGGTGCCATCACAGCAACGACACAAAAGACAGTCGTTTTTGTTGTTAGCAAGTAACTGCATCTTCAATGTTAAAATGTGAAATGTGACTCCTATTTGGTGATGTAAGAATAGGTTTTTAGCGGGTGCATGCACCCATTCTTACAAGAGAGGGAATGTAGGACGTCTAATATTTAGATAGAGGTAAACTACCTGGCTCCTCCATCTCTTGCTCTCCCCCCTCTCCTTCCGTCTCTCTCTGTCTCTCACTCACTCCCACAAACATCAAAGATAAGCCAGTCTTTGTCATAAATGACCCCTCTTCCTCCACACCTTAACCCAATCAGGGCCGAGATGCCCCCCCTTGTGGAGAAAGGTATTTATGGGGGGTTTAAGTTCAGTTTTTAATTAGTATTTAAGTTCAGTTCAGTTTGTAGTTGGTTTGGAGAAGAAGTTTTTCCTTTTTATTTTTCGGTGGTGGTTCCTGTTCAGCTGGAGGGTAAATCATATTGGCAATTTCTGGCTTATCGTTCTCTCTCTCTCTCTTTACTGGTATACTCAAATTAATGCCTGGTTTAATGTCTTCCTTTTGTAAATTATAAGTAGTCAGCCTACATTTCAATTATCTAAGACAAACTTAGGAATATTTAGTCACCTATGCACAATGGCATACTGCCAACCCTGACCACAAACATACCGTCACTGGGCAGGGTTCGTCCCGACAGCTGTGCTGGCTTCTCAGTGTAACGCACATGCTTGTTGTCCTTTTTACGCCTCATCTTGTTGACAGTTGGCAGGGAAAGCTGTTGGACCGGGGAATCTGGGATCACAGCCACTTCTCGGTATGGGGACGGAGCTAGCGGTAGTCTGGGCATTTGGGGAAGGGTCATGAAAGTTGAGGGTCAGAAGAGCTGTGTCAAATGTAGTGGAGTGGATGTATGTGTGTATGGGATAGGCTGCCTTCACCCTCACCCCAAGATCCTCAGCTGCTCCACCTCCTGACTCAGCTTCTTGTTCTCATCCTGGAGGCTGTTCCTCTCATTCACTGGCAGATTGGAAATAATTTCAGCCGAACAGGTAAATTCCAACACATAACATTGTCTCGATGAGATGTGACAATACATCAACATGACTTCAGCAATGTGACAAAGATAAATGTAAGACCAGTAACACAACCAGTGTACACAATTTACTGCTCCACACAGGAGACAACTTATTTAGGTAATCACAAAATAAGCATTGGTTGTGCTTACTTTTAATGCACAAAATTATAAAAAATACTAAAAAGCCGATCACTGTGAATGTGAAACTGTAGTCAAGGAGTTTTGCTCCCGAATTAATTCATTATAAGAATGCATCCATGCTGTTTAATTTATTAATGAGGTTTCCACTCTGTGGTTTAGTATTGGAAGTATTGGAAGCTGACAGGGATACCTCAAGTACTAGGAATGCGCACATAACATTCAGGATAATAACACCATTTAATTCTTCATGTTATATGTAAAATAATGAGCTAGGCCAAGAGATAATGCCTGACTTAGCCAGTCCTGCCCAGTCTGCAGCCGCGTTTATTTTGCCCAGCCCTGCTTCCTGCCTTCCCTTATTTTTATCTTTTTTGCTTTTTTCCTGCCTGCCACTCTGTGTAGTCTGATAAATATCTCCCGAGTGGAGTTCAAACCAACGATCTGTTTCTGAGTTCTGCATTTGGGTCCAATCCGGCACACTGCCATAACACGACCACTGTCTTGTCCAATATATTTGATAGGCCTATTGTTATTTTCACATTTTGAGTGCATTTCACATACTGCAGTTTGTAGGGACAACAGGAACTACAATTCCATACAGTCCACAGGAGGCTCCTCCTCCACGTTGGAAGTGACGTAGGACGTTGTACCAGTTGTGATTTCCGCACTGTAACGTGATACTGCACAGCGGAATGCGCGACTGGCAATAAAGTTTATAAAGGGGGCAACACGGCCAGCTCTCCCCAGTTTCTTCCAGTTCTTCTCAGTTCGTCCGCCCAACTCGGCAGGGCCTTCACTGTCTCGTCTCACGGCCCCACAGCCTAAACGCCCGGGGAAGAGCTCTCGCTCCACAAGGAAGCACAGTCGTCCATGACACCGATCCAACTGAGCGAGGCGGGCTCATCTACCCCCGACTATCGGCCACGGAGGACCGGAGACGAGGCGCAAGGAAGCAACGCGAGCACCAGGTGGTCAAGAAGAACCACCAAGCGGACCAAGCAGCCCATTTTTATGCAGCAGAGCACCGCCAGTGAGTCCCCAAAGAGGCAAGCGGTCTGCAGTAGGATGACGCTGCATAGTTCGAGAGAAATAATGCAACCGGTTCCATTATCCATCCCTACGAACTGCAACCCTGACGATGAAAGAAACCTGTTCCAGGGACCCAAGATGAGGGGACCGGTTCCTCTATCTATCGCTACCATTACGAACGGCAACCACAGGATCAGGGCGACCGGATTTCCCCTTTTCATTGTGAGTGTGCGATCCAACGGAGGAACCTATTTAACAGACTTTAATTGAAGTAAGGCTGTAACATGGGCATAGCTTATTAGTTAGCTACCGCAACATGTTTGTGACTGGATGTATGTAACTACTATTGAATGGTTAATGTGTGTTATGTGAAACTTTGTTACCGTTTTACTTTGGATGGTTGTAAGCCATCCACCGCGCTGCGTTAGGTTTAATGCATCACGCACAGAACGTATCTTGCATGTGATCTGTCTTTAAACACTAACCAGTCGCAATCTCAACGCACACGCATTGATAAGCTTATGGCTATCCCCTATCTGTATGGTATGTTTCATGCGCCACCATTAGCTAGCTCCAGCGAAAGCTAGTTTCAAACCTCCCTCCATTTTGGTTTCTTTGTTCTCTCTGAACACGTGTCCGAGGCAATCCCCCACACGCAGGAGAACATGGAAACCACACATGCGCCCAACGCGCCACACACGCACGCGCGCACGCACGCACGCACTCGCACTCACGCACGCACACAGTTTGTTGTACATTATAGTAGTGAATCGTGCCTTGCTCTGTTTGGTACTTTGTGTTCAATAAACTATTACATTTATCCAAGATTGCCTGTATTAATGTTGCTCTTGTGGTGAACTGAATCAGCCACTGCTAATCACAGGGATTCCCCAAAATGCCTTCACCTTCTAGCTGGATCATTTATATTAATTTGGTATCAACTGAGTACATGATATTGTGATTTTGCTAAGACAATTATTAATTCAAGTTACCAATTTTTAGTCAGTATATTCTCTTTTGAGAATAATATGTGTAAGAATATGGTACTGGAAAACAGAGAGGTGTCTTGGTGTCCAAAAATTGTAATTGACAGTACAACCTTTATTTTCTGTCATTAAGTAAGATTCACCTTCCCTCATTTGAAAATGGGAAGGACATCATACATTTCCTAACACTTTTACTGTCATGCAGTGATGATTTGAATTTGTCAAGCGACATCACATTTGTTACATGGTGTGCAATATACCCCATTTATTATGTCACTATGATCAAGAAAGGAAATACTGTTTTGTCAATTTCTTCCAATTGGTGTACATTGTACCTTACATTTAGTTTAACACCATTTTTAAAATTATTATTACTTTTACAGGATTTGCAAAGTTGGACACCGTAACAAATGTTATGTTACCAGTTGAAACATTTCTCATAAGATGTTTGGTAACAATTAGGGAAGGATAGACTGGAAATATAGATCAGAAATGTTATTCATAACACCTTGTTATGTCCAAGCACACCCAAGAAATTCATAGAAATATTATTATTGTTATTAAATAACCCATAATGCGTGTTACAGGGACACCAAAAACCTGTTGAGCTTAGTTGCATTTCACCAAACATGGTGTGAATTCTTTTCTAGAGAACAGCTTACTTTACAAATATACCATTTTGCTTTTAAAAAACCCACAAATCATCAAGGTTTATTTTGAGCTGCTCAATGGATTAATGATTATCTTGCACTTATTACATTTGTTTCAAAAGATGCAATAAACCGCTACGTGAATGAAAACTCTCTCAGCAAATCTAGTCTGATTTAACACATCTTTCCCCAAAAATAATTCATATTGATAGAATAAACATGAAAGTATTCGTACATACCTCTATTCACGCAATTTGCTCCACATCAGCCACTTCCTAAGTGGTTAAACTTGGTGCTACGCTCCACTGCAACATTCGTAACCAAGACACTTTAAGGGTTGTTTCTCCTGACTTTTTTCCCCATAGAGTTCTATAGGAAAATGAGTCCGGAGAAATAACCCTTGCAGTGATCCATCCACATCTACTCCATATCTGGCAACAGAGTGATGGTTTGGGGCTCGTTTGATAGCTCAGACCCTTGATAACGTACAGCCATTTAGCCAGCCATGTGTTCCATACTGTACCAGTGTAATTTACAGCTGAATCTAGTCTCACCCCCCAATTTCCATAGAGATCCATTCAAATGCAGAGAGGTTATAGTATCGCTTGTAACAGTACCTGAAAATAAGATACAGTTTTTTGATGTTGATGGTCACAGACTTCAGGAAGTAACAGCATGAAAAGGATATGCGACCAAATATGAAATATGATACTTTAAAAATACGTTAAAGCAAAGGGTATGAATACTTATGTAAATGAGAAATTTTAGTTTTTTATTTTTAATAAATTTGCAAAAATCTCAAAAAAACTTTTTTCACATTGTCATTATGGGGTGTTGTGTGTAGAATTTTGAGGGAAAAATTTAATAAATTTTGGAATAAGGCTGTAACAGAACAAAATGTGGAAAAAGTGAAGCGCTGTGAATACTTTCCGGATGCACTGTATAACATTTTCCTTGGAGTCATTATTCTCTAAAAATAAAAATTAAAAAAATTAAAAAATAAAAAACTACAGAGAAATGTAATTCCAGGGCATGAAGCAAAAGAATACATCCTTTAGAGTACAGAAAAAAAGTGATGTTTTAGTGAGGTACAAGAGTGAATGATTAGGATACATATTTAGGTGTGTGTAACAGTGTGATATCAATGGTTTCATCTTAAAACATCAGAAGGAGCAAATGTATATGCTTTATAATGGACAAAAATATTTAATTCATTTTATGACATGTTTTGGAAAGGGCATTGGATCCATAGATATCTATCCCCCTATACTGATTAAAAGATAGTAATTCCCACTTGGAAATGGTGCAAAAGTGAGTTTTATGAGCGACAACAGTTGATTTGTTGTTAAATATATAATTATTTTATGATTTACAGCAGTGCACAATTTAGCCATTTGGATGGATTTGGAGACACTAATGTGCAAAAGGGTACACTGCCTATATTTTGCAACATAAATCTTTAGTAGTTCTGCATATCACCCTCAGATTTTGCACACTTGTTGGCATGGAGTCTATGGTCCAGGAAATGAATAGATTTACCTGTTTCACGTCTGTACCTCTCAGTATTTCATTGCACTAAACTAAAACTTTTTTTTGCAAGTTTCTTTGCATTTTTGGAACTTTATTTTGACCTAAATTATGAATATAAACCAATGTAAATAAGTATTGTACATAAGGTTGGGTATTGCTTGATTTAATTTTTCGATACCGATACCAAAACCAAGTCCCTTAATTCGATACGATACCTGCACGATACTTTTTCCCAATACTTTATATCAGGGCTGCACAACCCTGTTCCTGGAGATCTACCGTCCTGTGGGTTTTCATATCAAACCTAATTTGGCGCACCTGATTCTACTAATGAGCAGCTCAATAATTCTCTATAGCTGTTGAATGAGGTGTGCTTTGTTAAGGTTGGACTGAAAACCTACAGGACGGTAGATCTCCAGGAAGAGGGTTGGGTAGCCCTGCTTTATGAAAACTTTATGGGCTCTATCTTGGCAATCTTAGCGCTTCGTCTAAGCGCATGGCGTTAAGTGAATTTAGGGCGTGTCCAAGGCCAGTTTTGCTATTTTAACAACGTGTTTTTTGGGCGCTGAGCACGGCGCAACGTGCAAATGGGCTGAATCTAGTCTCTTCATTAATAGGTGTGTCTTGGGCGTGATATGCAATAAATCAATCAAAATGTCATATCCCATTCCCTTTAAAAGCCTGCTTTTCCACCTTGGCAATCAAGGAATAGGCTATATGGATCAATATGATCAATATTATTCGAACCATTATGAATTCCCGGTAATTCCTGACAGTGCTGTTTACAAAATATATGCGGTTAAATTTCGTTAAAAGCACCTGCAACAGCTGAGAATATAAGCGACCAATGGCTTCCGTCTCACCTTAGAAAACGCCGAATTAGCATGCTTGTTTATCGAATTTCGTTTGATAACTCATGTTCAAGCTTCATCCGAAGTTCATTAGGCTACCTGCGTTCTAATTTTGATTAATAACATAAATAACGTTATTTTGCCTTAATGATTACACTAAATACAATAAAGCGGTTGGCAACCCATAGGTTCAGCATATTTCCCTTGTTTTATAATGTCCTGCTTATAGATATGTGACCAACCTGTTTTACTGGTAGCGTAATGCTTTAAAACGATCCACTTTCCCAGGAAGACCATGAAAAGTGTGATTTACAGCAGGGGAAACAGACCTGCTCCTGTAAAGTGTACATGCAGATAATGGCATTAAAATTTATTGTGAATTAATTGTGTAACGTGCTGCAAATTTGTTCTCGTTTCTAATTAGATGCTTAGTTCTCTTTAAAATCTTTTGTTCCGTTATGGAATAACAGATTAAATCAGCTGGGTTTTAATAAGCTGAGAGTATGGAAACCTTGTCACTAATTTAAAAAATATGAAGGACAAAGAATAGCTAAGGTTACAATTCAGTTAACATGGTGACATTTATCTCAGTTTTTTAACCATATGGCTATCGAAGAAACCTTATGCACAGCGAATCCGCTGTAGCCTAGGCTATTTGAAAAACAATCAATATTCAATGGACAAGGTTTTGAACTTTTTTCAGTCACAACCATTCTATTTACTTACAGGCTGTATTCCTAGATAAACAGAGCTGTATTTATCTACTATATATGTAGGCTAATGATATCTGAAGCACATTTTCAGAACTCAAATGTCCGTCTATTGCAGTGCGCAAGTTTTCCATTGAATGCCAATTCACGCATTAGGTGTAAATGACAATTTGCACATTAGGCTTGATATAGGTGTTATCAGCTCCTTTTTAATGGATAGCCATTGTCCCGTACCATCGCACATCGCCTGGATGTTGATGGAGTGAGCTGAGGGACAGGTATGTGGTCTTTGACCTATGGAACCTTTTATTATTATGTATTTTTTGATATAGCCTACACAATAATAATATTTCACATTGTAATCTTGATATTTAAGCCATGCTTGTGCGCGCCCCTGTGTGTAACAAACTGGAGGGTGTATGCGCGTTGTGCACACGCCTATGTAGACGCACTTATATGCGCCGTTAAAATAACATGTAAACAACTGCGACATGACTTTAGACCAGGTTTGTGGTGGTTCTAGCGCAAGCACTTTCTGCTGGCTCAAGATAGCAATACGCCAAAAACAATCCTGGCCACTCCTCATCTTAAGACCAACACGCCCAGTTCACTTGCAACAGGCGCAAGAATACATGGTATTTAAACGACGTGAATGCAAGGCGTTATAATGAACCATGCACTGGGTGTAAGATAGCAAAGACACTTGCGTTTGGGTTAGCGCCGCTTATCGCCGGGTGTAAGATAGGGCCCTATATGTTTATCGGCCAACCATGTTTCTATAAATGATTATAACTGATATCTTAACTATTTGTAAACATTTTCATTCTGTTAACATTATGTCATAGTAAAATGACAGAAGTATTATTCTGTGAAAAGTATGTCATTGTAAAATGGCATAAGTGCAACATAAGAACATAAAGTGCAATTTCAATCATGTCATTTTGTAAAATGATAGAATAAGAACAGAAGAAAATAAAGTGCAATTCAAAAACTGTCAGGACATCCATTTTGGAGATTCAGCTGTATTGAAAGGATGAAACAGCACGGTGCCGTTCATATCTTTTTGTTCTTCAGCTTAGTTCTACTTGCTGCTACAGTAAAGGGAGTTATGGAAGGGGAGCAAACGGCTACACTAACTTTCACAGAGGGACCTTAGTATGAAATGAAACAGGAGATTGAATAACTTCACCTGTCTACTGCAAACGTTTATTTATGATAGCTTCAAAGATACGAGGTAAGGTAATAACATTAACAGAACTAACATCCACTTTAGCCAGCTACGCATACGTTATTAAGGAAATGTTAATATCCAAACCAAAAGTTCTGTTTGTGAGAACCGTATCTGTTATTCAATCATTGTTAGCAGTCAGAAGACCCAGCACTGGGCGATGAAATGCTTTACCAGATTCGATGCGTTACTGGTGTTTCATTTAATAGTAGTTTCACAATGTTTGCATTTGATGCAATGGATTGTCCGCTGGCTGCGAAAATATCATTCACGTCCAGAAGTAGCCTACTGTAAAGTATCGAAATTTGGTACCGTTTCTTTCAAAATGTTTAGATACTCTGTAGGACCGACATATTTTGGTCTTTTCGATACCCAACCCTAATTGTACATGGTGTCTCAAGCCATTTTCTGTGAAGTTTCTGTGATGCTCACACCGGATGTTATAAAGCCTTAAATAAAACACCCCCTAAATAGGTGAGAATTGACCAGATTTGCCATCTGCGCGAAGAGGTTAAAGTGATCCATCCATATCTACTGCATATCTGGCATCAGTTTGACGGTTTGAGGTTCTTTTGATAACTCAGACCCTTGATGACTTACAGCCATTTAGCCAACCATGTGATTCATACCGCTCCATCTTAATTTACAGCTTGACCCCCTAGATCTCTAGCTGACACTTCAGATACATTTATTATAATAATATCCTGCACATAACTCATTAAATAACATATTTCCTTATTTGTAGCACACGTGAACGATTGCGTCCGTCATTTCGCTCTTGGCACTAGCGGGCAGCTCTAGCTTCCTTAAAATGAAACCTGGGTAATCGGTGATGCGCGTAACGTTAGGCTACTGGATGTGTTTAATCTGAGCACCGAGCATGCATTAATGTGAGCCCATAGACCACCGGTTCCATCACGAGAGTTCTCGATCGGCTATTTTAAAGTTGCGTGGCGTTTGTTGCATTTGACGAACGCAACAATATTCCCGTCAACTTTAATCAAAGCAAACTCTTTCCATATACACTTTTTTTGTGTGTTCCACACAAACTAGACGGTCACTTTTAAGATTGAGTACTTGTGTGTCAGCATTTTGCATCTCCATGATTATTGGCAGAAGATTTTGTCACTGTTACCAGTGCAACTCAATAATGACCATAATATCTCATGACCGTTACTGCGGTGCTAACACACATGCCATTATCGTTCCTGCGGGAACACCGTAAAGCCCATTCCCATTCCCGCTGTCACCGCGGGAATATTTTTTATTTTGTCCCCAAAATTCCGCAGTATTACCGCTGTCCCCATTCCCGTGCAGCTCTCTAGTTCACAGTTCGTCTGAGCTACGATACTTCTTCTTAGCCTCAACAACGTTAACGTTACCGGGTTCGCTGCCAGCTGTCTCTCTCCTCTCTGTCTCACTGGGTCTTTTAACCGCTGTGATGTGTTGCCACATACTGCTAACGTTAGCTAGAGATTACATTACATTCATTTAGCAGATGCTTTTATCCAAAGCGACGTACAATAAGTGCATACAGAGAATATAGATAGAGAATATATATAGATATAATAATGTTAAATCTAGCTAGGTGTTTCGTAGATATTTTGGCTGCCTCTCACGTAGCTAAAGAATTAAAAATAGCACTTCACTCACTCACTGAGGTAACGTTAGCTAATGTTCGCGAGACGCTCGACAGGGGGGCCTCTCAACCGGCTCAGCAAATCAGAGCACTGCTGAGAGCCTTCCCAGGTAATTATGGGAGTCGAAGTATTATACATAATTGACTGTTGTACTTGAGAAGCTTAGTTAAACTACAAAATCGTTCATAACCATGAAAAAAGTGTAATGTCCCGAAGTCCTTTGGCTACCCGCCAAGGTGGCGGGTGGAATTCGTCAACCCACACGCCAACGCGAGTTTCTACCCGCATTTGGCGTGTGGCGGGTGCTAATCTCAGGGCCTGTACACGGTTTACCCAATATCGATGAAAAAACCCTCAAACTGAGTCTGCACTTTAATCTAATAGTCACTATTCCATTTCAAATCCAATGTTCTGGAGTACAGAGCCAAAACAACAAAAATTGTGTCACTGCCCAAATACTTGATCTCCACTCTACTGTATATACTGTTTGAAATTTCACTTGTTTTAACAGAAATATTTGCTTTTCGTACTGTATACAGCATGTTGCGGCAGATTTACAATAGGTTTTGTGTGAATTATTTATGGCTTATGAAATATTACAGTAATCATTTCTAAATCATACTTTAGAAAAAGTACTCAAGTAATAGCAAGGACAAATCAGCTTATCATTGTGTAGAAAAAATCATAAAATTTCCCACTCCTAGAACTGACAAAGGATCAGAAAGCCAGTGCGATTGGTTGGACATAACAGCTTCCAGTATTAAGGTTATAAATACCATTAACATAAATCAAGGTGATGTTGAGGTCTTTATGTCAAACTTGCACTAACATTATGCATTAGCTCAGGGGTACTGAGTTTTTCAGAAAATGGCTGAAAAGGCTACTTTGTGGGAAGGACACAAATGGTGACATAACTGATTTAGAGGAATGCAATTACCGTAAATGCATAGAACATGTAACATAAGCACAAGGACTCACTGAGCTCAGTTACAAGATGCAGGTTCTGCTGCCGCACACTCTCAAATTCCCCCTGCTTCTTCATCATATGCTCCTCCGTCACTGTGCAGCGGTCACACAACCCAGCCCGCAGCCTAAGACAGGAAACCAACCACCCTAATCACCTCAACTCCTTTCATATCCATCTTCATTTTTAATTATAATTACACATGAATAAAATGCAACTGAACACAGAAAAACAATCCAGCCATTGTTTCTTTCACAAATACATTTTTAGTACTGTGACAAATTCACAATTACATGATTGATATGGAGGATTATTCAGCCCAAAATTAAAATAGAAAATTTTAAACTTTTCACCTTTTCATTTTCCATTTTCATTTTTCGCTTTCATTTTCAAGCTGTATATAAATGAGGGGGTGCAGACTTGGGTGGGCCTCATACAGGTTGGGTGCAATGGCACTTAAACACTAGGGGAATGGGTAATCTCGACCCATGAGTTCTTATGCTGATACAGTACGTAACTATGTTACTGCATTTCTGCAGATCTCTCTCTGGGTCCGGGGAACTTCTACCCCAAAAGTGATACTTTAATCCTGACCAGTGATTGGTGCATCGCCAAACGAAGATGCACCAATCAATAACAACTCTCACACTCTGGGCACTGTAAAACCTTTACACCCACCCAACTTGACCCCACCCATCTTTTCATAGAGCTTGACGGCGTATTTGTGCTTTAGAGTAGACAAACGGCTGTCCTCTGTTGCAGTAGCATATGGTTCTTAGCGGTAATTGTTCCTTTTAATACAGTTGTGTGCGCTGGAATTTGAGCATGATAATTAGAATCAGCATCCTACGAACTGTCTAGCTAGCTTCTCTGGTCTTGTAAATTGTCCGATGTGGTCTGTAACCCATGAAACGGAAAGAGCATTCTCAACAATGACACGGCTAGTTCGATGGTTGAACAGCAAGTTTCCTATGTGGTGAATGACTAACTTTGTTTCCAAAAGTTAAATAAAGAAGTAAAATGTGTTACACCTTTGGCAGACTAGGTGTACTCAACATAACAGCATTAAAATGACTGATAACATGGGGGTCATTAGGATACACCAGTCAAGGTATGCTGGTTGCCATACCTTAGGCTATCTGGCATCACGGTCAAATTTCGGAACTTTTCATTAACATTACTTTACCGAATTAGCCTAGGACTAGATCGTTTTGATCGTCCAAAATAAATCACATTCACTTGTTCTAATGCTCATTTTGATATTTACTCATACCTTAAAAAAACGGGTTACATCGACATGCTCTGATGCCATCTTTGTTAAATGATGAATGAAGGGTGGGTTTAAAACTAATTGAGTGACGGCGTGGGAGGCGCAGTGTATCTTTCTAACCACTCCCTCATTGCTGCTACGACCTGCCAGTCAATTTTGTACCCTAGATATGCCCTCAGAAAAGCTATTGGGGTAACAAAGTTTCACAGACTCAATATATGCAGTAAGTGCAGAGCAGATATGAAGTAGTATTGTTTTTGTTTTGTACTCACAAGTACCACTCAGGTACCACTACGCTATTCTCTAACACACACTTATAGCCAGGAGCTAGCTATCCAGCTCTACGCTGGGTATGTGTCAAACCTGCAGAGGTGGAAAATCCAGGTTCAGGAAGTAAAAGTCCTCTGTTCCAATCACCTGGATTTGCTAATTATTACAATTCTTCAGCCAGGAGGTAGAACTAATTAGTGAACTCGGCTGGCTGAGTTCATGGGTTTTAAAGAAACACATAGTAGGATTTTTACTTTCTGACCCCTGGACTTTCCACCTTTGCAAACCTGGTAGTACAATACGTTGTGCCAGGTTAAACTTTGGACTGGATCAGTTTTTGGACTGCTGGAAATAAATTAAACGGTCTCATAACACAAATTAAAAGACCACAAAATGAGTCACTGGACCGTTCAAACTTTTAACCTAGCTCAGATACTTTAAGCGAACATTAAGGCATAGCTTCAAAAAGTCTATCGATAGCTACATTCATGACGGTCGTCCATATTTTATACAAAATGAGACATTAGTAATTTATTTGAAAGTGAGTCAGCTTCGTGATACAGAAAATCCAGAGTTGAAGCTTTAATTAACTTGATAACCCCTTAATCTGGCTTCGTAGTACACCCCTCTGCTTTGTGAAATTCCCCCCAGGCTTCCATTTATTGTTTTTTGGAAAACAAAATGATTTAAGGTTGAGATTGGGTTGGTTCTCAGGGAAAAACCAATGACACAACAGCAGCTTCCAAGTTTTGACATTTTTGTTTATTTCTCAGGATTCTAGCTCCACTGAATTTGTGTATCAAAACAACCAGATATAGGTTATCAATAAAACGTCACAATAGCATTTTCAGCAGTAGGACAAGAATCTTTTTCTCCACATTAAATCAATGCAAAAAAACGCATCTTACATGACCTATCATTCATATTTTCGAGCATATTTTTTAACACTTAATCAAAGAATATAATTGTCGTGTTTCCAGAGATAAATATGCTTGCGTGTGATGTGTGTGTGCATTAAATCCTTTCAATATTTGGTCTCGACAGTTTTGGTCCACAAAGGCTGCTGTCTTCTAGCTGAGGAAAGAGCTCGCTCACCCGCTTCTCTCAGGTAGTTTAAACGGCGTTAATATGGTTTCTTGTTTTTGGATATACAAACAAGACAAATGGGGGCATTACAAAGTTCTTTAAAATACCAAAAAAAATTCAAACAAGGAGGCCGACGCATAGATAAAGTCTGAGGCAACAGAAGTGGTTTGCTCGTCTTTCCCTTTCCTCTCAAGGAGCGGAGTCAATGGTCGTGTTTGCAGTGACCATATGATTAAAGGTAGCTAACTAGCTGGCTAGCTAGCTAACTGATATTTAAAGCAAGTTAAAGTTTGTTGAGTGCAGGCTCATTTTAGGCTGTGGTAAGCCGGTCTAAAATAAAAACAATGAAAAAAGTAAGCAACACTGCTTGTATGACTTTCATAAATCATGGGTCTAATCAGATCAGAACAACATAACTTGCCATGGCATCACCATGGCAAATACCTTTTTTTACTAGGCTATACACAGTTAGCTAGTAGGCCTACACAAACCTATAACCAGCTAGCTAGACACAACAATATTCTCATTCACAATAACTCTAGCTAATTTTTGTTCAATTCAGATGGCATGGAAAATGATGTTGTTCTGATCTGATTAGACCCATGATTTATGAGTCATACATTTTTCATTTTCCATTTTCTTTTTGCATTTTTCATATGGATTTTCAGTTTTTATTTTAATATTGGGCTGAATAATCCTCCATAGACTGACACTATGTAATAGGTTATGCAAATGATAATTGACAGGTACTGGCTTTCTCATGGGATATGACTGAGAAGGGACTTTGCTTTAATGCCAAATACAATAAAAAGTTCTGTCTGAAAAGTTCTGTCTCTCTGTATTGTACATCTTCACCATTAACAATGCTAATTCTACACACTGAAAAACATGATTCATATTTTAACCATTTCACATTTTGCGGTTTGCAACTAATGAAAGAAATCAATGGCAAAAATATTGTGCGACAATTAGTTGAGACTTACGCTGCGTTCTCACATCGAGCAACTTCGGTTGCCCAGTTGCCAGAAGTCTATGAAGCTGAGCGATGGTCAGCGACCTGAGCAACTAGGCAACTGAGCGACCAAAATCGGCCGATAAATGTTGCCCGCAGTTTAACTTTTTCACCGACATCGGCCGTAACAGCCAATCAGAGTTCCACGCTTCATATTTCTCCAACCGACACAAAACCATTTCGTGAATAATTGTTCCGTAACCTACGTAATATTGCCTATCAAACTAAGCTAGGCGAAATAGGGTTAGCAGCGGTAACAAGAGAATAATTTATATATTATCATTGTATAATTATCAGTGTCATAACATAACCTTAAAGGATATATGTGGCTTGTTCTACCAATATCACATTGAGCCCAAACTACATGTTGAGTTTTATACATAAATCTGTCTATCTAGATAAAGATCGCCAGCACGCGACGAAGATAGATATAGCCTATCGCTAGCTAGCGAGAACACATAATTATCAGTGTCATGACATAACTATAAATACTGCATACCTGCATCGCAAATGTGTCTTTCTTATACAGTGCATCCGGAAAGTATTCACAGCGCTTCACTTTTTCCACATTTTGTTCTGTTACAGCCTTATTCCAAAATTGATTAAATTAATTTTTTCCCTCAAAATTCTACACACAACACCCCATAATGACAATGTGAAAAAAGTTTTTTTGAGATTTTTGCAAATTTATTAAAAATAAAAAAATAAAATTTCTCATTCACATAAGTATTCATACCCTTTGCTTTAACGTATTTTTAAAGTATCATATTTCATATTTGGTCGCATATCCTTTACATGTTGTTACTTCCTGAAGTCTGTGACCATCAACATCAAAAAACTGTCGATATCTTATTTTCAGGTACTGTTACAAGCGATACTATAACCTCTCTGCATTTGAATGGATCTCTATGGAAATTGGGGGGTGAGACTAGATTCAGCTGTAAATTACACTGGTACAGTATGGAACACATGGCTGGCTAAATGGCTGTAAGTTATCAAGGGTCTGAGCTATCAAACGAGCCCCAAACCATCACTCTGTTGCCAGATATGGAGTAGATGTGGATGGATCACTGCAAGGGTTATTTCTCCGGACTCATTTTCCTATAGAACTCTATGGGGAAAAAAGTCAGGAGAAACAACCCTTAAAGTGATCCATCCACATCTACTCCATATCTGGCAACAGAGTGATGATTTGGGGCTCGTTTGATAGCTCAGACCCTTGATAACTTACAGCCATTTAGCCAGCCATGTGTTCCATACTGTACCAGTGTAATTTACAGCTGAATCTAGTCTCACCCCCCAATTTCCATAGAGATCCATTCAAATGCAGAGAGGTTATAGTATCGCTTGTAACAGTACCTGAAAATAAGATATCGACAGTTTTTTGATGTTGATGGTCAGACTTCAGGAAGTAACAGCATGTAAAGGATATGCAACCAAATATGAAATATGATACTTTAAAAATACGTTAAAGCAAAGGGTATGAATACTTATGTAAATGAGAAATTTTATTTTTTTATTTTTAATAAATTTGCAAAAATCTCAGAAAAACTTTTTTCACATTGTCATTATGGGGTGTTGTGAATAGAATTTTGAGGGAAAAAATGAATTTAATCAATTTTGGAATAAGGCTGTAACAGAACAAAATGTGGAAAAAGTGAAGCGCTGTGAATACTTTCCGGATGCACTGTATGTAGGCTACTGCTGTTGTTTCTCTTCATCAAAAAATTGTAGCTGCACGAGCTGACTTGGATGACAACGGGAAGCTCTTGCCCCGCCCCCAGCCTAGTAGACTTGACCGACCCAGCAACCAAGTTGCTCGCTGCGAGAACGCGGCGTAAGAGCTGGATGTTGGAGCTTCACCATGAACAAATACAGCATGCTATGTCTGTTTGACTGCTTGCAAAATCAGTTAATTGTTGCACAGACTGATCCCTCCTTTATTTGCAGCTATCAGACACTCATCTGATATCAGGTGAAACTGAGGGGCATCTATAGGGACTACCTGTCCTCGAGAACTTTTATATTGTCCTGTAAGGCTTTTTGGTGTTCACGGAGCTGTTGATTCTTGCTGTAGAACTCTTCCAGCCTCTGGGCGTCTCTATGGATGCAAGGGACAAATTATGGCATTTAAGAGACTACTTTACTCTTAGAATAGTACAACCAACAGTTAATCGTACTAAAACAGTGAACCAAATTTAATGCAAATTTTTTTTATGAAAGCTTTGCTGCAGGAATCACATGTGGCGATGTATAAGAGCTTTTTCTGAAGAGAACACCGGGGCACACAGTTTTGCTCCTGACCACAAAAGTAACCCTGTACCGTGACCCACTGCGGACCAACTCATAACCGGCTCGTTAAAGCAACAGTGTGAAAGAGGTCTTTGTGAGCCCTGGTATGAGCTCTAATACATCGTACTGAGGGCTTTTCAATGCAAAAGCCACTTTCTTTTAAGCTCATTATATCTGCATTAACAGAAAACATTAATTATATTCTTTGGAATGACATGCTTGATGTTACAAATGATAAGGAAAGAATGATTCCACAGCATGAACATTAAATAATGGATCACAGAGACATGTTATAATCACAGCTTCAACATTAAATAATGGATCACAGAGACGTGGCCATGACCAGAGCTTCAATATTAAATAATGGAACAGAAACATGCTGTGCCCCCAGCTTCAACATTAAAAAAGAAGTACCACAGGGGTCTCTGGATGTCATTGGGTAGGGATTTTATGGGTCAGTATTTTAGTGTATTTAGTATTGTATAGTTTGCATTATCACCCAGACAGTGCATTTTAGTGCAAATTTTTAGAGGTGAAATCTTTCAACACCAAAATATATATAATGAGTAGGGCCACCAGTTTATCTTGTTTTCTTGCATGAACTGCTGTCCTCCGCCAGCACAAGGTCGATAGCACTTTTTAAAACACCACGTCAAACAATTATCCCGATTTAATCGCCCCAATCACCTACATTGAAAAAGTAATTGGCACTAATTAAGCACAGATGATGATTGACAGTTGTTTGCCTCACATGTTCAATTCAGTCATGCAGACACGCGTCAGTATTTTAACATTTTTGCTTGAAGCAGCGGTGAATAGTCACATTAAGAATGGCAGCAGTTACATAACATTTAATTTGCACAAAAATAGTTCAACTCAGTCTGAAAAAAAATGTAATAAAAAAAAAAAAAGGTTTTGAAACTCTACACAAAAAAAATAATAAAAACAAAAAATTTGAAAGTATTTCACAGAACAAAATGGTATAATTATAAAACAGATAGTACAGGTCCAAAGGGAGCACTGAACTATATAGAAAACTAGAAACAAGAAGCTGGATCTCTCCTATTCATTCTGTTGAAGCCAGCATTCTCCGCCCAATTTGCCCAAATCCCCGCCCTTTTCGCTGTTCTTTTCCGTATCATGGAGGCCAGTTGTGGCTAGGCTGATACGGCAGATATCAGTAGGCTATAACAACGCGCTAAAAGTGCAGATGCAATCCAGCGGTGACAAACATTTGCCGTGTAGTTACATGCTAACTGGTGCTGTTAATAGCCCTCCTATTCATCAGGCAAACATTTGAATGAAAACCAGCACTTACAAAAATCTTACACTAGTTACTTCACGCGACTTCTGGAATCGGAATTCCAACATCCAATCAAAGCAGGTCAGATTGAGTTGCGTCCATACTTGACAGTTCAATGCAACCTCCTGTGGTCAGTACGGATTTCATTCCCCCTCGCAATATTTAAATACTAGACATACACTTCTTGGAAAATGACATTCGGTGTTCGTGAAGTTGTACTTTTCAGATTGTGTAGTCAAAGTAGGACCTGCACAAGGTGTGCACGGTGCATTGATCAGGAGGCAGCAGCGGAGCCGTGCTATTAATGTGAGCATTGCATTTCAGGGTGCAACAGCTGTTTCGGTGGAGAGGAGGGTTAGGGTTCGCGAACGTAGCCATATTATGCATGATTTCACGGATTCGGACTGGGTGCTCACTTTCTGCGTGCAAAAGCACACGTTCTATCACATTTGTGAACAGCTACAGCCTCGTCTTTACCGCCAGCATACCACAGAACAGTTCTGTGCGGCATTCTCCTCTGCCCGAGCCTAAAATGTGGACAAGTTTAATGACGTTTTTCCGTTGAATGCGTTTTGAGAAGTCCAATTCTGTCCAGACTACAAGCAATTCCGATTTCAAAGTGTGCTAGGCCACCTCGTCAAGTGATTTGGCAGATCCGATCCCAATGCAGACAAAATCCAATTTGTGCGCGTCCAGACATGTCACTTAATGCAGCCTAGCCATATCAGATGCCAGAAGTCGCAAAGAAGTCGGATTGATGTGACTAGTATAACCGTAGCCTTAGGCTATTTGTTTTAGATAGGTAGCGTGGCTGTTTGAACGTTTCGGCTACAAAGCCTTCATCAGCGTCTGATTAAGCCAAAACTTAAAACTGACACGCTGTCCATCTAAAATAAAAATTTTTGTGAGTGCTGGTTTTCCGGTACCATGTTTGATCCGGTTTGAACAACTAGTAGCACAACCCTGAACTGAAGTCGGCTACTATAAGCCGCTTCAGCACGTCACAGCTGAGGTGCACAAGCAACCCTGAGGCAGCACAGACCCATTTCTTGTTTATAACTAATGTTCATGTGAGATGCAACCAAGACAGTAATATTAACATTATAGTGGCTAGTTAACGTTTGTGGGCTAACGCTACAGACATCAAAAACACGCATCTTTCATGCCCTATCATTCATATTTGCAAGCATATTTTTAAACATCTAATCAAAGTATTTGATTGTTGCATTTCCACAGACAACAAATATGCTTTTGTGTCGTGTGTGTGCATTTAACCATGCGTTAAATCCTTTCGACATTTGGTATCAACATGACGCGGGTTTGAGCAACTCAGTTTTTGTCCAAGAAGGCTGCCGAGGAAAGAGCTCGCTCACCTGCTTGGTTTCTTGTTGTGTTGTTTTTGGATGTACAAACATGACAAATGCCCAGTATCATGCCTTAATTCAAGGCCAACACCACAGTTCTGCAGCCGACACTGAGCCGAGTCAGAATGGGTCAGACCCATTTGGCTAACTGGGTTGTCAGTCCCATCTCACTTTGGCTACACTATGATCACATGCAGCAGTTTTGAAGCAAAATGAGTGTATGGCTAGCTGGCTATCTACGATAGAAAACATAGGCTACTGTGAGATTATTTTGACCCACGACCAAACTGAATTTTAATACGACTAGCCTAAGTTACGCAAGTGTGCATCAGTAGCCTGCTCTCGGATAGACTACTATGCCTAAATATCAAAGCCACGCCTCCTAATTACCATATGGACGAAGAAATACAGAAATAATACAGAAATAAATACAGAAAAGAATACAGAAATAAATACAGAAAAGAATAAACGTTTATTCTGATTTTATCTATTCATTTTTTCATTTCTGTGTCAATTTATTTATTTCCTCATACTTTTATTCACTTATGTATTTATTGCAATATTTATTTATACATTCCTAATTTCGGCATTTTTGGTTATCCATACTGCACAGCCACAGTGGCGTATCGTGGGATCTGTAGCCTACCTATAAACAGATGAAACACTTAACCCTATAGACTTCACCCCTAGTATTTGAGACGCATGCGACTCAGTTACAGTATTCATGTTCATCTGAAAATATAAACTACAGCTTTAAGAAAACCCCTAAAATTTTTACGCAGTATTTTTTTAAAGGGTAGCCTCTTGCGAAAACCGCAGCTTCTCCAGTTACACTGCCGTGCAATAAATTAGGAGGGTGCTATTAGTAGCACACAGCACTTACGACCTTCCTCTGGCTACAGCCACAGACTGTAAAATGCATCAAATGCACCGTTTATACACGCTAAGAAAATCATGTTGACGTATAGAAACAATAATATTTTTTTAAAACGTTGTACAAATGAGTATTCGCCGTTTTCCCTTGCTTACTGTACTATATACAGTACCTGATCCACTTTCGGTTTAGAAGACACCTCATTTTTTGCTCCAAAATCTCTCGTATAAATATGTTTAAGAAGCCAAGTACTTACCAGTATATTCAGCTACAGCTGTTTTCTCATGAACCCTGAAGAGTTTATCTTGTTATATTTCGCCAAAGTCCCGTACAGTCGACATTTCCGCAGTGACCACCCCTCGCACTGAGGGCTGAAATAAGTTGCTGTACTTGTGTGAATACACACGCGCTTTCGTACGTTCTTTTTTAAACGTATTTAAATACATTAGGCGACGTATGTTATGGTTATTATATATATACTGTATGTGACTATTCTGAAATAAATGTATTCTGTAGCAAATTTCTGAATGATACAGCTTCTTCTTCAGTTCAAACTTAAAACCATGGATTTTGCAGGGAATATTTTTTTAGATATTGACATTTAAATAAAACTAGTAGAAACCAGGAGGACATTGCCTCAAAAGGGCCAAAGTAAATAGGGTTAACCTGTTTCCATTGATTATCAGTCAAGCAATTGAAATAAATACAGCAAGTTATTAATTTCTGTGTCAATTTACGTATTTATTTATTTCCTCATAATTTTATTCATTTATGTATTTATTGCAATATCCAAAATTAGGCGTTTCTGGTCATCCATAATAAAGATGTACGTTTCTGAAAACAGTTTTCATCCTCTGGCTGACTGGAGCCAAGACTGTTGTGTTTTATGTGCTTCCTGGCATCCGTAGTTTTGAGGTAATATGAGGTGCTGCACAAACCACAGCTATGAATGCTGGTCAATCACAGGAAACTTTAAAAATCATTTCCATAGATTGTGATAGAATACATGGTCCTCATTATCTCAAATGAAATCTACTATTATAATTATGATTTAGGAGACTACAAAAAGTATGCTAATTACGGCATGACAGAGCTTCGGATTTTGCTGGCAGTCTATGGGCATAGACAGGACGATGCACCATTACATGTCGCCCCTTTCAGCTTTTTTGGTGCTACTAAGAAACCTGACTTCAGGACACGCCCACCATGTTGTTTCTAGTTTTCTATATAGTTCGTGGATGGGAGTGAATTAGGCTAGCTAACGTTACCTCACAATGTTGCCAAGCCACCACCAGGACATAACTTTATACAAATCACTGCTTCCGCACCACCCTGGTGCAGAAATTGTCAGGTGCCATCAATGCCAGTAGGGACATTAGGCTATATAAAGTTACCTGAATTACTCTCCGAGACACACGGGTAATTGTGAACCTGACTCTTTACAGACCGAGTTTCTGCTTTGTGTTACAGGGTATATCACCATAGTCTAGTAACCATTACTATACATCACATCTCCCCTCTAAGAAATTATCACTGAAAGCAATTTAACACACATTTTTCTTTCTTCTTTTTTTTTTACAACACAAATTGTATCCGTTTGTAACTAACATAAAATCTGAGTATTTCTATTGAAACAGTAACATAACGCTTTGGTGGTTTATTCAGCCTGCCAAACCGTGACATCTTGACAGGTTCTCCCGTGTGCACTTCGGGTGTCAATGTCTCTTTCACAGATCACGGTGCAGGTGATTGCACTGGTGTGGCACATTCTGCTGGTGCACCGTTGATTGAAGGTAATTCTTCCAGGTCCAGAGAGCATGGTTCTAGAAAACTAATTTCTCTGGTCTTCAGTAGGTGTTGCCGGTTCCTTCTGAAGGTACTTCCATCAGGTGTTTGAATGTGAACAAACTAATGTCTGATAGCTCTCTTGACGTACTATGTTTAACTGAAAAATGGCTGAAAGCAGATGAGAACATTACTTGAATTAAGTCCTCTCAGCCTGGGTTCATATACAGTGGTCTTCAAAAAAATAGCAGTACAACATCAGTAACCTGATGAACCACTTAGTAGTAGTAGTGATATTTCTGCATGGCAAATAATCTACTTGTAGATGTAGTAGTGTAATAGAAAAATAACAGACCCAACTGTCATGACATGCACGCTGCTTGTTCTGAGTAATTGACTCATTCATTGAAAGGGGCGTGTTCAAAATAATAGCAGTGTGGAGTTTAATTAGAGAATTCATTCATTCTGTGAAAAAAACAGGTCAAACAGGTATTCCACAGGTAAACAGGTGATGCCATCATGATTCTGTATAAAAGGATATCAAAAGACTCCTGATATCTTATTTCCAGATACTCTTAGAAGCAATACTATAACCTCTCTGCATATGAATGGATCTCTATGGGAACTGGGGGGTGGGACTAGATTAAGCTGTAAATTACACGGGAATAGTATGGAACCCATGGTTGGCTAAATGGCTGTAAGTCAACAAGGGTCTGAGGTATCAAACGAGCCTTAAACCATCACTCTGCTGCCAGATATGCAGTAGATATGGATGGATCACTTTAAGGGTTGTTTCTCCTAAAAAATAAAATAAGTCAGGAGAAGAAACCCTTCAAGTTATCCATCCACTACTACTAATAACAGTGGTTCATCAGGTTACTGATGTTGTACTGCTATTTTTTTTTAACACCACTGTATAGCCAAAACCCTCGTCTCTGTTGAAGAGGGAGTGGGGTTGCTGTTATTGACAATTCCCTTTTTCAGTAAATCCCAAAATCTGTATATATAATAGCTGAATATATGAATATATTAAAAGCTTGCAGCCAGATTTCAGTAGTGGTACATTTTAATTTGCAACTGCTCTAAAAAAAAGTCTTTGCACGACAATACATTGCACTCCGCTCCTGTATCTAGCTGGAAGGACAGTGTGCATTTGTTTATTTTTAGTGTTTCATTCCACTTTTCGTTTTCTGTTTCAATTGCAGAGACTGCGTCAAGCTGGGCTGTGTTTTCTGTCCCACTTCACTTTGTTTCAATGATGCCCATAAACATTTCAGCATGTACATCGTCTTGTTCTATTCTCATGGACCTTTCTCTCCATTCTCCTAGAACTGCCAGTTTGCTTCTGCGATTTGCACATGCGACCGTAGTGGTTTTTACGTGAAGACTTGACCTATATATAGCATATACAAGGCTCGTGTTTGTATCCACACCTGATACACTTGCTCTTCGCTTTCCCTGTCTGAAGTTTTGTGCTAGCATCTCTGTCATTTGACTTCTCCTCTTCTTCATGTAGCGCTTTCATGTGACTTTTTGTTGCTTCGCTAGCTCGGCATATATCCACCATTTTAGCTTTTTTCCTTAGCAGCCTAGCTCTCACTTGATCACTATGCACGCCACACACCATGTGGTCCCAAATTAGCAACTCCGCTAGCTGTGCAAACCCAGTCCTTAGCCTTGTTTTTTAGGTCAGTCACATATTCATCAATCAAATCGGTTTGCACTTGTGTTCTCGTGAAAAACACGCTTCTCAGATACGTTATGTTCTTCCGCGGTTCACAGTATTTCCTAAACCTTTCCTTTAGCACGTCTAAGTCATCAACATCATTATCAAAGTCCATGGTATTAAATACCTTAATTGCTTTGTCTCTGGCAATGTGAAGAAAATTAACATATTTCACCTTTTCTGATTTTTCAGAGATGCCACTAGCAGAGGTATAACTCAAACTTCTGGATCCATGTGCGCCAGTTCTCCACCAGATTTCCTTCGAAGCACAAACTGGTCAGAGACTTCAGTTGTTCCATTTTAAACGTGTGACACCATGTAATGTTTTACTGTCACAATGGCTGTCTCAAACGGAAGGCAGCAGCCTTACTGCCTGGGTGCCTTGTTGCCTTACTCCCTCTGAAGGTACCTCAAAAGGCAATGAATTTGGGACGCACTTCGAAGGCAGGATGTCACGTGAGATCAGTGTTTACGGTTGTTCATTAGGCTATGTTAGCTTGCTTGCAAGTTAGCTGGTTAGTTAATGGAAAGCTCACAGATGCTTAAAAACATCAGATACACTATTACAGTGTATTAAATAATTACATGCATTTTTTTAGATATAACTACAACAAATTATGGAGTTTACTGCATATTCATACTGTAAAAAAGCTCCTCTGGTGCCGCGGCAACTACCACGTCGTCGTTTTCGGCTGCGATTAATTTACCGGAAGTGAGAACCGTGAGGTAATCACAAAGACTTATGGGATATCATACCCAGAGAAGGATACGTGAGATGCTGCCTTCTAAGGCACCTTAGATGGTAGCATTTTATGCAAACTTTCAAAAGACACACCTAGATGCCTTCCTGCCTTTGGAGGCAGCATTTTTGCCATTTGAGACACAGCCAACGTCTTTTTGCACTATATAAAATTACTCTCCGAGACACACAGGTGATCGTGAACCTAGTCTCGCGAAGGCCAGACTTTGTGATGAACACAAAGGCTGTGTCTCAATTGCGAGGCTGCGACCTATAGTAGCCGCATCCTCCGTAGGACAGTCCTTTGTAGAGAGGAAGGTTGGGCTGGCTTTTGAACGGCAACTGAAATGGGACAGTCTACGAAGAATTCACGAAGAGTTCCCGCCCACAACCTCCTCGGACCTAAACAACCAGCGCGTGAGAACTTAAGCCAGTGAGAGACTCACAAAAAAATAAAACCGCAAGTAAAATTTTTTTTTAAATACTGAAATATAAAAATGGAGAATTTATTCGAGGTAATGTACGTTTTAGTCAACAGGTAACGACATGATTACCGATAGCTAAAATTTAAAAAAAGTTTACACAAACTTACATTTAAACACCAGATCGCTGCTCTCGTCAGCAATTTTCTGTATCAACTGTCTTTCGGGCAAAATTGCCAAAGAATTGTGGGATATCTAAGGCTGCGAATGATACACCGATGTATCCTTCAAAATCGGCCAAAAGTAGGCTGCATTTCGAGGCCGCATTTCAAGGAGTCTTCGTAATGGGACAGTACTTCTGACGTATGTGGTCCTGAAATGCAGCCTTCGTAGGGTCGCAGCCTCGCAATTGAGACACAGCAAAAGTCTGGTCCATAGACTTGCTTAACGTAGTAAAGAGCCGCCCACTTTGGCAAGATGGCGCATTTGATTGACATGCAAGATAACCAACCACAGACCGTCTATGTTCCGTGACGTTTTGAGGCGCTACAGAGGGCGGTCGATTTAGAAACAGCGCTACAAGAACAACAGACCGGCATGAAACAAATGTGATGTACTAAAATGGCACGGCGATCTCCATTAAAACAGTCTATCACACCGAAGAAAGATACAGAACCTGACCTGACCGGACCTTCTTAGACATCTTTGTAAACATGACTGTAAACTAATATTAAAACCAAATGTTCACACTAGCAAGCCTACATGCAGAGCACAGAACCGGTCGTTTTATCCGTTTGCCCTGTAATTAACAATTTAGGCTAACGAGTAACGTTAGCTGGCTAGCTGACTAAAACATTGCAACATATTCGAGACTGTTTCCATTGTAGTTGAAATAAGAAAATTATATCTTACCATTGCTCTACGGTGTGCACTTCATCAACTGGATAGCTGCTACATTATGGGAAGGATGTGCTTTGTCTTGTCTGTTCTGTAGTGATTTCGATGACGTTTCTGTATGCACTTATTGTATGTCGCTTTGGATAAAAGCGTCTGCTAAATGACTAATGTAATGTAACTGCCATTCCGATGTAAGGGGACAGACGACTAACAAAATAGGTTGAGTTGGGAAGCCTGGTATGTGTTTGCAGAGGGTCGGCCATGCTTGAAATATAAGGCTTTTCACGTATCCTGTCGGCAACCATTGCGAGTATATCTCGTTTATTAATTATCTGCCTCAAAACAAACTCTTGAATATCTTTCAGAGATGGAATGTCATGAACTTCTAAAACTTTATTCAATCCAGCGTTAAGCTCTTGGTCCGAAACACTCATTGTTCTTGATTGATTCGCAGCATTCACTAGCTACCGATTAGTTAGAAGAACTTAACGTGTTTCCCGGCGGACTGATAAAACCAAAAGCACTGCATCGTACCGGAAATACGCAGGCACTCCTGTGATTGACAGTGCTACTAGCCAATGAGTGCTAACTGAGTTTTCCCACAGCTCTGTCCAGCTTATGCAAGCCTATGCATCAGACGCTGCGGACGAAGTGCGTCAAAGCGGCTGAGGCTAATCTAGCAGAAGCCTTGATCAAGATGAACTTTGCACCCAGAGCAGGGCAACATGTCTTATTCTAATGAAGAATCCAAAATATTAATCAACGGTAATGAAATTCTCCAAGTGCCATTCATTAAATTCTTAGGAATCATTATTGATGAACGTTTAAACTGGAAAAATCTAATTGACTACGTATGCAGGAGATCCATGAAGATGCTTGGTATCCTGAGAAGGGTCTGCTCTCTGATCCATCCTTCTGCTCATTTAACTCTGTATTATAGCTTTATTTTTTTTTCATCTCAATTATTGCAATATCGTTTGGGCTGCTACATATCCATCGTACCTTAACAAATTACTCATAATCCAGAAGAGGTTCTTAAGAATTATTTCTCAATCCAACAGTCACAAACCATCTGCACCACTATTCAGGAAATATTCACTATTACCCATCGACAAACTAAATAATTTCCAAACATGCTTATTCATTTTCAAATTCCTTAACTGTAAGCAAGACCTCCCTGTTACATTTCATAATTTCTTTATTTTCTCATCTGACATCCATTCATACCCAACCAGACATAGTAATCATCTCCATTTACCCTTCTGTCGTACATCTAGCCACCAATTCGATATCAACTTCAGAGGACCAAAATACTGGAATACGTTGAGCTTGGCACTGAGATCGACATCTTCTCACCCAGCTTTCAGAAAACATCTCAAGGGCTATATCATTTCCACTATCTGACAAATCTTTTATTTTCTTCTTAATATGTTTCCAGAGCGTGCTTTTGTTTTCTTTGTTTTTGCATTTTTCTTTCCTTTTCATTAATTTTGTTTTTATTTCTTTGTATTTGTATTGAGTTTTGTTTTGTTTGTTTTTGTATGTTTTTATCTTTTGGCTTGCCTGTTTCTTTTCTTTTTTTTCTTTTTTTGTTTTTGTTTTATGTATTGAGGATATTTGTCTTATTTTTTTATTCTTGTTTGTGATGTGAGGGGAACTATGCACAAGCTCGTTGGGCTTCCTTTCCCCTCCTAGCACTGATACTTTATGTGGTGCTGAATAAATAAATTTTTAAAAAAAGGCTGAGACTATCATGAACCTGACTCTTTACTGACCGAGTTTCTTCCTTGTGTTACAGAGTATATCGTCATAATCTGCTGACTGTACGAGAGCGCCAACTACAGGTAAGGAGTAACCATTACCATACATTACAAACCTCTTTAACAGATCAAGTCACAACTGATTAAGTCTCTCTCTGTGGTTGGCTTACACAATCACTGAGCAGAAATATCAAATTGAGAGGTTAAATTTGGTAAAGGTAAACATCAAAATAGTGGACCAGACACAGTTTCATTTGTCATCTGTGGAGCAAGAAATAGATGAAGATGGAAGTGTGTGTCTGACTAAAAATCCTGATTTTGAACACCACATACAAAAGGGTGTTTTCAAGACATTCTTCTGGATCTCCAAAAATGAACTGCCATAACAGATCCAAACCTAGGTTAGAGGACTGGAAGGAGAAAAGTGTCACAGACTTCTGGCTAGACTAGCTAATAGGTTTTCACTATTCCAAAAGTAGATAACTGAAGGGCTGTGTTTTCCGAAATGTAAACTAAGCGCCCGGCCATTGTAGTTCACAGTAATGCAGGTACCTGGAACATGTACTTTGGTGTATAATCTCTGCTTTCAATAAAGGAAGAGAGTTGGTTGAGAGCTCATTTTAACCAAGAGAACAGCTACTGTTCTACAAATCAAACATAATTATTGGTGGAATTTCCCTTTAACATAGCATAATGTTACTTGTATAAGCTCATGCATTTTAACCATATTTCCAAATGCTTGGTGAAACAGTGTGAATGTATACAGATTATGGAATGCACTGGGATCAAGATTCTCGTCCTTGTCAGTTGTTGCAATTAGAAGTTTAAGGGCCCCTGTCGCTTTCCCCATTACAGTAACATTGTCAGTGACAACAGACTCAAACATCACAATGTACATGTTGTACAAAACAAGCTTGAAAGAAGTAAAAACAGACACACGGCAACCCGGAATTTTTATTTTAGTTGTACAATTTGAGCATGCTCTGTTTCTAACAACATTCTGTTAAAATAAAGGCAGAAAAGCATGCTTTTTCTTTCCGCAATGGACCGATTTAAGCGATTAGATGCACCAGCCTATCAACACATTTTACTCAGAGGCCATTTGTTCTTACTGGCCAGCAACTGCCAGTTGACCTTTTTTGAATCTTCAAACACTTTGTACTGTTGCTACAGTTGTGTATGTTATTTCAATCGCTGTGCATGAAAATGAATTTAAATTGATTAAATAAAATTAAAAGAAACTGATTTCTGCCTCTTTTTAAAGTTTTCTGAACTTTTTCATTACTGCTCCGTGACTTTAGCCAATATGTGTGTGCAATGTTCCAGGTGGATACTGTTGCAGTCGTTCGCTCAAATATATGCTTTTTGTGTCATTTGTAGTTCCATCCATGTTCATTTTTCCTTCTCTGACTTAGGTATTAGGTCAACTACTTGTTTTTATAAGTATCTCCATTTAATCACTCAATCATATAAATTTTCTCTTCTCAACTGTATAATTAGTCACTTGATTGTGCTGTTCACATGCCTACAGGGGGCACTAGAGGATAACAATTGAATTACAAGTTTAATCCCTACAAGTCACGCAGCCCAGATAAACTGGTGGCCCTATTAACAAGTTCTTCAGAAGAGTACATGCAATGGTGCCTTGGTTGAAAAATGCCAGAAGCATATTCAGAGATGAGAATTTCAGAGATGTGACAGAGGTACATTAACAGACAGGGCTAGTCTTTGTTCAATTGCAAGCAACAGTATTTCGCTAAATGGCTAAGAAGCTGGATAATTTGAAATCTAAAATTCACAGAGTGCAACAAAAGTTCAGTTATAACACAAGCATTCTGCATGCATTGTTCAAGGAATAATAAGAGCACTGAACTTACAAACACCGCTCCTTCTTCAGCTTATTGATTTTAACTTGCAGTCCTGCACAACACATAAAAAAAGAAACATTTAACAATAATTAACAAAACATTATTCCCAGAAACACTTGGAAAAAATAAACCCTTAAAAATCCATGAAGGTTCTTGAAATTTAGTGCTGGACAAAACGTTTATTGGATTAACTCTTTACAAAATATTGAACTCTTAAAATATTAAACATTTATACCACAAGATAGACTACAGATAATGTAATTCACATAGAAGAGCTGAATATCAGGCCAAACATGACAAGATTTTATTAAAGAGCTCCCACACAATAATATTTCACATTGTATAACCTGCACAAGATGAGTCTTAATGCCAAATTCACTGTCAGTTCAGTGGGCATTTCAAAGTACTGACAGGCAACTCACTGTAGCCATTCCCACAAAGTTGGACATCTGTTACATTACTCTCCAGCAACCATACATGTTCATACCTTGCTTTGTATGAAGACAAAAGCAGACAACATGCAACAGTTGACACGCGACAATGCAATGCCAACTGGACGTGATCGTATTGTACGACAAAGGAGAGAACCAGTGCTGGGAGGAAAAGCCATGTTCCCAAAGCAACAATATTTTTTTCAATGGTAGCCTAAACATTTGATGCATAAAGTGTTTATTAACAGAGGATATAAAAATTGTAAAAAAAACTAAAAAAAAACAACTGTCCCAAATGCTTTATTTAAATTTTTCTCCTTACTTCACCAGTTTGTGTAGGCCTACGCTGCTAGCCATATTCCACAAAGTAGGATAAGCAAGTTAGCCAGATAACTCAAGCCAAATAATACCCTGAAATAACCTCAGAAACTTTCTGCTACATCATTATTGAGTAAGAACGCTGTCAAAAATATGTATGCATAACTTCAAACATTTGTGCGTAAATACATTTGTTGTACACAAAATTATGTTTTCATACACGTAAGTTATACTTAAAATATGAAGTTTGCGTGGGTTTTTATGAGAGTACGAATCCAAGATCTACGACTGCAAAGATTTATGGATACAATTCAGATTTCTACGGCTACGAATTCTTCCTTACGAATACGGATTCAAGTTTGTGGGTACAAGTCGAAAAGTGTTAAAATTAATTCACTCGGGTCACAGGAAAAATTAATCGAACATCAATTCCACCAAATGCGCATGCGTCGAAGGCGCAAGATTGCTTTGAAATCACTAATTGAAATGTATTCAAATAAATAGGCTACACTTTAAATGGATTCACTGATGATATTACACCAATTAGAGTATATACAACTAACACATTAGTAGGCTACACAGGATAATTACAACTTCAAGAATGTTCTGGACCAATAACGTCAGTGCACTGATCGATCAATAGGATAAGCAGTATGGCAAGCCGAATGAGGATTTATTCCATATCCCGGACGCTGATATCCAATTTACGGTTTCCCGCCAGTTGCCCGCAGCTCGATCTGTATTGTTTTGAAAGGGAGAATTTATCTTTTGGGCAGGAATATAGGCTATCGTAAAGAACCAATTACCTGATGGGGAGCCTACTGCTATGGGGAAACATTTAGGCTAGTACATTAGCCTACATGTAAGATAGATAATATACTGTGCATTGTGTGAATGATTTGTAAACATAATACATGCTTTGCAAACATTTTCTCTTTTTTTTGTCCGTAGAGGGCCTTGTCATTTATTATTTTTTATTCTTTTTGCATTCCCTCGAATTCACTTTGTGTGTGATCTTTACCTGTATTAAACATTGCAGCGTCTGACCACAGTTGCAGTGCTAGAGTGCACCTTGTGTGGTAGCCTTTAAACTAAACTGATAGAATTAACTTGAGCAAAATGTTTCATCCAGTTACCCGCTAGATCATTTAGCTTTACATCCTTTACCCCTAGTGCTCGTTGCACATTTTGTAATCGAAACTTTGTAATAAAGAATGATATATTTTTGATAAACATGACTCTGGCGCTTTACTTCAGGTAAATTGAAAATTTGCCTGTGCTACACATAGTTATTAGGAGTAATCACCTTTATCCTATGATGAAACATTTCTATCCTGATGGGAGTGGTCTCTTCCGGGATGACAGGGGCATATTCCGAATAACGTGTTTACATGACCAAATATTCTGGTTAATACATATGCCTGGTGTCTTATTCAGAATGCTAGCAATCAGAATATTGGCTTAATTGGAATTTTTCAATCGTTTTAAGGCGTTTACATGAATTTAATAGTGATGTTTTATGGAGGTATGTGTAGTGAATGATTAGGCAACATATTTAGGTGTAAGTAACACACTGATATCAATGTTTTTTATCTTAAGCCACCAGACGGAGCAAATGTATATGCTTTGTAATGGACAAAACTAATTTATTCATTTTATGACATGTTTTGCATAGGGGTTGTGGACCCATAGATATCAACCCCCCTATACTGATGGAAATATAGTAATTCCCACGTGAGAATTATGCAAAAGTGAGTTTTATGAGCCAAAACTGTTGATTTGTAGTTAAATATATCATTTATTGTATTTATTTTTTTAGAGCAGTGCACAATTTAGCCATTTGGATTAGGGTTGCAAATTCTAAGGAATTTCCTTGATCGATAGTCGTCAACGTTAATGAACAATCAATCGATCAATCGATAACAAAACAGCTGAAAATAGCTTATGACATAAAATACAAAATGCACGTTTTTTTCCTCAATCAAAGCTTTATTGAAACATTTGAGAAATACGCCTGTTTCATAGCATAACACAAATATAATTATGAACGCTGTTTTGTTTAAGTATGATATTTTAATAAGGCTCGGGAAATTGCGCTCACTCTTCCGAGGCGAATCAGTGACTAACACGTACGTCTATGACATATACAAAAATAAGATGAGCCTGAATTAAAAGCTTAAATTAGCAAAATGATTATGAAATAGATAAATAACGTTTTTGAAAACAGCGCTATAATAGGTTCCCTCTTGAAATGAGAAAGCTACGACAAACTACGACAGCTCAGGCCTCAGTTTAAAACTTAAACTGCATAAGTGCAGTAAATACCTAAGCCTGCAGATTTTTATTTAAGAATATAAGCATGTTTACGTTATCAGGGGTGAGTCGTGTGCACAGTCGGTTTACAGTGAGACCAGCTGCTGAAAATACGCGTTCCGATGGGACCGATGTCCCAGGCACGCATAAGTAGCGTGCTTCATGGTCGAGTGAATCTTCTTCTTTGTAAAGTTAATAACATGTTTCCTAATTGCGCGCGCCCCCTTGTGTTTAACTTAATGATTTCATTTCACCAACAGCTCCCATTGACACAATTAAGATGAGACTGCAAATAGTTAAATTTGATCGTTAAATTTGAAATGGTCGATCGATCAAATTATTAACGGCAATTAATCGATCAACGATTAATCGTTAACACCCCTAATTTGGATAGATTTGGAGACACTAACGGACAACAGGGTACACTGCTATATTTTGCATCATAGACCTTTAGTAGTTCTGCATATCATCCTCAGATTTTGCAAAACTTGTGGACTTGGAGTTTATGATCCAGGAAATGTATATATATTACCGATTTCACTTATGTAGCTCTCAGCAAAATAAAAGAAATAAAAAATCTTTAAAAAACAATTTTCCAAAGTTTCTTTGCATTCGTGGCACTTTATTTTGACTTAAATTATGAAAATAAACAAATCTAAGTTTGTATTGTAAATGGTACACCTGTCTTGTTTCATTTAAGCCATTTACCAAGATTATGTGATGCTCACACCTGGAGTTATAAAGCTTTAAACAGAGCACCCCCTAAATAGGTGAAATTTGCCATCTGCGCCAAGGGGTTAACTCAAGTTTTAATTCAAAGTTGATCTCAACCAGAGCAGGCTCCTCCAGGAAGGCAAGGGAGTCACTACCTCCTCAAAATAAAAAAAATTGTGTGTGTTGTTTACATGTACAAAAACAATGGCCTCTGGTCTGGTGATATTTTTACATTATGCTTATTAATTACTATACTTACAGACATTGCATTTAACAAACATGTAAATGAGAGATAGAAAGATATAAAAGGACAGCCATTGGTATTTCAGAAGAAACAGGAAATATGACAGTTAGTACTCTGATAGCAAACAGGAAAGATTAGTTATTACTTGAACAATATCAATGGAATTCCAAACTCAACAAGAGGGTGCATGGATTGTTGGGCCGTTCCATAACTGACTGGGTCCAGCAGAACACTGGTGGTAGATTTTGTATTGATTTTGCTTCGGGGGGGTTGCTACGGCGACTCACCTTGCTAGCAGGTGGAATGTTCAAAACTCCACTCTAGCGGCAGTTAGTAATTTCAATTTCAAACCCATTTTCTAACTTGTGACGACAACTACAGTTTTTAAGATACACAAACATAATATGTATCAAAATGTTCATGTGTTTCCCAGGATTCCTACAGTGTAAATATCTAAACTGTGACATTTTTAGTTTGTAAAATATTCAGTGTTGTTTGAAAACCATGCTGCCCATTCACACAAATGGTGGAATGTTCAAAATTCAACTCTAGCGGCAGCTGGTAATTTAAATTTCAAACCCATTTTCTAACTTGTGACCACGACTACAGTTTTTAAGCTACACAAGACATTGGGATGGCAGGTATGCCATCCGCCAAGTTACGGCTTGGCGGGGCATGCCCCATACCTATACAGCACCGAGAGTTTGCCACTTTTCAGGGTTTCCTACAGAAGTAACCACAATGACCATAGACACACAGCCCTTAAAAACATGAACTTCTGTATGTTCTGACCTCATGTAACCACACAGCATTCAGATACAACTTCACACATCCACACAATAAGGCCCCAAACTTTATTTTGCCGTTTTTTCTCCTTCCTCTTCCACTTCCTCTTCCTCTTCCACTTCCTCTTCCACTTCCTCTTCTTCCCATTCTCCTACCAAACTGCCTGCGTCCGTCGCGATGTTATCCAACGGGGAGAATTATTATTTCAGGGTATGGTCCGTACACCTGCTCATCAAGCTCATCGTCCAATAAAAACGCTTCATACTAATGTTTTTTAATGTTAAAGGTTGTATCAGCGATTTTGGGTGACGTCAATTCTGAAGCGAAATCCCAAACAAACAGAGCCAGCTCCAGCTCAGAGCCAATTATGTTATGTTTTAAAAAATAGTGTTCAAGCATCCAGAATTATAACCACGTTAATAACGTTTGTAAGAAACCAAACCGTTTGTAAATCCGTCTCAAGATTTCAGCGAGATAAGAGTATTAGCGTATTAGTATCACCCACCCCTTGTCGGTGATTGGTTGGAATACTGTTTATTTTGGTTTTGAGTGGTTGGTAGTACCATTTGTTTTTGTGTACGATCTCGGAGCATAGGCTGCCTACAGAGACGCGGTTTTTTGACGGCCTGCTTATGGGGCGGGCAGCTAGCGGATCGTGAGGAAAAATCAGATGAATGTGATCATTTATGTTTCGACCCAAAATCGCTGATACAACCTTTAATGTAGCTAATGGCTTCATGCTTTCCAAGAAGTTACTGTGGCTTAGTGGTTAAGACTGCAGCCTTTCACACAGTTGATAGTGGGTTCGAGCCCAGCAGGGCACGTGTATTTTCCACAAAAACAATGTGCAACTGTTAAGTACTTTTCATTTCTTAGACTGTTATTATTTTCACATTGACACATTAACGTATTTTTATTGCAAAGGCACAATATTAACTGTTCAATGTTTCACTTGTATTATATCACACCCTCCCCAAACCGGACACTCGCCTTTGTCTGGTTTGGGGAGGGTGTTACGCTCTGCTCTTGCGGTCATGACTCACTGACTGTGGAAACCCTTTGCCTCGGCCAACATTTATTTATGAATTAATTTCTTCACTTCAGCTCTGTTCACTTTATCCTTTTCGCACATAACACAAGGTCACCATAAAATTAACTACGAGGAAAATTAAGAATTTACGATAATAGCCTACATTAAAAATTGAGGATAGCCTCTTTTAAACTGCAAGCCTTTAAGCGATCAGATTTATAAACCGCCAATTCCCCAAACATATCTGATTCATGGTTAGTCACTTATAAATAGATAGCCTCCGAATGTGGCTCTAGTCTACACTACTCTGCTGATAATGTAGCTTACTGCAAACACTTTTAATTATAATAATAATAATAAGGAGAAGAATAATAATCTCTGGTATGTACTTTCTTAGTAGTATTTACTGTTTTCTTTCTGGCTAAGATTCCTGGGAAATATGCGTTGTCCAATTAAGCTTGTTCGCCAACGTTACTTCCTGCTTCTCGTCAGGAAGCAGAAACAAGCTAGGCTACTACGAAGCGAATCAACATGGATTGTAGTCTACATTCATTGCACTACAGAAAACGAAACTAAACCTAGCTTGTAACGTTCCGTTCCCATCCTGTCCGTTTTCCGTGTTTTACCCTTTGCCTCCGTGTCATGTTTGATTCCTATTGTCCGTGTTTTCCCCGTTGCTGCAGACTGGGCGTGTTCCTTCCATTTGTTTCACTCCTTTTCCCCACTCCTGTCTCAGCCTATCTCCCTTCTCCGTTGCAACATGCATTCCTCACGCTTCGCTTGTTCAATCACCCTCGCTTACATTTGCACGCCTTCTTAATTGTTTCCAATCTCACTTCCCTATTTAACCCTCCGGCTGGCTGCTATTCGGCGCCAGTTCGTTAACGTTGTTCGTTTGTATCCTGGTCTTTGAATCCCTGTCCTGTGCATCTAACTTCAGTTTGGTTCTGTGTCGGGGCTTTAATGCTCACTGCCTTCTGTTGTTTGCTAACCAGTCCTGTCTGTTCGCGGTTCTTCCTGCCTGTATATTGCCTGTCTCGTTAACCACCACTCTACTGTTTCTGCCAGTCTGTAGCTGTTCGCGTTTCCCTGATTGTGTTGCGGTACCTCTGCTCCCACCTGGCGTTGCGCCCGCAGCTGAGTGTTCTGCTCCTCCATTCTACAGTGGTTCCTGTCCGGCCGTGGCTACCACCATTGTTACGGTTACGGTTGCATCTACCACTGTCGCCCTGCTGCCTCAACCGAGCCAACCCGAGGTCCGCTGCACTGCCCTGCCTTGCCGTATCCAGCCGCTACCCCTTCCTCTGCTTCCATTACCTGGTTACCTGTTACAATTATTCCCCGGCTCCCCCTCATTACATTTCATGTATTCCATAACCAGTTGTCTGTTCTCTATGTCCTCCCTCGCTTCAGGAGACAAGTTCGAAGCATATTTATTGGATGCCTAGCGCTCCCCCTATCCATCCCGTTTGTCCCGTCTGTCCAGATCCACCAAGTCCAGTTCCGGTTTGGAACTTACCTGAGAGACCCGCACAGTCCTGTTCCGGTTTGGAACATTCCAGTGTTCCAGTGGTCCTGTTCCAGTGAAACCTGATCCAGTTCCAGTCTAGCTATCCAGTCCCAGTCCAGTCCAGTCCAGTTCCGGTTTGGAACTACCAGTGTCCCGTACCAAGTCCAGTTCCGGTTTGGAACAACCCTGTGTTCCGTACCAAGTCCAGTTCCAGTTTGGAACTACCAGTGTCCCGTACCAAGTTCAGTTCCGGTTTGGAACAACTCCGTGATCCCGTTTCCAGTTGATTACCAGTCCAGTCCAGTTCCGGTTTGGAACAACTCAGTGTTCCCGTGATACAGTTCTTGTTTGGTCCGTTCCAGTTCCAGCACCAAGTCCAGTTCCGGCTTGGAACATCCTGTTGCCGTTTAAAGTCCAGCTCCGGCTTGGAGCAGATTCAAGGTCCGGAGAAGCTCCGGACTCATTGTGTTAACTGTGTATTATCTGTGTACAGCTTGGGACTACCCCAAGCTATAATAAATTGCCCTTTTTCTGTCCCTCTGCCTCCTGGTCGTTGCATTTGGGTCCAGCCGTATCAGGTTCATGACACTAGCTGTCCGGTACCAAAAGATTTCCCGCAGGTAACGTTCTACACTACCGGAAAAAAACTCTGCTGTGCAGAAACTCACTAGCTCGCTCACTAGCTCGTAGCCCACACATGGACGGTTGGAGTTACGCATCCGGCAATCCAGTGTTGAATAGCCTAACGTTAAATGTATTTCATAGAATACTAATAGCCCTATTTTAAAACTGTATTTCCATATTTTACTGATGCAAACTATTTAGGCTGTACTACCTATTTAGGCTGTATGTCTTTCAGCTAGAATGTGTTTGCGTTTAGCCCATTATGCATGTAGACTTGGTTCATTAATTTACATGCTTCTTCATGATCCATAGCTCAGGTGGTGCTGTTCATTGTATTTCATCACACATAGCCTACATAGCACTGTCCATACGTTCTTAATTCCAACTTGCAAAAACTATGCCTGCCTTTAAAAGTCTTGATATCAAAATGTGGCCAAGTTACAACTAACAATATTGCCTATCGTAGCTCACACTAAATAAACTAGCTCTATTCCAAAGCAATGCTATCCAAACTTTCCTAAATTATTTAATGCAACTTGGCCCTGTGTTTCTTCATCTTTGCATGTGAAGAGATTGTGCCTCAAGGAACAACATATGATTTCAATGAATGTTTTTAACAGTTGATGAATAATTACACTCCAGAATGGATATGGTTGTACTTTGTTGGCAAGTTTACTTTAGAAAATGTACAGGTTTTAAAATGTTAACTGCTGCTACAGCATTCTTTACAATTCACAAACAGACATTTATATGAAGAAACATCATGTACAATAGAGAAAGGGGTGATGAATAAAAAAATGCAGATAAAAATTAGTAATATTTTTACCTAGAAAATAGCGTACATATAGCATTTTTACAAACGTATCCAGACATGTTTGTGGGTCAAATGGTGTCAAATAAGTAATAGTACCAATTTTCTTAACATAATAGTATTTATGATATTTGCAAACAGAATTTTGTGAAGGATCTATGCTCTGTAAGACCACACAGGTTTTGATAAGAAAATAAATAAATAAATATATAATAATAATAATACATTTTATTCATTCTGTGCTTTTCATAGACCCAAAGCAGTGGATGCTGACAATTGTTCAAACATGTCCTATAGTGTCCTATAGTGTAGTAATTTTTCTGTTTAATTTCTAAGTGTAACACATCTGAATCAGAGTATTTCCACTATAAATTATTTTTATGTTGCAGTTTGATGTGGCACATACAGTTTCATTGACCACATTCTTTTGAGATGGTAAGATGAAGAAACACAGGGCCAAGTTGCATTAAATAATTTAGGAAAGTTTGGATAGCATTGCTTTGGAATAGAGCTAGTTTATTTAGTGTGAGCTACGATAGGCAATATTGTTAGTTGTAATTTGGCCACATTTTGATATCAAGACTTTTAAAGGCAGGCCTAGTTTTTGCAAATTGGAATTAAGAACTTATGGACAGCGCTATGTAGGCTATGCGTGAGTAACTTCGCTTTTTTTTACGTCGGAGACGTTTTGGATCTGATATTATATACAGATGTGCATCTGGTTCCCAGGATTCCTACGGTGTGAATATCTAAGCTGTGACATGTATATTTTTAAGCGGTGCAGCCGCTTCTATACGTGACATGTGTGTCCGTCCGTCCTTCCGTCCGTCCGTTCGTAGCATGAGATTTAAACCAATCAGGAGTCGCCTATGCGTCACATGGCCGGCAATACAATAGTAGCTTGAGAAAAGCATGCCCAGCTTCAGCCAGCTCTATCTCAAAAATATACATGTCACAGCTTAGATATTCACACCGTAGGAATCCTGGGAACCAGATGCACATCTGTATATAATAGGGGTGTCACGATACCGATTCGAAATCGAAAATTGATCGAAATGAGCGTTCGATTTCGAACTTCGAAATCACAAGCTGGTTCGCGATTCTCCAAGTTTTTTTTTTTTCTCCACCCCGCCCCCCGCGCGCTCTTCTTAGCCTTTCATGTGATGGGTAAAATGTAAAAAAAGTAGCCTACTTGGCCATCTCTAATGTAAGCGTTTCCGACAAAACGAAACTTGACGCCTTCCACTGCATTTTGTTCGTCCACGCAGGCGTGCGTCCGAAGAAAAAAAACAACGATATTCAGTGTTTCCCCTAGTTTTTTTTCAGGCCGGGCGGTGAAAGTGCGCCATTTTGCGTAGAGGCGGAAACTATAATTACACCCTCATAATATCAGCGCTGCCATTGAAAATTTTAATTAGGCCTAACGGGAAATTGAAGCTGTTTTGGGTTTTTCCAGATGCTATTTTGATCATTCCCGCATTTTGCCATAAGGGAAATATTGCAGCTACATAAAAAAAAAAGATTATATTAAATAAAAAAATAGAATAATATTTTTTTTTTAAATTTTTCATTAAAATTATTTATTTTCCCTCTTGTCCAAGCCGGGCGGCAGGTGAGCGCCCGGCCAAGATAATGGTAGGGGAAACACTGATATTTCAAAGAAGACACAGCTGCTAGTTAACGTTTGCTTACCGTTAGCCTGCATTACTTTTCGACACACCATGGCCACTGCCGGAGTCGGAGATGGAGAAACAGAACTGGAAAATCCTCCTGCTTCCCTCAAGTCACCGGTGGCAATAGTTTGCCTTCCCCGTGAGTTATATAAACAACGAACGCGTCATTGACAAAATAACGACAGTTTGTCGGCTATGCTACACGCGAGTACCATACGCCACCTCAGGCAACACGTCAAATATGGCAGGACACATTCGCAGGCATCACAAAGAAATAGATTTGACTGGGAAAAAAACATTGACACAGGCAACTCAAATGACAACCCAAATGACAGTCAGGGCATGAAAAAAAATGTGTAAATAGTTAATAGCGTGGTACATGTTCAACTGTTTATTATTTCAGATATTAGTTTGTTAAAGCTCTCAACTGTTCAAAGAATGTGAACACGCTCATCTTTTTAAAGAAGAATTTGAAAATGTAAATGACCGTTGTCAGGGCATAAAACCAATGTGTAAATTGTTAATAGTGTGGTAAATGTTCAACTGTTTATTCTAGAGTCTAGTTTTGATAAAGCTCTTAACTGTTTAGGTGTGTTTAAATATTCTCATATTTTTGTTATTATTTATAATTGTTATTATTCAAGTAAAAGTTACTTATTGAGAAACAAGTATTTTTCTTTACAAATCAAGACTCGATAGTCTAACAATGGCATAGCCATTAGTTAGACCATAGTGCTGGAAAATAAATTGTGCTTAAAAAAAATCGAAAATCGAATCGTGACCTTAAAATCGAAAGTCAAATCGAATCGCGGATTTGGAGAATCGTGACACCCCTAGTATATAATATGTCTTGTGTCGCTTAAAAACTGTAGTCGTGGTCACAAGTTAGAAAATGGGTTTGAAATTGAAATTACCAGCTGCCGCTAGAGTGGAGTTTTGAACATTCCACCATTTGTGTGAACGGGGAGCATGATTTTCAAACAACACTGAATATTTTACAAACTAAAAATGTCACAGCTTAAATATTTACACCGTAGGAATCCTGGGAACCACATGAACATTTTGATATATAATATGTCTGTGTACCTTAAAAACTGTAGTCGTCATCACAAGTTAGAAGTGGAGTGGAGTTTTGAACATTCCACCTCTTAGCAAGGTGAGTCGCCGTAGCAACCCCCCAAAGCAAAATCAATACAAAATCTACCACCAGTGTTCTGCTGGACCCAGTCAGTTATGGAACGGCCCAACAATCCATGCACCCTCTTGTTGAGTTTGGAATTCCATTGTTATTGTTCAAGTAATAACTGTAATCTTTCCTGTTTGTTATCAGAGTACTAACTGTCATATTTCCTGTTTCTTCTGAAATACCAATGGCTGTCCTTTTATCTCCAATATCACCTAACCAGAGGCCATTGTTTTTGTACATGTAAACAACACACACATTTTCTATTGCATTTTTTTATATGATTGCTCATAAACCTGCACCGCTTACTTCACCACCTGGGTGTGATTTTTTGAGATAGAGCTGTCTGAAGCTGGGCATGCTTTTCTCAAGCTACTATTGTATTGCCAGGCATGTGACGTATAGGCGACTCCTGATTGGTTTAAATCTCATGCTATGAATGGACGGACGGACACACATTTCACGTATAGAAGCGGCTGCACCGCTTAAAAATATATAATATATATTTGAAAAACTCCTCATGGGAATTAAGCGTAATCAATCAAATAAAAACACGTGAGAGTAAGGGGGCGATTATTTTGCATCATATTTTTAAGCGGTGCAGCCGCTTCTATTCACCACTTTCCTGCGAGAGACAATGGGTGTCGTTATGACACTCGACACTTCCGGGACGCCAGAGGTTGCCGGTTATTCCTTTCCGGTTTACCCAACGCTTTCGCCGACCAAAATGTAGCTAAGGCTGGCTTTACACGGTGAAACTTTCACGCAACTAGTTGCAGGTTGCAAATTGCATGCAACAATTTCCATGCAACTTGACAGTTACACAAAGCAATTAAAAAAATAATCAGTCCCATGCAACACGATTTAATAGTTTATTTCACTAAAATTTGCTAGGTAGATTGGTAATTTATTTTCATCTGTCATATTGTTTTCTCGCTAGATTATTTCAAGTGGGAAAACATCTGAAAAAATAGGCTACTATAGATACAGAGTTTGATACTATTATGACAAGTTGTCAACAAAGTTGAGTGTTTTGCAACTGTTGCGGCTGAGTTTCAGACAAGTTTCAAGTGCGTTGCAGAGGGCTTTACACCATGCAACTGAATTGCAACTTAGTTTCAACTAAGTTTCAAGCAACTAAAGTTGCGTGAAAGTTTCACCGTTTAAAGCCAGCCTAACGTTTACTTTTTATGCCAAATGTACCGTTCTCAGTCACAGGATAGCTACATAATGTCTTCGGGCTCAACGTGCCGTTGTCGGGTGCACAAATAACTCGCGAAAACTTAAAGATTTTATGAATGGAGCCTATTTTCAACACAGACAGACTCGCAAGACATGTTGTTGTCTGGCACCCTGCGCGCTACATTCAATCCCCAAGGACGAGGCGAAAACAAGTGAAGAAAGTAAACTCGCAGACTTTTTTACACAATACTTTACCGATTTTATTGCTATGTAGATAATTATAAGCCTCTGTGCTTTTGTAATTTCTAAGTTCCTCGCCATCAACGCCCTCACTAAGAATGAAGTAGTTGACAATGTCAACGTAGCTAACGTCAGGCCATTGTTTCATATCGTCTACCCATTCCGTTAGGATAGACGGATGCGGCACTTTCACCGTATTATCACCAGTACTTGTTAGATAATCCGATCCATGTAACCATCTGCAAAATGTGGCCATTTTAAATAATGTTCGTCTTCATATACATTTAGTTAGCAGTTAGCTAGCTACAAACGTAAACACAGTAGACCGGACGGAAGAAACCGGCTTCCGCTATGACGCCGCTATGAATCATGGGAAAGGTCAGAGTTCGGGAAAGTTGTGAATACGTGACGTGTGTCCGTCCGTCCGTAGCATGAGATTTAAACCAATCAGGAGTCGCCTAGGCGTCACATGCCCGGGAATACAATAGTAGCTTGAGAAAAGCATGCCCAGCTTCAGACAGCTCTATCTCAAAAAATATACATGACACAGCTTACACATTCAGACCGTAGGAATCCTGGGAACCAGATGCACATCTGTATATAATATGTCTTGTGTAGCTTAAAAACTGTAGTCGTGGTCACAAATTAGAAAATGGGTTTGAAATTGAAATTACCAGCTGCTGCTAGAGTGGAGTTTTGAACATTACACCATTTGTGTGAATGGGGAGCATGGTTTTCAAACAACACTGAATATTTTACAAACTAAAAATGTCACAGCTTAGACATTTACACCGTAGGATTTCTGGGAACCACATGAACATTTTGATACATATTATGTCTGTGTACCTTAAAAACTGTAGTCGTCGTCACAAGTTAGAAAATGGGTTCGAAATTGAAATGACCAACTGCCGCTAGAGTGGAGTTTTGAACATTCCACCTGTTAGCAAGGTGAGTCGCCGTAGCAACCCCCCAAAGCAAAATCAATACAAAATCTACCACCAGTGTTCTGCTGGACCCAGTGTTATGGAACGGCCCAACAATCCATGCACCCTCTTGTTGAGTTTGGAATTCCATTATTATTGTTCAAGTAATAGCTGTAATCATTCCTGTTTGTTATCAGAGTACTAACTGTCATATTTCCTGTTTCTTCTGAAATACCAATTGCTGTCCTTTTATCTCTATCTCTCTTTTACATGTTTGTTAAATGCAATGTCTGTAAGTATACTAATTAATAAGAAGCATAATGTAAAAATATCACCAAACCAGAGGCCATTGTTTTTGTACATGTAAACAACACACACATTTTATATTGCATTTTTTAATATGATTGCTCAAAACCTGCACCGCTTACTTCACCACCTGGGTGTGATTTTTAGTTTAATTGTGACAGAAACAGTGACCTCTATCGGCCGAAAAGGGAAATGGAGTAAATGCTCCTCGGAGACAATCTCACATTTGCCTCAGAGGAGCTCGCTATCGGTTATACGTATGTATCAAATACCTGGAGGCTCCTGTCTTTTTCTTTTTTTAAAGTTCAGTAGTCATTTTAATAGTGAAAAGTCATGTGAGGGGAGACAGCGCTTTAGCCCAATCATAGTTTCCTAAAATAACGGATTGAACAATAGTACTAGAGTTGTAGTACTCGAGACTGGTCTTGGTCTCGTGACCATATTTTGAAGGTCTCGGTCTTGTCTCGGAATCGACTGCATTTTGACTTGGTCTTGGTATTTTTTTTCAAGACCGGTTGAGACCAGGGTCGTGTCCAGGGGGGGGGGGGATGTGGTGGCACCCGCCCCCACAAAAATTTGATTGGCCACCACGGATAACTAGTTACAGATGACAAAATATGCTACTATTTGATATCATTGATTTATAGGTTTAGTGAACGGAAATTTTTGCTAGATCGCTAGATAAAACCACACATTAACGATTTAAATATTAGTTTACCTCAAAGCGTAGGCCTGGCTGTAAATAACGTTAGGCTAACCACTTATTTTTTCCTGTACCCCAAGTCGCATCACATAACGTTACATCACAAAGACCCGACAGCCAGCTCACTCACCAGAGTCTGTCTGCACTCTGCAGTTGAACACTGAACAGTAACAGTGCCATTATGTGGGTCTCACGAGTCGTGTTACAATCGCAATAATATTTTGTAGCTTAACTGAAACTGCTACTGCAGGAGAAACACAGCCCCTCTCTCTTTGTCGGACGTTCACTCTCAGTGTGAGAAGGCGCAAACGTTATTGTTCAGTAAGTATTAACCTATATAAACCAGATTCTTATAAATATACATAATTAGGCCTCTGTAATTTTCCATTTTCTTTTTCATCCCCAGTGAACAACAGTCATCCATGGATGGCTAAATTGTGTTGGAAACGCGTCAAATTCAGTAAACCTGTGATCTGCGTTAGGTTACCTGATCCTGAGGTAAAAGGTAACTAGCTAAGCAAACGTTACTTTACCCACGGTTTACCAATCATATCAAATGCAAGTACATTTTACATGAACCTAATAGTTATATTACTATATTATGACTATACCATTAACCTAATCGATATCCAAAGACAACGTTTAATCTGGCCGCATTTTTTTTTATTGAAACGTTAAATTTAACGTTAAGTGTGAATGTTATAGATTCAAATTGCTTCGAAATGCAGCATAGGCTGAAGTTTCATTAAATTGAGAGTAATTCATTTTTCATTCTCGTCACTGGTGATTATTGATGTTGACTTTTTGTAGGTAATCCATTGTGCTTGATTTTGGGTTGTCTCTTAAACTGTAATCAGTACTCATACCCTCAATGTTATAATCTATGAAAATCGGACTTCAACTTCGCTGCTTTTTGAAGAAATGTTTTTAAACAGGAAGTGTAGGCTACCACCATCTGAAAATGGGCTAAATTCTTAGTTTTACACAATCCATAAAGACTATTTTGTCATACTTGAATGAGCTACATGGTATTTTCTCTTATTGTTTCAAAAGTTTAGTTAACCAACATAGGGACTGCCACAGTCATATCTGTACAAGTATAGCTCTGTAATTGAAATGGTAAACAAGCAGGCACTTTAAGGATGCCAACCTGCATTTGCATATAGCAAAACCAACACAAATCATTGATCCTTGGTAGCAGTGCAATGCCTACTAGCAAAGAAACCCACCTCCTGTAACTAGACTGCATTGACTGCTCTGCTAAATGACTGCAACTGCTAAATGACACTACATACAGGTTTAGTGCACCTGCTAAATGACTGCAACTGAAGTTTGACAATTATTTGAGAGCCGTAGGGAGATTGTGAAGGGGGTCCTGCAATATACATATTTTATTTAGTGTGATTGCAATATGATCAGTCTGTCCGTCTCTATATTTTTCCCTCCCTCTATCTCCTTCCCTCTATTTCTCCCTCCATCTCCCCTATCTCTTTCTCCCTCCCTCTCCCTGTATTTGTCCCTTCCTCTCCCTCTGTATCTCTGCTTCCTTTTCCCTCTGAATCCTATATTCTTTCTCTCTCCTGTATTTCCTCTATCAATCCCCTCTAGCATATTTACCCTCTGTCTAACTTATGTTTATCCTCACCTCTATCCTCTCTCAAACCTTTGTCCTCTATACTCTCTATATGTCACCTATCACTATGTATGTAGTGTCTCTCTATCCTCTATCCATCAATCAGTGTGTGATATTCATATTGTAATTGGTTTTATTAGTAGTCTGCAATGTAATTTTAACAGTCAAGAGATTGTTATAAGATAATTTAACAAAATTAACATTTGACAGTATTGGAAAGAAATGACATTTGGTCTGGTCTTGGTCTTGGTCTCGCCACTTCAAAGTCTTGGTCTTGACTCGGACTCGATACAAGCGGTCTTGGTCTTGACACGGTCTCGGTTTAGGTGGTCTCGACTACAACACTAAATAGTACTGTCAATGAAATATACGATTCTCTCCCACTCTTTCTAATTTTAAGTGGTTGGGTTGCTACCAGTTGCTAGCTACCAATTATTCAGTGATAGAGTCAAGCAAGTTTTGAATATGAAGGAGCTAACAAGTAGCAGACCTGTAGTGAAATGTTCAAATATTTGATTATTTAATTCAACATTTTTTTATTTATCGCAACTAGACACATTTCTGTGAAGTTATTATTTTTATTTAGTAATATCAACGGTAGAAAAAGATAAATTTGACGAGCGGGCTAACATTAGCTAAATTGCTAACGTTTTTAAGTTAATGTTTGCTAGCTGGCTAGCTAGTTCTGGCCCGGTTAACAACCTTATTAGCTAACTAACGTTAGCTAGATACTTTATGGCCTGTCTTCTGTTGTGTTTGTCCATCGACATGGACAAAACATGGATTTAACATCAAAAATCTGGATTGTCGGCTACTGTCACTCAGCATACAGAATCCAAAGAACACTTAAGTGCACTGGTAAAGCTTACTCTTTGGGTACGAATTCATGTAGCTAACTTAGAGCATGTTATTGAAAGGCGTTCAGGCGTCAAAAAACATGGACCGTAAAAACAAATTTATGGAACCGTAAGAAGAAATAGGGCTTTGCTTAAACTTCATTGACGTTACTTGGCCAGCAAGAGTTAACGTTAACTTTCATAAGGAAGGATGAACGAGACAGGTAACGTTAGGCGGTTCGTTTGTTGATGTGATGGCCAGCTATAATGATTTGCTTGTCTCTCTCTTGGAGTCATCGTGTTTAATAATGACAAAGTTCGTTAAAACCACGATTGAAACGTGAGGCTGCACCTTTTTTTTTGTTTGACAAATTGACTAAACGACTGACAGTTGTCACTAGCTGTCATTTGCATTGCGATACGTTGATGGAAGTGGGCACATTCAGGAGATATTTCGAGGTTTCAAGTGTGGGCGAGATGCACAATCTGTGTTCGTGATGATGAGCAAACTGGTAGCTCAGAGGTATGACGTGGCTGTAGTCATGCTCATGCCACCTGCATTAAACGGACTGCAGGCGAAAATGAGGTTCCCCCCAGTGCACTGGTTTGTACATTGCTACGACCATCGTTTAACGTTACAGGATAATTCAGTTTCTTTCCAACTTGGACCATGTTTTATGAACCATTTCCACCATTCTGATTGGTAATATAATAATAATTTGTCACTTTTTTCTTTTTCAAACCCTGGGAACCGCTCCATTTTGTTTTACAATGGAGTTCATTGGAGCATAATTTAGATAATTTAACAGGTTCAATTTACCTCAAATAAATTTTTATTAAACTGAAATTAAAACAAAAATATATTCAGAATTGACCTAACACTATCGTACTTGCCTATTCTGCGCTCACTAAAATGTAGTGTGTGGTTCACTTTATAAACTAACATCCAAATCGAAAACATGTTGCAATGCTGATTATTCATCAGACTATTACAAGGATATTGAGTCTCTTCACTTTGATGACCACCCAGATTTATTTGTCCCCATACTTCTGGTTATTATCATGTCCACACATACAATTCACCACTGCTCGTGCTTTTATTGTTTGATGTTTGGTCAAAGGCCTTTATCAAAACATTTACAGTAAATGCCTGACTACTAGGCTATTGGTTGTAGTAAAATAATTGATATAGGTTTGCAATAACACTTCCAAAATCTCTGGCTGTACCTGTTACCAAGCAGTAATTGGAGATACATTTCAAGTAGGCTATAAATAGTTACTGTTGTATGAAAGCTCTAACAAATAAACATACATACGTAGCATAAAGCTCTGTAAAAACAAAGGTTGGGGCCTTTTTTGCAGTGGCAATGTAAATTCTATTTGACTTTTAAGGACCTGGCTTGTATTGCATTTAATTTGTTGCTGAACTAATGGTAGAATTAAGTTGTATGTTCCCCCCAAAAGTCACCAAAACTAGTGATTACACCAAAGGTTTTCTTCCGGGGGAGCATGACCCTGGACCCCCAGTTAAACCTCGTCCTGCCTCCTCAGTTTTGAAACCTACCAGCCGCCACTGATCTCAACAAAGGTATTTCCATGGATTGTCATTCAAAAATATTAAAAAGCGTTTTATTAAAAAGCTGAAGCTGTTGTTTTTAAAAAAACAAAACATATATAAGCTGTCATTTAAGGTAAAAAATAAATGGTCTAAACTGTGTGTGCATGTGCAGGCTTTGGGGGTAGCCTACAAGAAAAAATATGATCGGAGATAGCTTTTGCCTTCGTATTGCGATCTGAATGAGCTTTACTTGAACAATCATAAAGACAGGTTTTTGTTGAACCACAAATCAATTAGCAGGTCCTCACGGTCTCTCGTCCAGAAGTTGGCCACATTTGTGTGTAACGTTATCTGTGTAGCTACAGATAGCTGCGCGAACAGTAGGCTAGTCGTTCAACCAGTTGTAGGCTACGTTCTTGTAGTCTGACTTGGTCAGTTTTTCAGGGTAGCCTATTAATATAATTATTAGGCCATTAACTATCTTAATTTACCGTTATGTTTTCATAGCCTATCCACAAAGCAATGGACAAGTGTAGCTCAGTCACCTAGCTATACCGCAAAATACGTTGAGCCAAATCCAATTATTAGCATCAGGACAGTTTCCAGGCTTTTGAGGATGAAAGCTGGAGGAACCATTGTGAAATTTGATTTTATTTTACAAAGTTGACACACAGGCTACAGAGACAGTGGGTTAGCCATAGGCCTAGACATGTATCTGTACACTGCTACACTATTTAGGGCTCTCCTCGCTGCTTCCAGATGACTTGTGCATTTGTTTCAACAATCGCAAAAGACAATCAGTCAGCCATTTCCCGAGATTACTATGATTTACTCAAAGTTGCATACACATTGTATGGACAATACGGAAATCACTGTGCTGATGTTTATGACAGCCTGACCGACTGTGCTGCTTCCTGTAACTCTATCTGCTCCCAGGCCAGGATGAACCTTGAGAGACAGCCGAACAGAAAGAAAGAGAGGCCTGTTTCTTTGAGCTAAGTGAACCAACAAAATCTCTTTGGACTTCTACAATGTGAACAACTGTATGCATTTGCTGCCGATTGCTACTTAAAATGAAAATGTTGCGACTTAAACATGAAGATGAAAATTTTAAATTTCAGTTTCAAAACCTACACAAACTCATCTCTCAAAGCCTTAGGGGGAAATGTCTAATCTTTCATTATTAATAGTTACTGAAAACAGCTCAAAAGTAGAAACATATTCATGTTTAGTTGTTCCTGGCTGAAGATTTTCAGCAGTGAGAGGGAGGTTCTGTTTTAGGGCAGGATGGAATTGCGTACCTTGCACCTCCATGTCATGACACTCCTTCAGCCGTGCCCAGAGCTCCTTGAAGAGGTCACTGGGCGTCTCCATGGGGGCATCAGACGTTGGACTCATGCCCGAGTTGTTCATCCTCTCCACCTGTGTTTGTCCGTCCTTGTCCATACCTTTATCTTTTTCACATGGTTGGTGGGCCTTGGCCGTCAGAACACCTCTGTTCAGAAAAGTGAAAATTAGTGAGGATGAGACCAACAAACTCGCAATTATGAAGATCAATGTTTTAAAAATAGAAAAAATGTTTTTCAAATAGAAACTGGACTTCTGCAAAGTTTGTGTTTTAAGTTAAAAATTGCCATATGATCATGTGTTAGCTGAGGGAAGCCCTCCTTAAATTTATTATTAGGGGGACGCAGTACAATGAATACAATTTTCTAAATTCACGTAAAGGTCTCCTTTGTGCACTAACTTAGTGCCTTTTCTAAGACATTTAAAATAATATTAAAAAAAAGATAGATTGCACTCAACAAATATTTTCTTGACAAAAAAAGACTAGTAAAAACAAAAAACTGTTTCAAGTGAGACGTTTGGCTTGGACAAAAGGCACAAAAGACAGGTAATTCAAATGAGCACCACCAAGCCAAACTTCAGCTCTCTACACTATCAGGGATTTCCAGTACTGTTTTTTTACAGGTGACTGCTATACAGTTCTGTCGCTATGTTGGTCTACTGTATTTCAAACAACCTATACTCATCATTGGGCAGATTCAAACCTTTTGTAGACAGCTGGATTATTTCAGATACATCCTGCCTTGCCAAATCTATCCACAGAACAGTTCTTTGGAGAAAATGAGCATTATTTAATTTTTCCGTATTTACTTTATGTTAACCCCTTCGTGCAGATGCCTAGTGACCAGGATGCCGACGCCAAGATTTTGCTGAACTCCGACATTCCTTGCTCCTGCAGCCAAACTATGAGTGGAAACCACAAACTCCTTGTTTTATCTTTACTGGTACACGATTTGTGACAACTCTGCTGAATACGGAGTTTCTAAGTGACACTATTTTCCCGTAGCAAGTCCATTTTACAAGCAACTCCCCACCCAGTCTTGCCTGCAACTATACCTACTCATGCGTGACATAGTGGACAATAGCGTCTGTCTGAGTGCATAAATATATTTATTCATCATATAAAATAAGAATTCTGTCATAACAACAAGAAAACCCAAAAATAGCCTGATTGTATGCCAAAAAAAGCCATGACAAGACCATCTCACTCAAATGCAAAATAAACATGTGAAATTATTGTGTCAATATACCACGTCATTCTACTATCAATATCTGCTACAAAATATTAAATAAATATGCAATCCTTCCATTGCCTTTACACAGAGATGTTCCTTTCAAAATTCAGTGGTCATTTATTGTCTTGGACAATAAATCTTGTTTTTTTATTACTGCTTGTAATATGCGGTTCTTCTCGCTGGCTACATACAGTTGCACTAGGGGAGTAACGGTTCTGAAACCGAGACCGAAGCCGTGATACAAACGTCCATGGTCTCGTGCCGCAGTTCTGGAAGACGGAACCGCGACACACCCCCTCCCCCAACCCCAACCCCAACCCCAACCCCAACCTGTTGCCACCGCTGCAGGTGGAGCCTGTTGAGCTCTCATTACATTACTAATGTAACAAAACTCATTTTTCATTTCACAATTAACACTATAACACATGTTAATTACGAAATTATCATTCTATTTAAAGTTAGAGCAAGCTGCAGGGTTTTTCCTGGCAGAGAAATGGGTTTTGGCGGTACCAATGACGACGAATGATGACTTACAGCCATTTTGCCAGTCATGTATTCCATACTGTACCAGTGTAATTTGCAGCCGAATCTAGTCTCACCCCCCCAATTCCCATAGAGATCCATTCAAATTCAGAGAGGTTATAGTATCGCTTGTAACAGTACCTGAAAATAAGATATCGAGTGTCTTTTGATGTTGATGGGTCACAGACTTCAGGAAGTAACAGCATGCAAAGGATATGCGACCAAATATGAAATATGATACTTTAAAAATACATTAAAGCAAAGGGTTTGAATACTTATGCATATGAGAGATCAGTTTTTGATTTTTAATACATTTGCAAAAATTTCTAAAAACATGTTTTCACTGTCATTATGGGTTATTGAGTGTAGATTGATGGGCAAAAACGGCAATTTTATCCATTTAAAATTAAATCTACAACAATAGTGTGTGCAAAAAGTTTAGGGGGTAGAATAATTCTGAGTGCAACTATGTATGTTAGTTTTTCCACTTGATCACTGTCTTGTCCAGTAGGCTATGTTAGATATGGTTATGTTTGCATTTTGAGTGCATTTCACACACTGTAGCGTAAGCATTCATTGCTCAGTCATGGTTTATGTTTACTGTTCCGATTTCCATTGAAGCTACAACATTTGGCAACATTTTCTTGTTGGTGGAATATAATTTTATTGTAATGTTATCATATATAATATAGGTTACAGACATACACTGCCTGTTCAAAAAAAAAAGTTGCACTCATATTTCGTTGGACCGCCTTTAGCTTTGATTACGGCATGCATTCGTCGTGGCATTGTTTCGACAACCTTATGCAACGTCACAACATTGATTTCCATCCAGAGTTGCATTCATTTTTGGCTGAGATCTTGTATTGACGACAGGAGAGTCAAACCACTCCGTAAAGTCTTCTCCAGCACATCCCAAAGACTTTCAATGGGGCCAATTCATGTGTGAAAATGATTCCTCATGCTCCCTGAACCACTCTTTCACAATTTGAGCCCGATGAACCTTGGCATTGTCATCCTGGAATATGCCCATTGATGGAATAACCTGGTCATTCAGTACATTCAGGTACTCAGCTGACTTCATGTTATTGCTGCATAACGTTGCCGAGCCTAGACTTGACTAATTGAAGCAAACCCAGATCATAACACTGCCTCCAGAGGCTTGTACAGTGGGCACTATGCATGACGGGTGCAACGCCGACTTTTTTTTTGGCCAGGCAGTGTAGTATCTTCCTGGGCTCACTTAAGACATGGAAAATACTCATTCCAATTTACTGCGCGCTGATATGTGCTAGATGAATGTAAAATTATTATGAATGGGAACAAAAAAAGTAATGTTTTTAAACTACAGAAAAAATGCCATCCGAGGGCAGAAGCATACATTCTGCAGAGTACAGGAAAAAGTGATATTTTATTGAGGTACAAGAGTGAATGATTAGAATGATGTGTGTAACAGTGTGATATCAATGTTTTCATCTTAAACCATCAGAAGGGGCAATTGTATACGCTTTATAATGGAAAAAACAAATTTTTATTCATTTTATAACATGTTTTGGACCCATAGATATACACCCCCCTATACTGATGAAAAGATGAAAACGATGCAAAAGTGAGTTTTATGATCCAAAAGACTTGATTTGTAGTGAAATATATAATTAGTTTATGATTTAGAGCAGTGCACAATTTAGCCATTTGGATAGATTTGGAGACACTAATGGACAACAGAGTACACTGCCTATATTTTCCATCATAGCTATTTAGTAGTTCTGCATATCATGCTCAGAATTTGGAGTTTATGATCCAGGAAACCTGTTTCACATATGTAGCTATCAGTATTTCATTGCAAACTAAAGAAAAACTTTCTACCCCCCCCCCCCCCCCCCCTCCCCCCGCCAAGGTTTCTTTGCATTTGTGGCACTTCATTTTGACTTAAATTTTGAAAATAAACAAATCTAAGTTTGTCTTGATTAATTTAAGCCATTTACCAAGTTTCTGTGATGCTCACACCTGGAGTAAAAAGCTTTAAACAGAGCACCCCCTAAATAGGTGAGAATTGACCAAATTTGTCAAAGGAGTTAGGTCAATGGCCAATTAACTTAGGGTATTGTAGAAATCATGAAATCTTTCCCATTTGCCATTCAGGAGGTTGTTTGATCGCAAGATATTTCTGAAATTAGTTGATATGCCAAGTGGCTTGGTAATTGGTGCTAAAATGGCGATGGAGAGATCATATCAGCAGACAAAACATTTTCGGCCTACGACCTTCATCAGTGTCTTTGAAATTGGATGCACGTATCCCTATCCACCTTGGTTAGTTAGCAAATGCGGAAGCAACAGACATTCCCAACATTTAATTTTGTGCAGCACTTCCGGTAACCAATATTGCCCCATATTAACTTGCTTGAAGGCCCGCAGCGGCTACAACTTCACTAGAAAGACAAAAATGTCAAGAAAATGGGAACACAACCCCTCGACACTACGATATTCTGATGGATAAACGTAGCTGGGGCGTAATACTTAAAAAGTGATTACCTGAGGCTGTGAAGAGAATACAGACATTTCCAATTAAATAATGTAGGCCTAACTGGTGTTAAAGCGATAACATGGGCCAGCATGTAAACAAAGGAGAAGAGCGAGCATTTGTTTTCTTTGCGAAATGTCTGATTATGAAGATGACAGGGTGGAATTTGTTGTTGAACCATACTTGTTTGAGCCGGAATATACTGATTTAGAATTAGAATTACTGCTCTCGCACGGAGTGATACTAAAAGTTACCGGATGTTCACAATCTAAACAGACAGAGGCTGAAACAACATTATATACAGTAATTTGAGCGAAAATATTGTCCTTGTGCACTTCCCACATATGCATTTCCGTTGTTATGCTGTTGTTAAACCTTATTTGACTGGATTTAGGTGGTTATTGAAACAAAGTTAGCCTGGGGGAAATTACATCCAATGGCAAGATACTAATTGTTAGCATTGCTCCAATTCAGGATTTACTACAATTTAGCTACAATGGTGAGACCAGGACAGCATCACTACAGCCCAACATACCATTGCAGGGGTAAGGAAAACAACATCAAATTCTTCAAAAATGGGTGAACTATCCCTTTAAGGTAACACTGTTAGATGCTCCATCAAAGGCTCAAATCTCGCAAAACAAACTTTAAAGAAATAACAATGGACGCATGGTAACCCAATTTTATTATTTTAGCAATGCAATTTGAGTAGGGATGGGATGATAATCAATATAACTATATCTCGGTAAAAAACATGAACGGTTATTTAATCAACATAAATTTATATCACAGTCATTATCAAAATAACTGACTGTAACACCTTAGCATTGGCCAACCGCCTATAAAACTGAAGAGCAATAACCAGTCACCGACATTGGAGGAGCACCTACAGTATTCTCTGACACTTAGTAGGCACAGCTTTGTAAAGGAGGTTTTCATCGTACCACGGCAGAAAGGGGTGGTCAAAATGTTTTTGAGGGGATTAACATGAAAAAGGTGTACTCACAACACTCAAACTACCCCTTTTCATATCGTCAATATGCCTTTAATAAATATTGTGATATTCAACATTATCGTTCGTATATAATTATAGTGGATTAATGACAACGTGAACAGAAGTATTTACCACGTGTGTCAGCATTGAGTTCTAATTGCAGTAGCCTTAGCGTTACTTCTGGATCAGTGTACTTTTTGGCCAATCGTTTCCCGTTTCAGAAAGAGAAATTAAAAAACAAGAAACGAATGGTTATGATATATTAATTTTAAACACAGAAATTGAAGAAAACGAGAATCAAATGGTTGTTCGTTTTGGATCCGTGCATAAATTAATGCCAACTGCAACATCCCACCCTCCTTTCAAATTTTTTGCCATTTATTCAGACCATTAACACAGAGGTTAACAGATAGAGAACAGACCATAGCGGAGAAAGGTCGAACCCCAGCCCTCTCAGAGGGAATCGCATGTGGCTCGAGAGTTGGCTACACTACAGACTGCACCGCATGTCTGACCCACATTTTTATGCTTCTTTTTCCCTTTTCATAAGAAACCATTAGCTACATTAAAATCTTGTAATATCAATGATACAAATGCTAGAATGGCATTATGCAAAATTAATTGCACTTACACTTTGTTACTCTCATAACCATTCCTGTGCATATTGAAAGCATGAGTAAAGGTTCAGCTCTGTTCCAGTCAGGTTCTTGAAAATGTCAATCATCTCACACCCTACGGCCATTTTTTTTTTTTTTTGACACTCACTGATGCTTGGACACCGATTTCACTGTTAAATCTCAATTTATGCTGTCTGCTGTCCAAAACTTTCAGCAGCCTTTCAGATCCACAAGTAACAAAACACTGTTGTTGCTAGGACTGATTCGTGTTCAATTCAACAACAATAGCTTTTAGTTAGGCACCCCAGTTATTTTATTTGATGATTCTTAGCACTGTCTGGTGTTCCTGATGCACAGTGTCCTAGCCTCACACTTGAGGGGTGTTCACTTCAAGGGAGATGTGATCAAACTTCATTCCTTAATCTTTGAATGCAGTCATCACCGAGTGAAAAGTGGGTAATCACTGTTGAGGCTTCTTTGCCTAGTACCATTTTATACCATTTAAATGATGATCCCCTTTACACACCCAACTTTTTCAATTGTCCATTTCATCCATCTTCCAGATCTTTAAAGCTATAAACAAATGCACATGAAATGGATTAAAAAATGGAAAACACCAGATGTGTGAGACATTCCAAAAATATCTTTTCAAATAAGATTTTTTTTTAAATTGAAAAATAAAACAAAACGATTCCAAAACAAAATCAGTCACCTCCACTCACCCTGTAAGATGCAGCACTTCATTTAATAATGAAAGTATCAGGATCCATTCCAGGTGGATCAAATTTTCACTTCAATGTAGCGAGGTAGAGAGAGAAAGTGTGCGAGTGTGTGTGACAGAGAGAGAAAGAGGTGACTGGAAGAGGACAGCTTCCAGACAAGGCAGCTCAGCTCTCCCACTACAAAGTACAGATCCTTTCCAAAAAATTTGAATATCATGGAAAAGTTGTTTTTTTTCCGTAATTCCATTCAAAAAGTGAAACTTTCATAGATCCGGGACATGGGCTACAACTGTCGGATTCCTCGAGTCAAGCCACTCCACTCATTCTCTGAAATAACTGAAGTAAATGCTGATTTTCAACACACTATTCTAATTTCTTGAAATACTGTTTTGGGGGTTTTCTGGAGCTGTAAGCCAAAATTATGAAAAATGAAACAAATAAAGGCTAGAAATATTTCACTTTGTGTGTAATGAATCTATAATCTATGAAAGTTTCACTTTTTGAATGGAATTATGGAAAAAAAAAATATTTCCATGATATTCTAATTTTTTGGAAAGGATCTGTATATAATGTGCAACAGTTAACCCAATATGCCTTTTATCTAACTGGCTGAGCAGGTTTTTACATTCCCTGTGACCTGGGATCATAGCAGAATTTGTTGGCATAGGCATCTGGACAGACCAGTTTCCCCATCAAACAGAAAGCAGTCCCACCAGTCAATTTGAAAGGCAGGAGAGGAGGAGGAGAATAATATGCAGGGGCCTGGCACAGTGCTTTGACTCGCACACACCCTCAGACACACGCACCCAGACATGCATGCGCACACACGTACACACACACACCTCATGCAGTGGCATTTTGGACAGAGAAATGTTGTAGCCTGAAGCTAGAGAAGACACATGCGTCACTCCCTGGAAAGCCACAGTCCAGCCCAAGATAGGGAGAAGTGAGATTTAAGTGCATGTGTATGGTAAATGGGGCCTTTGAAGGGATTAGGAGTGTGTTATGATTAGTAGGGTTGCACGGTAGTACCTTGGTAGTATCAATGATACGACAGTCATTGTGAAATGGTTGTAATTCAGTATGCCAAAAAAATCCTCAAGGCTACAGGACAGATTTTTTTTAATTTTTCCTCGGAATCATACGCCTTCGAGCTTATCGATTCTCTTATCGATTCCAGCATGTATTCCCGACAGCTACGCATAGCAAAACAACGTCACGTCATGCGCACTGCCGTTTTTCATTCAGTCAGCGCATGATGGCAGGCAGAGTTTGGCGCCCCGTCAAAAAATATAAAATGTAAACGTCATTTTTTTAAAACTAATACTACTGCTACTGTCATTTAAAAATCTATAGAAAATGTGTTCGCGGAAGCTCCATTTTGTAATCCGTCTTTGGAAATGGTCAACTATTCAGAACTATAACAGATTTGTGGAGTGTGTGGACTTCCCTCCGGAGTCTATAACCAACTCCAAGTGTAAAACTACAGTGTTTTGATTGGCGGTAGGCTAATCTGACAACTATTGCCTGCTTGGCGACGCACAGATGAGTAGCCTAGATTTGGAAAGCGAATAACTAACCTAAATTAGCTAAATGATAATCTTCAATCTTCTTCATATTCAGCTAATAAGAGAAGCCAGCTTGCCTCAGGTAACGTTAAAGATCTCATCTTTCTTTCATGTAAATGTATCGGATAAATGAGATAGGGGAGAATGGTGACAGTTGAAACTGTTCTGATAATACAGAAACCAACGCAAATGTTACAGTGCAGCTTATGAAACACGCCTAGGAGCGTAACTAACACATAAGCAAAGTTTGCGATCTTCGTTAGAGAATGAAACTACTAAAAATCTCAATCACAGAGCAGTGGCTAAACAACAATAGTTTAGCCATATTTTTTTTATCAGTTAAACTGATAATTTATCCTCTCTTCTCACGTCCTTTTTCATTATTTTCAGGTGTCTTATTTTCTTTGACGTCTGATATTTTTAAGCACTCGTATTGATCAAGCCAAATGACATTTATAATGCCATTTCAATTTACAGAATTATACAATTCTGACTGTTTTATTGGATGCTCTGCCACTTGTGCATGCATAAATATAGAAGATATTTTCCATGATATGACTAAGAAATATGAATGAAAAACGAATGCTTTATACTTTATAAATTTTGTGTCATTGAATCCATTTTAGATGACCACCCAATAGTAATAGTTGGTCTTTTAATAGCCTGGGAGCAAATACTATTTAAGGAATCGATAAAGAATCGGATCGATAAGCGGAATCGATAATGGCATCGGTATCAATAAAATCTAACGATTCCCATCCCTACTGATTATTTCCCATTTTTATCCCAATTTGGTACCCAATTGAACCCCTATTCTAATTAAATTCCCCCCGTGTAGCAACCGCTAAAGAATCGCGGTGCAGTCTGCGGTGCCCCTAGAAATTTTACTTTTTGAGGTTTTCATCTCATGTTAAAGTACAGAACTGGAGCTACAAAATGAGGTATCAATTGATGAGATTGACTGTTGAGATTGAATATTGCTGAAGATATGGTTGTTTGAATATTGTCTTTTTTCAAAATACAGTTTTGATAAAACTGGCTTTAAAGATTTTGTTGTGAATCTTGCCCTTTCTAATCATAAAATACACCCTCAAACAAGAAATATTGTATAAAATTGTTATATTTGTGTCATTCGTAACCCAGTGCTTCCTATGATTTTCAATAAGTTTGATAAGTGTTAAAACCATAAATTCATAAAGATATGAAATAAATACATGAAACATAAATAATGGGTAACGATTTACATTAACTGCATCTTCATAAAGCATTTATTATGCATTCATGAGCATTACATAACAATTACATAGAGCATTATGAATAGTTTATAATGTTTGACTTATCTCATGGGATAGACCTGAGGTTCACAGATCTAGGAATACTGCACACAAAGCATTCATAACGCTCAATGTCATTGTAAAGTAGTGCTTTTGTAATGCTCATGAATGCATAATGAATGTTTTATGAAGATGCACTTCATGTAAATCGTTACCAGATAAAATTTAACCTCCGATTTTGTTTTAAACCCCGATTCTTTTTCATTCTTCCGCTTACCTAATTATGTTGGCATGACTCCCCCCATGATCATGTAACTACAAAACCATGATAACTGCTCTGCCTATTGAAATAATAGCAAAAATAATAGCAATAATACTTCAAGTAGTGCCCATACAATTTGATAGCCCTCATCAACAGGTAATTACTTCTTGCCAGGTAGCTATCCCACAATACCTTGCATATACAAACCTTGCATTTAATGTTTTACTTTATCAACTTTATTGATTTTTAAGCCAATTAAGAATTTGATGCCTGCAACAAAAAAGTTGCGACGGGCAAAAAAAAGACTTTGGAACATTCCACAGGCAAACTGGTGATGTCATCATGACTGGGTATAAAAGGATATCAAGACTCTTGATATCTTATTTTCAGGTACTCTTACAAGCGATACTATAACCTCTCTGCATTTGAATGGATGTCTATGGGAATTGGGGGGTGGGACTAGATTAAGCTGTAAATTACACAGGAATAGTATGGAACCCATGGTTAGCTAAATGGCTGTAATTCATCAAGGGTCTGAGTAGGGTGAGTCACGTCATGCTCACAGAAGAGCTGAGCTGGTCACCACATTCCAGCCCGTTTTGTTTTTTTTGTCTGTTTTTCTTTGTTTAACTGTCAATTTTTGCTTTTGAAAGTTATGTGATCTTAAATAAATCATTATCATAGTCTACAAGACTATCCCCCATTGTTTTCATGGCACCACATACTTTTAAATTCGGCAATTGCGCCAAACGCTATAGTCTACAAATTTGCAAAGTTAACCTTCATTATTCATAGGTGGATTAGTTTTGAGTGTGTTGCTTTGTGGAGTTTTTTTATAGGCTTGACTAGGCTAGATGCTACTTGGAATATGTTACAACATAGCATAGGCTATACATAAACAAGATAAGGGGTAAAAAGTGTTGTCCTTGGAGTTATAATAAGTACGATGTCGGGTTGAAGATGACGGGACTGATCCGGGAGTGCAGGCAATCTTCAAAAGACAACCAGGGAAGCGAAGAAGATAATGCAGGGGAGGAGTGAGGCGACGACTGGGATAATGCAGGTTGACGCAGTTCGGTGCTCCGTATCGACAGTGTACAGAGACTGCAACACTGCGTGTATGGAGGAAAGTCGTGGAGGCAAAGTTTGTGTGTTGGACTCCTTAATGACACCAGACATCATGGGACAGCGGGGACTGTTTTTAATCATGGCTGTATTCCACTTTAATTCACTTGATTAATGTAATGATTCTATTTAGGGCTGCCCCCAAATAGTCGACTAAACCATTAGTCGGTCAAAAGAACTTGGGTCGACTAAAAATTTTATTAGTCGAATTGTCGCAGTGTGAAAAAATGCGAGAGGGGAACTATTCCTTCCGGACGTGCGCCTTGTAACGAACAATTTGTGTCTATTAATTAAGGAAAAGATCAGTTGTATAGAATGTCTGAGAGAAAATTAAAAGTATGCGAGCATTTTTAACTAAAAAAAGTTCAATGTAAACTTTGCAAGCAACAATTCGCCTATATCATTAAGAGCATCTTCTCAAAGGCCGGCTTCATTGTCAGCAAAACGCGGAGTTAACTTCTCCAGAGCAACGTCAACAAACTCGTGTTCCTCACGCATAATATAAGAAAACTGTGATCGGAGGAAAAACAGCAGTGAGTAGGCCTAATGTGACGAGGTTCGCTGGTCACAAGTAGGCTAAAACACACTTTTGCGTTGCTAATAGAGATTATAATTAATCTTTCGTTTGGCCTGATGTTGTTATTTCTCTTTGAAGTGTTTTTCATTTATTTGTTTATTTATATAATTTATAGCCAATTTAAAAAAAAAAAAAGCATTTTAAAAAGAAAAAGTACCCCCCCCCCCCCCCACCCCATCTAGTTTTGATAACCGTGTTAAATTAGCTGCATTGTTTGTGCTTGTTCGTATCACCGGACAAAAGGCTGCTTTTTTTATTTAGTTATTCACTATTTTAAGTTGTGTGTTGTTATAAAGTGTTAAATGTCTCATTGCTTGTTTTTCCGACACATTCATTTACCGTTTTGTCGATGCCGTTAATACAGCACTGGCCATAAGCAAACCAATGCCGTTAATAGGCAGAGCAGGCAGCAAATCGCAGCCTGTACTTTTATCTATAGGCTAATTGATATTTCAAATGCTCATAATGGCGGTTTTGTATTTCTCTGTAATATAGTAAACTTCCTCTAGATCAGATGGAAGTCAAACCATCTTCTGATGCTCAAAAATACACATTTAAATTATTAAATTAATATCATATATTTAGTCGACAGTTAGTCGACTATGGGTTTGAACTGACGACTACTGGTCGACGAAGCAAATCTTTAGTCGGGGGCAGCCCTAATCCTATTCAATGTCTGATATGTTTGTTTGTGTGCTGTGGGTCTGCCCCACTTTTTTTGTTGTTGCTGGGGCTACAACTGAAATTCCCTAACGAGAAAATAAGTTATTCTATTCGTTATATAATTTCGGACTACCGCAATAAAGCTCTTCATTTGGTTTATCTTCATTGTTTATTGGTTTTCAGTAAAAATTTGAATTTCGATTAATTTTTCCAAGATTGGTTGTTTGCTTGTTAACTCGTTTATAAGAGTGTGTGCAGTTGCAGTAGACCTATTTTCCATGCAACTACACAAACAAACAGGCACATGCACTAGGTGGATTTCGATCGTATTGAGTTAGCTACACACCTATCAAAAATTCCATTAACTTGATATTATAACAGCTATAGGTATAACGTTATGTAAACACACAGGAATTAACAATGTCCGCGTAAAATTAATTCACTCTATGGGTATAGTGCAAACTGTCCAATAATCATTCTAAGAAATTATGTTGCGCAGTGAAAAGATGGCTGCGGTGGACGTTAGTCGCCCTCTGAATTTCGTTTTTTTTTTTTGACTTATGTCGCAAGCGGCACTGCATGAGTTAACCATTATCAAGGATAATAACGTTTATATAGCCTATATAATAAAGTAGCCTCATCACCAAAATAGCTATTCCACCATATTCAGCTTAATCATAGGCTAATCGTTTTAATATATTTTTGACATAGAATTAATCTGTCTTCAATGTGAAGCTTAAGCAACAGATTTAAAATTGAGGAATCATTCAATTGTGTTATTCATTCCATTTCTATAATTCAACTGAAAACATGGATAGGCAAAACAAAAAAAAAAACTTTTGAATAATGCAACAATTATAAATAAATAAATAAATGTTGTGTGTGAATGATTTGCAAACATAATAAATGCTTTGCAAACATTTTCTCTTTTTTTGTCCGCAGAGGGCCTTGTCATGGTTTTTTTGTCACGTTATCCTGGAAGATTGAGACCACTCCCATCAGGATAGAAATGTTTCATCATAGGATAAAGGCGATTACTCATAAAAACTATGTGTAGCCCAGACCAATTTTCAATTTACCTGAAGTAAAGCACCAGTCATGTTTATCAAAAATAGATCATTCTTTAAGTTTCAATTACAAAAGTGCAACGAGCACTAGGGGGTAAAGGATGTAAAGCTAAATGATCTAACGGGTAACTGGATGCAACATTTTGCTCAAGTTAATTCTATCAGTTTAGTTTAATGGCTAGCACACAAGGTGTACTCTAGCACTGCAACTGTTAACACTTGTGGTCAGAAGCTGCAATGTTTAATACAGGTAAACATCACACAGGAAGTGAATTCAAGGGAATGCAAAAAAGACAAGGCGTGACAAGGCCCTCAATCTGCGGACAAAAAGACAGAAAATATTTGGAAAGCATGTCAAATCATTCACACAATGCACAGCATATTATCTTACATGTAGGCTAATGTACTTAAAATGTTTCCCCATACAGTATGCTATCCATCGAGTATTGGTTCATTACGATAGCCTATATTCCTGCCAAAAAGATAAATTCTCCCTTTCAAAACAAAACCGATTGAGCTGCGGGCAACTAGTGGGAAACCGTAAATTGGATATCAGGGTGGAATAAATCCTCATTCGGCTTGCCATACTGCTTATCCTACTGATCGATCAGTGCACGGAGGTTATTGGTCCAGAACATTCTTGAAGTTGTAATTATCCTGTGTAGCCTAGTTGTATATACTCTAATTCAGTGGTTCTTAACCTGGGTTCGATCGAACCCCAGGGGTTCGGTGAGTCAGTCTCAGGGGTTCGGCGGAGGACATAAAAACGAAGAAAAGGAACAGACTTTGTTGCGAAAATGACATGAGAGTGGCACTTGCCAAGGTGAAGCCGCGCATTTCTGAACTGGTCTCTGAAAGGCAACAGCAGAAGTCACACTGATTTGCAGTAAGTATTCATTATTTTGTTTTTGTGTGAAAATCATGTTTTGCTGGTTTTGTTCTTTGAACACAGTGATGTTGATGCACGGTTCATTTTGTGCACCAGTAAAACATATACCTATGTTTTGAATTTGAAAAAATCATATTTTATTTTTCCAATTAAGAAGGGTTCGGTGAATGCGCATATGAAACTGGTGGGGTTCAGTACCTCCAACAAGGTTAAGAACCACTGCTCTAATTGGTGTAATATCATCAGTGAATCCATTTAAAGTGCAGCCTATTTATTTTAATTAATACATTTCAATTAGTGATTTCAAAGCCATCTTGCGCCTTCAACACATGCGCATTTGGTGGAATCGATGTTCGATTAATTTTCCCTGTGACCTGCCTGTGACCCCAGTGACGTAATTTTAACACTCTTCGACTCGTATCCACAAACCTGAATCCGTATTCGTAAGGAAGAATTCGTAGCCGTAGAAATCTGAGTTGTATCCATAAATCTTTGCAGTCGTAGCTTTTGGATTCACACTCTCATAAAAACACACACACGCAATTTTACAACTTCATATTTTATGGATGACTTACGTGTATGAAAACATAATTTTGTGTACAACTAATGTATTTATGCACGAATGTTTAAAGTTATGCATACAGATTTTTAACAGCGTTCTTACTCCATAAACATTTGACAAAGCACGGTGGATATTGTTCTGGAGCATGCATGCGGAGTGCATCTGATTCTCAAAGTGTGTGTGTCAGAGTATGTGAGCAGGAGCGAGCGAGGAGGGGTAGTGGACATAATTTAGTGATGAGCACTATTAGGAAGTTACCACTGCAAGTTCCAGTTTGCTCCGGTTTATATTGTGATAAAAATGGACATCGCATTTTTTTGTTTAGATACCACATTAGTTTAGTTCATAAAATATAAATGCATTAATAGTTTTGTTACCCTATATGGAAAATTTAAGTTGTTTTAATAACCTGTTGACATTTTCCTTTCGCGCGTATCATTACAAATATGTGATCATTCCAGAACTGGCCCAAAAGCATACCATCACAAATATGTGATCAGAACGTATCAATCGAACGTTCAGTTGAGAATGCCTTCTAAAGTGCAAATATGACTCCAATAGACCCATTTCTTGTTTGTAAACAAAAGAGGATGCGCGCGCAACCCTGGGGCAAAAAGTATATCACCTTGGCAGGCAATCACAATGCGCAGGCTTGAACATCAACGATTTAACGCATCTAGTTTTGTTTCTGGTTCTTTTATTTCACTTTAATCTTAGCAAAGCTATACAAATTATAGCTAGCATTAGTTTTATTACAACTTTTCTGTATGTTAAATTTTTGTTGTAATCTAGCTGTATTTACATTATGAGTACAAGCTAACCGTCATAAACTGTAAATGTTTTATCTGTGGCAAGTTGATAACTTAATTTTTTAAGATTCAGCAAAGCCAGCACCTTATTATGCCTGTTGTATGCTCTCAATGCTGTAGTCCTTATTTAGTCTGCTCTGTAGCAGGTTTTGCAACCGAGAGGGCATAAACCCATCACTGGAACTTTCAGTGAGTTAATCGTCATAAACTGTAAATGTTTGATCTGCGGCAAGTTGATAACTTAATTTTTAACATTAACGTAGTCCAACTCAATAACTCATTAAGTTGGACAGGATACACCACATTAACAAATTTAAAAAATTAATTGTTTGAAATTGATATAGCGTAACTTCTGTTTACGCCGTGAATAACTTAATGGTAATGTTTGGCCAGATACGAGTCTACATGCCTGTCATTCAAGCAGCTAAGTCACTTAACGCACACAAACAAAGATGGAGCAGCGGACTATCGTTTCAGTAAATTCTGTGTGAAATAATGTGTTGATGACGCAATGTTTAAAGCCTATCGTTAACCATGAAGCCTACTTTTTAGCTAGAACAGAAAAGGCACCAGCCACCAGCATTTTCTTCTGTAACGGTTAGGTAGCTAAATTTCTTATCCATCTTATTTAATTTATTCTAGTGTTCACTGGTGTAAATGTGCTTTTTTGGGAAATATGTTGGCTAACTAAGATGGTTAACGTTAGTTTTCTTTCTTTAGATTGTACAAAACTGATGATTATTTTGTTAAGTAGGAAGTTTGCCCATGGATGAAGATCTAAGTTGGCAGTTAGCAAATGTTAGAGAACTAGTTTAATGTTCATGTGAGATGCAAACAAGACAGTACGTTATGGTGGCTAGTTAAAGTTTGTGGGCTAACGCTTAGGGATGGGCAAAACGCATGAAAACACTAAACGTTTACACTGTGCAAAAAAATGCGTTCAAACGTCAAGGGGGGAGGAGGGGAGGAGGGGGGATTTGCAGAAAGTTCCAGTGACGGGTTTATGCTCTCCCGGTTGCAAAAACGCTTAGGCTTTTCAGCTCGGCATCGCATGGCTCGCCATAAGCCATCAGCTTGGTGAAGCCCTCATCTTACACAAGAGATATTGGTTGTACATGCGTGGTAATCATTTAGACAATCAACCTGGCCACGTCATGTTCTTGTCTAGTAGCCTATTGTCACACCTTTTCAAAGCGAAAGCCCTCGCTGAGAAGCAGTCGGGCTTGAGCTGACTTGGCTGCTGTCGTCAATAAACGATTTTTCATAATGATTATAAATAAATAAATGGTTGTTTCATTTGAATTTACTATATTTTTCATCTCAATGGCATAGTATAGGACATGTTCTCATAACTTTCAGCCATAAGCGCACCTTACAATCACAGACTTCAGCTTCTCTTCTTGTTTCCTTCACTACCACCTCCTCTGTGGCCCGGAAACAGATCTTTGTTTTTTAATCTAATGTTGCCGATTACATATTAATTAATGTCTTGACGCAAATCGCAATGTCAGGTAAATTGTATAGGTACTGTGCATGCAAATACTTACAGGCAGTTTTGCATAGTTCCGGGTAGGAGAGGAGTGGTAGCGTGTAGTGGAGGAAAGGAGGTGGGGAGTGAAGAATATTGGGAAGCAGCCAACAAAAACAACACGTGACATTGGCAGCACAAGGGTGGGGCACAGGGTTGGCAGATCTTGCTAGACTTATGCCAAATGCGACTCAAAACTATACCAAAATATATGTTTAACCAAAATCAACGTAATTAAAATAGAAATAATCTAATTTTTACTTTTTAAAATAAGTGTGTGCTTTGCGACTTTTCATTTTTACCCGTGACTGCACTTCGAAAGTATCCCAATTTAGCTTTAAAACCGCTGACATGGCAACACTGGTGGGATGTCTTATGACCTGCTTCCGACACTTCCAGTGCGGGTGGAAAGTATGGTGGATATTTTCTGCGGACTGCTTAACAGTGCACATTAAACAGCACACTTCTGTCAGTGCACAACCCAGGTGTGTGTGCTCTCTCCACCAGTGGGCGTGGCCGAAACAAATCCACATCTTCCCTGATCGAATGCCACAGCCACAAATATATATTTTTTTATGTTCAGTAGTACGGCGTAGTAGTACCATAGATGCCCATTCTGCTGTCTCTGCATCAGCACCAAAGAGAGCCTGTTGCTTCTGATTTTATTTATTTAAGTCAAGATATTTAAGAAAGCAATACATTGATAACGTGATTACTTTGATACAATGTGATAATATTTGTATAGCACTGCCCCAGCAGTACAATAATACTAATATCTTTATTAGATGTGTGATTAGTTGAATAAAATAAATTTAATGAGTTGTCGCAACGTAAACTTTTTGCGATGTTTACACAAATAATAGGCTAGTACTTCTGTCTGTGCATCAGCATCAAACAGGACAGACGGGTGTGTGATAAGTCAAAAATATTCAATAAAGCAAGAAATAGACAATGGTTATTAATAATAATAACAATAATAATGTCTTACAATTACATACCATAACCATTTACAATCCAGAAAATACACAAACACAATACAAGAGACTAAGATAAGACATTAAAATAAGTATTAATAAGCCTCTAATTTACTGAGTCACTCTGGATAACAGCGTCTGTTAAAGGTTGTATCAGCGATTAAGGGTGACGTCACTTCTGAAGCGAAATCCCAAACAAACAGAGCCAGCTCCAGCTCAGAGCCAATTATGTTATGTTTTAAAAAATAGTGTTCAAGCATCCAGAATTATAACCACGTTAATAACGTTTGTAAGAAACCAAACCGTTTGTAAATCCGTCAAGATTTCAGCGAGATAGCTAAGAGTATTAGCGTTTGTGCAGATCATTGTGATTGGTTGGAATAGGCTACTGTTTATTTTGGTTTTGAGTGGTTGGTAGTACCATTTGTTTTTGTGTACGATCTCGGAGCATAGGCTGCCTACAGAGACGCGGTTTTTTGACGGCCTGCTTATGGGGCGGGCAGCTAGCGGATCGTGAGGAAAAATCAGATGAATGTGATCATTTATGTTACGACCCAAAATCGCTGATACAACCTTTAAATGCCTGTAAAATTCCCTTGACTAGCACGTGATTTTCTTTATTACCGTTCGTCTCCTAAGATACGCGCATACCCAATCGCAAGGCTGCTGGCGGCTCTGAACTGGCTGCACACTTGACCGAAGTTTTCCCTTTTACCATATTTGATTGTCCATCCCTAATATAACTTCCTCTCCGATCCTCGCTTGTGTGTGACAGCATGATCGGCTATTGCAAAGCTGGTCTTTTCATGGAAACGTCTAGCTAGACACCGCAGGGCTCTCACCAAACTTAAGACAGAGTGCCCGAATTCCCCGGTATTCTCCATTAATTATTTTTTATCATCCCCATATTCTTTCAATAGGTGTATTCCTACCAACCGAGTCACAAAACATACTCCAATAACCTATTTTGACCTTTCGAATAGTTTTTTTACTATTAATCGAATTTCTCCAAAGAACAAACTTACCAACTTACCCGACTGTGGTAGCTTGCTATTAGTATTGCCGTTGTTAAGATTCGCGCTTTGTGGTGCATTCTGGGACCACACAAACAACTTCCGCCTACATTCTTAAAGGGGTAGTTCACTTTTTGGAGTTTTTAAAATTATATTATTAACTTTTAATGTACGGCTGTGTTCCGTGATGCATACTTGTATGGGGGCCAACAGTGCCAAAATTCTGTCGTCTGCGAGTGCGACTGCAATTGCCTAATACTGTGCGCTTTAATTGGTCACAACGGGCGTGTTCGAGTAGACATCGGTGAGCAGTCGGCTCGCCTGCCTCAGGCGGAAATGACAAACGCCTGAGCAGATCGAACTGGGACAGTTTCGGACGTTTCTGAAACCGGCAGGGAGAAAAACAATATGGAGTTAGCCGTGTTGTTTGTTGTTGCGGAGGACTTGGAGGCGACAGAAATGTCCTTTTTACTTCAAAACCTTGAAGAAATGGAGGAGAACGAATGAAGGTTGTTTTAATACTGACTTGCATTATTTAATGACTTGTATTGTTAGGGTAGTCAATATTTATCTTTTGCTATGCGACTTTGGCTAAGCGCCGAATTGTTCCACAGTGAAACAGCAATTAAAGTTCTTGAATAAATATGTATAATTGCCATTGTAATTAAAGCGCTGGGTGCCGTTTCATTATCGAATAACTAAATTATTTAGCTAAGCTGTCATTGGTTATGGTAGGCTAACATACCTGTAAACATTAGGCTGCTTATGTTCTATTGCTCATATTCAGTTGTTTCTTGTCTGTCAATTTATGAAATGGCATAAACTACACCTGTCATCTCTGTTTAGACTAGCAAACATGGTAGACATGTAATTTTAGTTAATCTAAACCCAGAAGACATAGCCATCGGTAGCCATACATTGTAATGTGAGAATCTATGTAGCTATGTTAAGTATCATAACTTACATGCATGTTTTCATAGACTTTTGAGTGGTGGTTCTAAAGAATATTTTATTGCAGAAGATCTGTACCAATATAAATGAGAAATGTCTCTTTCATGGGACTTCTTTAGAGTTGTACAGTGAATGCATTGAAGATATTCCTTGTGTAGGAAAAGTGTATTAATCCTAATCATTAATTATGTTGCTATGAAATAATACTTGATTGCATATCCTTTGCGTGCAAGGACTGCCTGAAGTCTGCGAGCTGTAGAAATCATCATATGCTGGGTATATTCACTGGTGATGTTATGCCAGGCCTGTACTGCAGCCTTCTTCAGTTACAATATGGATGAAAATGCCCTCAAATTAAAGCTTACAGTCTGTACTTTAGCCTCTAATTCATTGTATCATTTCACATCCAAAGTGCTGTAGTACAGAGCCAAAACACAGGGGGGAAAAAACATTCACTGTTCACTGTATATATCCTTTACTTGACCAGTCTGTTGAGATTTCTTTTCACACTAAAACATTTTACATAGCATACATGATTCAGCTACTCATATGTGTTCATGATTTATTCAAATTACATGACAGCAGGTGGTCCCTTTGGACCCTGACAATGAACTTATTGAATTGAATGCCATCCAATGTCTTTAACAGGATAAATTGAGTTTGTATGAATGAATAACTAATATAGTACATATAGGGACATTCGGATACTGGGAGTCGTTATGTGTTTTGAGGGAACAAGATGACATTTTCCTTGCCAGTTATGTTAATGTATGGATAAATAGAATTGTATTTGCATAAGATGTATTCCAATATCAACATGTCATCTTTTACCTGTCACCAATCATTGTTCATATATTTCTGATTTGATAATAAACATACAAAATGACAGAAAGAACCCGGTGTCATTGTGGCTTGAATGGTGGTGGAGGGGAATAGTCCTACAGTTTATTTACAATATTATGAATGTCACCATATTGTGTGAAATAAATATTCAGAAAATGTTCTCTTTGCTTAATTGCTGGTATAAACTATATATTTTGTTCTGGAGACCAGACCACCCATATCTAATCAACCCATAGCCATAATAACAGTGATCTTTAATCTCAAGCATTAATCTTACAACTATTTTCAAGATGGATGTACAGCATTGTACCCAGGTTGTGTTGCTTAATATTGTTTCATTGTTAATACCCTTCATGTTATTATGGCATTGGGTTGTTTGTATGTGGTTCTCTCTGCTGGCATGTGACATGCAGAGGTCTGGCTATACACTGTCCCATCTGGATATAGGGAAAACTCCACTTCTCAACACAATGGACAGCAGGTCATACCTTCAGATCTTGTCTTACTGATAACAAGGATGGTGAAGAGAAATATTGATTAGGTAACAGTTTTTTTTCCCATCAAAAGACATCCAAATACTTTGAAATAAATGAATGAGTTATCATTTGGTAGTCCTACCTTAATGTTCTATATGCTCACACCAAATGTTCTGGAGAGGACACTTTTTTTGGGACAATTAGGATTTTACACTTAAGCTGTTGCAAAAACAAATCACTCCTGATAACAAAGTTGAATCTTTACTTTTCTATAGAATATGGTATAATTACAAATATATTTGAATAATGTATTGGAAAATACATTAAGTTACCTATATTTGGACAGGCCTTTTTTTGTTATTATTTCTTCATACACTTTTTGATTCAGTCAACAGATTTTATATAGGCCTACTGTTAGAGGTAAATTTTTTCCTAATTTATCTCAAGGCAGATGGATTACAGAAGCAGTCAAGAATGAGAATTGGCAACTGCATTTGTTTGTGTAGCATTACCAGTATTGTAGCATTCATATAGGCTTAACGTTACTTCTAGAAAGTACATGTATGGTACAATATATAATAACCAGAGTAGCGACCGTATGTTACTCAATCCCACACTCTCAAAACACATATTTATTTATTATTTGCACAAATAAAGAACAAATGCAAGTACACAAAGTAATTTACAGAAATATGCTAGAGAGGTTGGAAACCCTACAGGGCTTATGCTAAAAGCTCACTTTATGAAACACAATCACATTAATTGAAGAACAATAAAGGATTGCATTATATAAAAAAATATTTTCAAATATAGCAATAATAAGAAAAAACTGAATAAATATTAATCGTGAAATTAGAAAAGAGAACAGATAAGAAAATACTGCTATTACATTTTAGGATTTAATAAATAACCCTTATACCTGTGTTTGAACACATAGGGAGGGGTACACCGAGATAGGTGGCGATATTTTTTTTTTTTTTTTTTTTTTTTTTTAAATTTGTTTCTGATTTTTTCCCAATTTAGTAGCCAATTAAACCCCAATTCTAATTCAATTCCCCCCCGTGTAGCATCTGCTAGAGAACCACTGCTACACAACCCTGTCAGCTGGTAGTAGGAAGGAGGGCGCCACGTCCTCTTCAGGGCGCAACTCCTCCGAGCTCCTGACCGTAATTCCAGTCCGCCCAGGGCTGCTATGCGTGCAGCGATTCTCTCCGAGCCCCTCCCCCCACCCGGAAGCAGCCGCCAATTGCTGCTCCCACAGGGCGCCGGCCATGGATAGGTGGCGATATTGTGAAATGATCCGCGTGTGTCATGACGAAACACCTATCTCTCCTCGCTCTCTAACTAATGATGTTGTTGGTTTGTTTGAAGGCGCGGCGATGTTGATGAAGGCGCCCGAGAGCTGCTGCACCGCCTTAACCTCCTGTTGTCATTTCCGCCTTAGTTCACGCAGCACCGATTTTTCGGCCATCTCGGACGGTTTCCGATGCAGTCCGACGCAGATATGACGTAAATCGGCTCTAGCCGAACACGCCCACTATTACAGACGGAACACACTACCCGGATGGGGCGGGCCCCTCCCTTCCAAGTGCAGTATTCTTTAAAGCTGTACAAACTCTTATGCTAAACTGTGCACATCTTTATAACCCATAGCTTCTTGAACGCGCTACAGTATGTACTAATTAAATCCCTGACTAGAGTCACTTCTATATGCGCAGTTTACGTTTTGTGAAATGCCCATGTAGTTGGCCAATGTTGAAAATGCACTAACCCAAAAGGGCTGGAGCACTGTACATTTAAATATAAGCCGTGGTTCTCTATCTTTTTCTAAACTGTCAAATGGACTGTCCCAAATACTACGTAGCCCAAACGTAGAGCCCACATGACCACAATGTAGGCATTCGTACAGCCGAACTCTGGCCGAATGCAGCCCCTACGTAAAAAAGGGGTGGATAAATCTCTGGTTACGAGGCCCTACATCAAAAAGGGGTGGGTATGTTGACGCCAACCAATAGCATGGATCCTTAATGGTCCAAACACCTTAAGACGTTCAAAATGGACGTCTTAACACGAACAAATTTGACGTCTTAATGCGGACGCCTAAATACAGGTTTTGGCCCAAACGGCGCATAATATTGATCTTGGTAACGTTACCTAGCCGTCTGGCATGCTAGCTATCAGCAAGCTAACAATTAGTAGGCTACTAACTACACTCAGAAAATGTAAAGGCCCAGGGGTGCTATTACTCTGAAACATGTAGCCTAGGTTCATGTTTTCAGGACGTTACATCTTCCATTTCTGCCAATTGCAATATTTCTCTGTATCTTCCTTCATTAAATAGGCTCGCCTAATCTACTTCTAGCCTACTCTATGGCCGCGTTTGACATTTCTCTGTTGTTCTTGGGATTGTATCGCCTCCCTGTGGTTTTCAATGCTAACTGCAGTGGTATCAACATGATCATGCGAATGCCAGTGCGAGTGCGACTGCGAGTGCCAGTGCGAGTGTGAATGCGACTGTGAATGTGAATGCAATTGCCTTATACTGTGCACTTTAATTGTTCACAACATCTCACTCGAAGGTTTACTCGTGTCACTCATCCGCACCAGCACTTCCACTGGCACTCGCATTGGCACTCACAGTTGCATTCACATGGCACTCAAACTGGCACTCGCAGTCACACTCACACTGGCACTCACATTGGCACTCGCACTTGCACTCGCATTGTCACTCGTACTCGCATGATCATGTCGATACCACTGCAGTTAGCATTGAAAACCACAGGGTGGCGATACAATCCCAAGAACAACAGAGAAATGTCAAACGCGACCATAGAGTAGGCTAGAAGTAGAGTAGGCGAGCCTATTTCATGAAGGAAGATACAGAGAAATATCGTAATTGGCAGAAATGGACGATTTAAAATGTAACGTCCTGAAAACATGAACCTAGGCTACATGTTTCAGAGTAATAGCACCCCTTGGCCTTTACATTTTCTGAGTGTAGTTAGTAGCCTACTAATTGTTAGCTTGCTGATAGCTAGCATGCCAGAAGGCTAGGTAACGTTACCAAGATCAATATAGGCTACTTTGCAGAATAAAATACAGTATATGTTGGCTGGGATACTGAATAAGTTCACTAACCTCAGCTAAATAGTTTGCAAGGTCGCGTGATCTTTGATCAACTCGGGCACTAGCCTATCTAGTGATCAGCCCAAAATTATTAGCCTATTTCTGTTGCTTAGATAAATATATTAAGTTTAATTAATATGCAATTTCAGTTTAATGGAGCAGATGAGAACATTTGTAAGGGAACTGATCCAACCATTCGCTCGTCCGCATTTGCCAGAAGACGATTATTATTATTACTATTATTACTGTCAGGTTGAACGTCTTATGGATTTCCTTGTAGTAATGTCACATTCGAAGAATTTGACGTGGTCTCTGAAAAGCTTGCACGAGTTCGCCATAACTGGAAGTCAAGCATTCTGCTACTGCTTTTATGGCTCTGCCTGTCAGAATTTGACAACGCCCCGCGTGCACGCGCACCCACTCTGCATTATTAATAGCTACTTTCTTTGTGACTCTGCTCCTTCTCCTTTCGCGATTTCCGACTAATATCTTCCTTCTTTCGGTGGATGATTGGACCATTTTGTGTCACTATCCGTTCAGATAGCCTACTATTTTCTCATTTGAAATGCTCGATTTTCGTGGCGTTCCAGCATAATTTAAGCAGTATAATTTGCAAGAATCAGTAGCCTAGGCCTTACGTTTAAAGCAGATAAAATGCATGTAAAGTAGACTATAGTTTATTTTTAAAACGGCATTAACGTAGGCTAGTGAAACACAAAACAATCGCAGTTTGACAGCTACAAGCCCTGGGAACACGATTCTACAAGCCCTGGGAACACGATTCTACATTTTTGGAAACTTCATAGACTAACAAATCAGAAAATGCATGATTCCATTTTCCCAGAATGCAATATGGCGTCCATCTTGGATTTTTAAAAATGGCGACCTTCAAACACTAGTTTTTCAATATCTTGACTTCTAGATTACCTAGGATCATGATTCCACTGGCTAAATCTACATTTTGGGGGGCAAGAAATCCAATGGCGCTAATTAGAAATCAGTAGAAACATCTCTTCTACCTGGCTTGTGTGTATGCAGCATGTCCAAGCTAATGCTAGTTAGCAAATGTAGCTGTGTTTCCAGATGTGTCAACTGCAAAGTGTAATGTTCCGCTCCCTTCCTGTCCGTTTTCCGTGTTTTCCTGTTTTCCCTCCGTGTCATGTTGGATCCCTTTGTCCGTGTTTTTCCCGCTGCTGCGGACTAGGCGTGTCCTTCCCTGTCTTGTTCGTCTGGTTGTGTTGTCTTACTTCCGCCTTTCACTCCCTCCCCCTCGTTGCATGCATTTCCTCACCTGGTGTTTCGCAATCACTCCCGGTTTATTTTCACACCTGTGCCTTATTTAGTCCTGTCATTAACCTCACTATATAGTCTTTCGGCTGGCTGCCAGTCGGCGCCAGTTCGTTAACTATCGTCACTTGGTGTTAGTGCTCGTCTTGTTATCTGGTCTTCTAGTGTGAACTATTCGCTTGGTTGTGGGATGTTATTCCCGTACAGCATTAGTTCTACGCGAAACTACGGATTGGTAGTTTACCTCCCGCACAATTTCCTGTCGTTTGATGTAGCTAACCTGTTTCCCTTCTCCTCCATCTAACCCAGCACCCATTCTCCCGTGGCAGTGTTCGTATCCCCCCGTTTTCGTTGTGTGTGTTGCGGTACCTCCACCTCCAGCTCGTGTAGGCTCCGGGTTGGCTTGTTACCTGGCTACCCTCCAGTTGTTCCTGTCCGACCGAAGAAGCCAGCTAGTTCTTCGGCGCCGGCTCCTGGAGCTCTGGAGACCAGTCAGCTCCTTCCGGACCTACCGCAGCTACGCCACACCACCCTGTCCTGCTGTGCTACATCAGTCACCTGTCTACCAAGCCCTGCACCTCCGTGAGAACCTCCCGGTCTTTCCCGTGCCTTCCCTTGCACTAACCCCCCTCTGTTTTGTTGTTCTGTACCGGTGCAGTCAGTCCGGTCCAGTTCCTGCCCTGCCGTAGTGAGTCGCTCCCCTGCCAGTTCCAGTCCAGTCCAGGCGTGAGTCGTACGAACTACCTGTCCAAGGTCCAGTTCCGGTTTGGAACATTCCGTTCCTGACACGGATCCCTGTGTGGACCTCCCGGTCCAGTTCCAGTCCAGTCCAGTTCCGGTTTGGAACATTCCGTTCCCGAACCTGATTCCCGTGTGGACCTCCCGGTCCAGTTCCAGTCCAGTCCAGTTCCGGTTTGGAACATTCCGTTCCAGAACCTGATTCCCGTGTGGACCACCCGGTCCAGTTCCAGTCCAGTCCAGTTCCGGTTTGGAACATTCCGTTCCAGAACCTGATTCCCGTGTGGACCACCCGGTCCGGTTCCTGTCCAGTCCAGTTCCGGGTTGGAACGAACCGTTCCAGATCCTCCAGTCCAGCTCCGGCTTGGAGCAGCCCGCCCCGGGCTTCCAGGCGAAAGACCTGTGTAATACTTGTGTTGCCTTTCCTGTACAGTGTTGGGACTACCCCAACACTTAATTTATTAAAAATACCCTTTTGTGAAATCTGTCTCCTGGTCGTTGCACTTGGGTTCGTCCCGTAACAGATACGTAACAGAACGAACTGGCCTAAAACATGGACCCAGCCGACCTGGAGCAGATTCGGCACGCCTTCTCCTGCCAAACTGCGGTCAGCGACCAACAGGGCCGTCGTTTGGATGACGTGTTGGAAGTACTGAGGGGCATCACGGAACAAGTGACGCAGCTGTCTCTTCACCAGCCGCTTCCGCGCATTCCATTGGGCTCTACTCCGCCCGCACCGGATCCTCCGGCGGACCCTCCTGTGTCCACTTCATTTCGTGAGCCTCGCGTACAACATCCTGAGTTATACCGCGGGGAATTGGGGAAATGTCGCGAATTTCTCATGAAATGCGACATTGTCTTCCGGATGCAGCCCTCCTCCTTCGCCTCCGACCCATGTAAGATCGCTTTCATTATGAGCAGCCTGGGAGGAGGTGCCCTGGAGTGGGCTACATCCATCTGGGATAGCCAAGTCGCGCTCTGCAACAACTTCGCTGCCTTCACCGCCGAGATGCGGCGAGTGTTTGACCACCCTACCTGTGGGCGAGATGCAACTCAGCGCCTACTTCAGGTCCGTCAAGGGAGTCGTAGCGTCGCTGAAATGGCCATCCAATTCCGTACCCTCGCAGCGGAGTCCGGATGGAACGACACCGCCCTTCAGGGGGCTTTCCGCCAGGCACTCAGCGAGGAGCTTAAAGACCAACTTGCCACCCGTGAAGAATCCACCTCACTCAATAGCCTGATTAGCCTGGCCATAGCAATCGACAACCGTCTCCGTATCCGGGCCCGTGAGCGTGGGGGGAACCCCGGTCATCTTCCTCACATACGCTCTCACCCTTCTGCTTCTGGATCCAGGGCGGCGTCTGGGGTCTCCGAAGAGGAGCCCATGCAACTGGGCAGAGTTGCGGTCAACTCTGCGGAGCGCCAACGTCGCCTGCGATCCAGATCCTGCTTCTATTGTGGCAAACCTGGCCACCAGATCGCCTCATGCCCCATCCGCCCAAAAGAATAGGCTCGCCAGTAAAACTGGGCGTACTGACGAGCCCTATCATACCCTGCCATGCAGCCCAGAATCGCCTGGTTTTCAAGGCCACTCTCCTGTGGAGGGACAAGTCCGAGGTCTCGTCGGCCCTCATCGACTCTGGGGCCGACGCCAACTTTATGGACACCACCTTCGCCCAGAGGGCCGGCATCCCCACGGAGCTTCTACCCTCTCCCATTACTGCCTTTGCTTTAGACGGTAGGAGTCTGGGGTTAGTGACCCACTCCACCGTTCCCTTACAGCTCGTCCTTTCCGGCAATCATCGGGAGAGCATTCAACTCCTCCTCATCAACTCAAAGCAATCGTCCATAGTTTTAGGTCAGACCTGGCTCCGCCTCCATAACCCGCACATCGACTGGCAGGCCGGACGCATCCTGGCGTGGAGTGGCCACTGCCTGGCTAGCTGTCTCCGTTCCGCTCTTCCCCCTCCGGGGTCCAAGAATCCCAGCACCAACCTACCCGAACCCGATATATCCAACGTTCCCAAGCAATATCACGACCTCGGCCGGACCTTTTCCAAATCACGTGCTCTGTCCCTACCTCCTCACCGCCCTTACGATTGCTGTATAGACCTGCTGGCGGGAGCCAAACTTCCGTCCGGCCGTCTCTACAGTCTGTCGGGACCAGAGAAACTCGCCATGGAAGAATACATTCATGAGTCCCTCGCCTCGGGCATCATCCGTCCCTCCTCTTCTCCGGTTGGTGCTGGGTTCTTTTTTGTAGGGAAAAAGGACGGCTCACTACGGCCCTGCATCGACTATCGGGGACTCAATTCTATCACTATCCGCAACAAATATCCTCTCCCCCTCATTAACACTGCTTTTGAACCCCTCTCGCAGGCCGTCATTTTCACCAAGCTCGACCTCCGTAATGCGTACCACTTGGTGCGCATACGGGAGGGGGATGAGTGGAAGACTGCCTTCAATACCCCGTTGGGCCACTATGAGTACCTGGTGGTCCCCTTCGGCCTTACTAACGCCCCGGCAGTCTTCCAGGGCATGGTGAATGACGTACTGCGAGACCTATTGGGTAAGACTGTTTTCGTTTACATCGACGATATTTTGATTTTTTCTAAGTCCCCTCAGGAACACATTCTCCATGAGAACCAGCTCTTCGTCAAGGCAGAGAAGTGCTCCTTCCACGTCTCTTCAGTCCCGTTCCTCGGCTTCATCATTGAGGAGGGCAGTATCCGGGCGGATCCGGTCAAAGTCAAGGCGGTGACGGAATGGCCCCAACCCACCTCTCGTAAGCACCTACAACAATTCCTTGGTTTTGCTAATTTCTATCGCCGTTTTATCCGTAATTACAGTGTCATTGCTGCCCCCCTTACCAAACTTACCTCCACTGTTTTTTCTTTCTGTTGGAACTCCGAAGCTCAGCTTGCTTTTGAACAGCTTAAAGCACGGTTTTCCTCAGCCCCTATTCTTTGTCACCCTGATCCCACTCGTCAATTTACGATTGAGGTGGATGCCTCCGACACCGGCGTGGGGGCCATTCTGTCCCAACGTGCCGCCTTGGACAACAAACTCCATCCCTGTGCCTTTTTCTCCCGGAGGCTGTCCTCCGCTGAGCGAAATTATGATGTCGGGGATCGGGAGCTTCTTGCCATAAAGCTGGCTCTTGAGGAGTGGCGCCACTGGCTGGAGGGGGCAGGTACCCCCTTTATTGTGTTAACTGACCACCAAAATTTAATTTATTTGAGGTCTGCTAAAAGGCTTAATGCTAGACAGGCTAGGTGGTCACTTTTCTTTGCCCGGTTCAATTTTTCTTTATCCTATCGCCCCGGTTCCCGCAATATTAAGGCGGATGCCTTATCCCGTGTGTTTTCCCTTCCCTCCAGTCCTGCTGACCCCGAGCCTATTCTACCAGCGTCCTGTATGGTGGCTGCGGTCTCCTGGAGGATTGAGGAGATCGTGAGGTCCGCCCAGACTTCCCACCCTGACCCCCGTAGTAACCCTAACCCCTCCCTGTTTGTTCCCAACTCCGTCCGCTCCCAGGTCCTTGAGTGGGTTCACGCCTCCTGCCTGGCGTGTCACCCAGGTGTTGCCAGAACGACCACCCTCGTCAGGAGGAGCTTTTGGTGGCCCACCCTCAAGGAGGATACCCGTGCTTTTGTCCTGGCCTGCTCAGTGTGCGCCAGGAGCAAGGCTTCCCACCAGCCTCCCTCTGGTCTTCTCCTTCCCCTCCCTGTCCCGGGCCGTCCTTGGAGCCACATTGGTGTGGATTTCGTTACCGGTCTGCCTTTGTCAGAGGGCAACTCTGTCATTCTGACAATTGTGGATCGGTTCTCCAAGGCGGTTCACTTCATTCCCCTCCCCAAGCTCCCGTCCGCCCTCGAAACTGCGGAGCTCCTGGTGGTACATGTGGTCAGGCTGCACGGGATCCCATCCGACATTGTTTCGGATCGTGGGCCCCAATTCTCCTCCCAGGTTTGGAAGGCGTTCTGTGTAGCCCTGGGGGCCTCGGCCAGTTTGTCGTCTGGCTTCCATCCCCAGTCTAACGGCCAGGCAGAGAGGGCGAACCAGGACCTGGGGGCCGCCCTGCGGTGCGTCACTGCTCGCAATCCCGCCTCCTGGAGCCGTTTCCTCCCCTGGGTAGAGTACTCTCACAACTCCCTTAAGAGTACCTCCACCGGGTTATCCCCATTCGAGTGCTCGTTAGGTTACCAACCCCCTCTCCTATCGGTCCAGGAGGCCGAGGTAGCAGTCCCCTCTGTTAATGCTCACATCCTCAAATGCAAGCGCATTTGGAGACTTGCACGCACCGCACTCCTGCGTTCCAATTCCCGTTCGCAGCGTCTGGCGGACCTGCACAGGACCGCAGCCCCCAAGTACAGGGCCGGTCAGCAGGTCTGGCTATCCACATCCAACATTTCCCTTCCCTCCTCCTCTAAAAAACTTCGGCCCCGGTTCATTGGTCCCTTCCCTGTTGTATGTCTTATTAACCCAGTTTCCGTTAAACTCTCCCTCCCTGCCTCCCTCAAAGTTTACCCCGTTTTTCATGTGTCACAAATTAGGCCTGTCGCCTCCAGCCCCCTCAGTGCCCCTACCCTCCCTCCTCCACCTGTCCGGGTCATCGACAACGCCCCGGCCTACACGGTGGACCGCATCATCGACATCCGCCGTAAGGGTCGGGGTTTCCAATACCTCGTGGACTGGGAGGGGTATGGTCCTGAGGAGCGGTCATGGCTCCACAGGGGCCTCATCCTGGATCAATCACTGATCCAGGATTTCCACAGTCGCTTCCCATCCAAGACCAGGCCGCCAGGTACGCCAGGTGGCGTACGTTGAGGGGGGGGTACTGTAATGTTCCGCTCCCTTCCTGTCCGTTTTCCGTGTTTTCCTGTTTTCCCTCCGTGTCATGTTGGATCCCTTTGTCCGTGTTTTTCCCGCTGCTGCGGACTAGGCGTGTCCTTCCCTGTCTTGTTCGTCTGGTTGTGTTGTCTTACTTCCGCCTTTCACTCCCTCCCCCTCGTTGCATGCATTTCCTCACCTGGTGTTTCGCAATCACTCCCGGTTTATTTTCACACCTGTGCCTTATTTAGTCCTGTCATTAACCTCACTATATAGTCTTTCGGCTGGCTGCCAGTCGGCGCCAGTTCGTTAACTATCGTCACTTGGTGTTAGTGCTCGTCTTGTTATCTGGTCTTCTAGTGTGAACTATTCGCTTGGTTGTGGGATGTTATTCCCGTACAGCATTAGTTCTACGCGAAACTACGGATTGGTAGTTTACCTCCCGCACAATTTCCTGTCGTTTGATGTAGCTAACCTGTTTCCCTTCTCCTCCATCTAACCCAGCACCCATTCTCCCGTGGCAGTGTTCGTATCCCCCCGTTTTCGTTGTGTGTGTTGCGGTACCTCCACCTCCAGCTCGTGTAGGCTCCGGGTTGGCTTGTTACCTGGCTACCCTCCAGTTGTTCCTGTCCGACCGAAGAAGCCAGCTAGTTCTTCGGCGCCGGCTCCTGGAGCTCTGGAGACCAGTCAGCTCCTTCCGGACCTACCGCAGCTACGCCACACCACCCTGTCCTGCTGTGCTACATCAGTCACCTGTCTACCAAGCCCTGCACCTCCGTGAGAACCTCCCGGTCTTTCCCGTGCCTTCCCTTGCACTAACCCCCCTCTGTTTTGTTGTTCTGTACCGGTGCAGTCAGTCCGGTCCAGTTCCTGCCCTGCCGTAGTGAGTCGCTCCCCTGCCAGTTCCAGTCCAGTCCAGGCGTGAGTCGTACGAACTACCTGTCCAAGGTCCAGTTCCGGTTTGGAACATTCCGTTCCTGACACGGATCCCTGTGTGGACCTCCCGGTCCAGTTCCAGTCCAGTCCAGTTCCGGTTTGGAACATTCCGTTCCCGAACCTGATTCCCGTGTGGACCTCCCGGTCCAGTTCCAGTCCAGTCCAGTTCCGGTTTGGAACATTCCGTTCCAGAACCTGATTCCCGTGTGGACCACCCGGTCCAGTTCCAGTCCAGTCCAGTTCCGGTTTGGAACATTCCGTTCCAGAACCTGATTCCCGTGTGGACCACCCGGTCCGGTTCCTGTCCAGTCCAGTTCCGGGTTGGAACGAACAGTTCCAGATCCTCCAGTCCAGCTCCGGCTTGGAGCAGCCCGCCCCGGGCTTCCAGGCGAAAGACCTGTGTAATACTTGTGTTGCCTTTCCTGTACAGTGTTGGGACTACCCCAACACTTAATTTATTAAAAATACCCTTTTGTGAAATCTGTCTCCTGGTCGTTGCACTTGGGTTCGTCCCGTAACAGATACGTAACACAAAGTCCCTGGACTATTTTTGTTGTGTTCATTTGTGTGTCTGGGGTTGGGTATTATGATTTATGTAGATGGGTTAGAGATTTTGTGTTTAGTTGTGATTATTTTTATATTATAGATTTGTTTGTTTAAGAATATGTGTGTGACTGTCGCACCAAAGATAAACGCAATAAAAACTTGAAATACAAAAAAAGAATAAGTGTGTGATTATTTTTAGACAATCTGTGGGTCTCAGTTGATAGGGTTTTATGTTGGTTGCTATGGGGCAAATTAAAGTTGGGAGTTTCATTGCCATGGGAATCAGGGTTGTATATACTGTATGTGTGTGCGTGCCAGTTTGTTCATTTTCTGTTGGAATCTGAGGAGCGGACTGGTGAGTTTTTGTTTGTAGGTTATTTGTGTTAAATGTGGAGATTTTGGGGTAATTGTTGTTTAATATCTAATCATTGTTTGTTTGTGTGTTTGTTCTTTTTATTCTGATTTCACCCCTTCGGTTGGGAGAATAACCGTTCAATTTTTTTTGCGGAAGCAATTAGCCTACATATTTTGTTTATCAATACTTTGTGTCAAATAATTGATTTCTTCTTTAGGAAGTAGCCATGTAATGAGCAGGATAATGTACAGCGAGCCAGGGTGTACCCCAACATGGTGATGCAGGACCGTGACACAAAGTATCCCTTACCTATTACATCAGTATCTGCAGGTATTAGAGGAACATCAAAATAATTATATTTTATTGTATGTGTAGTATTGGTGGTTGTGTAACGTTCCGTTCCCATCCTGTCCATTTTCCATGTTTTACCATTTCCCTCCGTGTCCGTGGACATTCCCTTTGTCCGTGTTTTCCCCGTTGCTACAGACTGGGCGTGTTCCTTCCGTTTGTTTCACTCTTTTTCCCCACTCCGGTTTCAACCTATCTCCTTTCCCCGTTGCTGCATGCATTTCGCACCCGTCAATTGTTCAATCACCCTCGCTTACATTCCGCACGCCTTCTTTATTGTTTTCAATCTCACTTCCCTATTTAACCCTCCGGCAGGCTGCTATTCAGCGCCAGTTCGTTAACGTTCTCCGTTTGTATCCTGGTCTTAGAATCCCTGTCCTGTGCCCTAAAGACTTCAGTTGGTTTGACTCTGTGCTTTAATGCTCTCAGCCTTCTGTTGTTGTTAACTAGCCCTGTCTGTTTGCGGTTTCCCTGCCTGAACTTTGCCTGTCTTAAATTACTAAATACTAGTATAAACTAGTGTTGTCACGATACCAAAATTTTGACTTCGATACCGATACCAGGTTTAGTATCATGATACTCGATACTGAAACGGTACTTGAAATTGAAACGATACTGATTCGATACTCGGTACCTCTACTGAAATGACCTTAACCCTATTTACTTATTTAAGAAAATCAAAGATTGCTTAACCTTTAAACGGTCATACTTTAAACCAGTTATTTTATTATTTTGGAGCAATATTGATTAAAATTTTAAAAAGGGATTGAATAGCGTGTGTGCACTTCCGCTAAGGGGGTGGATTCATTTCAGCCCAGTTGGTGCATCCAACAACACAACTTCAGCAGTCACACACTTGGTCATAAGTAAACAAATAAATAATGACAGTTATAACGTGTCTTCTGAGCCAGATCAGTGACGTGAGAATAACTGAAACTGCACGTGAAGTCTGCTCACTGTGAGACAGAATAAAGCGCACACAGTTGGGTAAGTATGGGCCAAGTTTAGTTAATTTAAAATTAGCGAAACCAAATTTTCACGTTCAGTTTACTTTATAGTTCATTTAAGATTACATCTATAGCTAAACACGTTTATTTTCTGGTTGTCTGTTGATGTTCACCAAATTCAGGAAAACATTAGCTATCTCTCTCTTTCAGAACTTGTCTTGACCGTTTGCTGCCTGGTTCCGAGGTAAATTGACGGAAGCGACAGCTTGCTAGGTTGGTTTTCTAAGGTTAAAGTAATATTTAAATGCCAAATAAAGTTAACGGTAAATTGGCTGTAAGAATAACTTTCGCGAAATATATTCCGAGACAATTTGACAATATGAATTTTCGTCTAATTTCTTAGCCAAGTTACTTGGTCGTTAGCTAGCTAACGTTACATGCTAGCTGCACACTGCTCTCGGCAGCTGGCTACAGCGAGCTTACAGACATTAGCTAGCTACCGTTCATTATGTAATACTGTCAATGATCAGTATCTAGTTAGCTTATGGACGAGGAAACGTTTACTCTCTGGTGGAAAAACTTTAGTAATTCGTAAAGGGTAGTGCTAGCTAGCTGTAGCCAACCTAACGCGAGGTGGAAGTGAGAAAAAACTACCGTTGCTAAGCTACGTTGTCCTCTCAGCCTCAACCAGGCAGCTGAGTTGACATTAAACATACTAACAAATATGTACGTTAAATGCACAACATAGTTTTAACGTAGAGTAACATAATTGATTATAATAAAATGTAAAGCAATGGTCATAGCTAGAGGAATGTTGTGTAATAATCTCTCTCTGTCGCCGCAGTCACTAAGAGCCATCCAAGGCCACAGAGGAGATCGAAAAAGTGATAAAACGGTGGCTTCAACTAACTTACGTTAGCTGGAGACCAAGAGCGAGGAACGCTTTGTGACAATGTTGCCAGAAGGTTGAACTTCATATCATACATGAAAAATTTTAAACCTGAAGGAAATACTTTTGACAACAAGAAACATACAAGATTTTTCTAGCTACAAAGAATACATTACTTGCAGGTAAGATTTAGCAATGACTTTATCATGTATTTTTGGATAACCATGAATTAGGTCATATATAAACAGTATAATGGGATGCTAAACATTTTGATTAAAGGATAGACATATTTGTATGCTGTGCTGTTTTGGGTGGGTGATTTCTCTGCCTCATTTCCTTGATATTTTCACAAACCTTCCTCATAATTCCCCTAAAAATACAATTAGTTTTTATTTTATCCAAAAGATTATAGAGAGGATGACCTTGGCTATCTCCTTTGGCTAGGAGTATCTGTGGCTACTTCCAATGGAAAGTGAGGAAGACCAGAGTGCAAAATAAATGTCTGTTTACTAGTTCACTGTGTTTTCCTGTCTGTTTATTATAGTTTATACTAGTGTTGCACGGTACACCGAAACTTCGGTACTTTTTCGATACTTAAAAAAAAAACGGTTCGGTATTAGAATTTTCCGACGTTCGGTACTTTAAAAAAAAATTTATATTATTCTTTTTTTTAATATAATCTTTTTTTTCTTTTTCTTTTATGTAGCTGCAATATTTCCCTTACCGCAGAATGCTGGAATGATCAAAATAGCATCTGGAAAAACCCTTGCCAAAACAGCTTCGGTTTCCCGTTAGGCCTAATTAAATTTTCAATGGCAGCGCTGATATTATGAGGGTGTAATTATAGTTTCCGCCTCTACGCAAAATGGCGCACTTTCGTCCGTTTCGCTATCTGACCAGAACTCTTACATTTTAGTGTAGAGTAAAAGCTAATACTGCAGAGGCAGGAGTTTGATTCTGCCTGTTTTTAAGGACTGATTATGGATCAGCACTATGGAGGAGTCTCAAAAGCAGCTCTACAGTGCTGCAAAGATAGCTGATCCAGAAACAGTCCTTAAAAACCGGTAGAAACAAACTCCTTGTCCTGGGTTTAAGTTGTATAGTTCTGAATATCATTTGTGAAGCTAAGGGGGGTTTATTGTATATAAGTTCTGTTTTAAGTTTATTAATATTATAAATAACTAATATTTATTTACCATACGCCTTTGTGAGCAAATGTTATTTTAGCTCAGAATGGAGAAATGCACCACTTTGTTACCAACACCCTCCCCATGTGTGCGACGACTCCGTACCCCCGACCGGCGCGATGATACTACCTCGGCCCCGCACGCGCGTTTGATGACACCGTGTACGCGCAACAACACTGGTAGTTTCGAGGGGCCTACCACCCGGCCTGAAAAAAAATCTAGGGGAAACACTGTACTGTATGTGACTATTCTGAAATAAATGTATTCTGTAGCAAATTTCTGAATGATACAGCTTCTTCTTCAGTTCGAACTTAAAACCATGGATGTGCAGGGAATATTTTTTTAGATATTGACATTTAAATAAAACTAGTAGAAACGAGGAGGAAATTGCCTCTGAAGGGCCAAAGTAAATAGGGTTAAGGTCATTTCAGTAGAGGTACCGAGTATCGAATCAGTATCGTTTCAATTTCAAGTACCGTTTCAGTATCGAGTATCATGATACTAAACCTGGTATCGGTATCGAAGTCAAAATTTTGGTATCGTGACAACACTAGTTTATACTAGTATTTGGAATGGAAGTGTGGTGTTGCTGATTTGCCCACAGCTTACTGTGAACTACAGTCGACGTTCATTGCTAGGGATAGCTGCTACATTATGCGAAGGATGTGCTTTGCCTTGTCTGTTCTGTAGATCTTGATGATGTCTCTGTACGCACTTACTGTACGTCGCTTTGGATAAAAGCGTCTGCTAAATAAATGTAATGTAATGTAATGTAAATGGTACAGTATACTTGTCTTGCTATTATCATGTCGACCTCAGGGCATTACATATGGAGGGTGATTTGTTCGTAATTAAATACAATACACTCATACACTCATGTATCACATCCTGAACATTTTAGGATTTTCAGCCACCTTAAAAATTGTACGTATCAGTTTGATATGCTAAATCACAGTTTTATGATAAACACATTGGGCCCAATCTTACACCCGGCGCTAACCCAAACACAAGTGTCTTTGCTATCTTACACCCGGCACAGGGGTCATTATAGCGCCCAGTGAGTGAACTCACGCCCACAGCAAGTGAACTGGGCAGGTTGGTCTTAAAGGGATAGTTCAGAATTTTGGACATTATGTCTCAATTACGACTTACCCATGATGTAGTTGATTGATGGAAACCATTTTCAGCCAATTCCATGCTGTCCCTTCTTTTGGACATACACACATTGCTAATGCTAGTGCAACTCTATGGCAACCGGTAGCATCCACTACCAAACGCACTTAGACACTCCACAGTGCACCCAAAGCAAATAAAATATGACAACAGTCTATCGGGGGAGCGATACTTTACGTTACCTACGAATGTAGTGCCGGCACTGGTCGACTACAACAGCAAAGAAAAGTAACAAGTTGCAATGGCCACGTTCGCTCCGCCGCCGTACTTCCACAGAGAATATTAGGTCAGCACAAAGTAAATAATTCAACCATAGTTTGACTTAAAAAATGATGGTATAAACACTCAAAATAACCCCGATAGACTGTCGTCGTATTCGTTGCCATAGAGTTGCGCTAGCATTAGCAACGTGTGTATGTCCAAAAGAAGGGACAGCATGGAATTAGCTGAAAATGGTTTCCATCAATCAACTACATCATGGGTAAGTCGTAATTGAGACATTACTGTATGTCCAAAATTCTTTTAAGATGAGGTGTGGGCAGAATAATTTTTGCCGTATTGCTATCTTGAGCCAGCAGTGTTTGTTATTTATTTGTTGGACATAATTTCAAATGACCCAATTTTATAAATTATTTTAAAATGTGACAACCCCTCTCTTGGGTGTTTTGTACATCTATCTGCCTGAATATAGAAAAAATAAATTTTCAGTCCATCGACTCCCATTATATTTTTCTAAAAAGTGGCACCAGACGTTCATCACCAAAGCGGGCGGGACTACGGAGCTCTATAATGTAGCTAAATGCAGTAACATAGTTGCCCCGCCCACTGATTACCATATACAACCTCGTACATGGGCAATAATACAGGCGCGTTTCTGCATTTGTGTCGATGTAACATTGGGGGAGACAGATAGGGCTCTCTCAGATATTGGGGCGTCCCCTGTGGAAATCGTTTCTCTTTGAACTTACAAATGAATCACGTATGAAAATGGTTAAATAAAATGTGTTATAGCCTATGGCACGTCTAGGCCTATGTTGTTGACGCATTTTAGCCGGGCTAAAAGAGATCTTACCAGATGCTTAGATCTGATTTAGCGGCTCTTTAGGTGATCTAATAGACATTGTACGTTCGTACGTACGTACGAACAAAATGTACACCTGCTCAGGACCACGCGTAGCCTACTGCGTCCGTAAATTCAAAATACCGCAAAATGTAGCTTGAATGTCATTTAGGATAAGCCTATGTAGCCTACTATTTTTGGCAATAAACTAAAAAATTTGAATTGGTTGCTGGTGTAAACATCAATGCGGGTAGGGTAGTCTGTGCTTTTTTGAACCAACAGTGTTTTGTCCTGGAAAATATTGCAGATATTAACGTTATATGCAGTTATTTTTCGTTCTTACAATTTTACCGCACCTCCATTGATTGCTACATCTGTCTGTGTTAATGTTGGACCAAGAACTAGCTACTAATCAAAATACACTTGGAATTGAATGCTTTCATTGGTGGTGGATAATATGCGCCAAGCTAGGGGTAACCAAGTGCAGTTAGATTGAATGTGTATTATGATCTCTGTTCAGATCTGATAGGCCTATCTTACAAATCAAAATAAATTAGGCAAGAAGTGTATGATCTACTTTTAGCTCTTTAATAAGAACAATGTTGCAAGGCAGCGAACAACATACATAGCCTACTCTTTATCTGGCGCATGACACTACATGCTGTTTAAGCAACAATAGTTTTAACTAGCTCGTTTCAATCCTTTCATTTTCATTGCATGTAGCCTATAACTAGGCTATCTGTTCAGACGCTGAACTAATATTTGGATGTTCTTTTTGTTGTTATTTTACATGTAGTCTAAGGTTAATTTAAATAAAACTGTCTTTCAGGGTAGACTGCTAGCTCCACAACGTCTGCACAGTAAGAAGAGAGACAGAAATGCAACACACACTGTGCACCATTGCCTTGCTTTTGAAGTCAATATATCATGTTAATATTGACACCCCTGTTAGTATTTGCTTTCTCTTTTGGTTCAACCTAGTTTATAATTTATTAGTATTATTATCATTATTATTAGTTTATTATTTTGTGATAATGACAATACGATAGTGGCTTTTCTGCTAAATTAATTCTTATTCTCTTATTCCACTCTTTTCTCACTAGGACCTCTGGACATCCTATTCTTCCATGGTGGCTAAGGTACATCAGCCTAGTTTCACAGAGGCCTACTAAACATTCTGCTCCACCAACATTTATGTATACGCCTATTTTTTTCAAATTAATGTACTTATTTATGAATGTTGTGTAAAATAACTTACCTGCTAATAATCCCCAGTTATTTACTCACAAACATTTGTGTACTCTGGTTTTGTCTACTCCATGTCATAAACTCCTCAAAAAAAGTTCGGAAACGTTAATTCGGTCGATTATTCCTCCCCTTTAATAATACCAATTGGTTTTGTATTTTATATCGCTGGAAAGCGTGATTAGTCACCTTTGCAACGAGGCACAACTTGTAAGGATCATGCATTCGTGGAATGAGCAACACAGCTAACCGTGTGGGTAGCGGCCCAAAAAAATGTGCCAAAATCCCCTGCAATATTGTTCTGTTGGTATTCACTCTCGTTTTGAGTTGCTTGGTGGATTGGATGATTGCACTCTCCCACAGTAATAAGGAAAAAACAACACATATTGGCCATTTTTACACTTTATTCATTTTACACTGTCAGGGACCTCAGTAGCGTGTGGAAGATCCATACGCAGTCACAACAGCTTGGCACCTCCTCCTCATGCTGGTCACCAGCCTGGTCACACATTGCTGTGGGATGGCATCCCATTCCTCAACCAGGATTTGCCGCAAGTCAGCCAACATGGTTGCGTTGGTCACTGTAGCACGTACAGCACGCCCAAGCTGATCCCACAGGTGTTCAATTGGGTTGAGGTCTGGACTCACGACAGGCCATTCCATCCTCTCCACTCCCAAATTCTGGAGGTACTCTGTGATGATCTGGCTCTGTGGGGGTGAGCGTTGTCATCCTGGAGGATGGAGTTAGGTCCCAGATTCTGGAGATATGGGATCGCCACTGGCTCCAGAATCTCATTCCGATATCTCACAGCATTGAGATTGCCTTCAATGATGACAAGTTCTGTTTTGCCTGTGAGAGAGATACCGCCCCACACCATGACACTGCCCCCATTGAAAGGTGTCACGCGATCTGTGCAGCAATCTGCATAGCGCTCTCCACGCCGTCTCCATACTTTGATCCTGCCATCCAGCTTCCGCAGACAGAACCTTGATTCATCACTGAACATGACGTTGCCCCACATTCTTTAGGTTCCACTGTCGGTGCTGTCGACACCAGCGCAAACGGGCCTGACGGTGAAGGGCAGTCATTGCAGGCTTCCTGGCAGCCTTATAAGCACGAAGACCGGCCATGTGCAGTCTGTTCCTCACCGTCTGATCAGAGATCTGTCTGTGGTACCGTTGTGTAAATCTTGCCTGTAAATCTCTGGAAGAAAGCCTACGGTTCCTCAGTGAAGCAAGGGTGAGGAACCGGTCTTCTTGGGGTGTTGTCTTCCTGGGACGGCCACTTCGTGGTCTGTCTTTGACTTCACCAGTCTCACGGAACTTGGTCCTAAGTTTGGAAATGGTACCAGGGCTGACACCAAATAATGCTGCCACTCTGCGTACCGGAACACCAGCTTCCACTTGCCCTATTGCACGGGGCCTTATCCTGAAGGGACAAACGTGGCATGTTTATGCTTGGAGCACACACAAACTCAACAAAGTTGCAGGACCCATGCACACAAGTGCTGTCAATTAGGTGCCAATCAGGTGCCAATCACACACCTGTGACTGGCATACACCTGCCAGCACTTGAAGCTCAAAACGAGAGTGAATACCAACAGAAGAATATTGCAGGGGATTTTGGTACATTTTTTTGGGCCGCTACCCACACGGTTAGCTGTGTTGCTCATTCCACGAATGCATGATCCTTACAAGTTGTACCTCGTTGTAAAGGTGACTAATCAGGCTTTCCAACGATATAAAATACAATACCAATTGGTATTATTAAAGGGGAGGAATAATCGACCGAAATAACGTTTCCAAACTTTTTTTGAGGAGTTTATATTGCAATTAGCCTACTATATGTTTGAAGATATTTTTTTCTTAGTTTTTAAAACTAGAACCGTCAAGGCCGATGCCAATTGGCGTAGTGATTTTAAATTTAGAATAATTTAATCCGTGTTTATGGAATGTTTCTGTCCTGCCCTGACTTTTCCTAAATAGTTATACTGCAAATAGCCCTGCCTACGCTGCTTCTAAAATTATGAGTTAGATGAGTTTTTCTTTTTCTTTTCTTTTTTTTACCTCAAAGACCCCCTATAACCGCCACGTTCAACGACATTTGGCGTTGGTACCCAAGTGTGAATCGCTCCTTCTCTCCTCCGGGAGCGTATTGACTGCGTTTGCATAATGACCGCATTAGCGTCCCGAGACAGTGATCATGTAACGTTATATAAACTGTTATTTTATATACCCATAATAAAAAATATTTAAATTAATTAAAATGTGTTTTCCTAGAGTAATTTATCAGAAGAGCCACTCATCTAGGTTTTATTCTGATAAGGTACCTGATTGTGTTTGGACCACTGCAGCGCGACTTTGGAAAGTTTTTTTTTCTGAAAATAGATAGCGTCTGAAAAAAGTCTGTTGCAAATGATGTAGCCTAATTCCTTTGTAGCCTAATAATGTAGTGTATTGCAAATGATGTACCCTAACCTAATTCCTTTGCTTGTTTATCCTTTGTAATTATGTGATTTATCCAAATAAAAATGTTTGAATTGATTACAATCAGTTGTTTTATTTTTCAAGAAGGAAATCATTTTAGGCATTCGCGGCAATAGGCTATGGTTTTAGCGGTTTACAGCTCCGAATAACATCGGGTATAGCGAAGTTACATTCCGCGTAAGAATTCATTATTTATTTTCAAAAGGGAGCCATGTAATTAAATGAGCCACTCATCTAGGCATTATTCTGATGAAGTAGCCTGCCTACCTGGGCTTCGGCCATTATCGCTTTGTGCACTATGAGGGATGGAGGTAATGGGCCATCAGTGAGAACAAAGGGATGTGGCTAGCCCGCCTTTGATTAATTAATTATTATTATTAATGTAGTTGTTGTTGCTGCATTGTATTGGACTTTGATTAAGCACCACATTATTGTTGTGTAAATTAAATGTAATTTAAAAATAAAGAGCAATCATTTGTACATGTGTTCCGTTTTCTCCTGTTATTTGCATCTGAAAGAAGGGGTGGCAGGGAGGATGGGATGGGTAAAGAGCAGTGGTAAATTAACAAAATAATAGTAATCTGGCCCAAATTCGGGCCGATTGTGGATTACTTCTGGCTCAAATCCGGGCCGATCCCGCAAATTCCGGTTTTAATTACGGCTGCCCGGACTCGGGCCAGGACACTCGGACCGTACCTCACGACCGACACTCCGCCGAGTCCGCACGCCGAAATTGGGCTGAGTCTTTTTGTTCCGGCACGCCGGAATCGGGCCAGATGTGGGCCGAGTCAATTTTGCTAGCTGGGTGTGTTCATATATGTAGATACTAATAATACATTCATATTTTAAGGATATAAAGATTCAGATTCAATCTGACCCTCCTGTAACTGACCCCTTGTTATCAGATATGCTTTGTCAGTATACAGAAGAAATGCTTTTGAGGGTGTACAGTAGAGGTCCATATGTGTCACCGCAGTGATTGAAGGGTTTCTTCTCCTGACTTATTTTTCCATAGAGTTCAATAGGAAAATTTATCCGGAGAACCAACCCTTCAGGTTATCCATCCATAACTACTGCATATCTGGCAGCAGATGGTTTGAGGCTTGTTTGATACGTCAGACCCTTGATGAGCTATTTAGCCAACCGTACTGTTCCAGTGTAATTTACAGCTAAATCTAGTCCCACCCCTCAATTCCCATAGAGATCCGTTCAAATGCAGAGAGGTTATAGCCTAGTATCGCTTGTAGGAGTACCAGAAAATAAGATGTCAAGAGTCTTTTAATATTGTTGGGTCACAGACATCAGGAAGTCATGGCATGCGAAGGATATGCGACCAAATATTAAAAATGATTACTTTATTCTACATTATGTTAAACTGTCCAATATTTTTGATTCCCAAAAATGGGGGGGACTATGTAGGCCTACAAAAGGTTATATGATTTCTAAACGGTTCATCTGATATGGATGAAAATATCCTCAAATTAAAGCTGACAGTCTGCACTTCAACCTCATTGTCATTGTATCCTTTCAAACTCAAAGTGCTAGAGTACAGAACCAAAATAACAAAAAATGTGTCACTGTCCAATGAATTATGGTGCTCACTGTATGAACAAAACATTTTGAAGGTGTAGGATACAGTAGAGGACCAGATGTGTCACCACAGCATAATGCTGTCCTGGACATTATGTCTACATTGAACTGAACAAAGAATTGTATTCCCAGGGCTTGTAGCCTAGCTGTCAAACTACGATTATTTTATGTTCCACTAGCCTACATTAACGCCGTTAAAAAAAAAACGATAGCCTACTTTACATGGATTTTATCCACTTTTAACGTAGGCTAGGCTGATTCTTGCACAGTATGCTGCTTAAATTAGGTCAGAACCCCACGAAAATTGAGCATTTCAAATGAGAAAAAGAGTAGGCTATCTGTACGGACAGTGACACAGAATGGCTTGATCATGCACCGAAAGAAGGAATATATTAGTCGGAAATCGCGAAAGGAGAAGGAACAGAGTCGCAAAGAAAGCTGTTAGGTTTCTGCATTCTGTGTTAGTTTGTTTAATTTATGTTTCTCATTTTTTCCATATTTATTATGATTATTTTGTGCTTTCACTGTTCCATGTTTTGTATTACTGTCACTCCCTGTCATCGTCACACTATTCGGGAGCCTTTGGTGATTTCAGTTTTTCTCTGTATTTCTTCTGTCACGCGCTTCCTTCATTACTAATTATCTCATTGTATATAATACAAATTAACTAACTACTACTAACAGCTTAGATTTAGGTTTTGTACTAATTAACTAACTCACTAACGTAATCTTAGTTTCTCGCTGCAGCTGTCTCTCTGCCTGTTCTATCACTAATTATCTTTCTTTGGTTCCTCTTAACTACAGCTGACTCTCGTTTCCGCTTTCCTATTCCTTGTATGCACTTGTCTACCTGCTAACCCCAGGCCGTTTGTTATCATTGTGTCTATGTGTATTCCAGTCCGTGTCTTACGTTTCCCCCGTTATTGTATTATTGGTCCTTGTTAACCCTCATTGTTCTCACCTGTGTACTCTCCCAATTCCCCTCCGCTTCACACATGATTCCTTTTGTGTAATCTTCTCCCTGTGTATTTATACCCTGTTATTTCAGTCTGTCTTCGCGAGTTCCTCACAAGATTTTTTGCTTCTGTGTTGCCTTCTGGTTTTCCGAGTATCCTCCGAGTTTTCTGTTTATTCCGTAATATCTGTTTCTGAGTTTTTGTTATTCCCTCATCCTTCTCCCGTTGTTGTTTATTTTTCATTGTCTATTCTTCGTTTTGTTTTCTTTTTGTTCCTCTTATGCCTCCCCGGTTTTGACCCCTGCCTGTGTTCTCGCGACCCTGTTTTTGGATCCTGTTTTTGTGCTTTTGCTGTGCCTTCCCGGTTCTGACCCCTGCCTCTTCTGTGACCACTCTTTGGACTCTTGTCTTTGTACCATTGCCCTGTCTCCCCGGTTTTTGACCCAGCCTGTTTCACCACAGATTGCTGCCTTGCCCTTTATTAAACTTCGGTTTTTTTTGTACTCCTGTCCTGCCTGCGTTTGGGTCCTTCCCCCACCAACACCTAACACCAGCATTATAATTCCAGTAGCTAAATGGTGAACTCATGCAAGCTTTTCATAAACCACGTCAAATTCTTCGAATGTGACATTGTTGGCACACTACAAGGAAATCCATAAGACGTTCAACCTGACAGGAAAACTAAATCTTCGTCTTTTAATAAAAATTAATATATTTAGCTAATCAGATAGCTAGATAGGCTATAGTAGGCTACCTGAGCTGATCAAAGATCTTGCAACTATTTAGCTAAGGTTAGTGAACTGATTCATTCAGTAGCCTAGCCATATACTGTATTTTATTCAGCAAAGTAGCCTATACTGAACGTTACCTAACCGTCTGGCATGCTAGCTAGATCTGCAAGCTAACAATTAGTAGGCTACTAACTACACTCATAAAATGTAAATGCGAGTGCCAGTGCGAATGCGACTGCGACTGCGAATGCCAATGCGACTGCGAGTGCCAACACGAATGCAACTGCGAGTGCCAGTGCAAGTGCTAGTGCGGATGAGTGACACGAGTAAACCTGCGAGTGAGATGTTGTGACCAATTAAAGTATAAGGCAATTGCATTCGCAGTCGCACTAGCAGACGACAGAGCTTTGCCACTGTTGGCCCCCCATATACTTGCGTGCTAGTGAGAATGCACAACAAGTACGGTCGCAATATTATATGTAACGTTTTCAACGTAAAAAAAAAGAAAGAAAAAAAAGTTACTAACGCATTGCTTACCAAGCACTGTTTGTAAGTCATTCATTCCAATTTGCAAAAAAATAGGCCTGCCTTTAAAAGTATTAATAAACTTTATTTGTATAGCACCTTTCATACATAAAATGCAGCCCAAAGTGCTTCACAACAATAAAAAAACAAACACAAAATACAGAACAAAAGCAATAGAAGAAAAATAGACATAAAAGACAATAGAACATTTACGAGACAATATAAAAGGAAATAAGATAAAAACAGATAGAAGGCTACAGTGCATGAATAGATAGCCCCGGTTTCTGTACACTGGTGTGTCTGTACACTGATGTCTCTGTACACTGGTGTCTCCCCAACAAACACTCCTACCACAAACAGCCTGCTACCTGCCATCTGCTACGCACCGTACAGCCTCTCTCTCTGGGTGGTAATATACCTGCCAGCTCCGCTGCAGGACTTCTGTCCCTCCTTCGAGGTATATTTTCCCATGGGTGGGAGCAGCATACAGCCTCCACAGTTTGAATCACTCCGCAGTGTGACGAACCCGTCGGTCCCTAGTCAAACTTTTAAGTTGAGCGCCCTACTGGCCTCTTTCTACGTTTTGATTTTCATTTGCCTATGGGTGGGAGCAGCATACAGCCTCCACAGTTTGAATCACTCCGCAGAGTGACGAACCCGTCGGTCCCTAGTCAAACTTTTAAATTGAGCGCCCTACTGGCCTCTTCTTTCACCCCACTATACAGAATAAAAGAAAGAAAAGAAAGAAAATAAAATAATAATAATAGATAAAACAGCTTTAAAAAGATAAATAAGCTTAAAGATAAATAAATTAGACTAGTACATGGTAATAAAAATAATAAAAAACACACATCAGTCCTAAAAGTAAGAAAATTAAATTTAAATTAAAATTAAAAGGCAGAGCAAGCTAACTAAAGGTAAGTTTAAATAGGTGTGTTTTAAGAAGTTTCTTAAAAATGTTAAGAGTTTCTGCCTCTTTGATATTGCCTGGTAAGGCGTTCCAAAGCCTAGGGGCATAAAAGCTAAAAGCCGCCTCACCGCTTCTCTTACGGTTTACTTTGGGAATCACTAAGAGAGAAGCAGTGGAGGATCTAAGGGTTCTACTAGGCACATGTTCCTGAATGCAGTCACCTAAGTATGTTGGTGCTAAACATTTTATCGTTTTAAAAACTAGAAGAAGAACCTTAAAATCTATTCTAAAACGCACAGGTAGCCAGTGTAGTTTAAGGAGTGTGGGGGTAATGTGGTCTCTCTTTTTTGTGCCAGTCAATACCCTTGCAGTCGCATTCTGAACTAACTGTAGTTTTTTAATGCTTTTTTGGGGGAGACCAGAGAGAAGGCTATTGCAGTAGTCAAGGCGACTTGTGATAAAAGCATGCATAAGCTTTTCTGCGTCTGCTTGTCGGAGGAGAGGTCTGACCTTTGCAATGTTTCTTAAATGAAAGAAGGCAATTTTAGTAACATTTCTTATATGGGGCTCAAAGGTTAGGTCATTATCTATAATAACGCCTAGATTCTTGGCTTCCCGATTACTGCATAGGCCCAGCTGCTCTAGATTTTTTGATATTGCATCTCTTTGAGGTCTTGGTCCAATCAAAATGGCCTCTGTTTTGTCATCGTTCAACTGGAGAAAATTCTGGGACATCCACATTTTTATATCTTTCAGACACTTCTCCAGTGAGCTGAGTGGACTTGTATCACCAGGGAACACAGAAATGTACAATTGTGTGTCATCAGCATAGCTGTGGAAATTGACACTATGCTTTCTAATGATGTTACCCAGTGGTAGCATATACAAAGAGAACAGTAAAGGCCCAAGAATAGATCCTTGAGGGACCCCACATGTAATACTAACCGTGTCAGACACAGCGTCTCCTAGTGCAACAACAAATCCTCTCCCAGTAAGGTAAGATTTAAACCACTCTAGTACTGGTCCCGAAAGACCCACCCAATGTTCCAGACGGTGCATTAAAATGTTGTGATCCACTGTATCAAACGCAGCACTCAAGTCCAGTAAAACTAGAACAGCAACACCACCAGTGTCAATGGTTACCCGCAGGTCATTTACAACCTTTACCAGGGCAGTCTCTGTGCTATGGTTAGATCGGAAGCCTGATTGGTATTTTTCAAGGGTGTTGTATCTAATCAGGAATTGATTCAGTTGTCTAAAAACAATTTTTTCTAGGATTTTACTTAAAAAAGGGATGTTGGATATAGGCCTGAAATTACTGAGCACAGAGCTGTCTAAATGCCTTTTTTTCAGTGTTGGTCTCACAATGGCAGATTTCAAGGTGGTGGGGAATATGCCAGCTGATAGAGAACAGTTCACAATTTCCAAAACATCATCAAGTAAACAATCATACACCTTTTTGAAGAACTTTGTGGGGATGGGATCAAGTGAGCAGGTTGAGGGTTTAATTTGAGAGATAATTTGTCAATCTGCTCAAATGAATCCATGACAGCATCAATTTGTCTACATTGATCATCTAATTTTGTAGTTACGTTGACCTGGGAGATTTGTGAACGAATACTGGATATCTTTTCTTGAAAGAAAGTAGCAAACTCATTACATCTAGATGTGGAACTGGACGCAATGTCAGGATCAGCAGTCATCACAGGGTTAATTAATCGATCAATTGTTGAAAAAAGAATGCTAGGTGTATTCTTGTTTTCATTTTCTGTAATAATCTTGGAAAAGTAATCTTTTCTTGCCAGACGTATTGCTTTGTTATAAGCAGTCATGGCTTCTTTGTATATATTACAGTGAACTGTGAGCCTAGTTTTCCTCCATTTTCTTTCAGCTGCCCGACAGATTCTCTTAATATCATTAACACTGTTATTGTTTAGCCATGGGGAGATTCTGTCAGTCGACCTCTTTTTAATCTTTAGTGGAGCAACAGTATTTAAAGCAGATGACAAGGTATTGTTGAAATTTTCAACCATGTCATTTAAAGAGCAGTCATAACTAAATGGCTAAAGCGATCTCATGATATTAGAAAACTTTGCTTCAGCCTTGCTATCTAGGAATCTCCTTTGGACCAAAAATTCCCTTTTGGTCTTTGTTAAGGTTAGGTTGGCATCAAAAAACACACAGTGATGGTCAGAAATAGGTGATTAGAGTACTAAAACATTATCAATGTTTAACCCTGTTGTTATTACTAAGTCTAGGGTGTTACCATGCTGATGAGTGGCTTCCTTTACATGTTGGGTAAGTTCAAAGCTGTCCAGTAAATTCATAAGCTCCATAGCTTTGGAGTCATTCTTTTTATTAATATGAATATTCAGATCTCCATTCAGGATTAATCTATCATATCTAGTGATACCAAGTGAGATCAGCTCTGAGAATTCCTGTAGAAATAGTGATGAATATCTTGGTGGCCGATATAATGTAATGATGAGCACTGATAATTCTGCTTTGAGCTCAAGAGCAAAATATTCAAATGATGTAAATTCACCCAGGACCATATCATTACACACAAACTGTGTAGAGAAAATGGCTGCAATCCCCCCTCCTTTCCTGTTTTGTCTGACTGACTGATAAAAATTATAGTTTGGAGGACAAGCCTCTATCAGTGTTGCTACACCAGTAGTGCTGTTTAGCCAGGTCTCAACTAAAAACATGCAATGCAAATTCCTTTCAATTATCAGATCATTAACCAAAAAGGATTTGTTAGCCAATGATCTAACATTAAAAATAGCTAATTTCAGCTGTAGGGATTCTGTGACAGGAAAGAAGACTGGTTGTGGCTGAACAGTAACAAATTTAAGATTACTGAGACAGGTACCGGATGGTCTGTGATTGTTGCGATGTGTTTGACCATGCCACCGGCTGTTTAAGATCACCGGTATGTTTAAAGAAGCGGCATGGGGTCTGTCTCATCTCTGGTAGACACCTGAGTGATGATGTCTGTGGTTATTGCTGTGTAATATTTCATCAATTTGACTGAGCTTCAGCGTGGCAGCTTTGATTAACTCCTTGATTGGTGAGTGTGGTGGAGGGGGAGAGGGGGGTCGTTGGGTCCCTGATTTGGACAGAGACATCCTCCGAATGCCTTGGGTGATGTGGAGCAGAGGGTCAGGTGAGGGGGGAGAGATACCAGCTGTCTGCCTGTGCGCGCTGTCCTTCACGCTTATCTTGTTTGGGTATGGCATTCCAAGAGCATGATGTAGGTTGGCACCAAGTAGTCTGGATCCAGTGTTGTTTGGATGAACCCCATCGGGTCTGAAGCGGTCTTTGCAGTTCCAAAAGATATTGAAATTGTCAATAAACTTTATCCCATGGGTGAGGCACGCCGATGTCAACCATGTATTCAGGCCAAGGAGTCTGCTAAAAGATTAAATTCCTTTCCCCAGAGTTGGAATGGGGCCTGAGATGAATATATGTTGCGATTGTGTGGAAGTAAGCCGTAGGCCCAAGAAAGCCTCATATGCAAATATATAAATAATTAAATAATACAGTCAAGATCTAGTGGAAAAGTACTGAGATGGAGGGTTGTGAGAGGGTGCAGGATAGTTCTCTGTCAGCAAGGACGAGGGCATCTAGCACACCAGTCAAAACAGGAATGTTTTCCTCCTGTGTTCCATAACAAAGCAGGAGTTGAACTTATAGATCGTGCTGACCTAACAGGTGGGAGGAGAGTTCACAAACAATTTTATTTGATAGATCAAGAGTGCCCCCAAGCGCATAGGGTAAGAACAGGTCATATAACATATTAATGTTTTGCCTAATTTGTTATTGGATAAAATAAGATATTATGAAAAGGTGTTACCACATATGATTGGTGTATTAGCAACGTAAAGGAGGAGTTATGATATTGTAAAAACTAATGTTTGTTATTGTTCGGGGAATTCTGAATCCTCTGCGTAGGTTTGTGGTTTTCCCATGTTGAATCAACATTTGACCATTTAATAAAAGATTATACTTCTGCTATTTCCTTCATCTTTATCTTGAGTATTCTTCCACTCGAAAAACCCATCTCAAATTGAACTTAACGAGGAGGGAGTCAAAGGACTTACTTCCACAGTTGGCGAGCCAGCAGGGACTCCAAGATCCGGGGGGGGATACAGGAGGGAACCAACGGCGTGCGGTGTTTTTCTTCAAGTTAGAGACCGGTCAATAGTGAGAGGTAAGCAGACACCTTTTTTTTTTAAAAAGTCTGCAGAGAGGAATTACCCGCACTCCGTTGGCCCCAAGTGTGGTCCTACACCGGTGACGGAGCTCCAGTGGGTGAGTGGATTAATTGAATTATATTGATTATAAAAACAAAATAGAGAGGATAAATAGGTAGAAAAATTATTGTGATGAAGTAGAAATAAGCAGAAGTGACTCTGAGTGTCAAGATCTCTGAGTGAGTGTGATATTTTGTGTTTTGAGCTCTGAGTGTGATATATTTTGTGATTTGAGTTGTGAGCGCTGAGAAAAAGATGAGCTTGAAAGAAAGCCTGAATAAAAGATGAGCTTGAAAGATAGCCTGAATATGACAACACTGTGGGGGAGTACTGAACTCCAAGTTAGCTAACCAAAAACTCTGAGCAACTCTTGAGCAATATAGAGCAATTCCGGATTGTGGGTCGCGTAGAGGTTGTGTGTAAAGGGACGCCTTTCCCTTCAAAGTCCGCCACAAACGGTGAATAGAGTGAAGCAGTTGAAAGATACTGCCACTGCTATATTACGGTAGGGACAAATAGGGAAACAGTGTTGTGAGAAAATAATCTTTCTAAAAGACAAAAAAAAACTATTTTTAAAAAAAGTTATGTTGTGTGGCCAAATAATTTACTGTTGTTAATAATACTATAGTTATAATTTTTGTAAATAGTACTATACATATATCTCAATTGATCAAATTAGAACAAATAGATCCATTGCACGGGTTGTACAATCAAACTGAAGATAATCGATTAAACAATACTGTAACAGGAGAACAATAGAAAAAAGATAAGGTGGTGTACTAACGTTATAATAATAACGTTATAATATAATTTGTTGTATTTTGGATATGCTGTATATAATGCTGAAGGAAATTATGTAAATAACAGGGTTTTACTTAGATAGATAGTACTCCACTAGAAAAGTGGAAATATTATGTGTCTGTTATTGTGTATGTTATTGTGGGAAAAGATACAGTGGGAGGATAATTAACATGAGAACAGTTATATGGAGTAAAATCTCTGTGCTGCCATTCAGGGATTAATAAATCCCTACCCAAGGCCACAGAAACAGGAGAAATATTTAAAATATGTTTAGACTGGTGGGCAGACGGAGCCGTTTGGCTGGAGTGTACCCCAGTGAGGGAATTGAGAACTGAGGAGGTAGAAGGGGAAGTTGAGCAGGGGCATTCAGGGGGAGGAGCCACACGAGTCACAGTCACTAACTGGGAACTAACAGGATTAAAGGTAAAGGCGTGGCTACCAAGAACAGAGTGGTCCCCTGAATTATAATAATAATAATAAATCAATTAAGAATAAATTAATGAATTATAAATCAATTAAGAAAAATCAATTAATAAAAAATATTATTTTTTGTTTTTATTGTTTATTATTTTATTTTATTTTATTTTTATTTTTTATTTTAAAAAGAAAACATGGAGGCAAATTTATTATAGTTGTAAGTTTTTCATTTAGTTTTTATTTTTTTATTAGTTTTTAATTTCACTTTCTAATTTAGAGGGAGAGAAAGTGTAAATTATTAATATTGGTTTTGAATGTTTTAAATTACTCTATATGCAATCAGAAACTGAAACTAAAAAGAATTCATGATTCATTTTTATTTTTATTCCAGTTCATTTTGCACCACTACAGTTAGTTTTAAAAGTTTAAAAGTCACTTTATTTTTATTTTTATTTCAGTTAACTAAAATGTTTTTATTTTTATTTTTTATTTTTTATTTTTGTTTCAGTTTTAGTTTCACTTTCAGTTAACTAGAATAAGCTTGCATGGGCTAAAGAAAAATAAAGATTTGAAAACGCGAAAGGGCGAGACTTTAAAGACACCTCTCTCCTACATGAGTGAATTATTTCAAACTATGAGACTTGAAATATGACTATGAGAAGACTATGAAAAATGGACAAGTGGTCCCTTGGTATGGCCTAAGGAAGGTACTTTTGGACTTCAATACCTGCCATCAGTGGAAGCAAATGGAGCTAGAGGCCTGTATCCCCTATTGAACAACACTGGGGAACAAGAAGATTTGAGCCAGGGGCCTGAGACTACTGTGAGGATGAGACCAGAGTTGGTGAAAGTGAAAGGGACCCTGGAAGTAGAAGGTAATTTGGAAACCGTTTTAATAAGATCAAAAGTTACAGCAGCAGGCCCAGAGGAAGGAGAATCAGAGACAGCCCAGAGTGACAGCTGAGGAAACGAGGGAAATCCCGCAAATAGCACACCATTCCCATGCCTCCACACACCTCATGACGGACCAGAGAATCAGGGAATGACAAGTTGCAAGAAAGAAACAGTCAAGTCGTCGGGGGCACGTGTGGGGGCTCGTCCGGGAAGGAGCTGAAAGGAGCAGCAAGCTAGGATGTGCCACTGGATATCAACAGGCAATGGAAGAAGTAGAGGATGAGATATGGGAGGGAGAAACGAAACCGAAAAGAGGAGCAAGAGGAGCTGGAAGAGACCCAAGGAGAGGAGAATATGACATCAAAGGAAAAGTGAAACTAAAGTCAACTGCCATTCCCAAAGATGAATCAAGCTCCTCTGATAGTGAAGAATCAGATGAAAGTGCAATAAGGAAGAAAAAGAAAGTGACGAAGGAAATGCTGAAAACAAACCCTAAAGGAGGTGAAGAAAGCAGAACAAGCATTCCTGCGCGAAGGAGGGTACTCGCAGCAACGAGTTCAAGAATTGAAGCAGGTCTATGACATCAGTAGTGATATCCATGGTGGAGATGCCGGGAACAGTGCCAGCAAAATCCTCAGGAAGAGCGGCAGAAGAAGGAGAGCACCTGATCGATACAATCCAGGGGAAGAAGGAGACGAAGAGGATGAAGAAACCTTCCTGGCCCCATTGCAAGTCCTACCCCAACCAGGGAGACAACAGCCACTCACTAAGTACACCCCATGGTCATCAATGGACCTGGAGAACATGGTCAAGGATTTACCAAAAAATAACAGAGGGAGCAGGACCATGGATAAGCGAGGGTAGAGATGAGGACGACTCACCTGCCCCTGTGCATGGGAGATGTTAAGAAGATATGTAATCCATGATTTTATCAACAGAAGGCATGGAGAACAAGGAAAACAAGGAACATCGACAATGTTCTTTCACATGTTGTGTAAACGAACCAGTAATAAAGGCCCTAAGCAAGGGGGCTTCCCCAGGAGAATTGGGATAAACAAAGAGCCCATCTTGTCCACCACATGAAGCTGCACAGAGAAAGTATGAAGACCTCAGAAGGGCAGAATAAATCCCTAAAGAAGAAACTGTTACTTCTCCAGATAGCCGACAGGGAGAGAGAAGATCCGGGAATTCAAATTCAAGCAGCAATGATAACCCAGCAGATACAGGAACCCCCCACAACAAGTCCAAGGAGGACAGGGCCCATCCATCGAATGGGCTGGACCAAATTTCCAAAGGCCATGGACGAACCAGGGCCAGTGGCAGCAAAAAGACTGCTGGAGATGCGGAAAGATGGGACACTGGGCCAGGAACTGTCACAAAGGAAGAGGAAGAGGATTCCAATCAAGAGGCCACATGAACCAAGGAGCAAACCCTGGGTGGTGGCCATCGTACCCGCCAATGCCATCATATCAAGGACCCGAGAACCAGATAGCGATGATCCCACAGCAAAACATGTATGAGCAGCCACAGCAGCCACAGCAGCCACAACAGCCACAACAACAATGGGGAATGAGTCCCTAACAGAATCCCCTTCAATAGGGATGCCTTGAGAATCCTACACCCCTAGGAGCAGAGGGAGAGTGTGAAGCAAAAGAAATGTTATCTATAACATCCAGCTGTGCCACAAATTAACCACAAATTGATATTCTCATGAGGGAAAACATGCAACTTTTTAATAGATACAGGGGGCAACAGTACACTTATCAGAGACTGCCTCAAAGAATCCCCTAGCCTATTCAATCAGATGGTCAGAAATGACCTAGCGGACTTTGCGCCAAAGGGGGGAAGCACTCTCATCCAGTACGTGGACGACCTTCTCCTATGCAGCCCAAGTATGACCGCATGCAAAGAGGACAGTAAGAAACTGTTACAAGAACTGACACTAAAAGGCCACAAAGTATCCAAGTCAAAGTTACAGTTTTGTCAAGAACAAGTGCAATACCTGGGTCATACTCTTAAGGAAGGGAGCAAAAGTATTTCAGCAAAACGAATTGAAGCAATTACGAAGGTGCCCAGACCGAGAACGTGAAAGAAATGCAGAGATTCTTAGGAATGACGGGACGGGGTACTGCAAAAAGAGGACTCCAGAGAAAGGGCGGGCAGCAGCCGCCTTTGCAGTAGAGAAGGCAAGCAACGCCAATAACGGCAGGGCATGAAGTTACCCTGTATGTGTCACATGCAGTAGAAGCACTACTCAGTAGAGGGAAATCATCCCTAACTTATCGGAGAGTATCAGGAAACGAGATCCTACTCACACAGCCAGGATTGACCATTATCAGATGCAAAGCTGCGAACCCAGCGAAATTAATGATGACCCCAGAAGAAGGCCAACCACATGAATGTGAAAGAGTGATGGAAGCAGAAGCAAGAGCAAGAGAAGACCTACACCAAGAACCACTGATGGCTCCGGACCACGTGTTTTTGTGGACGGAAGCAATTGCACCAAGCGCAGTAATAGAGGTCATTTGCAGAGCTGCCCATGGTGTTGGCCACTCTGCAAGGGGGGATGATGAGAGAAATACAGAAATGATGAGAGAAATACAGAAACATTGGTTTATACTAGCACGATATCAAGATGCAAAATTTGTCAGGAAGTAAGGTAGTAAAGTTGGTAATGGACTATGTAGATATGATCGATCATTGATATATTCATTGATATATTTTCAAGATGGGTAGAAGCATTCCCCACTGTGCATGCGGATTCTAAAACTGTAGCTAAAGCCTTGGCAAGATAAATTTTCCCCAGATTCGGGGTCTGTCAGACCCTGAGCAGCGACAATGGTTCTAAAAACTAGTTTTAAATAAATTTTAAAAAATAATAATAATTTGACACTTTTTGACACCCCATGATCACACATATTACATACACTGACTACATGAAGAAAAGAACAACTCAAAGGGGACATAATAAAGCCCCAACTGACTAAAGGCCCTTAGGATAGATAAAACAGACACATAAATAGATTAAGGAAAAGGGCGAAGAAGGTAGGAGACGCCTGAGTGAAGTGCTAGTAACCTCTCCTCAGGTTTCTTAGAATATGGGCTCCTAAGAAGAGGAAGACGACATTACAAGTATAATCCAATTCTTTTTATATAATCTTTGTATAATTATAGCGAATCAAAATTAGATGATCATTAAAAATCATTAAATACAGTAGCTTTTTGATTAACGTTTGATATTTTTAATTAACTTTTGATATTTTTGATTAAATTTTTGATATTTTTGATTACATTTTTGATATTTTTGATTAACTTTTTGATATTCTTTATTATTTACTTATTTACTGTTTGAGAGATCATGTGTTAATTGTTAATTAGAGGAAATATTAACTTAGGTAAATTATGCATGAAACTAATCAACTACAAATGTTTATTTTTATCATACAATACTAATGTCATAACATAACTCCACCACCAGGCGAAGTATCAACAAGAGAGTGTGAGACCGAAGGGTCTCAAAGGGGGGAATGTGGAAGTAAGCCGTAGGCCCAAGAAAGCCTCATATGCAAATATATAAATAATTAAATAATACAGTCAAGATCTAGTGGAAAAGTACTGAGATGGAGGGTTGTGAGAGGGTGCAGGATAGTTCTCTGTCAGCAAGGACGAGGGCATCTAGCACACCAGTCAAAACAGGAATGTTTTCCTCCTGTGTTCCATAACAAAGCAGGAGTTGAACTTATAGATCGTGCTGACCTAACAGGTGGGAGGAGAGTTCACAAACAATTTTATTTGATAGATCAAGAGTGCCCCCAAGCGCATAGGGTAAGAACAGGTCATATAACATATTAATGTTTTGCCTAATTTGTTATTGGATAAAATAAGATATTATGAAAAGGTGTTACCACATATGATTGGTGTATTAGCAACGTAAAGGAGGAGTTATGATATTGTAAAAACTAATGTTTGTTATTGTTCGGGGAATTCTGAATCCTCTGCGTAGGTTTGTGGTTTTCCCATGTTGAATCAACATTTGACCATTTAATAAAAGATTATACTTCTGCTATTTCCTTCATCTTTATCTTGAGTATTCTTCCACTCGAAAAACCCATCTCAAATTGAACTTAACGAGGAGGGAGTCAAAGGACTTACTTCCACAATTGACAGTCGCTCAGTTTCTCCAGTAGCAGGGAAAAGTCTTTTTTCAGGATCTCAGAGCCAGTTTTCTTTCGCAGAATGTCAAAAGACCCAACATGGATAATAATCCTCATATTACTTGGATGTGTAGAGAGGATAACTGATAACAGCCCTGTTAGCTCCCTGACAGATGTGTTGGCCATAGTTAAGTTTTCGGTCTTTGCTATTCTTACATGCCTGGTTATAGAGTCCCCAATCAGAATAGTGTTTGGCTTATCAGGTGTGGAGTTAGCAATGTCTCTTCTGGCCCTCGGCCTAGTAGTGGTTTTAGGGCTATTTCTTGGAGCCTTAATGCTAGTGGTGTGATTAGCTTCTCTGGGTTCAACATAGTTAGTATTATCACACATTTCAGTCAGTGGATCGTACCTGTTTTGCAATGAGAGTTGAGGTGGTGGAGTGAGCGTTGGTGCTCTCTTATTTGATTTCTTGCTGGATTTGCCTCTGCGGTGGACGACGTCAGACCAATTCCTGGCTGGAGTTGATGCTTTCGGTCTGGCGCCGATGCTGTGCCAGTGAGAAGCGTCATTAGGGAAGGCTGGTTTGGGAGCCTCCGCAGCTAATCCAGTGGCGTTGGGACCCATCCAGGGAAGCGTGTCAGCCATGTCCGTGACAGGATACTCTAGATTTGATCTAATCCCTCGTATGAAAATCTGTGTCTGTCCGTTAGCATTTGGTGGCTCGGCACCTTGTACAGACGCTGCTACAGAGTCAATGAATTGCTCATCCTCATGTATTTGATACAGTGTTTCAATCTTCTTTTCAAGCTGCGATATCCTCTCAATCAGTCGCTCACACTCCATGCAGCTCACTGATTTTACTGGGTTTGGAGACATAACTTCCACGTTGTCTTTTGCCGGTCAGAGAATCTTTGTTGTTTAGAAACAAGTCCAAATGTTTGCTTTCAAACCAAGTGTTCAACCGACGTTCTTACTTTAAAAGATAAATTAAAGAGTAAAACAATAAAATAAATTTAAATAAGTAAAACAATAAAACAATAAAATGTAACAAATGGATAGAAATGGACAGAAAGTAAAGCAAGCAAAGCAAAGCAGGAGCAGCAAGAAAATGCGACCTCTCTCCTTGAGCGCAATCAGCTATATATTGATGTCAAAATGTGGCCAGGTTACAACTAACAATATTGCCTATCGTAGCTCACACTAAATCAACTTGCTCTATTCCAAAGCAGTGCTATCGAATCTTTCCTAAATTATTTAATGTCACTTGGCTCTGTGCTTTTTCATCTCAAGAGAAAAACATTCATTCAAACTTTAAATGTCAAATAACAAAAATTGCTTCATGGAACAACACATCATTTCAATGAATGTTTTAAACATTTAATTACACTCCAGAATGGATATGTTTATCCTTTGTTGTAGGTTTACTGCTAGAAATGTATTTACCATTCACAGACCTTTATACCAAGAAACATAATTTACCATAGAGAAGGGGGTGGGGGGGTGAATAGATAAATACCGATAAAAACGAGCAATATTTTACCTAGTAAATAGCCTCAATATTGCATTCTACAAACCTATCCAGACATACAGTTGAAGTCGGATGTTTACATACACTTAGGTTGAAGTCATTAAAACTAATTTTTAACCTCTCCACAGATTAACTTCCTGTTTCCTGTTTGAACGACGTTTTTCCAAACAGCTGCTGAAAATTCGCTGCTGAATTATCGCTTTAATTTAATTTTTTGAATCTCGTTCTTATTCATCATCATCTGAAAGTAATCTTTGGACTACAGTACTACCAATAAAGCGCTTAAGTTCTCTCTACGTCCTATATCATCCACGAGCAAACAAACTCAATACAGCCAGATAAAAACGTAAGTAATTTACGGGGATTAATGGCTGCTTTCGGCTCGCCGGTTTCGTCCATCTCTCACTCTGTCTCTCCTTCTTGGGCTGTCTCTTGCTCTGTATGCGATATGTTTAGTTATTTATTCACTGTCGTTAATGATAATTTTACCTGTGATAAGTGTAAGTTAAATGCTAGGTTGGCGGAGAAGATTGCTGAATTGGAAGCTTGCATCTGCACCTTACACGAAATTCGAGATACTGAAATGTTTTTAGAATCTTTTACGGTTCCGGATGCACCAGTTAGCCTGTCTTTAAGTAGGACCCCGGCAGAGCCTTCGCAGCAAGGCTGGATTACAGTTCGGGAACGTAGTCGAAAACCTAAGCCTCCACCAGACAGTGCACAAACAACCCATTCACGTTTCCAACAGGTTCTCCCCCCTCAGTAACGCACCGGCTGTGAAACCTGTTAAAAAAAGAACTCTGGTGATTGGCGACTCTATTTTAAGAAACGTGAATTTAGCGACACCAGAGACCATAGTCCAATGTATCCCAGGGGCCAGAGCGACCGACATCAAAGCGAACTTAAAAGTGCTGGCTAAACATAAGTTCTCTAAAATTGTTATTCATGTCGGCGCTAACGATGTCCGGTTGAAGCAATCGGAGATCACCAAAGATAATTTTAAATCGGTGTGTGATTTGGCAAAACGGATGTCTGCGTCAGTAATTTGCTCTGGTCCCATCCCCGCTCGACGTGGTGACGAAATCTACAGCAGATTGACATCACTAAATCACTGGCTGTCTGTTTGGTGCCCTGCAAACGGTGTTGGCTTTGTAGACAACTGGAGTACTTTCTGGGGGAGGCCTGGTCTTTTGAAAAGAGATGGTATTCACCCCTCGTGGGAGGGTGCCGCTCTTATTTCCAGGAATCTATCTTATAGTTTCAGAAAGTCTATTTCCTGACACACCAGAGCCAAGACCAGGCAGCAGAACTACTGTCTTACACAGATTTCTGCATGTTCCCAAAAACTGCTGCCCAGGTTCCATGCTATTGAGACAGTGTCTGTCCCCCGACCTAGAGTAGGCTTTGCTAAAAAGCCCATTAGGGGTGTTTGTATGGCTAATTTAAAAAAAATCAGACCCTGTCATTCTACTAATAATGGGGCTGAACAGAGAGAGCCAAAAATTGGCTTGATTAATATCAGATCACTAGCCCCTAAGGCAACTCTTATAAATGAATTAATTACTGATCACCAAGTTGAGATCCTATGCTTAACTGAAACTTGGCTTAAAATTGATGAATATATTGCATTAAATGAATCCACTCCTCCTGGTTACAGTTATACACACATTCCCCGTCTGACGGGTCGTGGAGGTGGTGTTGCTGCTATATATAATTCTAATCTCTTTGCTACTCTGAAATCTGCCTACAAATTTAACTGTTTTGAAGTGCTTGTTCTCAGTTTTGCACATCCAGACAGAAAAGCAATCAGTTTTACCCTTGTCATTTTATATAGGCCACCAGGTCCATACAGTGGTTTTTTACCTGAGTTTGCTGATTTCCTTTCCAGCCTGGTTATTCATTCAGATAAAATAGTAATTGTAGGTGATTTTAATATTCACATGGATAGTGAAGGTGATCCTCTCAGATCTGCATTCTTGTCAATTATTGAACCCATTGGCTTTAATCAACATATACATCAGTCCACCCATTCTCATAACCATACTCTTGATCTGGTCTCAACGTATAATACAGAAATAGCAAACATAGCAGTCATGCCTAAAAATCCTGTGTTATCAGACCATTACTTAATTACCTTTCACCTTTCACAAGTCTGTCATGTGCCATCAGATACTACATTCTACTTTAGTCGTAAGCTCTCCTCCAAATCTGCAAATGATTTTATTAATGAGCTCCCAGGCTCATTTGTGCACTGTGGGGATTTTCTTGGCTCCAGCCAAAATGCCTATACAAATGCAGACATAAACTCAATTGATCAGCTGACTGACAACATTAATAACGTACTTAGTAGAACCCTGGATACTATCGCACCTCTTAAAAAGAGGAAAGTTTGCAATAAGAAATTAGCTCCCTGGTACAATGACCATACTCGTGCTCTCAAACAAGCTTCACGCCAACTTGAGCGCAAATGGCGTTCCTCTAAATTGCATGTTTTCCTCCATGCCTGGAAAGACAGCCTTCTCTATTATAAACATGCCCTTATCACAGCGCGTTCCTTATATTTCTCTATTTTGATAGATGAAAATAGAAACAATCCTAGGCACCTGTTTAACACTGTTGCCCGACTGACTAAGAATCATGTTGATCCCTGTGTTTCAATCCCATTTAATAGTAATGACTTTATGAATTTCTTTGATGACAAAATAATAAAAATCAGGGACAAGATTCAAAGTTCTTCTACCACCCCTCATACAGGGTCTGCCCCTCCGTCCACTCAACACTTAGTCCATGCTTTTGTTACTTCTAGATTAGATTATTGTAATGCTCTTTTGTCTGGATGTACACATTCCTCTCTGAAAGGGCTTCAGCTAATTCAAAATACAGCAGCTCGTATTCTCACGAGAACTAGAAGATTTGAACACATCAGCCCAGTGTTAGCTTCACTTCACTGGTTGCCAGTCAAATTTCGAATAGACTATAAGATTCTATTACTTACCTTTAAAGCCTTACATGGGCTTGCCCCCTTATATTTAAGGGATTTACTTTTCCCTTATAATCCCTCACGAACGCTCCATTCGCAGGGCGCAGGCCTCCTTGTTATTCCTAAAATAGCTAAAAGTACCATAGGTGGTAGAGCCTTTTCCTATCGTGCTCCTCTCCTATGAAACAAATTGCCTGCTCATGTTCGGGGTGCAGACACTGTCAGTCTATTTAAAAGCTAGGCTTAAAACTCATCTTTTTAGTCTGTCCTATAGTTGAGGGGCAGGAGTGGGTGGCTGGCATTAGCTATAGACTCTCTGGTGGACTGAGCGGTCAGTGCTGTCACTGGATCATTATTGGTAGTGTTGTGTTAAGCTCGACCGGTCATGGTCTAGTGGTGACTGTCTCAAGCCTGCCCTCATGGCTGTATTGGCCCCTGCCTCTGTTTAGCCCTTAGCTATGCTGCCATAGCCTTATTCTGCCGGGGTTTCCTTATCGCAGCAGACACCTCTGTCTCTCCTGCTGCGCTTGTTCTGCTACCATCTGAACCCCCTAACAATGTTTTTTTTTCTTTTTTCCTCTTCCCTGCTCTGGGCACCTGCCCGGAGCTCCAGCCCAAGTTTCCCGAGTTTCCCGCGTCCTTCCCCCGCTCCCCTCCTGGCCCGGAGCTCCAGCCCAAGACCAGCTAGGCGCCCCCCACCTGCCACTGCTGATCTCTACATGATGGAGTCATCAGAATAGAATACCTCCCTATGACATAATCAACCCATAGGCCAGTGGAGGATGGGCATCCCCCCAATAGCCGGGTTCCTCTCGAGATTTCTTCCCATCGGGGAGTTTTTTCTCGGCACAGTATGAGGGTTTTCTCTCCTACTAGAGTTTTTACCTCTGCTATCTGGGGGCTTAGAGCTGGCATTTCCCATTTCCCCTTTCCTCCCCTTTCTGTTCTGTAAAGCGTCTTTGTGAAAACCGCTATATAAATAAAATTGAATTGAATTGAATTTCATGTTAGCAAACTATAGTGTTGGCAAGTCAGTAAGGACATCTACTTTGTGCATGACACAAGTAATTTTTTCAACAATTGTTTACAGACAGATTATTTCACTTTTAATACATACTGCTGGCTCGAGAGTTGCTGTCACCCGGACTACCCCACTGCTGCTGTCCGGCTTCCTCTCCGTCGCACTCACAATGCCCCCAGCAGGTGAGGGTGGGATGTACATCTAACGAAATACGCTTTCAGATTCCTTGGTTGAGGCGTTTGGTTCTCCGAACCTTACACTCCCCCTTACAGAATATCGAAGCCACTATGGAGGGGCCAGCTAAACCACGGGTTTCTGATAAAGGAACGGCCAGTTAGGGCATTACAGGGGTTACCGCCGAGGAGGCTATTCTCACCTTAAAAGTACAACAACATCAGTTAATGGAGCAACTCCAATATCAGGGAGAATGCCTAAAATAATTTACGGAGAGTCTCCACAGATTCTCTGTTGCTGTCAATCTGCCCCCAGTTGCACAAGCAGCTACACCTCCCATACCCACTCCACGTACCCTTAAAGAGCCTAAGCTTCAACTACCGGATCGCTATGGTGGGGAATCGGGAAAATGCCGGCCATTCCTGACCCAGTGCCTGATATTTTTTCAGGCACAGCCCTCTCGTTTTTCCACACCAGAATCCCGGGTAGCTTTTATTTTGTCATTGTTAAATGATGAGGCTCTTGCGTGGGCGGACCCTCTTATTCGTGCCAATGCCCCTGTCGTTTGTGATCCAGTTCAGCTGATGGACGAGATGCAACTGGTTTTCGACCACGAGGTTTCGGGGGAAGAGGCGGCTAGGAAACTCACCAGCTGGTCAGACGGGATGGTCAGACGGCCCTTTAAAATCATTATTTCTCCAAGAATTATCTAATCCCATCAAGGATGCTTTAGCTATGCTAGAACCACCCGCTACTCTAAGTAAATTGATAACTACTGCTATATGTCTTGATAATTGGATTAGAGAACGTGAACGTGCGATAACAGATCAGCCGTCCTGTTTAAGATCCGTGTTATCAAGAGACATTCCGCCTACTGTGCTCACCTACTCCTCCGTTGATCAGAAGGAGCCCCTGCAGGTGGATGGGCTGTCCCTCCACAAATCTAAGTGGGTGAAACCACGGAAGCACTGGTGCCGTTACTGTAGGCGTAAGGGTCATGTAAAGGACTGGTGTCCCAAGTTGGGGGGGAAACGAGGGGTCTCACTGGGGAAACCGAGATCTCCAGTGAGACAAAATAGTACTCGTTCTCGGACCCTTTTACCTGTCCGGCTGCTTTGGAATGGGTGCTCAGTTGGCGTAGACGCCTTTATTGATTCCGGAGCAGTCGAGTGTTTCATTGACACTAAATGGGCTAGGGAATTATAGATTCCTACTCACCGACTCACTAGTTCCCGTCAGGTTACGGGATTGAATTGTACCCTGGCACGGTCCCTCCCAGGGGCTCACTGTATTCCCTGTCGGGTCTGGAAAGCACTGCTATGAGGGAGTACATTGAGGAGTATTCAGACCTTCCACTTCACCGGCTGGTGCTGGATTTGTTTTTGTAAAAAAAAATACGGAGGTCTGAGGCCCTGTATAGATTATAGGGGTCTCAATGATATTACCGTTAAGAACAGATATCTTCTTCCACTCATGAACTCCGCATTTGAGCGCTTACAGGGGGTGTCGGTCTTTTCCAAACTTGACCTTCGCAATGCCTACAATCTGGTGCGCATGCGTGAGGGCGATGAGTGGAAGAAGGCATTTAACACACACCACGGACACTATGAGTACCAGGTGATGCCTTTCGGCCTCAATAGCGCCCCCTCTGTCTTCCAGGCGCTAGTGAATGACGTTCTCAGAGAGATGCTGGAGAGGTTCATGTTTGTCAACCTCGACGATATTTTAATTTTCTGCCCGAATCTCTCCTCTCACGTCGGCCATGTCAGGCAGGTGTTGGAAGCGCTCCTTAAGGCGCGGCTATTCGTTAAAGCCGAGAAGTGCTCATTCCACACTGATTCTGTGTCTTTCTTGGGTTTCATTGTGGCACATGGAAAAGTCCTTATGGACCCAGAGAAAGTTTCGGCGGTCAAGAACTGGCCCACTCCAGCATCAGTGAAACAGATGCAGGGCTTTCTGGGCTTTGCTAATTTTTATCGGCGGTTCATCCGCAATTTTAGCACGGTAGCCACACCTATCACAGCCCTTACAAAAAAAACATCATCCTCGTGGTTCCAGTGGAACTCTAGGCCTGAGGCAGCATTCACAGACCTAAAGAACAGGTTTAGCTCTGAACCCATTTTAATAACTCCCAATCCCTCCCTCCCCTTTGTGGTAGAAGTGGATGCTGGGTGTGGGAGCCATTCTGTCCCAGTACTCCCCGCTGGACCGTAAAACGCACCCATGCGCATATTTCTCTCATGCCTTAACACCTGCCGAGAGAAATTACAACGTAGGGGACCGGAAGCTGTTGGCGGTCAAATTGAAGTTGGAGGAGTGGCATCATTGGTTGGAAGGAGCCAAGCACCCTTTTACTGTCTGGACCGACCACAAGAATTTAGAATATGTCCAACAGGCCAAGACGCGCAACTCCCATCAAGCCCGATGGGCATTATTCTTCGCCCGACCGCCCAGATTATTGCTCCGGTGATGCAGTTGTTCAAAATGCGTTACGCTCAGACCCGGGCCCAGGTGGGGGTCCGTCTCATTGTCTGTTCGTTCTGCCCCGTATCAGATCGTGGGTTCTCCAGTGGGGTCACTCCTCACAGCTGGCGGCCCATCCTGGCATCCATCGGACTATGGAATTTTTGTCACTTTTTGTGGCCTAATATGGAGAGCGACGTGCAGGAATTTGTCGCCGCATGTTCGGTCTGTCTTCCGGTTTCCACCCGGAGACTAATGGTCAGACAGAGCGCACTAATCAGTCCCTGGAGAACACCCTCCGGTGCTTGGCCACCTCCAAACCTACATCTTGGAGCTAAACAAAAGGTCGCTGCCGACAAGCGTCGTCGTCCAGCTCCCTCTTATCGGGTTAGTCAATGAGTGTGGCTAGCTACACGGGACCTGCCTCTGCGAGTGGAGTCCCGCAAACTCGCGCTGCGATTCGTGGGCCCCTTTAAGATAATCCGTAAAATTAACCCTGTCACTGTGCACCTTCAACTGCCAGGCTCTATGCGCATCCACCCTACCTTCCACGTCTCCCAGTTGAAACCGGTGCTGGTTAGTGCTCTCGCCCCGGTTGACAAACCGCCACCTGCTCCCCGGTTCGTGGAGGGGGGTCCGGTATATACCGTTTGGCGTATTTTGGCCGAGAAGCGTGTGGGCAGAGGATTCCAGTTTTTAGTAGACTGGGAGGGTTATGGCCCTCAGGAGTGTTGCTGGGTCTCCTCCAAAAACATCTTGGACCCTACAGTTATTAGGGACTTCCGCAGAAACAGGGCTGAGGAATCGCCTGGGGTCATCCCTTAGAAGGGGGGTCCTGTCATGGTTTCTGGCAGCCTGCTGTTGTTTCTGCGGTCATTCTTTTGTTTCACGACATCGAGGCAATCTATCGGATTTTTCCGCCTCCGTTCCGGTGTTTGAATATCACCCGGCAATTATTCCTTTCACCTGTTTTGGATTTCCTGCTGGTTATAAATAGCCCAGGACTTCCGCATTTCCGACGCTTCAATATTGTCTTTGCTTTTGACTATCGGAGTCGGTAAGGTAAAGGATAGCAGTCTCTGCGTTTCTGGTTGTTACTCGTCAGAAACGTAGGTAGTCCGGTTAAAGAGTGAGGGTAAAGATTTATTTAGTCTTTTTATTTCCTTTTCTCTCTTTATCCTTTTATATACCTCTACCTGTTACCTTTTGTTCAGCTCGTTCACACCTAGAGCTGTACATAACAGGTTCTTTTTCTATTATGTTTCTTTTGCCCTTGTTACACAGGCTTTCTTTTGTTTTTCTCTGACCTCTAGTTATACGCCTCTTGTGTGAGTGCGTGAGGTTCCTTTGTTGTTTACTACTCGGGATCGCCGAGTTTGCCCTCTTTTGGGGTTGTTTTGTGTTGGCTTACGCTGGGAGGTTTTCATTCCCATTATTTTGTTTCATTTCCCCTGTAACTGCAGAGCTGTCCGCTTAGTGGCGTATTTCTAACGAAATACGCTTTCAGATTCCTTGGTTGCGGCTTTGGTTCTCCGAACCTTACACTCCCCCTTACAGATGCCTCTTTGGCTTAGAAGGAGGCAGCTCTCATTATCATGCTGGGTTGCCATACAAGCGCATGATGAGCATTATGCATTCCTCCCTATATATACAGATGGCTCTAAAGATGGCTGAAGGAAATAGGGAAACACCCAACAGGGAAATATGACATGTGAATGGGAATCAGTGGCTGCATTCGGATTGTCAAAAAATAGGTCCTTTTTCCTTTCTTTGCAACTTTTCCTTGACTTCGCTAGAAAACATCACGGGGGTCAAGGAAAGGATGGAAGGAGAGATTTATAAGGATTCTATTGTAACTGTGGAATTCAAACCTCCTTCTCTACCTTATGTCATATGTCATCGGGTGATATGACGTGACTGTTCAACATAGTGAACTACACTTCACGAAAAATTACTACAAAAGGCATATCATTGCCTAAGGTATTTCACTTGAACCGTCCATTTTATTTTGGTGAAATTTTGCCTCTTAATAAATTTGGTGTATTGTCTGATTGTGTCATTGTTTGCTTCCTTTCTATTAAGCAATAAATATCCGCCATACAAAAAAGAAGTTGGGACTGTTTGTAAAATGAACATTAAAGCAGAAAGCAGTGATTTTTAAATACTCTTTTACATATATTTAATAGAAAACAATACAAAGAAAAGATCTTAAAGGATAAGTTCGCTATTTTGGACCTTGGACCCTATTTGCGGTCTGTCTTCCATGAACCTGACACATTGAGTCCATATTTTCGCTGATCGGTCCAGTATTGAGCTAGCTACAGATTTCCTGTAGGCTCTCACTGGGCTACAATAGAAGTCAACGGGGCAATTAGAAATGTTATGGAAAAACAACGATAAATGTGCTTTCATGTGCAATAAATGAGACGGGAAGCTCAGGGTGTATTGTTACCGGTCTCAGTATGCTCTCCTGTGAAATGTATCTCAATCCGAACATTTTTACGTGCTTGGCATGGCTTGGAAGTAAGCATTTCTCTGTTGCTTGTTTTCGCTGCTCCCGCGGAGTACTATGTGTCGGGGGTGGGGGAGCGGGAAGGTGTGCCGGCCGTTTACGAAACTATCTATGTGAGCAGTCTGCGTTTGTTTACCTGCAGCAACGTAGGCTACAATTTCCACACAAAAAAAACTTGGATGATGGATGACTATAATGATTACGAAGACGAAGAATTCGATTTTGACTTTGACGTTACTGGCTACAGATTTGAGCCAGAATACACGGACACGGAACTACAAGAGATGGATGATAAGAGAGCAAGAGAAGAGAGAGAGGCTGAAGTTGCACAGGTAATGTAAATTATTACAAATGATGATTACAAACACTGCGTTACAAATAGTTCTGCTGTAGGCTACTAGCTAGTAAACTCCAACGGGAGGTCAGGATTTGTGATCAACTGCTTTTCAAGCGGCCTCTCTACAACGTAGCTAGACTGCGGAAGTTTACAGTGCGAGGTAGTGCGGTCGGAGAAATAGTTCTGTTTCAAATGGAACTGTTGTTTCAACGTTCGGTTTGCGTTTGCGATAGCCTACATTTCACAGGAGAGCATACTGAGACCGTAAGAATACACACTGAGCTATAAAAGCACATTTATCGTTGTTTTTCCATAACATTTCTAATTGCCCCGTTGACTTCTATTGTAGCCCAGTGAGAGCCTACAGGAAATCTGTAGCTAGCTCAATACTGGACCGATCAGCAAAAATATGGACTCAATGTGTCAGGTTCATGGAAGACAGACCGCAAATAGGGTCCAAGGTCCAAAATAGCGAACTTATCCTTTAAATGTTTTACCTTATCAACTTTATTGATTTCTGTAAATATACGCTAATTGTCATGGTTCTGGCAGCTTCTTTTTGTTTCTGCTGTCGTTCTCCTTCGGAACAGCACGAGGGCGCTCTTGCCTTTATTTTCCGTCATCCCTTCTGGGTTTTTGCCCTGTCACAGTGCATAATTTCTCACACCTGTTCTAGGTTACCTGCCGGCTATAAAAGCTCTGAGTTTCCGTTTTCCGGTGCTTCGGTGTTGTCTTACAAACTACACATTGCCGGTACGGTATAGGCTTAGGTATTTAAAGGAGACCACTGTTCTGTTCTCGTTGAGACAGTGTTTGCTTTAACATTTCCTTTTCTTTTATCTCTCTATGTTACTTCTCTCTGGTATTGAGAGTGAGAGATTATATTTCCTCTTTTCTATCGATACTCAAGCCTTTGAGTATTTTTCACCCTATTATTGTGGGATGCTATCATTTAATTTCTGTTTTACTTACCTCTGTTTAGTCGTCTTTCTAATTGAGAGTTGGAGGTATTTTCTGCCTGTACTCTGCACGAGTCTCGATCCTCACCCTATTTTATGGGTTGTTTTTCTTTGGCTATGCCGGGAGTTTTGTTCCCTATTTCTTTGCGTTTTCCTTTCCTGTCGCGGACACGGTTCTGCTTTACTGGTATTCCACTCCGTGGTTTCCTTTTAGATTCCTCTCTGTTGCGTCTGGTTCTCTGAACCCGACTCCCCCATTATACTAATTCCGAATTTGATGCCTACAACACTTTCTAAAAAAGTTGGGACAGGGGCAAAAAAGAAAGCTCAAAAAACACCTGTTTGGAACATTCCACAGGTAAACAGGTGATGCTATCATGACTGGGTATTCAAGGATATCAAAAGACTCTTGACATCTTATTATGAAGGGTTGTTTCTCCTGAATTATTTTTCCATAGAGTTCAATAGGAAAATGCGTCAGGAGAAACAACCCTTACAGTGATCCATGCATATCTGGCAGCAGAGTGATGGTTTGAGGCTCATTTGATACCTCAGACCCTTGATGACTTATAGCCATTTAGCCAACCATGGGTTCCATACTATTCCCGTGTAATTTACAGCTTAATCTAGTCCCACCCCCCAATTCCCAAAGAGATCCATTCAAATGCAGAGAGGTTATAGTATCGCTTGTGAGAGTACCTGAAAATAAGAGTCTTTTGATATCCTTTTATTCCCAGTCATGACAGCATCACCTGTTTACCCGTAGAATGTTCCAAACAGGTGTTTTTTGAACTTCCCATATATTCACAAAAATCTATAAAATTGATAAGGTAAAATATTAAATATCGTTTCTTTGTACTGTTTTCAATTAAATATATGTAAAAGAGAATTTACAAATCACTGCTTTTATGTGCATTTTACATACTGTCCCAACTTATTCGGAATTTGGGTTTGTATTTTCCAACCGTACTGTGGAAGTGTCGTAAGCAGGTCGTGCTCAGTGTTGCCATATCCATGGTTTTACAGCTAAATTGGGCTACTTTCAAAGTGCAGTTACAGGTAAAAATGAAAAGTCGCAAAGCACACACTTATTTTAAAAAGTAAAAATATGATGCTTTCTATTCAAAATACGTTGGTTTCGGATAAAAATATATTTTGGGCTAGTTTTGAGTCGCCATTTGGCTGAAAGTCTTGCAAGATCTGGCAACCCTGCATCCCACCCCGGCCATGTCACGTGTTGTTTTTGTTGTATTTGATGGAAAACGTCAGCGAAGCTGCACCTCGTCTTTTTAAAACGAAGCTTCACATCATATTTATGCGACCAAAATGTTTGTGTATTTCTTGAAAAGTGTGCTCCCGAATGTACTCAGAGAAACCCCGGAAGTAAGTGTATCATACGGAGGTTTAGAGTATACTATGGCCGTGACCGAATATGACCCCTGTTCCCTGTCCACTCAGACCCCTGTCTACTATGTGCCCTGTCCCCTCACTTTGCAAGCAGTGTTGGAAAGAAATCCTGCAAAACTCTTTCCAAACTATTGAGGAAGTAGTTCGTAATTTTTTTAATTTTTTTATTGAGAATATCAATACGTTTACTCATGACGATGGTTACAAAGTGTAGATTGTGAATGAAGATTGAATTACCAAAAATAAAAAGAGAGTAGTTCATAATATGACCCGCTTTTGTACCATAGATATGCATATATGCTCTATGGCTGTGTCCGAATCAGAGCCCTGTTCCCTGTCCACTGTCCCCTGTCCACTCAGACCCGTCTACTATGTGCCCTGTCCCCTCACATTGCAAGCAGTGTGCGAAAGAAATCCCGCAAAACTCTTTCCAAACTAGTGAGGAAGTAGTTTGTAATATCTTTTTTAATTTTTTTACTTTTATTGAGAATATCAATCAGTTAACATATGACAATTGTTACAAAGTGTTGACTATGAATGAAGATAGAATTAACAAAAATAAAAAAGAGTATTTCGTAATATGACCCACTCTTGTACCATAGATATGCATATACGCTCTACGTCTTTTACGTTTTTACTTCCGAGTTATTTACTGAAATTGTCGGGTGAGTGCACAGTTCTGCAGATGAGTGTGCTCCTGAATTCCCTCAACAAAACCCCGGAAATAAGGGGTTCATCCTGGTATTTTAAGTGCCCCCATTTGTGAGAAAAAGTCACCCACTCAAAAGCTTTTAGACGAAGTGGACTCAAATATGCGCCACCAAAGGGGTTAAGTGATCTTATTCGGTCACGGCCTATATTTAGAGAACATTTTGCCAACTTAACGACTTTTTGATCCTGTCAACTCAGCAAGCCTACCTAATAGTATGGAAGGTTGCTGATTCGGACACAGCCCGGGTTTATAAAAACATTCCTGTAATGGTGGCGTGACGTGTGAGGTAGGAGGGGCCAAACGCAGCAAGGGGATTCATTAAGCACTAGGCCACTAGGACGGGAAACCCCGTAATTAAGGGAAGGAGACAAGACAGAGAAACACACATACCAAAGCTACTAACCGGCTCACTGTCACTAAAGAGCCAGAAATTATAAATGCCCTGCCTCGGTAACGAGACGCATAAGAACAGGCGAGTAGCATAATGGCACAAATAACACACAACAAATGTACCAAAGCTACAAACCAGCTCACTGTAACACGCAAATGAGTAGAAGCACAAACGCCTGGTTTCACAGTAAGAAAACAAAACAAGGCGAATGGAACAAAGAACTGCTACCCTATACTTCTACGAGCTAAGTAACTCAGTAAAAGCGTGAACGCCCGATCTCCCAGGAGAGAGAAACATTTTACAGGCGAATAGAGCAGAGATCTGCGGTCCCATACCTCTACGAGCTAAGTAACTAAAGGGCCAGCAATAATAAATGCCCTGCCACAGTAATGAGGCGTTAGAATAGGCGAGTAGCATAAATGGTACAAATAAAACACACAGCCAACAAACCCTACAAAATAATACGAGACAGTTGTCGTGGATTTTTCCCTTTCATCACACATTGAGCAAGTCTGTCCAAACAGAACCACAAACAAAACCATGTAATAGAATAAGAAAAAGAATTTCAGTTTATTTGGAGATAAACCATAGTGAGAGGATCTTACCAGATCACTCTAACTTGAAAACAGAATAGAAGACATTTATACACAATCTCTTATTGATTTACTGTCTTGCCACAAGGGGCGGTTTCTAAACAGAGAGACAAGGGTATCCATTTCTTGGTGTTTAGTCTATAGATAACGTCTAACCTTCACACCAAGTCACAAAAACATCCATCTCACAGACTGCTTGTCTCTGCAGATTGTGAAGGATGAGACACAGAGGGAGTGAGACACAGAGGCCTGCTTGAAGCCTATTCAGTGTTCACAGAGAATACATTGTGTAATTACTTAACTCAATATAATTGATCTACTAATAACTACTATAGATAAATGCTTAATAATAATCATGTGATTGTCTCTATGTTAATACACACACATTGTAAAACAGAAAATTCCTTCACATTTCCCTCCTTTTATCATTCCATGATAACAAACAATTTTCTGTTACAATCTCCCTAATGTACTCAATCAGTTAGTAAGTGATTCATTTTAATAACATCATAAATGATTACATGATTATACAGACCAAATACAATAATCTCGTGTGGATATGTACAATACTCCAATAATCCAGGGGGAATTGAAAAACCGGCAGATTCAGGACTTATATGGGACAAAACTACCACAGAGCCAGAAAACCCAATCAATAACAGAAAAAATTATTCCCTGACCTCCTTCTCCAAGGACGGCCAAGCCTTGCTTTCTGGATATCGCAAATATCGCACATCATCCATATCTGATTAATAACAAGAATCAACATAGGAAAAAAATAAAATCATAGTGGATATAGTAACAGTACAATTGATTATAAAAAGAATTTTCACTATAAGGTACTACTGATTATCTTAACATATAAAATCACTACTATCAAGAGAAAGTCTGAAAGAAAAGAAAGATAAAAAATAAAAAACCCATCATGTAATGGAGACTTTTCACAACTCCTGGAATGTCGACCTTTTAAAACTCTTCACATTACAACACTGTCTGTCTTCCCACCAACCATGTGACAGGGTGGGTACATAATCCTGTCATGTTGTTTCTGCGTTCGGTTTTTCTTTTGGCGTCTTTTGAACGCTCTATCGGATTTTTTCCGCCTCCGTTTCGTTGTTTGAATCTCGCCCGGCAATTATTTCTTTCACCTGTTTTGGATTTCCTGCCGGTTATAAATAGCCAGGACTTCCGCATTTTCGACGCTTCCATGTTGTCGTTGTTATATTGACAAGGAGGTCGGTAAAGGTATTAGATTCATTCGCTGCTATTCACGAATAGGAAACGCAGCAAGTCCTATTAGAGTTAGAAGAAAGATTTATTTTGGTTTTTCCTTTTCTTTCTATCTTCATCCGTTATACTCTCCTACCTGTTGCCTTTTGTTCAGCTCGTTCTCACTTAGAGCTGTAGGTAACAGGCTTTAGTTTCTCTCCCTTCTCTCGCCCATTTCTTCAGGGTGTTTCTTTTGTTTGTTTTTTCTGTCCTCCTGTATTCGCTCCTCGTTAAGGAGCGTTAGGTTCTTTTGTTATTTGTTTACTCGTTAAAGAGTGTGAGATTCTTTTGTTATTGATTACTCGCGTTTCTCGAGTTCGCCCTCGTTTGGGGTTGCTTTATTTTTGGCTTACGCCGGGAGGTTTTGTTTCCCACTGTTTATGTTTACCCTTTCCAGTGCAGATCTGTCTGCTTTAGTGGTGTAGGTGTTAGTACCTACACTTTTAGAATCCCTGACGGTCGCGCTTGGTCCTCCGACCCAGCCACTCCCCTTACAAATCCAGGCCTATACTTTATATAGGGCCGTCAGTAAACTCAGGGAGTTGTCGGAGAAGGAATGCGTTATCCTGTTCAGGATCAGGAGCATGGAGTTGGAGGTACTGACCTATAGCAGCTTGAGTCAGGAATCACATATGTGGCAATGAGGGCGCAAACTCTACTCCAGTCAGGGGGGAGAGCAGAGTGCCCACAAAGCAATTACCAATCAGATAACAGCCGGCTCCCAAGGCGAGAGGATGGTGTTATCCCGGAACAGTTTGCAGTTTGCTTCCTATTCCAAGGTAATGAGATTGCGTGTGACCAGTTCTTCCTGCATATCTCATCAGCCATGTCAGGGTAGTCTTTGCAGGGACTATAGGGATCACTCAGACAGTCAAAACACTTATGCTGCATGGGCGGACAGTCACAGAAAACAGTTTTACACTGATCATTGTCTAATTGACCTAGCACATTAGAGCCATTACCTATAGCACACCTTCCAAACTTCATACTATGTTTAAGTATGACTGGACCGGGCATTCTCCATGACACCTGTGGCCATGCTAGGTAATCTTTCAGGAAAGAACAATCTGTATTGACTACTGGGGAACTCAAACTGACAGATTTAATGGCACAGATAAATTAGCTTCCTCCCACCGTTTTCCCATACCTGGGTGAGAACTCAGTCCCACCAAACATGTTGAGAGGTCGTTCTTCAGATTCTGCACCTGAAGAAGAGGGCCTGCTGTGGAATGAGGCATGTGAGAGCAAACATAACAAGACTGGTTAAAGTGCTGCTTTGCAGTCCATTCAGCATAACGCCACCAAGAGTTAATAGCATAATGATGCTTCACAGTTCCTGGTGTCAGCCAAGCTTCATTCCCGGTGGTGACATAACTTTTAGGCCTTTTAGTCATTACAACAGTACCGTTTAGTTCACTGGTGTTACTGGTGTTGCTGTAGAGTGTCTCATGAATCAGGATAATGGGCAGAACAATGATGAGGGTAATGAGGCCTAGTAGCAATAGGCCTGCCTCCAGGCTGCAGCCAAATCTTCTTAAAGGGTTGTACCCCTCTGTGTTCCTGCTGTGGTGTGGCATGTTGGGAGCAGATATTACCGACCGTCACATGCTCCTTGAAGTGGTGGTTCTCTTTGAGTTTTTAAACTCTGTGAGAACTTAGTCGTCCCTGCGCGTCAGTCGAGGTGGGTCTCTCACCCTTATCCCTCCTTTGGCGCTGGGGGAGCTCTTTTGCAGTGGCTGGCGTGGACCCAAGAAACACGGCCTTCCACTCGCACGGCTGTGGGCGTGGTGAGTAGTACCTGGAAAGGACCCCTCCACCTGGCCTGGTGCCACTTCTTCCTTCTGAAGTCTTTTATCACCACCCAGTCTCCTGGCTGCAGGTCATGTAGAGGCCCGCTGGCTGGGTCTAAGAGAACTGCTTTCACCTGTTGATGCACAGATCTCAGAACATTGGTTAGCTGAACACAGTAACTTACCATGCAAGTGTCAGCTAGCTCCTTGTCCAGCATCAGCCCTGGGGGGTGACATCCAGTCCTCATGGGCCGCCCTGTGATCACCTCATAGGGCGACAACCCTGTAGCAGCGTGGACCCAGCGTGTTACAGCTTGACTGTAACATTTGGCAAAGAGAGCAACACATGTTGACAGTGAAGCATTCGGGCTGGTGAGAAATGGGCCGTCTTTTGCTTTAACAGAATTTCTGCTACCGCATGAGGAACAAGGACAGTGAGAGGACGATAGGCGACAAGTGATGCAGATGCAGTTACCGCCAAAGCCGCTGCTGAAATGGAGCGCAAACAAGGAGGAAGGCCCCTAGAAACAGCATCAAGTCGCTGACAATAGTACGCAACAGGCCTGTGTTTATCACCATGCTTTTGCAAAAGAACAGCAGATGTAGCCGCCCTTTTCATCAACAGTCAAGAGAAAAGGTTTACTCATGTCAGGCAGGCCCAAAGTAGGAGAAGAGGCCAATTGTTGTTTCAATCTCTGAAAGGAAATGTCAGGCTCTGTCCATGTGACCTTATCATTAGCAGAAAGATCATGGCCATGTGCCAAGTCCTATAAGGGCTGGGAAATGTCAGCGTAATCATAAATCCATAGCCTACGGTACCCTGTAGGGTTGCCAACCGTCCCTTGAAATAAGGGACGATCCCTTATCAGTTCAATAAGCCTTATTGAACTGATAAGGGATCGTCCCTTATTTCAAGGGACGGTTGGCAACCCTAGTACCCTGTCATACCTAGAAACGACATTACTTGCTTTTTTGTAACCGGTTTAGGGAGGTCAAGAATCGCCTGGATTCTGTCAGTTTCCAAAGACTTGCCTTCTGCAGAAATTGTGTGTCCTAAAAAGGTAACAGTAGGTAAACCAAATAGCAATTTCTCCTGTTTAACTTTGTGGCCCTGTGTGGCTAAAAATGTCAACAGTTCAAGTGAATCCTGAATACAGCTGTGCTCGTCTGGAGAGCAGACGAGGAGGTCAGCAACGTATTGAATCAAAGTACTTTGGCTTGAAGAAAACTGGAACTGTTCCAAGTTTTCTTGCAGCGCTGCTGAAAAAACGGCAGGTGATTCAGCATACCCCTAGGGTAGCCGAGACCAGGTATACCTTTTTGCCTTAAATGTAAAGGCAAACCAGTACTGGGAATTTACATCAACAGGAATACTAAAGAATGCATTCGCTAGATCGATCACAGAAAAATATTTAGCATTGCCCGGGAATTGAGCAAGGATGGTAGTGGGGGGGTTGGGCACAACTGGGGCGCGCTGTTGAACGGTAATCTTAGTAATCTTGCACAAAACGTTAAGACCCATCAGGCTTTTTTACAGGCAAGATAGGAGTGTTGCATGGAGAGTCAGGACAGGGAAACACAACACCAGCTTCTAACAACGCATTAAATACGGGGACAATGCCGTTCTGGGCGTAGGGGATATTGACGTTTGCATGGTCTGTATTCAGATTTAGGGGTTACTTGAAGTGGAGTAACTCCAGCTATGAGCCCCACATCATATTGGGACGTTGCCCACAATTGAGAGGGAATTGCACTGAATCTCGGGTCTGACAAATGCAAATAGGCTTGAGTGTCACACAGCAACTCATGAATGCTGCAGACAGCTGTCAGAGAGTTCGGAAACTGGTGCGCAGTGACACGCAGAGAGGGAGAATATTTTGAAAATTCCCCTTTCTTTTCCCAGTCTGTGGTATCCAAACATAATTTCACCCATGGCCCTGTGTCCTCCCATTTTTTATTTGAGGCTTTGCACAGGGACACACTTCCCGCAATGGAATAGAATTGGTGCTGTGCTGAGCTCAATGCACAGAAATCGCGACCAACCAAAAAAATGTAGAATTTAATGTACAATCACCGTACCAATTCTTTTCAAATTCCCAATCTCTACCTCGACTAAAATGTGCTGTTACATGGAGTTGTAATTCTGTCAGTCTGTCGCCAGTGCCTGTCCACTCAGTTTTGGCCATTTGTATGGCTTTAGCTGTGACTGAGGATCTGTCCAGATCCCAAGCATAGTAAAAGATTTCTAGAGTTTCTGCCGTAGCAACTCTGTCAATTGTTAAACCGTCATCAGTACACTGCACACTCAGACACAATTTGCACATTAAGTCTCTGCCAAGCAGGTTTACCGGACATACAGGGGAGAATAGAAACGCATGTTTCAAAGTAATAGTGGAGCCCGCATTGAAATCCTGTGAGGGCTTTGAACCCCATGATTGAGCTGCTATTACAGACCGACCCGCTCCCGCATCCACAATGAAGTCTAATGCTCGCTCATGGACTTTTAATGACCAGAGCGGTAAGGCATTTGGAACTGTATGATACAGAAAACCAGTAGACTCACCACCGTCAGCATACGTGTCCCCCCCCCCCCCCCAAGCCTTCATTGTCCAGGTAATCCAGTTTGGAAAGTGACATTCCCTTGGGGGGCCGTGTCCCAATTACCGGGATGCCGACAACCGCAAGCCCAATGTCTCTTCTGTCCGCATTTGCGGCAAACACCATAATCCACCATGGAATTGGGTCTCTGCCTTTTCCCTTGGTCCCGTCCTTTACGTCTGCCGCGACTTGTCGCGGTCTTGTTGCTGTCCACGGGCTTGTTCTTTGCAGTGAATGGCATAACGGAGAACATCCCTCAGTCGCCGAGCCTACCAGCCAACACGGCTTCCGTAGCTGTTGCCTGCTGTTTGTCCAAGCCATCCAGGAAACAGTGGGTCAGCTGGGTCTCATACGGCGTAAGGGTGTCGTTGTTGTCAGGTTATAATCCAGTCCACCGTGCGCGTCGTACTTTTCTGTAAGTCTCTCAAGAAAATCATTAACAGTTTCACAGTAGTGGAAAATTAGGCTGAAGGACACACAGGGCAGTCCAAATCCAAGTTAATTTTGTTTCAACTTTGCAAGCTGTGTGTGGTAGGGGGGCGTGGTTTTAGGCGCTGCTGGCAAGAGAGAGAGTGAACTAGTGTGGTTTGTGGAGCCGGCACAACTGTCGGCAATCACGCAATTGGTAATTAATGATTGTTTATTGATTGTGTAAATTAACCAATTGCCTTGATTGTTTGACAGTGAGCCTGGGTGCATAAAAGGAGGCTGCTGGGAGTTCGACGGGAGAAGATGAACTTCTGCGTGCGTGTGTGTTTTTGTGTTTGTGTGTAAAACGCCGATTGAAAGGCGGTTCGCCTAAATAAAAGGAGTAATCTCCAATTGAACTCTTGTCTTCGACTCTTGAACCCGAGGGGTGGCACTCACTTTGCCACAGTGGTGGCCCGTACAGGGAAAAGAGAATATAAAGTTCAAGAGGCAGCATGGACAACAGCCAGGAACAGCCGGGGCAGGCGTCATCATTGGTAGCGCTGGGAAAGATGCTGCAGGGAATAGCTGCCATGCAGGAGCGTCAGTCGGCTGCTCATGCCGAGCAGATGGAAGCCCTGCGTGCGCAGTCTATCCTCCAGACCCAGGCGCTACTACACCTGTCTGCTGCGAGTCCAGGGGAAGGCAGAGCGTCGCCTCTCCAAAATTTCACATCCCGAAAATGACCGCGGACGACGATGCTCAAGCCTTCCTAGAGGCATTTGAGGTGGCAGCGGAGGCGTGCAGATGGCCACTCGAGGATAGCCTGCCGGCAGCCGCTCGGGTGGACTTCCGTAATCTAAAGAAGGCGGTCCTCGACCGAACGGGATTCAGCCCGGAAGACCACCGACGTCGGTTCCGGGAGACCTCCCTGACGGAAGAGGACCGACCGTTCGCCTACGCCCAGCGGCTGACGGACATGGCGAGGCACTTAGGGATGGGGTCGTGTACACGTTTAACCGTGTACACGAAAATTAATCACTATCCGTTTAGGACTGATTAACCGAAATCTTAAAATAATTTTTAAAATATTTTTTTAATCATATTAATTATTTAAATGTTGCGTAGGCTATAATTGTTCCTCGTACAATATTATGTATATACCTAAAGCATTGAAATATATCTAGATCGTAAATCACGTCAACATAACTAACATTGATGGAAAAAATGTGGGAGTGAGTCAGTGAATTTGAGTGAAAGCATCAAAATGAGCGGCGGAAAAGCTAAAGCCCGGAATTATTTTACAAAACAAGTCGACGGCAACTCGGTAACATTGTTTTAAGTGTGAAAGGGGGGGAGTACCAGCTCAATGAACAATCATCTGCGATTAAAACACGCGAACGTAGATTTTGAACAAGATGCCGCGGTGGGTAATGCTAGCACCCAACCCCGAATAGGCTCCGTCTTCTACAAGTGCACTCCACAGAGAGCTGCGAAAATCACCCAGCTGATCGCGGATATGATTGTGAAAGACACAAGACCGTTAAGCGAACTGGATGCGCCAGGCTTTAGGTCTCTGATGGAGTATGTTGAGCCATAATCAGTCCCAAGCCGGTGGACAATAACAAAAACACTCTGTGATTCTCCTGTTTTATTTGAATTTCATGACACTAGTTTATTTTATGAAAACATTTTGAAACAGTAAAGTATATTCTAACCTATATTTACCTCCTAACGTTAATCTTTCATAACTGCTTGCTTACTTACTAGCAGCTACCCGAGTTCCCGACCAGTATCGTTGGCCTCTATGGCTATGACGTCATCGCTTACACGCTATGACGTAATGTTACGGTTAACCGTGGATACATGCCAACATTATAAGTGTAAACGTGTACAAAAAAAAAGCCAAAACCCCCATCCCTAGAGGCACTGGCTCCGGCCGGAAATAAGATCAGCTGCGGGAATAGTGGAGCAGGTGGTCCTCGAAAGATTCATCGCGGGGTTGCCGGCGGATACAGCCAGCTGGGTCCAGTGCCATCGGCCAACCAACCTGGATAACGCCGTTACCCTAGCGGAGGACCACCTAGCACAACATCCCTTAACCCAGCAGCAGAAACCGGAGCCGGCGCCCCGGAAAAAGTTTTTTCCCCGGTCTATTCCCCTTCCCGTTTCCTGTCCCCAAAACCCCTCCTTCCCTCTTGTTAATTTCCCTCGTTTTTCTTCCCCTTCTCCCCACTCAGGCTCAGTGGCGGTGCAGTCCGGCCCACAGGGAGCTCCTCAGACACCTGGACCGGGGTGTTGGCGGTGCGGACAGCCGGGCCACCTGCGCCACGATTGTCCGCTCATGGAGGTGGGGCAGGTGGTCCGTGTTGTTGGCCCGCCCACCTCCGCTCCCGATCCAGACGGGGCGTACTGCATTCCGGTAAGGGTGCAAGGGAGTGAACACCGGGCGCTGTTGGATTCAGGGGCTAGGCAGACCATGATCCAACAGAGCCTGGTTCGACCAGAGGCTTTGGTACCGGCACGCTGGGTAACGATTAAGTGTGTGCATGGGGATCTACACAAGTATCCTATAGTACCAGTGAAAATAAAACACATATTTTGGAGGCTGCAGTTAGCTCCCGCCTCTCGCACCCTCTGATTTTGGGCACTGATTGGACAGGATTTAAACTGGTAACGGAGAAATTGATGGGGGTGCGATCACGACCGCTAGGGAAGTGTGAGGTCTGTGCAGTGGACAATGGTGACGCGGGGTTGTCTGACACTGCCAAGGGGGGGGCGGCATCGGGAGAGCCTCCTGTGGAGACTCCCCAGGTGCCGGTGTTCCGCCCCGTGGAGGATTTCCCACTCGCTCAGTCTCGTGACGATACCCTACGCTTCGATTTGACCAGGTGATATCTGTTGATGGTCAGCTAGTGCACCCGGATGCTGCACGATCTCACCCATATTTTGCAATTATTAGGGACAGATTGTACAGAGTGAGTCGTGACACTCAGATAGGTGAGGAAATAACCCAATTGTTGGTACCTAAAAGCCGCCGGGAAATGATTTTCCAGGCGGCTCACTACAACCCGATGTCTGGTCATTTGGGATATGAAAAAACACTAAACCGGATAATGGCCCGTTTCTACTGGCCGGGCATTTGGGCGGACGTACGTCGGTGGTGTGCGGCCTGTCCAGATTGTCAGCTAGTGAATTCCCCGGCTATTCCAAAAGCGCCGTTGCGCCCTCTACCGTTAATTGAGGTCCCTTTTGATAGAGTGGACATGGACCTCATCGGGCCATTTGACAGGAGCACCCAGGGTTACCGATTTGTATTAGTTCTGGTGGATTATGCAACCCGGTATCCCGAAGCAGTGCCGTTGCGCAATATCTCGGCCAAGAGTGTTGCGCAGGCATTGTTTCAGATAATCTCCCGCGTCGGAATCCCGAAAGAGATTCTGACGGATCAAGGCACCTCGTTTATGTCACGCACATTACGCGAACTATATGAATTATTGGGAGTTCAGTCCATTAAAACCAGCGTATACCATCCGCAAACGGATGGGCTCGTTGAGCGTTTTAATAGGACTTTAAAATCTATGATTCGGAAGTTCGTACACGATGATAGCCGAAATTGGGATAAGTGGTTAGTTCCTCTGTTGTTCGCAGTGCGAGAGGTTCCCCAGGCCTCCACGGGATTTTCTCCCTTTGAATTGTTGTTCGGTAGAAAACCATGGGGTTTCTTGGACCTAGTTAAAGAAAGCTTGGAGGAGGGTCCAAGTCCCAGTAAAAACAAAATTAAATACGTTATGGACCTACGAGCAAAACTCCATACACTGGGTAGATTGTCACGGGAGAATTTGCTCGAGGCTCAGGAACGTCAGCTGAGGCACTACAATAAAGGAACTAAGCAACGGCAATTTTCACTGGGAGATAAAGTCCTAGTATTGCTCCCGACTTCCAGCACAAAATTACTCGCCAAGTGGCAAGGACCCTTTGTGGTCACACGACGAGTGGGGGAAGTCGATTATGAGGTGGAGCGATCTGATAGAGAGGGGGCGAAACAGATTTATCATCTCAATCTATTAAAAGCATGGAAAGAGGTGGTACCGGTCTCCCTGGTTACAGTCGATCAGGAAAGAGATGAGCTGGGGCCAGAGGTACCAAATTCTACCAATCAAACCTCACCCCTTTCATCTCTTCTTGCCTTGTTGCAAAAGCGGTTTGCGGATGTGTTTTCCCCTCTACCAGGTCGCACTAACCTCATAAACCACCACATTGAGACAACCCCAGGCGTGACGGCGCGTTCACGGCCCAATAGACTGCCGGAAAATAAAAAGAAATTGGTTCAGGCAGAAATAAAGGCAATGCTGGAATTGGGGGTAATAGAGGAGTCTAACAGTGCGTGGAATAGTCCCATCGTGCTAGTGGGTAAGCCTGATGGATCTATTCGGTTCTGTGTGGACTATCGTAAGGTGAATGAAGTGTCACGATTTGATGCCTATCCAATGCCTCGGGTCGACGAGCTCTTGGATCGGCTAGGCACGGCTCGGTTTTTTTCGACACTGGATTTAACCAAGGGCTACTGGCAGATTCCCGTGTCTCCTGAGTCCAAGGAAAAAACGTCTTTCTCCGCTCCGGACGGGTTATACCAATTCCGGACACTTCCGTTTGGGTTATTCGGAGCCCCTGCCACGTTTCAACATCTGATGGACAGGGTGCTGCGTCCGCATGCTGCTTTCGCTGGAGCCTATCTGGATGACATCATCATCCACAGCAGCAGCTGGGCTCAGCATGTGCGGCATGTGGGGGCGGTGCTCGAGTCCCTGAGACAGGCGGGGCTCACGGCTAACCCAAAGAAGTGTGCAATTGGCCGAGCGGAGGTACGGTATTTGGGGTACCACTTGGGAAGTGGACAGGTGCGGCCTCTCGTGGATAAAACCGCAGCGATTGCGACCTGTCCCCGACCCAAGACAAAAAAAGAGGTGAGGAGGTTTTTGGGATTGGCCGGCTACTACAGGAGGTTTATTCCTGCTTTCTCAGAGCTGACCAGTCCCTTAACCGACTTGACTCGGAAAGGTGCCTCAGATCCGGTCCAGTGGACGGAGCTGTGCAGGCAGGGGTCTGAGCGGGTAAAGGAAGCTCTTTGTGGGAAACCGCTCTTGTTCACCCCTAATTTCTCTCTCCCTTTTATTTTGCAGACGGATGCATCGGACAGAGGGCTGGGGGCCGTTTTGACTCAGCAGGTGGAGGGGGTCGACCGACCAGTGCTGTATATTAGCAGGAAGCTATCACAGCGGGAAGCTAAGTACAGCACGGTCGAGAAAGAATGTCTGGCCATTTGGTGGGCGGTCGGGTCCCTCCGTTATTACCTGCTGGGTCGCCCATTCACCCTCTGCTCGGACCATGCTCCCCTCCAATGGCTCCACCGCATGAAGGATACCAATGCCCGAATCACTCGTTGGTATCTGGCTTTACAGGCTTTATAGGCCTAACTCGGGCGGTGGGGGTATGTGGTAGGGGGGAGTGGTTTTAGGCGCTGCCGGCAAGAGAGAGAGTGAACTAGTGTGGTTTGTGGAGCCGGCACAACTGTCGGCAATCACGCAATTGGTAATTAATGATTGTTTATTGATTGTGTAAATTAACCAATTGCCTTGATTGTTCGACAGTGAGCCTGGGCGCATAAAAGGAGGCTGCTGGGAGTTCGACGGGAGAAGACGAATTTGTGCATGCGTGTGTATGTTTGTGTTTGTGTGTAAAACGCCGATTGAAAGGCGGTTCGCCTAAATAAAAGGAGTAATCTCCAATTGAACTCTTGTCTTCGACTCTTGAACCCGAGGGGTGGCACTCACTTCGCCACACTGTGTTACAATCAGGATACAAAGAGCTGTCGGAATGCATAACAGGAGATAACACTGAACTGTCTTGTCGCAGTCTCTCCACAGTAGATTTATTTTTATTTTCCCCCTTTTTAGTCTGTTTGTCCTGCCTTAATTTTGATTCTTTTTCCCACAAATCTACTGCATCCCAGTCGGGTTTCCATTTGAACCTAAGATTACTATTTTTAACCTCATATAACCGCAGCCACATTTTTAGGTTATCAATCTGATTTAGGCTAAAAGAGCCTTTTTCAGGGAAACCTAATTTTTGTCATTTATCATGCTGGTGTGTGGTTGCCGGACCATATTTGACATGCATTATTTTCATTGGACCCGTAAATTCAGAGTCCAGTTCCTTAAAATTTTTCAAACCCATTGTCGTGTGTTTGCCCCACAACCAAACTATGCCTTATTAATTTTAAGGTTTTAATTTTTTCTTTTAATTAGGCCTATTTTAGTCAGAATCAGTTTCAGATTCTGCACTATCCTCTGGATAATTGTCCTCACTTTCAGGGTGAACGTTTAGCCTAACTTCTATTAATGCCATTTCCTTCTCTTTTAACCAATCACCTCTATCATATTTATATATATAACCATAATTAACTCCTCTGCAAAAATGCCTCTCCTGTACTGGTCTGTGTATATCATTTGCCTCTACTGACAATACATGATACCACATTACAAAAATGTTTCAGAGCTCATTACAAGTGAAAGAAAAAGAGAAATATTAGCCCATGGGTAGGAGCAGCATACAGCCTCCACAGTTTGAATCACTCCACAGAGTGACGGACCCGTCGGTCACTAATCAAACTTTTAAGTTGAGCGCACTACCACCTCAAATTGCGTTTTGCTGTGGCGGCTCACCTGTGATTCTCTTTCTATGGATTGCGTATTGATCACCCCAGACAGACGTCTTACTCTCCTCGGTCCGGTCACCGCCGTCCTTCCTCTAGGTGACTGATTACAGTCACCTCTCTGTGAGAAGGTGGGTTGCGGTCTCGGGGTTTGAACTCCCGGCAGTGCACTGTCTAAGCCGTTCCGACTTGAGAGAAATCTGCGTAGGAGAAAATCAAGTTAGCAATCCTGCCGACTACGCCAATATTGTCGTGGATTTTTCCCTTTCAACACACAGTGAGCAAGTCTGTCCAAACAGAACCACAAACAAAACCATGTAATAGAATAAGAAAAATAATTTCAGTTTATTTGGAGATAAACCATAGTGAGAGGATCTTACCAGATCACTCTAACTTGAAAACAGAATACAGAAGACATTTATACACAATCTCTTATTGATTTACTGTCTTGCCACAAGGAGCGGTTTCTAAACATACAGAGAGACAAGGGTATCCATTTCTTGGTGTTTAGTCTATAGATAACCTCTAACCTTCACACCAAGTCACGAAAACATCCATCTCACAGACTGCTTCTCTGCAGATTGTGAAGGATGAGACACAGAGGGAGTGAGACACAGAGGCCTGCTTGAAGCCTACTCAGTGTTCACAGAGAATACATTGTATAATTACTTAACTCAATATAATTATACTAATAAATACTATATAAATGCTTAATAATAATCATGTGATTGTCTCTATGTTAATACACACACATTGTAAAACAGAAAATTCCTTCACACAGTATACAAGGAGGCGAAAGGAACAGAGATCTAACGTTCCCAGGCTACTCTCAGACTCGCAGTCACACACAAACATGTCCACAACATCTTACCTATAGGAAGACATGTACCGAAGGACGAAACAGAACTACAGTTCCGAACAAAATCGCCAAAGTTCCATGTACGGAGACAGGTACTGAAGGACGAACAGGACAGATGCACCGGACATTTACCGGCTAAAAGACTAAGCTTAATAGAAAATACACACCCTGCCTCTCAGAATAAATAAAGCCCTGCCTGTCAGTACGATAAAAACGCCCGGTCTCTTAGTAAGAAATGACGATACAAATACATCCACAAACAAACAAAGACTCCTCTCGCTTTCACGGAAGAAAGCAGACAGAGAGAGGAGGAAGAGACAGAGAAGGCAAAAGGTCTAGGCAACGGAAGAAAGGAAAGACCAGGAAGCGGAGACAGAAAAAAGCCCCGCATTATTCCAATAAAACACTCTGGAGCAAAAATGGTCTCCTAAAAAACCTAGACCTAATCATACTGGCTAAGCAATCAAAGGGCAAAATAATACCACACACAAAACAGAGCAAATAATGCCAGACAATACAAATTAATATCAAAAGCCCAGAACGGAGGAAAACATGGGCTTAAATAGCTCCAAGGTAACCACGCACAGGTGTGATGCTGAGAGAAGCTCCGCAATCAAGATGGGGCAGAGCAAACATCCACTAAAATGGCAGCGCCCTCGCATGGCTACCAAGGAAACCGACCTCAAGGGAAAAAGGGTCACAAACCATGACAATTCCAGTTGCTCAAAGAGCCGGAACTGATAGGTAGGATCTAGCTCCTACAAGCCGGACTAATAAAATTTATTTACAGGATTAGTGGATTACAGGCATTCACTAGTATACAACATTACATTACAGGTATTTAGCTGACGCTCTTATAAATAAATAATATTTATTATTTCTCTTACAGTATTAATATTAGTATATTTTGAGAAAGAAGGTAAAATCTTAGGACCACACTCCAGTCCAGTAGGTGGCAGTAATGCACCAAAACCTGGTTTACAAAGCGCCAATAAAAAACAGAAGAAGAAAAAGGAATAAATGCCATTGTTTTTAACGTTAACTGTTTCTGGAACGTCGCTCAATTTCGTTGGACACATACACAAAATAAAGAAAGCGGATATGCACTTGGAGAAGTCATAAAAGGTTACAAAGCCAAGAATTAATATCTGAATACTGGAGTTATTTTAATTCTTTAGGCGGATTGTAACAACCCTGCCTGCATTCCGTCGAGGCCTGAAGACACACCTCTTCAGACTCCACCTTGACTGATATCCTCACCTAGGAATATCAGTTCCCTGTTCCCTGTGTTTTCCTGTCTGTTTATTATAGTTTATAATAGTATTTGGAATGGTTTATAATAGCAGTTTATAATGGTATTTGGAATGATTTATAATAGTATAGTTTATAATAGTATTTGGAATGGTTTATAATAGCATAGTTTATAATAGTATTTGGAATGAAAGTGTGGTGTTGCTGATTTGCCCACAGCTTACTGTGAACTACAGTCAACGTTCATTGCTAGGGATAGCTGCTACATTATGCAAAGGATGTGCCTTGCCTTGTCTGTTCTGTAATGATGATGATGTCTCTGTACGCACTTACTGTACGTCGCTTTGGATAAAAGCGTCTGCTAAATAAATGTAATGTAATGTAATGTAACGTTTCGACGTGTTAGTTCACCAGTAGCTAAGAGGGATCCAGTAGCAATCTATTTCTGCACTCGTTGTAGCTAACACTCAGACACTACAAATAGAAAACGTTTTATTTGGCTTTGCATGCTTTAGAATGTGAACTGGAACTTCTTAAACCGTGTCCCTCAGGTTAACTTGAATACATGAAGACACCGAGATGGTCAGCACAGATTACACGGGTGGAGCTGAGAGCAAGTCTGTTCAGCAGTGAAGACATCGAGGAGAGGATACAGAGGAAAACTGGATACCGGATGAGTCGGGAGGAAGAAGACATACTAACCAACATAAAGGAGGAGGAGGACGATAGGGAGGTGCAGAAAGAGGAAATAAAGAGGGTCTTTGTGAAAGATGAAGAGGCCAAGGAATCCTGTAAGCGAGAAGGAGTGAGAGATGAACCCGATCAAAAGCCCCAGACTGACAGAGAGCCTATTAGTAATGAAGATTGCATAAAATAGGAATTAACTTCCCTTCAGCCTAGAGTACCGGATCACAAACATGAACCTTCCATTGGACCTCCTGACATATTCCCCTGGAAACAAATCCAAGGTAGGCTAAACACTGATCTGACAGGACAGCTCTGCTGTGTTTGTATGCTAGATATTAACGGTATTTTGATCATTTTGATGAATACAAAAAACTGTCATAAAATCCAGTTACTAATTTGCCATTGTTTTCTTTCACGTGATTGGTGTAAAAAAAACGCGGAAGCTCAGTGGACCAGTCAATCAGTTTGATTACTATGGCAACGAGAACTAGCGTTTGTCACGTGGTACACTTAGCGCCCTGTCAGTTCCAAGGTTCACCTTGCCCCTAACCACTGCTCTAGGATCAGATTTCTCTCTCCAAATCCTAACCTTAACCATTACTAGTAGGGGGAAAAATAGCTGACCCTGGAACAGTGGCTAGGGGCAACTTCACCCAACACCACGCTGTCAAACCCTCTTTGGCGCTGTCATGTAGCGAAATAATGGCATCTGGTGATGCAAAACAATGTTATACGCATTGTGATGGGGTTATCGGTGAAATACGACCATTTAACACAACAACATGGGCCACGTTCTTGCAATGTGTTGATGTTTGGAAGGATATGGGCTGCGTTTCCCCATAATGATCAATCGTAGGGTTCAGTGCGATTTCAACGAGCGAATCTACGATGGCTCTTTAATTTGTAACACGCGTTTCCCAAAACAGTTCTTAAAGCGTGAACGTGCAGTCATCTCTTAAGTGCTACTTAGCCATAGGTGTAAAATCCGGGTTCAGAAAGTAAAAAGTCCTCCCCAGTAGTATTTAGTTCCAATCACCTAAATTTAAAATAAATAAATAAACGTAAATATTGTTGCATCTAACATCACTATAAAAAACAAAACAATCAGTGGTAAAATGAAATGAGCACTAACACGAAAAATCAAATAAAGTATGTGATTTATGGGCTTCTAAAACGCAATTAACCGTCTACGACTGCTCTGGAGTAATCGTTAATCTGCGAGCGTTTCTAAGAGCGTCTTAAATTAAGATGCTTTTGGGAAACGCACCCAAAGTTCAAGAAGCTTCGTATGAAGGGTTTTACGACGTTTTAGCCTTAACGATGCTTTTGGGAAACGCACCCCTGTTAGGCTATCAAAGTGACATTGCACGCACTTTCTTACACGAGCATGCACATCCAGGTGGTGTACCCGATGACGGCGGGTGTCACAAGACTTGTTATCGGTATTTTACCGATGCCTCAAAGCAGGCGAGAGCCAGAAAAGCAAAACAAAAGCATGCATCTTTATCGCCCGGCAAGTTACGCTATACAATGAGAGATGTCAATAGGGTAGAATATAATCAGGGCTGGACTGGCTATATAGTCTACATGCCCGCGGGCATGTGGGGCCGGTCTAGTTTTGGGTCGGTTTGGGCCGGTATGATTTATTTATTTAAAAAAATAAAAAAAAACATTTTTAATGTTTTTGTTATCGAGCGGCCCCCAAAAAATGGACAGCGGCCCATTGGCTCATTTTCTATACTGACAGTGGGCCGGCCCAATCACATGCTTAAGCCCAACCCCTCCCGTCTGGTAGGCTCAACCCTGACCCCTCCTCCCTGTTGTCAAGTTGTTGTCAGTTGAGAAATGGATCGAAATGGATCGAAAGCGCAAAGGAGGTGCCCAGAAAATTAGAGACAAGAAAGTCCAAAAGTTGGCAGAGGATGCCTCAAAATGTAGAACGATTACACAAATGTTCTCTGGAACTGCTGCTAGTAGCAGTAACGTTACCGTTAGTCAGCAGCAACGCGAGTCGGACAGTGACACAGACTCAGAGTCAGTTGTGACAGTGGAGGATATAAGCAGTCACTCGGTCAGTCAGTCACTCGGTCTCACTAAGCAACGTTACGTTAGCATAATTTTTTGGGCTAGGTCTTATGAATGTTAGCACAGAATGGCTAATGCTATTGCTAACTGTAGATGAGCCTAGTCCAACAACAGCGCGAGCGCGCTGATTTTGACAGACCGTTTGAGCGCTCTTTTCAAACCGGTCCCTTCACAGATTTATTTAGTACAGTATCGTACGTTATCGCAGGGGGTTTCAGGAACAATATTATGTGCTGTTATTATTAACTATTGTCGACGCGATCGAGGATTTACCGCGACTAGACTGATGTAAAATGTAGCTAACTAGCCAGGGCGTCTGGCAGCTTGAGCGTCTGATGCAACTGACGTAGGCTAACGCCGGGTGCCAAAATAATGTTTCTTTTGGGAATAATAGCCGCATGTGTTTGATCATTAGACTATACCCCGTAGCAGACTAATTGTAGTAGTAGTAGTAGGCTAGTAGTAGTAGTAGTAGTTGTTGTTGTTGTAGCAAACTAGCTCTGTTATTTTGAATATGGCTATCATTTTTTGGAATGTGGCTACTGGCTATCATCATGCTACTACTGTAGTGATTTTGTAGAATTGTGGTGCCATATTTGGAAAATTATTTTCCATTGACCTGTGTATTAAAAAGGGCTTCGCCTTCTCGGTGAAGAAGCCCTTTGAAACAAGTGTGATATAGGGGCTATATCTATATAAATAAACACTGGACTGGGTGAGTATCCAATCTATACAACTAGAACTTTTACTTGTTGCTTTACCATGTCTGACATCTCTTGTGTGTGTGTGTGTGTGCGTGTGTGCGTGCGTGTCTGTCTGTCTGTCTGTCTGTCTGTCTGTAGTCTTTTTCTCCTTCCTACAGGCTACATTGTCTGCTATTTACAGACAGAGTTCATATTGTATTTGTTTTATGTTTTGTATGTATATTGTTTACTTAAAATTGTATTAAATAATTTGAATTATTCCTATGACTTTGAGCAGAGCTTTTTCTTTAACAATTACTTAACAGTATGAGTATGGGTATTGTTTGCTCAGCAGCCATGTCTCATCACCTTGGAATAAGTCGACAGTGAGTGAGTACACTGGTCCACACTTGCATTGGTATACTTGATCTGTCCATGATACTGATGATTTGATGAATGGTAGATATCCATCATATGCATATTGAACAGACTGCAAGGATGTTGTAGTGATGGGCGGTGTCCGACCGATTGTGGTGGGCCGGTCTGAGCCAAATGGCAGGGCCTATTTTTTGCCCCAGTCCAGCCCTGAATATAATACAAGGTAGAATATAATACATTATACATTATATAGAACAAATTGTTTAATAGGCTACAGCATAAGTTATAATATAGGCTACATGTTAAAATGCAAAGTAGCCTATATACAAATATGGGAAAGATCGAGGGCCCGTCAAGTGTGACTTGGTCAACAGGTAATGACAGCAAAAAGACCTGTGGATCATAAATATGCAGAAAATGTTAAGCCAATATTTTAGTTTACTTTAAAGGTGCCATCCCAATCACAGACATATTTTCTAGTTAAATAGAGCGGGAAAATCGTAGCTGCTGAAAACCTTCCTGCAAAGACCCTTTCTAATTGCTGTTTTGTGGTAGGCTATTTCTGGTACAGAATTTAAAAATGCCGAAATTTTGCTCGGCGGTCGGCTGCAATAATCGGCAAGGCACTTTGGTGTCTGTCTTTAACTTTCCAAAGGATGATTCAAGGTAGGAAATATACCTTTGCGTTCAAATATATTTCATAGCCATTTATGCAGCTAGCTACCCTGCTAACAAAATGACGTTGGTACAACGTTGTGGCAATGTCATGTTTTTGTTGCCACAACGTTGCAACAACGTAAAAGCGTAATTCCCAGATACGTTGTCACAACGTTATAATGCGACGTTGTGGCAGCGTTGTGACAACGTTATAGTTTGCACATATTGACAACATTTTTCTGTATGCAATTTTAAAAACTATTTTGTGGTATGGTGACAGTTCTTATGTTAGCTACTATACATTGTGGTACATTGTAGTCTACAAAGTGAATGTAAAGTTGCTTAGCTACTATAAAATGAAGTAGCATAACATGAAAAAAAAAAAAACGTTTTAAACAATTTATAAATAGTCGGTAGTGGTTTAATTTCGTCCAATACTTAAAAAAAATGTAAAGAAAAACAGAAATAGCCTACACAAAATGCAGTTTCTTGGTAGAAATCCACACTGGAATATTTGTCCTTTTATCTGGAACCCAGTAGCCTAAAATGCAATAGCTCAGAAAACCAAATACACCCACAGTGGGGTGCACAACTCAAGAACGATTGCTGTTATAACCGCCTACCAGTTTGAGATACGAAAGCGGCACGCCTACCCTGAGTATTGCTGTCTATCGGCAAGATAAAAAGTCGTAGGCTACATTGATGGTCATTTTTATATAGATAAATAAATACAACTTTCATTAACAGGAAAAATATAGCTATTTAATTTAAATTTTTTTGTTTTTTTTCCAGCTCAGATGAAAAGGGTAGGAATTGGCTAACAACGATGAACTGGCGTAACAACACATTTTCGTAGTAAAAAAAAAATATATATATGTTTTTTTATTTATTTAAAAAAAGCATAAATGTCTCGTCTGTGGTCTCTTCGCCGCTGTCATCATCGCCATCCTCTTGCTGGACGCGTTTATTCTGAAAACAAACGTGCAATTGTTAGCCTATAAGTAGGAAGGTCCGTGTAAATTGTACAACCATTTTAAAGGATAAGTTCGCTATTTTGGACCTTGGACCCTATTTGCGGTCTGTCTTCCATGAACCTGACACATTGAGTCCATATTTTCGCTGATCGGTCATCGAAGTCAATTTTCGCTGATCGGTCAATAGAAGTCAACGGGGCAATTAGAAATGTTATGGAAAAACAACGATAAATGTGCTTTTATAGCTCAGTGTGTATTCTTACGGTCTCAGTATGCTCTCCTGTGAAATGTAGGCTATCGCAAACGCAAACCGAACGTTGAAACAACAGTTCCATTTGAAACAGAACTATTTCTCCGACCGCACTACCTCGCACTGTAAACTTCCGCAGTCTAGCTACGTTGTAGAGAGGCCGCTTGAAAAGCAGTTGATCACAAATCCCGACACATAGTACTCCGCGGGAGCAGCGAAAACAAGCAACAGAGAAATGCTTACTTCCAAGCCATGCCAAGCACGTAAAAATGTTCGGATTGAGATACATTTCACAGGAGAGCATACTGAGACCGGTAACAATACACCCTGAGCTTCCCGTCTCATTTATTGTACATGAAAGCACATTTATCGTTGTTTTTCCATAACATTTCTAATTGCCCCGTTGACTTCTATTGTAGCCCAGTGAGACCCTACAGGAAATCTGTAGCTAGCTCAATACTGGACCGATCAGCGAAAATATGGACTCAATGTGTCAGGTTCATGGAAGACAGACCGCAAATAGGGTCCAAGGTCCAAAATAGCGAACTTATCCTTTAAGTAGGCTAGGCTAATGTGGTTATCCGTTAGGCCTCTATGGTTTAGGCTGGACTCGAAAAACAAGAAATGGTCTTTTCACGTTCCCCGTTTCTAATGTCACAAAACAAAAATTACTAAAGTATATATAGAAAAATTCAACATAAGGTTATGATGCACATAACAATAATGCTATCTCAAAATGAATTGGTAGCCTAATAATTTACTTGGTCTTGGTTATTAAGCAAATCAAGTGTTTGAGTGACAATCAGGCAAAGTAGACAGAAACAGATTGAGAGTGATCATCCGTTAAATGTAAGATTAACGTTAAGCTACAGAAGGCCTATTTTACAGCCGACAGTGAGTCACTGCCAAAAATACATGGTGATCGCTATCTTACCTGCAAGCTTTAAAATGTAGGTATAACGTTACTTTCCATTGTAAGTTAGCTCGAAAAACGTTGTGCCTCAGTGATGATCTTTTCCGGAGTAGGCTAGCTATGGTTCTTCCTTCTGTATTTTCTTCAGGTTGGGACAATTTGTTGTATTACCCACGTATTGTAGTTAGAATGGAGTTTATGAATAGGCTATAGATATTTAGCTTGGGTTCTTGTAAAACAAAACTATATAGCTGCTAATATTAAGCTAGAAAACTAGTTACAACGACGTTTAACTACAGTGTCGTACAGAAAGAAACATGCACCGTTAACTTGATTGACAAAGTCCGTTAGGTTTGAAATCTCTGTCGCGAGCCGGTGTGAGGTTGTGACAAGCTAGCTAGCTAATGCAGAGGGAGGTCCTTTACTCTCCCCCATTAGGTTCAATTTGAGATGGGTTTTCGAGTTGAAGAATTCTCAAGATAAAGATGAAGGAAATAGCAGAATCTTCTATTAAATTTAATCTTTTATTAAACGGTCAAACGTTGATTCAACGTGGGAAAACCTTAAACCTACGCAGAGGATTCGGAATTCCCCGAACAAAAACTAACATTAGCTTATATAATATCATAACTCCTCCTTTACGTCACTAATACACCAATAATATGTGGTAACACCTTTTCATAATATCTTATTTTATCCAATAACAAATTAACATAAATATGTTATATGACCTGTTCTTACCCTATGCGCTTGGGGGCACTCTTGATCTATCAAGTAGAATTGTTTGTGACCTCTCCTCCTGTGCCTTTTAATCAGACCATGAAATTTTCCTTAATTTCCCTTATTTTTTATTCTTCTCCCACCTGTTCGGTCAGCATGATCTATCTTATCCATTGTTATAAGTACAACTCCTGCTTAGTTATGGAACACAGGAGGAAAACATTCCTGTTTTGACTGGTGTGCTAGATGCCCTCGTCCTTGCTGACAGAGAGCTATCCTGCATCCTCTCGCCACCCCCCCATCTCAGTACTTTTCCACTAGATCTTGACTGTATTATTTAATTATTTATATAAAAGCTTGCTTATGAGGCTTTCTTGGGCCTACAGAACAGTTTCACAAAACAGCTTACTTCCACACTAACTACAGTCATTTGCCAAAATTGCCATATTAGAGCCGCCCATCTTGAAACCAACTGCACTACCCTACAATCGTCTGCTAGGCGTGCCAGCTATCAAACGAATGTCTTCGCATTTCATTGTAAAAACGGAGTGTCGGCCATGTGCTAGCTGCGTATCATTTGCAGAGTGCGACTGAGCCAAGTTTGTCGACTCAATTGCCAGATCTGGGCCAGCTCCAGTGGCTTTCTGGGGGGATTACACTGTTGTAAACTTGTGATAGGACCAGACTGTCACATGGGACGCGTATGCCTTGACTACACTGTTTGTATGATTTGGTCCAACCAGAGCCTTCTTTATAACGTAACATATTTCTTGGATCCGAATAAACGGTACAAAATTGAGCATGCAAAGCACATCCATAGTAGCTATTTGTACTTAACGTTGTCACAAACACGTGCCGATTAATGTATAGCTACAGCTTAACGTTATCCAAGCATGACAAATACAACGTAGGCTATTTAAACAACATTGTAACAACGTTGTTACAATGTTAAAAACGATATTATAAATTAAAAAAATTTTAAACGAAAAATGTCACAATGTCGTGTTCTGTAAGAACTTTGCACCTGTTTTTAGTATTTTCTCCCTCCCCTTAGTGGTCGCTGAGGAGTAATTCATTATTCTCTTGGTTTAATTCCTGCTAGTGTTTTCATTGGTTGTTTTAGTCATATGACACAGCCAGGTCATAGTACACAAGTGTCATGTAATGTATTCCGTTATGTTACATTTAAATATTTAGTTTATTTACATGTGAATACTGCCAACATTAAACTAGCTATGAGTAGCTATGGTGTTTCCCATTGTAATAGCTATTTGATAGCTTTCCTGCTGCAAGTATGCCAGTACCTTTCTATTAGTGTTTGTAAGCTGGTGAACTTTATGTACATTATTTACAAGTTATGTACAGCTATTTACATATCACTTGAATGGGGTATTTGTACATTATAACTTTGTAGCTGTCATTTACATCATTTTATGTCTGTAGATGTATGTTGTCATTTAAATAGCATCCAGTAATTGGTGCTGTCTTTCTGTATCATTTCAGTTTTACAAAAATACTAAAAATTCTTTCATGAGAATGACGACAACAGTAAAAAGCATTCAACTTTACTCCAGCCTCCGACTTTCTCTTGAAGCCTGTTAGCTATCTGTCGATTTGTGTACAGACACACACATTGGGGACATAATACACAACGTCGCCCAATCACGTCAGAAATGACAAATATACAACGTATTTGTACAATGTTGTAACCACGTCACCTCGACACCAACAAATCCATAACTTTAGCACAACATCGTCACATGGTAATGTCACAACCAACCTTGTCACAAACTTCTGGCAACGTTGTCACAACGTTGTGTGTTTGTAGGGTAGCTAAAACAATGTTTGAATAGTGCTTTATCAGCTCTATAGAATTGATGCAATCATAGCTTTACTGATATTTTTCATAAAGCCTGATGAGACTAGTCCCGTGTGAATTGGCATCTCAGGGGTGATTTTTTCTTCCGCAAGGATCCGTTTTTTTTCCTCGTCTTTGTCTGTATCTTTCCGGTCGAGACTTACGCAGGCTCCGGTGGAAGTAGCTTAATTAATGCGAATTTTGACATTTTTGGTGCGGTTCTTATGCCAATAGTTTTTAAATGTAGGGCTACTCCCGAATTTACTGAACTGAAAGTGATTTGTTTCCAACCCTGTATCCAACCTTCAATTCATTCTTAAATCACTTGAGGTCCAGTGCGAATAGGGCATAAAATTCTGTCAGTTTCACTATGCTCTCTTTGGTGACATCCAAACCAAAACGGTAGCGAGAAAATGTAGCCTACTCTCCTCTCTCATGTCGCATGTCCCCTGTGTATGGCAAGCCGAATGAGGATTTATTCCATATCCCTGATATCCAATTTACGGTTTCCCACTAGTTGCCCGTTTTTCACAACGTGTTCGACATTTTGTCTTACTAGTTCAACGAAACCGTTTTGATATCAATGATTGGCACCTTAGTCATGCATGTTGAGCCACTAGTTGCACTTTTATTCTACACGTTAGACCAGAACCTTACTAGTTGCACCACAGTGCCGACTAGTGGCACCACAGCCACAACTAGTCAGCCTTTGAACCCACTAGTGGCCTTTTAAGCCTAACATGTTGCAATTAAAGCAGCACTAGTTAAGTAATGAAGTGACAACAGTGTAACATGTTAACTAGTTAAGTTGCATAGAGTCCGTATTTTCGCTTAACTAGTTACACTTCTCTTCACTAGTTAACTAGTAAAGCCAACGTGTCTACTAGTTAACTAGTTAAGTTTTTAGCACATCCACTAGTAAACTAGTTGTAGCAAAATGCTAATTAGGAGCGCGTACAAGAAAGTTGCTTTTTGTAATATGATTGGATGACTGTTTCGGCTACGATTGCCAGCAGTTTTGGACATCAAATTCGAGTTTCCATTTGTGTGTTTATTTTGAAGTAGGATATATTTAATTGGGAGAGTGGATATTTTGTTAGGAGGGGAAGATTTGACAGAAGCTGAAGCGCAACCATGGCGGACAGTTGTCTTTGATCCCGTGATAACGCTATAGGCTATTTAATTAATTTTATTTAATTTAAAATAAGTGAAAAATAAGTTAATTTAAAGGTGCAATATGCAACTTTTCTTGAGTATCAATTTTGGTTATATAGTCCTATATTCTTGAAGAGTAGGACTTCTAGATAGACTATGTTCTCTTTTAATTGTTCTCACTCCACCATAACTCAAAATACAGGCCTGTTTTGCTTTAATGTTTACAAACAATACAAAGGTAAACAAACCCTTTATGGCTTTAAAGTATATCTAAAACTACATTTTAGCTCTTGCAAACTACTATTCCCTTTGTCTGAGCTAAAAGATAGTTTTTGATGTAAAAAAGAAAAGAAAAAAGTTTGTTTACATTTGTAGGACCGTAAAAATAATTAATATATAATCTCAGATAATTAACATAATCTCAGTTTTTAAGACTTCCTTGGTGTCTTCGCTCACTTGAACATCATGTTCAATCCATTGAAGTCCAAAAGCTGGGTCCAACACTGACGCCATCAGGTAGGTGGGGGATGATGGAAAAACAGTTGGACCTGAATACCTTCCTCATGTTTGACACGTTGTCAGTGATGATGAAGCTTATCTTGTTCTTTATCTTGTATTCCTTGGCAATGCACTCAAATGCTGCTCCAATCTTCTCTCCTGTGTGCCTGCCCTGGATTCTCTCACAGGACAGAAGATGAGATCGCAGTGTCAGCTGTTGCTTCTGTTGATCTGGCAGGACAGTATGAGCAGTCACTCCCAAAAACCTCCTGTCACTCCAGACATCTGTGGTCACTGCCACTGTCTTTGCCTCTGAAAGATGTGCCTCGAGCCATACCTTTTTTTCCATCACCATCTTCGGGATCACCTGCGTAGTGATGGTTGATCTTGCGGTAGGGTGGTACTTTATGTCCATGACACTTAAAAAGTGTCTAAAGGCGTCCTTTTCTATGATTGAGAGTGGTAGGCCACACTGGATAATCAGGTCCTTGACCAGCCACTCGTTGATTGCCACCTGTCTAGGATGTTTTGGATCATATGCTCTGGCTTCTGGGGAAAGGTACGATGTAAGGTCTTTCTGCCCACTTTGTAATGGCTGTGTTATTACAACTGCCTGCTGGTACTCTTCATATCTATAGGGAAGGGAAAAAAAGATTAGGCTACGTCATAATTGGAAAGAAGTCAGTAGCAGTCAGCGACCCAGTGACATGGTACTACATCAACAATAATAATCACAACAATAAGAACAGATTGGATATAGCACTTTTAAAGTAAGCTTCACATTGTGTACAATAGGTATACTCTCTGATGAAGATGTGGGGACTTTTAACTAGGCTATACAATACAACCGGGACATATAATACATAAAATATACATTAAAAACGTAAACATTTCTCAAGTACGACACTGTACCATTATTTTAAGATCAAAGTAACCACATTTCTCTGCCTTGGGTCTAAGGTTGGATATCATGATATCGTTACACCCAAAGAGATTACATCCCATGTTTAAAAAACGGAAGGTTTTATTCATCAAGATGCTAAACGTCAAATTAACGTTAGCTTGCTCGGCCAACACTTTTCTACAGGAACAAAACGACACGGATTTAACGTTAAAGAATGCACAGCATCTCTCAACGAACAACCGAAATCCACAATGCGCGCGCCGTGGGATTAAAAAGTAAAACACTTCAAGCATACAATGTATTTATCCAGTAAAGCGTTACCGAACGGGGTTCAAAAAACATAACGTTCATGGTTATTGATAACGTTAATAAACTAGAGCTGGACCAACCAGAAAAAATCTAACGTTTTACGTTTGCCCTGCCTTATTAACGTTAGCTCTGAGGGGGTCATTCATTATCAGCCCTAACGTTAACGTACCTAAGTTAACGTTAACGTTATTTTCTCTCAGCACCCATTGAACTGATTTCAATCGTTTAACTGCATCAACTTAGCTAAATGCATTATTTTGCTATGCACAACAGACATCTACTAGTGATGGGCATTCCGGCTCTTTTCCGTGAGTCAGATCACTTGGCTCAGCTCACCAATAAGAGCCGGCTCTTTCGGCTCCCAAACGGCTCATCATTCAGTAGCATTTCCGGTTTTTCAAAATCGGTCAAAGTTAGCGATATTTTGACCTATGATTGGTGTTTGTGCACATCTATCACTTAAATTGTTCAAAGGAATCTTACTCTACCTTATAATTACCAAAATAACATTATTTTGCATTTTGTTTGTTATAAAAACTATTTAAATAAATGTAAAAACAGTAAGACGCTGTTAAACATGTGCACTGAAAGTAGGGCATTTTTATGTCTTGAAATAAATTGCACAATAAACACAGTGCGTAGTTGAACATTTCAAAACAAAATAGACACTCATAAAATAGAACATAATATTGCATCATAACAAAGAAAAATAAATAAATGCATAAAAAATAAATGTGCAAAACTGCAGCATCAGAACAATTAAACTGGCCAACAATTAAACTGGTTTTTAAATTATTATTAATGTTATTTTCTTACAGTGGTTTTATTTATTTTTGGCCTAAAAAATTATTCTCTTTGATTACAGATGTAACTTTAAGATAAAAAACAAATAAAAGTTCCACCAAGACCACAAGCACTTGTCTTGTGTTCATTTACAAAACAAATCGGCTCATCAAATATGCGAGTCGGCTCCCAACATTCACCTAAAAGAGCCTGCTCAAAGAGCCGACTCGTTCGCGAACGACACACCACTAGCATCTACTAACGTTATGTTCCGTAGCATGAAACTAGCTGCAACTAGCATCTCTGAATGTATTGCAACAGAGCTGCACACAATGTCCATTGCAAATTCATGAAAATAAGTTTTCGCTCAAACTCGTTGAATAAAACCCTAATTCAAGACCACGTACTTGTGTGTTATATTTTTATGTCAACCATTTTAAGTTATGAAGTCAAAATACTCCGACGCTCGTGAAGACGTCCGTTACTACAAGGAGTCTTGAACTGCCCATAAAAGTGGATTAATATCAAATTCTGATGGATATTTTGAATTCATAACTTAAAATGGTTTAAATAAAAATACAACACACAAGTATGTGGTCTTGAATTAGGGTTTTATTCAACGAATTTGAGCGAAACCTTATTTTCACAAATTTTCAATGGACATTGTGTGCAGCTCTGCTGCAATACAGTCAGAGATGCTAGTTGCAGCTAGCATGAAACTACAGATGCTCCAAGCTGATTCAAGATCGCGAGCTAGCAAGCTACTAACGTACGATGCAATGCTTGATAATGATGATAGACGTACCTTTTAGGATGCTTCCTTGATAGGTGCCGAGTGAAGTTGGATGTTGTCCCCACGACCTCTTCTATTTTTTTGTTGCATATAGTGCAAGTTGCTGATCTTTTGCCGTTTTTTATGCCATAATTTGCAAAAGAAGATTTTATCACCCTTGGCACTGCGGTTGGTTGTAACCGAACCGTTACAAGCGTCACATGACGTGTCGTGACTAAGCTGCATAGGAGAAAAATATTTATATATGATAGGTGAAAAATATTAATAACGTTACCAATATTATCGTAAAACAATTACATTTAATTTTTTTAATCACATATTTATTAAGAAACAATAATTATAGTGCAAGTCCGAGTCCAAGTTACTAAAACAGCAAGTCAAGTCCAAGTCCAAGTCACTAATGGTCTGAGTCCAAGTCAAGTCACGAGTCATTAAAATCGTGACTCGAGTCGGACTCAAGTTCGAGTCCTGGACTCGAGTACTACAGCACTGCGTTAGGGATGTAAATAGCTAGCTACAAGACGGGACTCATTGGGGGAGCAGCCTACAATTCTCTAGTTAGAGAATGAGGTTCAAGAATGTGGAGTAGCCTTTTTCACTCACTATCACTATCAGAATTAGGGGTGGGAATCGAGAACCGGTTCCCGTTAGGAACCGGTTCCAAGTTGTCCGATTCCTCGGAATCGTTCGCCTTCGAGCTTATCGATTCTCTTATCGATTCCAGCATGTATTCCCGACAGCTATGCATAGCAAAACAGTGTCACGTCATGCGTGCTGTTGTTTTTCATTCAGTCAGTGCATGCTGGCTGGCAGAGTTTGGCGGCCTGTCTAAAAATATAAAATGTAAACGTAATTTTTTGAAAACTAATTTAAGCTACTATCATTTAAAAATCAATATAAAATGTGTTCGCGTAAGATCTCCATTTTGTGATCCGTCTTCGGAAATGTGTGTGGACTTCCCTCGGGAGCCTATAAGTCTATAACCAACTACAAGTTTAAAACTACAGTGTTTGGATTGGTGGTAGACTAATCTGACAACGATTGCCTGCTTGGTCACGCACAGATGAGTAGCCTAGATTTGGAAAGCGGATAACTAACCTAAATTAGCTAAATGATAATCTTCAATCTTTGTCATCTTCAGCTAATAAGAGGAGCCAGCTTGCCTCCAAACAGTCAGGTAATGTTAAAGATCTCATCTTTCTTCCATGTAAATGTATAGGCTAAATGAGATAGGGGGAGAATGGTGACAGTTGAAACTGTTCTGATAATACATAAACCAACGCAAACGTTACGGTGCAGCTTTATGAAACACGCCTAAGAGCGTAACTAACTCATGTTGGGACAATGGACTACAAGCCCCACAATGAACTACAGTCACTCCCGAGATAACAGTGACGCATTCAACGTCGCCTCCCGACTGCCATAAAATGTTACCGCAACCAATACAGTCGGGCTGAGAAATGCACGTCACTCACCCGAGGGATAAAACTTTGGGACCCCCCAGAGTTCGCTCTCTCTGGCGTGTGGTAACGAACTGTATGCATTAAAAGAGACCAATTTACTTCGTGAACTAAATCTAAAATATTTTAACCCTTGATCACGGTTATAGTTTCAGATTTTAGAATCCGAAGTACGTGCACTAATCCAACCCGACAATTCTGTTGGAGACTGCTCCACGGGCAGTTTGGGAATTCCAGTTCCAAAGACGACCGGTTCTCTTTGTTACTTTTGTCGACGCGAATTCCCCCGCGAGGCCTCCGACCAGGACTACGCCTCAGGAGACTTGGACATCACCCAGGACTAGTGTTGTCACGATACCAAAATTTTGACTTCGATACCGATACCAGGTTTAGTATCATGATACTCGATACTGAAACGGTACTTGAAACTGAAACGATACTGATTCGATACTCGGTACCTCTACTGAAATGACCTTAACCCTATTTACTTTGGCCCTTCAGAGGCAATTTCCTCCTCGTTTCTACTAGTTTTATTTAAATGTCAATATCTAAATAAATATTCCCTACACATCCATGGTTTTAAGTTCGAACTGAAGAAGAAGCTGTATCATTCAGAAATTTGCTACAGAATACATTTATTTCAGAATAGTCACATACAGTACAGTGTTTCCCCTAGATTTTTTTTCAGGCCGGGTGGTAGGCCCCTCGAAACTACCAGTGTTGTTGCGCGTACACGGTGTCATCAAACGCGCATGCGGGGCCGAGGTAGTATCATCGCGCAGGTCGGGGGTACGGAGAGTCGTCGCACACATGGGGAGGGTGTTGGTAACAAAGTGGTACATTTCTCCATTCTGAGCTAAAATAACATTTGCTCACAAAGTCGTATGGTAAATAAATATTAGTTATTTATAATATTAATAAACTTAAAACAGAACTTATATACAATAAACCCCCCTTAGCTTCACAAATGATATTCAGAACTATACAACTTAAACCCAGGACAAGGAGTTTGTTTCTACCGGTTTTTAAGGACTGTTTCTGGATCAGCTATCTTTGCAGCACTGTAGAGCTGCTTTTGAGACTCCTCCATAGTGCTGATCCATAATCAGTCCTTAAAAACAGGCAGAATCAAACTCCTGCCTCTGCAGTATTAGCTTTTACTCTACACTAAAATGTGAGAGTTCTGGTCAGATAGCGAAACGGACGAAAGTGCGCCATTTTGCGTAGAGGCGGAAACTATAATTACACCCTCATAATATCAGCACTGGCATTGAAAATTTAATTAGGCCTAACGGGAAACCGAAGCTGTTTTGGCAAGGGTTTTTCCAGATGCTATTTTGATCATTCCAGCATTCTGCGGTAAGGGAAATATTGCAGCTACATAAAAGAAAAAGAAAAAAAAGATTATATTAAAAAAAAGAATAATATAAAAAAAAAATTTAAAGTACCGAACGTCGGAAAATTCTAATACCGAACCGTTTTTTTTTTTAAAGTATCGAAAAAGTACCGAAGTTTCGGTGTACCGTGCAACACTACCCAGGACCTGTGTTTCCAAGTCATCCATCCCGGGATCCCCTTTTTTTTTTATTCCCGACGACGGTCGGACGAACACTACGAACTGCGGTGTCTGGCCTCTCATGAGACCGGACCTCAAGTAAGGCCGTATTATCTGGGTACAGATTGGCTGGCACCTATCTGGTGATACTATATTGCAGTTAACTGCATTTAAGTCTGATGAGATTATGCTGGGCAATAACTGTTTTTACTCGCTGTGTGATATATGATGTGTTGTTAGTTTCCCTAACTGTATACCATCACTGCATGATTTTGTGTTGCTACATATATAATCTAAAAGTGTGATTTCCCCTCTTTCGATCTGGGCACGATAATATCCTAAATTCGGGACTAACCGTAATTAGATAACGGGATATTTATAACGCGCTTCCCCAAGTGCTAGTAGAAATAAATTCCCCAGAATCAATCACGGCTCGATTAGTGATAGAGGCATAATTCAGCCTATTAAGAAAGTGCCAGATCTCCCTACGGCTTGAGTAGGCTCGGCCTGAGCGTGCTGAAGCCATATTCATACTTCCCTCCCTCTTCCGACACGCGTGTTCGTGTGCCTCACCTCCATCTTTCTTTCTCTCCCTCTTTCTTTGTCTCCGCCACGTGCACCCGCGTGCACGCGCATCCTTACCTCCTTTGTGTGTGTTCTATCTATATCACCCCGCCGTGGGATATAATCGTTTATTACCTGGTTACCCTTTTGTAATAAACTATATTATTTGCATCTGGTGTTGGCGTGAATATTTCAAGCATTTATAAAAAGTCACACTCACAGAACAGATACAAATCTCCCGTAATTCAACGTGGAGTATTGTTAAAGTTTAAAGTTAATTAGACTCTATATTACTTCCACTAGAATAACCGGGTACTCCACAACGCAATTCCTTTAGCGGAATGCGCTACTTCTCGTTCTAGGGCGTTATAATTACATGAGACTGATTAATAAATATAAATTATACCTTTTGACCCTACATATTTGGTGCCCCGCCCGAGGATAGTCAAGATTGAAACGGCCTGGTTTGTAAATAAACCAGGTTCTACTGACTATACGAACAAAAACGACTGAGAAAATTATCTATACATTTATTTTCCAAATTTTCATTAAATCAACATTACTACCGTTTTTTTTCTGTGAGTACAAAAAGTTGACTTTTTATTCATACTTGAAAAAGCGCATGGGACAGGCCCATGTGCTAAGTAGGTGAATATTCACAAAGCGCCGCCGGGTGGCGTCACGAGCCATTTTCTAGCCTGCTCCATAGGATAGACTAATTGTGCTTGCGAACAATTGTACTGTGGTGGTAGCGTTTTTATTTTTACCCAACTTGTTTCTTTGACAGTCTAATAATATTAGTTAGCTATTAACAAGTCATAACTTAAATGTATTGATTTATTAATAGTCAAACCAAATTAATTTATAGCTGTAAATTAACAACTTTGGAGTTAAATCTTCTATAGAGTTTTCTTCATTTGTCTCTGAAACACATATCATTTAGAATTTACTTCTACCCTGCAACCCCTGTGTTTGAAGTGAGTGTTATTACCGCATTATACCTCAGCAACTACACAGTTGCTACGCGTATCTCCTGGCACAGACTAACCGCAGTTAATCACGGACCCCGTGGGCCTGCGCAGTAAAGGGCAAGACCCCTACAGGCAGTATACGGTAGCGACCATCTGGTCGTCTTTTGGCAGCACGCCTTGCAGCCGCAGTTAGTCACGCATCCCGTTGGGCCTGCGCAGTAAAGGGCAAGACCCCTACAGGCAGTATACGGTAGCGACCATCTGGTCGTCTTTTGGCAGCACGCCTTGCAGCCGCAGTTAGTCACGCATCCCGTTGGGCCTGCGCAGTAAAGGGCAAGACCCCTACAGGCAGTGGACGGTAGTGACTAGCTGGTAGCCTTTTGGACCCATTGTTGTCGCGTTGTACCCAACCCCCAATATTGTGAATACCTATTTAGTTATTTTAATTTACTTTAATATAATTTTTTTTCCCAATTATAATTTTTTTAAATTCTTTTAAAATTTAATTTAAATTTAAATTTAAACTTTATTTTGTTTTTAATTTTTTTTTTTTTTTTTTAAATTTCTGATTGTTTGCCTAAATAGGTTCCAACATGAGTGTCCGCCTTAACCAGGCCTCAGACACTGAGGGAACTCTTCCGCTTCTGGAACAAATTACCCTCCCGGAATTTGTTTCCCAGCTCATCCAGCTGTCTGACCAAGACAGGGATGACCTCCAGCAGCATAGTGCTGAGGAGTGTGAGGCAGAGGTGAATCGCCTAGTTCAACTAGTGCAAGATCCCTCTCGAGGAACGCTGACAGTGCAAGAGATTGTTGGGCGTTTATTTATGCTCCAGCACCGACAGGCGGATTTAGGAATGAAAGCTCTGCAGGCAGAAATTAAGGCGCTGAGCCGGAGTAACGAGAGGCTCAACTCTGAGGTACAGGATCTTCGTCTTGACCTCAAGAGAGCCTCTGATGCCTTGGAGGAACGCAACTCCAAGCTTGAAAAGGGTGAGCCAAGCCAGGGTGCAGCCACCTCATTACTTTTCGGCGGAAATGCCCAGGAGTTCCCTACCTCCAGGCCCAACCCCCAAACTAGAGCCTCCTTTGTGGGTCTACTGCATGATCACTCAAAGGGAGGAGGAGATTCAGCCTCAGAAGATGAGACTGAATATTATGGTAATGGTGCCCGTGACTCCCGACGGAGTCTCTCCCGGCGCCTAGATGCTCACTCTAGACATGAGTCTAGAGGGCGTTCCACTGAACGCCGCCGTCCAACCCGCGACTCATTGTCTCGTTCACCCTCCGAAGGAAGGTTTAAGGGAGATGAGTCGCATCCCCGTTCCCTTACCTCTCGGGAAAGGGAACAAGAAGTTCATTTCGCGGCCTCACCTCCGCTTAGTGGAGGCCGCAGCATGTCCCGTGGGTGTAAGAGTGTGCATCATGACTCCGCTTCTCCTCCTAGGAGGAGTAGAGACGAGTCATGTCACGAATCCATCTCCCCACCCAGGAGGAGATCGGATATGCGGCGCCGCGACTCCACTTCGCCGTTTAGCAGGAATTCGAGTGTGTCGCGGCGTCACTCCGCTTCTCGGTCACAAAGTAGGGCTGATACCTATCGCGATACCTACTCAAGTCGTAGGCAATATACACTCTCCCCACCCAGGCATAACAGGTATGGTGCGCGAGCCCATACGCACCCCACTTGGTTGGGAGAGGAGTCCAGCTCATCTGAGAGCGACTATGAGTCCAATAAGCTGCGCAGCTGGGGGCCAAGGCATAACGACGGCCCACGCTTTAAGCACTTGGACTCCATAGCCAAGGACATCGAACGATTTGATCCTGAAAAACCGAATCACAATGTGGAGGATTACCTCCGTGAGCTTGAGCACTGCCTCTGGGACCTACCTGGCACCACCAGGCAGGAGCGACTTAAGCTGATCTGGAAGACGGCGTCTAGGCCTGTCCGGGCGTTTATCGAATCACAGCCCCCCTTAGTGCGGGACAGTTTCTCCCGGCTCAGTAGGGCCCTGATAGAGGAATTCTCCCCCTTCACCGATGAAACTTCGGCAACGATTTCCGCCCTCCAGATAAAGCACCGCCGCTCTGAAGCACCCAAAGAGTTCTATAACAGGTTGAAGCATGCCTTCTTTCAAGGGAGAAATGGGCCCGGTCTAACAGAAGATCGGGCCTTCAAATCCCTCTTCCTGCACAACCTGCACCCATGTGTGAGAACTCATGTCACTTTGATGACTCAGAAAGACAACCCTCCCATGCGCAAAATCCGACGTATGGCACAGGCTGCTTGGGAAACGGTTGTCCGCTCGGGTGAGAGGAAGGATGAAGATCCTAAGGTGTTTGTGATTCAGGGCTCCTCAAATGTCCCCTTGGAACTCAAGGGCTCGGAAACCCCCGCTCAGAGATCACGCGCCCCCCAGGATCAACCTTCGCGCCGGAACAACGGTGCAAAGGGGGGAAAAGGGGGGCGGAGTAGATCAAGAGGGGGTGATGATAGCTATTGGAGAAATGGTCAGAGAGGGTATAGAGGAAAATCCTCTCATCAGGAGAAACAGTCAGGCCAGGAGGGGAGGTCAAAAGGGCATAATGATTGGTCCTCCTCCCAGGATTCCAGATACTGGAGTAAGGAAGGAAAGTCAGACTCAGTTGCCCCTCCCGGGTTAGAGTCAGAACTGACTTCCATTAAAGAGACTCTGGCCAGACTTACTAAGGGTATAGCATCACAAGTTAAAAACCCAGAGGAAAAACGAGGCAAGGGGGGGGAAGAACCTCCCCACGCATGACTAAGCCAGGAGCCCCCCTCATTCCCTAAAGTCTACCTTGTTGGCTGGGGAAAGGAACCCTTGAATGAGGTGGCTCCCTCGCCACTCGAGCCCCTGCCTCGTGAAACCCTTGCCGGGACACAGTCTTACCCCTTTTTACGGTTTCTGGGCGATTTGGTTCAGAAAGATAAAGCGAAACGCATCTATACAACTGTCCTAATAGAGAATTGTCTGTACCTCAATGCCTTGTTGGACACAGGTTCAGAAATTAGCCTGATGTGTTCCAACACATTTGCAGAGGTCACAAAAAGGGCACTCTCCATCGGCAGGCGTCTACGGGTAGATGCCTGTAATCTCCACATCACAAGCTACACCCAGGACCAAGCTCCAATTACTCAGAGAGCTTGGCTGGAAGTTGCCTTCCAGGAGATGAAAATTCTGCATCCGGTGTACATCTCCAGGTTTGACACTGAGTCCTTCCTGATTGGACAGGACTTACTGGACCGACTGACCCCCCTGATCGACTGCCGTCGCGGTCAACTTTGGGCTCAAGTCGTAGCGCCAAAGTCTATGGAGATGGAGACAGATGCCCGGAATCTATGTGAGGCTGTGGCAGTTAGCCGAGGCCCGATAATCAAACCACACTCTCCCCTTTTTCCGACAAGGGAGTCATTCCCTTCATCTTCCCCTGACCCAGACCACCCTCAAATTGAGGACCACAACTCGTGGCCGCCGGCTCACATTTTGCAGGATCACAAAGCATTCCTCTGCACATTAAGCGATTCCGGTGCCACGCTCTATAGTCCCCGAATCACGGGAGGCATACAAGCGAATGGAGTTGCCGTACCAGAGGTCATTGTAGCACTGTGGTCGGAAAAGTCTGCGGTAAGACAGGATCTGTGCGATATAATCCACCAGAATGACGCGAACTTACCCTTCGTGCAGAAGAGCCACCGGCTGCTGTCTGCGGAGCTTCCCCAAGCTCCCGTCAAGAGCATTGGAGTATGTGCCCTTACCCTCCAAATCGGCGGGAGAGAATTTGTGCACTATGTGAGCGTAGCACCCCTTTTGTCCCACTCCTTCTACATTGGAGCGGACATACTAGTTCGTCTTGGGGCCCAGTTGGATATGATCAACCAAGTGGTTTGGTCTCAAGCTAACATAGGGAGGAATAAGCTGACCGCCCAGCCAGAGCAGATGTGCTCAGGCCAGACCGTCCCGATAGCTTGCCAGGTGGCTAGCGAATTCGATGTGGTCATCCCTAGTAGGACGACCGGGGTCCCGCTCAGACTGATGATCTTGAGAGGACAAGAGCTTGACAGCACCCAGACCTTCTTTCAACCCTCTCCTCACCTCTTTGAGCTCGACCTAATGGTCTGTGGCTCGCCCTTGCTTGAAGTAACTAACCGTTCAGTCTACGTGCTGGTCCAAAACCTGACTCACCGAGCCATACAGGTGACTGCGCGCAAACCGCTCGGCTACCTGATTGATAGTTCCTATCACGACATTGAACTAACAATCCCCATCATCGGTGAGCTACCCAACTCCCTGAGGGAGTTTGAGAATGGCGAGGGGGTGTACTTGACACACCCGACTAACATGATCGCCATATTCCCTCAGGAACCAATACAGAGTAGCACTGTCTGCCATGTTGACTTAGGCGATAAAGTTGGAATGGTGCTACATACCAGTACCATGACACCCAATGCAAGCTCCAGCGGAGATGCGGGTACCCTGCTCCTGGAAGAGCCCTACCTCGACTTTGAGTCAGAAGTCCAGCAACAGCTCAGCAAAGCTGATGCGCTGAAAGGGGATGTCCAGAGACAGGAGCTCCGAGGCTTGTTCTATGACTTTAAACACCTCTTCTCGAGAGACTCTTACGACTGTGGGGTCACAGACCTCCATACGGTGCGCATACCAACGGATCCGGGCGCCCCTCCCACGTTTGTGCGTCAATACAGGATCCCATTAGCTGCCTTTGAGTCAATTCAGGAGATTCTTGACTCCCTTTTGGACAAGAACATAATTCGTGAATGTAATTCAACCTACAACTCCCCTTTGTGGCCCGTGCTGAAGCCATCCGGGAAGTGGCGTTTAACTATCGATTACCGACAGTTGAATAAACAGATTCCACTATCCCGCTGGCCCATGATCCATTTGGATCAGGAGCTGGCAAAAGTCACTAACGCTCAGTACTTTTCGACCGTCGACGTATCGAACGGCTTCTGGACCATGAAAGTGGATCCAGCCGACCAGTACAAGCTGGCATTTTCTTTTGGTAATCGTCAATTCACTTGGAACCGGTGCCCATTCGGATATTCAAACTCACCTGCTGAGTTCAATATCTTTCTGCATAAAGCAATGAGCGATGCAGCGATGCGTGGCAACCTGATCTATGTTGACGACATCTTGATGCGTAGCCAGACCTGGGACGCTCACCTGGCCGAACTTCGCCATGTGCTTAATCAGCTTTCCACAGCTGGTGCCAAACTATCCCTGACTAAGGGTCAGTGGTGCCAGACAAAGGTGGAGTATGTTGGACTCCTGGTCGGCGCCAATGGTGTTGAGCCACAGTCGGGAAGAGTTCGAGCCATCCAAGACATAAAAGCCCCCTCCAACGTGTCAGAGCTACGTAGCTTCCTTGGAGTCTGTAATTATTCTCGACAGTTCATCGAGGATTATGCAGAAATTTCCAGGCCTTTAACAGAACTCTTAAAAAAGGACACAGACTTTGTATGGGGACAGACCCAGGAACAAGCAGTCCAAGAGTTGAAGCGGAAACTCTGCATGGCACCCTGTCTGGCTTACCCAGATAAAGACAGAGAGTTCTACATGGAAGCGAGCTTCTCACAGCACTGTCTTAGTGCTGCCCTATCGCAGAAACACGACCAAGACAAACGCGTGGTCGCCTACGCTAGTAGAGCACTCAGTAGCGTTGAATTAAAGTTCTCGGATTGTGAAAAAGCCTTGCTTACCACAATATGGGCGCTAGAGCATTTCCGTAGCTACATTGGCGGGCAGAAAATCATAATTGAGACTTGTCACCAACCCGTGACCTTCTTGAATAGCCAAAGGCTGAGAGAAGGCAGAGTTTCCAACAGCCGCATTGCCGCCTGGATGATGGCTCTGCAAGGTTATGAGGTTGAGGTAAAATACGCGCAGAATCACAAGATGGCGTTGGGCCAAGGGTTGGCAGAATGCCAGCACTGTGATAGCGAGGTTCAACCTCGAGAACACCTTACCGTGGTTACGGCCCTGTCGTGGCCCTCAAATCACCATTTCTATCATGACAACGTGTGCCGCAATCTCCCGAAAGCTTACGTGGATGGCTGTTCATTCCACCATGAGAGCCAGGTCCAAGCTGGAGTAGGCGTCATGTGGGAAAACTGTACGGTCAATGAGCCGCAGCAGTACCGGCTTGGATCCAAAACCAGTCAGTATGCAGAGATAGCTAGCGTGCTTATCACCCTGCAACAAGCTGACCGGTGTGGCATCACCGAGCTAGTTATCTGCTCAGACTCCAATTACGCACGGTATAGTTTCGTCTCTCATTTTCCCATATGGAAACAAAATGGCATGAAAAATGCCAGGGGAAAAGCAGTAAAACACTCAGAGCTCTTCCTCGCTTGTGATAAACTAACTAGTGACCATGGTATGACGACATACTGGAAAAAGGTCAAGGGGCACTCGCCAGTCCCGGGGCCGGATAAAGATGGCAATGATGAAGCCGAGCGGCTAGCCAAGGCTGGAGCATTAGATGGCTCCCCTTGGGAATTCCAAGAGGAGTGGCTCCCAAAGGAGCAGACTTGCATAGTCAATGCCATTACCCGCCGACAGACTCGCGAGAGGCTTGATGATCCTGGTGGAGACCAAGGAACCGTGCATCTGGGCAGGAAGCCAGGTGATGCAGACTTAGTCGCCATGCAGAAACAGGACCCAGTCCTCAAGACCATCTACCAGTTTGTGTCTGACCCCGAAAAATATCCAATTATGCCAGAGTCACTGGAACAGGTTGAGGACCTAAATAGTTTGTACAAGCTTAGGCAGAACCTCAAAATCGAAAAGGGACTGCTTGTCTATGCCTCAGGAAGCCAGAATCCACCGCGGTGGGTTGTTCCAACCGACCACAGGAGGGTGATGCTCTTGCATGCTCATGACACACCATGTGGAGGCCACCGGGGCATCCGAGCCACCTACAGGACTCTCCAACCAGTGGTGTACTGGCCTTCCATGATAAAAGATGTCATGGAGTATGTGAAAGGATGTTTGGTCTGCTGTCAGTTCCAACCGTCACGGCCTCTGAATAGAGCGCCTCTGCAGAAGCGAGGGATCTCGTTCCCCTGGTCTAACCTGCAAACAGACTGGGTCGGTCCTGTACCAAAGTCATCCAGAGGTAATACGTACCTCCTCACTGTAACTTGTGCCTTCACAAAATGGGTGGAATGCCTTCCAGCCCCCAATGACACAGCTGAGACCACCGCCGTTCTGTTGATCAATCACGTCTTCAGTCGGTGGGGCCTTCCCTTGTCGGTTGACACAGACAGAGGTACACACTTCACCGCTAGTGTCATGTCAATACTTTGGGAAATGTTAGGGGTGGAGGCAAAGTTCCACATATCATATCACCCCCAGTCATCAGGTCAAGTGGAGCGAGCTAACCGCACCATTGTGAATATGCTCAGGAAGTATGTCAAGGCCAATGGTAAAGACTGGGATATGAAACTCCCGTTAGTGTTGATGGCTATCCGATCAACCCCTCATCGTTCCACCGGAGTCACCCCCTTTGAAATGATGACCGGTAGGGAAATGACCCTCCCCTTACACCTCCTCTATAGGCCAGAGGATGTGAGCATTGCCAGTGCGTACACTGCCCACCAATACGTGACTGACCTACGGTCACACTTGCAGACTGTCTTTGCTTGGGCTCAAGAGAACCTGGAAGCAAGTGTCAAAGGGCAGAAAGCCTACTATGACAGAAAGGCAGACGGGCATCAGTATCAGGTTGGGGATAAGGTCCTCTACTTCAATTTTACCAAGCCGGTTGGAACGCCAAAGAAATTCCTTCCACATTGGTCTGGCCCTCACGAGATCGTAGGTAAACTCTCACCAGTCGCTTACCGCATCAGAATCTCCAAGGCGAACCAGACTCCCACCTATAAGTGGGTGCACTCCAACCAGATTAAACCCTACCACCAACCACCCATTCAGGGGGGTTGCAAGTCACTAACTGGTGGCCAGGATGATTGATGTTGCATGCAACATAACAGCCCGAAGCATGTGGTTGACTTACCCTAATACCATGTTGCTATGTGGCATCAGATATACATAGGTATACATAAATATATATTTCTTTTTTTTCTCCCTCTTCCCTAATTTCTTTTTAGTATCTGCAAACCCCAGATCCATTACAGGATGCAACTCCGGTGGCTCCTTGGGCTCCTCCTTGCTCTCCAGGTGGTCCAGCCTAATGACATAGTGACACCCGGACCTCCATCTGGCATCGTACTCCAGGAAGCCCCTGGACTCCTTCTCACTAACTGCCGCGTCTACACCCAAAGGGTCTATGTTCGACTTGACCCCAAGGATGTTTACCAGAAGCACATTAAGTCACCTATAGAACTCAGCACTGATTGGAGATATGTGGAGACTCAGACCGGGAATACCCTTGAGCATGCCCGACTGACTACCATTCATATCTTGGAGCAGTTGCAGAAATTTCTAGTGACCGAAGAGGAGCTAAGTGGTACAAAGCGCCAAAAACGCTTCTTAGGGGGTTTGCTGGCAGCAGCCTCCGCGATTGGGTCATTGTTTTCGGTCGGTCTTTCTGCTGCTAATACGGTGAGCTTAAGTACGATCAGAAGACAGATGAGTGATTTGAGGGAAGAAATGCCAGAGATACGTAAGAGGCTAGATACCCAACAGCAGCAGTTGCAGGGTATGAGTAGGACGGTACAAGGAACAATTCTTGCGGTGAACATGCACTCGACGCTTTTGAACAGCACTGTCTATGCCCTCAGGAAGTTGTCCCATGTCATAGAATCAGACATCTCTGAGGGTCGGGTAGTTAGAGATCTCATGCAAGACCTCCTAAGAGAAGTGAGTTCTTCCATAGGTAGCCTGAGTGGGGGAAGAATCCCCACCTACCTGGTACCCCTTAACATGGTTGACAGTATTTTGAAATCGGCTACCACCTCCACGGTCCAGACTTCGCAGGTTCACTTGGCCTATAGTCTGGGCAGCGCGGTTCCCATATATGTCCACCCGGAGCAACTAGAAATAGGATTTATCCTGAACCTTCCCATTATTGAGAAACAAAACATTTATCGCCTAAAGTCAGTTCTTAATGTAGGCTTTTGGCAAGATGATGTGCACGTTCACATAAAAACACCACCCATGTTAGCGTACCATGAGGACAATCCAACTCTATACTTCATTCCCAACCTGGACATGTGTACCATAACTAAGGATATCCACCGTGTGTGCCCCTGTAACCCATTTGTTAGGGACACCACTGATCGCTTGTGTGGTCTGAGGAACGGCGCATCCTTAGAGAGATGTACAGCTAAAATGTCCATTAGGGACGAGGTCACAGAAACCCGTGTAGAGAGAGTTGGCGATAAATGGATTGTTAACACCCCTAATCAGGAGATTACGGTGTCTTATAGTCGTCATGATACAGCCACCAGAATGAAACTCCCCAACCAAACGGTCTTTATTACAGTCCCACAAGAGGCGACTGTCCATATTGATGACGTCATTCTGCACCACCTCAATCCAGAGAGATATGAGACAGAGTTAGAGATGTTGGATGCTTTTCAAGGTCACAGATTTGAATTAGGCTACACCCTCCAACAGCAACTCTTGGAGGAAGGGACTAAAACCGTCCAATTTAGTCTAGACCAAACGGGACTCCAAACCGTCTTTCTTGGCTCAGAGGCTAGAAAGCCATCCGACCCCTGGGGCCCTATTAGCGGAGTCGCATTCGGACTCCTCCTTGGTGGCTGGATCGTAACTGCAGTCGTAGTCGTGGGTCTCTCGAGACACATTCAAGCATTACACTCGAAAATCGACTCCCTCACCAATATTCCTGATCGCTTTAGGCGAAGGCCTACGAGTGTAGTTCCTCTCTCCCTTAGGGCCTCTGGTGAAACAGATGAGTGACAGACAAAAGGGAGACCTCCTAGTGCCTGTCGCTCGCCACACACTTCCGTCTCTCTTCCTTTTCTCCCCTGGTTTGCCCGTCCTCTTGTTTTTTGTTTTTCATAAAGTATTAACAACACATTCTCAGGGACAGGAAGGATACTATAAATAATCCTTCCTTAAGGCTTAGTAGTGTGTTTTTCTGTTTTTTTTTTGTGTGTGTTTGGTGCTCATTTGCCTAGCATTAATTGCCCAGATATACTCAGCCAAATTGTGTGCCCAGATGTCGGCCAATAACCGCTTGTGATGAACTTGTGACCACCAATAACCGACTTTGTGCTCCCAGGATTACAGTGTCAAACCTCATCCTAGGACCAAGGGGGGGATGTTGGGACAATGGACTACAAGCCCCACAATGAACTACAGTCACTCCCGAGATAACAGTGACGCATTCAACGTCGCCTCCCGACTGCCATAAAATGTTACCGCAACCAATACAGTCGGGCTGAGAAATGCACGTCACTCACCCGAGGGATAAAACTTTGGGACCCCCCAGAGTTCGCTCTCTCTGGCGTGTGGTAACGAACTGTATGCATTAAAAGAGACCAATTTACTTCGTGAACTAAATCTAAAATATTTTAACCCTTGATCACGGTTATAGTTTTGGTGAGTGACTGAGCTGTGCTACTGAACTGTGCTGTAGAAAAGTTTGGTGGTGATCGTTTTTGTACTGGCAAATCTGCAAATTGCGATTGTTCTCAAAAAACAAAAACAAAATATATTAGGCTACAAACTAACGTTAGGTAAGACGAATTCGCTGCTGAGCAGGCTTTTTCCGGGCCAGCAGTATCACTTAGAGCCCGCATAAACGGGGCATAGGTGTTTACTGTGGAAGTCTGTGGAAGTCCTCGCTTACAGACAAATCTGCAAATTGCGATTGTTCTCAAAAAACAAAACAAAACAAAATATATTAGGCTACAAACTAACGTTAGGTAAGACGAATTCGCTGCTGAGCAGGCTTTTACCGGGCCAGCAGTGTTAGGCTAGGTAAGATTGTTCTCAAAAAAACAAAACAAAATATATTAGGCTACAAACTAACGTTAGGAAGTATCACTTAGAGCCCGCATAAACGGGGCATAAGTGTTTACTGTGGAAGTCCTCGTTTACAAAGACTCCTGTTTGGTGAGCGACTGAGCTGTGCTACTGAAAAAAACAGTAGCTCTCAAAAAACAAAACAAAATATATTAGGCTACAAACTAACGTTAGGAAGTATCACTTAGAGCCCGCATAAACGGGGCATAAGTGTTTATTTGTTAACAAAACAAAATATAGTGTTGATCCTGCTTCCGACGAATTTTGTATATCTTCTAATACAAGGGTAAGCTATGGCTTCGTTTGATCCCTCAGTCTCTCCCATTCCTCGCTCGGTTTCTCCTTCCTCGCCATATTGGGCTATCTCTTGCCCGGTATGTGACATGTTTACCTATTCCTCCTTCTCCGCCACTAGTGGGAACTTTACTTGTGATAAGTGTAAATTAAATGCTAGGTTGACTGCGAAGATAGCCGAATTGGAATCTCGCATCCGTACCCTACATGAAATTAGAGAAACCGAAAAGTTCATAGAATCCTTCTCGGTTTCGGGTGCTCCAGCTAGCCCGTCCCCAACTAATGTTAGAAATTCGAAAATGCCTCTGCAGCAAGGTAACAGCAGGTGGATTACAGTTCGCGAACGTAGTCATAAACCACCGGTACTCCACCAACCACCAATTCGGGTTTCGAATAGGTTCTCTCCCCTGAGCAATGCACCTTCGGTAAAACCGGCTGAAAAAGCTTTGATAATCGGTGATTCTATTCTACGAAACGTAGAAATTGCGAGTCCAAAGACCGTAGTTCAGTGCATTCCTGGTGCTAGAGCGACCGACATAGAAGCAAATTTAAAAATGCTGGAAAAAACTAACCGTAAATTTTCTAGCATTATTATTCACGTCGGCGCAAATGATGTCCGGTTGAAGCAATCGGAGATAACGAAAAGTAATTTTGAATCAGCATGTGAAGTAGCAAAACGGTTGTCTAACACTGTTATTTGCTCTGGCCCCATTCCTTCTAGGCGTGGTGACGAAACTTATAGTAGACTAACGTCACTAAATCGTTGGCTATCTGAGTGGTGTCCCTCTAATAATATCGGCTATATAGATCATTGGCACACTTTTTGGGGGACTAATCTTTTAAAAAGAGATGGTGTTCACCCCACGTGGGAGGGTTCAGCTCTTATCTCTAAAAAACTGGCCTATAGTCTTAGAAATTCAAGTCCCTGACTAATTAGAGCCAAGGCCAGGAAGCAGAACTTCTTGTCTGCTTGTTCCCCAGAACCATCAGCTAGGGTTCACCCTTTAGAAATTGAAACTGTGTCTGTCCCACGTATACAAAACCATGTCAAATCTCGCAAAAACCGTGAAGTTTGTTTTAATAATCTGATTAAGATTAAAACAAAACACAATCCTATTAGCTCAAGTGATACTACTACCATGAGAGTTGGCTTATTAAATATAAGATCCCTTAATTCCAAGGCAGCTCTTGTGAATGAATTAATCTCAGACTGCTCTCTTGATATACTATGTTTAACTGAAACATGGCTGAAAGTGGATGAAAACTTTACATTAAATGAATCCTCTCCACCTGGGTTCATATATAGCCAAAACCCCCGTCTCTGTCGAAGAGGGGGTGGGGGTTGCTGTTATTTATAAATCTGTCTTTCAGTCAATTCCAAAATTAGAGTATGCATTTGATTCATTTGAAGTGTTAGTTATGAACACTCAGCCAGCAGTGGTTGGTAGAAACCGCCCCTCCTCTCAGCCTATTTTACTTGTAACTGTCTATAGACCTCCTGGCCCATATGCTGGCTTTATTCATGAATTTGCAGATTTTCTTTCTCATTTAGCTGTAAGTCATGACAAAGTGTTAATATTGGGTGATTTTAACCTGCATTTTGAAAATACAGATGATCCTTTTACCTCAGCATTTACGGTCATTTTGGAATCAATTGGTTTCATTCAAAATGTTTTTGGCCCCACGCATTGTCATAGTCATACTTTAGACCTGGTCTTAAGTCTTGGTATTGACATTGTTAATGTTAAAATTCACTCGCATAATCCTATTTTGTCTGACCATTTCCTCATTACTCTGCAGTTAAAATTAGCCCATTCTGTAGAATCTGAACTCAGAACGTATACAGGTCGCACTATCACTACCTCCACTACTGGAAACTTTATGCATGTGCTACCTGATTACCTTGATTTAGACACTTCATCCAGCTCCCTGTCAACCAATGATCTGGCAGAGGAATTAGCTACTGCTCTACGCAAAACCCTTGAAGTAGTTGCTCCGTTAAAAAGCAAAAAAGTAATTGAGAAGAGGCTTGCCCCTTGGTACACCGACCACACGCGGGCTCTTAAACAAAAGTTTCGGCAGCTTGAACGCAAATGGCGTTCTACTAAACTGCAGGTATTCCACTTGGCCTGGAAAGAGAGTCTTAGTGCCTATAAGCATGCTCTCTCCAATGCTAGGTCCTCTTACTTTTCAAAGCTTATACAAGAAAATAAGACCAATCCCCGATTTCTATTCAGAACAGTTGCTGAACTAACTAATAATCATGCAACAACTAACCCTCAAATTCCAGTCTCATGTAGTAGTAATGATTTCTCAAATTTCTTTAGTGGTAAAATTATTGAAATTAGGGAAAAGATCACACAAGTTAGTGACCATGGTTTTGACGATATAGAACTGCCTCCTAGACACACTGAACGTCTTGAATCATTTACTCCAATACTTGAGAGCGAGCTAATTCAGTTAGTTTCTTCTTCAAAATCATCCACCTGTCTTCTAGACCCCATACCCACAAAGTTATTGAAGGAGATATTGCCTATGCTCATCAAACCAATTATTCATTTAATTAACTCATCATTGCTATCGGGCCATGTTCCTACATCCTTTAAATTGGCAGAAATCAAGCCACTACTTAAGAAACCAAATTTGGATCCCACTTTCCTGGCCAATTATAGACCCATTTCAAACCTCCCATTTTTATCAAAGATTCTTGAGAAATGTGTAGCGCAACAGCTTTCTTCATTTCTACATACTTATAATGTGTATGAGAGGTTTCAATCTGGGTTTAGGAAGCACCATAGCACCGAGACCGCCCTTGCCCTAGTAATGAATGACTTGTTCCTCTCTCTGGACTGTGGCTGTATTTCTATTCTTGTTTTACTTGACCTGAGCGCTGCCTTTGATACTATAGACCATAATATTCTCCTCTGCAGGTTAGAAAATTTAGTTGGTATTACCGGGCATGCTCTTATGTGGTTTAAATCTTATCTCTATGATAGATCCCAGTTTGTTAGGGTAAACAGTCAGTCCTCTGAATTTTCTAAGGTGAACTTTGGAGTACCACAAGGATCGGTCTTGGGTCCTCTGCTCTTTTCTCTTTACATGCTCCCTCTTGGGAACATTATAAGCAGACATGGCGTTAACTACCACTGCTATGCAGATGACACACAACTTTATATATCAGTTAAGCCAGGTGAAGTTGACCAGTTGTCTAAACTAGAGACCTGTCTCAAAGATGTAAAGGCCTGGATGACCCAAAATTTCCTCTTATTGAACTCAGATAAGACTGAGATATTAGTATTAGGTCCCAAATCCCTTCGAGATAAATTCTTACAGCTTCCCTTAAATTTAGATTGCTTCTCTGTCTCCCCTAACAAGGTTGTTAAAAACCTTGGTGTAATTATTGATTCAGATCTCTCCTTTCAGCCCCATATTAACAATATCACAAGAATGGCCTTCTTCCACCTGAGGAATATATCTAAATTAAGGAAGGTGTTGTCCCTGGAGGATGCTGAAAAAATGGTTCATGCCTTTGTAACCTCTCGACTAGACTACTGCAATGCATTATTGTCTGGTTGCACTGGCTCAGCCCTGAATCGCCTCCAACTTGTACAGAATGCAGCCGCTAGGGTTCTTACTAGAACCAAGAAATGGGAGCACATCAGCCCGGTGCTCAAAACTCTTCATTGGCTGCCTGTCAAATTCAGAATTGACTACAAGATTTTACTTCTAGCGTTTAAAGCTTTAAATGGCATGGCCCCTGAATATCTGAGTGACTTACTCATTCCTTACTGTCCTCCTAGATTACTTCGCTCTCAAAATGCTGGCTATTTGAAAATTCCTATTATATCTAAAATTACAATGGGTGGCAGAGCCTTCCTCTTACAGAGCCCCTTTTTTATGGAATAATCTTCCCATGTATGTACGGGCTGCAGACACACTTTCTGTCTTTAAGTGTAGGCTAAAAACGTACCTCTTTAGTCAATCCTATAGTTAAGGATGTCGGGGGGGGGGGGGGGGGGGGGGGGCTAACCTTCTCTTTTCCTCTCTCACCCTGAGCTGCAGATTACTCCGGCCCGTCCCCCTCTCACCCTGAGTTTGCAGACTGCTCCAGTTATGCCCCTCACCCTGAGTTTTGCAGACTGCTTCGGACCCGTCCCCCCTTTGGTTTGGTTTATCCTCCCGACTTCACGCAACCGGAGTCCCAGATGCATCACCCCGCCCCTTTGAACTGATGATTGAACTGATGATTGAACTGATTATTGAACTGACTATTACCATTCAGTCCACCTTTAGTCTAAACCGGGCCGGCCAGCGAAGGATGGGCACCCCCTCTCTAGCCAGGTTCCTTCCGAGATTTCTTCCCACTGGGGAGTTTTTTCTCGCCACTGCTCAGTGTTTTTTTTCTCCCCTACCGGGGAGTTTTCTTACCTCATTTTGCTGGTTGGGGGCTATGGCCTGGTTTTTTGCTCAATTTTCCTTCTGTCTCCCTGTGCAGCGTCTTTGTGACAGTTCTCTGTAAAAAGCGCTATACAAATAAAATTGAATTGAATTGAATTGAATAGTTTCAGATTTTAGAATCCGAAGTACGTGCACTAATCCAACCCGACAATTCTGTTGGAGACTGCTCCACGGGCAGTTTGGGAATTCCAGTTCCAAAGAACGACCGGTTCTCTTTGTTACTTTTGTCGACGCGAATTCCCCCGCGAGGCCTCCGACCAGGACTACGCCTCAGGAGACTTGGACATCACCCAGGACCTGTGTTTCCAAGTCATCCATCCCGGGATCCCCTTTTTTTTTTATTCCCGACGACGGTCGGACGAACACTACGAACTGCGGTGTCTGGCCTCTCATGAGACCGGACCTCAAGTAAGGCCGTATTATCTGGGTACAGATTGGCTGGCACCTATCTGGTGATACTATATTGCAGTTAACTGCATTTAAGTCTGATGAGATATGCTGGGCAATAACTGTTTTTACTCGCTGTGTGATATATGATGTGTTGTTAGTTTCCCTAACTGTATACCATCACTGCATGATTTTGTGTTGCTACATATATAATCTAAAAGTGTGATTTCCCCTCTTTCGATCTGGGCACGATAATATCCTAAATTCGGGACTAACCGTAATTAGATAACGGGATATTTATAACGCGCTTCCCCAAGTGCTAGTAGAAATAAATTCCCCAGAATCAATCACGGCTCGATTAGTGATAGAGGCATAATTCAGCCTATAAAGAAAGTGCCAGATCTCCCTACGGCTTGAGTAGGCTCGGCCTGAGCGTGCTGAAGCCATATTCATACTTCCCTCCCTCTTCCGACACGCGTACACGCGTGTTCGTGTGCCTCACCTCCATCTTTCTTTCTCTCCCTCTTTCTTTGTCTCCGCCACGTGCACCCGCGTGCACGCGCATCCTTACCTCCTTTGTGTGTGTTCTATCTATATCACCCCGCCGTGGGATATAATCGTTTATTACCTGGTTACCCTTTTGTAATAAACTATATTATTTGCATCTGGTGTTGGCGTGAATATTTCAAGCATTTATAAAAAGTCACACTCACAGAACAGATACAAATCTCCCGTAATTCAACGTGGAGTATTGTTAAAGTTTAAAGTTAATTAGACTCTATATTACTTCCACTAGAATAACCGGGTACTCCACAACGCAATTCCTTTAGCGGAATGCGCTACTTCTCGTTCTAGGGCGTTATAATTACATGAGACTGATTAATAAATATAAATTATACCTTTTGACCCTACACTCATAAGTAAAATTTGCGATCTTCGTTAGAGAATGAAACTACTAAATATCCCAATCACAGAGCAGCAGTTAAACAACAATATTTTAGCCACCTTTTTGACATAACGTTAAACTGATAATTTATCCTCTTTTCGTGTCGCATTTTCATTATTTTCCGGTATCTCTTATTTTCTTTGATGTCTGATATTTTTAAGCACTCGTATTGTTCAAGCCAAATTACATTCACAATGCCATTTCAATTTACAGAATTATACAATTCTCACTGTTTTATTGGATGCTCTGCCACTTGTGCAGGCATAAATATAGCAGGTCAATATTTTCCATGATATGACTAAGAAATATGAATGAAAAAGGAATGTTTTATACTTTCTAAATATTATGTCATTGAATCCATTTTAGATGACCACCCGATAGTAATAGTAATAGTTGATCTTTTAATAGCCTGGGAGCAAATTATATTTAAGGAATCGATAAAGGGAATCAATAAAGAATCGGATCAATAAGCAGAATCGATAATGGCATCGGTATCAATAAAATCTAAGGATTCCCATCCCTAATCAGAATGCCCGGATCAGATGAGCAGTCACTCGAGTCGTTGCACAAAGTTTAATCTGGCAAATCTAAATTAGCCTACTGTGAAAGCAAATAACTTTGCAATGCATTCGAAGGCGCCTACAATGCTACAAATGTGTAGTCAAGCTGGAAATGTGTCTTTGTAACCATTCACAATAGCCTACAGACTAATAGGCTATTGGTAGGCTAACTTGTAGCATTGGAAGCGAGCTGCTTCTTGTTTTGGATTGTAACGTTTTCTCAACCTCTAAGCATCAATCGGTGAAATTTCATCGTTATTATTATTAGGCTATTAATAATAATAATATTAAATTGTGCTCATTTATAATGCTATTCATGCGCTTGCTTGGTAGGTAAGCCTACCCTATGGCTGCACGCAAAGTTTTCCAACAAAGAAATCTGTCCATTAACAGTTAGCTTATGTGCTAACTAGTACGTTGACAGCTCAAGCGAAGTCTCCACTGTCCGAGACAAACGTTACCATAACAAGAGAGGCAGCGACAGGGTCAAAGTAGAATTTATTTCATGTCTCAGCGACATCTTCAGCGACCGTAGCAGCGACCACAGGACGAGTCGCCCGAAGTATAAACCAAATGTCGCTGCAACCAGCGACGTCCATGACACTGTCGCTGGACTATAAACTGCAGTGTTTCCCCTATATGCACCTAGCAGCGGCGTTACGCCGCTGCTAAAATATGACCGCCGCTGCTGAATTTTTTTGTAAACAAAACAATCCACTCTCTCCCCTTCAAAATGCTGGAGTATACGGCCTTGTAAACGTTTTACATTTGAATGGATCTCTATGGGAATTTGGGGGCAGGACTAGTTTACATACACAAGTATATAACCTAATATATGGCTGTATAGCCTTGTTCTTCTAGGGAGGGCAAAATGGAGCGTTAGACCGTAGAAAGCAGTGTGTGCACGGGAGTTCGACAATACATTTCTCACAGAAAACGTAGTTTGTTGACTGTGTTAACTTCACTGCTGTCGCAACGCAAACGATTTAAAATAGACAAAAATGATGACCAGTAAAAACCAAAAGCGCAACCACTGCCTAAAGCTGCATTCTCACCAAATCCGGCGAGGTACATCGATCGGACGCATTCTATTCATTTTCTATGGAGAGGATGCGAAGCGTTCACGAGGTGCATGATGGATGTGGCGTGGTGACTGTGTGGTACATTCGCCGGTTCTGAATTTGAATAGGATAGATTCCAGATCTACTTTAGGCATATTAATGCGTCCGCCGTTGCTCGCGAAACTCGGATCAAACGGTCAAAGTAGCCGTTTTGGATCAAATATGAATCAAGATTTAGCAAGTGAATAGACAATTTTTTTGGGGGTTCCTGCGCGTCCCCATGCATCGTCGCCGGATTTGGTGAGAATGCAGCTTAAGTGCTAGTTTGTTGATAGCCTTTATTGGTTGCAATTCGATGAGGCTGTATGTTGTAGCTTACACAAGCCATAAAGTTGTTTTTTTTTAACATTAGGCTACTTGTTCACTCCAACATTCAAAGTGGACGATTATGGTTGGCAGCACTGAAAATTTCTGTCATGCCCCCATGGCAGAAGTCCAGAAAATGTGGAATTAAATATTATCTTATATTTTCTGAATCGCCATCGATTTCGCTTGTCCGTTGTTGATGAAGCACAGTGATCTGAGCATGTTAGCTATGTAAATTGCGCACTGTAATTTGCTACCTAAACTTTGCAGCACTTGTCATCGAACATGAATAGGCTAGTCTGAAACGTCAATCTTCAGAATCACGTTTAAACCATTACCATTAACGTTAATGTTATAAGGTCGGAGTGTTCAGAGTCAGCTTCCAGCTAAATAAATGCGCTGACGTTTTAAAAAATAGTTTTTTGAGCAATTTCTCCTAGGCGGCAAAACACTATAGGCGGGCCGCCAAAGACATTTCAATGCAGGAAAAACCATGAATACATAGCTATTAGAATGAAATAGAAAGATAGAAATGTCTAATACACACACAAACAAAAAACTAGAATAGCCTACACAAATATTTTTAAGTGGAAAAATCTAATATTTGGTTTAATGTGTTCACCTTGTTGCTTCCTCATCTTCCTCGTGTCGGGCTCTTTTATTAAAGAAATCTGTGGTGATCTTGTAGCCTATTTTCTCTTGTCCATGATCTGTCAATGGACAAGAATAATCACCTAGGCTTTAACAATCTTTCGGTGGCTAATTCATTTGTTTATTATTGTTGTTGTTGTGGTAGCGGTTAATGTATTCTCGTTTTTTTCATATTTTTTATTGGTTTGACAATGAACGTTATTTTATGACCTTTGTAATGATGCAGTATTACGTGCCCTAACTAGCCTGTGGTGCATTTCCCGATAACGATCGATCTTAGGGTTACGTGCGATTTCAACGAGCGATTCTACGATGGTGCTTTAATTTGTAACACACGTTTCCCAAAACAGTTGTTAAAGCGTCACCTCTTAAGTGCTACTTAACCAGAGGTGTAAAATCCCGGTTCAGAAAGGAAAAAGTCCTCCCCAGTATTTATTTCCAATCACCTGGATTTGCTAATTTGCACAATTCTTCAGCCAGGAGGTGGAACTAATTAGTGAAATCAGAGTTCATGAGTGGAAGAAACACATAGCAGGACTTTTCCTTTCTGATCCCTGGATTTTACATCTATGTACTTCTGTCTGTGGTGCTGCTGATACGGGAGGAGGAGGGGGGATAGATTGGGAAACGCAAACCCCATTGTGATAGGGGAGACCGGAGATGCTTGTCACAGGGGATGGTTGTCATGCTGTTTATATATCGGCCACTAGAGGTCACTGTTGCAAAATTTGGACTGGAACTCACGTATTTATTTGTTCTATAGTCATTCATCTTTGTTATTTTGTTTAGGGTCACACATTGTTGAGGTGAGGAACATTTTTGAGTTTTTCATACCTAAAAATAACATTTGAACACTTTGATGATTTTGTCATATATGTTTTCTGTATCATGATATAAAAAAAGAAAGAATGCTGTCAAAATAAGTAAAGACACAGTATTATTTTAGTGGTAAATCTAAGTAGCTAGTGGTAGCTAGCAGGCCGTAGCAAAGTCAAAATGGCAGACGAGAGTTGGAGATGGTCGTCACACTGATTTTGGGGATGGTCGTCACATGTGACAACCAACCCCCGTTATTAGGTAATTGAGTGCATAATGGACAATATAGAGATTTTAGGCCATGTATACATAGGATTAGAGTGTGTGTGTGTGGGTATGCCTTTTTATTCATAACTTAATTCATGAAAATGTTACAAACTACAAACAGGCACTGAGACATTTGTGACAACCAACCCCCGTCACAACCAAGCTCTCAAGGTGCATGGCAAAGTATGCACAATCGGGTACGTCACAACCCAGCCACTCAAGGAGCCTGCCTGTTCTGTTCTCAGACAAGAGTAGGTATGTGTTTATTGGACCTTAAAACAACCAGCGGGGTATAGTTTTGACCATTTCAATACTGAAAATGGGTGGTATACCCCTTTAAGTAAGTTCTCACCATAATGTATATGTTTTTGCATTTAAGCGATCAATGTGCTTTTGACTTTCTCCATTTTTAAAAACATATCTGGTGCATCCAGCTTAAACAAAAATGTTACGAATGTTTTTAAAATACAATATTTTTTCTAAAAAATGCATTGAAAAATATTGTGACAACCAACCCCCCAACTTGACGGGGTTGGTTGTCACAAATGTCACAGTGCCTGTTTGTAGCTTGTAACATTTTCATGAATTAAGTTACGAATAAAAAGGGACACCCATTTTTACCCAAGATATAATGCTTTAAAATAATGTTTAAATGACTCTTGTATGATGTGCTGAAACTGAGAAATACACACGAAAGTAAAAAGTGTGACAAGCATCTCCGGTCTCCCCTACATGGCCGGTTAGGCATGGTCTTTTGAAATAAAATATTTTTCCCACTGATTTTACTTGTCTCAAACTTATTTAAGGAATGCCTTTTATGGGTAATTTCCAAATATATAAAAATAAGTAAATGAAATAGAAATAAATAAACGTAAATATTGTTGCATCTAACATCACTATAAAAAAACAACAACCAGTGGTTATGGTAAACGTAAAATTCAACGAACACTAACACGAAAAATCAAATAAAGTATCTGATTTATGGGCTTCTAAAACGCACTTAACCGTCTACGACTGGTCTGGAGTAATCGTTAATCTACGAGCGTTTCTAAGAGCGTCTTAAATTAAGATGCTTTTGGGAAACGCACCCAAAGTTCAAGAAGCTTCGTACGAAGGGATTTACAACGTCTTAGCCTAACAATGCTTTTGGGAAACGCACCCCAGGCTATTTAAATGGTTAAATCGCATTGCGGGGAAGAACTGGGAGTACAAATGTAGGGAGCCCCTTAGGAGACATGGGCTATTGCGTATATAATGTAACGATAGTCTAGCGGCACCTGCTGGTGGGATGACCGAATCGCAGCAATAAATACATGGACAATTTTTAACCGTTTTTACATGGTTTTTCTTACGCGATTTCTCCTAGAAGGCTTAGGCGGGGTGAAAAAATCCTTAGGCGGGCCGCCTAAGCCTTTTCAATGCAGGAAAAACCCTGGAATGTTAAATGAAAATCATTCTGTGACCACCACAGCCTTTGAAAGCAGCTACATGGAAGACTGACATTCTACCTGTCATTTAAGGAAACATTGTCCGTATTGAAAAGGCCATATGCACAAGGCCACGGGAAGTAGGGGTCCTGAGGGTGCTGGAGCCGGTACACAGTTTATCCACCATTCGCTAGGGGGTGCTGCAGCACCCTCAGCATGCCTACTTCCTGCAGTCTTGCATATGCAAAATTTCCCTGCTCTGTTACACAGGGTAATTGTGGAACATATGGTGCCGTGGCTCAAGAAAGGACATTGGGTCTTTTGCATGGCCTTTATTTCACTGTGAAAATCACTAGCAGTGAAACTCAAATCGTGTCATTACAGCTGGCTAGCTAATACTGTTACAGATATATTAATAAAGAAAGTAAGGACTTATCTACCTCAGCACCCCCCCTTTATGTACAGAGAGATTTTCATGTTTTTTTTTTTTGCTTTCCAAGTTCTCATTGTATAGTTTTTCTATTTTTGTAAATGTTTTGGGGGAAAGCACATTCAACAAAATACAATTCATGTACATGCTATTGTGGCTGTTTTTGTACCAAATGTTTCTATACTGCTACCTGACATACTGCTTGGTGTATTTTTTATTAGTTTGATTTTAGTGTTCTTTGCACGTTGATCAATGTCTGCTTACACCTCTTTTATCCACACATGACCTTTACACTTCACCTTCTTTCTCCTCAGGGCAGCTTGGTGCGGTGTCTCAGTTCTTTGCCTGCTCCCAGTGCCCATTCATTCACATGGACAAAGTGAAGCTTCACCAGCACATTGAGAAGGTTCACTCAGAGGAGCATAACAGGATTCTGAGCCCTGGAGGACATGGAGGAGAGATACCACTGACTCCAAGCAACACACATCACCCTGTAAGATACCCCTTAGGCCAACAGAAACCCACACAGGCACTCCAGGGGCCCACACATGCTCCCTTTGTGGGAAGACTTACAGTCGATTATGTGTTCTGACAAGACACCAACAAATTCACACAGGGGAACGCCCATACCTTTGCTCCCAGTGTGGGAAGAGCTTTAGTCGGTCAAGTATTCTGACAGAACACCAACAGATTCACACAGGAGATCGTCCATACCACTGCTCCCTATGTGGGAAAACTTTTAGTCGTCAATCCCATCTGACAGGACACCAGCGAGTTCATACAGGGGAGCGGCCATACCTCTGCTCACAGTGTGGGAAGAGTTTCAGTCGTCAATCACACCTGACGGTACACCAGCGAACTCATACAGGCGAGCGCCCATACCACTGCTTCCATTGCGAGAAGTGTTTCAGATCTGCATCGCAACTGGCTGCACATAAACAAATTCATACACGTGAACAACAATACCACTGCTTCCATTGCGAGAAGAGTTTCAAGTCTGTGTTACAACTGACAGCACACCAGCGAAGTCACACAGGGGAGCGTCCACACCATTGCACTCAATGTGGGAAAAGTTTCAGATTTCAATCATATCTGAAGGTACATCAGCGAATTCACACAGGCGAACGTCCATACCACTGCTCTGAGTGTGGGAAATGTTTCAGTCTTTCAAATACCCTGACACAACACCTGCGAACTCATACAGGGGAGCGTCCATATCCCTGTTCCCACTGTGGGAAGAGCTTCAGTCGTCAATCGCACCTGACACAACACAAGCGAGTTCATACAGGGGAACGCCCATACCTCTGCTCCCAGTGTGGGAAGTGTTTCAGATCTGCATCAAACTTGAGACTACATCAGCGAACACACGCACAGTAGGGTATCTTCCTCAGCTTCCACTGTGGGTCGATGTTATTTGAGTATGAAGAAGGAACAACCTGGCAGTTATGTTTTGTTGAATTCCCTGGATAATGAAATGAATGAGGTCTGAATGTTTCAGACCTCATTCATTTCAAACAGTCAGGAAGACAGATTATGAGGAGGAATATTTAAAGGTATAGTTGGTAATGTTTGACATTTTGCCCTGTTTTAGACTCAATCATGATTTTATCGATCGAAAGACAATATTTTCACGTCGGCCCAGCCCTCACATCATAACGGACATGTTGCTCCTTATGGTGAGCCGCAAATTATAATGAAAGTGAATAGGGGCAATCTTCCTGCAGCTCCAAAACCACTTAGACATATTTCACAGTGCATTCATGTACCACCTCCGAAAATGTACTCTTATTGGATTTATATCTTGGAATGGTGCAGGCCCTTGGAATGAACTTAAGTCACTGTCATGCTCATGGAGCCACCTTGAAATGATGTGTACTTTGTGACATGGTGCACAATCTTGCTGGAAGTGTCCACTAGACTGAGGCCATAAACTGATGCATATGGTCAACAATGTTTATATATGCTGTGACATTCAAATGATGCTCAATTGGTATTAAGGGGCCTAATGTGTGCCAAGAAAATGATTCCTCACACCAGTACACCACCACCACCACCAGCCTGCACCATGATACAAGGCAGGATGGATCCATGGATTCATCCTGTTTACGCCAAATTCTGACTCTACCATCTGCATGTCGCAGCAGGAATAGAGAATCATCAGACCCGGCAATGTTTTTCCAATCTTCAATAGTCCAGTTTTGGTGATCACTGCCTCATCACTCTGTGCTTAGCTGACAGGAGTGGTACCCGGCATGGTTGTCTGCTGCTGTAGCCTATCCGCCTCAAGGTTTGGCGCCTTGTGCATTTGGAGATGCCCTTGTGCACATCACTGTTGTCAACACCTGTCATTTGAATATTTTTGGCCTTTCTGTTAGCTTGAATGTTACCATTCTCCTCTGACCTTTTTCATGAACAAGGTTTCTGCCCACAGAACTGCTGGTCACTGGATGTTTTTTTAATTTATTGCACCATTCTCTCTAAACTGTAGAGACTGTTGTGCGTGAAAATCACTGCAGCTGTTTCTGAGATGCTGGAACCACCATGTCTGGTACCAATAATCATGCCATTGTCAAAGTCGCTTAGATGACCCATTCTAATATTTGGTATAACAATAAATGCACCTCTTCACAATGTCTCCATGCTTTATATATCGAGTTTCAGCCACATGATCCTCTGTTTGGAGGAGCGGGATATTTGTGTTAATGAGCAGGTGTACCTAATAAAGTGGCCACAGTGTTAAGTGTCACACATTTGGTAGCCTATTACTAATGACTTGTAAATATTGACAATGCATTATATTAATAACAAAGAAACTATGTTTTAAGTGAGAAGTTTGGCTTGGTCAAAAGCCACAAAAGACAGGAAATTAAAATGAGAACCACCAAGGTTTCTACACTATCAGGGATTTACAGTACTGTTTTTTCTTTTTTTATCTGACTGCTATTCAGTTCTGTAGCTATTTTGGTCTACACCATGTGACTTACACCATCATAGATTCTACTCATAAAGTGCAGATTAGAATCATCCATACAAGGAGTAGCCTACACTGGACATGTGGCCTAGGCTTAGACCACCACCCATGAAAATCACTTATGTTCACCTAAATAGTATGAAATATATGAATATATGTTGGCATACAGAGTATTCGTCTATAAGATTTCAGTTACAGCATAACTTGTAGGATTAATTGTCCTGATATGTCATACATAGTGGAGTTCAAAGGGTAGAGATAAAAACAATAGGTGAAAGTATACGTTGAAGAGCCTTGCAATCATAGTATACAATTATATTTCTACCCATATAGCTTTAGAATACTTTTATAAAGGATTTGAAATGTAAACAGAGTATATTTAGATCCACCTTTCAGAAGCTATCTACCAATATTATCAAATGTTACCTATCAATATTGGTATAAGGCATAAGAGGAGTAGAGAAATAGCATACACAAAACAGCAGTAGGGAAATGCAAAGCCTTTTTGTACGGATCACTATCATGGGTGGCAGCAAATACTCTAAGGGTGGGTTGCACCAACAAATCAAATTAATCTAAGATTAGAGATAATCAGAGTTTAGTAAATCCAGGTTTTAAATTAATTAATCAAAGTTTAAAACTAACCCCTTTACCTTTTTGAGTGCCTGGATTTACTCTTCGTCTTAAAGATAACCAAAGATGTGTTGCACCACTTAAATGTAATCATAGATTAGTAAATCTAAAATTAATGACTTAAACCAAGATTTGAATGTAGTTGCTTGGCAACTGTGAAAGGTTAACAACAGGAAATAGTGGGGAATCCACAAGTAGGCAAAATGTGTAGCGAGCAAGTATCTGTGTGGTTTGCATTTATCAAACAATATCGCAAACTGTTTGACTAACAAAGTAACCAATTATTGGACATGCTGGCAACAATTATACGTCATAATTTCTACATTTTAATAAAAAAAACTGCAAATAGAAAATGCTAAAATCATAAATGATGTCCCAAAGCAGAAAAAGGAAGTTTGCTGTTGAATGTGAATACTACATTTCCATTCATGACATTCTTTACTGTTTTCACAAACAATTAATCATGAAGAAAGGAATGCAGGCATTAAATAGTACACAATTAAGAAAAAATAATCAGAGTAACTGCAAGGAACTTTTTTTTACTCCATCCATCTAACAAAATGCTATTTCTATGAATTAAACTACCTCAACTGCCAGTTTAAAGTTAATCCCTAATCAAAGTTTAAATTTGAGTTTAAAATGTTGAAGCAACAGGAATAAATTTAATCTAGGTTTAAAGCAAAAAATCGAAACTAAGATTAAATTCAAATGAAAATAACATTTTTGAACTAGGATTAGAACTTGGTGCAACAGGATTAACAGATACACCTTGATTTAATCCAGTTAAAGAATTAAACCTTGTTGGTGCAACCCACCCTTAGAGTATGAATTTGGCTATTTGACAGAAGGTTTGAACCAATCTGCCAAGAGATGAGTACATGTGGTTTGAAATACAGTAGACTAACATAACTACAGAACTGTATCATAGTCAGATATAAAAAAGGAGTTCTGGAAATCCCTGAGTGTAGAGAGCTGAAGTTTGGCTTGGTGGTGCTCATTTGAATTTCCTGTCCTGGTTTTTGACCAAGCCAATCTTCACACTTAAAAACGTTTTTTGTTTGTTTTTAATCCCCAGGGATTTTTTTCTCCGGGAGGTGTCCATTTCTTTAAAAAATGTAATCATCAGAATGTCTATTATAACAAACAGTGAATAACAAGCAAATCAGACTGAAGAGGCTGAGCGGGTTCAGTGCTCCGTTTCCGACTAGACAAACATTTATGTAAAAAAAAAAGTCGCGGAGGCGGAGTTTGGATAAATGAACAAAACTTGGAGTAAAACAGCTGTGATTCAAGAGACGCATTGCTCTGCGGACATGGAGTTTTTTTTTTCATCATAACTCTTGGCTGTATTCCACTCGACTCATACCTTCATTTTAATTCACTTAATTAATTTAATTAATTAAATGATTCTATTGAATGTCTTTATTTAACGTGTGCGTTTGTGTGTTACGGATCTGCCCCACTGTCTGTCTTTTTTTTGCTGGTAACTACAACTGAAGTTCCCTCACAGGAAAATAAAAGTTATTCTATTCTATTCTATAACTTTATAAAAAATAAAACTCATGATAAAATGTAAATGTGATTTTATGTGACACTTACAGCGCGAGTAGGCTTAGTGCTAGTAAGCATAGTTATGATCATTTTGGTCCTGCCAAACATCTGTAACTCCCAGCAGAAACTAAGAGACATCCAGTGAAACAATTTGTAATAAACCGCTAGCTCGTTCAGTGCAACAGTAGCCTATACCTACACTGTAAAAAAAATAATAAAAATACCATAAAAACGGGAACACCCTACCAAAATTTATAAGGGAATCAGACACAGTCTCAATATTTAAGTGTAGATTAAAAACGCACCTCTATAATCAGGCGTATAATCAGTTGTAGTCTGGAGACAGGGCCAGAGAAGACTTTCGCCATAGGGTAATGTGGGGTGGCATCCTTTCCTTACTGTCACCTGTCAACAGCTGTGACCCAATCTTCCTGGGCTGGCTCTTGATAGGTGGTAGGATTGTTTTCCCTCTCATAACGGCATGGGTTCTCAAACTGCCTTCATAGCGATGCAGCTATAGATTACTCCTGGCAGTTGGTGCTCCTGCTGCTCTGTTACACTTTCCCTAACAGTTTTTCTCTCTTTTTTCTACATTCTGAGAGTTGGACTCCCTCACCGCTGCTGTCTGGCTTCCTCTCCGTCGCCGCTTGTGATGGTTTGAGGCTTATTTGATACCTCAGACTCTTGATGACTTACAGCCATTTTACCAACCATGTATTCCATACTGTTCCAGCATAATTTACAGCTAAATCTAGTCCCACACCCCAATTCCCATTGAGATCCATTAAAATGCAGAGACGTTATAATATCATTACATTACATTACATTACAATCATTTGGCAGACGCTTTTATCCAAAGCGACGTACAATAAGTGCATATTGAAGGTCATTGATGCGACTACAAAGCAAATCAGACAAAGCACTGCTTTCTCACAGCGTAGGAGCTATCCCTAGTAATAAACATGAGAAGTACACACAGTATCGCTTGTAAGAGTACCAGAAAATAAGATATCAAGAGTCTTTTGATGTTGTTGGGTCACAGACATCAGGAAGTCATGGCATGCAAAGGATATGGTACCAAATATTAAAAATGATTACTTTATTCTACATTATGTTAAACTTTCCAATTATTGATGCCCGAAAATGGGGGGGGGGGGGGACTATGTAGGCCTACAAAAGGTTATAGAATTTCTAAACGGTTCATCCGATATGGATGAAAATACCCTCAAATTAAAGCTGACAGTCTGCACTTCAACCTCATTGTCATTGTATCCTTTCAAACTCAAAGTGCTAGAGTACAGAACCAAAATAACAAAAAATGTGTCACTGTCCAATTAATTATGGTGCTCACTGTATGAACAAAACATTTTGAGGGTGTAGGCTACAGTAGAGGACCAGATGTGTCACCACAGCATAATGCTGTCCTTGACATTATGTTTGCATTGAACTTAATGAAGAATCGTTTTCCCAGGGCTTGTAGCCTAGCTGTCAAACTGCGATTATTTTATGTTCCACTAGCCTACGTTAACGCCTTTTAAAAAAAAACGATAGCCTACTTTACATGGATTTTATCCACTTTTAACATAGGCTAGGCTGATTCTTGCAAAGTATGCTGCTTAAATTAGGTCAGAACTCCACGAAAATCGAGCATTTCAAATGAGAAAAAGAGTAGGCTATCTGTACGGACAGTGACAGAATGGCTTGATCATGCACCGAAAGAAGGAAGGTATTAGTCGGAAATCGCGAAAGGAGAAGGAACATAGTCGCAAAGAAAGTAATAATGCAGAGTGGGCGCGCGTGCACGCGAGGGGTTGTCAAATTCTGACAGGCAGTCAAATTTCGGCACGGGAGCCATAAAAGCATTAACCAGCATTTTAATTCCAGTAGCTCATGCATCCAGAACTCATGCAAGCTTTTCATAAACCACGTCAAATTCTTTCAATGTGACATTGTTGGCACACTACAAGGAAATCCATGACGATCAACCTGACAGGAAAACTAAATCTTCGTCTTTTAATAAAAATGAATATACACTACTCACAAAAAGTTAGGGATATTTGGCTTTCGGGTGAAATTTATGGAAAATGTAAGTTCACGCTACAGTGATATTATACGTATCATGAAAGTAGGGCATTTAAGTAGAAGCATGCAATGGTGATTTCCTCATCTCAAACAATTTATTGAAACAAAAGCCAACAACAGTGGTGGGTATACCACAACAAAAATGTCAATGTCTCAATAACTTGTCATGTGCCCTTGAGCATCAATTACAGCTTGACAACGACGTCTCATGCTGTTCACAAGTCGACTTATTGTCTGCTGAGGCATGGCATCCCACTTCTTGAAGGGCGGCCCTCAGGTCATTGAGGTTCTGGGGTACAGTTACGAGCCTCTACACGGTGAGTCAGCTGATCCCATAGGTTTTCTATGGGATTCAGGTCTGGAGAAAGTGCAGGCCACTCCATTTGAGGTACCCCAGTCTCCAGCAGCCTTTCCCTAATGATGCGACCTCGATGAGCTGGAGCATTGTCGTCCATGAAGATGAAATTAGGCCTGTGTTGTTCATGCAGGGGCACAATGACTGGATTAATGATGTTATTCAGGTAGTATGGGCTTGTCACTGTACCATTCACAAAGTGTAGGGCAGTTCTGTATTGACTAGACACACCTGCCCACACTGTAACACCGCCACCACCAAAGGGTCGTCTGGTGACAACAGTGGCTGATGCATAGCGCTCTCCTTGACGTCTCCAACATCGTTGGCGGCCATCATTTCTGCTCAACGTGAATCGACTTTCATCAGAGAACAGCACTGAGGCCCACTGGTCCCTCGTCCAGCGTAAATGCTCCCTGGCCCATGCAAGACGATGACGCCTGTGCCTGGTGGTGTGGTCAGGTACCCTTGCAGGTCGTCTAGCACGCAGACCACGCTGATGTAAACGGTTTCGAATGGTCTGACGTGACACTTGGGTGCCTCTCACCTCCCTTAAATGTGCCTGGAGTTGAGTGGCATTCATCATCCGGTTCCGCAGGGCACTGTTCACAATGAAGCGGTCATCAGTGTGGGATGTGGCCAAAGGACGTCCACTTCTATGCCTTTCTGTGACTCTTCCAGTCTCTCTGTATCTCTGTTGCAACCTGCTGATGACACTCTGTGACACTAAGCTCAGTGGCCACTTCCCTCTGAGAACATCCTGTTTGAAGCCTCGCAATGGCGAGGTACTGTTGATCAATTGTTAGGTGTCGTCTTGGTCTCATGATGTCAAAATGTGAACAGCATGATGAAGAGGACTGTTTAAATACCAATTCTAATTGAACCAGGAAATTTATTGGTCGATTCATGGATCAAACACCTGTTGTGAATTTTGCCGTTCAGCTCCTTGTTAGAGAACAGCAAGTTGTGCAAAAAGTACTGAAACATTGAATAGTTGGACATGTGCATTCAAAAGTTTAGAGAAGGTCAAATTAATTTCACCTGTAAAGGTTATAGTGCATTTTAGGTTCATCCTGAAATTTCACCCGAAAGCCGAATATCCCTAACTTTTTGTGAGTAGTGTATTTAGCCTAATTTAGCTGATCAGATAGCTAGATAGGCTATAGTAGGCTACCCGAGCTGATCAAAGATCAAACTTGCAAACTATTTAGCTAAGGTTAGTGAACTGATTCAGTAGCCTAGCCACTGTATTTTATTCAGCAAAGTAGCCTATACTGATCTTCTTAACGTTACCTAACCGTCTGGCATGCTAGCTAGATCAGCAAGCTAACAATTAGTAGGCTATTCATAGTTTTCAGTCACGTGACTGCTGCGGAGCCCTGGCGGGCAAAACAACGTTCCAGAATGCGGACGGACACTGGAAACCCCATAGAGCTACCGCAGAAGCCTGTCAAATTTCCTTCTTTTGCAACACACGTGTGTTAGATCACCTGTCAAAAGACGAAAAACAAAGATACGCAAACAAACTAAGCGTCTTAGGTATGTGTGACCCATATACAGCACCCGCTGCTTTATTTAGATTATTAAAAACCGCGAAGTCGCTGCTGTACTTCGGTGACGTTTACATTTATCTTGTGGAGAATCCATCCCCTTACACTGTCGCGAAGATGAAAGCGTACAAAAGTACAGATAGTTATCTGTACTTTCGATCTGGATGGGTCAATAATGCTGTTGTTTGGGAGGTGAAGGACAATAAATTCTTCATCGTCAAAGCGAAGGTGAGTGCTAATTAGCTAACGTGAGCTACCTAACGTTGCTTGCATGGGTCAGTGTAACGTTAGTCAGCTAACGTTACTACAGTTAGCCTTTCTAGGGCAGTAATATTTTGGTTAAGATAACACAACATATTGTGACATACATGTAATATAAACTTTTTTCCATTGTCAGGTAAACCATTCCTACAGCTTAAATGACCTGCCATTGACAGCCTGGGTAGCTGTAGAGGAGGGATTCACAACATCCTCCTCTCTGGGTTTTCCTTGTCAGACGGGATTCTGTACAAACACAATCCAGGCTTGTCTCCTCTTTGGTTAATGCATCCAATTGAACAATAACTATCCGGCATTTTGGCAAACTTTTGGGAAAAGCGGAGTTGTCGTTGACGGGCAGTGGAAGTGGGCTGCTTTTTGCCCGCCAGGTGGGCGTTCCCATAGGGCTGTGACATCACGTGAAAACTATGAATAGGCTACTAAGTACACTCATAAAATGTAAGTGCGACTGCGAGTGCCAGTGCGACTGCGAGTAAGTACCAACGCGAATGCAACTGCGAGTGCCAATGCGAGTGCCAGTGCGGATGAGTGACACGAGTAAACCTGCGAGTGAGATGTTGTGACCAAATAAAGCGCACAGTATAAGGCAATTGCATTCGCACTAGCAGACGACAGAATTTTGGCACTGTTGGCCCCCCATATACTTGCGTGCTAGTGAGGATGCACAGCAAGTACCGTCGCAATATTATGGGTGTTTCTCAAAACCGGACTTGTGACGCACGTAGTGTCGTGTCCCGACAAAAGGGCACTTGCAGAAACAGCTATTGCGAATAGGGTGACGTCATATAACCGGCCAAGTTCTGTTCCAAAGCCAAGAACGCAAAGAACCGAGGACGCTCAAAGATCCCGGAAATGTACTTGATCCGCCCCAAATATCGAGGATGCATCGGATGCAAACCGATGCAAACTCGCCAAACGAGGAAATGGACTTGGATATCCCATAATTCATTGCGCGAACCGATGACGGGGGAAGCTTATAGCCTACACTGGACTGTCCAAACGTCAGAAGCACGCATTGCATCTGAAACAGGCTACACAGAGCTCTGAAACAACGGTGTACAAACTGATATGCAACCCAAACTTGGCTCTCCGGTACACGAATGTGTAGGCTACATTCTATTGCAATCAGGCCTATATAAAGTGTTAGTCGCCAGTTTTAATGCTATACTGTATTCGTAAAAATAAATGCTTAATTATTTAACACATTTTTTTACTGTTCACATATGATCGCGTAAAAGCCTACTTTATTTAATCTTGTTTTGGAGCGTCATTCCTACTGCACTCCAGGAGATGGCACCGATTCACCAAAAAGCTGATAACAGTGGCAGCCGTAGGTTATTACTTGTATATTGCTCTTACAACAACATAATATTAACGGCTTTAGCTAATCATTCCGATCCAGTCCTTTTGTGCTTTTGACATACAATCTATATTAAAATATAAACTACATGTGTTCTAAGTTTTCCACTGGGAAATGGATGAAGTAGGCTACATCCCAAAACTTGTGCACCCCTGCTCTGAAGGACAGAACGCTGCTTAGTTATAGAAACATGTTTACAATTAGGTAAAAATCCAGCTATTGTAAGACATATTTCTCGCCTCATTTTCATTCGTAGAAAGACTGCAGTCTCATTTATTGATTAAATTATATACCTTACAACTAGGCTAGGCTACATTTGTAGTTATGTCCCTATGGTGCCGTCTCATCTGCCATCACGAAATGGGATATCCAAGTCCGTTTTCGTCAATGTTGCCAGAAGCCTGAATTTATTCCCCTCCCCAAAAGAATTCTGAAAACCCCCCATCTTCAATTGACTCCCATACAATTTTCTCACAATTCATCCCCCATTCCTCCTTTTAAAATTCACCATTGACTCCTTTTAAATTACACCATTTTTCTTTAAATCCCCTACATTTAGGGTTAATCCCCCAGTCTGGCAACTCTGTTTTGGGAGAGGGTGCATCCGATGCTCCCTCGCGTTCTTGGAACAGAACTTGGCCGTTAAATATTACGTCACACAAGTTCATAAGTCCGCAAGTACAGACATTGAGAAACACCCTATATGTAATGTTTTCAACGTTAAAAAAAAGAAAAGAAGTTACTCACGCATTGCCAACTAAGCACTGTTTGTCATTCATTCCAACTTGCAAAAAAAATAGGCCTGCCTTTAAAAGTATTGATGTCAAAATGTGGCCAAGTTACAACTAACAATATTGCCTATCGTACAGTAGCTCACACTAAATAAATTGGCTCTATTCCAAAGCAATGCTATCGAATCTTTCCTAAATTATTTAATGTCACTTGGCTCTGTGTTTTTTCATCTCAAGAGAAAAACATTCATTCAAACTTTAAATGTCAAATAACAAAGATTGCTTCATGGAACAACACATCATTACAATGAATGTTTTAAACATTTAATTACACTCCAGAACGGATATGTTTATCCGTTGTTGTAGGTTTACTGCTAGAAATTTCTTTATCATTCACAGACCTTTATACCAAAAACATAATTTACCATAGAGAAAGGGGGCAATATTTATATAAAAACGAGCAATATTTTACCTAGTAAATAGCCTCAATATTGCATTCTATAAACCTATCCAGACATACAGTTGAAGTCGGATGTTTACATACACTTAGGTTGAAGGTTGGCTGCTTAACCATGTTGGTCATTGAAACCTAGACCCTGAGTTGACCAGAGGAGGATGGGTTCCCCCCCTTGAGTCTGGTTCCTCCCAAGGTTTCTTTCCATGAGGGAATTTTTCTTCACCACTGTTGCCTTTGGCTTGCTCTTGAGGGTGTTTAGGCCAGGGTTTTCTGTGAAGCTCTGGGTTTTCTTATTGTGACAATTCGTTGTGAAATGCGGTACCTAAATAAATATTGATTTGATTTGATAACTGGATTATAGAGTTTCTGTTCACTCGATCAACAGGTGAGGGTGGGATGTACATTCTCTGAAAAGCTTTCCATTGAAAACGGAACACCCCAAGGTAGTGTAATTAGCCCATTACTTTTTATTGTGATGATTAATGATGTGTATACGTACACATTGATCCAGGGATAGGCAGGTCTCCCTTCATGGACGATGGGCCCCTGTGGAAGAGAGGCAGAAACATCCAGCAGTGGAACAGTGGTCCCTCAAGTGGGGTTTTCGTTTTTCAGTGGAGAAAACCCAATCTCTTCTTTTCTCAGAAGAGAATAGGGGAGGAGATTGGACTGAGGCTGTATTGATGGCAATTACATTGAGTGGACTAATTTAGATTTCTGGGGGTTTGGTTTGATGCCTGACTCACATGGTTGAGCATGTAAATAAGACTATGAGTAAGTTCTAGAAAACTCTAAACATAATGCGTGTTTGTCAGGATTAGACTAAGGTGCAGACAGGTTGGCAATAAAAGCCATCTATATAGCACTAATCAGATCAGTGTTCGATTATGGGTGTGTGGTATACGAATCAGTAACCAAAACTCAGTTAAGTAGGTTCGATGGAGTCAAGGCGCAAGCACTGACGATCTGCTGTGGGGCATATCGTTCCACACCAACTTCGGCTTTGCAGGTAGAGATGGGGGAGATGCCTCTTTGGCTTAGAAGGAGACAGCTCTCATTATTATGCTGGGTTGCCATACAAGCGCATGATGAGTCACATCCAGTGAAGAGGATATTACAAGCATGCTGGGAGCACGGTAAGGGCAAAACTCAAAGTTTTGGGTGGGTGAGTGATCATCAGGCTAATGAAATGGGACTAAATGGAAGGGTATATTACCCTATAGTCATGCTGCCAGCAATCCCACCATGGTTTTTTCACAACCAGTCGTGGATCTGAAGATCCTGGACAAGGTCCATGTTAGTGAGGAGGGGTCTTGTGGAGGAAGTGGATAGATACATTAGGACAGAGCATTATGCATTCCTCCCTATATATACAGATGGCTCTACAGATGGCTGAAGGAAATAGGGAAACACCCAACAGGGAAATATGACATGTGAATGGGAAGCAGTGGCTGCATTCGGATTGTCAAAAAATAGGTCCTTTTTCCTTTCCTTGCAACTTTTCCTTGACTTCGCTAGAAAACATCACGGGGGTCAAGGAAAGGATGGAAGGAGAGATTTATAAGGATTCTATTGTAACTGTGGAATTCAAACCTCCTTCTCTACCTTATGTCATATGTCATCGGGTGATATGACGTGACTGTTCAACATAGCGAACTACACTTCACGAAAAATGACTACAAAAGGCACATCATTGCCTAAGGTATTTCACTTGAACCGTCCGTTTTATTTTGGTGAAATTTTGCCTCTTAATAAATTTGGTGTATTGTCTGATTGTGTCATTGTTGCTTCCTTTCTATTAAGCGAAAAATATCCGCCATACAAAAAAGAAGATGGGACTGTTTGTAAAATTAACATTAAAGCAGAAAGCAGTGATTTGTAAATACTCTTTTACATACATTTAATTGAAAACAGTTCAAAGAAAAGATATTAAATGTTTTACCTTATCAACTTTATTTATTTCTGTAAATATACGCTAATTGTTATGGTTCTGGCAGCTTCTTTTTGTTTCTGCGGTCGTTCTCCTTCAGATCAGCACGAGGGCGCTCTTTCCTTTATTTTCCGTCATCCCTTCTGGGTTTTCGCCCTGTCACGGTGCATAATTTCTCACATCTGTTCTAGGTTACCTGCCGGCTATAAAAGCTCTGAGTTTCCATTTTCCGGTGCTTCGGTGTTGTCTTACTAACTACACGTTGCCGGTACGCTATAGGCATTTAAAGGAGACCATTTGCTTCATCGCCTTGCTTTGGAGTAATGTGGGACTTGCCTTTATATGCATTAGTGTTCCTTTAGGATTTTGTTTCACTTTTGCATTCTCTGTCCCTCGTTTCTGTTCTCCTGTTCTGTTCTCGTTGAGACAGTTTTTGCTTTAACATTTCCTTTTCTTTTATCTCTCTATGTTACTTCTCTCTGGTATTGAGAGTGAGAGATTATATTTCCTCTTTTCTATCGATACTCAAGCCTTCGAGTATTTTTCACCCTATTATTGTGGGATGCTATCATTTAATTTCTGTTTTACTTACCTCTGTTTAGTCCTCTCTCGAATTGAGAGTTGGAGGTATTTTCTGCCTGTACTCTGCACGAGTCTCGATTCTCACCCTATTTTATGGGTTGTTTTTCTTTGGCTATGCCGGGAGTTTTGTTCCCTATTTCTTTGTGTTTTCCTTTCCTGTCACGGACACGGTTCTGTTTTACTGGTATTCCACTCCGTGGTTTCCTTTTAGATTCCTCTCTGTTGCGTCTGGTTCTCTGAACCCGACTCCCCCATTATACTAATTCCGAATTTGATGCCTACAACACTTTCTAAAAAAGTTGGGACGGGCAAAAAAAGAAAGCTCAAAAAACACCTGTTTGGAACATTCCACAGGTAAACAGGTGATGCTATCATGACTGGGTATTCAAGGATATCAAAAGACTCTTGACATCTTATTATGAAGGGTTGTTTCTTCTGAATTATTTTTCCATAGAGTTCAATAGGAAAATGCGTCAGGAGAAACAACCCTTGAAGTGATCATTCCATATCTACTGCATATCTGGCAGCAGAGTGATGGTTTGAGGCTCATTTGATACCTCAGACCCTTGATGACTTACAGCCATTTAGCCAACCATGTGTTACGATCTGAATACGAGACGAACCCAAGTGCAACGACCAGGAGGCAAATTCAAAGAACTGAATATTTATTTAAGCGTTGGGGTAGTCCCAAAGCTGTACAGAAAGGAAATACACAGTATCACACAGGAAACACAGGAAGTCTGATTAGGACTGTTCCAAGCCGTAACTGGACTGTACTGGACCGGGAGGTCCAAACTCAGGAACTGGATTACTGGAACGGCAACTTTGTTCCAAGCCGGAACTGGACTGTACTGGACCGGGAGGTCCAAACTCAGGAACTGGATTACTGGAACGGCAACTTTGTTCCAAGCCGGAACTGGACTGTACTGGACCGGGAGGTCCAAACTCAGGAACTGGATTACTGGAACGGCAACTTTGTTCCAAGCCGGAACTGGACTGTACTGGACCGGGAGGTCCAACTCAGGAACTGGATTACTGGAACGGCACTTTGTTCCAAGCCGGAACTGGACTTTTACAGGCGGTGAACTGCACACCGGGACTGGACTGGAACTGGACCGGGAGGTCCACTCAGGACTGGATTACTGGATCGGCAAACTTGTTCCAAGCCGAAACTGGACTTTTACAGACGGCGAACTTCACTGGAACTGGACTGGAACTGGACCGGGAGGTCCACTCAGGAACTGGACAGACAAACAGAAGGTTAGTTATTACTGGAACTGGACCGGAGCGGAACCGGGAGGATCCACGAATACTGGACCGAACAAAGGGTAAGTAGCCGGCAGAAACCGGCTGGGTAGGGCTATGTGCCGGAGCTCAGGTAGGTCCGATTGGGGTAGCTGGGTATGCTGAAGAACCTGGAACCGTAACCGCAGCAATGGAGGTAGCCACGGCCGGACAGGAACTACTGCAGGATTACGAAGCTGTGCAGCCAATTGCGAACGCAACTCGAGCTGGAGTTGGAGGTACCGTAACACACACAGGGATTACAATAGCTACAGACTGGTAGAAGCTGGAACAGCTGGTGAGTAGAGGGAGACAGGTTAGAGACATGCAAAGCAGTAAATGTTCGGGCTGGAGAAATACCGAACTGGAAGGCAGGTAAAACGAAAGCTGTGAGGTTTAAACCCACAACCAAACGCTCAGAATCACAGGACCAGAAACGTGGAGACCATACAACGAACAAGGTAAGTTAACGAACTGGCGCCGACTAGCAACCAGACGGGGGTTTAAATAGGGCAGTGAAATTGGAATCAATGAGGCACAGGTGTGGAAAGTAACCGGGAGTGATTGCAAAACACAGAGGTGAGGAATGCATGCAACGAGGGGGAAAGGCGATAGGTGGAAACTAAAGTGGGAAACCAAACGAACGAGACAGAGGGGAAACGCCCAGTCTGTAGCAGAGGGGAAAACACGGACAAGGGAATCCAACATGACACGGAAGGAAAAAGGGAAAACACGGAAAAAGGACAGGAAGGGAACGGAACGTTACACCATGGGTTCCATACTATTCCCGTGTAATTTACAGCTTAATCTAGTCCCACCCCCCAATTCCCAAAGAGATCCATTCAAATGCAGAGAGGTTATAGTATCGCTTGTAAGAGTACCTGAAAATCTTTTGATATCCTTTTATTCCCAGTCATGACAGCATCACCTGTTTACCCGTAGAATGTTCCAAACAGGTGTTTTTTGAACTTCCCAGTCTTTTGTTTTTTGCCCCTGTCCTTCTTGGAAAGTGGAAAGTTTTTTGCCCCTGTCCTTCTTGGAAAGTGTTGCAGACATCAAATTTGGAATTAGCATATACGTATTTACAAAAATCTATAAAATTGATCAGGTAAAATATTAAATATTGTTTCTTTGTACTGTTTTCAATTAAATATATGTAAAAGAGAATTTACAAATCACTGCTTTCATGAGCATTTTACATACTGTCCCAACTTATTTGGAATTTGGGTTTGTATTTTCCAACCGTACTGTGGAAGTGTCGTAAGCAGGTCGTAAGACGTCCCATCAGTGTTGCCATATCCATGGTTTTACAGCTAAATTGGGCTACTTTCAAAGTGCAGTTATAGGTAAAAATGAAAAGTCGCAAAGCACACACTTATTTTAAAAAGTAAAAATATGATGCTTTCTATTTAAAATACGTTGGTTTCGGATAAAAATATATTTTGGGCTAGTTTTGAGTCGCCATTTGGCTGAAAGTCTTGCAAGATCTGGCAACCCTGCATCCCACCCCGCCCATGTCACGTGTTGTTTTTGTTGTATTTGAAGGAAAACGTCAGCGAAGCTGCACCTCGTTTTTTTAAAACGAAGCTTCACATCATATTTATGCGACCAAAATGTTTGTGTACTTCTTGAAAAGTGTGCTCCCGAATGTACTCAGAGAAACCCCGGAAGTAAATGTATCATACGGAGGTTTAGAGTATACTATGGCCGTGACGGAATACGACCCCTGTTCCCTGTCCACTGTCCCCTGTCCACTCAGACCCCTGTCTACTATGTGCCCTGTCCCCTCACTTTGCAAGCAGTGTTAGAAAGAAATCCTGCAAAACTCTTTCCAAACTATTGAGGAAGTAGTTCGTAATTTTCTTTTATTTTTTATTGAGAATAATTTTACTCATGACGATGGTTCAAAGTGTAGATTATGAATGAAGATTGAATTAACAAAAATAAAAAGAGAGTAGTTCATAATATGACCCGCTCTTGTACCATAGATATACATATATGCTCTATGGCTGTGTCCGAATCAGAGAAGAAATCCCGCAAAACTCTTTGTCATGGTTTTTGACGATTTCTTTCCTTGCGGTCGTTTTCCTCGGTAGCCACGTGAGGGCGCTGCCCTTTTAGTGGATGTTTGCTCCGCCCCGTCTTTATCGTGGAGTTTCTCTCAGCATCCACACCTGTGCGTGGTTACCTCGGAGCTATTTAAACCCACAGTTTCCTTTGTTCGGGGCTTCTGTATTATTTCGCACTGTTTTGCACTATTTTGTACTGTTTGGGTACTCAGTGTTTGTTGGGTGTGTGTGTTTTTTGTACCATTTGTGCTACTCGCCTATTCTTATGCCTCACTTTACTGAGGCAGGGCGTTTATTTTTTTCTGGCTCTTTCTTTAGTCACTTAGCTCGTAGAAGTATAGGACAGCAGTTCTCTGTTCTATTCGCCTTTCGATGGCCTTTCCTTACTGAGAGACCGGGCGTTCATGCTTCTACTTAGTTACTTAGCTCGTAGAAGTATAGGACAGCAGTTCTCTGTTCTATTCGCCTTTCGATGGCCTTTCCTTACTGAGAGACCGGGCGTTCATGCTTCTACTTAGTTACTTAGCTCGTAGAAGTATAGGACAGCAGTTCTTTGTTCCTTCGCCTTTTGTTTGTTTTTTTCTTACTGAGAAGCCTGGCGTTCCTGCTTCTACTCATTTGCGTGTGACAGTGAGCCGGTTAGTAGATTCGGTACGATTGTTCACTGTTTTGTCTCTCCTTCCTGTAGCGAGCAGTCCTCTCCGTTTAGAGCTAGGGAGTTATTTTCGTTTATTCCTCCCTTTTATCCGCACTAATTTCAGTCCCCTTGTTATTTTACCGCCTAGGCATTCTCTACCTCATGCTTCGTTTTCTTCCCGGTTGTAGCTTGTGGTGGTTACCGAGTTCTCGTTCACGTGCCTATGTGCCGTTCGCCCTATTATCCGGGTTCTTTATGTTTGCTCCTTTTTCCTAGTTCCCTTATTATTTCCCTCCAGTTGAGAGTGGGAACTAGGTTACTTGCCTTGTCCTTTATATTCCCTTAAAGGAGCACAGTCATGCTTATGCATGTTTTCTGCATTCTAATCTACTATTTCAATGTTTCATATTTTCCAAAAAATCATAAAGATTGGAATTGTGGTTTTTGAGATATGGGCCCTCAAGAACAGCTCCATCTCCAGAGCAGCTCCAGCCTTATTTACCACATTTCCCATATCTCCCTGCGCACGCTTAGGTTTGGTGTGCATGAATATGTAATAGGGGGCGTACACGCCACTGCTGCGAGCACGGTGACGAGCTAACTGTTCAAGTGAAGATACCGCAGAAAATTCTTGCGTGTCTGCCCAAAATGCCATCGTGCGCCGTACGTGGGTGCGATATTAAGTCAGGATACCGTTTGCCCAAAAATGAGACGAGGTGCATCCAGTGGCTGGCAGCAATTAACAACCCGATCTATCCGATAAATTTGCCAAAAAAGGATTACGACAAAGTTCGTGTTTGTTCGAAACACTTCAAGCCAGAGGACTTCCAGCGCAACTATAGTGGCGAATTACTGGGTAAAAAAAAAAAAGTACTGAAACATTGAATAGTTGGACATGTGCATTCAAAAGTTTAGAGAAGGTCAAATTAATTTCACCTGTAAAGGTTATAGTGCATTTTAGGTTCATCCTGAAATTTCACCCGAAAGCCGAATATCCCTAACTTTTTGTGAGTAGTGTATTTAGCCTAATTTAGCTGATCAGATAGCTAGATAGGCTATAGTAGGCTACCCGAGCTGATCAAAGATCAAACTTGCAAACTATTTAGCTAAGGTTAGTGAACTGATTCAGTAGCCTAGCCACTGTATTTTATTCAGCAAAGTAGCCTATACTGATCTTCTTAACGTTACCTAACCGTCTGGCATGCTAGCTAGATCAGCAAGCTAACAATTAGTAGGCTATTCATAGTTTTCAGTCACGTGACTGCTGCGGAGCCCTGGCGGGCAAAACAACGTTCCAGAATGCGGACGGACACTGGAAACCCCATAGAGCTACCGCAGAAGCCTGTCAAATTTCCTTCTTTTGCAACACACGTGTGTTAGATCACCTGTCAAAAGACGAAAAACAAAGATACGCAAACAAACTAAGCGTCTTAGGTATGTGTGACCCATATACAGCACCCGCTGCTTTATTTAGATTATTAAAAACCGCGAAGTCGCTGCTGTACTTCGGTGACGTTTACATTTATCTTGTGGAGAATCCATCCCCTTACACTGTCGCGAAGATGAAAGCGTACAAAAGTACAGATAGTTATCTGTACTTTCGATCTGGATGGGTCAATAATGCTGTTGTTTGGGAGGTGAAGGACAATAAATTCTTCATCGTCAAAGCGAAGGTGAGTGCTAATTAGCTAACGTGAGCTACCTAACGTTGCTTGCATGGGTCAGTGTAACGTTAGTCAGCTAACGTTACTACAGTTAGCCTTTCTAGGGCAGTAATATTTTGGTTAAGATAACACAACATATTGTGACATACATGTAATATAAACTTTTTTCCATTGTCAGGTAAACCATTCCTACAGCTTAAATGACCTGCCATTGACAGCCTGGGTAGCTGTAGAGAAGGAGGGATTCACAACATCCTCCTCTCTGGGTTTTCCTTGTCAGACGGGATTCTGTACAAACACAATCCAGGCTTGTCTCCTCTTTGGTTAATGCATCCAATTGAACAATAACTATCCGGCATTTTGGCAAACTTTTGGGAAAAGCGGAGTTGTCGTTGACGGGCAGTGGAAGTGGGCTGCTTTTTGCCCGCCAGGTGGGCGTTCCCATAGGGCTGTGACATCACGTGAAAACTATGAATAGGCTACTAAGTACACTCATAAAATGTAAGTGCGACTGCGAGTGCCAGTGCGACTGCGAGTAAGTACCAACGCGAATGCAACTGCGAGTGCCAGTGCGGATGAGTGACACGAGTAAACCTGCGAGTGAGATGTTGTGACCAAATAAAGCGCACAGTATAAGGCAATTGCATTCGCACTAGCAGACGACAGAATTTTGGCACTGTTGGCCCCCCATATACTTGCGTGCTAGTGAGGATGCACAGCAAGTACCGTCGCAATATTATGGGTGTTTCTCAAAACCGGACTTGTGACGCACGTAGTGTCGTGTCCCGACAAAAGGGCACTTGCAGAAACAGCTATTGCGAATAGGGTGACGTCATATAACCGGCCAAGTTCTGTTCCAAAGCCAAGAACGCAAAGAACCGAGGACGCTCAAAGATCCCGGAAATGTACTTGATCCGCCCCAAATATCGAGGATGCATCGGATGCAAACCGATGCAAACTCGCCAAACGAGGAAATGGACTTGGATATCCCATAATTCATTGCGCGAACCGATGACGGGGGAAGCTTATAGCCTACACTGGACTGTCCAAACGTCAGAAGCACGCATTGCATCTGAAACAGGCTACACAGAGCTCTGAAACAACGGTGTACAAACTGATATGCAACCCAAACTTGGCTCTCCGGTACACGAATGTGTAGGCTACATTCTATTGCAATCAGGCCTATATAAAGTGTTAGTCGCCAGTTTTAATGCTATACTGTATTCGTAAAAATAAATGCTTAATTATTTAACACATTTTTTTACTGTTCACATATGATCGCGTAAAAGCCTACTTTATTTAATCTTGTTTTGGAGCGTCATTCCTACTGCACTCCAGGAGATGGCACCGATTCACCAAAAAGCTGATAACAGTGGCAGCCGTAGGTTATTACTTGTATATTGCTCTTACAACAACATAATATTAACGGCTTTAGCTAATCATTCCGATCCAGTCCTTTTGTGCTTTTGACATACAATCTATATTAAAATATAAACTACATGTGTTCTAAGTTTTCCACTGGGAAATGGATGAAGTAGGCTACATCCCAAAACTTGTGCACCCCTGCTCTGAAGGACAGAACGCTGCTTAGTTATAGAAACATGTTTACAATTAGGTAAAAATCCAGCTATTGTAAGACATATTTCTCGCCTCATTTTCATTCGTAGAAAGACTGCAGTCTCATTTATTGATTAAATTATATACCTTACAACTAGGCTAGGCTACATTTGTAGTTATGTCCCTATGGTGCCGTCTCATCTGCCATCACGAAATGGGATATCCAAGTCCGTTTTCGTCAATGTTGCCAGAAGCCTGAATTTATTCCCCTCCCCAAAAGAATTCTGAAAACCCCCCATCTTCAATTGACTCCCATACAATTTTCTCACAATTCATCCCCCATTCCTCCTTTTAAAATTCACCATTGACTCCTTTTAAATTACACCATTTTTCTTTAAATCCCCTACATTTAGGGTTAATCCCCCAGTCTGGCAACTCTGTTTTGGGAGAGGGTGCATCCGATGCTCCCTCGCGTTCTTGGAACAGAACTTGGCCGTTAAATATTACGTCACACAAGTTCATAAGTCCGCAAGTACAGACATTGAGAAACACCCTATATGTAATGTTTTCAACGTTAAAAAAAAGAAAAGAAGTTACTCACGCATTGCCAACTAAGCACTGTTTGTCATTCATTCCAACTTGCAAAAAAAATAGGCCTGCCTTTAAAAGTATTGATGTCAAAATGTGGCCAAGTTACAACTAACAATATTGCCTATCGTACAGTAGCTCACACTAAATAAATTGGCTCTATTCCAAAGCAATGCTATCGAATCTTTCCTAAATTATTTAATGTCACTTGGCTCTGTGTTTTTTCATCTCAAGAGAAAAACATTCATTCAAACTTTAAATGTCAAATAACAAAGATTGCTTCATGGAACAACACATCATTACAATGAATGTTTTAAACATTTAATTACACTCCAGAACGGATATGTTTATCCGTTGTTGTAGGTTTACTGCTAGAAATTTCTTTATCATTCACAGACCTTTATACCAAAAACATAATTTACCATAGAGAAAGGGGGCAATATTTATATAAAAACGAGCAATATTTTACCTAGTAAATAGCCTCAATATTGCATTCTATAAACCTATCCAGACATACAGTTGAAGTCGGATGTTTACATACACTTAGGTTGAAGGTTGGCTGCTTAACCATGTTGGTCATTGAAACCTAGACCCTGAGTTGACCAGAGGAGGATGGGTTCCCCCCCTTGAGTCTGGTTCCTCCCAAGGTTTCTTTCCATGAGGGAATTTTTCTTCACCACTGTTGCCTTTGGCTTGCTCTTGAGGGTGTTTAGGCCAGGGTTTTCTGTGAAGCTCTGGGTTTTCTTATTGTGACAATTCGTTGTGAAATGCGGTACCTAAATAAATATTGATTTGATTTGATAACTGGATTATAGAGTTTCTGTTCACTCGATCAACAGGTGAGGGTGGGATGTACATTCTCTGAAAAGCTTTCCATTGAAAACGGAACACCCCAAGGTAGTGTAATTAGCCCATTACTTTTTATTGTGATGATTAATGATGTGTATACGTACACATTGATCCAGGGATAGGCAGGTCTCCCTTCATGGACGATGGGCCCCTGTGGAAGAGAGGCAGAAACATCCAGCAGTGGAACAGTGGTCCCTCAAGTGGGGTTTTCGTTTTTCAGTGGAGAAAACCCAATCTCTTCTTTTCTCAGAAGAGAATAGGGGAGGAGATTGGACTGAGGCTGTATTGATGGCAATTACATTGAGTGGACTAATTTAGATTTCTGGGGGTTTGGTTTGATGCCTGACTCACATGGTTGAGCATGTAAATAAGACTATGAGTAAGTTCTAGAAAACTCTAAACATAATGCGTGTTTGTCAGGATTAGACTAAGGTGCAGACAGGTTGGCAATAAAAGCCATCTATATAGCACTAATCAGATCAGTGTTCGATTATGGGTGTGTGGTATACGAATCAGTAACCAAAACTCAGTTAAGTAGGTTCGATGGAGTCAAGGCGCAAGCACTGACGATCTGCTGTGGGGCATATCGTTCCACACCAACTTCGGCTTTGCAGGTAGAGATGGGGGAGATGCCTCTTTGGCTTAGAAGGAGACAGCTCTCATTATTATGCTGGGTTGCCATACAAGCGCATGATGAGTCACATCCAGTGAAGAGGATATTACAAGCATGCTGGGAGCACGGTAAGGGCAAAACTCAAAGTTTTGGGTGGGTGAGTGATCATCAGGCTAATGAAATGGGACTAAATGGAAGGGTATATTACCCTATAGTCATGCTGCCAGCAATCCCACCATGGTTTTTTCACAACCAGTCGTGGATCTGAAGATCCTGGACAAGGTCCATGTTAGTGAGGAGGGGTCTTGTGGAGGAAGTGGATAGATACATTAGGACAGAGCATTATGCATTCCTCCCTATATATACAGATGGCTCTACAGATGGCTGAAGGAAATAGGGAAACACCCAACAGGGAAATATGACATGTGAATGGGAAGCAGTGGCTGCATTCGGATTGTCAAAAAATAGGTCCTTTTTCCTTTCCTTGCAACTTTTCCTTGACTTCGCTAGAAAACATCACGGGGGTCAAGGAAAGGATGGAAGGAGAGATTTATAAGGATTCTATTGTAACTGTGGAATTCAAACCTCCTTCTCTACCTTATGTCATATGTCATCGGGTGATATGACGTGACTGTTCAACATAGCGAACTACACTTCACGAAAAATGACTACAAAAGGCACATCATTGCCTAAGGTATTTCACTTGAACCGTCCGTTTTATTTTGGTGAAATTTTGCCTCTTAATAAATTTGGTGTATTGTCTGATTGTGTCATTGTTGCTTCCTTTCTATTAAGCGAAAAATATCCGCCATACAAAAAAGAAGATGGGACTGTTTGTAAAATTAACATTAAAGCAGAAAGCAGTGATTTGTAAATACTCTTTTACATACATTTAATTGAAAACAGTTCAAAGAAAAGATATTAAATGTTTTACCTTATCAACTTTATTTATTTCTGTAAATATACGCTAATTGTTATGGTTCTGGCAGCTTCTTTTTGTTTCTGCGGTCGTTCTCCTTCAGATCAGCACGAGGGCGCTCTTTCCTTTATTTTCCGTCATCCCTTCTGGGTTTTCGCCCTGTCACGGTGCATAATTTCTCACATCTGTTCTAGGTTACCTGCCGGCTATAAAAGCTCTGAGTTTCCATTTTCCGGTGCTTCGGTGTTGTCTTACTAACTACACGTTGCCGGTACGCTATAGGCATTTAAAGGAGACCATTTGCTTCATCGCCTTGCTTTGGAGTAATGTGGGACTTGCCTTTATATGCATTAGTGTTCCTTTAGGATTTTGTTTCACTTTTGCATTCTCTGTCCCTCGTTTCTGTTCTCCTGTTCTGTTCTCGTTGAGACAGTTTTTGCTTTAACATTTCCTTTTCTTTTATCTCTCTATGTTACTTCTCTCTGGTATTGAGAGTGAGAGATTATATTTCCTCTTTTCTATCGATACTCAAGCCTTCGAGTATTTTTCACCCTATTATTGTGGGATGCTATCATTTAATTTCTGTTTTACTTACCTCTGTTTAGTCCTCTCTCGAATTGAGAGTTGGAGGTATTTTCTGCCTGTACTCTGCACGAGTCTCGATTCTCACCCTATTTTATGGGTTGTTTTTCTTTGGCTATGCCGGGAGTTTTGTTCCCTATTTCTTTGTGTTTTCCTTTCCTGTCACGGACACGGTTCTGTTTTACTGGTATTCCACTCCGTGGTTTCCTTTTAGATTCCTCTCTGTTGCGTCTGGTTCTCTGAACCCGACTCCCCCATTATACTAATTCCGAATTTGATGCCTACAACACTTTCTAAAAAAGTTGGGACGGGCAAAAAAAGAAAGCTCAAAAAACACCTGTTTGGAACATTCCACAGGTAAACAGGTGATGCTATCATGACTGGGTATTCAAGGATATCAAAAGACTCTTGACATCTTATTATGAAGGGTTGTTTCTTCTGAATTATTTTTCCATAGAGTTCAATAGGAAAATGCGTCAGGAGAAACAACCCTTGAAGTGATCATTCCATATCTACTGCATATCTGGCAGCAGAGTGATGGTTTGAGGCTCATTTGATACCTCAGACCCTTGATGACTTACAGCCATTTAGCCAACCATGTGTTACGATCTGAATACGAGACGAACCCAAGTGCAACGACCAGGAGGCAAATTCAAAGAACTGAATATTTATTTAAGCGTTGGGGTAGTCCCAAAGCTGTACAGAAAGGAAATACACAGTATCACACAGGAAACACAGGAAGTCTGATTAGGACTGTTCCAAGCCGTAACTGGACTGTACTGGACCGGGAGGTCCAAACTCAGGAACTGGATTACTGGAACGGCAACTTTGTTCCAAGCCGGAACTGGACTGTACTGGACCGGGAGGTCCAAACTCAGGAACTGGATTACTGGAACGGCAACTTTGTTCCAAGCCGGAACTGGACTGTACTGGACCGGGAGGTCCAAACTCAGGAACTGGATTACTGGAACGGCAACTTTGTTCCAAGCCGGAACTGGACTGTACTGGACCGGGAGGTCCAACTCAGGAACTGGATTACTGGAACGGCACTTTGTTCCAAGCCGGAACTGGACTTTTACAGGCGGTGAACTGCACACCGGGACTGGACTGGAACTGGACCGGGAGGTCCACTCAGGACTGGATTACTGGATCGGCAAACTTGTTCCAAGCCGAAACTGGACTTTTACAGACGGCGAACTTCACTGGAACTGGACTGGAACTGGACCGGGAGGTCCACTCAGGAACTGGACAGACAAACAGAAGGTTAGTTATTACTGGAACTGGACCGGAGCGGAACCGGGAGGATCCACGAATACTGGACCGAACAAAGGGTAAGTAGCCGGCAGAAACCGGCTGGGTAGGGCTATGTGCCGGAGCTCAGGTAGGTCCGATTGGGGTAGCTGGGTATGCTGAAGAACCTGGAACCGTAACCGCAGCAATGGAGGTAGCCACGGCCGGACAGGAACTACTGCAGGATTACGAAGCTGTGCAGCCAATTGCGAACGCAACTCGAGCTGGAGTTGGAGGTACCGTAACACACACAGGGATTACAATAGCTACAGACTGGTAGAAGCTGGAACAGCTGGTGAGTAGAGGGAGACAGGTTAGAGACATGCAAAGCAGTAAATGTTCGGGCTGGAGAAATACCGAACTGGAAGGCAGGTAAAACGAAAGCTGTGAGGTTTAAACCCACAACCAAACGCTCAGAATCACAGGACCAGAAACGTGGAGACCATACAACGAACAAGGTAAGTTAACGAACTGGCGCCGACTAGCAACCAGACGGGGGTTTAAATAGGGCAGTGAAATTGGAATCAATGAGGCACAGGTGTGGAAAGTAACCGGGAGTGATTGCAAAACACAGAGGTGAGGAATGCATGCAACGAGGGGGAAAGGCGATAGGTGGAAACTAAAGTGGGAAACCAAACGAACGAGACAGAGGGGAAACGCCCAGTCTGTAGCAGAGGGGAAAACACGGACAAGGGAATCCAACATGACACGGAAGGAAAAAGGGAAAACACGGAAAAAGGACAGGAAGGGAACGGAACGTTACACCATGGGTTCCATACTATTCCCGTGTAATTTACAGCTTAATCTAGTCCCACCCCCCAATTCCCAAAGAGATCCATTCAAATGCAGAGAGGTTATAGTATCGCTTGTAAGAGTACCTGAAAATCTTTTGATATCCTTTTATTCCCAGTCATGACAGCATCACCTGTTTACCCGTAGAATGTTCCAAACAGGTGTTTTTTGAACTTCCCAGTCTTTTGTTTTTTGCCCCTGTCCTTCTTGGAAAGTGGAAAGTTTTTTGCCCCTGTCCTTCTTGGAAAGTGTTGCAGACATCAAATTTGGAATTAGCATATACGTATTTACAAAAATCTATAAAATTGATCAGGTAAAATATTAAATATTGTTTCTTTGTACTGTTTTCAATTAAATATATGTAAAAGAGAATTTACAAATCACTGCTTTCATGAGCATTTTACATACTGTCCCAACTTATTTGGAATTTGGGTTTGTATTTTCCAACCGTACTGTGGAAGTGTCGTAAGCAGGTCGTAAGACGTCCCATCAGTGTTGCCATATCCATGGTTTTACAGCTAAATTGGGCTACTTTCAAAGTGCAGTTATAGGTAAAAATGAAAAGTCGCAAAGCACACACTTATTTTAAAAAGTAAAAATATGATGCTTTCTATTTAAAATACGTTGGTTTCGGATAAAAATATATTTTGGGCTAGTTTTGAGTCGCCATTTGGCTGAAAGTCTTGCAAGATCTGGCAACCCTGCATCCCACCCCGCCCATGTCACGTGTTGTTTTTGTTGTATTTGAAGGAAAACGTCAGCGAAGCTGCACCTCGTTTTTTTAAAACGAAGCTTCACATCATATTTATGCGACCAAAATGTTTGTGTACTTCTTGAAAAGTGTGCTCCCGAATGTACTCAGAGAAACCCCGGAAGTAAATGTATCATACGGAGGTTTAGAGTATACTATGGCCGTGACGGAATACGACCCCTGTTCCCTGTCCACTGTCCCCTGTCCACTCAGACCCCTGTCTACTATGTGCCCTGTCCCCTCACTTTGCAAGCAGTGTTAGAAAGAAATCCTGCAAAACTCTTTCCAAACTATTGAGGAAGTAGTTCGTAATTTTCTTTTATTTTTTATTGAGAATAATTTTACTCATGACGATGGTTCAAAGTGTAGATTATGAATGAAGATTGAATTAACAAAAATAAAAAGAGAGTAGTTCATAATATGACCCGCTCTTGTACCATAGATATACATATATGCTCTATGGCTGTGTCCGAATCAGAGAAGAAATCCCGCAAAACTCTTTGTCATGGTTTTTGACGATTTCTTTCCTTGCGGTCGTTTTCCTCGGTAGCCACGTGAGGGCGCTGCCCTTTTAGTGGATGTTTGCTCCGCCCCGTCTTTATCGTGGAGTTTCTCTCAGCATCCACACCTGTGCGTGGTTACCTCGGAGCTATTTAAACCCACAGTTTCCTTTGTTCGGGGCTTCTGTATTATTTCGCACTGTTTTGCACTATTTTGTACTGTTTGGGTACTCAGTGTTTGTTGGGTGTGTGTGTTTTTTGTACCATTTGTGCTACTCGCCTATTCTTATGCCTCACTTTACTGAGGCAGGGCGTTTATTTTTTTCTGGCTCTTTCTTTAGTCACTTAGCTCGTAGAAGTATAGGACAGCAGTTCTCTGTTCTATTCGCCTTTCGATGGCCTTTCCTTACTGAGAGACCGGGCGTTCATGCTTCTACTTAGTTACTTAGCTCGTAGAAGTATAGGACAGCAGTTCTCTGTTCTATTCGCCTTTCGATGGCCTTTCCTTACTGAGAGACCGGGCGTTCATGCTTCTACTTAGTTACTTAGCTCGTAGAAGTATAGGACAGCAGTTCTTTGTTCCTTCGCCTTTTGTTTGTTTTTTTCTTACTGAGAAGCCTGGCGTTCCTGCTTCTACTCATTTGCGTGTGACAGTGAGCCGGTTAGTAGATTCGGTACGATTGTTCACTGTTTTGTCTCTCCTTCCTGTAGCGAGCAGTCCTCTCCGTTTAGAGCTAGGGAGTTATTTTCGTTTATTCCTCCCTTTTATCCGCACTAATTTCAGTCCCCTTGTTATTTTACCGCCTAGGCATTCTCTACCTCATGCTTCGTTTTCTTCCCGGTTGTAGCTTGTGGTGGTTACCGAGTTCTCGTTCACGTGCCTATGTGCCGTTCGCCCTATTATCCGGGTTCTTTATGTTTGCTCCTTTTTCCTAGTTCCCTTATTATTTCCCTCCAGTTGAGAGTGGGAACTAGGTTACTTGCCTTGTCCTTTATATTCCCTTAAAGGAGCACAGTCATGCTTATGCATGTTTTCTGCATTCTAATCTACTATTTCAATGTTTCATATTTTCCAAAAAATCATAAAGATTGGAATTGTGGTTTTTGAGATATGGGCCCTCAAGAACAGCTCCATCTCCAGAGCAGCTCCAGCCTTATTTACCACATTTCCCATATCTCCCTGCGCACGCTTAGGTTTGGTGTGCATGAATATGTAATAGGGGGCGTACACGCCACTGCTGCGAGCACGGTGACGAGCTAACTGTTCAAGTGAAGATACCGCAGAAAATTCTTGCGTGTCTGCCCAAAATGCCATCGTGCGCCGTACGTGGGTGCGATATTAAGTCAGGATACCGTTTGCCCAAAAATGAGACGAGGTGCATCCAGTGGCTGGCAGCAATTAACAACCCGATCTATCCGATAAATTTGCCAAAAAAGGATTACGACAAAGTTCGTGTTTGTTCGAAACACTTCAAGCCAGAGGACTTCCAGCGCAACTATAGTGGCGAATTACTGGGTAAAAAAAAAAAAGTACTGAAACATTGAATAGTTGGACATGTGCATTCAAAAGTTTAGAGAAGGTCAAATTAATTTCACCTGTAAAGGTTATAGTGCATTTTAGGTTCATCCTGAAATTTCACCCGAAAGCCGAATATCCCTAACTTTTTGTGAGTAGTGTATTTAGCCTAATTTAGCTGATCAGATAGCTAGATAGGCTATAGTAGGCTACCCGAGCTGATCAAAGATCAAACTTGCAAACTATTTAGCTAAGGTTAGTGAACTGATTCAGTAGCCTAGCCACTGTATTTTATTCAGCAAAGTAGCCTATACTGATCTTCTTAACGTTACCTAACCGTCTGGCATGCTAGCTAGATCAGCAAGCTAACAATTAGTAGGCTATTCATAGTTTTCAGTCACGTGACTGCTGCGGAGCCCTGGCGGGCAAAACAACGTTCCAGAATGCGGACGGACACTGGAAACCCCATAGAGCTACCGCAGAAGCCTGTCAAATTTCCTTCTTTTGCAACACACGTGTGTTAGATCACCTGTCAAAAGACGAAAAACAAAGATACGCAAACAAACTAAGCGTCTTAGGTATGTGTGACCCATATACAGCACCCGCTGCTTTATTTAGATTATTAAAAACCGCGAAGTCGCTGCTGTACTTCGGTGACGTTTACATTTATCTTGTGGAGAATCCATCCCCTTACACTGTCGCGAAGATGAAAGCGTACAAAAGTACAGATAGTTATCTGTACTTTCGATCTGGATGGGTCAATAATGCTGTTGTTTGGGAGGTGAAGGACAATAAATTCTTCATCGTCAAAGCGAAGGTGAGTGCTAATTAGCTAACGTGAGCTACCTAACGTTGCTTGCATGGGTCAGTGTAACGTTAGTCAGCTAACGTTACTACAGTTAGCCTTTCTAGGGCAGTAATATTTTGGTTAAGATAACACAACATATTGTGACATACATGTAATATAAACTTTTTTCCATTGTCAGGTAAACCATTCCTACAGCTTAAATGACCTGCCATTGACAGCCTGGGTAGCTGTAGAGAAGGAGGGATTCACAACATCCTCCTCTCTGGGTTTTCCTTGTCAGACGGGATTCTGTACAAACACAATCCAGGCTTGTCTCCTCTTTGGTTAATGCATCCAATTGAACAATAACTATCCGGCATTTTGGCAAACTTTTGGGAAAAGCGGAGTTGTCGTTGACGGGCAGTGGAAGTGGGCTGCTTTTTGCCCGCCAGGTGGGCGTTCCCATAGGGCTGTGACATCACGTGAAAACTATGAATAGGCTACTAAGTACACTCATAAAATGTAAGTGCGACTGCGAGTGCCAGTGCGACTGCGAGTAAGTACCAACGCGAATGCAACTGCGAGTGCCAGTGCGGATGAGTGACACGAGTAAACCTGCGAGTGAGATGTTGTGACCAAATAAAGCGCACAGTATAAGGCAATTGCATTCGCACTAGCAGACGACAGAATTTTGGCACTGTTGGCCCCCCATATACTTGCGTGCTAGTGAGGATGCACAGCAAGTACCGTCGCAATATTATGGGTGTTTCTCAAAACCGGACTTGTGACGCACGTAGTGTCGTGTCCCGACAAAAGGGCACTTGCAGAAACAGCTATTGCGAATAGGGTGACGTCATATAACCGGCCAAGTTCTGTTCCAAAGCCAAGAACGCAAAGAACCGAGGACGCTCAAAGATCCCGGAAATGTACTTGATCCGCCCCAAATATCGAGGATGCATCGGATGCAAACCGATGCAAACTCGCCAAACGAGGAAATGGACTTGGATATCCCATAATTCATTGCGCGAACCGATGACGGGGGAAGCTTATAGCCTACACTGGACTGTCCAAACGTCAGAAGCACGCATTGCATCTGAAACAGGCTACACAGAGCTCTGAAACAACGGTGTACAAACTGATATGCAACCCAAACTTGGCTCTCCGGTACACGAATGTGTAGGCTACATTCTATTGCAATCAGGCCTATATAAAGTGTTAGTCGCCAGTTTTAATGCTATACTGTATTCGTAAAAATAAATGCTTAATTATTTAACACATTTTTTTACTGTTCACATATGATCGCGTAAAAGCCTACTTTATTTAATCTTGTTTTGGAGCGTCATTCCTACTGCACTCCAGGAGATGGCACCGATTCACCAAAAAGCTGATAACAGTGGCAGCCGTAGGTTATTACTTGTATATTGCTCTTACAACAACATAATATTAACGGCTTTAGCTAATCATTCCGATCCAGTCCTTTTGTGCTTTTGACATACAATCTATATTAAAATATAAACTACATGTGTTCTAAGTTTTCCACTGGGAAATGGATGAAGTAGGCTACATCCCAAAACTTGTGCACCCCTGCTCTGAAGGACAGAACGCTGCTTAGTTATAGAAACATGTTTACAATTAGGTAAAAATCCAGCTATTGTAAGACATATTTCTCGCCTCATTTTCATTCGTAGAAAGACTGCAGTCTCATTTATTGATTAAATTATATACCTTACAACTAGGCTAGGCTACATTTGTAGTTATGTCCCTATGGTGCCGTCTCATCTGCCATCACGAAATGGGATATCCAAGTCCGTTTTCGTCAATGTTGCCAGAAGCCTGAATTTATTCCCCTCCCCAAAAGAATTCTGAAAACCCCCCATCTTCAATTGACTCCCATACAATTTTCTCACAATTCATCCCCCATTCCTCCTTTTAAAATTCACCATTGACTCCTTTTAAATTACACCATTTTTCTTTAAATCCCCTACATTTAGGGTTAATCCCCCAGTCTGGCAACTCTGTTTTGGGAGAGGGTGCATCCGATGCTCCCTCGCGTTCTTGGAACAGAACTTGGCCGTTAAATATTACGTCACACAAGTTCATAAGTCCGCAAGTACAGACATTGAGAAACACCCTATATGTAATGTTTTCAACGTTAAAAAAAAGAAAAGAAGTTACTCACGCATTGCCAACTAAGCACTGTTTGTCATTCATTCCAACTTGCAAAAAAAATAGGCCTGCCTTTAAAAGTATTGATGTCAAAATGTGGCCAAGTTACAACTAACAATATTGCCTATCGTACAGTAGCTCACACTAAATAAATTGGCTCTATTCCAAAGCAATGCTATCGAATCTTTCCTAAATTATTTAATGTCACTTGGCTCTGTGTTTTTTCATCTCAAGAGAAAAACATTCATTCAAACTTTAAATGTCAAATAACAAAGATTGCTTCATGGAACAACACATCATTACAATGAATGTTTTAAACATTTAATTACACTCCAGAACGGATATGTTTATCCGTTGTTGTAGGTTTACTGCTAGAAATTTCTTTATCATTCACAGACCTTTATACCAAAAACATAATTTACCATAGAGAAAGGGGGCAATATTTATATAAAAACGAGCAATATTTTACCTAGTAAATAGCCTCAATATTGCATTCTATAAACCTATCCAGACATACAGTTGAAGTCGGATGTTTACATACACTTAGGTTGAAGGTTGGCTGCTTAACCATGTTGGTCATTGAAACCTAGACCCTGAGTTGACCAGAGGAGGATGGGTTCCCCCCCTTGAGTCTGGTTCCTCCCAAGGTTTCTTTCCATGAGGGAATTTTTCTTCACCACTGTTGCCTTTGGCTTGCTCTTGAGGGTGTTTAGGCCAGGGTTTTCTGTGAAGCTCTGGGTTTTCTTATTGTGACAATTCGTTGTGAAATGCGGTACCTAAATAAATATTGATTTGATTTGATAACTGGATTATAGAGTTTCTGTTCACTCGATCAACAGGTGAGGGTGGGATGTACATTCTCTGAAAAGCTTTCCATTGAAAACGGAACACCCCAAGGTAGTGTAATTAGCCCATTACTTTTTATTGTGATGATTAATGATGTGTATACGTACACATTGATCCAGGGATAGGCAGGTCTCCCTTCATGGACGATGGGCCCCTGTGGAAGAGAGGCAGAAACATCCAGCAGTGGAACAGTGGTCCCTCAAGTGGGGTTTTCGTTTTTCAGTGGAGAAAACCCAATCTCTTCTTTTCTCAGAAGAGAATAGGGGAGGAGATTGGACTGAGGCTGTATTGATGGCAATTACATTGAGTGGACTAATTTAGATTTCTGGGGGTTTGGTTTGATGCCTGACTCACATGGTTGAGCATGTAAATAAGACTATGAGTAAGTTCTAGAAAACTCTAAACATAATGCGTGTTTGTCAGGATTAGACTAAGGTGCAGACAGGTTGGCAATAAAAGCCATCTATATAGCACTAATCAGATCAGTGTTCGATTATGGGTGTGTGGTATACGAATCAGTAACCAAAACTCAGTTAAGTAGGTTCGATGGAGTCAAGGCGCAAGCACTGACGATCTGCTGTGGGGCATATCGTTCCACACCAACTTCGGCTTTGCAGGTAGAGATGGGGGAGATGCCTCTTTGGCTTAGAAGGAGACAGCTCTCATTATTATGCTGGGTTGCCATACAAGCGCATGATGAGTCACATCCAGTGAAGAGGATATTACAAGCATGCTGGGAGCACGGTAAGGGCAAAACTCAAAGTTTTGGGTGGGTGAGTGATCATCAGGCTAATGAAATGGGACTAAATGGAAGGGTATATTACCCTATAGTCATGCTGCCAGCAATCCCACCATGGTTTTTTCACAACCAGTCGTGGATCTGAAGATCCTGGACAAGGTCCATGTTAGTGAGGAGGGGTCTTGTGGAGGAAGTGGATAGATACATTAGGACAGAGCATTATGCATTCCTCCCTATATATACAGATGGCTCTACAGATGGCTGAAGGAAATAGGGAAACACCCAACAGGGAAATATGACATGTGAATGGGAAGCAGTGGCTGCATTCGGATTGTCAAAAAATAGGTCCTTTTTCCTTTCCTTGCAACTTTTCCTTGACTTCGCTAGAAAACATCACGGGGGTCAAGGAAAGGATGGAAGGAGAGATTTATAAGGATTCTATTGTAACTGTGGAATTCAAACCTCCTTCTCTACCTTATGTCATATGTCATCGGGTGATATGACGTGACTGTTCAACATAGCGAACTACACTTCACGAAAAATGACTACAAAAGGCACATCATTGCCTAAGGTATTTCACTTGAACCGTCCGTTTTATTTTGGTGAAATTTTGCCTCTTAATAAATTTGGTGTATTGTCTGATTGTGTCATTGTTGCTTCCTTTCTATTAAGCGAAAAATATCCGCCATACAAAAAAGAAGATGGGACTGTTTGTAAAATTAACATTAAAGCAGAAAGCAGTGATTTGTAAATACTCTTTTACATACATTTAATTGAAAACAGTTCAAAGAAAAGATATTAAATGTTTTACCTTATCAACTTTATTTATTTCTGTAAATATACGCTAATTGTTATGGTTCTGGCAGCTTCTTTTTGTTTCTGCGGTCGTTCTCCTTCAGATCAGCACGAGGGCGCTCTTTCCTTTATTTTCCGTCATCCCTTCTGGGTTTTCGCCCTGTCACGGTGCATAATTTCTCACATCTGTTCTAGGTTACCTGCCGGCTATAAAAGCTCTGAGTTTCCATTTTCCGGTGCTTCGGTGTTGTCTTACTAACTACACGTTGCCGGTACGCTATAGGCATTTAAAGGAGACCATTTGCTTCATCGCCTTGCTTTGGAGTAATGTGGGACTTGCCTTTATATGCATTAGTGTTCCTTTAGGATTTTGTTTCACTTTTGCATTCTCTGTCCCTCGTTTCTGTTCTCCTGTTCTGTTCTCGTTGAGACAGTTTTTGCTTTAACATTTCCTTTTCTTTTATCTCTCTATGTTACTTCTCTCTGGTATTGAGAGTGAGAGATTATATTTCCTCTTTTCTATCGATACTCAAGCCTTCGAGTATTTTTCACCCTATTATTGTGGGATGCTATCATTTAATTTCTGTTTTACTTACCTCTGTTTAGTCCTCTCTCGAATTGAGAGTTGGAGGTATTTTCTGCCTGTACTCTGCACGAGTCTCGATTCTCACCCTATTTTATGGGTTGTTTTTCTTTGGCTATGCCGGGAGTTTTGTTCCCTATTTCTTTGTGTTTTCCTTTCCTGTCACGGACACGGTTCTGTTTTACTGGTATTCCACTCCGTGGTTTCCTTTTAGATTCCTCTCTGTTGCGTCTGGTTCTCTGAACCCGACTCCCCCATTATACTAATTCCGAATTTGATGCCTACAACACTTTCTAAAAAAGTTGGGACGGGCAAAAAAAGAAAGCTCAAAAAACACCTGTTTGGAACATTCCACAGGTAAACAGGTGATGCTATCATGACTGGGTATTCAAGGATATCAAAAGACTCTTGACATCTTATTATGAAGGGTTGTTTCTTCTGAATTATTTTTCCATAGAGTTCAATAGGAAAATGCGTCAGGAGAAACAACCCTTGAAGTGATCATTCCATATCTACTGCATATCTGGCAGCAGAGTGATGGTTTGAGGCTCATTTGATACCTCAGACCCTTGATGACTTACAGCCATTTAGCCAACCATGTGTTACGATCTGAATACGAGACGAACCCAAGTGCAACGACCAGGAGGCAAATTCAAAGAACTGAATATTTATTTAAGCGTTGGGGTAGTCCCAAAGCTGTACAGAAAGGAAATACACAGTATCACACAGGAAACACAGGAAGTCTGATTAGGACTGTTCCAAGCCGTAACTGGACTGTACTGGACCGGGAGGTCCAAACTCAGGAACTGGATTACTGGAACGGCAACTTTGTTCCAAGCCGGAACTGGACTGTACTGGACCGGGAGGTCCAAACTCAGGAACTGGATTACTGGAACGGCAACTTTGTTCCAAGCCGGAACTGGACTGTACTGGACCGGGAGGTCCAAACTCAGGAACTGGATTACTGGAACGGCAACTTTGTTCCAAGCCGGAACTGGACTGTACTGGACCGGGAGGTCCAACTCAGGAACTGGATTACTGGAACGGCACTTTGTTCCAAGCCGGAACTGGACTTTTACAGGCGGTGAACTGCACACCGGGACTGGACTGGAACTGGACCGGGAGGTCCACTCAGGACTGGATTACTGGATCGGCAAACTTGTTCCAAGCCGAAACTGGACTTTTACAGACGGCGAACTTCACTGGAACTGGACTGGAACTGGACCGGGAGGTCCACTCAGGAACTGGACAGACAAACAGAAGGTTAGTTATTACTGGAACTGGACCGGAGCGGAACCGGGAGGATCCACGAATACTGGACCGAACAAAGGGTAAGTAGCCGGCAGAAACCGGCTGGGTAGGGCTATGTGCCGGAGCTCAGGTAGGTCCGATTGGGGTAGCTGGGTATGCTGAAGAACCTGGAACCGTAACCGCAGCAATGGAGGTAGCCACGGCCGGACAGGAACTACTGCAGGATTACGAAGCTGTGCAGCCAATTGCGAACGCAACTCGAGCTGGAGTTGGAGGTACCGTAACACACACAGGGATTACAATAGCTACAGACTGGTAGAAGCTGGAACAGCTGGTGAGTAGAGGGAGACAGGTTAGAGACATGCAAAGCAGTAAATGTTCGGGCTGGAGAAATACCGAACTGGAAGGCAGGTAAAACGAAAGCTGTGAGGTTTAAACCCACAACCAAACGCTCAGAATCACAGGACCAGAAACGTGGAGACCATACAACGAACAAGGTAAGTTAACGAACTGGCGCCGACTAGCAACCAGACGGGGGTTTAAATAGGGCAGTGAAATTGGAATCAATGAGGCACAGGTGTGGAAAGTAACCGGGAGTGATTGCAAAACACAGAGGTGAGGAATGCATGCAACGAGGGGGAAAGGCGATAGGTGGAAACTAAAGTGGGAAACCAAACGAACGAGACAGAGGGGAAACGCCCAGTCTGTAGCAGAGGGGAAAACACGGACAAGGGAATCCAACATGACACGGAAGGAAAAAGGGAAAACACGGAAAAAGGACAGGAAGGGAACGGAACGTTACACCATGGGTTCCATACTATTCCCGTGTAATTTACAGCTTAATCTAGTCCCACCCCCCAATTCCCAAAGAGATCCATTCAAATGCAGAGAGGTTATAGTATCGCTTGTAAGAGTACCTGAAAATCTTTTGATATCCTTTTATTCCCAGTCATGACAGCATCACCTGTTTACCCGTAGAATGTTCCAAACAGGTGTTTTTTGAACTTCCCAGTCTTTTGTTTTTTGCCCCTGTCCTTCTTGGAAAGTGGAAAGTTTTTTGCCCCTGTCCTTCTTGGAAAGTGTTGCAGACATCAAATTTGGAATTAGCATATACGTATTTACAAAAATCTATAAAATTGATCAGGTAAAATATTAAATATTGTTTCTTTGTACTGTTTTCAATTAAATATATGTAAAAGAGAATTTACAAATCACTGCTTTCATGAGCATTTTACATACTGTCCCAACTTATTTGGAATTTGGGTTTGTATTTTCCAACCGTACTGTGGAAGTGTCGTAAGCAGGTCGTAAGACGTCCCATCAGTGTTGCCATATCCATGGTTTTACAGCTAAATTGGGCTACTTTCAAAGTGCAGTTATAGGTAAAAATGAAAAGTCGCAAAGCACACACTTATTTTAAAAAGTAAAAATATGATGCTTTCTATTTAAAATACGTTGGTTTCGGATAAAAATATATTTTGGGCTAGTTTTGAGTCGCCATTTGGCTGAAAGTCTTGCAAGATCTGGCAACCCTGCATCCCACCCCGCCCATGTCACGTGTTGTTTTTGTTGTATTTGAAGGAAAACGTCAGCGAAGCTGCACCTCGTTTTTTTAAAACGAAGCTTCACATCATATTTATGCGACCAAAATGTTTGTGTACTTCTTGAAAAGTGTGCTCCCGAATGTACTCAGAGAAACCCCGGAAGTAAATGTATCATACGGAGGTTTAGAGTATACTATGGCCGTGACGGAATACGACCCCTGTTCCCTGTCCACTGTCCCCTGTCCACTCAGACCCCTGTCTACTATGTGCCCTGTCCCCTCACTTTGCAAGCAGTGTTAGAAAGAAATCCTGCAAAACTCTTTCCAAACTATTGAGGAAGTAGTTCGTAATTTTCTTTTATTTTTTATTGAGAATAATTTTACTCATGACGATGGTTCAAAGTGTAGATTATGAATGAAGATTGAATTAACAAAAATAAAAAGAGAGTAGTTCATAATATGACCCGCTCTTGTACCATAGATATACATATATGCTCTATGGCTGTGTCCGAATCAGAGAAGAAATCCCGCAAAACTCTTTGTCATGGTTTTTGACGATTTCTTTCCTTGCGGTCGTTTTCCTCGGTAGCCACGTGAGGGCGCTGCCCTTTTAGTGGATGTTTGCTCCGCCCCGTCTTTATCGTGGAGTTTCTCTCAGCATCCACACCTGTGCGTGGTTACCTCGGAGCTATTTAAACCCACAGTTTCCTTTGTTCGGGGCTTCTGTATTATTTCGCACTGTTTTGCACTATTTTGTACTGTTTGGGTACTCAGTGTTTGTTGGGTGTGTGTGTTTTTTGTACCATTTGTGCTACTCGCCTATTCTTATGCCTCACTTTACTGAGGCAGGGCGTTTATTTTTTTCTGGCTCTTTCTTTAGTCACTTAGCTCGTAGAAGTATAGGACAGCAGTTCTCTGTTCTATTCGCCTTTCGATGGCCTTTCCTTACTGAGAGACCGGGCGTTCATGCTTCTACTTAGTTACTTAGCTCGTAGAAGTATAGGACAGCAGTTCTCTGTTCTATTCGCCTTTCGATGGCCTTTCCTTACTGAGAGACCGGGCGTTCATGCTTCTACTTAGTTACTTAGCTCGTAGAAGTATAGGACAGCAGTTCTTTGTTCCTTCGCCTTTTGTTTGTTTTTTTCTTACTGAGAAGCCTGGCGTTCCTGCTTCTACTCATTTGCGTGTGACAGTGAGCCGGTTAGTAGATTCGGTACGATTGTTCACTGTTTTGTCTCTCCTTCCTGTAGCGAGCAGTCCTCTCCGTTTAGAGCTAGGGAGTTATTTTCGTTTATTCCTCCCTTTTATCCGCACTAATTTCAGTCCCCTTGTTATTTTACCGCCTAGGCATTCTCTACCTCATGCTTCGTTTTCTTCCCGGTTGTAGCTTGTGGTGGTTACCGAGTTCTCGTTCACGTGCCTATGTGCCGTTCGCCCTATTATCCGGGTTCTTTATGTTTGCTCCTTTTTCCTAGTTCCCTTATTATTTCCCTCCAGTTGAGAGTGGGAACTAGGTTACTTGCCTTGTCCTTTATATTCCCTTAAAGGAGCACAGTCATGCTTATGCATGTTTTCTGCATTCTAATCTACTATTTCAATGTTTCATATTTTCCAAAAAATCATAAAGATTGGAATTGTGGTTTTTGAGATATGGGCCCTCAAGAACAGCTCCATCTCCAGAGCAGCTCCAGCCTTATTTACCACATTTCCCATATCTCCCTGCGCACGCTTAGGTTTGGTGTGCATGAATATGTAATAGGGGGCGTACACGCCACTGCTGCGAGCACGGTGACGAGCTAACTGTTCAAGTGAAGATACCGCAGAAAATTCTTGCGTGTCTGCCCAAAATGCCATCGTGCGCCGTACGTGGGTGCGATATTAAGTCAGGATACCGTTTGCCCAAAAATGAGACGAGGTGCATCCAGTGGCTGGCAGCAATTAACAACCCGATCTATCCGATAAATTTGCCAAAAAAGGATTACGACAAAGTTCGTGTTTGTTCGAAACACTTCAAGCCAGAGGACTTCCAGCGCAACTATAGTGGCGAATTACTGGGTAAAAAAAAAAAAGTACTGAAACATTGAATAGTTGGACATGTGCATTCAAAAGTTTAGAGAAGGTCAAATTAATTTCACCTGTAAAGGTTATAGTGCATTTTAGGTTCATCCTGAAATTTCACCCGAAAGCCGAATATCCCTAACTTTTTGTGAGTAGTGTATTTAGCCTAATTTAGCTGATCAGATAGCTAGATAGGCTATAGTAGGCTACCCGAGCTGATCAAAGATCAAACTTGCAAACTATTTAGCTAAGGTTAGTGAACTGATTCAGTAGCCTAGCCACTGTATTTTATTCAGCAAAGTAGCCTATACTGATCTTCTTAACGTTACCTAACCGTCTGGCATGCTAGCTAGATCAGCAAGCTAACAATTAGTAGGCTATTCATAGTTTTCAGTCACGTGACTGCTGCGGAGCCCTGGCGGGCAAAACAACGTTCCAGAATGCGGACGGACACTGGAAACCCCATAGAGCTACCGCAGAAGCCTGTCAAATTTCCTTCTTTTGCAACACACGTGTGTTAGATCACCTGTCAAAAGACGAAAAACAAAGATACGCAAACAAACTAAGCGTCTTAGGTATGTGTGACCCATATACAGCACCCGCTGCTTTATTTAGATTATTAAAAACCGCGAAGTCGCTGCTGTACTTCGGTGACGTTTACATTTATCTTGTGGAGAATCCATCCCCTTACACTGTCGCGAAGATGAAAGCGTACAAAAGTACAGATAGTTATCTGTACTTTCGATCTGGATGGGTCAATAATGCTGTTGTTTGGGAGGTGAAGGACAATAAATTCTTCATCGTCAAAGCGAAGGTGAGTGCTAATTAGCTAACGTGAGCTACCTAACGTTGCTTGCATGGGTCAGTGTAACGTTAGTCAGCTAACGTTACTACAGTTAGCCTTTCTAGGGCAGTAATATTTTGGTTAAGATAACACAACATATTGTGACATACATGTAATATAAACTTTTTTCCATTGTCAGGTAAACCATTCCTACAGCTTAAATGACCTGCCATTGACAGCCTGGGTAGCTGTAGAGAAGGAGGGATTCACAACATCCTCCTCTCTGGGTTTTCCTTGTCAGACGGGATTCTGTACAAACACAATCCAGGCTTGTCTCCTCTTTGGTTAATGCATCCAATTGAACAATAACTATCCGGCATTTTGGCAAACTTTTGGGAAAAGCGGAGTTGTCGTTGACGGGCAGTGGAAGTGGGCTGCTTTTTGCCCGCCAGGTGGGCGTTCCCATAGGGCTGTGACATCACGTGAAAACTATGAATAGGCTACTAAGTACACTCATAAAATGTAAGTGCGACTGCGAGTGCCAGTGCGACTGCGAGTAAGTACCAACGCGAATGCAACTGCGAGTGCCAGTGCGGATGAGTGACACGAGTAAACCTGCGAGTGAGATGTTGTGACCAAATAAAGCGCACAGTATAAGGCAATTGCATTCGCACTAGCAGACGACAGAATTTTGGCACTGTTGGCCCCCCATATACTTGCGTGCTAGTGAGGATGCACAGCAAGTACCGTCGCAATATTATGGGTGTTTCTCAAAACCGGACTTGTGACGCACGTAGTGTCGTGTCCCGACAAAAGGGCACTTGCAGAAACAGCTATTGCGAATAGGGTGACGTCATATAACCGGCCAAGTTCTGTTCCAAAGCCAAGAACGCAAAGAACCGAGGACGCTCAAAGATCCCGGAAATGTACTTGATCCGCCCCAAATATCGAGGATGCATCGGATGCAAACCGATGCAAACTCGCCAAACGAGGAAATGGACTTGGATATCCCATAATTCATTGCGCGAACCGATGACGGGGGAAGCTTATAGCCTACACTGGACTGTCCAAACGTCAGAAGCACGCATTGCATCTGAAACAGGCTACACAGAGCTCTGAAACAACGGTGTACAAACTGATATGCAACCCAAACTTGGCTCTCCGGTACACGAATGTGTAGGCTACATTCTATTGCAATCAGGCCTATATAAAGTGTTAGTCGCCAGTTTTAATGCTATACTGTATTCGTAAAAATAAATGCTTAATTATTTAACACATTTTTTTACTGTTCACATATGATCGCGTAAAAGCCTACTTTATTTAATCTTGTTTTGGAGCGTCATTCCTACTGCACTCCAGGAGATGGCACCGATTCACCAAAAAGCTGATAACAGTGGCAGCCGTAGGTTATTACTTGTATATTGCTCTTACAACAACATAATATTAACGGCTTTAGCTAATCATTCCGATCCAGTCCTTTTGTGCTTTTGACATACAATCTATATTAAAATATAAACTACATGTGTTCTAAGTTTTCCACTGGGAAATGGATGAAGTAGGCTACATCCCAAAACTTGTGCACCCCTGCTCTGAAGGACAGAACGCTGCTTAGTTATAGAAACATGTTTACAATTAGGTAAAAATCCAGCTATTGTAAGACATATTTCTCGCCTCATTTTCATTCGTAGAAAGACTGCAGTCTCATTTATTGATTAAATTATATACCTTACAACTAGGCTAGGCTACATTTGTAGTTATGTCCCTATGGTGCCGTCTCATCTGCCATCACGAAATGGGATATCCAAGTCCGTTTTCGTCAATGTTGCCAGAAGCCTGAATTTATTCCCCTCCCCAAAAGAATTCTGAAAACCCCCCATCTTCAATTGACTCCCATACAATTTTCTCACAATTCATCCCCCATTCCTCCTTTTAAAATTCACCATTGACTCCTTTTAAATTACACCATTTTTCTTTAAATCCCCTACATTTAGGGTTAATCCCCCAGTCTGGCAACTCTGTTTTGGGAGAGGGTGCATCCGATGCTCCCTCGCGTTCTTGGAACAGAACTTGGCCGTTAAATATTACGTCACACAAGTTCATAAGTCCGCAAGTACAGACATTGAGAAACACCCTATATGTAATGTTTTCAACGTTAAAAAAAAGAAAAGAAGTTACTCACGCATTGCCAACTAAGCACTGTTTGTCATTCATTCCAACTTGCAAAAAAAATAGGCCTGCCTTTAAAAGTATTGATGTCAAAATGTGGCCAAGTTACAACTAACAATATTGCCTATCGTACAGTAGCTCACACTAAATAAATTGGCTCTATTCCAAAGCAATGCTATCGAATCTTTCCTAAATTATTTAATGTCACTTGGCTCTGTGTTTTTTCATCTCAAGAGAAAAACATTCATTCAAACTTTAAATGTCAAATAACAAAGATTGCTTCATGGAACAACACATCATTACAATGAATGTTTTAAACATTTAATTACACTCCAGAACGGATATGTTTATCCGTTGTTGTAGGTTTACTGCTAGAAATTTCTTTATCATTCACAGACCTTTATACCAAAAACATAATTTACCATAGAGAAAGGGGGCAATATTTATATAAAAACGAGCAATATTTTACCTAGTAAATAGCCTCAATATTGCATTCTATAAACCTATCCAGACATACAGTTGAAGTCGGATGTTTACATACACTTAGGTTGAAGGTTGGCTGCTTAACCATGTTGGTCATTGAAACCTAGACCCTGAGTTGACCAGAGGAGGATGGGTTCCCCCCCTTGAGTCTGGTTCCTCCCAAGGTTTCTTTCCATGAGGGAATTTTTCTTCACCACTGTTGCCTTTGGCTTGCTCTTGAGGGTGTTTAGGCCAGGGTTTTCTGTGAAGCTCTGGGTTTTCTTATTGTGACAATTCGTTGTGAAATGCGGTACCTAAATAAATATTGATTTGATTTGATAACTGGATTATAGAGTTTCTGTTCACTCGATCAACAGGTGAGGGTGGGATGTACATTCTCTGAAAAGCTTTCCATTGAAAACGGAACACCCCAAGGTAGTGTAATTAGCCCATTACTTTTTATTGTGATGATTAATGATGTGTATACGTACACATTGATCCAGGGATAGGCAGGTCTCCCTTCATGGACGATGGGCCCCTGTGGAAGAGAGGCAGAAACATCCAGCAGTGGAACAGTGGTCCCTCAAGTGGGGTTTTCGTTTTTCAGTGGAGAAAACCCAATCTCTTCTTTTCTCAGAAGAGAATAGGGGAGGAGATTGGACTGAGGCTGTATTGATGGCAATTACATTGAGTGGACTAATTTAGATTTCTGGGGGTTTGGTTTGATGCCTGACTCACATGGTTGAGCATGTAAATAAGACTATGAGTAAGTTCTAGAAAACTCTAAACATAATGCGTGTTTGTCAGGATTAGACTAAGGTGCAGACAGGTTGGCAATAAAAGCCATCTATATAGCACTAATCAGATCAGTGTTCGATTATGGGTGTGTGGTATACGAATCAGTAACCAAAACTCAGTTAAGTAGGTTCGATGGAGTCAAGGCGCAAGCACTGACGATCTGCTGTGGGGCATATCGTTCCACACCAACTTCGGCTTTGCAGGTAGAGATGGGGGAGATGCCTCTTTGGCTTAGAAGGAGACAGCTCTCATTATTATGCTGGGTTGCCATACAAGCGCATGATGAGTCACATCCAGTGAAGAGGATATTACAAGCATGCTGGGAGCACGGTAAGGGCAAAACTCAAAGTTTTGGGTGGGTGAGTGATCATCAGGCTAATGAAATGGGACTAAATGGAAGGGTATATTACCCTATAGTCATGCTGCCAGCAATCCCACCATGGTTTTTTCACAACCAGTCGTGGATCTGAAGATCCTGGACAAGGTCCATGTTAGTGAGGAGGGGTCTTGTGGAGGAAGTGGATAGATACATTAGGACAGAGCATTATGCATTCCTCCCTATATATACAGATGGCTCTACAGATGGCTGAAGGAAATAGGGAAACACCCAACAGGGAAATATGACATGTGAATGGGAAGCAGTGGCTGCATTCGGATTGTCAAAAAATAGGTCCTTTTTCCTTTCCTTGCAACTTTTCCTTGACTTCGCTAGAAAACATCACGGGGGTCAAGGAAAGGATGGAAGGAGAGATTTATAAGGATTCTATTGTAACTGTGGAATTCAAACCTCCTTCTCTACCTTATGTCATATGTCATCGGGTGATATGACGTGACTGTTCAACATAGCGAACTACACTTCACGAAAAATGACTACAAAAGGCACATCATTGCCTAAGGTATTTCACTTGAACCGTCCGTTTTATTTTGGTGAAATTTTGCCTCTTAATAAATTTGGTGTATTGTCTGATTGTGTCATTGTTGCTTCCTTTCTATTAAGCGAAAAATATCCGCCATACAAAAAAGAAGATGGGACTGTTTGTAAAATTAACATTAAAGCAGAAAGCAGTGATTTGTAAATACTCTTTTACATACATTTAATTGAAAACAGTTCAAAGAAAAGATATTAAATGTTTTACCTTATCAACTTTATTTATTTCTGTAAATATACGCTAATTGTTATGGTTCTGGCAGCTTCTTTTTGTTTCTGCGGTCGTTCTCCTTCAGATCAGCACGAGGGCGCTCTTTCCTTTATTTTCCGTCATCCCTTCTGGGTTTTCGCCCTGTCACGGTGCATAATTTCTCACATCTGTTCTAGGTTACCTGCCGGCTATAAAAGCTCTGAGTTTCCATTTTCCGGTGCTTCGGTGTTGTCTTACTAACTACACGTTGCCGGTACGCTATAGGCATTTAAAGGAGACCATTTGCTTCATCGCCTTGCTTTGGAGTAATGTGGGACTTGCCTTTATATGCATTAGTGTTCCTTTAGGATTTTGTTTCACTTTTGCATTCTCTGTCCCTCGTTTCTGTTCTCCTGTTCTGTTCTCGTTGAGACAGTTTTTGCTTTAACATTTCCTTTTCTTTTATCTCTCTATGTTACTTCTCTCTGGTATTGAGAGTGAGAGATTATATTTCCTCTTTTCTATCGATACTCAAGCCTTCGAGTATTTTTCACCCTATTATTGTGGGATGCTATCATTTAATTTCTGTTTTACTTACCTCTGTTTAGTCCTCTCTCGAATTGAGAGTTGGAGGTATTTTCTGCCTGTACTCTGCACGAGTCTCGATTCTCACCCTATTTTATGGGTTGTTTTTCTTTGGCTATGCCGGGAGTTTTGTTCCCTATTTCTTTGTGTTTTCCTTTCCTGTCACGGACACGGTTCTGTTTTACTGGTATTCCACTCCGTGGTTTCCTTTTAGATTCCTCTCTGTTGCGTCTGGTTCTCTGAACCCGACTCCCCCATTATACTAATTCCGAATTTGATGCCTACAACACTTTCTAAAAAAGTTGGGACGGGCAAAAAAAGAAAGCTCAAAAAACACCTGTTTGGAACATTCCACAGGTAAACAGGTGATGCTATCATGACTGGGTATTCAAGGATATCAAAAGACTCTTGACATCTTATTATGAAGGGTTGTTTCTTCTGAATTATTTTTCCATAGAGTTCAATAGGAAAATGCGTCAGGAGAAACAACCCTTGAAGTGATCATTCCATATCTACTGCATATCTGGCAGCAGAGTGATGGTTTGAGGCTCATTTGATACCTCAGACCCTTGATGACTTACAGCCATTTAGCCAACCATGTGTTACGATCTGAATACGAGACGAACCCAAGTGCAACGACCAGGAGGCAAATTCAAAGAACTGAATATTTATTTAAGCGTTGGGGTAGTCCCAAAGCTGTACAGAAAGGAAATACACAGTATCACACAGGAAACACAGGAAGTCTGATTAGGACTGTTCCAAGCCGTAACTGGACTGTACTGGACCGGGAGGTCCAAACTCAGGAACTGGATTACTGGAACGGCAACTTTGTTCCAAGCCGGAACTGGACTGTACTGGACCGGGAGGTCCAAACTCAGGAACTGGATTACTGGAACGGCAACTTTGTTCCAAGCCGGAACTGGACTGTACTGGACCGGGAGGTCCAAACTCAGGAACTGGATTACTGGAACGGCAACTTTGTTCCAAGCCGGAACTGGACTGTACTGGACCGGGAGGTCCAACTCAGGAACTGGATTACTGGAACGGCACTTTGTTCCAAGCCGGAACTGGACTTTTACAGGCGGTGAACTGCACACCGGGACTGGACTGGAACTGGACCGGGAGGTCCACTCAGGACTGGATTACTGGATCGGCAAACTTGTTCCAAGCCGAAACTGGACTTTTACAGACGGCGAACTTCACTGGAACTGGACTGGAACTGGACCGGGAGGTCCACTCAGGAACTGGACAGACAAACAGAAGGTTAGTTATTACTGGAACTGGACCGGAGCGGAACCGGGAGGATCCACGAATACTGGACCGAACAAAGGGTAAGTAGCCGGCAGAAACCGGCTGGGTAGGGCTATGTGCCGGAGCTCAGGTAGGTCCGATTGGGGTAGCTGGGTATGCTGAAGAACCTGGAACCGTAACCGCAGCAATGGAGGTAGCCACGGCCGGACAGGAACTACTGCAGGATTACGAAGCTGTGCAGCCAATTGCGAACGCAACTCGAGCTGGAGTTGGAGGTACCGTAACACACACAGGGATTACAATAGCTACAGACTGGTAGAAGCTGGAACAGCTGGTGAGTAGAGGGAGACAGGTTAGAGACATGCAAAGCAGTAAATGTTCGGGCTGGAGAAATACCGAACTGGAAGGCAGGTAAAACGAAAGCTGTGAGGTTTAAACCCACAACCAAACGCTCAGAATCACAGGACCAGAAACGTGGAGACCATACAACGAACAAGGTAAGTTAACGAACTGGCGCCGACTAGCAACCAGACGGGGGTTTAAATAGGGCAGTGAAATTGGAATCAATGAGGCACAGGTGTGGAAAGTAACCGGGAGTGATTGCAAAACACAGAGGTGAGGAATGCATGCAACGAGGGGGAAAGGCGATAGGTGGAAACTAAAGTGGGAAACCAAACGAACGAGACAGAGGGGAAACGCCCAGTCTGTAGCAGAGGGGAAAACACGGACAAGGGAATCCAACATGACACGGAAGGAAAAAGGGAAAACACGGAAAAAGGACAGGAAGGGAACGGAACGTTACACCATGGGTTCCATACTATTCCCGTGTAATTTACAGCTTAATCTAGTCCCACCCCCCAATTCCCAAAGAGATCCATTCAAATGCAGAGAGGTTATAGTATCGCTTGTAAGAGTACCTGAAAATCTTTTGATATCCTTTTATTCCCAGTCATGACAGCATCACCTGTTTACCCGTAGAATGTTCCAAACAGGTGTTTTTTGAACTTCCCAGTCTTTTGTTTTTTGCCCCTGTCCTTCTTGGAAAGTGGAAAGTTTTTTGCCCCTGTCCTTCTTGGAAAGTGTTGCAGACATCAAATTTGGAATTAGCATATACGTATTTACAAAAATCTATAAAATTGATCAGGTAAAATATTAAATATTGTTTCTTTGTACTGTTTTCAATTAAATATATGTAAAAGAGAATTTACAAATCACTGCTTTCATGAGCATTTTACATACTGTCCCAACTTATTTGGAATTTGGGTTTGTATTTTCCAACCGTACTGTGGAAGTGTCGTAAGCAGGTCGTAAGACGTCCCATCAGTGTTGCCATATCCATGGTTTTACAGCTAAATTGGGCTACTTTCAAAGTGCAGTTATAGGTAAAAATGAAAAGTCGCAAAGCACACACTTATTTTAAAAAGTAAAAATATGATGCTTTCTATTTAAAATACGTTGGTTTCGGATAAAAATATATTTTGGGCTAGTTTTGAGTCGCCATTTGGCTGAAAGTCTTGCAAGATCTGGCAACCCTGCATCCCACCCCGCCCATGTCACGTGTTGTTTTTGTTGTATTTGAAGGAAAACGTCAGCGAAGCTGCACCTCGTTTTTTTAAAACGAAGCTTCACATCATATTTATGCGACCAAAATGTTTGTGTACAAAGTGTGCTCCCGAATGTACTCAGAGAAACCCCGGAAGTAAATGTATCATACGGAGGTTTAGAGTATACTATGGCCGTGACGGAATACGACCCCTGTTCCCTGTCCACTGTCCCCTGTCCACTCAGACCCCTGTCTACTATGTGCCCTGTCCCCTCACTTTGCAAGCAGTGTTAGAAAGAAATCCTGCAAAACTCTTTCCAAACTATTGAGGAAGTAGTTCGTAATTTTCTTTTATTTTTTATTGAGAATAATTTTACTCATGACGATGGTTCAAAGTGTAGATTATGAATGAAGATTGAATTAACAAAAATAAAAAGAGAGTAGTTCATAATATGACCCGCTCTTGTACCATAGATATACATATATGCTCTATGGCTGTGTCCGAATCAGAGAAGAAATCCCGCAAAACTCTTTGTCATGGTTTTTGACGATTTCTTTCCTTGCGGTCGTTTTCCTCGGTAGCCACGTGAGGGCGCTGCCCTTTTAGTGGATGTTTGCTCCGCCCCGTCTTTATCGTGGAGTTTCTCTCAGCATCCACACCTGTGCGTGGTTACCTCGGAGCTATTTAAACCCACAGTTTCCTTTGTTCGGGGCTTCTGTATTATTTCGCACTGTTTTGCACTATTTTGTACTGTTTGGGTACTCAGTGTTTGTTGGGTGTGTGTGTTTTTTGTACCATTTGTGCTACTCGCCTATTCTTATGCCTCACTTTACTGAGGCAGGGCGTTTATTTTTTTCTGGCTCTTTCTTTAGTCACTTAGCTCGTAGAAGTATAGGACAGCAGTTCTCTGTTCTATTCGCCTTTCGATGGCCTTTCCTTACTGAGAGACCGGGCGTTCATGCTTCTACTTAGTTACTTAGCTCGTAGAAGTATAGGACAGCAGTTCTCTGTTCTATTCGCCTTTCGATGGCCTTTCCTTACTGAGAGACCGGGCGTTCATGCTTCTACTTAGTTACTTAGCTCGTAGAAGTATAGGACAGCAGTTCTTTGTTCCTTCGCCTTTTGTTTGTTTTTTTCTTACTGAGAAGCCTGGCGTTCCTGCTTCTACTCATTTGCGTGTGACAGTGAGCCGGTTAGTAGATTCGGTACGATTGTTCACTGTTTTGTCTCTCCTTCCTGTAGCGAGCAGTCCTCTCCGTTTAGAGCTAGGGAGTTATTTTCGTTTATTCCTCCCTTTTATCCGCACTAATTTCAGTCCCCTTGTTATTTTACTGCCTAGGCATTCTCTACCTCATGCTTCGTTTTCTTCCCGGTTGTAGCTTGTGGTGGTTACCGAGTTCTCGTTCACGTGCCTATGTGCCGTTCGCCCTATTATCCGGGTTCTTTATGTTTGCTCCTTTTTCCTAGTTCCCTTATTATTTCCCTCCAGTTGAGAGTGGGAACTAGGTTACTTGCCTTGTCCTTTATATTCCCTTAAAGGAGCACAGTCATGCTTATGCATGTTTTCTGCATTCTAATCTACTATTTCAATGTTTCATATTTTCCAAAAAATCATAAAGATTGGAATTGTGGTTTTTGAGATATGGGCCCTCAAGAACAGCTCCATCTCCAGAGCAGCTCCAGCCTTATTTACCACATTTCCCATATCTCCCTGCGCACGCTTAGGTTTGGTGTGCATGAATATGTAATAGGGGGCGTACACGCCACTGCTGCGAGCACGGTGACGAGCTAACTGTTCAAGTGAAGATACCGCAGAAAATTCTTGCGTGTCTGCCCAAAATGCCATCGTGCGCCGTACGTGGGTGCGATATTAAGTCAGGATACCGTTTGCCCAAAAATGAGACGAGGTGCATCCAGTGGCTGGCAGCAATTAACAACCCGATCTATCCGATAAATTTGCCAAAAAAGGATTACGACAAAGTTCGTGTTTGTTCGAAACACTTCAAGCCAGAGGACTTCCAGCGCAACTATAGTGGCGAATTACTGGGAGCTAAATCAAAGAATTTGCTTGTCGAGTCTGCGGTACCTTAAGAAATATTGGAAATTCTGGCATTTTTATTTTTACTTTATTTCGTTTTACTTATTTTTAGACATTTCAGTATGTGTTGTTCAACTACTGCACAATAATTGCCCCTTGGGGACAATAAAGACTTACTACTACTATTATTACAATATCACCTTTCTGTATTTTTTTTGTCTTTGTTTACCTTGCCATAATGAAGATAATCCTATGTTGAAGTAACAACCATTCCAAATAATCAATTACAATCCCAGTGATTTTATTGAATGTGATAGAGGTATGCATTTTCAAACTTAGACCTTGTAAACCAACAAATATGTTGGAAATTTATACTAAGCCAACTCAACAGGAGAAACAGTAACTATAGCATTGTATGTCTATTATTGAACACTAATATTTTAAGCATTCAATCCAAATAATCTCAATTTAAACAAGCCTGACAGTGCTCCTTTAATCTCAGTGGCTCTTAAAGAATCCCTTTGCTGCGTGTGGCTCCTCGAACGTCACACGTCACGCACCCTTACACTCTTTCCAAACTAGTGAGGAAGTAGTTATATCATATCTTTTTTAAAAAATATATTTTTACTGAGAATATCAATCAGTTAACAAATGACAATTGTTACAAAGTGTAGACTATGAATGAAGATATAATTAACAAAAATAAAAAAGAGAGTAAGACTGACTTACACAACTTTTTAGCATTTTTTTGCATATTATCCATTTATACAGCTGGATACATACTGAGGCGATTCAGGTTAGGTTGCTCAAGGGTACAAGTAATGTGGGACTTGCATGCTGGGATAGGCAGTGTCCTATCTTGAACCAGCAACCTTTCGGTTACAAGGCCAGTTCCTTAACCATTATACTACACAGGTAATTATAAGTACAATTATAAGCACTATCCATCCATTATCCATTAACCCGCTTATTCCTGGTCAGGGTCACGGGGGATGCTGGAGCCTATCCCAGCATGCATCGGGCGAATTATAAGTACTAGCAGTGAGTTATTTATAGTTTTACTTATTATTATTATTATTATTATTATTATTATTATTATTATTATTATTATTATTATTATTATCATTAGTATGCATATGTATGTGTATGTATATACATGTAAATATAATATGTATTATTTCTCTTACAGTATTAATAATAGTATAGTTTGGGAAAGAAGGTTAAATCTTAGGACCACACTCCAGCCCAGTAGGTGGCGGTAATGGACCAAAACCTGGTTTACAAAGCGCCAATAAAAAACAGAAGAAGAAAAAGGAACAAACGCCGTGGAGAGAATATGACAAAGAGCGAGCTACAGAAAAACAAGAAGAGCGGAGAAACGTATGGAGAGAAAAGAAGAAACTGGTGACATTTATAGCAGGGGTGATAAATGCAACATCTGAGATCAAATCTAAAACTGAAAGGATCCAGGTTATTGTTAAAGCAGCAGTGCACCACTTGGATATGATAGGGTTGAAATGGGAAGAAGTAAGGGATGAGCTCAGTGTACAATCAAGTCAAGAATCAGCATGTGTGGGTTGATATTACTAATAATTTTACTCCTTCAATGGAATGCAAGAAGCCTGATTGCAAATGGACAAGACTTCAAACAGTTTATAGCCAGTAGAAGAGAAAAACCAGACATATGCATTCAAGAGTCCTGGCTAAAGCCTAACTTGGATTTTATCTTATATGGATATGAAGCAGTTAGACAAGATAGGAGAGATGGTGGAGGTGGAGGGTGTATCACGTTTGTAAAACGGGATTCCGTACAGACGACTAGGTGTAGGGAGTGAACAGGAATATGTGGTACTAGAAGTGTGGGGTGAGAGGAAAAAGTTAGTAATCATAAATTACTACAACCCATGTAAAAGGCTAGAGTTAAGCACGCTTGAGGAAATAGAGGGGCAGAATAGAAATAATGTTATATGGTGTGGGGATTTTAATGTGCATAGCACACTGTGGGGGAGTGAGAGAATGGATAATAATGGTCAGGTAATAGAAGAGTTGTTGGATGGAAAAAACTTAGTGTGCTTAAACGATGGAAATAAAACAAGGATAGATGTTAGCACCAGAAAGGAATCTGTGCTTGATCTTACACTGGTTTCCAATAATATGGCACCAAAATGTGATTGGAAGGTGTATCAAGAAGGAACCATAGGGAGTGACCATTACCCAATCTTGTGCAAAGTCAACATTTCTACAGCACTGACCATAGAAGACAGGGGAGGGAAATGGGTATTCGAGAAGGCTGATTGGGAAAAATTTCTGAAAGAAAGTGATAGATACCTGAGTCAGACTGATTATAATATGGACATAGAAACATTTGATAATAAAATAAAACAAGGTATAATATCAGCTGCATTAGAATCCATTCCTAAAAGTAAAGGAAAAGTAAAGAGGAAAACAGTACCATGGTGGGATGACAAATGTAAGGCAGCAGTGAAAAATAGAAATAAAACATTTAAACTGGTGAAAAGAACACATAGTTTCCAGCAAATTATACAGTACAAACAAGCTCAGGCAGTAGTAAGGAGAACAATAAGACAGGCAAAACGGATATACTGGAGAAAGTACTGCGATTCAATTGGGAACACCACTCAGGTAGGAGAGGTATGGGGGATGATTAAAAAGATGGGTGGGGACAGGAGGGAGTGGAGTTATCCTGTTTTGAGTAGTGGAAATAATGTTGCAGTATCCAATAAGGAAAAAGCTGAGTTAATAGTAAATACTTTTGTTACAGTACACAGTTGTAATAATTTGTCTGAGGAGGGAAGAAGTGGCAGAGAGAAAACCAAAGCTGACAACTTGGAGGCACTAAGGAGAAAGGAAAGCACTGAGGATGAACACAATGTCCCATTTAGCATGGGAGAATTAAGTAAGGCGCTGGCTAAAACTGGGAAGACTGCACCAGGGAAAGATGATATACGTATGCTACATAATGTTGAAACATTTAAGTATGGAGAGACTGAAGAAGTTGTTGATGTTATTTAATAAAGTATGGGAAGAAGGAAGAATCCCAGAGAGCTGGAAGGAAGCAATAATTATTCCGATAAGGAAACCTGGGAAGGATGCTAGTAAGCCAACAAACTACAGGCCTATTGCCTTGACATCACATGTATGTAAATTGATGGAACGGATGGTCAATGAAAGGCTAATATATTTTTTAGAGAAAAGAGGTATGGTGGCTACATACCAAAGTGGATTTAGAAGAGGAAAGGGCACTATGGATCCAGTGTTGTGTCTGGAAGATGAAATAAGAAAAGCTCAAGTAAATAAAGAGACAGTGACGGCAGTGTTTTTTGATGTGGAAAAAGCGTATGACATGTTATGGAGAGAGGGGCTGATGATCAAGTTACATATTATGGGAGTCGGAGGGAAGGTTTTTAACTGGATTATGGACTTTCTGAGCGGAAGATCCATCCAGGTTAAAATAGGATCAGAACTGTCAAGTAAACATGTTGTAGAGAATGGAACACCTCAGGGGAGTGTTGTAAGTCCCACTTTATTTTCTGTGATGATAAATGATATATTTCTAAATATGCCAATGGATGTGGGAAGATCACTGTTTGCAGATGACGGGGCTCTGTGGAAAAGGGGGTGAAACGTGGAACATATAGTTAAGAAAATACAAGATGGGATTCGGCAAGTGGAAATGTGGGGGACGAAATGGGGATTTAAATTCTCAGTAGAGAAGACAAAAGTTATGCTCTTCACAAGAAAGAAACATAGGGAAATTAATAATCTGAAATTATATGGAAGTAACTTGGAGAAAGTTGAAAGTTTTCGTTTCTTGGGAGTGTATTTTGACCCGAGATTAACATGGAGAGAGCATATTAGAAGGGTGGAGGAGAAGTGTAAGAAAGTTATAAATGTTATGAGATGTCTTGCAGGAGTGGGATGGGGAGCTGATATTGCATCACTGAAATATATACACTGCCTGGCCAAAAAAAAAGTCGCACACTCTAATATTTCGTTGGACCGCCTTTAGCTTTGATTACGGCGCGCATTTGTTGTGGCATTGTTTCGACAACCTTATGCAATGTCACAACATTTATTTCCATCCAGAGTAGCATAAGTTTTTGGCTGAGATCTTGTATTGACGACGGGAGAGTCGAACCACTCCGTAAAGTGTTCTCCAGCACATCCCAAAGACTTTCAATGGGATTAAGGTCAGGAATCTGGTGGCTAATTCATCTGTGAAAATGATTCCTCATGCTCCCTGAACCACTCTTTCACAATTTGAGCCCGATGAATCTTGGCATTGTCATCCTGGCATATTCCCATTGATGGGATAACCTGGTCATTCAGTACATTCAGGTACTTCGCTGACTTCATTTTATTGCTGCATAATGTTGCTGAGCCTAGACCTGACCAACTGAAGCAACCCCAGATCATAACACTGCCTCCAGAGGCTTGTACAGTGGGCACTATGCATGACGGGTGCAATGGCAACTTTTTTTTTGGCCGGGCAGTGTATATGTAGCTCTAATCAGATCAAGGCTGGACTATGGGAGTGTGGTATATGGATCAGCAGCAAAATCTGTGCTTGCGGGGCTGGATGTAATACAAGCTCAGGCCTTGAGAGTGTGTTTAGGTACAGTGAGAACATCGCCAGTGTGTGCAATTCAAGTTGAGGCAGGAGAAATGCCACTGTGTCTTCGTCGGAAACAGCTGCTGGTAAACTACTGGATAAATCTGAGGGGGCATGGAGATAGTCATCCAACCAAGAGAGTGCTGCAGGCCAGCTGGGAAAGGGAGAGGAAAATTTTTTTTTGGCTGGACAGGAGATGCAGCACCAAGAGACTTAGGAGTGCATGACAAGCAGTTTTGTCCAACTGTAATATGGCCTATAATCCCAGTGTGGACACTAGAAACTCTGGTGGTATATTTGAAATTATTGCAAATTAAGGCAATAAATAAAAGTGCAGATCTGGTGAGTGAATTTTATAGCTATAAGGAAGTTAAGTATAAAGACTATGTGCAGGTTTTTACAGATGGATCAAAGGATCCAATAACAGGAAACACAGGTTCTGCAGTTGCAGTTCCAAGCCATAGAGGTGAGATATGTAGGAGGACCTCAAATCACCTAAGTGTATATACGGTTGAGCTGTACGCCATCTTGATGGCTCTAGAATGGATTGAACAAAACAAACCAAAGAAAGTCCTAATATGTAGTGATTCAGTCTCTGCTCTGTACAGTCTCATGTCAGATGTATCCAGTAAACGACAGGATTTACTTTATGAAATAATGTCAATACACACAAGAATAAGGAAACAAAGCACAGAGGTCATATTCATTTGGATACCTGTTCATACAGGCATTTTGGGTAATGAAAGAGTGGACAAACTGGCTAAACAAACTGTTAAAAAAGAAAACATAGATACACATGTTAGACTCTCAAAATCAGAAGGAAAGGGCATTGTATGGAAGGAAATCAATAAAGAGTGGCAGCAGAAATGGGATCAGGAGATAAGAGGAAGACAGCTACATTCCATTCAAAATAGAGTTGGTAATGTGAGAAGTAGGGGAGGAAGCAGAAAAGAGGAGACAATCATGACTAGGTTAAGAATAGGGCACAGTAATCTAAACAGTACACTTCACATAATAGGGAAGCATCCAACCGGATATTGTGATCATTGTCAGGTACCAGAAACTGTAGAGCATGTACTTATTAGTTGCAGGAAATATGTATTAGAGAGAATGGACATGATGGAAGAAATGAAAAGATTATGGCTAACAGGAGCAGGAGTACAGAACATACTGGAGTGTGGTGGAAGTGGACAAAGCAGAAGATGCTTTGTCAGCTTCCTAATAAGAACAGGACTGGTGAGGAAAATTTTATATACTGGACTATAGGAGTTAACTAACTCCAGAAGATGGCAGTAGTGCAACATTAAGGATGCAAGCTGCCGTTAAAACCCAAAGAAGAAGAAGAAGAAGAAGAAGAAGAAGAAGAAGAAGAAGAAGAAGAAGAACAAGAACAAGAACAAGGAACAAACGCCATTGTTTTTAACGTTAACTGTTTCTGGAACGTCGCTCAATTTCGTTGGACAAACACAAAATAAAAAAAGCGGATATGCACTTGGAGAAGTCATAAAGGCTACAAAGCCAATAATTAATATCTGAATACTGGAGTTATTTTAATTCTTTAGGCGGATTGTATCGTTTCGACGTGTTAGTTTACCAGTAGCTAAGAGGGATCCAGTAGCAATCTATTTCTGCACTCGTTGTAGGTAACACTCAGACACTACAAATAGAAAACATTTTATTTGGCTTTGCATGCTTTAGAATGTGCGTTGATTGCGAACTGGAACTTCTTAAACCGTGTCCCTCAGGTTAACTTGAATACATGAAGACACTGAGATGGTCAGCACAGATTACACAGGGGTGGAGCTGAGAGCAAGTCTGTTCAGCAGTGAAGACATCGAGGAGAGGATACAGAGGAAAACTGGATACCGGATGAGTCGGGAGGAAGAAGACATACTAACCAACATAAAGGAGGAGGAGGACGATAGGGAGGTGCAGAAAGAGGAAATAAAGAGGGTCTTTGTGAAAGATGAAGAGGCCAAGGAATCCTGTAAGCGAGAAGGAGTGAGAGATGAACCCGATCAAAAGCCCCAGACTGACAGAGAGCCTATTAGTAATGAAGATTGCATAAAACAGGAATTTACTTCCCTTCAGCCTAGAGTACCGGATCACAAACATGAACCTTCCATTGGACCTCCTGACATATTCCCCTGGAAACAAATCCAAGGTAGGCTAAACACTGATCTGACAGGACAGCTCTGCTGTGTTTGTATGCTAGATATTAACGGTAGTTTGATCATTTTGATGAATACAAAAAACTCATAAAATCCAGTTTCTAATTTGTTTCCAGCTTCAGTGTTCCAGAGCGTTGGCTGCAGATGTCTTATTGAGATTTGTAATTAAACCAGGCTAGGTAAGCCTAGCTCAGCCCGGACGCCTGTATGCAGCCAGTGGGGAACAGTTGACAAGGCACGGCGGATATTGTTCTGTAGCATGCAGGGTGGCCTGCATACCGGGGCGACAGAGTGCATCTGATGCTGAAAGGGGTGTTTGACGATGGGGCATCGTTTGCTACGAGCTTCAGAAATCGATTTATGTAGTCCAGTGAAAAGGGCAGCTCGAAAGCTTTACAGAAAATTAGATACATATTTTAGAAACACTATTTCGATCGATCCCACGTTCCTGAGTGGAGCATTTCTTTGCATTTTAGTGAAAAAGATGAACATTTTCTCAGTGACTGACATCTTGATAATCCAATGAAATCTTTGTCGCCTCTTTTCTTTCACGCGATTGGTGTAAAAAAACGCGGAAGCTCAGTGGACCAGCCAATCACAGTTTGACTACTATGGCAACGAGAACTAGCGCTTGTCACGCGGTACACTTAGCGCCCTGTCAGCTCCAAGGTGAAGTTGCCCCTTACCACTGCTCTAGGATCAGATTTCTCTCTCCAAATCCTAACCTTAACCATTACTAGTAGGGAAAAACGAACTGACCCTGGATCAGTGGCTAGGGGCAACTTCACCCAACACCACGCTGTCAAACCCTCTTTGGCGCTGTCATGTAGCTAAATAATGGCATCTGGTGATGCAAAACGATGTTATACGCATTGTGATGGGGTTATCGGTGAAATACAACCATTTAACACAACAACATGGGCCACGTTCTTGCAATGTGTTGATGTTTGGAAGGATCTGGGCTGCGTTTCCCGATAATGATCAATCTTAGGGTTAAGTGCGATTTCAACGAGCGATTCTACGATGGCTCTTTAATTTGTAACACGCGTTTCCCAAAACAGTTCTTAAAGCGTGAACGCGCAGTCATCTCTTAAGTGCTACTTAACCATAGGTGTAAAATCCGGGTTCAGAAAGTAAAAAGTCCTCCCCAGTATTTAGTTCCAATCACCTGGATTTGCTCATTTGCACAATTCTTCAGCCAGGAGGTAGAACTAATTCGTGAAATCAGCTGGCTGAGTTCATGGGTGGAAGAAACACATAGCAGGACTTTTCCTTTCTGATCCCTGGATTTTACATCTCTGTACTTCTGTCTGTGGTGCTGGTTATACGGGAGGGGGGAGGGGGAGGGGGAGGGGCGATAGATTGCCTAATACATGGCCGGTTAGGCACGTCAAATTTTATCTTTTGAAATAAAATCTTTTCCCCACTGATTTTACTTATTTATTTATATGGCTATTTAAGGAATGGCTTTTGTGGGTAATTTCCAAATCTATAAAAATAAGTAAATTAAAAATAAATAAACGTAAGTATTGTTGCATCTAACATCACTATAAAAACCAAAACAATCAGTGGTTATATGGTAGCCGTAAAATGAAATGAACACTAACACGAAAAATCAAATAAAGTATGCGATTTATGGGCTTCTAAAACGCACTTCACCGTCTACGACTGCTCTGGAGTAATCGTTAATCTGCGAGCCTTTCTAAGAGCGTCTTAAGTTAAGATGCTTTTGGGAAACGCACCCATGTTAGGTTATCAAAGTGACATTGCACGCACTTTCTTACACGAGCATGCACATCCAGGTGGTGTACCCGATGACGGCGGGTGTCACAAGACTTGTTATCGGTATTTTACCGATGCCTCAAAGCAGGCGAGAGCCAGAAAAGCAAAACAAAAGCATGCATCTTTATCGCCCGGCAAGTTACGCTATACAATGAGAGATGTCAAACTAGAATGATTTCCATCAATCAACTACATCATGAGTAAGTCGTAATTGAGACATTATGTCCAAAATTCCGAACTAACCCTTTAATGATACTAATATTAAATTGTGCTAATTTATAATGCTATTCACTAGAGTTGTAGTACTCGAGACCGGTCTCGAGACCATATTTTGAAGGTCTCGGTCTTGTCTCGGAATCGACTGCATTTTGACTTGGTCTTGTCACGGTCTCGGACGAAGAGGACTCTGAATTTTTTTTTCAAGACCGGTCAAGACCAGGGGCGTGTCCAGGCCCCTCCCCTCCCCTCCCCTGCAGGCTTGGAGAATTCAGTTCTGGACGACGCGTGCGCAGTTTAAGTTATGGCTTATCGAGCACAACAATGAATATCATCATGGAGTGTAATGTAATATAGCAAGCTAGTAAATGTTTTTAAAACTATAAAATGCCTAAATTGTAATATTTATATCACAATGGCGTATTGCTTAGTGTGCGCTCGTAACGTTATATTTTTTAGCGATGATGATGGGCTAATTCATACTTTTATTGCCGATTAATGTTACCAACACAGCCATTCTTATCATAAAGGGTGCATGCAGCCGACTAGCCTGCAGTGAGCAGTGTTAATTTAGCTAAAGTTCCGATGACGGACTAATTCATACTTTTATTGCCGATTAATGTTAGCCTACCAACACAGCCATTCAGTCTTATCATAAAGGGTTCGTGCCCCCGACTACAGTGAGTAGTGTTAATTTAGCAAAAATTCAGATGATGATGGACTATTTCATACTTTTATTGCCGATTAATGTTACCAACACAGCCATTCTTATCATAAAGGGTGCGTGCAGCCGACTAGCCTGCAGTGAGCAGTGTTAATTTAGCTATTTATCCAAAGCGACGTACAATAAGCTTTATCCAAAGCGACGTACAATAAGTGCATTTTGAAGGTCATTGACGCGACTACAAAGCAAATCCGACAAAGCACAGCTTTCTCACAGCGTAGGAGCTATCCCTAGTAATAAACATGAGTAGTACACAGTCATCTGTACATTCTGAACTATAAAATAACTAAAAACACAAGTTAAATAGAAAACAAGCAAAAAAAAACAGGAAGCGAGTACTATAGAATGGCCCTATATAGGTAGTTTAGTCAAGGTGGAGTCTGAAAAAGTGCGTTTTCAGACCACGACGAAAAACAGACAGTGTTTCAGCTGAGCGCAGCAGAGTCCAACAGAGTCCAAGCCATGTCCAACTTACTCTCATTCACAGACCCAAAACCCCTCCAAGTAAAAATAAATAAATAATGAGCCACTAATCATAATAATTAACATTTATTAGAACAAAACGTAAGTAAACAGAAATAGTAAACAGTCACTCACTCATTCCATCACTCACTCACTCCTTCCATCTCACTCCTTCCCTCCCTCCCTCACTCATTCCCTCCCTTACTCACTCATTCCCTCCCTCCCTCCCTTACTCACTCATTCCCTCCCTCCCTCCCTCACTCATTCCCTCCCTTACTCATTCCCTCCCTCTCTTACTCACTCATTCCCTCCCTCCCTCCCTCACTCACTCCCCCAGCCCTGCACAAAGTTGACAAAAATCGCTGCAAAAGCCCGGATGACTGTCATCTGAATAAAAGGCTTGCAACTTCCCCCTTCTTCCTCTTCCAACATAGCCTGTAGAGATAACAAAAACAAAAGAAAACAAAAGCATACTCTTGATTTGTTGTCATACACTGCCCGGCCAAAAAAAAAAGTCGCCATTGCACCTGTCATGCATAGTGCCCACTGTACAAGCCTCTGGAGGCAGTGTTATGATCTGGGGTTGCTTCAGTTGGTCAGGTCTAGGCTCAGCAACATTATGCAGCAATAAAATGAAGTCAGCGAAGTACCTGAATGTACTGAATGACCAGGTTATCCCATCAATGGGCATATGCCAGGATGACAATGCCAAGATTCATCGGGCTCAAATTGTGAAAGAGTGGTTCAGGGAGCATGAGGAATCATTTTCACACATGAATTAGCCACCAGATTCCTGACCTTAACCCCATTGAAAGTCTTTGGGATGTGCTGGAGAACACTTTACGGAGTGGTTCGATTATGCCGCCGTCAATACAAGATCTCAGCCAAAAACTTAAATACTCTGGATGGAAATAAATGTTGTGACATTGCATAAGGTTGTCAAAACAATGCCACAAGAAATGCGCGACGTAATCAAAGCTAAAGGCAGTCCAACGAAATATTAGAGTGCGGGCAGTGTACATTTACTGTACATTGCTTTTTTGTTGCAGACAGTAAAACCTTTCACTGCTTCATGCACAATATGCATATAACTTTTTTTTTTTATTATTAGCAATAAGTGACTACTGAAACAAGCCACCACGTTTCCAAGCGCAGTATGCGTACCCGGTATGCAGTTCTTGTAGACCTCTTTGCACTGCCTGCAGGTCTCCAGCACGTACATCCTCCTAAAGTCCTGCTGGTATGTGCTCGAGAATCTCCTCCATGTGACGACACCTGTAAATCAACATTTTGAGATTTATCAAACTAAATACTATGCTTCCTTATTGTGAGAAATGTGCTGAAACGTTATAACCCATAGGGTGTGCCACTATTATAATCATCATTTGTTTACTTACTGTCAAGCCAGAGGAAGTGGGCTTTTCTCCTGAAGCGCTCACTGTTGACCAGGTTGTAAAACATGGAGCACACCAGGGCCAGGGTCTGGAGGGCTTTGTCTCCCTCCTGGAGGACCACTTCGAGAAGTATGTTCTCCAGGAAATATTTTGGCAACTGTGAAGCATATCAGACTAATGTCACTTTTATAGTATTTTTTCATAAAAACAGCTTTACTTCGTGCCCAACAAGGCCTTTTCTTTTAGCTGTTCTAAAATCACTGTACAGTACGGTCTCTCACAGCTTTATGTACATAACCGTGTGATGTAAAGTATATGCTTCATTCATATATGCTTTATTTTCAAAATATGTTCCTAATACTACAACAACTAATGTTAAGTGATCATACCATGAAGATTCCACAGCCAAGGTTCCAAGTCTTCAGACTTGGAATGCCCTAATGAATGGAATAGTTTTATTATGGTCATACAGTATTTTTTTTTTTTTAAACTGTAGAAAAGAGACACCACATTTCTAATGTGTCATTTATCGACTTACTGGATTACCAACATCCACAGTCTCTATGTTACTACTACTACCAACAACAAAACTACTACTAATGTTAAGTGGTCATACCATCAAGATTCCACAGCCATAGCGATTAGTGTTCTGACTTGGAATGCCCTAATGAATGAAAAAAAATTGCCTCAGCGGCTTGTCTTACCTGATGCTCTACTGGTGTAGAGCAACCCTCCGTAGCTGCTGGAGGGTTCTCTGCCACTGCGTGCATTGTTAAAGATAGGCTGCAACTCTGCAGGCTAAAAACAGATGTTCATAGGTGTTTGATGGACAAATATGGCTTAATTTAAAATGAATTACAATAATCAGATATGGATACCTTTCAGCTTCCCCCAGTAGATGGAGGCAACACCTCTTCTAATTTGGGGCATGTCACTCTAACAAACAAAAGAAATAAAAAATCAAAACGTAACTCATCTCAAAATATGTACACTTCACAATGCTGGGAGTTAAATCACTCACCTGAGTGAAATCAAATGGCCCATTGATATGTATAGGGCATACTGTAAAATATAAAGCAAATCAGGCCATTATTCTTCAATCATTTTATTTAATCGTTTAAATTTAGTGAACCATATGACAATATCATTATCTTTATCAACTTACCATTATCATGAACACCGCAGTCCAAGCTGGCAAATTGTTTCGGAACATCCTGCCGTTTAAAAATGGTGATGAGCAAGAGGATTATTGATGGTGCTTGCACTAGGCAGAATAAGATAGACAAACTATTTCTAAAACATGTTGAAATGTATTTAATAAAATTGCTGTTCGTGTGAACTTTGAACACGTGAATGTAGGCATGTCATGGTATAGAGCGGAATACATGAATACCCAATTAGTGATTGCCAACAAGGTCTACTAACTGTAAAACCGTGATGACTGCTTTTTGGAATGGCTGACATCAGGGTTAGGGTTACAGTAATTACATTTAAATTCCATTTATATCATAGCATTTCAATTCACAAAAATCACAGAGACTGAAATTGAAAATGGAAGTATAATCACTAGGCCTATACCATACCATGACATCCTTTTGTGACTGCAAAAACGGAATGTGCTTTGTTAACATGGTTAGTACGAACTTTGAACTTGTTAACATGGTTAGTATGAACTTTGACTTAAAAATAAATCGTTTCCCGGAACTCGGGACACATTGATGATGCTAAGGTTTATGTCTGCTTTACATCTATATCTATTCATGTAGAATGGAAGAGTGAACAAAACATGCATGCATGCAAGGCTTGCTTACAAGGAACTGGAACTTTGAACTTTGAACTGGCAAATACTATGGATTTTTAAAACCTGAACACTTTTAAATATCGCCCATCTCCAAAGCCTTGAAGATTGGTGGAATCCAAAAAGCGCATTACTTTTTCTTTTGGACTCAACACCTGTGAAATACATGACTACTATTTCAGCTCAGATCATTTCTAATATAAGGATCTAAGATACTTTCTAATATACAAATGTTTTAGCAAAGAGCAGGATTAATGTACCTTGGTTCTATGCGGAACAGACACAGAGCAAATAATATGGATATAATTCTGAGCAATGAAAAAACTGGAATGACTCCTTTTAAACAATGAGAAAATAAATGGTCCTTTGCTAAAAGGTACAAATTAATTGATGTATTAATGTTCAATAATACATACTACATAAAATCAAAGCAATGCCTGTGACTTGGAAATCAACTTACACACAACACCCAATGCCCTGGTTGCCATGAGGGAAGGACAATCAAGTCCTTGGATGCCAGATCATCCTAGTGAGGTTTCAATAAAACAGTAAAATCTGAACTTAGTTCAATGTATTTCACTGGATTCTATACATCTCATATAACATTTGTGAAAACAGATCAAACACAGAAAACTATTACCCAAAACAAATCCTTGTAACAATGAAAAAATATGACATTATCTGGTTTTACAATCCAAAGGGATTTCATACTTACTGGAAATGACAGAAAGGGATCTTGACTGTATGGAGGCAGCCATGTCACCAGCACATAGGCATCAGCCACATAGACATCTTTACCCCGAAAGAAAACATAGCCATCCCCACATAATACAACAACCTGTCAACACTGTACAACGTTAACAACTGTTGACCAAGTTCTCTTACTTACCCATTGTCTGGCTAACTGGGCTACCCTCTTGAGGCAGCAGTTTGCAATCTATATGAAGTGTTAAAAAAGATTATCAATGTTGCTCTACAATGCAGTACGAAAGAACATCACAGAATGTTGATGTTGCACACGGCATTTGTGCAAAATTCCTTCCCTGTAGAATGTTGGTACACTTACTGTCGCCTCCAGTTCTGCGCCTAGGCCAAGGGTTAGGAAGTCGGATCTTTTTAAGACTGTGAACTCCACTTCGGCAATTTCTTCTGCCAGACTTCTTCCAGGGTCCAAAACATACGCTAGCTAAAAAATAAATTAAGAGGATACCACTGGAATGCTGTAAGTGATTTTGAGAACCTACAATAAAAAGTAGGTTAAACTGGGTTACATACCAGTTCGTTTTGAACAGAATCAGGGTCCTGATCCCAAAACACGCTCCTCTTCTCTCCAGCATAGTCCGTGTTACCTATTAAAAACAGTGAAGTACTGTGGTCAACTTGCTGTAAGAAGGATTTGCTATGAAAGACATTCAAAAAGTAAACTTTATAAGATGTGTTTGAAAGATAAAGATTAATTCCAAGAAAGTAATTCAACTACATCATGTGAGGCCAATGTAATTACGTGAGGATGCTTCTGGGGCAACACAGAGCATCGCTGCTGGGGGCACACCGAGGGACTCTGCTGGGGGCACACCGAGGGACTCTGCTGGAGGCACACCGAGGGACTCTGCTGGGGGCACACCGAGGGTTGCTAATACAGCCTGGTTATACCTGTTCATTTTCAACTCTGTGCCAAAGATTTTTCTGATGTTGCCAGATGTTTTCTTATTTAAGGTGATGTTGTGGTGATTAAGGATACTCCTCATAAGGAATAGATGAGTGGAGGGTAGTGCCATATTTAAAAAATAATTGTTCTTCTTCATTTTGGCAAACAGCTGTTCTGCAACTTGGCTATTGACTTTTCCAGACAGTTGAGGGACCAGGTTAAGTCTTGTGAAGACATCTCTGCGGTCTTTCGTGTTGCTTTCATGGAAGCGGTCATATAACACGTAATGGTCAGAGGAACCAGTGATTGGATGTCCGTCTTTGTCTTTTACTGCTTTACTGGTGTCCAGCCATGGCAGTCTTTCAGTGATCCATTTTGGGCCAGTTTGATGTTTTCTTCTGTTGGATCCATTAAGCGTCCTTCAAATGGCCTAAAAGGCAGCAGTTCTGGTGCCCGCTGATTTGTGTGTGTCGCGAGGCCACGTGCAAAGTCGTAGACCCAACGACATTTGGCATGTGCTTCCATGACAATAACATGTCAGCATAGTCTCGTGGGCTTTCAGCTGGAAGGTTACATTTGAAACTGTACACGATCCCACAGGGGCACATGATCACGGTCAATCCACCTGGAAGAGTGACAACTGAATTAAGTTACATGTTGAAAAAAATCTCACACTAAAAGATTTCATTTTCAACTTCCACCCAGGTACAATTTAAACATTAAAAAAAATAATCCAAACGACATATATTGAGTTATTTCACCTGATTTCACAAAATCAAACTAAGCTGACAGGGACTTTACATGCAAAGTTCACACATGAACAGCAGAAATCTAACTTACCTGTGGCAGCCCAGATCTTCTGAAAGATTTTATCATAGGTTTGCCGTGACTTCATTTCAGTAGACAACCTCACAAATGGGTCACTACGTGATCCTGTGGAGTCGAGGCCACACTCTTTGCAGAGCTTTCTTATAACAGGAACCTAACAAAAAGTAAAGACACAAATTGTAAGAATTTGTTAATGTGAAAAGATCTGGTAAACAAAGAACAAAAACTTTGTAAACATTTATTTATTTATTTATTTATTTCGGCATGCATATAGTCACACTTCATCACAATTACTGTAATATGCCTTGAACAAACACAGTACCTGCCGAAAAGGGATACGGGAAAAAGCAGCCTGCTTATCAAAAGTCCCGCCCCAATTCCCTACTCAAATTTAAATGTTCACATTTTACATTTGTTTAAAACAGATTTTTTCGTATCACAACAGCATAGCTGAATTTTCTTTATAACAAAACAGACCGAGAAAGAAAAACTAAGCTAAAATAAAATAAACCAAATATTAAAGTCCAAATAAGTCGGATTTAAATGTACATGTCATACATTAGTCAAAACAATTTGTTTCATTTCAACAGCAAACAGTCCAGAATGTTGTTCAGATAATGTCCAAATCATTGTGTCCGTTTCTTCGTTTTTATGATGCTCCTGTGTGCCCTGTAAATTCAGTGCATTACAACCGCTTACAATGTTTTTTGCACATCGTGACATTGTTTTCATTTCTTGATAACCCACCCTTGTTTATACTTGGTAGTTTTCTACCATCTTATTTTTTATCCTAATCTTGAAGACCTTCAAATTCGTAGACGATTTAATCTTATCATGTAAACTGTTCCAGAGCTTAACCTGTAACGTTCCGCTCCCTTCCTGTTCGTTTTCCGTGTTTTCCTGTTTTCCCTCCGTGTCATGTTGGATCCCTTTGTCCGTGTTTTCCCCTCTGCTGCGGACTAGGCGTTTCCTTCCCTGACTTGTTCGTCTGGCTTTCGTCGTTTGCTTCCGCCTTTCACTCCTCCCCCCTCGTTGCATGCATTCCTCACCTGGTGTTTAGCTAATCACTCCCGTTTGATTTCCACACCTGCGCCTTATTTGGTTTGTCATTATCTGCACTATTTATACCTTCGGCTGGCTGCTAGTCGGCGCCAGTTCGTTAACTATCCTCACTCGGTGTTAATGCTTGTCGCTCCTGGTCTTTTAAAGTTCTATTCGCTTGGTTGTGGGATATTATCCCCTTACAGTGTTTAGTTCTCGCGAACTACGGATTGGTAGTTTATCTCCCCTGTCATTTCAGTATTGCATGCAGCTAACCTGTCTTCCTTTAACCTCCAGCTTACCCGGCTTCCATTCATCCGTTGCAGTGTTCGTTTTCCCCGTGTTTGTTTGTGTGTGTTGCGGTACCTCCACCTCCAGCTCGTGTAGGATCCGTGGTGGCGTTATAGCCTGGCTACCCTCCAGTTGTTCCTGTCCGGCCGAAGCAGCCTCCAAGTTCTTCGGTTACGGTTCCGGGAGCTCTGGAGACCAGCCAGCTCCAACCGGACCTACAGCAGCCACGCCACACCACCCAGCTCTGCCGTGCTTCGCCGGCTACCTACCTGTCAAACCCTGCACCCCTGTGAGAACCTCCCGGTCCTTCCCGTGCCTACTCCCAAACTAACCTCCCTCTGCTTTTTGCCCAGTACCGGTGTAGTCGTCCCGGTCCAGTTCCAGTCCAGCCGTAGTGAGTCGCCCACCTACCTCTTCAAGTCCAGTTCCGGTTTGGAACAAACCCGTTCCTGAACCCGTTTCCAGAGTGGACCTCCCGGTCCAGTTCCAGTCCAGTCCAGGTGTGAGTCGTACACCTTCCTGTGCAGTCCAGTTCCGGTTTGGAACAAACCCGTTCCAGAACCCGTTTCCAGAGTGGACCTCCCGGTCCAGTTCCAGTCCAGTCCAGGTGTGAGTCGTGCACCTTCCTCTTCAGTCCAGTTCCGGTTTGGAACAAACCCGTTCCTGAACCCGCTTCCTGAGTGGACCTCCCGGTCCAGTTCCAGTCCAGTCCCGGTGTGAGTCGTGCACCTTCCTTCAAGTCCAGTTCCGGTTTGGAACAAACCGTTCCAGAACCCGCTTCCTGAGTGGACCTCCCGGTCCAGTTCCAGTCCAGTCCCGGTGTGAGTCGTGCACCTTCCTTCAAGTCCAGTTCCGGTTTGGAACAATCCGTTCCAGAACCCGATTCCTGAGTGGACCTCCCGGTCCAGTTCCAGTCCAGTCCAGGTGTTACCTACACCTTCTATCCAGTCCAGTTCCGGCTTGGAACCCGTTCTGGATCCTCAAGTCCAGCTCCGGCTTGGAGCAGTCTGTTCCGGGCTTCCTGACATTACCCTGTGTGATATTTGTGCTTGCCTTTCCTGTACAGTTTTGGGACTACCCCAAAACTTAACTTAAATAAATCTCCCTTCTTGAATCTGTCTCCTGGTCGTTGCACTTGGGTTCGTCTCGTATCTGGGTCGTAACATAACCCCCGCAATAGATACCGAATGAACTCTGAGTGTTGACTTTATAGATTTTTGTTTATAAATCATGGTTCCTCTCAAGTTGTGTATGTTCTCTCTCTTTAAAAACAAATCCTGTATATTTACTGGTAAAAGACTTTTAGAGGCTAAAAATAATATTTGTAAGGTATTATACTTAATTATGTCATGCCACTTTAGAAACTTTGCCTTAGTGAACAAATCATTAGTGTGATCTCTATATGGGACACAATATACAACTCTCAGTGCCCTTTTTTGGAGTTTAAACAGCGGCTCTGAAGTGTCTTTATAAGTGTGGCCCCACACTTCGACACAGTAATGAAGGTGCGGTGTTATGAGTGCAGAGTAAATTGTCTTAAGTGAATGTTGATTGAGTAATTTCTGCATTTTCCACAAAATAGACACGCTTTTGGCCAAATTACATTGAACTAGCTTCACATGTGGTTTCCATGTCAGGAGGCAATCTATCGTAACCCCCAGAATCTTATGTTCATTCACTCGTTCAATGTTGGTACCATTGACCTTTAAGTTTATGTTTTCCTTCAGGCCTCTTTTCCGAATAATATGAATTTTGTCTTTGAAAGGTTTAGTGATAATTTATTAATATTAAACCACGTGTGAAGCTTTGACATTTCGTTGTTAACTAATTTGACCATTTGATTAAGATCAATTCCAGAGCCGAGGATGTTTGTGTCGTCCGCGAATAAAATTAGTTTTAGGACGTTAGATACTTTGACTATGTCGTTAATATATAGTATAAATAATTTTGGTCCTAAGACTGAACCCTGCGTGACCCCACAGGTGATGTCCAGGCATGTTGATATGTTGTCCCCTATCTGAACACATTGAACTCTATTTGATAGGTAACTCTTTATCCATTGTAGTGCGATTCCTCTAACTCCATATCTGTACAGTTTTTCAATCAATATGCTGTGGTTTATCGTATCAAAAGCTTTTTTCAGGTCAATGAAGATGCCTATAGTGTATAATTTCTGGTCTAACGCGTCCTTGATAAATTCTATGGATTCTGTTAGTGCCAGTGCTGTTGAATGTTTTTTTCTGAACCCGTATTGGCTGTCACATAGCAGTTTGTGCTTATCAATGAACTTATCTAATCTGACATTGAAGAGCTTTTCAATAATTTTTGAGCACTGTGGTAAAATTGAAACAGGACGATAATTTGAAAACTCATGTTTGTCTCCACTTTTGTACAGAGGAAGAACTCTTGCTATCTTCATTTTATCTGGAAACACGCCATTACAGAACGATAAGTTACATATATACACTACTCACAAAAAGTTAGGGATATTTGGCTTTCGGGTGAAATTTATGGAAAATGTAAGTTCACGCTACAGTGATATTATACGTATCATGAAAGTAGGGCATTTAAGTAGAAGCATGCAATGGTGATTTCCTCATCTCAAACAATTTATTGAAACAAAAGCCAACAACAGTGGTGGGTATACCACAACAAAAATGTCAATGTCTCAATAACTTGTCATGTGCCCTTGAGCATCAATTACAGCTTGACAACGACGTCTCATGCTGTTCACAAGTCGACTTATTGTCTGCTGAGGCATGGCATCCCACTCTTCTTGAAGGGCGGCCCTCAGGTCATTGAGGTTCTGGGGTACAGAGTTACGAGCCTCTACACGGTGAGTCAGCTGATCCCATAGGTTTTCTATGGGATTCAGGTCTGGAGAAAGTGCAGGCCACTCCATTTGAGGTACCCCAGTCTCCAGCAGCCTTTCCCTAATGATGCGACCTCGATGAGCTGGAGCATTGTCGTCCATGAAGATGAAATTAGGCCTGTGTTGTTCATGCAGGGGCACAATGACTGGATTAATGATGTTATTCAGGTAGTATGGGCTTGTCACTGTACCATTCACAAAGTGTAGGGCAGTTCTGTATTGACTAGACACACCTGCCCACACTGTAACACCGCCACCACCAAAGGGTCGTCTGGTGACAACAGTGGCTGATGCATAGCGCTCTCCTTGACGTCTCCAACATCGTTGGCGGCCATCATTTCTGCTCAACGTGAATCGACTTTCATCAGAGAACAGCACTGAGGCCCACTGGTCCCTCGTCCAGCGTAAATGCTCCCTGGCCCATGCAAGACGATGACGCCTGTGCCTGGTGGTGTGGTCAGGTACCCTTGCAGGTCGTCTAGCACGCAGACCACGCTGATGTAAACGGTTTCGAATGGTCTGACGTGACACTTGGGTGCCTCTCACCTCCCTTAAATGTGCCTGGAGTTGAGTGGCATTCATCATCCAGTTCCGCAGGGCACTGTTCACAATGAAGCGGTCATCAGTGTGGGATGTGGCCAAAGGACGTCCACTTCTATGCCTTTCTGTGACTCTTCCAGTCTCTCTGTGTCTCTGTTGCAACCTGCTGATGACACTCTGTGACACTCTAAGCTCAGTGGCCACTTCCCTCTGAGAACATCCTGTTTGAAGCCTCGCAATGACGAGGTACTGTTGATCAATTGTTAGGTGTCGTCTTGGTCTCATGATGTCAAAATGTGAACAGCATGATGAAGAGGACTGTTTAAATACCAATTCTAATTGAACCAGGAAATGTATTGGTCGATTCATGGATCAAACATCTGTTGTGAATTTTGCCGTTCAGCTCCTTGTTAGAGAACAGCAAGTTGTGCAAAAAGTACTGAAACATTGAATAGTTGGACATGTGCATTCAAAAGTTTAGAGAAGGTCAAATTAATTTCACCTGTAAAGGTTATAGCGCATTTTAGGTTCATCCTGAAATTTCACCCGAAAGCCGAATATCCCTAACTTTTTGTGAGTAGTGTATGTTAGCGGAGGTATGATCGCTTTTGATATACTTTTTAACAACTTCATGTCAATCTGGTCTACGTCAGTGGATGTCTTGGCTGTGCAGTCTCTCAGTATTGCTTTGATTTCAGTTTGTGTGACTGGATCTAGAAATAATGACTCTTTTTTTATCTCACCGCCCCTATCAAAGTGATCCCACTGCAGGAGTGAGGATGGAATGGCCTTGGCTAGCTCCGGACCAACACTAAAAGTATTTGTTGAAACTATCTACTATCACCTTATTATCTTCTTCCCTCCTGTTGTTTATATTGAAATGATCCGAGAATGTCCGCTTGACCTGTCTCCCAGAGACAGAATTTATTATTTTCCAGAGATTTCTGGTGTAGTTTCTATTTTCTGTTAGTAACTTGTCATAATAATCTTTTTTATGTTTCCTCAGCAAATATGTCACTCTGTTTCTGAAACGTTTGTACTTTGCATATGATTGTACACTCCTTTCCTTTATAAACTGTTTATATAAGCTGTTTTTTTTCCTGCAGGCGTTCTCGATGGTCTTAGTCAACCAAGGTCTTTTTTCTTTGACTTTATTGTCTTTGTTCCAAGTTTTGACTACCGGGCAGTGTTTGTCATATAGTGAATTTATTGTGTTTAAGAAGGCCTCATATGCTTTGTTTGTGTCTCTTTCAGTCAATACCTCATTCCACTTTTGTTTCATCATATCTTGTTCAAGATCTTTGAGTCTCTTTTCGTTTCTAATTCTTTTTAAGTTTTTTGGCACTGGTTTCTGATCTATAGTGTGTTTCCAGTCACAGATAGCGAAGACTGGAAGGTGATCAGAGATATCATTTATCATAATACCACTTGTTATTACAGTGTCCAGTATATTTGTATAGATATTGTCAATTAGTGTGGCACTATGTTTAGTGATTCTGCTTGGCTGGGTGATTAGTGGTCGCATTCCGCACGCATACATTGTGTTAACAAAGTCCTCAATCAACTTGTTATCGTTAGGATTTAAAATGTCTACGTTAAAGTCACCACATATGAAAACATTTCTCTGATTCATTTTTGCTAATATTACTCCCAGGCAATTGCTGAATAAGTCTATTTTTGAACTGGGAGCTCTGTAAACGTTGCATATAACAGTTTTTTTACCTTTCGGCATTGAAAATTCAATTGTTACACACTCCATTACATTTTCAACGACAATTGACATGCTTTCCAGTATCTCAAAATTTATGCTCTCATCAATAAACAGGGCAACCCCTCCACCCGATTTGTTAATTCTGCTCTTACACACAAAATTATACCCTTCTAGGTGGAAGTCCATGCATTTCTCATCGTTAATCCAAGTTTCCGACACTGCAATGATGTTGAATGGTTTAGCAAATGTACATAGATACTCCTGTATCTGTTCAAAGTTGGCGTATAGACTCCTGCTATTGAAGTGGATTATTGACAGCTTTCCATCCATGCTAATGTTATCGTTGAACTGGTCTTCCAAGTAATATCCACATTTGTTTATTCCATTATAATAAAAGTGTCTGTCTGGATCAACTTCTTCATTCGGGTCTTTTGATCTTAGGTTCTGGTTAGATGTTATACTCACGTTTTCATAATCAGCAATTATATCCATCAATTCAGTCATTTTAATCCTTGAAGCTTTACTTTTTGGTTGAACTGAGTTCATGGCATTTTCACATAGTTTTCATGTACCTTACTGTTCAAATTTCTCCAGCTCCTCTAACGCCCTGATCAGCACCGGTCTGGTATTTTCTGGAGATGACCCATTTGGTTTGATATAAACTTTACAATTCGCCGTCCAGGTGTTCTGTAATTTATTCCCTTTCTTCAATTGACGAGCTTTCCAAGCGATGGTAGCGTTTACTTTGCTGAGATTTTCATTGATAAACACGTTAGATCCTTTCAGATTTTTACCCTGCTTCAGCAGAGCAACTTTGTATTTCCTACTTATGAATCTCAGCACCACGGCGCGGGTTTCGTTGTCACGGCCTCCGTTCGTTTTTTTCTTGGGAAGCAGATAGCAAGAATCCACATTGGTGAGATCCATGTCGATGTTTTTGGAGTTTAGAAACTCCTTCACCTGCATTTCCACAGATTGGATGTCTGCCTCGTCTGTCTCTTCTTGGACCCCCATCGCCCTGGCATAGTTGCTGGGTTTGATCCTGAGACCTGTGATAATCACATCATTAAGCTTCCCTTGCTGTTCAAGCTCCTCCACTCTGATGGTTAGAGATTTTATCCGCTGGTCTTTCTTGACATTTTCCTCTGAGTTTTTGGAACTCCTTCATTAAGTCATTCAGTTGGACCATGATACCATCCAGGCTTTCCAGTTGGACCAATTGGACCTTGATACCTTCCAGGCTTTCCATAATTACTGACAAGTCCGGTGGATTGACTGGATTGGACTGATTCGTTTTAAAGGTCGTATCAGCGATTTTGGGTGGAAACATAAATGATCACATTCATCTGATTTTTCCTCACGATCCGCTAGCTGCCCGCCCCATAAGCAGGCCGTCAAAAAACCGCGTCTCTGTAGGCAGCCTATGCTCCGAGATCGTACACAAAAACAATGGTACTACCAACTACTCAAAACCAAAATAAACAGTATTCCAACCAATCACAATGATCTGCACAAACGTGACGTCACTTCTGAAGCGAAATCCCAAACAAACATACTTATGAATAATTATGTTATGTTTTTAAAAATAGTGTTCAAGCATCCAGAATTATAACCACGTTAATAACGTTTGTAAGAAACCAAACCGTTTGTAAATCCGTCAAGATTTCAGCGAGATAAGAGTATTAGCGTTTGTGCAGATCATTGTGATTGGTTGGAATACTGTTTATTTTGGTTTTGAGTGGTTGGTAGTACCATTTGTTTTTGTGTACGATCTCGGAGCATAGGCTGCCTACAGAGACGCGGTTTTTTGACGGCCTGCTTATGGGGCGGGCAGCTAGCGGATCGTGAGGGAAAAAAAAATCATTTATGTTTCCACCCAAAATCGCTGATACAACCTTTAACTGTCTTGTCTGTCTTGCCCATTTTTTTGTTTCAGTGGTTTTTAAGGATTTGTTATATGGTTTTCTATATTGTTTCGTTGAGCTTATCATTTAGTTCTCACCCCCCCCCCCCCCCCCCCCCCCCCACAGTTCCCGCTGCAGCTGTTGCCTTGAGCTGTTGCCTTGAGCTGATTTAAATCATATTTTAACACACACCTTCTGCTTGAAAAGCTCATCTCTGAGACGATCCTCAGACACTGTTATTTCAGCACTCTCCACCTTCGATTTTGGGGAATTAACTTTTTCAAATTCTGTGTTCAACACCAAGTTTGAACTGCGGGTATTTCTCCACATCCACGGAGCCCAAAAGTGGGTGTGACTAGGAAAGGGTTGGCTCTTGCACCTAAGATAAATGTAAGATATTTTTTAAATGAGCAGGAGTAATGAGATACACACAAGTCACACATTGGAAAATGTGCTCTTTTTAGCATTTACTTACTTTTCACAAATCCTCGTCCAATCATCTCCATGGACAGGGCGTCCCAAAACTTTTCAATATCAACCTCCCCTGTGAAAGTCTCCGGAGGCTCTTTGAGGTCACTCACTAAAAGCATAAATTGAACAAAAGAGATAATTTCAGGACATTTGGCAAAGTGGAAGCAACGCAACTACACACCACAAAAATGAACATTACATTTCATGAATAGATTCTATAACTGCAATGGACAGAATCATACCTGATAAATTAAAAACACCCTTTTTGTGAAGATCCATAATCACCACTGATGGATGATCGCCACAGTTCACACGTGAATAATTGTATTCATGTGCTGTCAAAGCCTCAAAATGTAAGTAGGCATGTAGCACTGTGTCTGAGGGGGGAAACTTCACACCGGTTGTGAGTTCAAGGTATTCCACTGCTCTGCTTACTGCTGTGTGGACCTTGAGCAAATGAGATTAATAAAAACATTCAGGTGCCACAGAAGTTAACACTTCACTTAAACTCAACTAACAGTAAAGATTAAAATAAGCAGAGATATGTTTTAACAAAGTGCTTCTCTTACATTTTTGAAGAACATTTAGCAAAATGACATTTGTCAGGCTTCTACACTGACAGCAGCCTGTCAATTAAGACAACCTACCTGCAGTAGGTTTCTTAGCATCAAGCATAAAGGTAAGTTAAGCAGTATCCTGTCATTGAAGTTGTGGAGGCCATCTTTCCACTCTTGATAACGGTAGTACATCCCACACTGTGGGCAATGTTTGCAGTAAGTGGCAACTTCTAAAGATAGGACAAGTCAAAGGGATTATTAACATGTTTGACACCTTAGAGAGCAATACTATGGAAATGAATACAATTGAATGAAGTAGATAGGTCAATAGGCTAACATACCTTCTATAATGCGGCAGTTGGTGAGTATTTTGGCCTTATTAGTAATAAGGACTGGGTCACTGGGTGGCACAATGCCCGGACACTTCTGGCACGTAGTTTCGTCAGGGATTAGGTGCCTGGGGTATTGTCTGCCAGGTGATGGTAGGGTTAGATTTTCTGGTAAGACAGCAGGTACCTTCTTGTTCCTTAGAATAAACGTCACCATGTCTTGTAGAGCCAGACCTTTTGGGGGGTATATAGGACTGTCATCATCCTCCTTGTCTCTTGCCTGATGATGGATCTTGCTCTCCTTCCACACTTAGAATGACCTCCTCTATACTACAGACAGTCCGAAACAGGTTGCGCTGGGTTTCGAAAAGGTGCCATTTGGCAATCGATGTGCATGACCTTCGGAGGTTGGTACATGGACAATGCCACCTGTTCACCTTTGTATCGTAGACCACCATTACCCGTCCCAAACGGCTGTAGTACGATGTTGTTGGTTCATAAATGGAGACACATTTCTTGGATTGAGGGATTCCAATTTTGAGGACTGACAGTGGAACCTTGTCATTATTTGCGAGCTCTTGTCGCCTCAGGCAATTATTCTTGCTTTCCTCACTAAACCATTTTGCCTTTACCATTTCTTCCAGTACATGTCGCGATAGCGACTCAACCTTGGCAGAAGAAGTACAGTATAAAACTGACCTCACATGTCGGCACTGATAACTGGGAAGGCCACTACGTTTTGCCACATCCATAGTAACCTGGCACCGCTGTCAGGCCAGAGGTCAGTGGCGCTGTTGGGCCAGAGGTCAGTGGCGGTGTTGGGCCAGATGTCATCGTCTTTTTGCACTGCTGTAGATGATGTTCAAAGTTGTCTCTTCTTAGGATCATCCCTGGGCAGTCGAGACAATGATAATGAAGCCCCTTTCAGCATTCTAGCCCACACCTGTGAATGGTGAAGTCTACAACATTGAGAAATATTGAGTTAGTACTTGTATGCATAACATATTTACAAATGAAATATACGAATGCATTCACTATTTTTTTTGTACTGTTAGATCAACTAGATGGACAATTCCAAATACAAGAAATTGTAGGTGTGGTTGCTTCACAATGGTATTAATTGCTGGAAATGGGATAGAAAGTTGGTGCTGTAGTATAGTCAGGTGATAAATGGAAAAATCGCCTTTAGCCGTTTGGTAACGTAACGTGTAATGTTATTAATTATGCCAGGGCGGTTGACAGTGCAAGTATAGTATCTATCCAGTGCGACATGAGAAGATAGGCACAACTAATATGTTACTGTAGTTCTTATCAGCCGAACATGGAGACAGTGCCTCTTCCACACTAGCAGCACCCAGTCACTGACTAGAAAAGGTTGTCCTCAAAACTCAGTATCTGAGCAAGAAGGAGACGAGTGAGGAAAGCCAAAGGGGGACAACAATCACTTTCAAAGAGCTGCAGAGTTCAGTGGCTAAAAGTGGAGTGACCTGTGCACCAGTCAACAATATCAATAAAGATTCTGTGGTCAGATGAGACCAATATAGACCAATATAGAGCTTCCCATAGTTTCCCAGTTTTATGCAGAGCACCACCATGACACGTTCAGACTCACTGGGATATCCAAACACGTTGATATTATTATGTTACCTTCATGGACGACTGCCTTTTTTAAGTGTCCACTGAGGTGAGACATCAATTTGTCTTGCCTAAATGACTGCACCTGCTAAATGACACTACATACAGGTTTAGTGCACCTGCTAAATGACTGCAACCGAAGTTTGACAATCATTTGAGAGCCGTAGGGAGATTGTGGAGGGGGTCCTGCAATATACATATTTTATTTAGTGTGATTACAATATGATCAGTCTGTCCGTCTCTATATTTTTCCCTCCCTTTATCTCCCTCCTCCCTCTATTTCTCCCTACATCTCCCCTACCTCTTTCTCCCTCCCTCTCCCTGTATTTGTCCCTTCCTCTCCCTCTGTATCTCTGCTTCCTTTTCCCTCTGAATCTTATATTTTTTAAATCTCTCCTGTATTTCCTCTATCAATCCCCTCTAGCATATTTACCCTCTGTCTAACTTCTGTTTATCCTCACCTCTATCCTCTCTCAAACCTTTGTCCTCTATGTACTCTCTATATGTCACCTATCACTCTGTATGTAGTGTCTCTCTATCCTCTATCCATCAATCAGTGTGTGATATTCATATTGTAATTGGTTTTATTAGTAGTCTGCAATGTAATTTTAACAGTCAAGAGATTGTTATAAGATAATTTAACAAAATGAACATTTGACAGTATTGGAAAGAAATTACATTTAGTCTGGTCTCAGTCTTGGTCTCGCCCCCCCTCAGTCTTGGTCTTGACCCGGTCTCGCCACCTCAAAGTCTTGGTGTTGACTCAGACCTGATACGCTCTGGTCTTGGTCTTGACTCGGTCTAGGTTTAGGTGGTCTCGACTACAACACTACTATTCACACGCTTGCTCGGTAGGTAAGCCTACCCTATGGCTGCACGCAAAGTTTTCCAACAAAGAAATCTGTCCATTAACAGTTAGCTTATATGCTAGCTAGTAAGTTGACAGCTTGAGCGAAGTCTCCACTGTCCGAGACAAACGTTACCATAACAACAGAGGCAGCGACAGGGTCAAAGTTGAATTTATTTCATGTCTCAGCGACATCTTCAGCGACCACAGGACGACAGTCGCCCGAAGTATAAACCAAATGTCGCTGCGACCAGCGACGTCCATGGCACGTCGTCGGTCGCAGCGACACTCTGTCGCTGGACTATAAACTGGCCTTTAAGCAGACCAAACACCCGACACATTTTACATAAAGGCTGTAAAGCGACCGTTGCCGTATCTTCGTAACTAGAGAATCTTTACTATAGTTTTGTTTCTGGTTCTTTTATTTCACTTTCATCTTGGCAAAGCAATACAAATTATAGCTAGCTTATAGTTCTATGAATTAAAACAAATCATGTAGGCTATTAGCTCTATATTGGCTATTTTTCAACGTAGGCTAGGCGACTGTGTGTAGGTGGTTTTTGGTCGTTTGTTAAATTCAATCCACTATGGGAAATCATGTTCGCGCAATTTCCATACAATTGTGAGGGCTATACAGTAGGTGTGTTAATTAGTATGATGATTTAAAAAATTTTAATAGCTAGCCTAGGCTACTCGTCTGGGAAAGGAGAGACACAAACCCCACCAAACATTTTTGTGCTGAAATATAAACATAAAGAACATATAAACATAGCATTCAGCTGAAAAACGGGCTACATTTGGTTGAAAAGTGAAAGTTTTTTCTAGCTGACCAAGATGTTGGTTATATCTGGGTAAAACCTGAGCTAATGTTAACCTGGCCCGTCTATGTCAAAACATCTTTAAAGATTTCCACCCCTCTACATAGATTTCGGCTTTTTCTCACTGGGACATAGAATAGAATAACTTTTATTTTCCTGTTTGGGAACTTCAGTTGTAGCCCCAGCAACAACAAAAAGACAGACAGTGGGGCAGACCAACAGCACACAAACACGCATATCAAATATCATTTCATTAATCAAATGAATTAAGTGGAATACAGCCATGCTGCCATGATTAAAAATAGTCCCTGCTGTCCCGAGATGTCCAGTGGCATTAAGCAGTCCAACACACAAACTGCACCTCCGCGATTTTTCTCCATACACGCAGTGTTGCGGTCTCTGTACACCATTGAAACGGATCCACCAAACTGCGTCAATCTTCCTAGTCGTCGCCTCACTCCTCCCCTGCATTATCTTCTCCTTCTCCAATCTTTAGCTGCCTTTTGAAGATTTCCTGCACCAGGATCAGTCCCGACATCTTCAACTCAGGTGAAGAGCGATGGTAAACTTTGCTGCTGCAGATCCAACGGACATTCCCAAGCATATGTTGCGAATGCGTCTCCATGGTGACGACAAACACAAACAAAATGATCCCCGTGAGACAATTCACCAATATCATCAAAACAAGAGGCAGGAGTGCCCCAAAAATCTCCAGTCCGGCTCCCCGCACCACAACAGACACACAGCGCATGAAAAAACAAAAGACAAAAGTCCGACATAACAAAATCTTCCCCACCCAGATTTTCTTCCCGTGTATACACGGAAAACTACATGTTTTCTAGACACGTCTTTTTAGATTCCACAAATCCCTGGTCGTAGTAATCACATATCCACACCCGTGTTCACCCTCTGTGTCAAACCGGAGATATCTAAGTAACAGTAACAGCAGCTCGGTGATCAATGGACCTTATTCACGCGGCGGCCATCTTGAAATCGAAAGTGAGGCTGAGGTGGGAAAATTCCGGAAGTGAATGTTAACAACAATGGCTTGGACTACCAACCTGGACCTCTTTCCGAAATTCGCTGTCAGCAGACCTACGATTGAAACTTCAGCCGACAAGGGGTCCCCAAAATAAATTTTATTTTGTTAAAATATAGCTAGTTTTATGTAGGTAGTATCTAATGTATACAGATTTGCGATGCAAATCTATCGCAAAACACAACCTGTTGTATGCACAACAGTGTTTCTTGTCAGTCATAGTTTTAGCATAAACTAGCCTAACTATGGTTCCATTTAATAGTATGGTTGTAAGCCAGTGAAACGCATTGTAGCCTAGTTGAGAATTACCGGGTTAAAATGTGTCAGTTTACTTAGCCAGGTGTAGCGCAGTTTGTCGGGGCTCCCCCGCAAGGTTCACATCTGTCAACCCATACAGTTTGCCCATATAAAATACGGTTTTTACACCTTTTCGAAGGTAGACTATGCAGGCGTATAAGGTTAATGATATGGGAAATCTAGTCTAATACGTTTTTCCCCCCAAACGTTTCCAACATAATTAATTAAATCGCAGCAATTGCATTTTCTCTCTCTCTGCTATTCGGCCGTGGGAAAAGCAAGTAGCTGCATCAGATCTGTATGACCTAAAAATGCAGGAACCACAAAGATGCAGTAGTGTTTAGGCTGTCAAAGCTGTTATGTAGCTAGGCTAGTACGATAGGAAAACTGCAAAAAAAAGTGCCACAAGCTCATGCAACACGACTCAGGAAATTGTGATATGCATCTCTCCTGCACTGGGTTGTGTGTGGGGTAGCCTAAATCATGCGGGGTGTCTCTCTGACTTTAACTGTTTTAACTGAATTTACACAGTCATTATTATGTGAAAAGCTAAATACAGGAATATTTTTAATAAACTTGAATCAGACAAATAACTGTGGTGGCTCGTGATTTTAATAGATACATACTGTTCTATCAGGTTTTTGGTTAATTTATACAGTTTTGCAGGCGTGAAAATAAGGGCAGCTCTCCAGAGATTGACATGTATGGGTTCAAGGTAAATAAATTAAATCAGCCTAACGTTACTCCAACTTGAGATTCCTCTAGTCCTGTCCTCCTGTCCTGCTATAAAGTAGGCTACTAGCCTAACGTTACTAGTACTACTAATTAAACTAATTAAACTAAGATAGTAGTAGCCTAGTGGCTGCATCGCCCTGCTTCTAGGGTAGGCTAGTTCTTGATAAGTTTCAGTTTTGAAAATGGTCTCTGCAGCCACAGCCATAGGAATTGTTAAAAAGAGCTTAAATGCTGTGACAGGTGGAAGAAGGGACAGGTGCTTTGAAGCAGTTCTGAGCCTTTTATTCTTAAATTACAGCCTCAGTGTGTTACGAAAATAGATTAAGCTTCGCAGGATCTTACTGGTCAGAATAATTACTTTATTTTTTGGTATTTTAGCTTGTTTTGATAATGTCTTTGCGGCATTTTTGGGCACCACTAGCCTAACGTTATTTAACTAACGTCATCTTGAGAAATAAACCACGTAGGCTACTCACTGTTTTGTGCAGCGTTTTTGGGCACCATTACGAGACTTCACTTAATCTTGAGAAACAAACCACATAGGCTACTCACTCTCCAACTTGCTTCAGCAGTGACCAAATTAATGAATAAATCAGACTATGGCCCTCCGTGCCCAGGGGAACCCGGGGGCTGCGAAGGTGTCCGCTACGCGTATTGGTCTTATAGCTTGTTAGCTAGGTCGGTAATGCTAGCTATCTCCTGGCAGACATGTCAAAGCGAAGTGCAAGACGGGGCAAATGACTCATTCTGTCTCTACCTGGGGAAAAAAAAATCTAATTAGGCTATGACGTGAACTAGGCTAAACTAAATCAAATTTAGTCTACTTATTAGCTAGCCTACACATTTTTGTTCAGGAAGATTAACATGTTAACATGTTCTGATGTTAATCTGTGCATATGCTAGTCTGTTTACGGTAAGCTTCCCCGCCAAGAACACCCGCTCCTGGGGCACGGATGTCCCCGGCACACGCAGATAGCGTCAGGCTAAAGCTGGGGACACATTACATGACTTTTCCAATCGTAAGCGACAGTGACAATAATGAGTGCCACACATTTAACAAATGTCATATGCAGATTTTCAGTCTCTTGTGTCGCATACACATAACGACGGCTGTTTTTCAGGAGCACAAATCTAAAAGACAGAGAATTTACGCCGACAGATGCAGTTCTCTCGCATGAACGTGATTTCTCGTGGTAGAACTGCATTCTGGAGAATTTCTTTTTTTCCCCAATATTTTGAAATCAAAACAAACACGGAGCCCATACAGCTAGCAACTTTGTCAGTATTGTTGTGGTAACTTGCAGAGTTGACATTATACAGACAGACACGCTCATGTGTCTGCCACAAATCGCTCCTCATCTGCAGTATTCCAAAAAACATATTTATTCGGCTCAGCTATCCGCACGTTGGATTTGATGTTTACTTCCGTATTTTTCCACCTCTGCCTTCCTCTGTCGCAAACTCACTTTTAATTGGCTATTGAAAATTCCCGTAGCGATTTCAGTCTTTGGCCAGCGCAAACCACAGTATTATGCAAAGACTAACCCAGATAAAATCAAGCGTGTCTGATAAAATCGTGGCGTTCCCGACTGGGATCGTAGGAGACAAGACTACAGTATTTCACTCTCACACACATAACGATTATAGTTGCGACTTTACAGCGCAACTAGCCTGTATTAGCCTGGACTATGGTAGGCCGAACAGTTCAAAAGCCGACGCAAAGTAGACACCGTATATCCAGTTGCTCTGCGCTACCCAGTTTTTAAGCGAGATATATCCAGTTAACAAGACACTACCTATCAAGTCATCCTGCGCCACCCAGTGGACATATCCACATATCCAATTGGGCAGCGCGAGCGATCCAACTGGGTAGCTCTGCGCTATCCAACTGGATCGCGCGGGATGTCGAACTGGGTAGCTCTGCGCTATCCAACTGGGTCGCACGGGATGTCCGGTTCGGTAGCACGAGATGTGAAATTGGGTAGCGCCGCGCTATCCTGCTGGATATCTTTCTAGAATTAGCCTACCGGATATGTGTATCTCGTTTGGCCATATGAATTGTTAAATGAACAAAGCTTCCAAGAATTTGTCTAATCTATAAAAATACAAAAAAGTCTTCAACTACAATTTATGTGACGCCATTATATCATATAGACTATTTACTCGTTGGTTAAATGTTTAGTTATGCTGCTTGTTAGCAGAGCTGGCTGGTCACCAGGGCTAGCTAAGTGTTATTGTGTGTATAAAGTGCGTAGGCCTATGTGTGTTTTGTTGACAGTAGTGTAGCTAGATAGCCACAGGAGAGCTATCTAGGACATGCAATATGTTTATGATGACAGTTTGCAGTATTATCGCCAGTCCAGTATAGCCTAATAAGTCTGTGTGTTTGAGTCAGTGTAATCCTCTGTGTACTGAGGACATTGGCTTGCAATAAAAGCAACGAGTGAATCCACCAGGTCTGTCTTTAGATGCGGTCGCATTATATTATTAATGCATAGGTGTCAACCTCTGGAAAGAGCTGCACTTATTTTCATCCCTGCAAAACTGTATATTCACTAAAACCGTATAGAACATTATCTATTGATTATCTATTAAAATCACTAGCCACCACAGTTATTTGTCTGATTCAAGTTTATTTAATATATTCCTGTATTTAGCTTTTCACATAATAATAACTGTAGCTACAAATTCATTAAGGTGCTCATTTTAAAACAGGTAAAGTGACACCCCAAATGACTGACCCCACACACTTACAACGCAGTGCAGGAGAGAGATACATACCACCTTTCCTAAATTATGCAATAGTCGTGTAGTTATGCACTTTTAATGCAGTTTTGCAATCTTACTAGCCTACATAACAGCTTTGATAGCCTAAGTAGGCAACGTTAGCATTAATGTAGCCTACATATGGTTATAAAATTAGCTCTCATCTTACTTTGAATAATTTAAAAAAAAACTTAATACGTTTTTTTTCCCTCTTTGAGACTGAGACCTTTGTACTGTTAACTAGCTAGTTCAAGTTCAAATGCAAATTGCTTTGTATCACTGCGAACTGCTTAATAGTACGACTTATATCAACACACCCTTTCACTCCTTGACCGTATGAATATTCATAATATGACTATGTGGCATCATCGTCATATGACCACACCTACTCCATTTCAAACTGAAGCGGTAAAAAAGGCCTTAGAAATGGCCAGCTCGCTAAAATGTAAGTTTCAATTTCTACATTGTGAGCTAGCTTGCTAATTAGCTAGCTCGCCAGCTGGTAATCCCGCTTTCATAAGAGAGAGCCATCGTTATGCAAGGTTCGCTGTCACTTGCATAACTTAGTATTGAATTCTATTTGATTTTGTGTCAAAATAGTGTCACAGTATGTTTTCTGTAATGGATAGCTAGCTAGCCACCTACTCCATTTGCTTTCAACGTATCCTACCTCACGATCCACAGCAGCATACAGTCAGTTCACATAGCTTAACCATATCTGTATAGCTATATTTAGTTATATCTCCAGACAACAGGAAAATACAGCACAACGAATGGCGGCTTAATAGCCTATACACTAGGTTTTAATCCTTTCTGTTTTCCCGGGACCAACGAGAACACAATTTATTCCTTTCTCTTCTCCCACCTCTGCCCTTGTGCAGTAGAGCAGTACAAACACAGGAATATAATATTTCATGATAAAAGTATTTGTCATTAAATCAGAATTTTAACTTTCACATAAAATACATTTCAAAGAAAACTAATTTGAAAAGGGGAGAAGACAGCAAACCTTTTACCATAATTACTCAAAAACTTTTCAACACTCGAAATTGCATGCGCTTTTCAACATCGGGGATCAGACCGTCAGTTACCTACATTCAGTCTCCTTGGCCCGCCTGCTCTGCATCCGGGCAAAAAAAAAACAAAAAAAAACACCCAGCTTGGTTTACCAAGTCAACAGCTCAGGGTGCTCTGGTTGCTGGTCAGGCTGGTTTTGAGGGGTTTATTTGAGGCGTTATTTCTTACACATTTATTGAAATATTTCTGTATCCATTTCCGCAGCAAGAAAAAGAAAATTTAATTTTTTACATCCAAAAAGAAAAATACACTGGTCGTTGGTGGTTCAGATGGTTCAATGTAAACCGCACACTCAAAAACAATGGAACAACCTTATGATAAATATATTCTTTTAATTCTCAAATGTGATAGGAATCACAAACCTAAAAGAGAGATGAACAACTAGTTTCGGCAGTCCTTCAGGTTCGCTCATTGAAGTGCAAAAGTGCACAAGTGACACATATAGTCTACTACAGATCATTATGGTATGCACATCAATTAAGTTGGCACAGGTGTTCTATAATTAGTACAATTAGTGGTTGAACTAAACTCTGGAGGGTAGAAACAATCCGTAACCATAATTCACAGGTCTACATAGTAAAAACATTACAGACAAACCCATGGAATACACACCTCTGTTGTATGATAATACATCAATTATTTCAAACACTAGAAAGGACAAAACATCTTCAATAGAATCAAATTGCAATCCATAAATTACAATTCATTAGTCTATTAAGAAACAGGTTTTACAAAATAAGTTATCAAATGGGGAGTTCCTGCAACGTACTCCAATTAATACAATTAAGAGATTCAGGAGTACTTTCCAATTGGTACAATTACACAATAGAGGAATGAATATGAATCTTAAGAGTAGCAACAGAGCTGTAATTCCGCTCTTTATAATATCTCACTATTGCATATTCCATGCTGCCATTTCAAATTGCTGATTTATGTTCTGCAATGCGTAATTTAAAATTGCGTTTAGTTTGGCCAACATACACCATTCCACAAGGGCACTTAAGTAAATAAATAACGTGTCGAATTACAATTAATACATTTTTTAATGGGATATTGTTGACCAGTCTGGGGGTGGTTAAAGACCCCACACAATTAAAATTTACCTCATAAGTGATGAAATGGTTAGCTATAGTTTAATTACTTCAAGGAAATGATGTAAACCAAAAAATATATATATATATTCAAAGTTGATATTTGCGCTGCAAATTATTTTCCTCACTTTTTCCTGTGAAACAGCTGTGTAATGTTTTGATGACGCTTAAGAACAGTGATTAAACTGTTGCCAGTGCTACTTCATAGCCAGGCTTATATGGAAAATAATGCACAACTCCCAGCCAATCAGAATTGAGTATTCAACCAAGCAAGCCGTTGTATAAAATGTGTCAGTGGTGAATTAAATAGAATGTCAGGGTTTTTCTTGGCTCAAAAAGAGGCTTCGGTGGTGCCTAAGCACGGCCGGTCTAACTTGGTCATCGCGGCTATCTTAACACCTGTACCGCTTTTATTGTGATTTTATGCTTTGATAAACACCAGTTTTTGACATAGATTAACATAACACTGTCCTAGTTTATGCATTCTTTAGATTTTTCAATTTTGTTAATTTTTCCATGGCTAATGGGACCAGAGGAGGCACATGGGGTTGTCAGTATTAATTCATCACTTTATTTGTTCCCAACAAGGATCTTGATAAGTGGCTGGGATCTTACTTTAATTCCAGCATCTACATTGCCTAGAAATATTGCCAGTGTATCATGGCCTTTACATTTTCCTTATACTTAATAATACCAAATATACCTTGTGTTATCACAGGGTTAGCCACATATATCAGGTTTTAATAGATTTTTTCTCTTCAAACTCAAACACTTACTGTATAAACGGAATACATTTTTCAAGATTTAACTTCACTTTAAATTACTGAACTAATATTTAGTTGCATAACCATTGTTTTTGATAACTGCTGCGCATCTGCGTTGCATCGAGTCAACCAACTTGTGGCACCTAGAAACAGGTATTTCAGCCCAGGATGAACGGACTACATTCCACAGTTCCTGTGAATTTTTGGGTTTTTGCTTCAGAAACTGCATTTTTAATGCAGTAGCCGTCGCCGCCGCCGGCCCCCAGGGCGATGCAGTAGCCGTTGCTGCCGCCGGCCCCCAGGGCGATGCAGCAGTCGTCGCCGCCGCCGGCCCCCAGGGCGATGCAGTAGCCGTCGCCGGCCCCCAGGGCGATGCAGTAGCCGTCGCCGGCCCCCAGGGTGATGCAGTACCCGTTGCCACCGCCGGCCCCCCAGGGCGATGCAGTAGCCGTCGCCGGCCTCCAGAGCGATGATGCAGTCGCCGTTGCCCGTCCCCAGGGCGATGATACAGTCGCCGTCGCCCGTCTCCAGGGCGATGCAGTCACCGTCGCCCGTCTCCAGGGCGATGCAGTCGCCGTCGCCCGCCTCCAGGGCGATGATGCAGTCGCCGTTGCCCGTCCCCAGGGCGATGCAGTCGCCGTCGCCCGTCTCCAGGGCGATGCAGTCGCCGTCGCCGGCCTCCAGGGCGATGCAGTCGCCGTCACCTGCCTCCAGGGCGATGCAGTCGCCGTCGCCTGCCTCCAGGGCGTTGCAGTCGCTGTCGCCTGCCTCCAAGGCGATGCAGTCGCCGTCGTTCCCCCGAGCGGTTCCGTCTGCGCCGCCGTTCCCCTGCTAGGTCCTGTCTGCACCGCCGCCGGCCTCCTGAGCGGTCCAGCCCGCGCCACCGCCGGCCTCCTGAGCGGTCCTGCCCGCGCCGCCGCCGGCCTCCTGTGCGTTCCAGCTCGCGCCGCCGCCGGCCTCCTGAGCGGTCCAGCCCGCGCCGCCGCCGGCCTCCTGAGCGTTCCAGCTCGCGCCGCCACCGGCTTCCTGAGCGGTTCGGCCCTCATCTGCCAGTTCCAGACGCCACCCCCCGGAAGTTCGATCCAGGGTGAATGGCGTATATATACATTTTCCTTATACTTAATAATACCAAATATACCTTGTGTTATCACAGGGTTAGCCACATATATCAGGTTTTAATAGATTTTTTCTCTTCAAACTCAAACACTTACTGTATAAACGGAATACATTTTTCAAGATTTAACTTCACTTTAAATTACTGAACTAATATTTAGTTGCATAACCATTGTTTTTGATAACTGCTGCGCATCTGCGTTGCATCGAGTCAACCAATACATTTTTTTTTTGCTTGTGCACCTTCTCCTGCCAAATTTTTCCCTTCCACTAAACTTTCTATTGATATGCTTGGACACTGCACTCTGTGAACAGCCAGCCTCCTTAGCGATGACCTTTTGTGGCTTACCCATCTTCTGGAGGGTGTCAATGATGGTCTTCTGGCCAACTGTCAAGTCTGCAGTCTTCCCCTTACTGAACCAAACTGAGATACCTGTCCAATTTAACGACACACCTGTAGAAAAGCTTTGCTGGTGTTTTGAGTAAATTAGATGATTAGAGTGTGACACTCAGTCTAAAACATTCATTCTGTGCAATAACTGAAGTAAATGCTGATTTTCGACACACTATTCTAATTTCTTGAAATACTGTTTTGGGGGTTTTCTGGAGCTGTAAGCCAAAATTATGAAAAATGAAACAAATAAAGGCTAGAAATATTTCACTTTGTGTGTAATGAATCTATAATCTATGAAAGTTTCACTTTTTGAATGGAATTATGGAAAAAAAAAAACTTTTCCATGATATTCAAATTTTTTGGAAAGGATCTGTATATGAGAAATTGATCAAAACTAATAGCATTACCAGACATGTTTCAGAGCCCCTCATCACCCTTTTGGAATAAGACATCAAGATAAGGTTTTCAACTTTTTAAAGTGCAGATTTTCTTCTTTAAAATGAGTATATTCAATCCTTGATGACTCAATTATAAGTTGATCAAAATTATATTTTAATGGAAAAAGCCTGTTGGAGAGGATATGAATATATTTGAATATAAAGCCCTAAAAATCACATTCTGCATTCTCACATCAAGACATGATGTATACCAAATGAAAGCTCTGGATCTGCCCTTCAAGTATACATGATGGTATGAGTTCACACGGAAATTGTGCATTATTTGGACTGCAATCAAGTCTGGCCATTACATCTACCATAAGTCAATTATCATTCAGAGCCCCTTATAACCCTAACAGAATAAGACAGCAAGAAGAGGTTTTCACCTTTAGAAAGTGCAGACCTCTTCGTTTAAGATGGGTATCTCCAGGTCTTGATGACTCAATGATAAGTTGATAAAAATCACGTTTCAATGACATCAGTTTGTTAAGATGAAATGGTGTCCATTTCCTCTCCAAGCCCCAAAATTCATATTCCGCATTCACAAATCAAGGCATGGTGTATACCAAATGAAAGCTCTTGATCTGCCCTTCGTGGACATGTATATGATCTTATGGGTTTGTACAGAAAATATCTATTATTTAATGACTGAAGACTTATATGTCCTCTTGGTGATGTATGTGTCCTAATTCCACTCCAAATCCCAAAAGACTGTGTTCCTATTTACTCCCCACAAAGTGTTCCACATCAAATTAAACAGCACAAATGTATCTTTAAAAAGAGCCAATCAAACTCTGGGGTCTAACTGGCTCTAATAGTGATTCCAGTTTCAATCTACAGATATTTAGAGAAATGAATGGTCCAGTATGACTCCAGTCATGAAATAATATATTTTATTTGTGAAAACCGTAACATCATATGCATGTCCTCGAAGGGTAGATCCCGAGCTTTCATTTGGTATACACCATGCATTGATGTCTGACTGCGGAATGTGATTTTTGGGGCTTGGAGAGAAAATGGACACCATTTCATTCCAACAGACTGATATCATTAAAACATGATTTTGATTGACTTATCATTGAGTCATCAACGACTGGAGATACTCATCTTAAACTGAGAGCTCTGCACTTTCTAAAGGTGAAAATCTCATCTTGATGTCTTATTCCGCTAGAGTTATAAGGGGCTCTGAATGAGAACTAACTTATGGTAAATGTAATGGCCAAACTTGATTGCAGTCCAAATATTGCACAATTTCTGCATTCTCACCAAATCCGGCGAGGTACATCGATCGGACGCATTCTATTCATTTTCTATGGAGAGGATGCGATGCGTTCGCGAGGTGCATGATGGATGTGGCGCGGCGACTGTGTGGTACGTTCGCCGGTTCTGAATTTGAATAGGATAGATTCCAGATCTACTTTAGGCAAATGAATGCGTCCGCCGTTGCTTGCGAAACTCGGATCAAACGGTCAAAGTAGGCGTTTTGGATCAAATATGAATCAAGATTTAGCAAGTGCATAGACTATTTCTCGCCTCAAATGTTTTCAGAAACGTATTTTAGTGGACCGTTTAAGTGGTATAAAAGAAAGTTGTACGGGCCATATTGTAGCTACCGGTTTGAAAACGCAGGCAAAATACGTCAAACCAATCAGGTGCCGTTAATGTTCCCACGTAGGCTACTGAACCCGTCTAATAGCACCGCCCGCCAAACGCACAGTTTGGGGTTCCTGTGCGTCCAGAGTTGCCAGGTTCGCGGTTTTCCCGCCAAATTGGGCTAGTTTGAAAATGCAGTCGCGGGTAAAAATTATATAGTCGCGGTGTGCGGTTTTTTGGGCTACTTTCAACGTTGACCGCGGTCGCCAAAAGTGACAGAATTTTTTTTTATTTGAGCGTTTAATGAATGTGCGTTGAACATGATGTTGAATATCAGGCAACCTCTCAGGCCAGAGAACAGAGATAGGCACGTAAAGTGCTGGGCTGCAGTAGAGAGAGAGAGAGAGAGAAAGAGCGCAAGTGGGTGATGCCTGGTGCGGTTTGAGTTCACGTCATTTGAAGCGTTGATAGCTACGTTACGTTACGTAGGCCTACTACGTCCACTTCTAAATTTGGAGGCGGGGAGAGGGGGTGGGGCGGGGCCCGGCTGCTACTGCTCTGCTCTGGGAGGCAGTCAGACATAAGAGAGAGCGAATAGCCTATTTAATTATTTAATCACGCACTCTAACGTTATTGAACTGCATTATTAGTCGGAGATTACGGTTGTGAACGGAGAGAAGGAAAGAAGGAATAGAGTTGTGTAACAGAGTGAAGGAAGAAAATGTTGATAGGAAGATGGAGCAGAGGGAGATTTTGAGGTGAGGAGTGAGGACACTGTGGAAGATGAGAAAAGCTAGTTTCAGCTACTGGTGGTCCACAGTAATAAAATAAATTCTAAAGTACATACTGAATTAACCTTTTTCTTGTTCTGAGCAGTTTCTTTTTGAATAAAGTAACAATATTCAAAACATTTTAAAATAGGCATACTCAATACATTCTGCTGTTAAAACAAACAAAAAAGGAGGGAAATAAAGAAAGAATGTTCAAATATGATCTCTATTAAATTAATACTTCCTTTTTATATTTGGGGTTTGATATCGCACTTCCCAAGGTTCTTGAGAAACGTCCACTGTAAGCTTGTTTGCATTTTGTAGCAATGCTAATGAAAACAAATGGTTACAGCCAGTATCCTATGGCTTTGGTTACCGCTAGCCAAAATGAAGTATCCCTTTAAAACACCTAAATGGAACATCATTATATTTGGGCTAGTTCTAGGACATTTGGGGCGGGTTTTGAGCTGATTTTGGGCTGGAAAATTCAGCAAGACCTGGCAACCCTGTGTGCGTCCCCTGCATCGTCGCCGGATTTGGTGAGAATGCAGCTGGGCAGCCCAAAGTGCTTCACAACAATAAAAAACAAAATACAGAGACAAAAGTAAATTAAAATTGAACAATGTCAATAAAAAGTTAGGCTACATTGTATATTGTAGACTATATGCAACTACTTGTACCTGAAACGTATAGACTGTTTTGCACACTTCTGGGTAGGAGACGAGTGGAGGAAAAGAGGTTTTTCGAGTATTGGGACGCATCATCTATTCAGTGATCGTGGTGTTAAACGATTCCAAGTTGTTCAAAACGTGTATTTAGAACATGTACAATTCAATGCAAATTTTTAATGTAGGCTACAAACCCCAATTCCCAAAAAGTTGGGACAGTATGCAAAATGCACATAAAAGCAGAAAACAGTGATTTGTAAATTCTCTTTTACATATATTTAATTGAAAACAGTACAAAGAAAATATATTTAATGTTTTACCATATCAACTTTATAAATAGGCTATACAATAATTCTGAATTTGATGCCTGCAACACATTCCAAAATGTGAATATCAAATTCAGAATTATTGTATATTTATAAAGCTTGTATGTGCATTTTACATACTGTCCCAACTTTTTTTTCCGATGCCTATTTGCCTAAAGCGTAAATGAGGACGATGTCTGTCAGCTCTTCATTATCCATTTTTGCGTTGTTTTAATTCGCAGGAAATTAGGAACGATAAAAAGTTGTAGTGTGGACGCGTGAGAAATTTTCCATCGTTATAGTTATAGTTAGTTTTTTATAGTTATCGTCGTAGTGTGAACGGCCCTTTAGTGCTAGTTTGTTGATAGCCTTTATTGGTTGCAATTCGATGAGGCTGTATGTTGTAGCTTACACAAGCCATAAAAAAATGTTTTAACGTTAGGCTACTTGTTCACTCCAACGTTCAAAGTGGAACTGTTCGATTATGGTCAGCGGCACTGCAAATTTCTGTCATGCCCTCATGGCAGAAGTACAGAAAATATGGAATTAAATCTTATCTTATATTTTTTGAATCGCCATCGATTTCGCTTGTCCGTTGTTGATGAAGCACAGTGATCTGAGCATATGTTAGCTATGTAAATTGCACACTGTAATTTGCTACCTAAACTTTGCAGTACTTGTCATCGAACATGAATAGGCTAGTCTGAAACGTCAATCTTCAGAATCACGTTTAAACCATTACCATTAACGTTAATGTTATAAGGTCGGAGTGTTCAGAGTCAGCTTCCAGCGAAATAAATGCACGGACGTTTTAAAAAATAGTTTTTTGAGCAATTTCTCCTAGGCAGCAAAACACTATAGGCGGGCTGCCCAAGACATTTCAATGCAGGGAAAACCATGAATACACAGCTATTAGAATGAAATAGAAAGATAGAAATGTCTAATACACACACAAACAAACTAGAATACACAAATATTTTTAAGTGGAAAAATCTATTATTTGGTTTAATGTGTTCACCTTGCTACTTCCTCATCTTCCTCGTGTCGGGCTCTTTTATTAAAGAAATCTGTGATCTTCTTGTATTTTCTCTTGTCCATGATCTGTCAATGGACAAGAACAATCACCTAGGCTTTAACAATCTTTCGGTGGCTAATTAATTCGTTTATTATTGTTGTTGTTGTGGTGGCGGTTACTCTATTCTCGTTTTTTTCATATTTTTTATTGGTTTGACAATGAACGTTATTTTATGACCTTTGTAATGATGCAGTATTACGTGCCCTAACTAGCCTGTGGTGCGTTTCCCGATAACGATCGATCTTAGGGTTACGTGCGATTTCAACGTTTTTTACACACGTTCCCCAAAACAGTTGTTAAAGCGTGAACGCGCAGTCATCTCTTAAGTGCTACTTAACCAGAGGTGTAAAATCCCGGTTTAGAAAGTAAAATGTCCTCCCCAGTATTTAGTTCCAATCACCTGGATTTGCTAATTTGCACAATTCCTCAGCCAGGAGGTGGAACTAATTAGTGAAATCAGCTGGCTGAGTTCATGGGTGGAAGAAACACATAGCAGGACTTTTCCTTTCTGATTCCTGGATCCCGTGTCTGTGGTGCTGCTGATACGGGAGGAGGAGGGGCGATAGATTGGGAAACGCAAACCCCATTGTGATGCCAAATACATGGCCGGTTAGGCACGGTCTTTTGAAATAAAGTATTTTTCCCACTGATTTTACTTGTCTCAAACTTATTTAAGGAATGCCTTTTATGGGTAATTTCCAAATATATAAAAATAAGTAAATGAAAAAGAAATAAATAAACGTAAATATTGTCGCATCTAACATCACTATAAAAAAACAACAACCAGTGGTTACGGTAACCGTAAAATTCAACGAACACTAACACGAAAAATCAAATAAAGTATCTGATTTATGGGCTTCTAAAACGCACTTAACCGTCTACAACTGGTCTGGAGTAATCGTTAATCTACGAGCATTTCTAAGAGCGTCTTAAATTAAGATGCTTTTGGGAAACGTACCCAAAGTTCAAGAAGCTTCGTACGAAGGGTTTTACGACGTCTTAGCCTTACGATGCTTTTGGGAAACGCAGTAACGCACCCCAGGCTATTTAAATGGTTAAATCGCATCGCGGGGAAGAACTGGGAGTACAAATCTACGGAGCCCCTTAGGGGACATGGGCTATTGCATATATAACGTAACGATAATCTAGCTGCACCTGCTGGTGGGATGACCGAATTACGGCAATACATTTTTAACCGTTTTTTACATGGTTTTTCCTACGCGATTCCTCCTAAGCCTTTTGAATGCAGGAAAAATCCTGGAATGTTAAATGAAAATCATTCTGTGACCACCACAGCCTTTGAAAGCAGCTGCATGGAAGACTGACACTCTACCTGTCATTTAAGGAAACAACATGTCCGTATTGAAAAGGCCATATGCACAAGGCCGCGGGAAGTAGGGGTCCTGAGGGTGCTGGAGCCGGTACAGAGTTTATCCACCATTCGCTAGGGGGTGCTGCAGCACCCTCAGCATGCCTACTTCCTGCAGTCTTGCATATGCAAAATTTCCCTGCTCTGTTACACAGGGTAATTGTGGAACATATTGTGGCGGCCTGGGGGTTGTCAACTGGCCAGCTAGGACCGGGTAGTGAGCCGCTACCCGGTTGAAGTGTAAATACTTGTAAATAGCGTGCTGTGTGTGTTTTAATTGTGTTAGCTTGTTAGCCGTGAATTGTGTTAACGTAACTGTCATTTTTAACTGTTATTCTAATTTAACGTAACCGTAAGCTAACTGTAATTTATGTGTGGCTGTGATTGGCTAGGAATTTGTAAGTGTGTTCGCCAATCACAGCCAACTAGTTGAAATATAAGGCAGTACCTGAAGTGATTCCTAGTCAGTCTACGAAGGTGCTTCAACTGTGAACAACGCTGAACTGGATCCTGGAAAAGCTAACGGCTCTTTTAAGAGCTGGTAAGGTAGCGTGAATAAAACGAAGCTCGGCTAGAGCGATTCGGGTACTGCAAACTGCTGTCTCTCTCCCTCATTCTCCGCGCTCGCTACAATATGGTGCCGTGGCTCAAGAAAGGACATTGGGTCTTTTGCATGGCCTTTATTTCACTGTGAAAATCACTAGCAGTGAAACTCAAATCGTGTCATTACAACTGGCTAGCTAATACTGTTACAGATATATTAATAAAGAAAGTAAGGACTTATCTACCTCAGCACCCCCCCTTTATGTACAGACAGAGAGATTTTCATGTTTTTTTTTTTTGCTTTCCAAGTTCTCATTGTATAGTTTTTCTATTTTTGTAAATGTTTTGGGGGAAAGCACATTCAACAAAATACAATTCATGTACATGCTATTGTGGCTGTTCCATCTGTTTTTGTACCAAATGTTTCTATACTGCTACCTGACATACTGCTTGGTGTATTTTTTATGAGTTTGATTTTAGTGTTCTGTGCACGTTGATCAATGTCTGCTTACACCTCTTTTATCCACACATGACCTTTACACTTCACCTTCTTTCTCCTCAGGGCAGCTTGGTGAGGTGTCTCAGTTCTTTGCCTGCTCCCAGTGCCCATTCATTCACATGGACAAAGTGAAGCTTCACCAGCACATTGAGAAGGTTCACTCAGAGGAGCATAACAGGATTCTGAGCCCTGGAGGACATGGAGGAGAGATACCACTGACTCCAAGCAACACACATCACCCCAACCCCTGTAAGATACCCCTTAGGCCAACAGAAACCCACACAGGCACTCCAGGGGCCCACACATGCTCCCTTTGTGGGAAGACTTACAGTCGATTATGTGTTCTGACAAGACACCAACAAATTCACACAGGGGAACGCCCATACCTTTGCTCCCAGTGTGGGAAGAGCTTTAGTCGGTCAAGTATTCTGACAGAACACCAACAGATTCACACAGGAGATCGTCCATACCACTGCTCCCTATGTGGGAAAACTTTTAGTCGTCAATCCCATCTGACAGGACACCAGCGAGTTCATACAGGGGAGCGGCCATACCTCTGCTCACAGTGTGGGAAGAGTTTCAGTCGTCAATCACACCTGACGGTACACCAGCGAACTCATACAGGCGAGCGCCCATACCACTGCTTCCATTGCGAGAAGTGTTTCAGATCTGCATCGCAACTGGCTGCACATAAACAAATTCATACACGTGAACAACAATACCACTGCTTCCATTGCGAGAAGAGTTTCAAGTCTGTGTTACAACTGACAGCACACCAGCGAAGTCACACAGGGGAGCGTCCACACCATTGCACTCAATGTGGGAAAAGTTTCAGATTTCAATCATATCTGAAGGTACATGAGCAAATTCACACAGGCGAACGTCCATACCACTGCTCTGAATGTGGGAAAAGTTTCAGATTTCAATCATATCTGAAGGTACATCAGCGAATTCACACAGGCGAACGTCCATACCACTGCTATGAGTGTGGGAAGAGTTTCAGTCTTTCAAATACCCTGACACAACACCAGCGAACTCATACAGGGGAGCGTCCATACCCCTGTTCCCACTGTGGGAAGAGCTTCAGTCGTCAATCGCACCTGACACAACACAAGCGAGTTCATACAGGGGAACGCCCATACCTCTGCTCCCAGTGTGGGAAGTGTTTCAGATCTACATCAAACTTGAGACTACATCAGCGAACGCACGCACAGTAGGGTATCTTCCTCAGCTTCCACTGTGGGTCGATGTTATTTGAGTATGAAGAAGGAACAACCTGGCCTGTTTTGTTGAATTCCCTGGATAATGAAATGAATGAGGTCTGAATGTTTCAGACCTCATTCATTTCAAACAGTCAGGAAGACAGATTATGAGGAGGAATATTTAAAGGTATAGTTGGTAATGTTTGACATTTTGCCCTGTTTTAGACTCAATCATGATGTTATCGATCGAAAGACAATATTTTCACGTCGACCCAGCCCTCACATCATAACGGACATGTTGCTCCTTATGGTGAGCCGCAAATTATAATGAAAGTGAATAGGGGCAATCTTCCTGCAGCTCCAAAACCACTTAGACATATTTCACAGTGCATTCATGTACCACCTCTGAAAATGTACTCTTATTGGATTTATATCTTGGAATGGTGCAGGCCCTTGGAATGAACGTCACTGTCATGCTCATGGAGCCACCTTGAAATGATGTGTACTTTGTGACATGGTGCACAATCTTGCTGGAAGTGTCAACTAGACTGAGGCCATAAACTGATGCATATGGTCAGCAACAATGTTTATACACTGCCCGTCCAAAAAAAAAGTCGCCGTTGCACCCGTCATGCATAGTGCCCACTGTACAAGCCTCTGGAGGCAGTGTTGTGATCTGGGATTGCTTCAATTGGTCAGGTCAAGGCTCAGCAACGTTATGCAGCAATAAAATGAAGTCGGCTGAGTACCTGAATGTACTGAATGACCAGGGCATCCCATCAATGGGCATATTCCAGGATGACAATACCAAGCTTCATCGGGCTCAAATTGTGAAAGAGTGGTTCAGGGAGCATAAGGAATCATTTTCACACATGAATTGACCAGCAGAGTCCTGACCTTAACCCTATTGAAAGTCTTTGGGATGTGCTGGAGAAGACTTTATAGAGTGGTTCGACTCTCCCGTCGTCAATACAAGATCTCTGCCAAATATGAATGCAGCTCTGGATGGAAATAAATGTTGTGACATTGCATAAGGTTGTCGAAACAATGCCACGAATGCGCGCCGTAATGAAAGCTAAAAGCAGTCCAACGAAATATTAGAGTGCGACTTTTTTTTGGATGGGCAGTGTATATGCTGTGACATTCAAATGATGCTGAATTGGTATTAAGGGGCCTAATTTGTGCCAAGAAAATGATTCCTCACACCAGTACACCACCACCACCAGCCTGCACCATGATACAAGGCAGGATGGATCCATGGATTCATCCTGTTTATGCCAAATTCTGACTCTACCATCTGCATGTCGCAGCAGGAATAGAGAATCATCAGACCCGGCAATGTTTTTCCAATCTTCAATAGTCCAGTTTTGGTGATCACTGCCTCATCACTCTGTGCTTAGCTGACAGGAGTGGTACCCGGCATGGTTGTCTGCTGCTGTAGCCTATCCGCCTCAAGGTTTGGCACCTTGTGCATTTGGAGATGCCCTTGTGCACATCACTGTTGTCAACACCTGTCATTTGAATATTTTTGGCCTTTCTGTTAGCTTGAACGTTACCATTCTCCTCTGACCTTTTTCATGAACAAGGTTTCTGCCCACAGAACTTCTGGTCACTGGATGTTTTTTTAATTTATTGCACCATTCTCTCTAAACTGTAGAGACTGTTGTGCGTGAAAATCCCAGGAGGGCAGCTGTTTCTGAGATGCTGGAACCACCATGCCTGGTACCAATAATCATGCCATTGTCAAAGTCGCTTAGATCACCCATTCTAATATTTGGTATAACAATAAATGCACCTCTTCACAATGTCTCCATGCTTTATATATCGAGTTTCAGCCACATGATCCTCTGTTTGGAGGAGCGGGATATTTGTGTTAATGAGCAGGTGTACCTAATAAAGTGGCCACTGAGTGTTAAGTGTCACACATTTGGTAGCCCAGGAAATAAAAATGAGAACCACCAAGGTTTCTACACTATCAGGGATTTATAGTACTGTTTTTTTTTATCTGACTGCTATTCAGTTACATTACATTACAATTATTTGGCAGAACCTTTTATCCAAAGCGATGTACAATAAGTGCATTTTGAAGGTCATTGACGCGACTACAAAGCAAATCCAACAAGCACAACTTTCTCACAGCGTAGGAGCTATCCCCAGTAATAAACAGGAGTAGTACACACAGTTAGCTATACATTCTGAACTATAAAATAACAAAAAATACAAGTTAAATAGAAAACAAGCAAAAAACAGCAAGCGAGTACTATGGAATGGCCCTGTATAGGTAGTTTAGTCGAGGTGGAGTCTGAAAAGGTGCGTTTTCAGACCACGATGGAAAACAGTGTTTCAGCTGAGTGCAGCAGAGTGGGGAGTTCATTCCACCACTGGGGAGCTAAGATTGAAATGCTCCGCAGTCGGGACGAGCGGGAGCCGTTAACACGGAGGGAGGGAAGTGCAAGTCGCCCTGCAGCAGCAGAGCGAAGTGGTTGAGCAGGAGGGTAGTGCTGGATTAAGTCCTGTAGGTAGGAGGGCCTGACCTTTTGGCTGCAGTGTAGGCCGGGTCAGAACTTTGAACCTGATCCTGGCCACGTCCGGCAGCCAGTGGAGTGACCTCAGCAAGCCGAGCAGCCCGTTCTGGACCAGTTGTAGGGCGGGAGGCAGTCACCATGGTTCCATCGACGGTGATGGACAGGTCTAGGAGCGGGGAGGTCTTGTATGGCATGAAGAGCAGCTCGGTCTTGTCGAGGTTGAGATTCAGGTGATGGCTATACATCCACTCAGAGATGTCAGCTAGGCAAGCAGATATCCTCTCCTTTACCTGTGGGGTAGAGGGAGGGAAAGAGAAGAAGAGTTGAGTGTCATCAGCATAACTATGTTAAGAGAAGCCATGTGAATTAATAACCAAACCAAGAGACGTAGTGTAAATGGAGAACAGCAGAGGACCCAGTACAGATCCCTGCGGTACTCCTGTAAAAAGTGGATGAGGTGCAGAGACAGAACCTTTCCAGGAGACTTGGTAGGATCTATCTGTGAGATAGGATGTAAACCAAGAGAGGGCAGTTCCGGAGATGCCCATCTCAGCAAGTGTGGAGATCAGGAGTTTGTGGTTGACCATGTTGAACGCTGCAGACAGGTCAAGGAGAATCAGGACAGAGGAGAGGGAGGAGGCTCTAGCAGTGGCGAATGCCTCGGTCACAGCCAGGAGCGCAGTTTCAGTGGAATGCCTGGTTCTGAAGCCAGACTGATGAGGGTCGAGCAGGTTGTTCTGGCGGAGATTTTGTTCTGTAGCTATTTTGGTTTACACCATGTGACTTACACCATCATAGATTCTATACAGAGTATTCGTCTATAAGATTTCAGTTACAGCATAACTTGTAGGATTAATTGTCCTGATATGTCATACATAGTGGAGTTCAAAGGGTAGAGATAAAAACAATAGGTGAAAGTATACGTTGAAGAGCCTTGCAATCATAGTATCCAATTATATGTCTACCCATATAGCTTTAGAATACTTTTAAAAAGGATTTGAAATGTAAACAGTATATTTAGATCCACTTTTCAGAAGCTATCTACCAATATTATCAAATGTTACAATATTGGTATAAGGCATAAGAGGAGTAGAGAAATAGCATACACAAAACAGCAGTAGGGAAATGCAAAGCCTTTTTGTACGGATCACTATCATGGGTGGCAGCAAATACTCTAAGGGTGGGTTGCACCAACAAGTCAAATTAATCTAAGATTAGAGATAATCAGAGTTTAGTAAATCCAGGTTTTAAATTAATTAATCAAAGTTTAAAACTAACCCCTTTACCTTTTTGAGTGCCTGGATTTACTCTTCGTCTTAAAGATAACCAAAGATGTGTTGCACCACTTAAATGTAATCATAGATTAGTAAATCTAAAATTAATGACTTAAACCAAGATTTGAATGTAGTTGCTTGGCAAATGTGAAAGGTTAACAACAGAAAATAGTGGGGAATCCACAAGTAGGCAAAATGTGTAGCGAGCAAGTATCTGTGTGGTTTGCATTTATCAAACAATATAGCAAACTGTTTGGCTAACAAAGTAACCAATTATTGGACATGCTGGCAACAATTATACATGATAATTTCTACATTTTAATAAAAAAAAACTGCAAATAGAAAATGCTAAAATCATAAATGATGTCCCAAAGCAGAAAAAGGAAGTTTGCTGTTGAATGTGAATACTACATTTCCATTCAAGACATTATTTACTGTTTTCACAAACAATTAATCATGAAGAAAGGAATGCAGGCATTAAATAGTACACAATTAAGAAATAATTATCAGAGTAACTGCAAGGAACTTGGCCATTTTACTCCATCCATCTTACAAAATGCTATTTCTATGAATTAAACTACCTCAACTGCCAGTTTAAAATTAATCCCTAATGAAAGTTTAAATTTGAGTTTAAAATGTTGGAGCAACAGGAATAAATTTAATCTAGGTTTAAAGAAAAAAATCTAAATTAAATTCAAATGAAAATAAAATTTAGATTGCTTTTGAATTAGGATTAGAATTTGGAGCAACAGGATTAACAGATAAACCTTGATTTAATCCAGTTTAAAAATTAAACCTTGTTTGTGCAACCCACCCTTAGAGTATGAATTTGGATATTTCACAGAAGGTTTGAACCAATCTGCCAAGAGATGAGTACATGTGGTTTGAAATACAGTAGACTAACATAACTACAGAACTGTATCATAGTCAGATATAAAAAAGGAGTTCTGGAAATCCTTCTGGAGTGTAGAGAGCTGAAGTTTGGCTTGGTGGTGCTCATTTGAATTTCCTGTCTTTTGAGGTTTTTGACCAAGCCAATCTTCACACTTAAAAACGTTTTTTGTTTGTTTTTAATCCCCAGGGATTTTTTTCTCTGGGAGGTGTCCATTTCTTTAAAAAATGTAATCATCATCATGTCTATTATAACAAACAGTGAGTAACAAGCAAATCAGACTGAAGAGGCTGAGCGGGTTCAGTGCTCCGTTTCCGACTAGACAGAAACTACGTTTATGTAAAAAAAAAAAATTTTTTAAGTCGCGGAGGCGGAGTTTGGATAAATCAACAATACTTGGAGTAAAACAGCTGTGATTCAAGAGACGCATTGCTCTGCGGACATGGAGTTTTTTTTCATCATAACTCTTGGCTGTATTCCACTCGACTCATACCATCACTTTAATTCACTTAATTCATTTAATTAATTCAATGATTCTATTGAATGTCTTTATTTAACATGTGTGTTTGTGTGTTATGGATCTGCCCCACTGTCTATGTCTTTTTTTGCTGGTAACTACAACTGAAGTTCCCTCACAGGAAAATAAAAGTTATTCTATTCTATAACTTTATAAAAAATAAAACCCATGATAAAATGTAAATGTGATTTTATGTGACACTTACAGCGCGAGTAGGCTTAGTGCTAGTAAGCATAGTTATGATCATTTTGGTCCTGCCAAATATCTGTAACTCCCAGCAGAAACTAAGAGACATCCAGTGAAACAGTTTGTAATAAACCGCTAGCTCGTTCAGTGCAACAGTAGCCTATACCTACACTGTAAAAAAAAAAATTTAAATACCATAAAAACGGGAACACCCTACCAAAATTTATAAGGGAATCAGACACAGTCTCAATATTTAAGTGGAGATTAAAAACGCACCTCTATGATCAGGCGTATAATGAGCTGTAGTCTGGAGACAGGGCCAGAGAAGCCTTTAGCCATAGGGTAATGTGGGGTGGCATCCTTTCCTTACTGTCACCTGTCAACAGCTGTGACCCCATCTTCCTGGGCTGGCTCTTGATAGGTGGGTAGGATTGTTTTCCCTCTCGTAACGGCATGGGTTCTCAAACTGCTTTCATAGCGATGCAGCTATAGATTAGTCCTGGCAGGGGCACTTCTGCAATCCCCAGTTGGTGCTCCTGCTGCTCTGTTACACTTTCCCTAACAGTTTTTTTTCTCTCTTTTTTTCTACATTCTGAGAGTTGGACTCCCTCACCGCTGCTGTCTGGCTTCCTCTCCGTCGCCGCTTGTGATGGTTTGAGGCTTATTTGATACCTCAGACCCTTGATGACTTACAGCCATTTTACCAACCATGTATTCCATACTGTTCCAGCATAATTTACAGCTAAATCTAGTCCCACACCCCAATTCCCATTGAGATCCATTAAAATGCAGAGAGGTTATAGTATCGGTTGTAAGAGTACCTGAAAATAAGATATCAAGAGTCTTGATGTTGTTGGGTCACAGACATCAGGAAGTCATAGCATGCAAAGGATATGGGACCAAATATTAAAAATGATTACTTTATTCTATATATGAATGCAGGGGTGCCAATTGGTGGTGGTAGAGGTGAGTTTCCCCCTCATCATTGTAAAGCGCTTTGAGTATCTAGAAAGGCGCTATATAAATGCCATGCATTATTATTATTATTATTATAATTGTGGCACACATGGTTTTGTTAAAAATAATTATTTCTTGATGAGGGATTTTATTTTCTCATAATAAATTTACTTTAATTAAAGGTTGGATTTTTCTCATTTTTTTCAGTGTGACATTAAGCTAATTCACCAAATGGTGAATCTTTTATAACCCTTTTTCCTCATCTTTACCAGGGGTGCCAATAATAGTGGAGGGCACTGTATATGTTAAGTGTTGATATTTAGCTGATAAACCATGCTTCCGTTGTTAACGTTAGCTATTTGCGATCATAAAATTGAGGTATATTGGCAAAATATATCAGTGATGTTAAATCTATCACTCTTGAACTGTGTTGTGTTGGTAGGATTTACATCTCTGCCAAAACTAAGTTATATTCAGCAAAATATCAGGGTTATTTTTAAGACAAACTTACGTGATGTTAACATGACTTGTCCTGCTTTGCTTCGGGTAGACATCCCGCCTTGCCTAATCTATCCAGAGCAGTCATGTCCAGACTCAAAATGAACACTTTCCGTAGGCTCCAGGAGACCTACGTGTGGACAGGGGAAAACCACTACCGAACCCAGTATTGTGTGTGACGGGCTAATGTTACTCGCTCGCTGATAGCCATTTGGTCAGAGTTGTGTGGAACTGCTGATCACTGGTATGGCAAAATATCTTTTAAGCAAAATATCCACATTGCTCTCTCGAGTTGATTTGCCCACACTTCTTGTGATTCATAAAAATGTTAAACCATAACATAAAATGCAAAACTCGCTTTTGACTTATGTTAAAAATAGGTAAGTTAGTACAACCAGTTTCTGTGCTGTGGCAGTTTCATGAGAGCGTCAAGAGCGAGTAAAACTCGATGGGACTCGTACTGCGGCTACCATTTTTATGTCCCCATGTTAAGTCAATGGCAAATTAATTTTCAGTATCATAGAATTATAAAGGTTTATTTAAAAATTGTAGCATAAACAGAAATGTGACCCATCAAAAGCATTAGTCCATTTCATGCCCGAAATATAGCCATGCCTGCTTTCGTGATTAGAGTTGTAGAACTTGAGCTAGGTTGTTGGGGGAAAAAATGTCTTAATCTTAATGCTAATTTTTTTATGTACTTACCTTGACAATGGCGAAACAAGTCTTTCCCATATTTGTTTTATGGCGAGATATTGATGAGATGAGTTGATCTGCTAAGTAGCTTGGTAATTGGTGCTAAAATGCAATTCAATTCCCCCTGTGTTAGAGAATCACTGCTACAACCCCTTTGTCCGGTAGCAGGAAAGAGGGCGCCACGTCCTCTGCAGGGCACGACTCCTCAAGCTCCTAACCGTGATTCCAGCCCAGGGCTGTCTTATGTGTGACGATTCTCTCCGAGTCCCTCCCCCTACCCTGGGAGCAGCTGCCAATTGGCACTCCCTCAAGGCACCGGCCATACTCGGATCTGGCAGGACTGGGGATCGAACCCCTTACCTCGGGGCGCAACCGCACAGACAGAATGTCTGCGCCTTTGTTCGCTGCACCACCGCGGTGCCCACACTTAAATACCGTTTTTCGTACTCGGAACTCCCTATCAGAGGTGGGGTTTTTTATTTATTTATTTATTTTTTTAATCATTCTCTAAGGCAAAGTAATAAATGACCAGGTTTGTCACACAAGGCCACCCTTGTTGTGCACATCCATTTTGGAAACCAACACGTGTCACATTCATGTTACCCTGGACTGCATTTACAGAAAAGACTACATAACATGCAACAGTCATGTGATCCTGGGTAGAATTCCCAACAAACTTGACCAATCAGGACTGGGTGCTCATCCTATAAACATTCGACCAAATTTCCTGTGCAGTCTCGCTCACTTTTGTTCCAGTCTGAAATAAGGGTCTCCTATCCACCTTCCCAGTTGGGGAAGGGCAGAGACTAGGCCGACATAGGCAAGGGAACACGCAGAGAGAACTGCTCTCTCCCTCGGGTTATGTGGCCACAATGACTGCTCTCTCCAGCTCTCAGCATGTTTGAGCAAAGCCATTAAAACTGCATGCAACAACTGGGGTCAGTTTATTTAACAGCTACATTAAACGACCGTCATACAATGTAGCCATAAGGTGACAGCCAGAGAAACGTGAGTAGCCTAAGTTACCACGCATCGATGGAAAGAGTTCAAAAATGAAAAGGACAGAACAGCAAATCTGCAAAGGTTCCAGCAATGACTCGTCAAGGATCTGGACCAGCAAGCTGTCCCGCCAGCAAAGGAAAGCAAAAGGACAGCCCAACTCAGGGAAGCTGCCAAAAGCCAGAACTTTTCCCTTGGATGTCAAGAAGCCACGGACCCGCCTGCGTACTCCAGTAGCTACAGTAAGACTGACACAAACATCCAGGCAATAGTTTCGGAAAACTTTTGTTTATTGTCAATGTAATTACATGTTTGATTGTATTCATTGTGTGTATTTAGATTATAACAACATATTGCTTGCAGGCTATCGACAGCCAATTAGCCTCACATAGCTAAAGTTACATACTCTAACTTACAAGTAACACTAACTTAGCTTCCTTCTTAAATCGAGATCTGTGCATGTGGTCACCCTTATACTAATACCTAACCCATTAGATATAAGATCCTGTGCATGTAAATGGACAGGGGCCTGGAATTTAGCTCGACGTAGCTACATTTCCGTAGCCTCAATAAGGCCATGTTAGTTCATGATAAAGCTAGATTCATAATTCCCTCGAAACACATGCGCGTCTGTTCTTGGTACACCATGTGTGTTAGTCAAGTCAAGTCAAATTGTTTATAAAGCACATTTAAAAACTACAAGAGTTGACCAAAGTGCTGTACAAGGTTTGAAAATACATTGGAGATACAATAAAAACACAAACAAGGGACAACAATAATACAATATACACAGCTATATACAAGTGGCCAAACTAGAGGGACTAGGAGGATTCAAACGCTAGGGAATAGAGGTGGGTCTTTAGCTGAGACTTAAAAGAAGTGGCAGAAGGGGCAAGCCTAATTGACTGGGGTAGGTCATTCCATAATTTGTGTGCCGCAACTGCGAAAGCACGGTCACCTCTGTGTTACAGTTTGGAGCGTGGCACAACCAGGAGGCCCATATCAGACGACCTAAGGGACCTGGAGGTAGTACAGGAACTTGGGAAGAAAACAAACAGAAGAATTTTAAACTGAATCTTCAGTTCTACTGGGAGCTAGTGGAGGGAGGCCAGAACAGGTGTTATATGGTCTCTCTTCCTGGTGCCGGTCAGTAGCCTGGCTGCAGCATTTTGGACCAGTTTAAGATGGGACATATATCAAGATTACAATGTGAAATATTATTATTGTGTAGGCTATATCAAAAAATGCATAATAATAAAAGGGTCCATAGGTCAAAGACCACATAACTGTCACTCAGCGAAGGGTAATGTCGCATTAAATTGCTTTCAGCCCACTCCATTAACATCCAGGCGATGTGCGATGGTATGTGTAAGGTTACATGTATAGACTATTCGCAATTATCCTGGATCAAGCTATAACTTAGCCTATATTTGCCAATAATTCCTGTAATCTTCTGGTGGGACAATCTTCTGTTACGGGACAATGGTTATCCATTTAAAACTTTGCTGATAACACCTATATCAAATGTAATGCGCAAATTGTCATTTATACCTAATGCGTGAATTTTCATTCAATGGAAAACTCGCGCACTGAAATTGACGGACATTTGAGTTCTGAAAATGCACTTCAGATGTCATTACAATACAGCTCTCTAGGCCCACAGCTTGTAAGTTAAAGGGACACATGTCGAAAAAAGTTCAAAACCTTGTCCAGTGAATATTGCATTTATTGTTTTTCAAATAGCCTAGGCTACAGGGGATTCGCTGTGCATAAGGTTTTTTCGATAGCCTATGGTTAAAAACGGAGATAAATATCACCATGTTAACTGAATTAGAATCTTATTCTTCGTCCTTCATATTTTTTAAATGACAGTGACAAGTTTTCCATACTCTCAGCTTATTAAAACCCCGCTGATTTCACCTGTTATTCCATAACTGAACAAAACGATTTTAAAGAGAACTAAGCATCTAATTAGAAACGAAAACAAATTTGCAGCACGTTACACAATTAATTCACAATTAATTTTAATGCCATTCTCTGCATGTGCACTTTAACTTGATGCAGGAGCAGGTCTGTTTCCCTTGCTGTAAATTGCACTTTTCACGGTCTTCCTGGGAAAGTGGATTGTTTTAAAGCATTACGCTAACAGTAAAACAGGTTGCTCACATTTCCATAAGCAGGACATTATAAACAAGGGGAAATATGCGTGAACCTGCCAACTTGACAGCTTTATTGTATTTAGTGTCATCATTAAGGCAAAACAATGGTATTTATGTTATTAATCAATATTAGAATGCAGGTAGTGAACTTCGGATGAAGCTTGAACTTCGAGAACTGCATGAGAAAAGCCTCATGGAATTGATGTTTGGCAATGTTTCATTGTATAATCAAACAAAATTAGTTAAACAAGCAGGCTAATTTGGCGTTTTCTAAGGTGAGACGGAAGCCATTGGTAGCTTATTCTCAGCTATTGCAGGTGCTATTAACAAAGTTTAACGGCATAGAATTACCAGGAACTCATAATGGTTAGTTCGAATAATATTGATCATACTATTGATCAATATAGCCTATTCCTTGATCGCACTAAACACGCACGAGCATGTCTGTTTTGCCATCCTATAAGCAATCCGGCAAGGTGGAAAAGCAGGCTATTAAAGGGAATGGGATATGACATTTTGATTGGTTTATTGCATGACATGCCCAAGACACACCTATAATTAATGAAGAGACTAGGTTCAGCCCATTTGCACATTGCGCCGTGCTTAGCGCCCAAAAAACACGCCAAAATAGCAAAACTGGACTTAGACACGCCCTAAATGGACTTAACGCCATGCGCTTTGACGAAGCGCTAAGATCGACAAGATGGAGCCCCTGGAGTCACACAGACAGCAGTCTGTGCAGCATGGAAGTAAGTTCCGGGACATTGTCAGCACATCAGTGTTCAGAAGAAAGGCTCACTTGGCTGGCTAGACAAGTTCTGTCCTTTACATAGAAATATGTTTATTTACCTTGTAAATCACTCTATGTTATTACTTTATATAATGTTGAGCTTGTTTCTTTATTATGCATGTATAATTTGTTTTATGGCATGTTCATGGTATTAAACGATGGTTAGTATATAAGAGACTAGGGCCGTGTCCGAATCAGCACTCTTCCACACTGTTGAGTAGTCTTAGTGAGTAGATAGGGCGTGAAAGTCGTAGAGTATGCAAAAACTTTTCGAATTACAGTATACTTCAAACACCTGGATGACACACTTACTTCCGGGCTTTCGCTGAGTACATTCGGGAGCACACTTTCCAAAAGGTAAGCGACCTTTTTTGTCCCAGAAATATGACGCGCAGCTTGGTCTCATAAAGTGGCGCAGCTCCGTTGATGTTTTTCTAAAGACAAACATTAAACATGGGCATGGCTGCGCCAAATTGGAATATCGGCGGAGCTGGATCTGCCTTCAGATGTATGTGGTTTTTTACTGTTTATGTTCCATTGCTAAAAATGATCTTACACTGTTCACCGAATAATCTTGTTTAGTAGCGATGCTAATGTAGGCTATATATAGCTAAGTTTATTGGGTATCTCCACTTGCATCCCATATGCAAAAGGTCTGTAAAATCATATATGATAATATTTGCAAAGTGTTATAAAATCTAAAATGTTGATTAGTATTAGGCTATATTATGTATTTGTATACAAACAATCTGTCAATGTATTTGTATAGGCAGTCCCATGTATGTTAGGGAACTCTTTAATTTTAGTCTGAAATGTATAGTTCTGTACCACATTTTCATGTTGTAAGGTTACTACATGGAATATGTGTTTTTGATAGGATTGTCACAGACCTTTAGCATATCGGATGTAACATTGTGTTCTGGATAACTTCTTCACAATAGCCTAACGCGAGTAATGCAATGTGCCACAACACACCAGCTAGTATAGCTGGTTTAATAAGGATTACATTTTATGTGACTTTATGTGACTTTACAGCCTGTGTGGAGGCTATAGTGAAGTGCTACTAGCTACAATACATCAGTATATTACTTGATCTTAGCTACATCAGCTTGCTTTGACAGGACATGAACACAACAGGCTGAGAACACATGATATGATGTGCAGTGGTGCAGTACAGTGTGGGCAGGATATTGTGTTGCTACATGCTAACATGCTGTGTTATTAGATGGCTTTGTAACATTGTTGTGTTGTTGTTGTTGTTGCTGATGCTGCTGCAGGGACGGATGAAATAACAGAGCACAAAGTGAAGGGGTTTGAGTAAGTTAATAGTTTGTCCAATTCAACCACCATCTGTACCATTGAAAGTGATAAGCTAGTCTCCACACTACATTTGCAGTACATGTACATCTACTATGTATGTCATTTGCTGTAGAAGTTCATAGCATGTTCGTGCTTGATGCTTCCTGGGATTATTGGCAAATTGTGAATATGTCTTCACAGGGTGTTCATGAAAGAGATGGGGTTGGAGGGGAAGGTCACCGTGGCCTTCGTAAAGAAGAAGTGGGAAAACCTCAAACAAAAATACAAGGCATGTCTGTATTATCTCTACCTGTATCTATCTGTTAGGGATAACCTCATTCAAGGTTGTTATCCCAATGGCTTGTGATGAAACTGCTGTAGAAATGTTCTTCAGTGCACACAGCACAATAATCCTTCTCATGTGTTCTACAATGGATGTGACATATTACAAGACAATGGATGGATATGTATTTGCTAATCCCATGAGAGAGGGGGAACTGTTAAGCTTATGTGGAATACTTTAACAGCATTCCAAGCTCACTTTGTGCATGGAGCCCCCTAAACAGCTGTTTGATTAATGCTCAGATGATGTATTGGCATTACATTTACATGAATTGCTATACAATGACTAATGACCAAGTCATGTCAAATAGTGTATTAGCTAAGTACAGCTGAAGTGTGAAGCGTTTACATGTACTCCAATTAGACCAGAGCAGTAAGTCCTATATCTGTCACAATGAAATTATGAACATTATCTAAGCATTGAGAATTTATTTGTAAAAACATCTGTTAGATTCCAGCCAATATGTGTATTCTGAACCTCATGTTTAAACATCTGGAGGAGGGAAACGCCCATGGGCGTTTATTATTTTAAGACCTTTCTGTTGCGTTTGTATTACTGAGAGACTGTTCTCTTATTTTGAGTTGGGCTTAGTGTGGTGGCTCATGCTCTGAGAGGTTTAGAGTCAATGGTGTTCTGTGATAAGCAGTTCTCTACTACTGGGTCGACTTCAGGGTTGTATCATCTCCCCACTACTCTACATCATACAGCTGTAGGAGTCAGCAGCCCAACAGGCACATCAGAAAATACACTGGTGCCTCTGTAGTCTTCAGTCTGCTGCATGATCTTGTACTACATTGCCCCTCAGGAACATCAAATATCTACTAGTACTACTCTGTATAACACACAAACGGTGGCCTGTCTTTTTTTTCAGGAGTTAAAGAACCCCCCCACTGGGAGGAGCACAGAGGGAGGGGAGATGACCGCTGCCACCTGGAAGTGGTATGACGCCATGGACAAGGCCCTGGGGTCCAGCCACAGCATTACCGGTGGCAATGGGCTCATCATCAGCTCCAGGTGGCAGGGTCCTCTCCTTTCCCTCTGAGGAGAGAGCTGGCCAAATGAGCTCCACCTCCTGCTCCTCCTGTGGCTCCACCGCTGCCTCCACCTCCACCACCTGCACTGCCTCCACCTCCACCACCTGCACCGCCTCCACCTCCACCGCTCCTGAGCCCCCATCCACCAGCCCAGCTCCCAAGAGGGCCAAAAAAGAGCCTGTATGGCTCCTGGCCATAAAGGAGCTGGAGAGGAGGGAGGAGGCCAGGGATGTTAGGGATGCAGAGTGGGAGAGGGCCTTAATGGAGAGAGAGGATAGGCGGGACAGAGAGGTGAGGGACAGAGAGGACTGGAGGGACAGGGAGATGAGGGAAATGAGGGAGAGGGAGGAGAGGAGGGACAGGGAGGTGAGAGAGAGAGAGAGAGAGGAGAGGAGGGACAGGGAGTTGAGGGAGAGGGACGATGCCCAGACCGCCCGGAAAGAGAGGCATGCAAGGGAGACAGCTGGGAGGGAGGAGCATTTTTTGGCTTTGATGGACTATTTAGTTAAGAAGTCATTTTTTGCTTTATTTTATTTTTATTTATTGATTTGTATTATTCATTTGTTCAAAAAAATTTACAAGCTGAATGCTGAGCCTAATTTCATTAAAATAAATAATTTCTGAAAACAAAGTTCCAATGTGACATAATTATTTAATCTGTTTGTTTGCCATTCTTCTACTACTATTCATAAACTATTGCTTGCTCACCAAAATACTGCAGCAGTCCTAAGTCGTTTTTACTAAAACTGGAGACTGAATATTATCTATTATGAATACTCTTTGAAAGTATTGCCTGTCAAAATGACAAGAGCATAAGAGCATTGCTGACTCTTATGTACTTGTGTGAACACCTATGTGGTTTATTACTTTATCCATGAAATAAACATTAAGGAAAGGTTAATCACATGTACATTTAGAACAGGGGACTCCAAAGTTTTCCCTGAATGAATGTGGCTAAGAGCTCGTCATATCATTTACGTATTCCTTCACATAATGAGCAATAAGTTTCTTATTTACCCCTTTACTTGAAAGCAGACTGAGCTATGGCTTGGAGCCAGCTCATGTACAATATAAAGCACTGCATCACAGTTTATAGATGTCACTGAAATGGCAGTGTGCTCACTATATGGTTTGAATAAAGCACGCTGATAACAAGAATACAATTATGTTTTTTATTTAATGAACTGGCAGCAAATTACTGTGTAGCATCAGTTTAACACCACAACACCACTTTGTACTCAAACCATTTAACCGCAATGTAAATGTAATGCAGGTACGATGGAATGTACTGCATTTGTCACAGTAAACAAGGCACCATATGATATGTGGAATAATAACAACATGCTGTTGGATCATTAGCTTCCCTGTTGACACCAACAGGTACTGACAGGAGGCGCGATGAGAACGCTGATCCAGAGCCTCCCAAAATGTGAGGGGTGAATGGTGGTGTGTGCTGAGGGGTGAATGGTGTGTGTGGTGTGGGGTGACAGATCATTTTGTGATGCAGGCAATGGGTGCAGGCAATGGGTGCTGAGGCTGCAGCTGCCACCTGCACCCTCAGTCCATCAGCAGATGTGTGGTTGCCAGGATCCTGCTCTTCATCAGAATGAGATTCAGAAGCATCGTCATCATCATCATCATCATCATCATCATCATCATCATCATCATCATCATCATCATCATCATCATCATCATCATCATCATCATCAGCAGCATGGTCCAGCAGGTCATTGGTCTTCATACACAGGTTGTGTAGCACAGCACAGCAGTCAATGACCTCGACGGCGAGGGGATCTGGACCTCCAGAGCTTTCTGGAAGATCGAGCGCCACCTCGTCTTCATGACCCTGAAGGCCCGCTCCACTACACCCCTGGCCTTTGACAGCTGTGCATTGTAACGTGCACAGCTCCTTGGACTGGCTCCCGGTAGGGGGTGATGAGGGTGATGGGGTCCTGGATACAGGGATATCCACCATCCCCGATCAGGAACCAGCCCTGTGGTGGGTACTGCCGATGGACGTACACATCCGACAGCCTCAGGACCCGTGCGTCGTGAACAGACCCAGGGTAGCTGGTGAACAAATTAAGAAATGTCCCCCTGTGGTCGCAGATGGCCTGCATCTGCACAGAGTAGAACAGCTTCCTGTTCAGGTAGTCCTGGCTCTCCGCTGCAGGGGGGACTACCCTGATGTGGCAGCCGTCAATGCTCCCAGCAGTGCGGCGGAATGCTGGGCTCCTTGCCAGGCGAGCAAAGCCAGCGCCCACCCTCTCCCAAGTCCTGGCCAGTAGGGAAACAGATCACCTGCGCCATGATCCCATGGATTCCCTTACTGACCCTGTGGACTATGTCGCAGATGGTTTGCCTGGGGATGGCAAATGCCTCTGAGACGACCCGGTAGGATGTGGCACTGGCCAGCCAGTAGAGGAACACCAGCACCTCCAAGGTCTTGCCCCAGCCTAGGGTGTTGTCCTCCTCCAGGGTCTGAATAAGGAGGTTGAGTGTCACCCTGGCCAGACGGAAGTCCCTCTTCGTGTCCCCACCATCAAAATACATCCTCAGGAGAGGCATGTGGATGTTAAGATGGCAGTAGCCACCTCTGGGTCCTCTGGCATTACATTTTTTACATTTTAGACATTTGGCAGACGCTCTTATCCAGAGCGACGTACATTAGTGCATTTTCCAACCTGAAACAAGTGCGTTAAAACCACCCTAAAAGGTAAATACGAATTCAAACACAGGCGCAGTCAGTATGATTTTTATTTTTATTTATTTATTTATTTTTATTTTTTTTGGGGGGGGGGGGGGGGGGGGGGGACCACACGATATCAATCATTGGCATGCACAACAGTAAGCCAATAAGTAACCTTACAAGTACTAAACTAGAAGCTTGAAACACTTAAACAAGGATTTATAAAACACAATCAAGGGAGGTCACAAGGAGGTAGGGAGGGGTGGAGAGAGGTGCAGCTTAAAGAGGTGAGTCTTCAATCTGCGCTTGAAGGCGGTCAGACTTTCTGTTGTTCTGACCTCCACGGGGAGCTCATTCCACCACCGTGGGGCCAGGACAGACAGACGTCGAGACCGGGTGCTAGTATGAAGTGGGGGGGGGTACCAGTCGTCCTGAGGAGGCGGAACGCAGGGATCTGGTAGGTGTGTAGGGTCTGATGAGCTTTTGGAGGTATGGAGGGGCTGATCCTCGGACTGCCTGGAAGGCGAGCACCAATGTTTTGAATTTGATGCGAGCCATCACAGGTAGCCAGTGGAGGTCAATGAGCAGGGGGGTGACATGGGAGTGTCGGGGGAGGTTGAAGACCAGGCGGGCTGCTGCGTTCTGGATGAGCTGAAGGGGTCTGATGGCCGATGCTGGCAGGCCAGCCAGGAGAGAGTTGCAGTAGTCTAGGCGGGACAGCACCATCGCTTGGACCAGGAGCTGGGTTGAGTGGGTGGTGAGGAAAGGGCGGATTCTCCTGATGTTGTACAGGAAGAACCTGCACGCCCGGGTTACCACTGCGATGTTCTCGGAGAGGGACAGCCTGTTGTCCATCACCACTCCGAGGTTCCTGGCACAGGGCGTTGGGGTCAGTGGAATGTCCCCTAGGGAAATGGAGAGATTGAGAGGGGGAGAGGTTAGAGCAGGAATGTAGATGAGCTCAGTCTTATCTGGATTGAGCTTCAGATGGTGGTTGTCCATCCAGGTCTGGATGTCTCTCAGGCAAGCGGAGATGCGGGCTGACACCTGAGTGTCAGAGGGTGAGAAGGAGAGAAAGAGTTGAGTATCGTCAGCGTAGCAGCATTCTAGGGGAATCAAGAAATAATGTTTCAGTCTTAGCAGCACAGATGCTTATCATAGGTAATGTGTACAGCATACTAAACTATTTACCAGGCTATATGTTGTGTGTGTGTGTGTGTGTATACCAATTAGCTATGAGAGGGAAATGGAGGGACACATAACACATCCAGGTGCTAGCTACATGACATGCCAAAGATGATGAACAGATTACAGCTTTCAAATGGTGGCTTATCCTTATACTGACAGGAAAGTATAGTTTAAGCACCATCTTATCATGTTTTATGTCAAGTCACATCCCATCATACTCAACGTTCATTACTAGGGATAGCTGCTACATTATGGGAAGGATGTGCTTTGTCTTGTCTGTTCTGTAGTGATCTTGATGATGTCTCTGTATGCACTTATTGTACGTCACTTTGGATAAAAGCGTCTGCTAAATGAATGTAATGTAATATGCACAACTGATGGCATTTGGGTTAACGTTAGCTTGCATATATAGGCAGAGTGGCTAAGGTGTTTTCTCTACTTTTGCTAACGTTATATAGCTACGTTTACTCAATGGCTACTGTACGTTAAGTTAACGTTACATACCAGTGCGAACACAGGAAACTCCTTCTGGCCCTCTCCCTGCGTCGGCGAATTATCAGCGTTGTCGCAAACATTGTTGTCTCGTCAGTAGACAACGTTCTCCTCTCCACAAAAATTGGGTCAGCTGGGGTTATATTTATTTACATCAGCGAACTACGTCCGTATTGACATTCATAAAACGTCTCATTATCGCCCCTGAGTGAACGGAGTTTAAACTACATGGGCGGGTCGTATTACGACACTTCCACAGTACGGTTTGGAAATAGTATGTCATATTTTTTGCCAGTGCACTCTTCGCAAGAGATAGGGCGCAGTACATAGAGTGCTGATTCGGACACAGCCTAGGGCTGTGTCCAAATCAGAGTACACATATTAGAGTCCACTTCGTCAAAAAGCTTTTGAGTGGGCGACTTTTTCTCACAAATGAGGCACTTAAAATACCAGGATGAACCCCTTATTTCCGGGGTTTTGTTGAGGGAATTCAGGAGCACACTCATCTGCAGACACCCGATTCTGTTACCATCACCGATAACAATGGAGAAAGTCCAAGGTCCATCACGCGACACTTATTGGCACAGATTATAATCTTGTACTCTAGAGTATTACCATCAACGAGCACTATTGACTGACGCGGAATTCCCCCATAATGCAACGTCCCACAGCCTATGACGATTAATGCATTTTACTATCTTAACAGTTCGGGCATGAGCCCGAGTTACATGAACTCCTGTGAGGTTATGTTTAGGGGTTGGGGGTGGGGTACGGGAATCACAAACTGTCATAAAATGTCTTATCTTACCGTAAAAAATCTCCGACTTGATTAAAAACACAAAAAGTCGCGGGAAATTTTATGACAACGTTACGTAAATCAGTTGCATGATGGGGGAATTCCCCATCAGTCAATAGTGCTCGTTGATGGTAATACTCTAGAGTACAAGATTATAATCTGTGCCAATAAGTGTCGCATGATGGACCTTGGACTTTCTCCATTGTTATCGGTGATGGTAACAGAATCGGCTCCTGCAGAACTGTGCACTCACCCAACAATTTCAGTAAGTAACTCGGAAGTAAAAACGTAAAAGACGTAGAACGTATATGCATATCTATGGTACAAGAGTGGGTCACATTACAAAATACTCTTTTTTATTTTTGTTAATTCTATCTTCATTCTCCACTTTGTAACAATTGTCATATGTTAACTGATTGATATTCTCAATAAAAATTAAAAAAGATATTACCATCTACTTCCTCACTAGTTTGGAAAGAGTTTCACAGGATTTCTTTCGCACACTGCTTGCAATGTGAGGGGACAGGGCACATAGTGGACGGGACAGTGGACAGGGAACAGGGCTCTGATTCGGACACAGCCTGGGTTCAGCCCATTTGTTTTGAGTACAAGTTCATGCATGTACCTGACATTGCGGTTTGCGCAGAGACATTAATTAATATGTAACCATTAATACGTAATTAAGATGTAATCAGCGACATTAGATTAAAACACAAAGATCCCTTTCCGGGGCACGGAGTAGGCTACAGGAGGTGGTAGTGGAGGAAGCAAGGGTGCATTTTTCGAGTATTGGGACGCGCCCCAGGTAGCCACAGTGATCCCGATTGTACTCAGCGAAACCCCGGAAGTAAGTGTGTTATCCGGGTGTTTGAAGTATACTGCAATTTGAAAAAATTTCGAGTACTTTACGACTTTTCTCGCCCTATCTACTCACCAAGGATACTCAACAGTGTGGAAGAATGCGATTCGCACACGAGTCTTCGCTCACCCTCCTGTACTTTAGGTGGCAGCAACACGCCTCGCAGGCACTATTTGTGCCATTACTTTTGACAAGAAGAAGACACTTCAGCCGGATCGGTGGTTATATATTAGATATTTGTATTATTTGCCTAGTTTTGCCATAATCTTTGGAGATTTATAAATTTTATCACGTTTTGTGATATCTGTTTTTGTATTTATACTACTTATCACAATTGTCAGCAATTGACTGAGAAGCCGTATTTCTTTATTTTTTTTCGTTTTACTCGTTCTGATAATCTTCCGGAAACGTTTTCGTAGGCCTAACGTAGCTAGCTATCGCAAGTAAGCCAGCGACGGAACTTAACACTGGTTATTTGTCGAGTTTACTGTTGTAATAGGAATATTTATTATTTTATTTTATTTGTTAGTAACTTAGATAGCCGTTTCGTCGATTTCAAACATGGATCAAGTAGGAATCGCTGCCGAAGAAGCAAAGGTATGATTTAACGTTATATTTTCAATAGAATGTAGGGCCTAGCTAGTAACGTTGTCATAAAATGTCTTCTTACCTTGAACCGACTTATTTACATTCTCGGACAGATGTTAGGGAAATCTGTTATCACCGCGGCACTTTCGCCACAAGTCTGCAATTATGCTGTCGGGAAATACCCTCTTTGAAAACAAAAAAGAAAGAAATTTACACAAATTTAATGTGGTCACAGAGCAATACTGTAAAGTTATTTAAATGTGCAGATGACATGGCCCTTGTTGGTTTATTTTACAGAGACCAGGTGGCAAATGAACACCTTTACTTTACTCTTCAGTAGTTGTGTCGGTCTAGTGCTCTGTTAATTAATGTAGGCTAGATAAAACCAAGGAACTTATCCTTAACATTAGCGACCCACTCCCATCTCTTTTTGTTTCTGACCAACCTGTTGAAATGGTGCAGTGTTCTAAATATTTAGGGACACATGTCGATAACAAACTGAGCTTTACAAATAACACTGATTGTATTTATAAAACAGCCAGCCAGAGATTTTCAAATTTGGAAATTGAAGTGTTTTAGTGTTAGCCTGGAAATTTTGGAGAGGGCCTATGTCAGCCTTGTTCAGGGCATCCTTGTGTTCAGCATTACAGCATGTTATGGAAACCTGAACACAAAGAGTAAGAATAAGCTGGCCAGGATTGTTAAAATAGCAGGCAAGCTAATTGGTTCACAGCAGAAACATCTGGAAGTCCGATATGACCTAGCCGTCCGTAGTAAGGCTCTGGCCATAGTCCATGACACTGGCCACCCTCTCCATACCGAGTTTGAGATGCTTCCCTCTGGCCGGCGCTATAGAATACCCATGGCCAAGAGAAACATATTTAAGAGGTCGTTTGTCCCTAGCTAGGGTTGCAAAATTCCGGGAATATTCAAAGGGGGAAACTTTCCATGGGAATGAACGGGAATATATGGGAATTAACGGGAATAAACTGGAAATGTTGGCGTTATTTGTACTAGCTGTATTTACCTCATCATAAGCAGACATCCATGCAAACAATTGTGAGTAGAACAATGGATTCTTTCATTGAACAAAAAACTTGAATGTTGAATAAAAGAATGCACTGCACAAGTAATAGAGTACTCAAGTGAGAGATATATGACAGATAGAATGGACTTCGGAGACTATCGACAATTTCTTGAAATCTGATTTATAGAATGAGCCGAAATGTTCCTGGATTAGCCTTTGTGCTATAAGGATATAGAGCATAGATTGCACGTTCCAATTTTTATTTTTTAAAGTAATGATTAATGATTTTTAGTCCAGTTTGTAGTCCACTTTAACGGACTACATATCCATTACTGCAGTGCACGGGCGGTTCTCGACCAATCCGATATCATCATCTCGTCTGGACATTTTTGGCGAGCTATGTCTGGTACCGTGTTTCTCGGTTACAACCATAGACTGTATAAAAATATGGACAAAGCCACTGTGACGTCACCCATTGCCTTTCCACGGCCTCAAGCTCGGAAGTCTTTTTCGCCGGCCGTTTGTACAAACTGCGCCTGCTCCGTGGAGCCGAAGTGACCTTGGCTTGGAGCAGGGTCAACCGGATATGGCCCGGGCACAGTATGATTGACAGTTCGGAGTGGAGAAGCCACAGAACTATAAAGCCCACAGAACTATATAAAGCCCATGACCTGACCAAACCCACCATTTTGCAAAATAAACTTGCGGTAAACTTCCTTAAGTTGCTAATGTTTTATAATATAACATTTAATTTTCATCCTCGATTTTTACTGTGTCATTTATTCGCATTGAATGTGTGGTATTCGTCACATAATTAACGTTCATTCAGTTATCTTCAATTTATATTCAGCTAACATCAGCTAATTTGATTAGCTAGATAGCATACCAGCTGAGCTTGGTAGCCAAGCTAGACGCAATGCATCACCACCATTGCTAACTGCTAATTAACTCGACTGTGGCAGAGCAGTCTGTCACGGTTTGCCGCAGCATGAAACCCCGTTCTGAAAACTCTTCCAGATAAAGTGGGGATTAAGGTTAGTGGGTTCACACGCTAGCTAAAAGCACAGTAGCTACATCGTAGCTGGCATTAACTTTCATCTGCATCCTGTAACCTAATCACAAACATTGCAAACATTTACAAACGCAGACTCCGTATTCTTTTCCGATAAATTATTAGTTTTATTTTAAACATCCCCGTATTGAGTCAGTACAAACATACCGCTAACACGTTGGCTCTATTCCCCGCACATTTTCGTAATTTTTGGCACCTAAAATGATCCAGGTGTAGAAATGTCCGGTTAGATTTCTAGCTAGAGCAGCTGGCTAACGTTAGCTAGGCAATCACGGTAGCTAGCGAACTTATATGGCCAGCCAGCAAGGATTACTTGACAGCAAGGATAACTGTTAAGAATGTTAAAACGACTTACCGTGAGATATCGTTAGCTTGCCAGCTAGCTAACCGAGCATTGCTAAGCAATGGTAACGTTCATGACAGGGGAGTACAGGGGGAGTACATAACAGAGGGCTATTGCGTAGGCTACGGGAGCGGTTGGAATAGCTAAATTAATATCTAAATTGATAAGGTTATACAGGTATGGAGCAATTGATTTGAGATACTTAACCCATAGTTTGGCTGCTTGCTCCGAGACACTGGGCCTGTAGTGTAGCTGCAACATCCCCTTCTGTCTCATCCTACGAAACAGTATTTTTTTTCGTAGTAGACACATCATAGCTCGCTCCAACCAAAATTAATGTGTGATGACAAACATGTTGAAGATGAGCGGGTAAGGCACAATTTATTATGCTACGAACTGCGTCCACAAAACAACAGCTTGTTCACGGTAGGCTACTAAGGAATATTCTCCATCGACTTCCACTCAAAAATACAGCGTGTCTCCCTGTCCCAAGCATAGACTGTATAAAAATAGGTCCCGCCCCTCCGAGTGAGGGCAGTGAGAACCATATAGAACCTATCTATGCCAGTGATCCCAGGACTCAACCTGTCCCTCTGATTGGTCCTGAACAAATGTTAATACCCTGTCCAAGCGACACAATATTTTAAAAAATCAGCACATGCGCAGGCATTAGATGAAGGAAAGGCACCTATTTCAATTACATTTTTTTGTGTAAAAAATTTTGACCACATTGCTGCCATTGACTTACATGGGGAAAGACCTATACTGGAGCCAACCGCAGTGGCGCTAGTGAGCAACGGCACAATGGCCGCTCCCAGCCCAACCAGGAAGTGAGCTTCAAAACGAAAGCCCAGTCTTGGCCCCTTGGTTACAACAGCAGAATGGTATCTCATTAGTATGCATAAGCTAGGGCTGTGATAGGCCGAAAACATCACGTGTGAGGGTAGTAGGATATGACGTCACGCGTCCCACTGCTTTTCTTGGCAAGACACGCCCTGCATAGCATTCAAGTGCTAGGATTGGCCCAGGCGTCCATGCTCACACCTTGGGGTAAAGACGTGGTTCGAAGGGAGCACACGAACCGGAATGTACTACAAAGTCATAACCAAGATATATGTCGAATTCAAAGACCCCCTGGTTTCCCGTACCCCACCCACAACCCCTAAACATAACCTCACAGGAGTTCACGTAACTCAGGCTCATGCCCAAACTGTTAAGATAGTGGCATTTCCGGCACCCTGTTTCTCGGTTACAACAGTAAAGGTGTTGTAGGAAGCCGTGTTGTCGGCCTGTGACATACCTCTTTTTGGCCGTGCATTGCAAATTCGGCCATTTTACTTCATTGAACCGTCCGGAGGGAATTATGGGCCGTTGAGATTTTAAACAGTGCCAGCGCTGGTATATTCACAAAAAAATACAAAAACGTGAAATAAACTCAAAGCTGGTCCAGAAAACGACATATTTTGCGAACGGGCGTTACATTGAACAATCCAGGAAATTGATGCTAAGACATAATCACTAGAAATAGTTTAAAAGTTAGTTTTAGTTAATGTCTATTGTGTAAATGAATGGTGACCAAGTGGGACGAAGTCACTTGAGTACTCTATGGAAGAATACACAGTGCAGGGTTGAAATTCAACTGAATTCGTGTTTAATTGGGTTGTTTTAACCAAAGCATGCTGCAACATCTAGAATTGGTGTTTTGTATTTTCCAACTAAATTTAAAGGTTGTATCAGCGATTTTGGGTGACGTCACTTCTGAAGCGAAATCCCAAACAAACATACTTATGAATAATTATGTTATGTTTTTAAAAAATAGTGTTCAAGCATCCAGAATTATAACCACGTTAATAACGTTTGTAAGAAACCAAACCGTTTGTAAATCCGTCAAGATTTCAGCGAGATAAGAGTATTAGCGTTTGTGCAGATCATTGTGATTGGTTGGAATACTGTTTATTTTGGTTTTGAGTGGTTGGTAGTAGTGTTGTCACGATACCAAAATTTTGACTTCGATACCGATACCAGGTTTAGTATCATGATACTCGATACTGAAACGGTACTTGAAACTGAAACGATACTGATTCGATACTCGGTACCTCTACTGAAATGACCTTAACCCTATTTACTTTGGCCCTTCAGAGGCAATTTCCTCCTCGTTTCTACTAGTTTTATTTAAATGTCAATATCTAAAAAAATATTCCCTGCACATCCATGGTTTTAAGTTTGAACTGAAGAAGAAGCTGTATCATTCAGAAATTTGCTACAGAATACATTTATTTCAGAATAGTCACATACAGTACAGTGTTTCCCCTAGATTTTTTTTTCAGGCCGGGTGGTAGGCCCCTCGAAACTACCAGTGTTGTTGCGCGTACACGGTGTCATCAAACGCGCGTGCGGGGCCGAGGTAGTATCATCGCGCCGGTCGGGGGTACGGAGAGTCGTCGCACACATGGGGAGGGTGTTGGTAACAAAGTGGTGCATTTCTCCATTCTGAGCTAAAATAACATTTGCTCACAAAGGCGTATGGTAAATAAATATTAGTTATTTATAATATTAATAAACTTAAAACAGAACTTATATACAATAAACCCCCCTTAGCTTCACAAATGATATTCAGAACTATACAACTTAAACCCAGGACAAGGAGTTTGTTTCTACCGGTTTTTAAGGACTGTTTCTGGATCAGCTATCTTTGCAGCACTGTAGAGCTGCTTTTGAGACTCCTCCATAGTGCTGATCCATAATCAGTCCTTAAAAACAGGCAGAATCAAACTCCTGCCTCTGCAGTATTAGCTTTTACTCTACACTAAAATGTAAGAGTTCTGGTCAGATAGCGAAACGGACGAAAGTGCGCCATTTTGCGTAGAGGCGGAAACTACAATTACACCCTCATAATATCAAACAATATCAAATTGAATTAGGCCTAACGGGAAACCGAAGCTGTTTTGGCAAGGGTTTTTCCAGATGCTATTTTGATCATTCCAGCATTCTGCGGTAAGGGAAATGTTGCAGCTACATAAAAGAAAAAGAAAAAAAAGATTATATTAAAAAAAAGAATAATATAAATTTTTTTTTTAAAGTACCGAACGTCGGAAAATTCTAATACCGAACCGTTTTTTTTTTAAAGTATCGAAAAAGTACCGAAGTTTCGGTGTACCGTGCAACACTAGTTGGTAGTACCATTTGTTTTTGTATACGATCTCGGAGCATAGGCTGCCTACAGAGACGCGTTTTTTTGACGGCCTGCTTATGGGGCGGGCAGCTAGCGGATCGTGAGGAAAAATCAGATGAATGTGATCATTTATGTTTCCACCCAAAATCGCTGATACAACCTTTAAGTTCCATGTTATAGGCTAACTTTTGCAAAAAAAATTGGTCAAAATTTCTTAACTTCCCAAATTTTCCACCCCTTTGCAACCCTATCCCTAGCGCTATCTGCCTCCTCAACAAGGCTCAGTGACCTCTGTAGTATTTTGAGTGTTTTGTCTATGTATTTGTATGCTAAATCTATGTATTGTGGAATGTAACTGAATATCTTGTATCTCTGTGTTTTTCAATGCCAAGGTGAGGCCAAAGACAATTTTCCAACCTTTGGTTGGACAATAAAGTTATATTATATTCTATTCTATTCTAAAAAGGAAAAGGCTATGCTGCTAACGTTACTGCATACTGGGTTTGGCCAAGCCTGCATCATAGCCATCATATCACTGAGCTTTCAAAACCATAACAGCGCAGAAACCCTTTAAAATGACACAATGACCCTCATATGATTTGTTAATTATACTAGATGATGACAGTAATGAGACTATTAGATAGATTTTTAGTAAAAAAAAAAAAAAAAGATCATATGTAGGGGTGTGAATCTTTGGCTTCACAGCGATTCGATTCGATTAACGATTCAGTAGTTGGCGATTCGATTCAAGGACACTTTTTTTTTTTTGGAACGATTCGATTCGATTCTGTAAACCACGATTCGATTCAGTAACTTTTAACCAAAATTCTATATCCATGAAATAAACATGCAATAATGCGAGTGAGACTATCTGTATTCTTCTGAAAGGTGAAAAAATAAACAGACAACAGAATTACTTACATTTATTTATTCTATAAAAAAAAGTAGTCCTGCATAATATTTTATGCTGAATACAAAAATGTAATTAAACTTGGCTCAGTTATTTTGAACATTTTTCAATAGGCTACATGCTGGCAGGGGAGAGAGTGGGTGGGTGAGTGAGCGAGTTAAGAGTCAGTGAGTGAGTGAGTGAGTGGGTGGGTGGGTGAGAGTGAGTGAGTGAGTGAGTGAGTGGGTGGGTGAGTGAGTGGGTGAAATGCACCAGTAGAGGGTGAGGGGAAAAAAAATTAAAAATAAAATTTTTTTATGTAGCTGCAATATTTCCCTTACCGCAGAATGCGGGAATGATCAAAATAGCATCTGGAAAAACCCTTGCCAAAACAGCTTCGGTTTAGGCCTAATTAAAATTTTCAATGGCAGCGCTGATATTATGAGGGTGTAATTATAGTTTCCGCCTCTACGCAAAATGGCGCACTTTCACCGCCCGGCCTGAAAAAAAATCTAGGGGAAACGCATGACAGAGTTACGGATTACCGAGCTGCATTTCATGCAAAAAATGTGTAAACTAAGTCTTAAAACAATAATCATAATTAAGAATCGCGATTCATAAGATTTAAAGCATTTATATCGATTATTGGTGAAGCCAAAGCGATTCATTCTATTTATTTATTTTAGCAGGTCGATTTAGTTGAATCGGTAGGACTGACAATCGATTCATCGATGCATCGCATGAATCGTTACACTACTAATCATATGAGGATTATTCGGAAATAGGCTATGAATCTACCTCTAAATCATTCATGTAAGATTTAAATGCATCAAGTGTTATAGTAGCCTAATATATAGACTTACTACATTATTACAGTAATGTATCATATTAGATTGTTACAGCAATACATACAGTACTAGGACTATGTATATATTTAACCCCGGGGCTGAAGCGGAGCAGTTGCGCAGCGATCTTGCAGTCGTGAAGCATTTTAATAGATCTCAGTCATCAGATTCAATGAGGAAGAATGACTAATAAATGTCCCTCCAATCCTTGGATAACTGGGTATGATGAGTGTGCCGCAGCATGTATGTTTCACAGTAACCATACATTGAATCTCCATTTCTCCTTGTCTTCTTCTTTATTGAATTTCATAACTGAGATGTGACTTTAAAGTTGGTGGGTCACAACTTAATGGCTTGAAATTATCTCATTGGACGAGAGGAACACACACTCAAACAATGATGTCTACAGTTATCACTCAGGTCAAGGTTTTAGTTCAGTCATGATGATCTGAAACTGTTGGACAATTTTAAACAACAAGTGTAAACCAAGCCAATGCAGGGCTACTCACAGTCTTGGAGGACCGGGTTGTGCAGAAATTCCATTCAAATCATTGTTAAAGCGTAATTCCACACAAAAACACATTAACCTTATTGAACAGATAAAGGCGCAACTAATTAAGTCTTTCTTTGTGGCTGGCCCAAAAAAAAATAAAAAAATAAAATGTACTGAGTTATTTGAATATAAAGTTGAAAATGACGCATACCACTTCCTCATTTTTGAAAGATTACAGTGTTTTCAAGTGGGCATGTTCATTACATAGCAAGTTGGCAGAGCCAGCGAGGGAACAATTGCTGCCTGTATCTCACTGTTCTGAATAGGGACCTGTGGTAGGGACACATTGTAGATCAAGCTAGCTATCATTGCTGTTTTGTTATAATGTCAGAAAATTACATTGATAGGCTACGTTATTTCCTAAAGATGTTTTGGCAAACTAATCCAAACAAGGAGTGCTCCTTCGGTATTTCCTGATTCCCTGTACCCTACATCTTCTGCCTTATTGAATCACCTGGTAAGGAACCATGTCAACTTGTGTTACATTATGATCCATGACCATTAAGTAGACTAACATTAGTTAGTTGACCATAATTGAACACTTTTGCTTTAAGCATTCGATTACAGAAGCAATGTATTTTTTTTTTTTGGCTCGTGTGTTAGCTATTGTTAGCAACGGCATGGACCAAATTGGTTTTTAAAAATGTTTTCCATGGAGTAGGCTATAGTAGCCAACCTTGCATTCATTCATGGAAGGAGGTCGGATATCGGAGTGATAAATGCATCGTTTCCATGTTTTTACTGCCATCAGTGCGTTCGAGTTGCACTGGTAAAGTTTTGGCTTTGCAAGCTAACATAGCTAAAACGGCTAACAAGTAGCCTACATTACATTACATTTATTTAGCAGACGCTTTTATCCAAAGCGACGTACAGTAAGTGCGTACAGAGACATCATCAAGATCTACAGAACAGACAAGGCAAAGCACATCCTTCGCATAATGTAGCAGCTATCCCTAGCCTACAACAATAACGTTTTAACTTTTAATTGTATATGTTTAATATACTGTCTCGGCATGTTGGTCAATACAAAAGCATTTCATACTGAAAAACGGGAGGTAGGGGTTGATTTTCCGACATGGAACCGGGGTGCGTAGCCTAGCTATGTGTTACAGACTTCTGGCTAGGCTGGCTAATGTTTTCACGATACCACACGTAGATAAATGAAGGGCTGTATTTTCTCCATTTTTCTAGAGACTGAGCTAATTATGGTGGTATTTTCTCAGTATAACTGTTACATTAGTGGCTAACTTGCCAACGAGTTACGTGGCCTCTCTAATCTCTGAGTCTCTAAACCAGGGTGGGCACCTCCAGGCCTTGCGGGCCGGTGTGAATGCAGGTTTTTGCTGCCACCAGTTAACAATTATTTAATTCGCCCAATCCTTTACATGATCATATTTTAATCTACATTCTGCAAAATGAACAGCAGCTAATGAATGTTCTTGTGCCGGTATGCGAGTATTGTAGCGTTTTATCGTTCTGTAATTTACGAGTGAATCAGTGATTGTGTATACAACTAATTCGCTGATTGAGCCAGGGTAACTGGTGGCAGGAAAATTGTGCATTCACACCGGCCTGCGAGGCCTTGAGCTGCCTACCCCTGCTCTAAACGCTGCAGACAGGCACTACATTAGCAGTACATGATCTGATATTTTAATCTACATTCTGCGATTGAGTGATTTGGGCCCAGCCTCTTGGCCTCCACTTCTGTAACGTCATTCAGTGTCGGCGTGGCAACCTGTTGTCTTAACTGTAAGCTTCGTGGCTGTTGTAGTTAATTCTAAGGCATGCACCTGGTACATGCGCAGTAGTTTGGGGCTATATCTCTGCTCTCACTACAGGTAGTCTAGCAGGCTACTTGGCTGAGAGCTCATTGTAATCAGAAGATGTACTTTTCTACAAACTAAATTCCCCTTTAATTTTCTAAGCTCCATTTGAATAGTGACTAAAACAGTGACCTCTAGTGACCAATGGCAATATTTCATTAAAATAATAGTGTGATGTGCTACACATATTGGACACTAGGTGGCAATGACCTTGAAAATAGCCTTCACTTGACCTGGCTTTGACTTTGCTGACCTTGCCAGCTTCCCCATGTTCAAATTTCAAAAGGTTCATCTCAGCCTTCTGGTGCTGTTAGCCTCCTCATTGTGGCTTGAAAATCAGATCTGCTATAGGTTGTTGAAGGTCAAGGTCCCATATATCTCTTTAATTAACCATGAAGGAATTAAAATCTGTAAAATGTTAAAGTTATGAGGCTGAACAACTATACCCACATGTGATTTTCTAACATTGAAGATAGACCACAAAACATTTGTATAATGGTTTCTAAACATGCTTTGCTTACATTTTTGCTATCCAAATGTTTGTAGTGGTTACTTTAGCAATCATTAAAAAAATCTGATATCTCTATTATTTAAAGAGTAAATGCCATCTCTATTATTTAAAGAGTAAATGCTATCTGAAAATGTTAGGTCAATAAAATATGGTCCTGGACCTTAATTGAACCTTTATATTTCATAAACTAGCCTACTAAGAATTCAAGGCTCAAACTTCATTTCATATGGGTGGTCGAAGAATGTGTACACCAAAAATAAACTCGTTCTGAACAATTGGCCCGCCACCCTCATTGAAACTGCGTGGTTTGATTCAATAGGCCAAATAGGCATTTACATATATTACACTTTCAGTCAGGTTAAACGACACAGTAAAATGTCTCCAGACTCACCCAAATGGTAGCTAAGTACTTGTTGGATGATAATGTTGTGTCACTTTGGACAAACCTTTGATACATTTTTATAAATTGTCAATCAAAGGTGAAATAGCCAAAATAGGAATTTACATGCATTACACCTTCAAAGTGTTAATTAAAGATATATACAGTATAGGGGTGTTAACAATTAATCGTTGATCGATTAATTACCGTTAATAATTTGATCAATCGACCATTTCAAATTTAACGATCAAATTGAACTATTTGCGGTACCATCTTAATTGTGTCAACGGGAGCTGTTGGTGAAATGCAATCATTAAGTTAAACACAAGGGGGTGCGCGCACTGCAATTAGGAAACTGATATTAACTTTACACAGAAGAAGACTCACTCGACCATGAAGCGGGCAAAAAGGAGTCGCGTGTGGGAACATTTCACACAAAAAGACAACAATGTGCATTGCCATCATTGTGATGTTGTTTTAAAATACAACACCTGCACAAGTCCGTTAATGTACCACCTCAAAAGCCAGCATCCAACCATGTTGTTGGCAGGGGCAGATGCATCACAACCGACCATTGCGTCGGTGTTAGCAAGGAGAAATTGCGATGCTCGCCGGGCGGAGGGTATCACCCAAAGGCTGTGCCACATGATGGAAAAAGACATGATACCAATAAACACCGTTGACGGCGAGGGTTTTCGGAAACTCATCAACTTCCTCAAGCCAGGCTACCACATCCCATCTAGAGGCACCATCACGAGCCGTTTGGAAGCCCGCTACACGGAGAGGAAGGGCGACTTAAAGGCACAGCTAGCTTCAGTCAACGTGGCCCTCACAACCGACTGTTGGACCGCCTTGACCACCGAGAGCTACATCACGATAACTTGCCACTACATAGCTGAGGATTGGCAGGTGAAATCAGCGGTGCTGCTCACCGAAAGCATGTCAGTTAGACATACGGCTGACAACTTAGCACATAAGTTAAACGAGGCTGTCATGGGGGCCCGCTGGCCGAATCATAGCATGTGTCCATGAAAACGCAGCCAATATTGTGGCAGCCAACAACCCCACTCGAGTTGAGTGGAAATCGGTTCCGTGCTTCGCGCACACTTTACAGCTGGCCATCAATGATGGCTTTGCCATCTATGTGTACCGGGTCATCGTTGCAGCTGGCAAGCTGGTGAAGCATTTCCACCACAGTACCCCTGCTACTAAAGCGCTGAAGGCAAAGCAGCAACAAATGCGACTGCCAACTCACCGTCTGATACAGTCTTGCAAGACAAGATGGAACTCCGTCTGTCAGATGTTCGACAGGCTGGTGGAACAGCGGTGGGCTGTGACCGCTGTTCTTTCCGATCGCACGGTGACCAAACTCCAAGATGCCAGGGTCCTTGAGCTGAAGGATGAATACTGGCAGCTCATGGAGGACATGGCGCCTGTGTTGGCAGCATTCAAGTCGCAACGGTGATGTCTGCCGAAACAGAGGTCTCAATCTCTAACACGTACCCGATCACTTTCAGTCTGATCAATACCCATCTAATGAGAGAAGAAGGAGACCGCAGCAAAGTAGCCGAGTTCAAGTCTAAAGTGCGGACTTCGCTGGGTGAACGAATGAAGGTAACTATGCCCATAATAATTTTATGCCCACGTTGAGCCGGATAGCCTATAGCCTATTGAATGTACGTATAGCCTAGTAATTTCCAAAAATCTGCATTGCCCATACAAAGCGATGGCTGCTTATTGATAGTTTGTTTATTTGAAACACAGGTTCAGTCCGATGACTTGACATCAACACCATTGATGATCGCATCGATGCTGGATCCTCGCCACAAGCACCTGGGATTTCTGACGCCAGTGAGGAGACTGGCCACGAATGCCAAACTGCTTGAACTGGCAGCAGAAGTGGATGTGACCACCACGGACGAAGCGAGCCATGCGACCGACAGCGGAGACGAGGGGGGGGTCACAGGCTGGTGCTGCAGTCCAGGAAGCCGCGCCTCAGCCTGTGAGACGTGCTGCCAATGCTATGCTGCTACTCCTGGGCGACCACTACTACCTGGGACATCGGTCCCATCGGAACGCGTATTTTCAGCAGCTGGTCTCACTGTAAACCGACTGCGCACACGACTCACCCCTGATCACGTAAACATGCTTATATTCTTAAATAAAAATCAGCAGGCTTAGGTATTTACTGCACTTATGCAGTTTAAGTTTTAAACTGAGGCCTGAGCTGTCGTAGTTTGTCATAGCTTTCTCATTTCAAGAGGGAATCTATTATAGCGCTGTTTTCAAAAACGTTATTTATCTTTATCTAGTTCATAAAAATTTTGCAAATTTAAGTTTCTAATTAAGGCTCATCTTATTTTTGTATATGTCATAGACGAACGTGTTAGTCACTGATTTGGTTCGGAAGAGTGAGCGCAATTTCCCGAGCCTTATTATAATATTATAATATCATACTTAAACAAAACAGCATTCATAATTATATTTGTGTTATGCTATGAAACAGGCGTATTTCTCAAATGTTTCAATAAAGCTTTGATTGAGGAAAAAAACATGCATTTTGTATTTTCTATGTCATAAGCTATTTTTAGCTGTTTTGTTATCGATTGATCGATTGATTGTTCATTAACTTTGGCGACTATCGATCAAGGAAATTCCTTAGAATTTGCAACCCTAATACAGTAAAATGTTTCCAGACTCACCCAAGTGGGAAACATTTGTTGCTCCTGCAGCCAATTATTATTAGTGGAAATCACAAACTCTGTGTTTTATCTTCATTGTTAGATGATTTGTGACGATTTCTGCCGAATACGGAGTTTCTAAGTGTCACTATTTTCCCATAGAAAGTCCATTTAACAAGCACCCCCCCACCCAGTCTATACCTACCCATGTGTGACATCGTGGACAATAGCGTCGATGTTTGAAATAAAATATATTTATTCATCATATCAAATTAAAAGTTCCGTCATAGCAACAAGATAAACCCAACAATAACCTGATCGTATGCCTGAAAAGCCCTGCTCACTCAAATGCAAAATAAACATTTGAAAGTATTGTCTTATTCTACCATATATTCTACTAGCAATATATGCTACTAAATATGAAATAAATATGTAATCCTACCATTGGTTTTACACATCGAGATGTTCCTTTCAAAATTCAGTGGTCATTTATTGTCTGGTACAATCGGTTTGAGAAATATACAACACTTTATACAGCTATTACACTATCCGAAACGTTGACTCGTAATACCCCCCATGCCCTGCAAGCCTGTCTCATTCATTACACAGTTCATTCTGGTTTAATTGTTGACTCTTTTATCCAATAGAGTACATTATAACCTTTACAACGGTATATGCCATGTGTTCTTGGGTGCTTTGAACAATTTACTACAGCCCGGCGTAACGGCAGTTTTCGTTTTTAACGTCTTGTATTACGCAAGCTCTATAGAAAACGCATTAGGGAGGGGAGTATTCCCTTTCCCGATATGCAAGTATTTTTGCATCTAAAATGCGGTTGGTCTCGCTGGCTACATATTAGGAGTGTAAGAAAAAATCGATTCAGTTACGTATCGCAATTCTGCTCACAAACGATTCACAAATCAATTCTTCCTGGAAGAATTGATTAATAACTTCCGGTTTCAGGGTAACGTTATACAAGTGCACCGCTGTATCTTTGGTCCAGTCCCAATACTCACACTTGAGCACTTCAAATGCGGGTGCCTGCGAGAACCTCGAGGGGCTTAGTCTGTCCCATTTCTGATTTTGCAAGTGCGCGAGTGCTCGACTGCGTACTTTGAGTCCTTGATGTGGCCTTCATGTGAGTCCTCATCAAACCAAACTTCGCTGAAGCGTATTTCCCATAGTTCTTTGCGTTAACGTGACTTTTGGCCAATCAGAGCTGTATTTTGTGTGCAAGAACAAGCTACTGCACAATCCAGCATAGGAACGTCAAGTTTAAAGTGAAAACCAGTTAAATCATGCATTTTCACTAACTCTTACACATAAAAAATATGAAAACTATTTATGTATGATGCTCAATAAATAAGTCAAGCGATTTTTTTCTTGTAAATTCACATTTTATTTGGATATAGCTAAGCATCGGTGCTTTATGGGCTGCAGCCTGATAAAATATGTAGCCTATCGGCAGCAGAAAGGCTTCTCAGGCTGGCTGGTAACATTAGCTAATTATATCAAATAACAAATACAGGACCTTCAGTAGCCTACAGTAACATACAATTATTAAACTTAAATCGGCACTGGGTTTTCCCAAACAGCTCTGCTGTTCTAACTAGCTTTGCAGACGATTAAATGGTTATAACATTACAAAAGCAAATGTTCTCCAGCGTTTGTTTTATTTATTTTAATCTCAACATGCCATATATTGAACTTCAGCTCGACAGATGCAGGCCTACATATCTTAGGTAAAAAGAGTTGTTTACCGATCTGATCTGCTAAAGTTCAAAACATGACGTGTTGAGTTTTCTATATATCTCGTGGTTGAGATTCATTCATAAAAACCTACTAAGCAGGTGGCACGACACGACGTTGCATGGACGAACAAATTATATAAAACAAAACGGGTTTGTCATTCTTGGCTCTCCTGTTAACATCCAGTGGACATCCACATTAGACTGTGGATCTGCCTTTCTTGACCAAAACCATAGCTCAACTGTTGAACATAAAACTACGTATTCTATCTCACCCATAATTCACAATTAAAAAGTGATCTAACCAACGTACGGTGGCGACTTATAAACTTTCATTCTGGTTATTCGAGGGACATCCCACAACACGCCCGATGTCACCGAAGTTCCACAGTGGGTTTATAAATAAAAAAAATGACATAGCGGTGACAGGAAACATGGCGATACGTGTGTATGTAACCACAGCAACCGAATGTCATGCAAGGGTGTCCCATTTCTTAGCTATGCGCCATTACGCACTCAGGATTCAGCTAGTTTTTGTTTTTCTCATTTGAAAATGAGAATTATTGTCTCCTGGTGACAATATAGTTAATGACAATACTTATTTGCCAATAGTCTGATTTTAGGCTATTTGAAGCATTTGGTTCTGTAACCTGTGTATTGTCACTGATTTTCTGGCTCAGGATTTTTGGTAAGAATTATTGTCTCCTGGTGCAAGAGAAACCTTATTTTTGTATCCTTTACAAATGAGTCTAAATAAAAGTATTTCACTTGAAATTAAAGTAACTTCAAATGTTATGTTACAGAGCAAATGTCTGCAGACACAACCTTTCATCAATTAACATTTCAAAGCAATAGGCCTAGTGATTTAAAGAGTAGCCTAAATAAATTGGAAATACATATTGTAATATCGTATCACAATACTTGTAGAATCGCAATACTTGTGCAATTTCAACCCCTACTACATATGTACGTTCGTGTTTCCACTCGAGCACTGTCTTTCCAATACGTTTGATAGCCCTATTGTTATTTTCGCATTTTGAGTGCATTTCACAAACTAGTGCAATCGTTAATTTTATTTTTGATATAGGCTACCGATTTTCATTAAAGGTGGAACTTTTGGCAACATTTTGCAGATGGTAGAATATTTTATTTTCATGTTATAGTATATAATATAGGCTATGGCCAGTAGCGATTTTAGCATGACATTTCTGGAGGGGCAGTTTTGTATGACGTTACCATAAAAAAAATAAAGATAGCCAATTAGTCTACGGTAGGCCTCTGCTATGGGCTGCGCTGTAGGCCTAAGTGCCAGGGAGCAGAAAGATTTCAAAACTGAATACAATGTATCGCTTCAGCACAACACAGAACCCTACATTGAGGTTGCCTTTACTACGTAATACAAAGTAATAGGATGAGACAGACACGTTTCTTCAATAACTTGCATGCTTTATCAAAACCGTAAATACAAGCATATGACACGTTAACTTGTAGGAAAGTGAAATCAAGTTTGATCAAGTTTATCCAGAACTAATGCAATTATAGCCTAGCTAAAATACAAAAAACGCAAAGCATGCCAACGGCATATTATAATAACGAGAATTATCAGATAAATGTCAAATAAATATGCAAACATTTAATACAAACATTTGGTATTGCTTTAGCTATGTTAAGACGCCTTAAAGAAACTTCAAAAAGGTAAACATAGGTGCCAACCTCTGGAGAGAGCTGCCCTTATTTTCACGCCTGCAAAACTATAAATTCCCCAAAAACCGTATAAAACATCTGCTTTCTACTAAAATCACTAGCCACCAGTTATTTGTCTGATTCAAGTTTATTTAATGTATTCATGTATTTAGCTTTTCACATAATAATGAGTTGTGTAACAAATTCAGCAAGGTGATTCGTTGTCATAAAGCGTATTTTTAGATCATAACTTACAGTCCTGATGCGCTACTTGCTTTTCCCACGGCCTCAGAAATCGAGTGAATATCAGAGAGAGGGAGAAAGATTGTGATTGCAGCGATTAAATTATGTTGGAAAACGTTTTAAAAAATCTGTTCGACTAGATTTCCTGTATCTTAAACTTATATACCTGTATACCTTCGAAAAGTTGGAAAAACCGTATTTTATATGGGCACACGACACCTATGACAAAATAAAATCAAACTAATGGAAAACTTTAGCTGGCTAGCATTAGCGATACACACACACACACACTGAATTGGCTTTGTTTGTTTATTTCCTGGTCACGTCAGCCCACTTTAACGACGTTAACTTAACGTTTATTATTTTTTCGCCACCTGTTGCTGGGCAGAATTAGTAGGGGCAAGAACATTTCTGCCCCTCTGCCCAATATAATTTGCGGCAGGTTTTCCCTACTTACGCAGATCATGCTCAATTTGTTTCCCTAGTAAAGGTGGGGCAGAGTACTCCGCTGCCCCACAGCAGTGACATAGAACAGGGAGCGCAGTCCACAGCGTGAGCACACACATACACACAAAGGAAACCACTCAAAAACAGCACTATAAGGAGTGTGAGTCAAGTTTATTATATTTATACATACCAATTTCACGATTGAATCACTGTTTTGTATTAAATATAAAATACATTTTGCCACAACGTTCAGATGTTACGAGTATGATAACATGAACATAAAATAGTATTCCACCATCTGTAAAATGCTGCCAAATATTCTATCTTCAATGAACATCGGTAGCCTAGTTCAAAAATACATTTAGCTAACGATTGCACTACAGTATGTGAAATGCACTCAAAATGCGAAAATTAAAACAGGGCTATCAAACATATTGGAAAGTGCTCGAGTGGAAACACGAACGTACGTAGCCAGCGAGACCAACGGTATTTTAGACGCAAAAATACTTACATATCGCAAAAGGGAAATTCCCCTGCATAATGCGTATTGTATATCGCTTGCGTAATACTAGACAGTTAAAACGAAAACTGCCGTTACGCTGGGCTGTAGTAAATTGCTCAAAGCACCCTAAAAGACTTGGCATATACCGTTGCGAAGGTTATGATGTACTCTATTGGATAAAAAAAGCCGACAATTAAACCAGAGTGAACTGTAATGCATGAGACAGGCTTACAGGGCATGTGGCTATTACGCGGCGACGTTTCAGATAGTGTAATAGCGGTATAAAGTGTTCTATATTTCTCAAACCGATTGTACCAGACAATAAATGACAACTGAATTTTGAAAGGAACATCTCGATGTGTAAAACCAATGGTAGGATTGTATATTTATTTCATATTTAGTAGCATATATTGCTAGTAGAATACATGGTAGAATGAGATAGTACTTTCACAGTTTATTTTGCATTTGAGTGAGCAGGGCTTTTCACGGCTTTTCTGGCATACGATCAGGCTATTGTTGGGTTTATCTCGTTGCTATGACGTTATTCTAATTTTATATGATGAATAAATATACACTACTCACAAAAAGTTAGGGATATTCGGCTTTCGGGTGAAATTTCAGGATGAACCTAAAATGCACTATAACCTTTACAGGTGAAATTAATTTGACCTTCTCTAAACTTTTGAATGCACATGTCCAACTATTCAATGTTTCAGTACTTTTTGCACAACTTGCTGTTCTCTAACAAGGAGCTGAACGGCAAAATTCACAACAGGTGTTTGATCCATGAATCGACCAATAAATTTCCTGGTTCAATTAGAATTGGTATTTAAACAGTCCTCTTCATCATGCTGTTCACATTTTGACATCATGAGACCAAGACGACACCTAACAATTGATCAACAGTACCTCGCCATTGCGAGGCTTCAAACAGGATGTTCTCAGAGGGAAGTGGCCACTGAGCTTAGAGTGTCACAGAGTGTCATCAGCAGGTTGCAACAGAGATACAGAGAGACTGGAAGAGTCACAGAAAGGCATAGAAGTGGACGTCCTTTGGCCACATCCCACACTGATGACCGCTTCATTGTGAACAGTGCCCTGCGGAACCGGATGATGAATGCCACTCAACTCCAGGCACATTTAAGGGAGGTGAGAGGCACCCAAGTGTCACGTCAGACCATTCGAAACCGTTTACATCAGCGTGGTCTGCGTGCTAGACGACCTGCAAGGGTACCTGACCACACCACCAGGCACAGGCGTCATCGTCTTGCATGGGCCAGGGAGCATTTACGCTGGACGAGGGACCAGTGGGCCTCAGTGCTGTTCTCTGATGAAAGTCGATTCACGTTGAGCAGAAATGATGGCCGCCAACGATGTTGGAGACGTCAAGGAGAGCGCTATGCATCAGCCACTGTTGTCACCAGACGACCCTTTGGTGGTGGCGGTGTTACAGTGTGGGCAGGTGTGTCTAGTCAATACAGAACTGCCCTACACTTTGTGAATGGTACAGTGACAAGCCCATACTACCTGAATAACATCATTAATCCAGTCATTGTGCCCCTGCATGAACAACACAGGCCTAATTTCATCTTCATGGACGACAATGCTCCAGCTCATCGAGGTCACATCATTAGGGAAAGGCTGCTGGAGACTGGGGTACCTCAAATGGAGTGGCCTGCACTTTCTCCAGACCTGAATCCCATAGAAAACCTATGGGATCAGCTGACTCACCGTGTAGAGGCTCGTAACTCTGTACCCCAGAACCTCAATGACCTGAGGGCCGCCCTTCAAGAAGAGTGGGATGCCATGCCTCAGCAGACAATAAGTCGACTTGTGAACAGCATGAGACGTCGTTGTCAAGCTGTAATTGATGCTCAAGGGCACATGACAAGTTATTGAGACATTGACATTTTTGTTGTGGTATACCCACCACTGTTGTTGGCTTTTGTTTCAATAAATTGTTTGAGATGAGGAAATCACCATTGCATGCTTCTACTTAAATGCCCTACTTTCATGATACGTATAATATCACTGTAGCGTGAACTTACATTTTCCATAAATTTCACCCGAAAGCCAAATATCCCTAACTTTTTGTGAGTAGTGTATGTATGAACTCAAACATAGACGCTATTGTCCACTATGTCACGCATAGGTAGGTATAGACTAGGTGGGGTTTGCTTGATAAATGGACTTGCTACAGGGAAATAGTGGCACTTAGAAACTACGTATTCGGCAGAAATCGTCACGAACCGTCTACCAATAAATTTAAAACACAGACTTTGTGATTTCCAATCATAGTTCGGCTGCAGTAGCAACGAATGTCTCAGTTGAGCAAAAAAGGTTCCGCCGGCGGGAAGTATGCGCGAAGGTGTTAAGATCAAATTGGGTCCCATGTGGCCCACAAACTGAAATGAGTTTGACACCCCTGGGCTATGGCGTATATACTTGTCACTTAGGGCATGGCAATTGCTCATTCCAATTTACTGTGCGCTGATATGTGGCAGATTCATGTAAAAATTTTCCTTTGAGTCATTATGAATAGGAACATTAAAAAAAAAAAAAAACTACAGAAAAATCCCGGGGCAAAAGTATACATACTGTAGAGTACAGTGAAAAGTGATGTTTCATTGAGGTACAAGAGTGAATTATTAGGCAACATATTTAGGTGTATGTAACACTGTCATATCAATATTTGTATCTTAAACCATCAGAAGGAGCAAATGTATATGCTTTATAATGGACAAAACATGTATAATGGATCATTTTATTCATTTTATGACACGTTTTGCATAGGGGTTTTGGACCCATAGATATCTACCCCCTTATACTGATGAAAATATAGAAATTCCCACTTGAAAATGATGCAAAAGTGAGTTATGAGCCAAAACTGTTGATTTGTAGTTTAATATATCAATGTTTTTTTATTTAGAGCAGTGCACAATTTAGCCATTTGGATAGATTTCGAGACACTAATGGACAACAGGGTTCTCTGCCTATATTTTGCATCATAGACCTTTAGTAGTTCTGTATATCATCCTCAGATTTTGCACACTTATTGACATGGAGTTTATGATCCAGGAAATGTATATATTTACCTGTTTCACTCAGTATTTTGTTGTAAACTAAAGAAAAACAAATGAGCATTTTTGCATTTGTGGCACTTTATTTTGACTTAAATTATTAAAATAAACAAATCTAAGTGCGTATTGTAAATGGTACACCTGTCTTGTTTCATTTAAGCCATTTACCAAGTTTATGTGATGCTCACACCTGGAATTATAAAGCCTTAAACAGAGCACCCCCTAAATAGATGAGAATTGACCAAATTTGCCGTCTGCTAGAAGGGGTTAAGGAGTCTTTTTATAATATAGTGTCACTCGGGACAAACCTTTTGATAAATTTTCATATATTGTCAATCAAATTGACAATATTTGGTTTGTTAATAAATCCTCTATTTCACAATTGCAGTTTGCATCTTTAAAAGAAAAGACTGTTTAATAACAATAATATCCTTTAAGTGAGTGAATTCTTTAAATCCGTGCGAGAAGCAATGTCTCCGACTTCTCTACTACACAGTTTAATTTGCTACCGCAATATTATGTATGAACGCGCTCTAAAATTTTTAGCTGTGGATAGCTCAGAATCGGGGAAGCCCGGATAGCTTGACTCCAGACATTTTTAAGGCCATTTTTACTCCAGGAGCAAATTTTGGCAAACGGAGAGGCAGCGAGTGGCCATTACATTTCCACACCCATGTTAATTAATGGAGGCGAAACATTTAAACCTGGGGCTGAAGCGGAGCGGTTGCGCGGCGGTCTTGCGGTCGTGAAGCTTTTTTTTCAGACTCTAGTCTATTTTTTCAGGAGCGGAGCGCAACCGTGAGCAAACTGCATGCCAAATTCACATAAATACACTGTTTAAATGCACTGAAGGCGCTTATATTTTGCATCAAATTATCACAACAGCGTATAAATCATCAGTGTTCTCCTAACCATTCCTATCTACAACCATTTTAATACATATAATGTGATGAGCTGTGTTGTTACCTGTACAAAAATAATTAATTTCTTAAATTGGTATGCGATACTTTATGGAAAACGAGGAAAGTGTCATTTGTATAATGACTCATTTAATAATTGTATGTCTCATTTGGTTATGTCAATTTTGATTGACATTTTATAAAATGTTCTGTCCAACGTGACATTACATTATCATACAACAAGTCTTCAGCTTCCATTTGGGTGAGTCTGGAGATATTTTACTGTATAGTTTTTGAATTAACCCTTTGTGAATGTGTATTGCATGTAAATGTCAAATGAATTTGGCAGTGATTGACTTAAAGGATAGTTCACCCATTTAGAAAAAATTGACCTTGTTTTACTTACCCCCGAGATAGTATGTAAGGCTGTAGAGATGCTCTCTTGGGGTGGAGTCCAATCGCTTATTTTATCTGTCCTCTTCTCCTCGGTCCTCGCCAGACCCGAGGTTCGCCATCTTTAAGGAGATTCCAAACCGCTGAATGCTCCGCGGAGGAGCGAGGAGTGGGGGATGAGGAGGCTCCCGGAGGGTGCTTCAGTGAGGAAACACAAGTGTAGCCTTTGCGGAAGCCTTTTCTCAGAACACGTGTCGTGTATGAACCCCTGGTCTCACAGATGTAGCTAAATTGGCAACCTGAATTGGAACAATGCTAACAATTAGCATCTTACAATTGGATTTATTTGCTCCCCGGCTAATTTTTGTTTAAATAACCGCCTAAATCCCCTCAAATAAGGTTTAACAACAGCTTTAAAAGTGCCGTTGTTGGAAACGAAAATGCACGTGATTACCGAGTGCACAAGGACGATATTTTCGCTCAAATTACAATATACAGTGCCCTCCCCAATTATTGGCACCAGTCTGTAGTGATTTGAGTGCTTAGACACTGTTGGGGTTCTCCCCTGGCTTTTATGACCTTGTGGTGCTGGGGTGTCTCATGATATCAAATGATAGGCTACTAGGCTACTTGACTAGGCTAAAAGGCTGAGGGGAAGTTTAACAATGTGGACCCTACACATTTTCGTAAGTAGCCTATACTTTCTAAAGTACTACACTTTCTTAAAATAAATGTAAAAGCTTTTCAGCTTGATTAGAGTCAAGACTAGAGGTCTGGGAGCGAGTCGCTAGGCCTAATGCGCGAAAAGGTCAGATTCAAACATTCAACTGCTTATTACGGATTTTCCTTGTCCATTACTTTAAAGGGTAATTCCACCAAAAAAACATGAACCTAATTTAACAGATCAAGGCGCAACTAACCAAGTCTCTCATTGTAGCTGGCCAAAACAATATGTAAACCGAAATATTGACAACTAAAGTTACAAATTTGGCAGAAGTGTATACGTCAAGGCGTACACCTCTACCACTTCCTCGTTTTTGAAAGGCTACAGTGGCGTCAAGTGGGCGTGTAAATGACATAGGTATGTAGACAGAGCTAGTGAGGGAGGAAACAATGCCACGTTTGTCACTGTTCTGAGTAGGGACACATCGTAGATCAAGCAAGTCGCACTTCTGCAATTCACAGGAGAGCGCAAAATAGGGAGGAAAACGAAAATAATTTTTATTTTTTTTTTCATATTACGAAAGTTTAAGTGTTTTAGAAGTCGCTTAATATAATATACAATGTATTTACGATTCCTGTAATAAGTGACACAAATATACTTGTTAAATCATGTTTGCCGGGGCCGGGCTTCAATTTGAGAGACAGACTATAATCAGCTGTCCATTAACACCTTCCTAGTTTCGATTGACTCTGAGGTTCGACATGCCTCGCCCACTTCTCTGAATAATGTAGCTGCCGGTAGACGCATAGAAAACTGAGAATTCCGAATCGAGAACGTACACAATTCACAGTAGCTACTTGCTCCATCTGGACCTCTGGCTTTCGATATGAATATCTTCAGAAAAAACTCAATAGAAAAAAGGGAACCCTGTGACTTAAGAGCCGTTTTGCGGCCAAACGGAATCATGTTCAGTAATTCAGTAGTTCTTACCTATTCTGACACTTGTCCTCTCCACAAATCGGTTCGCCTGTAATCCATACTTTAGGCAAGCGATAACAACAATTTCAATATAAACTAGTGACTTCTTCAATACACCTCCGGCCGGCAGCGTCAGTGCTGAGTGCATGCGTTTCATTGTCAGAGCGAAGAAGTCTGTGGCGTCCATGTTAATTTTTCACTAGTTGGTATAGAAATTGTCGCCTATGGCTCACTAAATGTATGGATTATGGCTGAGATTTGTGGAGAGGACAAGTGCCAGAATATGTAAGAACTTTCAGAATTACAGAATTCTATTCCATTCTGCCGCAAAACGGCTGTTTTACAGCGTTCACTTTTTTATATGGAGCTCTGTTTGAAGATATTCATATTGAAAGCCAGAGTTCCAGATGTAACGTTACTCGAGTAAATTAGAGTTTTTGCTATCAATCTGTCTGTTAGTCGAACTGTGTCCAAATCATAGACCGTATAAAAATGTCCGAATCTACTGCGTCCTCCTGTGTAGCTGATAAGGTAGGCTAACGTTACTGCTTGCAGCGTAGCCTACTGTTTATTGACATACAGTAGCCTATGCGAAAAATATCCTCTATTATCAGCGAAAACCTAAGCATAATAAGTAGGCCTATGTCATTTGCGGATTTAAAGTACACTACATTTAGATAACGTTTCACCTACTTAATTCAATTAAATTAAATTCAATTCAATTTTATTTGTATAGCGCTTTTTACAGAGAACTGTCACAAAGACGCTGCACAGGGTAACAGAAGGAAAATTGAGCAAAAAACCAGGCCATAGCCCCCAACCAGCAAAATGAGGTAAAAAACTCCCCGGTAGGGGAGAAAAAAACACTGAGCAGTGGCGAGAAAAAAACTCCCCAGTGGGAAGAAATCTCGGAGGGAACCTGGCTAGAGAGGGGGTGCCCATCCTTCGCTGGCCGGCCCGGTTTAGACTAAAGGTGGACTGAATGGTAATAGTCAATTCAATAATCAGTTCAATCATCAGTTCAAAGGGGGCGGGGTGATGCATCTGGGACTCCGGTTGCGTGAAGTCGGGAGGATAAACCAAAGGAGGGACGGGTCCGAAGCAGTCTGCAAACTCAGGGTGAGGGGCATAACTGGAGCAGTCTGCAAACTCAGGGTGAGAGGGGGACGGGCCGGAGTAATCTGCAGCTCAGGGTGAGAGAGGAAAAGAGAAGGTTAGCTTAACAGCTTTCTCACAGCTAGCATAGGCTCAATAGTAGCCTATAGAAGGGCGTTGATTCAGACCGATTGGGACACATCCTTTGTTTAGCAGAAACCAAGTTAGCTAACAGTTAGCTATCTAGCTTGCCACACGTCCAAACAATGTATCTGCAAGCATGTTCATCGTGATTTTCGTATCTCTACCAGTCTTTGTTTAGTAACACAAGCCTCTGAAATCCAGAGTCTGATACTCTAGTGGGGGAGTGGTTGGGGGTGAGAATAGCCCGCTACTTTTCACACCCATTAAGTTCGCAAGCCAGGTGTGATTCTTTGCAAATCTTTGAGAGCTGTTTTCTCAGGAGTGTTTTAAGGTGTACCAACATTTAAAGAAGCGTATCTTCATCAAATATATGCATATTGCAGTGTATGAGACGTCAATTGAAAGCTCAGGATCTGTACTTTCATAAACTATAAAAAACAGAAAAATTACCCCATGCGACTTGTGTACCGTTTTACCAGCAGCAGTCACATATACGAACACCATTGACACGGAGCGTTATGTATTCTTGCCAAGTTGCTGTCATAGTTAAAACTGAATATTTTTTGCTTATTTCCAATTATCGATAAAAACCTTTCTGCGTAATTATAGCCGACTTCATGTGTAAGTTAGCTCGGCTTTTCCTGGTTTTTTACAATCTCAGTAACGTTACCACTATTAGTGGATTAGTGGAACAATTTGGGAACTGTACAATGCAAATAGACATGTAACCTCTTGAGCAATGAAAATATCTGATGTTCTTGCATTCAAAAGTATATTCGTCAAACCACACGTTCTTTTCCGATACGGGAACCGACGTGCTATATGAATACCAATGGCCTATCGTGCCAATGAGGTTTGTTCGTTCATGAACACTACCAGAGTTATTGAAACTAATGAGCTAAAATGGGTATTTCACTTTGGTAGCATTTTAAGCTCTAGTTTCCTTGTATACAGATCCTTTCCAAAAAATTAGAATATCATGGAAAAGTTTTTTTTTTCCATAATTCCATTCAAAAAGTGAAACTTTCACAGATTATAGATTCATTACACACAAAGTGAAATATTTCTAGCCTTTATTTGTTTCATTTTTCATAATTTTGGCTTACAGCTCCAGAAAACCCCCAAAACAGTATTTCAAGAAATTAGAATAGTGTGTCGAAAATCAGCATTTACTTCAGTTATTTCAGAGAATGAGTGGAGGGGCTTGACTCGAGGAATCCGACAGTTGTAGCCCATGTCCCGGATACGTCTGTACGTGGTGGTTTTTGAAGCACTGACTCCAGCCTCAGTCCACTCCCTCTGCATCTCCGCCAAATTTTGGAATCGTCTTTGCTTGACAATCCGCTGAAGCCTACGGTCATCTCTTTTGCTTGTGCACCTTCTCCTGCCACATTTTTCCCTTCCACTAAACTTTCTATTGATATGCTTGGACACTGCACTCTGTGAACAGCCAGCCTCCTTAGCGATGACCTTTTGTGGCTTACCCATCTTCTGGAGGGTGTCAATGATGGTCTTCTGGCCAATTGTCAAGTCTTCCCCATACTGAACCAAACTGAGATAAACTTTGCAGGTGTTTTGAGTAAATTAGATGATAGTGTGACACTCAGTCTAAAACATTCATTCTCTGAAATAACTGAAGTAAATGCTGATTTTCGACACACTATTCTAATTTCTTGAAATACTGTTTTGGGGGTTTTCTGTAGCTGTGAGCCAATATTATCAAAAATGAAACAAATAAAGGCTAGAAATATTTCACTTTGTGTGTAATGAATCTATAAATGGGGGTTAGACTCATGGTAGGTGGTGAAAAGACAGGTTAGATAGGGTCCTTAGTAAAGATCAGGAAGGAAGTTTAACATAGCCAGGGTTTATTTGCATTAGCTGGCTTCAGAAAGCCTAACCACTGCAATCTAGCTTAACCGGTACTACGAACATGGTTATGAACTTAGTGAACACGGGCTTTATTAATCAAGCTCTGTGCACGTTCCCATAAAAGGGACGGTGTCTGCAACAACGAGCCTATAGCGGTGCAGCATTGGCTGTACTAGAGCAGCATATTTTTCTCCTGATGCGGACGGATATAATGGACGGATAAGAACTTTAATAAATCATAAGAGCAAAAAGCAACACCGTTGCCTCCAACAAAGCCAGGAAGGAGCTTTTGCAAAAAAAATTAATAAAAAATGCTCATTGTGTAGGTTAAATTCGTTAGTTAATACCTTATTCACCTTACCACTCATAACAAATAAATCTATACTCTCAGTACATTGTCATACAGTTTATTTCTAATGTGACGACTGTACACTCCACATTCTTGAGCTCCTAAACTTTAAACTTGATACAGTGCATTTAAAATCTTTCTGAAGCAATCACACTAATGTTTATTCATAAAAAAAAGTCTCAAGCATTTTCCGGAACTCAATCTTGCCCTGCGAAGAGATTCCCTCTGTATCCGCACATATCTCTATGGGATCCTTTGGAATGGAGACACCTTTTTACAAAGCCAATGAGTTGATTGGTCAAACTGAGAGTTCCTTATAAGAGGACGGGGGTGGGCAGACCAGGTTAGCCAGGATGCGCATGTGGTGGTTGGACCTCCTGGGCCGAGGCATAGAGCACAGAGAAATGGGGGTTAGACTCATGGTAGGTGGTGAAAAGACAGGTTAGATAGGGTCCTTAGTAAAGATCATAACAAACAAACTAAAAAAACAAACGAACTAGCTCAACATTTGGCTACAAAGGGTCATTTGGGGTTTGTAGAACTATTGGCAGAAGCAAGACATTCTAGGCCGAGCGGTACCGGAGTGAACTGGAGCTTGTGGAGTGGTAACATTCTAATAGTGCACATCACTCTAATGAAATTACGTCCGCTTCCCCTCATCGCTTGCTCCCGCTCACATACCCTCACTGGCTCCATACAGGCGTCCGGGCTGAGTTAGGCTTTGCCTAGTCTTGTTTGTAATTATAGACTTGTAATCTTCATGAAACTGCATTATGAGTTCCTGTTCCTCAGCTGTAAACGACACTGTACCTTATTTTGCCAATTTACTCTGGTCGAATGTTTAAATTGACTTACTCGGGCTGTTTAAATAGTCCATGAACGTGCCCATAACTTCATTCCCCAAACCTGGCTTCATCAGGCTTGAATTAGCTTCAACTCTTGAGCTGCAATCTAGCTTTGTGAAACAATTTATCCATGCTGTCTAACCTGGATAATTGAAGCCAGGCTTATTTTAGTATGACCTGGATTTTCTTAGTGAAATACCCACCTGTTCAGGAACGTCACTCAATAGCGCCATATATAATGACAATCTTTTCTCTTGTTCTACGTTAGTGGTATAGTTCTCCCTTGCTGTGTAACACAGAAATAAACTACTGTAACCTTTAAGTATGTTTAAAGGCTGTTGAATGAACTACTGTTGGTGAATATTCAATTCTTCATATGTTAAAAAATGGATATCGAAATGTGTAGTTGGGCTGTAAATAGTCATGGATGGTCTTTCCCTGCCACGCGTCTCTTTCCTCTTCAGAGTCCCTGGGGCACCTCTAAACAAGTGGTAACTCCCTGTTCCCTGGCTGATGTCATGAGTGAGGAGCTGGCCAAGCAGTTGGATGAAGAGTGCAGCGCCTTCCCCACGTGCCCTGAGTGAGTTAACATTACACACTTTCCTTTTGCATCAGAATATTTAGTTTTCATGTGAAACAATCAAAGTACTGTTCTTTCTCAGGATCTGTCTTTCTTATTCTTCCTTCTTCCTATTTTTGTAAACGCATCTAGTCCTACAGTTTTCTCTACTATCCATACAAAATGCTTGCCATATTATTCTGCTATTCTACTATATGTCCAGATGGGCGCTGTTCAAAATCTTAATGATTCTAATTATAGATTAACAAGCAATTAAAGATGCAAAAATTGCCATTGAAAATTAATTGAGCCCATTCATTTCCTAGGGATGCATCACCCTCCCAACAAATCTGACTGTTTTTTTTTTGGGGGGGGGGGGGGAATCTGACCACCAATCAGGATGATTTAGTACATGTGATGCTATTTCAGCCAATAGGACAAGTAGAAAAAACTGAATGCTGCCATGTTTGTTGTGCTTGTTAAGCGAGATTCCAAGCTGATTAATAATAGCCAAACAGTTATCATCGTGCTAATTTAACAATAATATCACAACAGACAAAAAATCTGGATTTTCAATTCCAAATTAGCATACCGTATGAAAAGTGCATTTAGCTACCGGGATCGTGAAGTACTATAGCCAGGATTCGAAAGGTCTTTGAACGCGGGGGAATGACTTCCCCTTTGTTATCCGAAATTGGAAAAAATGCCCCCCTTGTTAAAATAGATAATTTTGTACAACAAAACACATTGATTCACATAAAAGGGAAAGTTCTTGCCTGAGCAGCCTTTCTAATGTCCAATGTCATATTGGCAGCTTGGAGTTGGAGGGGAGTTCTGTGGAAAATGTCATTGACCACGTTTACATGCACACCATATTCCTATATTAATCGGAATATGGTAATAGGACTAAATAAATATGGTAATATTCCGATTATGTACGAGTCATGTAAACACCTTAAAATGATTGACAAATTCCGATTAAGCCAATGTTCTGATTGCTAGAATTCCAAATAAGACACCTGACATATGCCTGTATTAATCAGAATATTTGGTCATGTAAACACGTTATTCGGAATATGCCCCTGAATGGAATATTTATTTAGTCTGCGCATGTTCAATCTGCAAGGAAGGAATCTTGGGTGAGTGGTCCATAATAGCGAAAAGGTTGCATTTCCAAAGACGAAACAGACTTATGTCTACAAATAATGAAAGACATGAATGAAATGGAATGCATTTACAGGAGAAAGCACCGTAATAGTGACAGTTTTAAAAGAGTGTGTGACAAACTAATTAAGGAAGCAGGTTTTGTGCACACCAGTGACCAGGTCAAACATCGCTGGAAAACACTCAAGGCAGCCTACTCTAAAGCCAAAAAACAAAACGCATGCTTCTTCATCAGTGGGCACTTTAAATAAATGATTAATCACGGAGCCTGCCATGCCTTGACAGAACATAGGCTACACAAATCTTTTGTGCACCCTGACCTGATTCGCAAACATATGATAGCCTACTCAACACATGGGCGCCGGAAAGGGGGGGGCCAGGGGGCCATTGGCCCCCCCACTTTTACCGTCCTCACGCATCCCTGTATCCCCGCTAATGCCTCTATAATCACAACACTTAGGGTAAAAAGACGGTGCCTGCATTCCCGTCCACTCTAAGACATATGGTAAAATTATGCACGCAAACATAAAAAATAAAGAATAGGCTAACGTCACAATCAAAGTCCGTTGTTACACGAATCAAATGCATGCAGTGTACATCAACCAATAAAATTGTTTCAATGATGTGTTCACGTTGTCTGTTGAGCCGGGAGAGTTAGCTCAGCTCAGCTCGCTACCAATGGCCCTGTAGCCTATATTGCGAACATGCTTCTGCAAAAATGTCAAAAGAATCAGAGCATAAAAAAGTGCAGCCAAACAAAACTAAACATTAATATTACATCCCCGTCGTCCACACTGTTGGGGTTTGAGTAAAGGAAATAAAAATGCGCCCCAAGTTTATAGGCCATGAATTACATCTTCACAACAGCAGGGCGCGCTAATAATTTACCAGTAACGTTAGCCTGGAGGCTAAATCATTTTGGTGAATGTGGAGGAATGTGAAGATGAAGAAGCAGCCTAGGATGGTCAGTGATTTCCTTATTTTTAGTTAAATATTGCTTTGGGATAGAAATATAGACGGTAGAAAGATAGAAGTGCGCTGCTGTGCTGACTGAACGCGTATAGTTGCTATTGCTTGCTGCTACTCGGCGGCCGTGTTGCTGTCCTGTAAACTCGTAGTTTCTGCTAATTGAACAAATAAATGGTTGTATCTTGTACTTGTATCTTGTATTTAGATTTTTAACGTTAGATAAGTGATTATATACAGTGTGCGAATTCCTCTCCTCTACTTGACCAATCTTCATCCCAGGCTGGGATGCTATCATTCCCCCCTCTGATACTTGTCTTTCATTCTGAATGTGTTATAGTAAATCCCCAGTGATGGCGCCAGGAACTTTTCTAAGTGGGCTAGGTCAATACATGGGGGTGCTAAGGTTAGCTGTGTTTCCCCCAGGATGGCTTTTGTGTGTGCGCTGGGGGGGCCTTTACAAGTGGCAGAGCATCTATACAACAGTCAGAATTGTACAATTCTGTAAATTGAAATGGCATTACAAATGTCATTTGACTTCATCAATACGAGTACTTAAAAATATCAGACATCAAAGAAAATAAGACACCAGAAAATAATGAAAAAGGACGTGAGAAGAGAGGATAAATTATCAGTGTAACGTTATGTCAAAAAAGGTGGCTAAAATGTCGTTGTTTAACCGCTGCTCTGTGATTGGGACATTTAGGAGTTTCATTATCTAACAAAGATCGCAAACTTTACATATCAGTTAGTTATGCTCCTAGGTGTGCTCCATAAAGCGTTGCTCCATACATTTGCGTTGGTTTCTGTATTATCAGAACAGCTTCCACTGTCACCACGCTCCCCTATCTCATTTAGCTTATACATTTAGCTACATGGAAGAAATATGAGATCTTTAACGGTACCTGACCATTTTTTGGAGGCAAGCTCTTCTTATTAGCTGAAGTCGAGATGACGAAGATTGAAAATGATCATTTAGCTGATTTAGGTTAGTTATTCGCTTTCCAAATCTACTCATCTGTGCATGGCCAAGCAGCCAATGTTGTGAGATTAGTCTACCGCCAATCAAAACACTGTAGTTTACACTTGGGAGTTGCTACCTAGGGAGGTCCACACACTCCACAAATCTGTTGAGTAGTTGATCATTTCCGAAGACGGATCACATGGAGAGCTTATGCGAACACATTTTCTATTGATTTTAAAATGATAGTAAATTAGTTTTCAAACAATGACGTTTCCATTTAATATTTTTTGACATGGTGGCGAACTCTGTAGGCCTGATGTACTGTAGGCTATGGGAAACACTGGTTTGCTAATGTTAGAAATCAGTTTACGTTAATTTGTCATTTGCTTGAGCTCCCTACACACACACCCCCACACCCGTAGCCTACGTCATAGCATAGGCTACATACGCTGTGTAGCCAGGGTGAATATCAGAAAGGGATTAGAATTGTTGATTTACTTTTATATATTTTTTTATTATAATTATAAAAATGTTATAAAAATGTCTGGGGGGGCTAAAGCAAATTTGTGACGGGGCTATAGCCCACCCTTGCCCCGGTGTAGCGCCGTCCATGTAAATCCCGAACAACAAATAAAAGTTTATACATTTCTGAGTGTCACAATTAAATTCTAGACTATGATTTAGTTCAGAAGTTATGTTCATCGCCACCTGCACTGCTCTTATCTTGTCATTTCCACAGGGGACGCGTCCCCCACAATATCAGAGAAAGCCTTATCTGCCCCCTTCCCAATATTACATTGACACAAATGCATGAAAGCGCCTGTTATAGCCCATGTACGCGGTTGTATACGGCAATCAGTGGGCGGAGCAACAATGTTGCGCCATTTAGTTACATTGTTTATCTCGTCTATCGCCCCAAACTACAATGTAGCAAAGCAGTGTTTCATTTCAGGCGAGACTCGCTGCCTATTGCAATTATGTAGACTGCGAGGCTGTATAGAGTGGAAACGAGAGGCTTAGGTTCAGAAAGCAAAACCTTCATTCACTTGTTACATTGCTGTGTCCAAATGGTCTGCCTGTGTAATAGCATAGGCCTACTGTATACTGCTTAGTATTAGGCTAATACTGATCATACTGTTTAGTGACATGCAGTATGCTAAAAATATCCTCCATAGGCTACTATTATCAGTGAAAACTCGGAAATAAGTATATTATTTGGGGATTTTAAGCACACTACATTTAGAGAACATTTCACCTGCTTAACGTTCTCATCCAGTGTAGGCTACTCAACTATCATAACGTTACTCAATAGTAGCCTATAGAAGGGTGTTGAATCGAACACAGCCGTTGACAGCCTAACGTGAAACACCTTCATGCACTCTCGTCTTTGCCTGAATCACGTTGATTTGCGAGGCATTTCTGAGAATCATAGCCTATGCTAAAATAAGGCTAATAAAGTGCCGGAAACGTTATTTAGGTGTACAGCATTTAGATGCAGCTTTTCTGAATTTGGCAGTGGTATAATTTAACAACAAACAATACAAGGACGAGGAGTGAGCTTTGGTAGCTCAGCTACCTCTTTGCAATATAGCATAATGGAAGTAGCTTAATAGGCTACCCTTTTTGTTTTCTCATATCCCCCTACCAATTCGCACACTGTACCCTAAGCTATATAATTGAAGAGCTAACGTCAGAATTCAAATTGTAGGCCTACAAGATACAAGCCTTTCTTTGTCAATTAACCTAAACTAGGCCAAGAGTTTACAGAACAGTAACACTGCCGAGGCGCAGTAAGCAATAGCAACGGTAATGTGGATGTGTTCAGTCAGCAGCGCACATCTATCTCAAAACCACGAAAAAAACAGAACAGAAAGTGTTAATAATGTCCTAATTAAGCGATCGAAGCTAGTAGCCCAAGGGAAGGAATCTGTAGTATCCTAGTCTTTTAATTAGATCTCTAGCCTACATATATCTAGCCAACAAGCATAGTCTAGCTATAGCTCTAGACTGAGAACTAAAAGGGTAGCCTATTTAAGCCACTTCCTTCATGAATATGGATAAGGAGAATATGTAGCACAAGCTTAGGCTATTCACTCCTATTGCTTGCAAATTAGTTTGTTCTTAAGTTCTGCCATAGCCACATTCAGGAAAGCTATATCTAAATGATGTAGACCTAAGTAAAGTGCATGGTAATTGATTCCCGTACGTTATTAGGCGTTATGGGCTAATTTGAACATAGGGACAAATGCCTCGAAAAATCAACGTGACGTCCCGCATATTCCGGTAAAAGACTTTGCGTGCAGATGTTGTATAACCTACGTGTACAACTGTACATGTGCGCTGATGCCTCCTCTGTTTTCTTCACAATTCGCACACGGTTTTGTATATATAGCCTGGCTATATAATATGAATGAAAAAAAAGTTTTTGGCCCCCGCACTTTTGAAATGTTTCCGGCGCCCCTGACTCAACACGGCTTCCCAATTTGTACAGGACGATAGCAACACGCATAGCAAGTGGCACAGGGGCACATACTGGTTCGTTGCAAGGTTTCATAACCCTTTCCATCATTAGGCACACTTTGTTGAATGAGCCTCTCGACGTGCAGAAATTTTCTTTCCACTCTGCATCCGTAAATTGTACCACCACTACCGTTTTCCACCCGTCCTTGCTGCAAACTTTCTTCTATTGTCCCCGGGAGTTTCTATGTGGCACAAATGGCAAATTCCAACAGATGTTAACTATAGCTCCATTTGCTATTTCCTTGTGCTCTCGTCTGCCATTAAGGATGTGAATGAAAACGAGTGTTCTTGTTAAATTATGTTGTAGAAGTGCTAAGAAGACGACAATATAATGTAAAAGCAAGCATCATCCAAACATTTTGCGGAAAATAGAATTATTGTGGGAAAAGAACGCGCATGTCCTAGTTTATTCGGAATATGCCGATTAACATGTATGCAGGAATATTCACAGAGCTCAACACTCTACCGAGCATGTAAACACTTTATTCGGAATATTGCCTTAAAGAGAATATTGACCTTATTCGGAATATGGTATGCATGTAAACAGTCAATATCTTTGATTTGCCAATTGTCTGTATGTAACTCGATGGGAAGCCTTTACATGTGGCAAAGGGTAATGGTTGCTCTGAACTGCTATCAGTTTGCACATGGCAGACTGACTTGCTGAATGAGCGTATATTTACAAAAAACAATAAACTTGATGAGTTAACTCCTTCGCACAGATGCCTGGTGGTCATGGCGCCGGCACCAAGATTTTACTCAACTGAGACATTCATTGCTCCTGCAGCCAAACTATGACAGACTCTGTTTTATCTTTATTGGCACACGATTTGTGACAACTCTGCCGAATATGAGTTTCTAAGTGTTACTATTTTCCTGTAGCAAGTCCATTTAACAAGCAACCCCCCACCCAGTCTTGCCTGCAACTATACCTACCCATGCGTGACATAGTGGACAATAGCGTCTATGTGTTATATAAAATTAGTATTCCGTCATAGCTACAAGATAAACCCAACAATAGCCTGATCGTATGCCAAAAAAGCTGTGAAAAGCCCTGCTCACTCAAATGCGAAATAAACGTGAAATTAATGTCATTATACCATGTCATTCTACTATCAGTATCTGCTACTAAAAATAAATATACAATCCTACCATTGGTTTTACACATAGAAAATGTTCCTTTCCAAATTCAGTAGTCATTTATTGTCTTGGACAATTTGTTTGAGAAATACACACCAGTTTAGCACGTTATTACACTATCTGGAATGTCTGCGCACAGAACCCCGTATGCTCTACCTGCAGCTCTGAAATATTTCACGTCATTCTGGTTTTATTCACACCTGTTTTATCCAATAGAGGACAGTATATCCTTTTCAACAGTGTTTACAATTTTTTCTGGGATGCTTTGAACAATAAATGACAGCCTAGTGTAACAGCATTTTTAATCTAGTCAACTATGACTAGTTTACTATGACGCAAACGGCTACAGAAAAGGCATTTGCACAAGTTTTTCGTCCTCGATATGAAAAAATTACTGCTTGTAATATGTGACCTGATCCCTGCGTTGGATACATGTTTCACAATTTTCATATCATGTTAAAGTACAGAATCAGGGCTAAAATTTGATTGAGTAAATATTTGTGGAGATATGATTGTTTGAATACTGTGATTTTGCTAAACTCAGTTTTGAGAAAACTGGCTTTAAAGATTTTGTTGTGAATTCTGCCCTTTCGCATCATAAAATACACCCTCAATATACACCCTGAAAATATGGTGTCAATATACGTATCAAACCATTCAAATTCTAGAATTTTTTTTCAGGTGAACCATTTCGGTTACCAAAGTTGGCACAAATTGTGCAAAATGGCAAGGTTCCAGAAAAGTCTCAATATGATTTATTTAAGTTTTACAATAAAATTAGATAATTTGTCAATATTGGCAATAAAGTTCATTTTTAGATGTGTTTTTGGTGTGTTTCATGTTAAACAACTAACTAGCCTGCCTGTCGTCCCCAAAAAGTTCTCCAAACCCATGTAGCTGCACAGTGAATCTTGTATTCCACCAGAGCCCAGGTATATGCAAACGGGATATAAAATCAGTTTCCTCAATAAAATAAACCCCTGCATAATAATCAACAACGACAAACTCACCCTCCTGTTATCATGTTATCTCTCCCACGTCATGCATAAATTGCTCGTTCGTTTACCTGCACAGCCTGCTGTACTGCATACAGAACAATTTACTCATGTGGAGCAAAACAAACCCTTCAGACGCCATTTCATTCCAAAGAAACTCGGAACAGCACGTCTCAGACACAAATAGATAGCTAGCTGCTATGTGTAATTTTGCTGGCTAGCTTGCCATTGTTACAATATAGTCATGTTAGCTATACATTTAATTCAGAGGGTTTCGTTTTATACATAACAGTGAATTCGCACTGGTATACCGGCAAAAAAAATAAATAAAAAATGTTACCTTATAATAATAATAATAATAATACATTCAATTTCTATAGCGCTTTTCTAGGTACTCAAAGTGCTTTACAGTTTAAAATTACACACAGTAAAATTATTTAATAAGTAGTTAATAAAAAATAATAATAAAAAATAAAAATAAAAAATAAATAAATAAATAAATAAATAAATAAAATAAAATAATTAAGACAGATAAAAAGGAGTATAATTTAAAATTTCAGTCATGTTTAACAGGGGAAAGCTAGTTTGAAGAGGTGGGTTTTGAGAGCCTGTTTGAAGGATGGTAGGGTGGTTGCCAGACGGATGTGGATGGGGAGGGCATTCCAGAGGGAGGGTGCAGCAACTGAAAAGGCCCTGTCGCCCCAGGTCCGGAGCTTGGTCCTGGGGATTGTCAGATTGTTCGTGTCAGCGGACCTGAGGCGACGGGAAGGAGTGTGACGGGGGAGGAGGTCAGAGAGGTAGGGAGGGGCCAGGTTATTTAGGGCTTTGTAGGTGATGAGCAGTATTTTGTAGTCAATCCTGTGTTTAACCGGGAGCCAGTGGAGGTTGTGGAGGACAGGGGTGATGTGAGCAGACGGGCAGCAGAGTTCTGAACATATTGTAGTTTATTGAGGATTTTGTTGGGTGAACCATAGAGGATGCTGTTGCAGTAATCGAGTCTGGAGGTTATGAGGGCATGGATGAGGGTTTCAGCAGCGGAAAGGGACAGGGAGGGGCGGAGGCGGGCAATGTTCCGGAGATGAAAGAAGGCAGTTTTGGTGATGTGGTTGACGTGCGGTAGGAATGAGAGGGTGGGGTCGAGGATGATGCCGAGGTTGCGGACATGGGTGGAGGGGGTGACGATGGAACCATCAATGGTGAGAGAGAAGGTCTGGGCGGAGCGGATGAGGGAGTTTGGGCCGATGATGAGTATTTCCGATTTATTGCAGTTGAGTTGGAGAAAGTTCTGTTGCATCCATGTTTTTATATCAGCAAGGCAGGTGGTGAGGGTGGAGTGGGTGGTTGAGGTGATGGTTTTGGAGGAGAGGTAGAGTTGTGTGTCGTCTGCATAGCAATGGAAGCGGAGGCCATGGCGGCGGAGAATTTGACCCAGGGGAAGTATATACAGGATGAAGAGGGGGGGGGCCGAGCACTGATCCTTGGGGGACACCATGAGTGACTGGGGCGGTGGAGGATTGGCAGTGGTTTATGGAGATGTATTGGTGTCTGTTGGAGAGGTAGGAGGTGAACCAGGAGAGGACAGTACCGGAAATGCCAAGGGAGTGAAGGCGTGAGAGGAGGATGGAGTGGTTGATGGTGTCAAAGGCGGCGGTGAGGTCGAGGAGGATAAGGATGGTTAAAGAGCCGGAGTCAGCAGAGAGAAGGATGTCATTAGTGATTTTCAGTAGTGCAGTTTCTGTACTGTGATTGGTGCGGAAACCGGATTGGAAGGGTTCGTAGAGGTTATTGTTGTCGAGGTGGGTTTTGAGTTGAGCGGCGACAGCTCGCTCAAGGACTTTAGACAGGAAGGGGAGGTTGGATATGGGCCGGTAGTTGTTGGGGATGTCAGGGTCGAGACCAGGTTTTTTTAGAATGGGGGTAACGGCAGCAAGCTTGAGGGAGGGGGGGACGAGACCAGTGGACAGGGAGGAGTTGATTATGTTGGTGATAAGTGGGGAGAGAGTGGGGAGGCAAGCCTTGACTAGGAAGGTGGGGATAGGGTCGAGGGCACTGGTTGATGACTTCATACTGGTGACTATGGAGGAGAGATCGGATTCGGAGATTGGACTGAAGGATGAGAATGAATGGCTAGGGAGTAGGGGGGGATCAGGTTGAAGGCATGGGGGGGTGGTGGGGGAGGAGGCAGACAGCTGGCGGTGAATTGTATCGATTTTAGATTGAAAAGATGACAGGAAGGAATTGCATTTGCTGGTGGTGAAGGAGTTAGAGATGGTGTCCATGGGCTTGAGGAGTTTGTTGATAGTGGAGAAGAGAGTTTTGGGGTTGTTGGAGCCAGTTTGGATGATGAAGGAGTAGTGGGAGGAACGAGCGTTGTTGAGGGCATCTTTGTATTGTTGTTGGTGGAATTTGTAAGCATCCAAGTGAACAGTGAGTCCGGTTTTATTGGCAAGTCTTTCAAGTTGGCGGCCCTTGGCTTTGAGTTGGTGGAGTTGATCGGTGTACCAGGGGGCGGAGTGAGTGAAGGAGACGGATTTGGTTTTTGTGGGGGCAATTTCATCAAGACAGGAGGAGAGTGCAGTATTGTAGTTATTAACTAGGTCAGTGACAGAGGCGTTTGGAGTGAGGGCAGGGTCGGAGATAGTGTCGGCCAAGATGGAAGAGAAGGAGGAGGAGTTTATGGAGTTGAGCTTACGGAATGTGATGGTGCGTTCCTGTTTGACAAGGGGGATGGGAATGACAATGTCCAGGGTGATAGCCAGATGGTCGGAAATTGTGAGGTCAGTGCTGGTGAGGTTGCGGATGGTGATGCCAGAGGTGCAGACCAGATCCAGTGTGTGTCCTTTTCCGTGGGTGGGGAAATCAATGTGTTGGGTGATGTTGAAATAGTGTAAAATGTCCAATAGTTCTATTGTAGTTTTGCAGTCAGGAGAGTCGACATGGATATTGAAGTCACCAAGTAGAAGAATAGATGGAGATATGGCACAGAGCTGGGTTAGGAATTCGGATAGGTCAGAGGGAAATAAGGGGTTTGGTTTGGGGGGACGGTAGATGACAGCAGTGACAAGGGGTTTTGGACCAGACAGTTTAAAAGCAAGATGTTCGAAGGAGGGGGGGGAGGGAATGGATATTGCGCTGGTTTTTATTGTTTGTCGGTGAAATGTTGCTATGCCGCCACCGCGCCCATCCTGGCGTGGTTTGTCCATATATGTGTATCCAGCGGGTGCAGTTTGGTTAAGAGAGAAATATTCAGATGGTTTATGCCAGGTTTCAGTTAAGCAGAGAAAGTCCAGTTTGTTGTCAGTGATGAATTCATTGAGAATGGGGCCTTTAGTGTTTAGGGATCGGGTGTTAAAAAGTGCAAATTTGAGATATGATTGTGTCTGGGTGGGCAGGTTTGCTTTGATCAGTGAGCGGAGGGAGGCGGAGTGAACGTGGTGTTTGTTGTGATGACGTAATGAATCTGCGACAGTGCGAGCGGGTGACCAGATAGACGGGATGGAGTAATCAGATGAGTTGTAAACAAAGTCACTCAGCGTCACTGAGACAAGATCGCAAAAACATATTTGTGCTAGGACCTGCTGCACGGAGAAACTCCTGAATAACCTAGACATAACTAACCAAAAACTGTATGAAAGAGACTGTAAAGTAAAAAGAACAGCAGCAGTTACCTAATGAATTGTGCTTTGTTAAACGGAATGTAGCTAGCTACGCTACAAGGTAAAAACACTGCGCCATCTTGGTTCGATAATTACGCTTGGTTGCCTCCTCCTCTTACGCGTAGCCCGATCTACCTGAATTCCGAATGCTTTGTGTTGAATGAGGGCTTGTCTGAAAGATAAGAGTCTTGGCTATTGGCTGGAATATTTGACAGACAGTTTTAAAACCCAATGGAAAGCAAATAATACTCGCAGTGGAGGTGGGTTGATGCAAGTTTTTCCCCACTTCAGATAGGCCTATTGTGCTATCAGTCAAAGAAATGCACCCATTTGACGATGGTTTTGCATAAATCTCTGCAATAAGGTACAAAACCCCTTTGGCTAAAATATACTAAGCCATGGGATTGGTACTCCAGAAACTGGTTTCACAACGCCAAACTGAACACAGCTGAACTACTCATGATGAAGTGCAGAAAAGCACAAGTCGGTTTAAGGCGAGACACTGCAGGTGAATAGGGAAAAAAAGTTAACTACAAGATATAATCATGAAACTTTACCAGTTGATTACTTACATTGTTACAATTCTTTTTTGTATTGGAAGTTATTTTTAAAGTTACATTTAAAGATGCAAATTAGGCAATGCCTCATTAAATATGCGCTAATTTGCATATATTTAAAAACCAAAAATAGAAAAATTGGATAAAGCCAGGCTTAAAATCTATTTCATTTTGACAACATATTAGAGACTAAAGAAATTACAGAACAGATTTTGGATACATGCTTTTTTCATTTTATAAATGAGAAAATGCTATATACAGGTATAAAAAATGCATTTTCGCCATGTTTTTAAGAACAAAATGTGTAATAAATCAGGCAATTGGCAATATATTAACAAATCCTTCTGTAATAATCTTCAGAATATAGTTACGAATGAACATGGAAAGTTTAGTGTATGTAAGTGATCTAGAAGTTGAGATTTCTGGTTCAGAGTATTGAAAAAAACTCATTTTGAGAAAATGGCCGTTAAAGATATCTATTGTTAAGTTTAATATTTGCTGACTAGAAATCACTCTTTATAGCAACAATAACCCATTAAATCACATCCCCCAATGCCCTATTACACTACTGAACACATCTAAACTGTATATATACTTACTTGATTAGATATACTTGTTAATAAGTACAACTAAGCACAGGCATAGTCAAAGGGCCTTCCAGTTACTGCGCAACCCTTTTGTGCCACCTGTTTGTCTTTGTCATAATGTGATGATTGTCTTCGTCATAATTGTCAATTAAGATAATTTTTTATCTCCATTTATTAAAAAACTTTAAAAAATCTAAATCAAAATACATAGGTAAGTGCCAATGAGATTACAGCTAGGGTTACCAGATTTGCAGCTTAGCCAGAATGACCGGACAAACTGTGCACACTGTTAAACTGTACGCTGTGAAATCATGCAATGATTGTGTGACAAAGTACTCTGGTTCTAGTAAGGCAATGGAACCTATAAAACAAAAGACAAGAAGTGGATGAAGGTCTTCTCTTCTTAGAATGGATGAAGATGCACGTTTCATTATAATTATTTTATCTTTTGACTACAGTCCACCCTACAGTCTGCCCTCCCTGCCACTAAAAGGAAAAGTATACTGTAACAATAAAACAAACTGGTGGCAATATTAATGAAGTACAATATGCTGAATTCATGAAATTGCACTTTATTATTCTGTGTTATGGGACGTATACAGTACAAATACAGTAAATAGATTGTTTTAAAATTTCTAATAGGCTTCTCTATCTCTACCCTGTTTACTATACAATACCATTATAGCCTACAGTAAATAAATAATTGTTTTACACTTTCTAATAGGCCTCTCTATCTCTACATTTTACTATACAGTACAAATATAGCCTATAGTAAATACATAGATTGTTTTACACTTTCTAATGGGCTTCTCTGTCTCTACCCTGTTTACTATACAATACAAATATAGTCTACAGTAAATAAATAGATTGTTTTACACTTTCTAATAGGCTTCTCTATCTCTACATTTTACTATACAGTACAAATATAGCCTATAGTAAATACATATTGTTTTACACTTTCTAATGGGCTTCTCCATCTCTACCCTGTTTACTATACAATACAAATATAGCCTACAGTAAATAAATAGATTGTTTTACACTTTATAATAGGCTTCTCTATCTCTACCCTGTTTACCTGTCACTCTCCTGTCGTGTCTCTGATATGTCTTCAAGTGTAGTGATGGAATACCTAACACTTTACTAATTTTCCTTAGCGCAGCATATCCAAGCCCCTATCCGTTTTCTTGCGATTTGCATTCGCTACACTCCAGCAACAGACTGCTACAAAACCCTTGGTTTTGGGGATCTATGTTTATATGTAGACCGTTCCCCATGAAATTTAGACATAGCAATTCATCCAGCAGCTCATTTAAATGCGACACGTGCATTATAAGCCACTGTTGTGTGACCGGCCTGTCATCTATTTTCGGATCACCTTTCCCCATCTCCTGAATTTTGCGTTTTGACGCACAGACAGCTGGTGACTCGCTACTGACAAGCTCGTTGTCATCTTTACGATCACATGTAGTTCCCTTGCTTCTTCTGGCAGTAAGTAATTGCTCACGTCTCTTTTGTGTCGCTGTTGCACGGATTTTCGGTGTTTTGCCCATTTTGATCACGACTTTACATTCGCCGAACTTTTGTTTCACCACTTCATTATTTACCGCGTTAAGCTAACACGGAAGTTGCCGAGCACATCACGTGATGCGTTTTAGCGAATCAGAACGCCAGAAATGGCCTTCAGCCAATGGGATTTCGCATTTCGTATTAAAGCACCCTTCGTCTTTACACAAATAGTCGTCACTGCAAAGGAAATGACCATATTTGGATCAGCTACTGTTCGGCTACAGAAAATGAGCTTTCCAACGATAGGTAACACTACATTGTTTTACCAAACGTCGCGGAACTATAGCTCACTCAAAAATGCTAACATTCGATCAAGTTAGGATAAAATTTCTGGACCTAAGTAGACAAAATACAGTAAAATAAACATATTTCTGTGCAGTCTGGACATTTTTATGATATCATGTTAAAGAAGACATGTTATAGAAGCAAAATAACCAAAAATCTCAAAATTTATGAGTGGATGCAAAAACGTCATTTCTGCCTGCCGTGTCTCGCCTTAAAATAGGAAAAAATCATGTACAGCCGTATGAAAGTTTTAAAGTATTTATTCTTGAAGCCTAAAGGTATAATGATTTTTCAAACCAAAGTTTTATGAAATACAATTAAGCAGAACAGTTTACCAGCACATAGTTTATGGTGACATCAAGCCGCAATACATGTTTGGGAATTAGATCGGAGTTTCCAACGTTATTTACGAAGTTTTATCTCGACGTTTTGGGCTTAAAAACCACTTTCCCAGAAGGAATGGATATATCTTAAGGATATTTAATCAAAATATTGAGGTGAGCCATTTATTATATATTATTAAATTAATTAAATGTATAATTTAATAACTTCCGTAATGCCTGCGTTACCGCTAGGGGGCGTTTGGCAGCAAGAGGTTAAGAAACCAAATATCCTACCTGCATGAAGTTACAGTTTTTTCTGATTAACCCTGAAGAGTTTATCTTATTCCATTTTGCGATATGTACGTTAGTTTTCCCACTCGATCATTGTCTTGTCCAGTAGGCTATGTTAGATATGGTTATTTTTGCATTTTGAGTGCATTTCACACACTGTAGTGTAAGCATTCATTGCTCAGACATGTTTAGGGCTGCCCCCAAATAGTCGACTAAACCATTAGTTGATCATAAGAACTTGGTCGACCAAAATTTTATTTGTTCGAAATGTCGCATTGTGAAAAAACACAAGAGTGGAACTATTCATTCCGGACATGTGCCTTGTAATGAACAATTGGTGTCTATTAATTAAGGAATAGATCAGTTGTATAGAATGTCTGAGAGAAAATCTAAAGTATGCGAGCATTTCGAGCGTCTAAAGGATGACCCCAAAAAAGTAAAATGTAAACTCTGCAAGCAACAATTCACAATTCATCATTCAGCGCATCTTCTCAAAGGCTGGCTTCATTGTCAGCAAAACGCGGAGCTCACTTCTCCCGAGTAACGTCGACAAACTCATGTTCCTCACGCATAATATGACACAAGTAGGCTAAAACACACTTTTACGTTGCTAATATAGATATATAGCCAAATTAATTTTTCGTTTGGCCTGTTGTTGATATTTCTCTTAAGTGTTTCAGTTTGCTCTATTTTTTATTTATTTGTTTGTTTATCTAATTTATAGCCTATTTGCATTTTTAAAAAGAAAATAATTTTTTTAAATTTCCCCTATCTATCAATCAATCAATCAATCAATCAATCAATCAATCAATCACATTTATTTATAAAGCACATTAAAAACAACTCACGTTGACCAAAGTGCTGTACAGATCAGAGCAGGTAATTGCAAATACAAGAAACAAGAAACACCAACATAAATAACAAGGCGCACAGTTCGTAGGGACAAATAAACAACACATGGGCATAGGCACAAGCCACATCAGGAAGATTCAAACGCTAGTGAATAAAAGTGAGTTTTGAGCCTGGACTTAAAAGAGTCGATGGAAGGAGCAGATCTGATAGGGAGGGAATGCTGTTCCACAGCCTAGGGGCTGCAACCGCAAAGGCACGGTCACCGCTGAGCTTCAGTTTAGATCGCGGGACAGCCAGGAGCCCCAAGTCAGCCGACCTGAGGGACCTGGAGGTAGAATAAGTGGCTAGAAGGTCTGCGATATAGGAGGGAGCCAGCCCATTTAGGGCTTTATAAACAAACAGGAGAACCTTAAAATCAGTTCTGAACCGTACAGGCAGCCAGTGGAGAGTGGCTAGGATAGGGGTAATATGGTCCCTCTTCCGGGTACCAGTCAGGAGCCTGGCTGCGGCGTTCTGGACCAGTTGCAGGCAGGACAGGGACGACTGACTAATCCCAGTATACAGGGAGTTGCAGTAGTCCAAGCGGGAGGATATAAAGGTGTGGATGACTTTCTCTAGATCTTTGAAAGAAAGAAACGGCTTGATTTTGGCAATAGTACGAAGCTGGAAAAAACTGGCTTTCACTACTGCATTAACTTGCTTATCGAACTTAAAGGCAGAATCAAATATCACACCAAGATTTTTGACATGGGGTTTGACAAGGGTGGACAGGTTGCCAAGACTGTTGGTAATCACTTTGACAGAGATAGGGGGGCCAAATAGGACAACTTCAGACTTGCCTTCATTCAGCTGTAGGAAGTTTTGTGCCATCCAACACTTTATGTCCTCAAGGCAGTTCAAGAGACTGAAAAGATTGGACTGGTCGTTTGGTTTCAGGGGAAGATAAAGCTGTGTCATCAGCATAACAGTGAAAGGAAATGTTGTATTTTTGAATGATTTGACCGAGGGGGAGCATGTAGGTAGGGCAGCAATTGACTGAGAATAACCTTTTCGAGAACCTTTGACAGGAATGGAAGTTTAGAGATAGGTCTATAGTTACTATGCAAGGTAGGGTCCAAGTTGGGTTTTTTCAGGAGGGGCTGGACCACTGCGTGCTTAAAACAGGTTGGAACGGTACCAGTGGCCAGGGAGCTGTTGATAATAGAACGAATGCTGGGACCGGCTATGTCAAAGACATCCTTCAGAAGGGCAGTGGGAACAATGTCAAGGGCGCAGGTTGCAGGTTTCATGATGGAAACAATCTTTGTAAGGGAGAGTAACGTGATGGGTTGGAAACAGTCCAATTTAGATGAACAAACCAGTGAAACAGCTAGGTCACGGGTGGGGGCTGCAATTTTCATTCTAATGTCCTCAACTCTGCTAATGAAAAATTTTAAAAATTCTTCACACTTAGCAGGGGACACATCTGAGCTGGTACTGGGGGCGGGGCAGATGACAGAATTTATGGTATTGAATAAGACCTTGGGATTATGAGAGTTTTTGGAAATTATGTCAGAAACGTATTTTGCTCTCGCAGCCTTAAAGGGTAAGTTCGCTATTTTGGACCTTGGACCCTATTTGCGGTCCGTCTTCCATGAACCTGACCCATGAAGTCCATTTTTTCGCTGATCGGTCCAGTATTGAGTTCGCTACAGATTTCCTGTAGGCTCTCACTGGTCTACAATAGAAGTCAACGGGGCAATTAGAAATGTTCGATAAATGTGCTTTCATGTACAATAAATGAGACGGGAAGCTCAGGGTGTATTGTTACCGGTCTCAGTATGCTGTCCTGTGAAATGTATCTCAATCCGAACATTTTTACGTGCTTGGCATGGCTTGGAAGTAAGCATTTCTCTGTTGCTTGTTTTCGCTGCTCCCGCGGAGTACTATGTGTCGGGGGTAGGGGAGCGGGAAGGTGTGCCGGCCGTTTACGAAACTATCTAGTTGAGCAGTCTGCGTTTGTTTACCTGCAGCAACGTAGGCTACAATTTCCACAAAAAAACTTGGATAATGGATGACTATAATGATTACGAAGACGAAGAATTCGATTTTGACTGACGTTACTGGCTACAGATTTGAGCCAGAATACACGGACACGGAACTACAAGAGATGGATGATAAGAGAGCAAGAGAAGAGAGAGAGGCTGAAGTTGCGCAGGTAATGTTATCCGAAGTCTGCGAGGTAGTGCGGTCGGAGAAATAGTTCTGTTTCAAATGGAACTGTTGTTTCAACGTTCGGTTTGCGTTTGCGATAGCCTACATTTCACAGGAGAGCATACTGAGACCGTAAGAATACACACTGAGCTATAAAAGCACATTTATCGTTGTTTTTCCATAACATTTCTAATTGCCCCGTTGACTTCTATTGTAGCCCAGTGAGAGCCTACAGGAAATCCGTAGCGAACTCAATACTGGACCGATCAGCGAAAAAATGGACTTCATGGGTCAGGTTCATGGAAGACGGACCGCAAATAGGGTCCAAGGTCCAAAATAGCGAACTTACCCTTTAACTACTTCTTGATATTTGTGAAGATTGGTTCTTAAAATTTCAAAGGAAATTTGAAGCTTATCACTCTTCCCTATAGTTTTGATAACCGTGAAGTTGTTAAATTAGCTACTTTGTTTTTGCTTTTTCGTATCACAGACAAAAGGCTGCTTTTTTAATTTAGTTATTCACTATTTTTAAGTTGTGTTTTGTTATAAAGAGTGGAAATAAAAATAACAATGTTAAATGTCTCATTGCTTGTTGTTCCGACACATTCATTTACTGCTTTGTCTATGCTGTTAATACAGCGTGGGCCATAAGCAAACCGATGCTGTTAATAGCACAGGCCAGCAAATCTCACGTGCTCTATAATTGATATTTTAAATGCTCATAATGACGGTTTTGTATTTCTCTGTAATATAGTAAACTTACTATAGATCAGATGGAAGTCTAGCCATTTTCTGATGCTCAAAAATACATATTTAAATAATTAAATTAATATCATAAATGCAACGGTTAGTCAACAATGGGTTTGAACTGACTACTCCAGGTCAACTAAGCAAATCTTTGGTCGGGGGCAGCCCTAGACATGTTTTATGTTTGATGTACCGACTTTCATTGAAGCTAGAACATATGGCAGCATTTTACTGTCGGTGGAATATGCGAAAAAATGCGATCCCAGGGCAAAATAATACATACTGGACAGTACAGGAAAAAGTGATGTTTTATTAAGGTACAACTGAATGAATAGGCTACATATTTATGTGTGTGTAACAGTGTGATATCAGTGTTTTCATCTTAACCTCTTGGCGCAGTTGGCAAATTTGGTCAATTCTCACCTATTTAGCGGGTGCTCTGTTTAAGGCTTTATAACTCCAGGTGTGAGCATCACATAAACTTGGTAAATGGCTTAAATGAAACAAGACGGGTGTACTATTTACAATACAAACTTAGATTTGTTTATTTTCATAATTTAAGTCAAAATAAAGTGCCACAAATGCAAAGAAACTTTGGGGGGGGGGGGGGGGGGGTTATTTTTTTTAGTTTGCAACAAAATGCTGAGAGCTACATAAGTGAAATCGGTAATATACAGTCGCGGCCACTATTATTGGCACCCCCTGTAAAGATGAACAAAAAGGGTTATAAAAAATTCACCGTTTGGTGAATTAGCTTAATCTTGCACTGAAAAAACAAGAAGAATCCAACCTTTAATTGACATTAATTTATTAAGAGAAAAAAAAATCCCTCATCAAGAAATAATTATTTTTAACAAAACCACATTGGCCACAATTATTGGCACCCCTGCATTTATATATAGAATAAAGTAATAATTTTTAATATTTGGTCACATATCCTTTGCATGCCATGACTTCCTGATGTCTGTGACCCAACAACATCAAAAGACTCTTGATATCTTATTTTCTGGTACTCTTACAAGCGATACTATAACATCTCTGCATTTGAATGGATCTCTATGGGAATTGGGGGGTGGGACTAGATTTAGCTGTAAATTATTCTGGAACAGTATAGAATACATGGTTGGTAAAATGGCTGTAAGTCAACAAGGGTCTGAGGTATCAAACAAGCCTTAAACAATCACTCTGCTGCCAGATATGCAGTAGATATGGATGGATCACTTTAAGGGTTGTTTCTCCTGACAAATTTTCCTATTGAACTCTATGGAAAAATAAGTCAGGAGAAGAAACCCTTCAAGTTATTCATCCATATCTACTGCATATCTGGCAGCAGAGTGATGGTTTAAAGCTTGTTTGATACGTCAGACCCTTGATGACTTACAGCCATTTAGCCAACCATGTGTTCCATACTGTTCCAGTGTAATTTACAGCTAAATCTAGACCCACCCCCCAATTCCCTTAGAGGTCCATTCAAATGCAGAGAGGTTATAGTATCGCTTGTAAGAGTACCAGAAAATAATATATCAAGAGTCTTGATGTCGTTGAGTCACAGACATCAGGAAGTCATGGCATGCAAAGGATATGCGACCAAATATTAAAAACTATTACTTTATTCTATATATAAATGCAGGGGTGCCAATAATTGTGGCCAACGTGGTTTTGTTAAAAATAATTATTTCTTGAGGGATTTTTTTTTTCTCATAATAAATTAACGTCAATTAAAGGTTGGATTTTTCTCATTTTTTCCGTGTGAGGTAATTCACCATACGGTATATTTTGTATAACCCTTTTTACTCGTCTTTACCAGGGGTGCCAATAATAGTGGCTGCAACTGTATATATACATTTCCTGGATCATAAACTCCATGTCCACAAGTTTTGCTAAATCTGAGGATGATATGCAGAACTACTAAAGGTCTATGGTGTAAAATATAGGCAGTGTACCCTGTTGTCCATTAGTGTCTCCAAATCTATCCAAATGGCTAAATTGTGCACTGCTCATAAAAATAAATAAATAAATAAAAAATATTATGCTATATTTAACTACAAATCAACAGTTTTGGCTCATAAAACTCACTTTTGCATAATTTTCAAGTGGGAATTACTATATTTTCATCAGTATAGGGGGGTAGATATCTATGGGTCTAAGACCCCTATGCAAAACATGTCATAAAATTAATAAAATTAGTTTTGTTCATTATAAAGCATATACATTTGCTCCTTCTGATGGCTTAGATAAAAAACATTGATATCACAGTGTTACATAAACCTAAATATGTTGCCTAATCATTCACTCTTGTACCTCAATAAAACATCACTTTTCCCTGTACTCTACAGTATGTATACTTTTGTCCTGGGATTGCATGTTTCTGTAGTTTAAAAAAAAAAAAAAAGTATGTTCCTATTCATAATGACTCCAAGGAAGATTTTACCTTAATCTACCACATATCAGCGCACAGTAAATTGGAATGGGCATTTGTCATGCCCTAAGAGACAAGTATATACGCCATAGCCTATATTATGCACGATAACATGAGCATAAAATTGTATTTCACCATCTGGAAAATGCTGCCAAATGTTCCATCTTCAATGAACATCGGTAGCCTAATTCAAAAATAAATTTAACGATTGCACTATAGTATGTGAAATGCACTCAAAATGTGAAAATATCAAACATATTGGAAAGACAGTGCTCGAGTGGAAACACGAACGTACATATTTAGCCAGCGAGACCAACGGCATTTTAGACGCAAAAATAGTTACATATCGTGAAAGGGAAACTCCCCTCCCTGATGCGTTTTCTATAGAGCTTACGTAATACCAGACCGTTAAAACGAAAACTGCCGTTACGCTGGGCTGTAGTAAATTGTTCAAAGCACCCAAAAAGACATGGCATATACCGTTGCTAAGGTTATAATGTACTCTATTGGATAAAAAAGCCGACAATTAAACCAGAATGAACTGTAATGAATGAGACAGGCTTGCAGGGCATGGGGGTATTACGAGTCGACATTTCAGATTGTGTAATATAGGGATGGGAATCGTTAGATTTTATTGATACCAATGCCATTATTGATTCTGCTTATCGATCCGATTCTTTATCGATTCCTTTATCGATTCCTTAAATATTATTTGCTCCCAGGCTATTAAAAAAACAACTTTTACTATTGGGTGGTAATCTAAAATGGATTCAATGACATCATATTTATAAAGTATAAAGCATTTGTTTTTCATTCATATTTCTTAGTCATATTTATGCCTGCACAAGTGGCAGAGCATCCAATAAAACAATTAAAATTGTATAATTCTGTAAATTGAAATGGCATTATATATGTAATTTGGCTTGATCAATACGAGTGCTTAAAGTGATACTGCAGTCAAAAACCGACTTTTCCCGTTGAAAACCGATGTTTTGGGTTAGATTATAATCATACACAACTGTCTATGTCCGAAAATCTCATGTTTAGTCAAAATAGTTTTATATGAGTTTTTGTGTAGGCGTACCAATACTCTGGTTTCCGGGGATTTGTGACCAACGTTTTTTTTTTCCTCTTTGAGACTGAGACCCTTGTACTGCTAACTAGCTAGTTCAAGTTCAAATGCGAATTGCTTTGTATTACTGCTAACGTTAATAGTGCTCAATTCCGATTTATTGCTCAGATCCAATTTTTTTTTGTTTGACTGTTCACATTATGTGGCCCATATCTGATTCCAGTGTGAACCGATTGCTCTCCTCAAATGACCCGTGCAAATTAACAAAAACAAAAGACATAGCACCTGTTACACAGCCTGCACACATAATTAAACAACAACAAAAAGGAAGTAATCAAAATCACAGCTTCTGCGTTAATTTTAAAGTTGATGTGCAGTGGAGCTAATGATAAGGGTGAGGAGACGGGAAAAAAGCCAAGGCTTTTACTAGCTTTTTGTGCTGCCATGGCTGCTACTTCTGTGCAGAGGGACTTGTGAATGCGAGATCGGAGCCAGGAATGGGGGGACCGTGACATGGGCGGTTTCAGTGAAACGCAAGCAAGGCATGAAATTAAGCTTGCCCACGCGCCTGGGCGAGTGATTCTGAGGACGGGTGAGTTAACAAAATGGAGCGCTCGGCCGTTTGGCAAGTGAGACCAGTCGATATAACATTTATAAAACGGATAGTTTCGGGATGCAGATTGGTCAATACAGCGTTCCAGCCGTGTTAAAATACACAATATGAAAAAGCTATCACACGACACACCTATTCAACTTCATGTGTAACGTATAGCCTAACATCACTGCGCACCCTTAGATTAAACTATTGACACATTATTGGACCGACAACCATGACGTTCGGTAAGCAGCTACATGAGAAAACCATGAATAATGAATACCGTGCAACAAATCAAGACCATAATATGGACAGTTCTAACATTATTTTAAATCACAAAATGGTTAACGCAGCTGTCCGCGAATGATATAAAAACGTTGCCTACTTCCGATTTATTATGGTGTATCGTTTGTGCCCAAAAAAATCCACTGCTTTGCACATTTACCACTTATCTAAAATGACAACACATGATAATATAATGTGAATGTGTTGATCACCTACCCTGTGCAATAGTGAGTTAACTAGCCCATGCGCTAATGTTCTAATGCCCTGCTAGCTACATCAAAAATGACAGTAAACAGTCACATTAATTCCGATCTGACAGACTGCGGTCGCTTTGACACAATCGGTTATGTATCGGCATCTAATACCACACCCAAATGAGAATTGGAAATGTCAGATTCAATGTGATTTTCGCTGTTCACACTTCCATAAAAAAAATCTGATCTGTGTCACATTTGAGGAAAAAATCTGATCTGGGCCACTTTTTACCTGCAGTGTGAACGTAGCCATAGAGAGTTATTCATCTACAACGTCTTACTTTGATATCTTTAGCTAACTTGCCTGCATTATGCCAAGGAGTCGGAGATGTATCGTTCCTCGGTGTAACGCCACCAGCTCTGTTAGCTTTCATAATCTGCCGAGAGACGGTATGTATCGATAAGTTAGGTAATGCAAAGCAGTCTATTGTGTGTGAGTTTAGCCCTGTTTGGTTCAGAGAACTGGTAACTTAGCTAGCTAGTCATTTATTTATCGCAATCATTTATGAATAATGTTAGCTAATAAATGATAACAATTCTCTCCGGACCAAGTGGAGCTGGGCGCTACAACCAGCCATGTTCAATATACTAACGTTACTGTGTGACTCGGTTTTGCTGTGTATTTGAATGTATTTAATAGTAACGTTACTTTAGGCAGACAAATAAGCTAACTTAGCTAGGTAACGTTAGCTCTACCATTCGGTTACATCCCCGGTCCTCTCCTCGATTGCGAAGACGTCGCTCAACCAATACAGCCGCGGCGGCGGCTGCTGCTGCTGCCAGTGACTCGAATGAATGCGGCTGTATTGCCCGAGCAACATCTTCATGAGGAGTCTTCCACCACAAAGGAATCCTTTCAAACTCCTCCATCTCAAAACTCCCTGCAGTACTGCGTCACTCTTGTCGCTCGCCATTTTGTTGTTTGTTTAGTTGTGAGGAGAGAGCAGGAAGGGAGCTGAGTTCAGTGGGCCTGAGTCAGTTCACCAAGACACACCCTTTCACTCCTTGACCGTATGAATATTCGTAATATGACAACGTGCCACCATCGTCATATGACCACACCTACTCACGAGTTCCAGTTCAGGTGGTAAAAAAGGCCTTAGAAAAGGCTCTGCAGTATCTCTTTAAAAATATTAGACATCAAAGAAACTAAGACACCAGAAAATTATGAAAAAGGGCACGAGAACAGAGGATAAAGTATCAGTTTAACGTTATGTCAAAAAAGATGACTAAATTTTTGTTTAACTGCTGCTCTGTGATTGAGATATTTAGGAGTTTCATTCCCTAACAAAGATCGCAAACTTTACTTATGAGTTACGCTCCTAGGCATGTTTCATAAAGATGCACCGTAACGTTTGCGTTGCTTTCTGTAGTCACCATTCTCCCCTATCTCATTTAGCCAATACATTTACATGGAAGAAAGATGAAATCTTTAACGTTACCTGACCATTTTTTGGAGGCCAGCTGGCTCCTCTTATTAGCTGAAGATGACAAAGATTGAAGATTATCATTTAGCTAATTTAGGTTAGCTAGTTATTCGCTTTCCAAATCTAGGCTACTCATCTGTGCATGACCAAGCAGGCAATCGTTGTCAGATTAGTCTACCGCCAATCAAAACACTGTAGTTTTACACTTGTAGTTGGTTATAGGCCCCCGAGGGAAGTCCACACACTCCACAAATCTGTTCAATAGTTGATAATTTCCGAAGACGGATCACAAAATGGAGAGCTTACGCGAACACATTTTCTATTGATTTTTAAATGATAGCAACGTTAGCTTAAATTAGTTTTCAAAAAATGACGTTTACATTTTATATTTCTAGACGGGTGCCAAATTCTGCCTGCCAGCATACGCTGACTGAATGAAAAACGACAGCGCGCATGACATGACGTAGAGAATTGATTAGCTCGAAGGCGAACGATTCTGAGGAATCGGACAACTTGGAACCGGTTCCTAACGATACCCATCCCTAGTGTAATAGCGGTATAAAGTGTTGTATATTTCTCAAACCGATTGTATCAGACAATAAATGACCACTGAATTTTGAAAGGAACATCTCGATGTGTAAAACCAATGGTAGGATTGTATATTTATTTCATAGTTAGTAGCATATATTGCTAGTAGAATAGATGGTAGAATGAGACTTCCACAGTTTATTTTGCATTTGAGTGAGCAGGGCTTTTCACAGCTTTTCTGGCATACGATCAGGCTATTGTTGGGTTTATCTTGTTGCTATGACGCAATTCTAATTTTATATCATTAATATATTTATGAACTCAAACATAGACGCTATTGTCCACTATGTCACGCATGGGTAGGTATAGACTAGGTGGGGGTTGCTTGTTAAATGGTCTTGCTACATGCCGTTTTTTCAACAATGGTGCTTTACGGGGGCTTCTTGCTGATAGCTTAGCTTCGATCAAACGTCTTCTGACTGTAACAGCACTTACAGGTAATTTTAGATCATCTTTGATCTTTCTGGAGGTGATGATTGGCTGAATCTTTGCCATTCTGACTATTCTTCGATCCGTTTTAACAGTAGTTGCTCGTTTTCTTCCGCGTGTTTCGGGATTTTGTTGCCATTTTAAAGCATTTGAGATTATTTTAGCTGAGCATCCTATAATTTGCTGCACTTCTTTATACGTTTTCCCCTCTCCAATCAACTTTTTAATCAAATTACATTGTTCCTCCGAACAAAGTTTGGAACGGCCCATTTTACTTAGCAATTCAGAAGGAAATATATTTTATAACAATGTGTGAAACATTTGCTTCCCTTCTTCCTTAATAAAGGACAAATAATGACACCTATTTTTTCACAGAATGAATGAATTCTCTAATTAAACTCCACACTGCTATTATTTTGAACACGCCCCTTTCAATGAATGATTCAATTACTTAGAACAAGCAGCGTGCATGTAATGACAGTTGGGTCTGTTGTTTTTCTATTACACTACTACATCTACAAGTAAATTATTTGCCATGCAGAAATGTCACTACTACTAATAACAGTGGTTCATCAGGTTACTGATGTTGTACTGCTATTTCTTTGAACACAACTGTATAATGGACAAAACTAATTTTATTCATTTTATGAAATGTATTGGATAGGGTTTTGGACCCATAGATATCTACCCCCCTATACTGATGAAAAGATGAGTTTTATAATCCAAAACTGTTGATTTGTATTTAAATATATAATTATTTTATGATTTAGAGCAGTGCACAATTTAGCCATTTGGATAGATTTGGAGACACAAATGGACAACGGTACACTGCCTGTATTTTGCATCTTAGATCTTTAGTACATCCTGCATATCATCCTCAGATTTTGCACACTTGTGGACACAGAGTTTATGATCCAGGAAATGTATAGATTTACCTGTTTCATATATGTACAAATGTACAGTGGGGACGGAAAGTATTCGGGCAGTGATATAATTTGTTGTTGTTTTAGCTCTGTATTCCAGAACATTTGAAAATGGAAATTGACTATGAGGTTAAAGTCCAGTCTTTCAGCTTTAATTTTGCCACCACACTTATAAATGCATTACACTGCACTCCATAGCACTGCAACTTGTAAACAGGAACCCCAGCCATCAAGGTGAAACAGTAGTTACAGTCTCCCCCACCCAGAGTACATGGCAATCTCCCCTGAGCTCCCCCTCTGCTCCATGCTATAAAACACCTGACATGGAACACTGGCAAAGGACAAAGCTATACAGACAGAACGAATAAATAGGTTGTGATAAAATCAAATACTTAACTAGCCGCTAAGGCAAGACCCTCCCCTGGGGTCTCAACTTGAGGCTTCGTCTAACTCGCCGGGGAAACACTGCTTTGGTGTCGTCTTATAAAGCAGACAGAGCGGCGGTGGTTACTACACTCGGCTAAAGCCCCAGTCCTGACTATCTCCAGGAGGCCCCTCCTAGCGCTGGAACAGCTAATCCCCTACTGTAACGGCCGCCCTAAGTCACTGAGAACGGCACCCTCCTCCCCACAGAGTGCTCATCCACACCAAGGAAAAGTCGCTCAGATACCACAGTCACAGCCAACTTGCCGCCGTGCCCTGTCTTATTAATTCCCCCCAGAGTCTCTGGTGGTACTCACACCTGTCCACAATCAGTTTGTAATTTGGCAGTCCTGTGGTAATTAATCCTTCCACTCGTTTTCATCACAATAGTTTGCCATTCCCCTTCCATAGGTTGTGTAGCTGGCCAGGCAGTGCAGGAATTTAGAATGTGATCAAACCTGACTCCAACTACATGTGAATCATACAGAAATAACCACCGCCCATTGACCAATCAGAATAGAGTATTCACCCAGACCATGGTATAATTGTGAATAAATGCTATAAAATTTGTGTTCATATGTATAGCCTCTGGAAACATAACGTCGCTGTGCAAGCTGCTAGGAGTTACATGTAGTGTATTTTGTACTTTAAACCACAAATCCATCGGTGCCTCATACTTGCTGTTGTAAAGCCAGCAGCTCATCTGAAATTTTACAGAAACACACAAAACATTCTGGGCTAATCAAACAGATATATATATGCAACTTATATGTTTATTTTTTATTTTTATCATATTATTATTATATTTGACTGTCTCAAACAGGAAGTCAAAGAGAATTGAACTGGTGATGTCCAATTTGATGTACCTCAATTCTCAAATGCACTGCTAGTCCAGTTGTGGTCATAAAGCATACAGTACCAGTCAAAAGTTTGGACACCTACTCATAGGTTTTTTAAAGTTTTTTTTACTGTTTTCCACATTTTAGATTCTTCAAAGTAGCCATCCTTTGCCTTGATAATGGCTTTGCACATTCTTGCCATTCTCTCAACCAACTTCTGTGGTAAACAGGTATTCCACAGGTAAACAGGTGATGCTATCATGACTCTGTATAAAAGGATATCGAAAGACTCTTGATACCTTATTTCCAGGTAGAATGTGCAAAGCTGTTATCAAGGCAAAGGGTGGCTACTTTGAAGAATCTAAAATATAAGACGTTTTTTATTTGTTTTACACTTTTTTTGGGTCTTTGCATAATTCCATTTGTGTTATATGATAGTGTTCATGTCTTTACTATTCTAAAATGTGGAAAACAGTAAAAATAACGAAAACTTTCTACGAGTAGTTGTGTCCAAACTTTTGACTGGTACTGTACATTAATGGTTGCAATGTGTGCTGGTGTTTGCAGTGTGAGCGAGCCTCTCTTTATGGGGCAGGATGCGGATACCTCCAGTGACCTGATGCTAGCACAGATGTTGCAGATGGAGTTTGACCGTGAGTTTGACACGCAGCTGCGCAGAGAGGAGAAGAAATTCAACGGGGACAGCAAGGGTGAGATTGCAAATATTTTCTCACAAGGAAAGACAGAGACTTGAGGTGTCGTAATTCATGAATGTCTTTTTTTGTAGTTTACATAGCATTAGTTTGCTTATTATTCTTATACCAAACTAATAAACATGACTACAAGACTTATACTAGATCTAGGAATGAAAGGTTTGAAGGACAACTTCAGTTGAAGGCTTAAAATAACAGGGTTTGTACAGCCATGAAAAAACTGGAAAAGTCATGGAATTTGAAAATTGTTCTTTCCAGGCCTGGAAAAGTTTTGGAAAAAAATGTAATACAAAAAGTTTTGGAAAAGTCATGGTAATGAGTTTAAATTGTTTCAAATGTCGTTCATTTAGCATACACCGTTTAAAATAATCATTTTTTATTTATATATATATTTTTTAAATCATGTAACGTTAAGAATATAAGCAGGCCCGGAGCCTTCTAGAGTTGCGTCAATGAGGGAACACTCTACCCTTTAATTTAATAAGCTTTGTGTTCATTTCATAATGACAGAATATGCAAAAATGCTGCAAACGAAATATTTAGGCTAGTTGAATTAAATGAAACATACTTTAATGGCAAGATCTGTTTGAATAATAATGGCAAAGTAAAAATTATGATATCTATCAATTAACGTTAGTCATTAGCCCAGCATCGGAAATATACTATGGGGCAAAGCCAGGCAAAAATTCAATTCAATTCAATTTTATTTGTATAGCGCTTTTTACAGAGAACTGTCACAAAGATGCTGCACAGGGAAACAGAATGAAAATTGAGCAAAAAACCAGGCCTTAGCCCCCAACCAGCAAAATGAGGTAAAAAAAACAAAAAACAAAAAACTCCCCGGTTGGGAAGAAAAAACACTGAACAGTGGCGAGAAAAAAAACTCCCCAGTGGGAAGAAATCTCGGAAGGAACCTGGGTAGGGAAGGGGTGCCCATCCTTCGCTGGCCGGCCCGGTTTAGACTAAAGGTGGACTGAATGGTAATAGTCAAATCAATAATCAGTTCAAAGGGGCGGGGTGATGCATCTGGGTAGGGTTGTCACGATACCAAAATTTGAAACTTCGATACGATACTAGTATAAGAAAACGATACTCGATACCTCTTTCGATACCACGGCACACAAAAAAAAGTCCTAGGCACACAAAATAGGATACATTTAAAAAAAAATATTATTAACAACCTGCACACAGTGCTGGTACAGAAAAAGTGACTGAACATAGAACACGATTAACATTATTATTACTATTCTTAATTGTTTTCCTACCTTGTAGGCCTACACATTATTTATGTAGTTATTATTGCTTTTTGTATTTCTTTTTTTTCTCTAATGTTGCTTCACTTGTAAACACAATACAGTCTCAGTGGGTTTCCCCTGTAAACAAAGGATAAATAAAATAAAACAAGAACATTCCAATTGCAAGGGTCTGGGTGTCCTTTGCAGCTTCTCTCTGGTGCTATATGAAAGAAAATCCATAATTAGATTTGATGATATAATTCTTAAATTGAGTGTATTTTTATACAATTAAAATTAATAAAACTTTCTCTCAGGTCCAACATCACTGGCAGTAATCAATGTGCAAGATCAGCCAGCTATTTTACGTTAGCTAATGTTGGCTGAAACTAATTTTGGATAAATGTGTAACGTTATGTCGTCAGCTCAGCTCATGCAACCCCATTACCTTACTTTAGCTAATGTAGTTTGTGTCGTTAAGCAACACACAACATAGCAAGCTAGTTAGATGCTAGCTTGCTCTGAGAAAAAAAAAAAAAAAGGCTAGGCTCGTTAACGTTATAGCTGCTAACGTTAGCTCGCTCGGGGGAAAATTTCTGAGCTCATCAGCATCACATCGCAATGTCATTCATGACAATAACTGCACACTTATTAAATTATACATTACCTCTCTCAATTCTTTGGAGAGATCAGGGTGCCGGTCCTTCAGATGCTTTGCCAAATTTGAAGTGTTCCCTCCTCTTGTTGGCACCGTTTTGAACCACCTTTTGTAAATCGGCTTTTGCAAATCTTTCGCCTTTCCTTCTGCATCCGCCTCATAGCACTCCTACTATTTTCTTTTTCGACTAACGTTAGTTCTGGAGCTGGACTTGCCATGGCTAACTCTAGCTAGCTTCTTGAATAACAGTGACGGGTTGCTGGCTGTTCTGAGTGACATCCACTGGCGTGTTTTGTCTCTCGCTCTCCTTCTGATCATCATCGTACCTGTTAGTGCTTGTGCCTCTGCCACTGTCACTCACTCACTCACTCACTCTGTCAGTCACGTGGTGGGTTCGTTGCTGGAGAGAATGCCGTAATGAAGCCAGAGGCACTGAAGACCCACAAATATTTAATACAAATAAAAAATTTAATTTAATATCGTTTTTTTAATAAAGTTGAGATTGTATCGTTTTTAAGCACGTGGTATCGAAAAGTATCGAAGTATCGAAAGGAGGGACAGGTCCGAAGCAGTCTGCAAACTCAGGGTGAGGGGCATAACTGGAGCAGTCTGCAAACTCAGGGCGAGAGGGGGACGGGCCGGACCGGAGTAATCTGCAGCTCAGGGTGAGAGAGGAAAAGAGAAGGTTAGCCCCCCCGACATCCTTAACCATAGGATTGACTAAAGAGGTATGTTTTTAGCCTCCACTTAAAGACAGAAAGTGTGTCTGAAGCCTGTGCATACATGGGAAGATTATTCCATAAAAAAGGGGCTCTGTAAGAGAAAGCTCTGCCACCCATTGTAATTTTAGATATAATAGGAATTTTCAAATAGCCAGCACTTTGAGAGCGAACTAATCTAGGAGGACAGTAAGGAACGAGTAAGTCACTAAGATATTCAGGGGCCAAGCCATTTAAAGCTTTAAACGCTAGAAGTAAAATCTTGTTGTCAATTCTGAATTTGACAGGAAGCCAATGAAGAGTTTTGAGCTGATATGCTCCCATTTCTTGGTTCGAGTAAGAATCCTAGCAGCTGCATTCTGTGCAAGTTGGAGACGATTCAGGGCTGAGCCAGTCCAACCAGACAATAATGCATTGCAGTAATCTAGTCGAGATGTTACAAAGGCATGAACCATTTTTTGAGCATCCAACAGGGACAATGCCTTCCTTAATTTAGATATATTCCTCAGGTGGAAGAAGGCCGTTCTTGTGATATTGTTAATATGGGGCTGAAAGGAGAGATCTGAATCAATAATTACACCAAGGTTTTTAACAACCTTGTTGGCGGAGACAGAGAAGCAATCTAAATTTAAGGGAAGCTGTACGAATTTATCTCGAAGGCATTTGGGACCTAATACTAATATCTCAGTCTTATCTGAGTTCAATAAGAGGAAATTTTGGGTCATCCAGGCCTTTTTTTCTTTTTTTTCTTTCCTTTTTTTCTTTGAGACAGGTCTCTAGTTTAGACAACTGGTCGACTTCACCTGGCTTAACTGATATATAAAGTTGTGTGTCATCTGCATAGCAGTGGTAGTTAACACCATGTCTGCTTATAATGTTCCCAAGAGGGAGCATGTAAAGAGAAAAGAGCAGAGGACCCAAAACCGATCTTTGTGGTACTCCAAAGTTCACCTTAGAAAATTCAGAGGACTAATTGTTTACCCTAACAAACTGGGATCTATCATAGAGATAAGATTTAAACCACATAAGAGCATGCCCGGTAAGACCAACTAAATTTTCTAGCCTGCGGAGGAGAATATGATGGTCTATAGTATCAAAGGCAGCGCTCAGTTCATGTAAAACAAGAATATAAATACAGCCACAGTCCAGAGAGAGGAACAAGTCATTCATTACTAGGGCAAGGGCGGTCTCGGTGCTATGGTGCTTCCTAAACCCAGATTGAAACCTCTCGTACACGTTATTGGTATGTAAAAATGAAGAAAGCTGTTGGGCTACACATTTCTCAAGAATCTTTGATAAAAATGGGAGGTTTGAATCTATAATTAGCCAGGACAGTGGGATCCAAATTTGGTTTCTTAAGTAGTGGCTTGATTTCTGCCAATTTAAAGGATGTAGGAACATGGCCCGATAGCAATGATGAGTTAATTAAATTAAGAATTGGTTTGATGAGCATAGGCAATATCTCCTTCAATAACTTTGTGGGTATGGGGTCTAGAAGACCGGTGGATGATTTTGAAGAAGAAACTGACTTAATTAGTTTGCTCAAGTATTGGAGTAAACGATTCAAGACGTTCAGTGTGTCTAGGAGGCAGTTCTATATCGTCAAAACCATGGTCACTAACTTGTGTGATCTTTTTCCTAATTCCAATAATTTTACCACTAAAGAAATTCAAGAAATCATTACTACTACATGAGACTGGAAGAAATCGGGGATTGGTCTTATTTTCTTGTATAAGCTTTGAAAAGTAAGAGGACCTAGCATTGGAGAGAGCATGGTTATAGGTACTAAGACTCTCTTTCCAGGCCAATTGGAAAACCTGCAGTTTAGTGGAACGCCATTTGCGTTCAAGCTGCCGAGACCTTTGTTTAAGAGCCCGCGTGTGGTCGGTGTACCAAGGGGCAAGCCTCTTCTCAATTACTTTTTTGCTTTTTAACAGAGCAACTACTTCAAGGGTTTTGCATAGAGCAGTAGCTAATTCCTCTGCCAGATCATTGGTTGACAGGGAGCTGGATGAAGTGTCTAAATCAAAGTAATCAGGTAGCACATGAATAAAGTTTCTAGTAGTGGAGGTAGTGGTAGTGCGACTTGTATACTTTCTGAGTTCAGATGCTACAGAGTGGGCTAATTTTAACTGCAGAGTAATGAGGAAATGGTCAGACAGAATAGGATTATGTGAGTGAATTTTAACATTAACAGTGTCAATACTAAAACTTACGACCAGGTCTAAAGCATGACTACGATAATGTGTGGGGCCGACAACATTTTGAATGAAACCAATTGATTCAAAAATGGCCATAAATGCTGAGGTAAAAGGATCATCTGTATTTTCAAAATGCAGGTTAAAATCACCCAATATTAACACTTTGTCATGACTTACAGCTAAATGAGAAAGAAAATCTTCAAATTCATGAATAAAGCCAGAATATGGGCCAGGAGGTCTATAGACAGTTACAAGTAAAATAAGCTGAGAGGAGGGGCGGTTTCTACCAACCACTGCTGGCTGAGTGTTCATAAGTCACACTTCAAATGAATCAAATGCATACTCTAATTTTGGAATTGACTGAAAGACAGATTTATAAATAACAGCAACCCCACCCCCTCCGACAGACGGGGGTTTTGGCTATATATGAACCCAGGTGGAGAGGATGTAAATGTAATGTAAAGTTCTCATCCGCTTTCAGCCATGTTTCAGTTAAACATAGTATATCAAGAGAGCAGTCTGAGATTAATTCATTCACAAGAGCTGCCTTGGAATTAAGGAATCTTATATTTAATAAGCCAACTCTCATGGTAGTAATATCACTTGAGCTAATATGATTGTGTTTTGTTTTAATCTTAATCAGATTATTAAAACAAACTTCACGGTTTTTTTATTTATTTTAATTTCTGATTTTTTCCCATTTTTCTCCCAATTTAGTAGCCAATTGAACCCCTATTCTAATTCAATTCCCTGTAGCAACCGCAAGAGAATCACTGCTACACAAACCTGTCAGCCGGCGGTAGGACAGGAGGGTGCCACGTCCTCTTCAGGGCGCGACTCCTCCTAAAGCTCCTGACCGTGATTCCAGCTCGCCCAGGGCCGCTATGCGCGCAGCGATTCTCTCCGAGCCCCTCCCCCCACCCGGAAGCAGCCTTGAATTTCTAAGACTATAGGCCAGATTTTTAGAGATAAGAGCTGAACCCTCCCACATGGGGTGAACACCATCTCTTTTTAAAAGATTAGGCCTCCCCCAAAAAGTGTGCCAATGATCTATATTGCCGACATTATTAGAGGGACACCACTCAGATAGACAACGATTTAGTGACGTTAGTCTACTATAAGTTTTGTCACCACGCCTAGATGGAATGGGGCCAGAGCAAATAACCGTGTTAGACAACCGTTTTGCTACTTCACATGCTGATTCAAAATTACTTTTTGTTATCTCCGATTGCTTCAACCGGACATCATTTGCGCCGACGTGAATAACAATGCTAGAAAATTTACGATTAGCTTTAGCCAGAATTTTTAAATTTGCTTCTACGTCGGTCGCTCTAGCACCAGGAATGCACTGAACTACGGTCTTTGGACTCGCAATTTCCACGTTTCGTAGAATGGAATCACCGATTATCATAGCTTTTTCAGCCGGTTTTACCAAAGGTGCATTGCTCAGGGGAGAGAACCTATTTGAAACCCGAATTGGTGGTTGGTGGAGTACCGGGGCTTACGACTACGTTCGCAAATTGTAATCCACCTGCTGTTACCTTGCTGCGGAGGCATTTTCAGAATTCTAACATTAGTTCGGGACGGGCTAGCTGGAGCACCCCAAACCGAGAAGGATTCTATGAACTTTTCGCTTTCTCGAATTTCATTTAGGATACGGATGCGAGATTCCAAATCGGCTATCTTCTCAGTCAACCTTGCATTTAATTTACACATCACAAGTAAAGTTCCCACTAATGGCAGAGAAGGAATAAGTAAACATGTCACATACCGGGCCAGAGATAGCCCAATAGGGCGAGGAAGGAGAAACCGAGCAAGGAATGGGAGAGACTGAGGGGTCAAACGAATTTGTTAATGTTAGTAGCATGGAAGGAATGTTGTTCTGTCTCCTATCAGTTTAGAGACTTAGTAACAACTGTTCTCTGTATTGCAGTGTCAATCTCTTTTGAGAATTATCGGATGGTCCACCCCTTTGATGACAGCGACAGTTCTGAGGATGAAGTGGATTGGCAGGACACTCGCCATGACCCCTACCAAGCTGGTAACATAGAACCACCAGAACAACAGTATACTGTTCTATCAGTTCTATATGATTCTGGAGTATCTCTAAATTAGAAAAAGTGCAATGAGGTTTTATGTGAAATTCTGGCAGTGAATTTAATTGAAAGCTTTTTTATTTATTTTTTTATTTTTTTATATATATATATATAAATGTTTGGTCACCCAGATAAGCCTGTGACCACCCCACGCAAGGGTTTTGTTGGAAAAGGAAAGAACATCACCACCAAACATGATGAGGTGGTGTGCGGCAGGAAAAACACAGCACGCATGGAGAAGGTAAACTTGATTTTCCAGCACGTACAATTTAATTGGCAGATATGCCGTGGGGCTGGGGCGATATGGCTAAAAAATAATATCTCTATATTTTTAAGCCTTTTGGCGATATCCGATACAGATCTCGATATTAAAGCTTTCTTATGAAATAGCTTAACAGAGTGATTAACACAGAATAACAGTGCCTGGATAAACTCATGCTTGCACTGAACAATGTTCCAAATGGCTACAACAGATGTGCACAACTCTGTCTATTGCAATCAGATGTGCACAACGTCTGATCTATTGAAGCCAAACCATCTCCGTATCACTGTTATTTTTTTTGTTTTTTAGGGGGGGGGGGGGGGGCAGGGGGAAAGGTTTGGGGAAAGGTCAAAACATAAGCTTGACAGCTAGCCATCTTATCTGATCGCTTTCGATCTAGGCTGAGCCAATTTGGGTCAATTTGTCTTTTTTTTAATAAATAAATACCAAAATCAGTCTAGGTGTCTGAGCTGCTGATTATAGCTGAATGTCTACGTAACGTAAGCCACTGTATGGGAACAGCAAAACTCTCCTGAAAAATAAGCACTGCAGACCTTCATTTTTGCATTTATTTTAGATAAAGGCTGTCCGTGGCTCTCAATAAAATTGCTACTTTTTTTCAGTATTTGCCCATGACAAAGCATCCGCCAAAATGTTATCACTCCCCTTTATATGCCGGATATCAAGATCGTAAGAAAAAGGCACCATCGCATGAGCCGCTGATTTGGGTTCTGTAAAGAATGCAGGAAGGTCAGAGCATTGTGGTCGGTGTAGACCACCTAGGGTACTACACCCGACCCAACATAGACATCAAAATGTTGCAAAGCCCAAATTAGTGCAAGCGCCTCCTTTTCTATTATTATTAGAATAATTTAGTTGATATGAATTTAATTTTTTGAAAAGAAAGAAACTGGTTGGTCAATATCTTGCTCATTTGACTGCAGTAACACTGCTCCTGTTCCCACATGACTGGCATTGACCTGGAGCTTAAAAGGCTGATCCAAACAGGGCGCAGCCAGTATAGGAGCAGAACAGAGGAGGGTCTTAACCTCCTCAAAGGCCTGCTGACAGTGTGGGGAACAAATGTATTCGGCCTTGGCCTTCAATAAATCAGTCAGTGGCGCTACCACAGAAGAGAAATGACTACAAAAAGCACGATAGTAGCCCACCATACCCAAGAAACGCATCAACTCTTTTTTAGTTGGGTGGATACTGGCCGATTGCTAACACTTTAGCATGCAAAGGCTGTACTTGACCCTGCCCAACCACCTTACCGAGGTACGTCACCGTCACCCTGGCAAACCCGCACTTCGCCAGATTGACTGTCTAGATATATGGTAGGCCGAACAGTTCAAAAGCTGACGCAAAGTAGACACCGTATATCCAGTTGGATAGCGCGCCGAACAGTTCAAAAGCCGACCCAAACTAGACACCGTATATCCAGTTGCTCTGCGCTACCCAGTTTTTAAGCGAGATATATCCAGTTAACAAGACTACCTATCCAGTCATCCTGCGCCACCCAGTGGATATCGCGAGATACCCAGTGGACATCTCCACATATCCAGTTGGGCAGCGCGAGCGATCCAACTGGGTCGCACACGCTATCCAACTGGATATACGGTGTCTAGTTTGGGTCGGCTTTTTAACTGTTCGGCGCGCTATCCAAGTGGATATACGGTGTCTAGTTTGGGTCGGCTTTTGAACTGTTCGGCGCGCTATCCAACTGGATATACAGTGTCCGTGTCTAGTTTGGGTTGGCTTTTGAACTGTTCGGCGCGCTATCCAACTGGATATACGGTGTCTAGTTTGGGTCGGCTTTTGAACTGTTCGGCGCGCTATCCAACTGGATATACGGTGTCTAGTTTGGGTCGGCTTTTGAACTGTTCGGCGCGCTATCCAACTGGATATACAGTGTCCGTGTCTAGTTTGGGTTGGCTTTTGAACTGTTCGGCGCGCTATCCAACTGGATATACGGTGTCTAGTTTGGGTCGGCTTTTGAACTGTTCAGCGCGCTATCCAACTGGATATACGGTGTCTAGTTTGGGTCGGCTTTTGAACTGTTCAGCGCGCTATCCAACTGGATATACGGTGTCTAGTTTGGGTCGGCTTTTGAACTGTTCAGCGCGCTATCCAACTGGATATACGGTGTCTAGTTTGGGTCGGCTTTTGAACTGTTCAGCGCGCTATCCAACTGGATATACGGTGTCTAGTTTGGGTCGGCTTTTGAACTGTTCAGCGCGCTATCCAACTGGATATACGGTGTCTAGTTTGGGTCGGCTTTTGAACTGTTCGGCGCGCTATCCAACTGGATATACGGTGTCTAGTTTGGGTCGGCTTTTGAACTGTTCGGCGCGCTATCCAACTGGATATACAGTGTCCGTGTCTAGTTTGGGTTGGCTTTTGAACTGTTCGGCGCGCTATCCAACTGGATATACGGTGTCTAGTTTGGGTCGGCTTTTGAACTGTTCAGCGCGCTATCCAACTGGATATACGGTGTCTAGTTTGGGTCGGCTTTTGAACTGTTCAGCGCGCTATCCAACTGGATATACGGTGTCTAGTTTGGGTCGGCTTTTGAACTGTTCGGCGCGCTATCCAACTGGATATACGGTGTCTAGTTTGCGTCAGCTTTTAAACTGTTTGGCCTATCATAGATATCTCTCTAGAATTAGCCTACCGGATATGTGTATCTCGTTTGGATTGTTAAACGAGCAAAGCTTGCAAGAATTTGTCTAATCTATAAAAATAAAAAAAGGCTTCAACTACAATTGGTGACGCCATTATATCATGTATATAGACTATTTACTCGTTGGTTAAATGTTTAGTTATGCTGCTTGTTAGCAGAGCTGGCTGGTCACCAGGGCTAGCTAAGTGTTATTGTGTGTATAAAGTGCGTAGGCCTATGTGTGTTTTGTTGACAGTAGTGTAGCTAGATAGCCACAGTAGAGCTATCTCGGACATGCAATATGTTTATGATGACAGTTTGCAGTATTATCGCCAGTCCAGTATAGCCTAATACTTGAAGTCTGTGCGTTTGAGTCAGTGTAATCCTCTGTGTACTGAGAACATTGGCTTGCAATAAAAGCAACGAGTGAATCCGCCAGGTCTGTCTTTAGATGCGGTCTCATTATATTATTAATGCATAGGTGTCAACCTCTGGAAAGAGCTGCACTTATTTTCATCCCTGCAAAACTGTATATTCATCCAGAACTGACAGACCATGCATCCCATTGGGTGCCTGATAAATCGGGCAGTCCAGGATGACATGGTCTGCGGTTTGTTCCTCTGCGCCACACTCGCAGGCTGCGCAAGAAGCCAAGCCCCATCTGTGCATCGATGAGCGGAAGCGCCCAACGCCGGTCCGGAGGCGGTTAAGCCTCACCCACGCCAGTCTAGGCAGGTCCACCCCAATAGGGGGAAAACCGACGTCTGGGATGAAGTCACGGAGTCTAGAGGTGTTCTCCTCCCACTCCGTGCTCCAGATGTAATCCGCCCACCGTGCCGCACTGATGTTAAGATCACTGCATTGCTGCAGGAATTTCTGTGCGGCAGGCACAAATGGGTGTCTCGACTTAAGGCACCGGGGAGGCTCAGCAATTACAGTGAGCCTTTCGTGGAGCAGATGGTTTGGCTCCACGGCCCGGCACGCGAGACGTGCTGTGGCTCCCGCGCGGCGGAGCCCAGCGGGCTGAATGCCTGCAAGAATGGGAAGATTGTCCATGGGAGTGGGACGCAGGCATCCTGTCACGATGCGCAAGGCTTCATTGATGGGCGTATCGATGAGGCGGGTGTGGGCACTGCGACACCATACCGGTGTGCAGTACTCACTAGTCGATTAAACAAGGGCCAGGGCTGCCGTACGCAATGTTCTTGCGTCGGCGCCCCAGCCTGACCCGACTAGTCTCCTCATCAATGCCACACGAGATGGTAACTTCTTGCGCAGTGACTCAAGGTGTCGGCGAAACGTGAGCGACCTGTCCAATGTCACGCCGAGGTAAATTGGCTCAGCCCAGCATGGCAGGGGTGTTCTTCTAATATATATTCGGAGCTCACGTTTAGCCTCCCTGTTGTTAAGATGGAAGGCCGCCGACACCGTCTTTGCCTCGCTGAGCTTCAACCTCCATTTCCAGAGGTATGCCACTAGTGTCTGCATGTCCTGACTCAAAGTCCCCTCCAATGACTGCCAGTCTCCAGCGGAGTACACCAACGCGAGGTCATCCGCATAGGCATACTTCCGCGAGACTATCAGGCAAGTCATAGGTGTAGATATTATAAAGGAGGGGGGCCAGGACAGATCCCTGGGGGACGCCGTTCTTGAGGTGTCGTAACCTGCTTTGCTGACCGCTACCGGTGTTGAGGTTAAAGCTGCGATTTCGGACAAGCTCCAGAATCATACTGACCATGTGCCTGTCCGGCAGCAGGCGGAGCAGCTTGCAGGTGAGGCCGCGGTGCCATACGGTATCATAGGCAGCCGTCAGATCGACAAAAACGGCTCCGGCCTTCTTCTTGAGCGAAAAGCTGTCCTCGATGTCTTGAGTCATCAAAGTGACTTGGTCTACGGTCGATCTCCCGCGTCGGAACCCGGCCTGCTCCCGAGGGGCTCTTCTTCAGATTTTGGGGGTCTTGAGTTGGCGCAAGCAGGAAGAGAGGAAAGCTCTTAACCAGGACTTCAGGGCAGGTGCGGCATGGAGTATAAGCTCCGGGCAGATGGAATCAGGGCCCGGAGCTTTTCCTGGCTTTAGGTGCTGGAGGGCGGCAGCGAACTCCTCCGGTGTGAATTCACCAGAGATGTTATCGCTGCTAGATGTTGGGGCCCTCCAGAGGTCAGACACTTCTTTTGCCACGAGTCGTGATGACTCGCGGTCTTTACCCTCGTATACCCCATTTTTCACAAATTGTGATGCGATTTTATTTGCAGTACATGCTGCCACTGTGAAAAGAATAGGGGAAACTGCGGGGCCGTCAGCAGCTGCCAAAAGTACCGGCTTAGTGTCTGTAGAAGCATGCGGATGCAAGATAGCTGGAGCAGAATCAGACGAACAAAGATAATATGGCTTTAATAAATTAATATGACAAAGCTGAGTAGACTTTCTCCGATTAGGAGTGGCAATCAAGTAGTTTTGTTCAGAAACCTGACGTTCTACTGTAAAAGGACCAGTAAATTTAGCTTGAAAAGGTGATCCAGTTATAGGTTAGAGCACCAGGACTTGATCACCCGTGCTAAAGTAACAACGCTCAGGGTGGGTGGATCAAAGTCTCGTCTTCACCGTCTCACTAGCGGCGTAAAGCCGACGTCGTTAATCATTCATGTAATGCAATACATTTTTAGGAGGTTCTACCATTTTCCAATCATCCTACAACACTGCCAAAAGACCGCGCACAGTGTACCCAAACACAAGATCATTAGGGCTAAACCCAGTGCTCACCTGCGACACCTCTCTAGCTGCCAGCATTAGCCAAGGCAAGCCTTCTTCCCAATCTCGGTCCATTTCAGTACAATAAGCCCGTAACAAGGATTTTAGCGTTTGATGGAAGCGCTCCAAGGCTCCCTGACTTTATGCATGATACACACTCGCTTGGTTATGTTAAATGTGAAGCTGCTGTAAAATCTGTGCAAACATATGAGAAGTAAAATTAGATCCCTGATCGCTCTGAATAACCTTGGGTATACCAAAAATAGAAATAAACAGAGACAAGGCTTTTACAACACATTTGGTTGTAACTGTAAGCAAAGGATAAGCAGCAGGATATCTGGTTGCTTGACAAATAGTAGTTCATAAATAATTACTTTTCGCTTTCCATCTAGGCAGAGGACCGACACAATCAATGATCAAATATTCAAAAGGCTGATCCTTTTGGTATACACAAGCCCCACACAAGCCCTCACACAAGCCCCACACAAGCCCCACTACCTGAGGACTGACCTTTAGGGTGCTGGCTTTTAGCTTTAAGAACAGGGTAGTCACTTTTCCAATGTCCTTTCTCACGACAGTAATTAGACATTATGCAAATAATTTTGAAAGCCACGATCTGAAAAACTACTTTTATAAGTCAAAGCATATTAGTCTGCTAGAATAGCGGCCTCAGAAGCAGTACACACTTTATGCTCATTAACATACATAGCTCTACGATCAGTGACAGAATTTTTTAATTGTTCGAGCGCAACCAAATTACACAAATCAACTAGAGTATTGACATCGGAAGCAGTACACCAACGATTAAAATGCATTAATAGCGCTCTTGCATATTCAACATGAGTCTGCTTATCTCCCTTTTTGAACATTTTGAGTCATTGTCGGTATGCTTCTGGAACTAGTTCATAAGCTTTTAACACAGCAGTCTTAACCAAAAGATAGTTTTTAATGTCAACTGAATTTAAAGCAGAATATGCCTCCTGAGCTTTGCCAGTTAAAACGTATTGTAGCCACAACGTCCGATCAGCATCAGGCCAATTTCGGGAGTCTGCCACATGCTCAAACAACAAAAAATCACACCCAGGTGGTGAAGTAAGCGGTGCAGGTTTATGAGCAATCATATTAAAAAATGCAATAGAAAATGTGTGTGTTGTTTACATGTACAAAAACAATGGCCCCTGGTTTGGTGATATTTATTTACATACGCAATATACTCTGATAACAAACAGGAAAGATTACAGGTGCATGGATTGTTGGGCCGTTCCATAACTGACTGGGACCAGCAGAACACTGGTGGTAGATTTTGTATTGGTTTTGCTTTGGGTGGTTGCTACGGCGACTCACCTTGCTAACAGGTGGAATGTTCAAAACTCGACTCTAGCGGCAGTTGGTAATTTCAATTTCAAACCAAGGGGCCAAGACTGGGCTTTCGTTTTGAAGCTCACTTCCTGGTTGGGCTGGGAGCGGCCATTGTGCCGTTGCTCACTAGCGCCACTGCGGTTGGCTCCATGGCTCCAGCATAGGTCTTTCACCATGTAAGTCAATGGCAGCAATGTGGTCAAAATACTCAGTCAATAAATGTTTTACACAAAAAAATGTAATTGCAATAGGTGCCTTTCCTTCATCTAATGCATGTGCATGTGCTGATCTTTTAAAATATTGTGTCGTTTGGACAGGGTATTAACATTTGTTCAGGACCAATCAGAGAGACAGGTTCAGTCCTGGGATCACTGGCATAGATTGGTTCTATATGGTTCTCACTGCCCTCACTCGGAGGGGCGAGACCTATTTTTATACAGTCTATGCTTCGGACAGGGAGACACGCTGTATTTTTGCGTGGAAGTCGATGGAGAACATTCCTTAGTAGCCTACCGTGAACAAGCTGTTGTTTTGTGGACGCAGTTCGTAGCATAATAAATTGAGTGCCTTACCCGCTCATCTTCAACATGTTTGTCATCACATATAAATTTTGGTTGGAGCGAGCTATGATGTGTCTACTACGAAAAAAAATACTGTTTCGTAAGATGAGACAGAAGGGGATGTTGCAGCTACACTACAGGCCCAGTGTCTCGGAGCAAGCAGCCAAACTATGGGTTAAGTATCTCAAATCAATTGCTCCATACCTGTAAAACCTTATCAATTTAGATATTAATTTAGCTATTCCAACCGCTCACGTAGCCTATGCAATAGCCCCCTGTTATGTACTCCCCCTGTACTCCCCTGTCATGAACGTTACCATTGCTTAGCAATGCTGGGTTAGCTAGCTGGCAAGCTAACGATATCTCACGGTAAGTCGTTTTAACATTTAGCTAGCAAGCTAACGATAGCTTATGGCAAGCCATTTTAACTTAACAGTTATCCTTGCTGTCAAGTAATCCTTGCTGGCTGGCCATATAAGTTCGCTAGCTACCGTGATTGCCTAGCTAACGTTACTAACGTTAGCCAGCTGCTCTAGCTAGAAATCTAACCAGACATTTCTACACCTGGATCATTTTAGGTGCAAAAAATTACGAAAATGTGCGGGGAATAGAGCCAACGTGTTAGCGGTATGTTTGTACTGACTCAATACGGGGATGTTTAAAATAAAACCAATAATTTATCGGAAAAGAATACGGAGTCTGCGTTTGTAAATGTTTGCAATGTTTGTGATTAGGTTACAGGATGCAGATGAAAGTTAATGCCAGCTACGATGTAGCTACTGTGCTTTTAGCTAGCGTGTGAACCCACTAACCTTAATCCCCACTTTATCTGGAAGAGTTTTCAGAACGGGGTTTCATGCTGCGGCAAACCGTGACAGACTGCTCTGCCACAGTCGAGTTAATTAGCGGTTAGCAATGGTGGTGATGCATTGCGTCTAGCTTGGCTACCAAGCTCAGCTGGTATGCTATCTAGCTAATCAAATTAGCTGATGTTAGCTGAATATAAATTGAAGATAACTGAATGAACGTTAATTATGTGACGAATACCACACATTCAATGCGAATAAATGACACAGTAAAAATCGAGGATGAAAATTAAATGTTATATTATAAAACATTAGCAACTTAAGGAAGTTTACCGCAAGTTTATTTTGCAAAATGGTGGGTTTGGTCAGGTCATGGGCTTTATATAGTTCTGTGGGCTTTATAGTTCTGTGGCTTCTCCACTCCGAACTGTCAATCATACTGTGCCCGGGCCATATCCGGTTGACCCTGCTCCAAGCCAAGGTCACTTCGGCTCCACGGAGCAGGCGCAGTTTGTACAAACGGCCGGCGAAAAAGACTTCCGAGCTTCAATTCAGTTTTTACGAGGCCGTGGAAAGGCAATGGGTGACGTCACAGTGGCTTTGTCCATATTTTTATACAGTCTATGTTTCAAACCCATTTTCTAACTTGTGACGACGACTACAGTTTTTAAGGTACACAGACATAATATGTATCAAAATGTTCATGTTGTTCCCTGGATTCCTACGGAGTAAATATCTAAGCTGTGACATTAGTTTGTAAAATATTCAGTGTTGTTTGAAAACTATGCTCCCCATTCACACAAATGGTGGAATGTTCAAAACTCCACTCTTGCTGCCGCAGCTGGTAATTTCAATTTCAAACCCATTTTCTAACTTGTAACCACGACTACATTTTTAAGCTACACAAGACATATTAAATACAGATGTGCACCTCGTTCCCAGGATTCCTACGGTGTGAATATCTAAGCTGTGACGTGTATATTTTTTGAGATAGAGCGGTCTGAAGCTGGGCATGCTTTTCTCAAGCTACAATTGTATTGCCGGGCATGTGACGCATAGGCGACTCCTGATTGGTTTAAATCTCATGCTACGGACGGACGGACACACGTCACGTATAGAAGCGGCTGCACCGGTTAAAAAAATGTAAGGTCTTTTTCGTTAAATTTAGGTAACTTCAAATTAGTTACCATGTCGAAGTGACTAGGGGAATGAAAATCGGAAGAAAACGGTGACTCATCCGAGAGCTGGGATGCCTAAAACTTTCCTACCTCAATCAGGTGCAATCGTCGTAATTCCGCGTTCATGTTCGCGTTGTCTTTCACGTTCCCTTTCACATTGTAACAGTAGCAGCTCCTTTCGTTGTTCAAAAGTAAGATTAGAAACCACAAGGGAAGGGGTCAGAACAGATAGATTAAGAGGGGGTTCCCCTTCACTAACAGTGAGAACCATTTCAACTAAACTGGCAATTTTTTTAAATATCGTTTGTCGTCAATGTCATAATGCTCGGCAATTTTCAATAACTGGTCTTTAATGCACAAATCAAGAAATTCTTCGCACGGGGCCTTTACAAAATCACTCACAGTGGTGGCCATAACCAATCATAAAATGTTACTTACAACCAGGAGATTTAAATACGCAAAAAGGACTACTCTACTCTGTATCGAGCCAACGAAAGCGAACAAACAACAAGCGCCGATCAGCACAACAGGAGAGATAGCCTAACAGGGATGGAGCTTCCCAGAAAACTAAGCTACCTCTGCAGTCCCTGACTCTGCCTAGTCTTTGCTGACTTTTTGGGCTATGAGTACAACACTCAGTCCCTCATATTCACCGGCAAAAACAAGAAAGGAGCAAACACAAGTCAATCAAACAATGCCTGTACAATTCAAAGTTAATTCAGTACGTCGGATAAGGCGGCATATGACCAAACAAAACAAAGCAACAAACAGAAACTGCAAAAGTGCCTTCCAAACAGATTTCCGCGTGTATCTCCCAATAGCGCTAACAAATTAGCAATGACATAAACAAAAGAGCACACTAGTACTCAGCTTCACAAAGACGTCCTCCATCCAAACAAAGCGCCAAAGGGAATGTTATACAGCAAACATACCTACAAATCCATCCAGGCTTCAGAAAGCTACAAAACTAAACCCGGCTCGACGAGGAAGTGGTAGAGGTATACGTCAAAATGATTTTCAACTTTATATTCAAATAACTTTATTTTCTAATAATTTTCAACTTTATATTCAAATTCAAATATTTCTTTTTGGTCAGCCACAAGAAAGACTTAAATAGTTGTGCCTTGATCTGTTCTGTTGTTTTTGGGTGGAATTACCCTTTAAATAGGGCAAAAAGACTTAAAAGGTGTGTCTCATAATTAGTCGGCTCTCCAACGCCACCCACCAGCCTACTAATGGCCAGCGGAGCAAGAGAGGTGTAACAAATGTATGTGTTTTTGGTTAAATTAAATTTATATCTGCTCAGTAATTTCCCTGTGTGGTCTCCCTGTTATGTCACGGCTCAATGAGCCGTGTCATGACAAAATCCACATGCTTCTACAGACACTAAGCCGGTACTTTTGGCAGCTGCTGTCATGGCTCTACGAGCCGGGTCATGACAAAATCTGAGAGGACCAAATGACGTTTACTGGTCGTGTTTTAATCCCGCCCAATCAAAACCTTGCCTGATCAATTACAGGCAATGGTGGAAAAAAAAGAAGGCATATCTCAATTTAGGCATCACTTAGTACTGATAGTTTGGTTATGTTTATTCCACCCTGGGATGACAACAATTAACCATTGAAAAGCTGAATCATCGAATTGAATTGGCAATCTCTTTAAAATAAAAAGTAATCTTCTTAAAATTTGAAGAAATGTGTCATGTTTAACTTTTTACCATTAAGAGGTCAGGTTAGCTTCTATTCATTTAGATATTAATTGTAAAAGGCCAGGCGTGCCCAAATGTTTGCACCCCACTGTAGTTGTTGTGTTAATGATGGTGTGAATGAACAATTTGTTATAGATGGTTTGTCCATTACATAAATTCAGTTTGTAATGAATGATAAAAATAATACACTTGTTTGAAGTGCTTTTCTGGCCACATGCTCAAAGTGGAAGGCTGTATAATTTTTTTTACCTTTGAGGATATGAAGTATACATTTATTTGTTGTATGTCAGTATTGTAGGTAATAGTTCAGGTACTGTTGTGATCTGCATGAATCTGCCTATGCTTCAGAGTCTGCAATTTTCAAGCACACTTATTCTTTGGCATTTGAGTCTTTGAGGTGACCAAACATTTGAAGACGCCAAATTAGTGATGTGAATGTATAAACACGGGCCCTAGTTACTTGAAAGAAAGAAACCAGGTAGCACTGTTTTTGGGTATGACTTGTTTAGTTTCTGTTGAAAACACATTGGTTTAGTTGTTATTTGTAACATGGCATCATTTTGATATCATTACTTCGGTACTGGGAATTATTTTTAGTAAATCTTTTTTGCAGATAGTATGCACATTTACAGATACTTTGTATTTTTTAACAATGAAAAGGTTTATATTTATGTTGGCATAAGGTCAAGGTGGTATTTTTACACAATCTCCTTCACTCCACCAGTTTGCCCCTGAGGTCCAGGTGGGCGATGGCATTGGGATGGACCTGAAGTTGTCCAATCATGTCTACAATGCCTTAAAACGGCATTGCTACTCCGAGCAGCGCCGTAGTGCCCGTGTGCACGAGAAGAAGGAGCACTCCACTGCGGTAAGTGAATTGGTTACATGCTTCAGTCATAAATATACTACTCAAATGAAGTTAAGGGTCAAAAATATTTGTGCATATAAATATAGGCTAACGAGCTAAAATGGTGACGACTAATGACAAAATATTTATTTGATGGCTCAAGAACAGAAAACAGAAAACAAAAAACTTTTATCATGGGCGAGTCTTCCCGAATATAAAAATCAAGGTACTCGAATGTCTAGGGGTTTTATTACAAACAGACTCACCCAGATAATCGCTTCCCTTCTCATTCACGGCTCACAAACTCAGCTCGCAGGCAATGGGCTGAAGAGTGCGGCTGTAGGACAGTATGATCTCCCCTCGATAATTCCCACCAAGACAGGACCAGTGCAATCTTCGCTCCGGATAGCGACCAGCTCCTTCTTGTTTCTTTTATTTGTTCAAGTTTTAGTTATTTTTCTTAAGACAATCAGCACCGCGGCTGTGTTTGTGTCAATCCTCTTCTCGGCCTCTTTTTGGGTGATCCTCGCACAAATCCACTCTCTCGAACATCCCGGCAGCCACCTTAAAATACTCTCACCTGCCGCCACAGGTGAGACCACCTGACCACACACACACCCCCTTCCGCCCATTGCCAATAATGATGGATGTAATACTCTAACGTAATTAGAATTAGAACTACCGATTTTAGACATAACGGGAAATACCGCTAATTCATCTATAGCTAATCTAGGAGGAAAGGCGTTCATAACACTCCCCCCTCCTTAGCTAGGAAATCAAACAAAACAAAACCCACAACTCCTAAACTAACCAAAAATTACACCCACCAAGGTTTTAATTTTTAGGGGACCGTGCAGCGAAGCTGCAGGTACCCTATTGTTTTTGTTCTGATTCTTTTTTTTTTTTTTTTTTCTTTTTTCTCTCCCCTTTCACCTAAAATTCCCGTGAGCTGGTTTGGCCTAGAATCACCAGACTTGGCACGCTTGTTGGGATTCCCAAACTCTTGAATGCTCTATATTATGACGCAGATTGAACACCTGGTGGCGCTGTAGTGCACGTGACAAAATTTTGACATTGACACGCCCACTGCCGACGCCCCGTTTCACCTAGACTCACAAAATTTGGTATGCATGTCCATTTGCTCATTCTGAACACATTTGCCAACAGGACCTATAAAGTCCGCCATATTGGATTTTTTGCTAATTAGCATTTTTTGTAAAACGCTTAAAATGCTACTCCTCCTACAAAATTTGACCAATTGAGATGAACCTTGGTATACATACTCCTTAGACCATGTCTCATAAAAGTTATATTTGGAATTTTGATATTTTCAAATATGGCCGAATGACGAGCCAATGAAATTTCACTGGGCGTGGCTTATCACAAAAATGCTAATAATTCCAAAACGATTAGACAGAAAGCTATGAACCTTGGTAGTTATGTTAGGAGTGCCAATAGGACTAGACATGTACAGTTTTATCCCAATCCATCCATGTGGTGGCGCTATAGAGTTCCAAATATAAAAAAATATATAAAAATTCACTAAAAATCACAGTTCCTTTGCAGAGATGTGCAACTTGCTACAGTGACAAAGAGCCGGATTTGGATCATATAACTTTACTAATTTGGTGGGCGCCATCTTGAATTTGCCGACATTTTGGCTTAAATGTACTCATTTATTACTTCTTTGAGTTTTTCCTTAACCGCTTGGCTGATTAGCATGAAACTTGGCAAATAGTTAGAAGTTGTCATCATACAAGCTCACACCGAATTTCGTGGTGATAGGCCAGTTGGTGGCGCTGTAGTGCACGTGTAAATATTGTGACATTGACACGCCCACTGGCGACGCCCCGTTTGACCTAGAGTCACAAAATGTGGTGTACAGGTCTCTCGGCTCATGCTGAACAAATTTGCCTCAAGAATCCATGAAGTCAGCCATATTGGATTTTCCGCTAATTAGCATTTTTTGTATAACATTTAAAATGCTACTCCTCCTACAAAATTTGGCTAATTTACATGAAACGAGGTACACAAACTCGTTAGACCATGCTTCATAAAAGTTATATTCAGAATTGTGATATTTTAAAAGATGGCCGAATGACGAGCCAATTAATTTTCAATGGGTGTGACTTATCACAAAAATGCTGATAATTCCAAAATAATTTGACAGAAAGTTATGCAACCTGGTAGATCTATTAAGAGTAACATGAGGAATTGACCCCTACAGTTTCAACCCAATCTAGCCACGTGGTGGCGCTGTATAGATTGAAATATAAGAAAATATTAAAAAATTCACAAAAAAATAATTGACACGCCCACTGCATACGCCCTGTTTTATCTAGAGTCACAAAATGTGGGATAGAGGTCCGGCTGCTCATACTGAACAAATTTGCCTCTAGGAACCATCAAGTTAGCCCTATTGAATTTTCCGCTAATTAGCATTAATTGTAAAACACTTAAAATACTACTCCTCCTATAAAATTTGACCAATTTACATGAAACCTGTTAACCACACTCCTTACACCATGCATCATAAAAGGTATAAACAGAATTTTGATATTTCAAAAGATGGCCGAATGACGAGCTAATAAATATCCAGTGGGCGTGGCTTATCACAAAAATGCTAATAATTCCAAAACCATTTCACGGAAAGTTATGAACCTTGGAAGGTCTTTTAAGAGTAACATCTGGACCAGACCTCTCCAGTTTCAACCCAATCGAGCCACGTGGTGGCGCTATTGAAATCCAAATATAAGAAAATATTTAAACATTCACTAAAAATCATTGACACGCCCACTGCCGACGCCTCGTTTGATCTACAGTCACATACATTGGTGGATACATCCCGCTACTCCTGCCCAACAAATTTGCCTCAAGAAACCATGAAGTCTGCCATCTTCAATTTTCCGCTAATTAGCATTTTTTGTAAAACACTTAAAATGCTACTCCTCCTACAGAATTTGACCAATTTGCACCAAACCTGTTTAAGGTACTCAACCCGCGTTCCTACATACACGCATTACTTTACTAAGGCGTATGTCAAAAATTGGCCGAATTAGAAGCCAATGGATTTTGCATTGGGCGTGGCTTATCGCACAAATGCTAGTACTTCTAAAACCGTTTGATATAAAGTTCTGAAACTTGGTGGGTTGATTCAGAGTTAGATCAAGACTCGAGCCCTGCAGTTTTAACCCAATCAATCTGCGTGGTGGCACTAAAGAAATACAAATGTTGGGATGGCAGGTATGCCATCCGCCAAGTACACTATCTCTGCTTAACAGGCCGTCTACCTACTATACCAACTTTGAAAGTTTCTGTAGGTTAGTGGTTAAGGCATTTGACTGCCGTGTAGTAGGTTGGTGGTTCGATCCCCACCTGTTCCCGAGTTTTTTTTGAGGCACACAATGTGCACGTCATTGTAAGAATGTTCTTTTTATTGCAAAGGCTAGGAAATTTCACAATATTACCTGTTATCTGTTTGAATTATGAAGTCAGTAAGCCAAAACAATCTGATACCGCAACACACAAGTCTTATTTGGCCTCCTCATTTCTGTTAACCTGCTTAGGCCTAGTGGATACAGTATTGGCTTTCCATGTGTATGTGGTCAATTCCAGCTTGGTACCAATGGCTTGGTTAATGTTTGGCAAAACTATTGTGCAAATGCTATGCTTCTTTTAATGTTGTTTTCACATTAAGAAACACCTTTTTATTGCAAAAGTTAAGAAATGTAACAGTATTAACTGTTCACTGTTTCACTTGTACTTAAAAGACTTAATACGCAAGCCCTTACCGGATCGGGTAAAGATACCATCAGCAATGGCAAAAGCCCTGATAAGAAACAAATATTTGTATTTTGGGTCAACCCTGTCTAGAGCTGTCTACCATTTTGCGGTTTCTGCGTTTCACAAATGCCGCTAATGCCGCACGGTCCCCGGAAATCGCTGCTTGCAGCTATATTTTTAATTTTATTTTTATTTTTATTTTCTAGGAGACTTTCCTCCTACCCTTCCCTCTAAACACATGTACGGAGGCTCTTCTTATTTTAGTTACATCTCATGCACACTGCACATCTATAATAAAATATTTACAAAAACCGCCAAATACTACGGCACCTTTAGTCCCACTCTGTGTTTTCCCAGAAACCAAAATAGCAGGGGAGATGAACTCTAAACCCTAACTACTGTGGAGGGAAGTCCTTTGACTCCCTCCTCATTTAAGTTCAATTTGAGATGGGTTTTTCGAGTGGAAGAATTCTCAAGATAAAGATGAAGGAAATAGCAGAAGTTTAATCTTTTATTAAATGGTCAAACGTTGATTCAACATGGGAAAACCACAAACCTACGCAGAGGATTCAGAATTCCCCGAACAATAACAACCATTAGTTTTTACAATATCATAACTCCTCCTTTACGTTGCTAATACACCAATGATATGTGGTAACACCTTTTCATAATATCTTATTTTATCCAATAACAAATTAGGCAAAACATTAATATGTTATATGACCTGTTCTTACCCTATGCGCTTGGGGGCACTCTTGATCTATCAAATAAAATTGTTTGTGACCTTTCCTCCTTTTAATCAGCTTAGTTATGGAACACAGGAGGAAAACATTCCTGTTTTGACTGGTGTGCTAGATGCCCTGTCCTTGCTGACAGAGAGCTATCATGCACTCTCTCACACCCCCCCTCTCAGTACTTTTCCACTAGATCTTGACTGTATTATTTAATTATTTATATAAGTTTGCATATGAGGCTTTCTTGGGCCTACGGAAGTTTCACAAAACAGCTTACTTCCACACTACCCAGAGCACATGTAAATAGGCCTCTCCTAGACGAGCGGCAACTCAATTCATGGAGGGAAATTATACGCATGAACCCCGCGACAAAGCGTCTGCAATGACGTTATCTTTGCCGGCAATATGTTTAATCATCAGACTATATGGCTGAAGTATTAGGCTCCAGCGAAACACTCGGGCATTGGACACCTGAAGGCCACTTCCTCAGCCACCTGCTTTTTCTTATGGGGAGGAAAACGGTAGGGATGCTGTTTTATAGCCTCCGCACTCGCCGTCTCCACATCGTGAATGGCTAATGGGGTAAGCCCTGGCCTATCCTTAAACAGCACTGGGTGAGAAGCCACCAATTCCAGCGCATCCTGCCTCTGAACCGCAGTAAGATATGACAACTGCTTCCCCAGCTGCTCTAGCGCACGGGTGTTCTCTACCCGGGCACTGACCGGTTCTGGCGGTGTGTACAAATTCTCACCCTCATCCTCTGATTGTGGCAACACCACTGCCACACAACAGACCGCAGTAGTTGACACACGATCTACATACGCCTTTAGCAAATTGATGTGACACAACCGAGTCTTTTGCCGCCGCTCAGGCGTACTAAGAACATAGTTGTTCTCCCCCACTTTCGTTAAAACTGCATACGGGCCACAAAGCGAGTGCTCAGTTTCTCACCGCCTACCGGCAGCAACATCAGCACCCTGTCTCCCACGGCAAAAGACCGTGAGACAGCTGTCCTATCAAACTGTCTCTTCATGCGCTCCTTAGCACCGGCTAAGTTGTTACAAGCCACCTGCCATGCAGCTCCTAGCCGAGCTTTGAAGGTTGCCACATATTGAAGGACATCCCCTTTTACCTGACACGTCCCCAGCCGTTCCTTAACCATCCGCAATGGACTACGGACCTCGTGCCCATACACCAACTCGAAGGGGCTAAACCCCGTTGACTCATTTACTGTATCACGAATCGCAAACAACAACAAGGGCATTGCCACATCCCAATCATGAGGGCAGTCCCCACAGTATGTGCGCACCATGGACTTCAGGGTTTGATGACACCGCTCAATGGCACCCTGAGACTGGGGGTGGTAAGCGGAGGACACCACCTGCTTAATACCTAACTCACACATAACTTCTTGGAATACACCAGACGTGAAATTAGTACCTCGGTCAGACTGGACCTCCACTGGCAGACCTACTCTGGAAAAGAAGATAACTAATGTCTCAATAATGTCTCAGGAAACCGGGTAGCCACATCCAGCAACGTTAACAAATATTCATTGCCTTTTTTTGTTCGAGGCAAAGGTCCCACACAGTCGATCATGACACGGGTAAATGGTTCCTTCACCACCGGAAGTGGCTGAAGTGGGGCGACGGGAATTTGGTGCCCTGCCTTGCCCGCTACCTGACAATCATGGCAGGACCTACAAAAATGGACCACGTCCTTGCGGACCTGGGGCCCGTAAAAATGACGCAATATCCGCTCAAGAGTTTTGCCGACCCCCAGGTGCCCAGCCATGGGGGTCGCATGAGCCAGCTGCATTACCTCCTCCCGAAATTTAAGTGGCACCACCACTTGACTTCGCACCCACCAATGCTCATTGGCGGGGCGGTCAACTGGCTGCCACTTACGCATCAACACATCATCCTGCACATAAACTCCTGCCGCTACGTCTTGACTCTCCTCTTCTGTGACAGCCTCCTTCTACAAAGCGGCCAGCGTGCCATCCTGATGCTGCTCCCGCACAAGGGCCTCCCGAGTGAAATGGGAGGGCTCAGACGTCCCAACCGCGCGGGCGAAAACCGTGTCAGCTAACTCCACCGACTCCTCCAAGTCTACAGGGGGCGCCCCTGGCTCCGGCACCACAGCAGGGGGAGTCACAGAGTCAGGGCATACCACCACCTCCTCAGAGATAGCAGGGGAACTCTTCCACGCACGAGTCTGAGAGTGCGTCACAACGCAAGCGGTAAATACCTCCGGGTATTCCTTCTCCAATGCCTGAGTTTCAGGGGTCTCCCGAGGCACTGATGAGACCACCGGAGTCACACAAACTTGGGACCCGGCTAAATCATTTCCCAACAACAAACTAATTCCTTTCACTGGCAAGGACATGACCACGCCCACAGTCACCAGGCCACTAACCACATTACACCTTAAATATACGGTATGCAAAGGGACCACCCCATATTGGCCTCCTAGGCCCTCAATCAAGGCTGAGGCCTGCTGGTAGGTAGATGCTGGCAAATCCAAAACCCCTTGCAAAAGCAGGGACTGGGCAGCCCCAGTATCCCTCAAGATGGTAACTGGCACTTCCACCATCCCCTGTGACACTGACACTGTTCCCACCGAGGTAAAAGCATCATAAACTGGGGGAGGGACTACAGAACCACCAGTACTAGACATTACCAGTGCTACAGCCTTGTCTCGGCCCTCCTTCTTAGCCAAGACTGGGCAACGAGACTTAACATGCCCGCGCTCATGACAATAATCACACACTGTCAGAACGAGAGTCAAAGCCAGGGCCAGACCTTCTATCAGGAGCGGACCACCGTAACGGGGGTCGCTCCCCTAAATTAGCCTTATTAGGAGGGGGTCTACCTCCCTCCGAGACCTCCTTGTTCCGATGCCCATCATGGCGCCCACCATTGGGGCGGCTTTTCCCTGAGGGCTCAGCATGAATGACCTCAAAAGCATCTGCCATTTGTGATGCCTCAACCAGCTTGTTTACCTGGCGCTCACTAAGATAAACCTCCACTTTGCGGGGAACACTGTTCTTAAATTGACCTATCAACCAACATGAGCTCCCTAAGCTCAGAGTAGTCAAAAACCTTACCAGCGGCTAGCCATCGGTCAAAAGCGATGCTCAACTGCCGACCCACATCATGGTATGACTCACCATTCCTCCGCTTCAGGTTTTGAAACCTCTGGCGGTAGGACTCAGGCATGCCCCCATAGGCTGCTAATACAGCTTTCTTAAGTTCTTCATAGTTAAGTCCCACACGAGGGTCCAACGCGGCAAAAGCAACCTGTGCTTTGCCCGCAAGGTTACTTTGGACGAGCAGAGCCCATTTGGCGTCCTGCCATTCCATTTCCCTAGCCACAATTTCAAAAGCCTCAAAGAAGGTATCTGCATCTTCTTCGCGAAACTTAGGCATAAAATGGCGTGCCTGGCTCACATCAAAACGGGAGGTCGGGGCTGGTCCGTGGACAGCCTTAGCACGCTCCACCTCCAACTTAGCTAGCTGTATCCTAGATGACCATTCTGCCTCACGCTCTGCCTGTTCTGCCTCACGGGCCTCTCTCTTCTCCTCACCTGCCCAAATATCCTCTAACTCTAACTCGGCCATGAGGAGTTTTATCAGAGCGGGCTTTTTTGTATTATCCGGCACCGTCACCTCATGCTCCTCAGCTAAACCTTCCAGCTGCTCCTTAGTGAGATGTCTGAACTGACAGTGTACAGGAAACAGGCTAACCTCCTCCTCTACAGACTCTAACTCGTCCTGGCCCGGCATCTCAAAAATATAAAGGAAATTATTCCCCACCAGCACACCAAGGACAGAGACCACAGAATGCGTAGGGACCACACAATATCTCACATAACTCCTGCTCACTAAGATCAGCACTATAACAAGGCAGAACACGTCACCACCAAAACCAGGAGAACGCACCCTGAAATCATATACTGAAGACAGCGAATGACTATTACCCAAAGCCCCTAATTAGTTGGGTTAACTGTAACGTCCAGTTAGCTACCTCTCATTCACTAACCGGTCCAGTCTACCATATAGCAGGGGACCTCAAATTGTTTGCTGAATAGACAAAATAAGAATCACTAAATAACCACTGCCTAAGATGTAGCCCGTGTCAGCTCCACCAATACACAGCTCTTCCCTAGCAATGGGAATTATAAGCACACTCTAGGCAAACCACAAAAGGTCCCAAAAAGGAACATTACACACTGACCAGCTACTGACAATGGTACAATGGCTACAGGCCAAAAGAGGGAGGAAATGGTGCAATACCAAAATTACCACACGCGATAGTGATAGGCTATACTACAACAATAACCTTAACAGAACTGCCAAGTTTATGCATAGCCTACCAAGCTACCTAGTTATTCAGCTGATTTCCGCACGATTGGAATCCTGCATGACACAGCGCACCGCGCACTCACTAGTCAAAACTTTTATTTTTTTATTTTAACCAAATGACAGAAGCTACCCCTTCAAAAGGGCTTACTACAATGCGGCGTGTCACTATAGATTAACCAATACTATATGCGGGAACAGTGTAACCCGATAGGCTACCCACTTCACTGCTCTCTGGCTATGAAGTTTAAATATTTCATTCCAACCACACAATCAATTCCTTAGTGCGAATCCGAACGCCTACATGCTAATCGTGTTCTTCGGATCTGAGTGCGCCCTATACTAACGTTATCTTAACTACACTGGCACGCACCGGCCGTTTAGCAGGTGAAAACACCTAGGCGTCCCTTAATTCACGCAAGGAATTGCTTGATTGGAAAATAGCTAATAACAATACACAAAGGAATTATAAATTCACCATCAAACTACCCAAAACTCACTATCTACCATGCTACCAAAAGCATAACTATATAGCGAATCAAACGTTCAAATCCCGGACGCGAGCCCGCCACCTTATCATGGGCGAGTCTTCCCGAATATAAAAATCAAGGTACTCGAATGTCTAGGGGTTTTATTACAAACAGACTCACCCAGATAATCGCTTCCCTTCTCATTCACGGCTCACAAACTCAGCTCGCAGGCAATGGGCTGAAGAGTGCGGCTGTAGGACAGTATGATCTCCCCTCGATAATTCCCACCAAGACAGGACCAGTGCAATCTTCGCTCCGGATAGCGACCAGCTCCTTCTTGTTTCTTTTATTTGTTCAAGTTTTAGTTATTTTTCTTAAGACAATCAGCGCCGCGGCTGTGTGTGTGTCAATCCTCTTCTCGGCCTCTTTTTGGGTGATCCTCGCACAAATTCACTCTCGAACATCCCGGCAGCCACCTTAAAATACTCTCACCTGCCGCCACAGGTGAAGACCACCTGACCACACACACACCCCCTTCCGCCCATTGCCAATAATGATGGATGTAATACTCTAACGTAATTAGAATTAGAACTACCGATTTTAGACATAACGGGAAATACCGCTAATTCATCTATAGCTAATCTAGGAGGAAAGGCGTTCATAACACTTTTGATTAGACACTAGTTTATTACCCTGATGAAAAAAGTCATGCACCCCCCAAAATGATGTTCACACAAGTTGCAGAAGCTTCAGTAACTGGTGTAGCCACCGTTAGCATTCAGACATTCTTGACAACGTTGGCGCATGCTGTTGATCAGGCGTTGGAAATAACGTTGAGGGATCGCTAGCCATTCTGCGACTAATCGCTGAGCCAGTTGCTGGAGGTTGACGGCAGGGACGTGATGTGATCGAACTCGCCGCCCTAGTTCATCCCACGCATGCTCAATGGGTGACAAGTCGGGTGAATATGCAGGCCATGCATGGCCATGCGTGGGATGAACTAGGGTAGAACAGGACTGGAAAAAAATGTATAATTAATGAGACAATGCTTTCAATTTTAGGGTTTCCAATGTTTGGTTCCATCACCAAGAGGAGCAGTGAAATTTAAATTCTGTACAGACCCATCGCTATGGGGGCCTGAGGGGGCCAGGGTCGGCCACCGAGAATACTGTGCCCTCCAAAATGTATCATCATTAATTTTCACATAAAGCCACGATAACAATACCATCCCCAAATACTATTGGCAATAGAATTGCACCAAAGCACGTTCATCTCTAGGAGACAGAACGCGTCTCCTTCCTGAGCGGTATGATGGCTGCGTGGTCCCATGGTGTTTATACTTGCATACTATTGTTTGTACAGACGAACGTGGTACCATCGGGCGTTTGGAAATTGCTCCCAAGGATTAACCATACTTGTGGTCTTTTGAGGTCTTTGCTGATTTCTTTTGATTTTCCCATGATGTCAAGCAAAGAGGCACTGAGTTTGAAGGTAGGCCTTAAAATACATCCACAGGTACACCTCCAATTGACTCAAATAATGTCAATTAGCATGTCAGAAGTTTCTAAAGCCACATCATTTTCTGGAATTTTCCAAGCTGTTTAAAGGCACAGTCAACTTAGTGTATGTAAACTTCTGACCAACTGGAATTGTGATATAGTGAATTAAAAGTGAAATGCACAAAGTATATGTCCTAACTGACTTGCTAGCACTATAGTTTGCTAACATGAAATCTGTGGATTGGTTAGAAATTAGATTTAATGACTTCAACCTAAGTGTATGTAATTGTTGTATCCAACCATAGCCACAGGCAACGCACCAATCTGTATACCCTGCCTTAAATGTGCAGAAATAACACTGTGAACTGACAATGTGGAAGTAATGTTAGGTTTCAATCATATCTGGTGAAAATCATTGGGATTTGTTCAGTAGGCTACATTCGAGTGAAATACAGACATTGTTTATCCCGTGCGAATGCTCTCCATGAAACACAGCCGGGGAGGTGGGTTTCCTAAATCACATGCTGTCCCCAGGTAGGTCCCCATACTAGTCCAGTGCAAATAGGGCATAAAACTCAGTTGATTTCACTATGCTTTTTGTGATTAATTTGCTGCTAATTCCAGTAATTTGTCCCATCATTTAGCTTTTATAAAAACATGGCTATTGTCAGCAGTTTAACAATGAATTGTTAATTAATGAAAATTACATTTGTTTGGGTCGCGAAAAGTATGGATTGATATCCTTGGGTTGTCACTGAAAATGTTTGTGCACCCCTGCTCAAGGGTATGACATATCAAACAAGCCTTAAACCATCACTCTGCTGCCAGATATGCAGTAGGTATGGATGGATAACTGAAAAAAAAAAAAAAAAAAGTAAAAAAAAAAAAAACACCTGTTTGGAACATTCCACAGGTAAACTGTAGATTAAGCAGTAAATTACACGGGAATAGTATGGAACACATGGTTGGCTAAATGGCTGTAAGTCATCAAGGGTCTGAGGTATCAAATGAGCCTTAAACCATCACTGCTGCCAGAAATACAGTAGATATGGATGGATCACTTGAAGGGTTGTTTCTCCTGACTTATCTTTCCATAGAGTTCAATAGGAACATCACTGTTTTTATGTAGACATTTGAAACTTGCTAGGCTGACTAAGCACCTCATTAGGAATTTTTTTTTTTTTTTTTTTGCATATGCATGCACGCACGAACAGCAACGAGATATGGGTGACAAATAGGCTACTATTTTGGTTACACAGTGACGCAAGTGAGGGAACAGAGTGGCTCACCGTAGGGCTGGGCGATGTATCTTAAAGATATCACAATATTGTCATGTGAAACATTGTGATATATGATACTATCGCCCCGCCCTGCCCCCCGGAACAACACCTCAGTTTTTGTTGGAATACAGTAGAACCTTTATACTGTCCGACACCCTTGGGAATCAGTGGTAGAACGTAGAAATTTCAGATAGTAGAACGTGCCCCAAAGTTATGACATTTTGTGAATTGTCTTCACAAATCTACAACAAAATAAAGGTAGGACAACATACATACGGTGTCAGGCTAGTGGCGTACTTATAAGCTCCAGATCAGTGTGGGATGTTTAAACTTGCACGTCCAGGCGTATTTTTGATTTTTTTTGTTAAATTATAAATTTTGTCAATTGCATGTTATTATTATGCCCTCATCCCAACCTTCTGTATTCATTGCATTGATACAGCCTTCCACAGGGCAAGTATGGAAGTGTTTCTTTAGTGCAAAAAAGTATAGAAAATTAATGTTATTAAAGTTTGGAGAGGAATAACTTCAGTTATCTATTGCATAGCCTCCCTTTTAGACTTCATTGTAAAGCAGAGACGAGCGTTCTTAAAACACCGTTCATACTTATACCAATTACACAACCTGGACTCACATGTCTGTTAATTAGCCTATTGGCATTTATGAGCCCTTGTCTCATGCATTCTCCACTATTCAGATCGGCACTGTTGACTCTGTATCTTTAGGAACAAGCAGTGGATTCCAAGACCCGTCTGCTTATGTACAAGATGCTGAATGCTGGAATTCTGGAGAACATCAATGGCTGCATCAGCACAGGGAAGGAGTCTGTGGTCTTCCATGCTAATGGAGGGAGGTGAGGGATCTGCTATTTCTAGTCATACTGTTTTGTTTTTTTAGGAAGTCAACAAGTATATGATAACAAGCGTTTAGTTGGAAGGTCATTGTGTGAGTTTCGTGTATCGGTTTAAAGTAGTTGGTATTTTGACAAATTTGTACTCCTGATGAGTTTGTATGTTCAGTGATAATAGTTGTGAGGTACTGATTTAAACATGAGGTTTGTTAAACCATTTGAAAGCATGAGCTTCTCACACAACCTCACTGTTGTGCTCTTCTTGTCTTCTTGAAGTCTGGAGGACAAGGCTGTCCCAGAGGAATGTGTTCTTAAGGTGTTTAAGACCACCCTGAACGAATTCAAGAACCGAGACAAGTACATCAAGGATGACTACCGCTTCAAGGATCGCTTCAGCAAGCTGAACCCACGCAAGGTCATTCGCATGTGGGCTGAGAAGGAGATGCACAACCTAGCCAGGTGAGAGACATGCTGGAAGAGCATCCGGGTCAGACAAAGCTATTTCAATGAGGATTTGCTGATTTTGCATGCTTAGGTCTCAAAATGTTCTCATATTATTTTCACACAATCCTTGTCCATCCAAATGAATAAAGCTGAACTTTGGTCATGATATTCTGCATAGTTTGGTCCAAATAGGCCAAAAAATGGCTGCCATCATAGGGGTTGGAACCCTTTGAGCGTATTTCAGGCAAATTTTATGGAAGGATAATTTCACAACTCATAGAACACATATTTATCAAAATATTAATCCTGTCATCTATACAGGGCATCTAAAAAATAATTTTGTGGTTTGTCTTCCAGGATAAAAAGTTATGTGTGGGCATATTAGTAGAATTTTTAAACTTTCACAATTTAAGCGTTGTGAATTGTAGATAATGTGTATCATCCTTATGAAATTCCTTCATAGTGAAAATAATTGTTCAATCATAACTCCTACATTAGGCCAGTGTGGTGTACTTCACATATTGGACACTAGGTGGCAATTAAATTTACACCTGTTTTTTAACACTAGTTCAGATCTCAGTCATGAGATTCAATGAGGAAGAATGACTAATACATGTCCCTCAAATCCTTGAATAACTGGGTACGATGAGTGTGCAGCAGCTTGCATGGTTCACAGTAACTTGTCTTCTTTATTGAATTTCATAACTGAGATGTGACTTTAAAGTTGTCCAAATTAAGTTTTAGTGGGTCACCTTAATGGCTCTAAACGTGCCTTGGACGAGAGGAACACACACTGAAACAATCATGTCTACAGTTGTCACTCAGGTCAAGGTTCTAGTTCAGTCATGATGATCTGAAACTCTGTTGGACAATTTTAAACAACAAGTGTAAACAGAGCCAATGCAGGGCTACTCACAGTCTTGGAGTACCGGGTTGTGGAGAAATTCCATTCCATTCCTTGTCATTGTTTATTTTCTAAGCTCCATTTGAATAGTGACTAAAACAGTGACCTCTAGTTACCAATGGAAATATTTCATTACAATAATAGTGTGATGTACTACTTCACATATTGGACACTAGGTGGCAATGACCTTGAAAATAGCCTTCACTTGACCTGGCTTTGACTTTGCTGACCTTGCCAGCTTCAGAGGAAGCTTCCACATGGTCAGATTTCAAAAGGGTTGTCTCAGCCTTCTGGTGCTGTTAGCCTCCTCATTGTGGCTTGAAAATCAGATCTGCTATAGGTTGTTGAAGGTCAAGGTCCCATATATATCTTTAATTAACCATGAAGGAATTTCGTATGGGTAATGACACATTCTACACATTAAATGTATACAGACATCTGTAAAATGTGAAAGCTATGAGGCTGAACAAGTATGCCCACGTGATTTTCTAACATTGAAGATATACCACAAAACATTTGTATCATGGTTTCTATACATGCTTTGCTTACATTTTTGCTATCCATATGTTCGTAGTGGTTACTTTAGCAATCATTCAAAAAAAATTCAATTTATATCTCTTATTTAAAGAGTAAATTCTCCCTGAAAATGTTATGTCAATAAAATATGGTCATTCTGGACCTTAACTGAACCTTTATATTTCATAAACTATTAAGAATTCAAGGCTCAAACTTCATTTTCTTTCATATGGGTGGTTGAAGAATGTGTACACCAAAAATAAACTGGTTCTGAACAAGAGGTCCACCACCATCATTGAAACTGCATGGTTTGACTCATCCAAATGTGACCCGCCTTGGCTAGGGAAGGCGGAAGTCACGCTGTCCGACTTTTCAGTAAAGCCAAAATATACTGAAAATCGGGCTAATCAAAATCTGTTTTTTAACATAGTCGTAATATGTGACCCGGCACGAGGTTCAGATACATGTCTCCCAAATGACAATTTCACAGGAGAGGCAAATAACATAAGAATATCACTATCAGGTCAAAATTGAGTTGATACCAGAATCGCATTCCTGAATATCAAATTCACCTAAATTTCTAATTTCGAATTGTTGTGTAAATGTGAAATGTTGTTAAATCTAGGGACTTGTTAGACCTCTAGAGCCCACCACACATAAGAAATAACTTTGACTCACCGTAAATGTTTGAGTCCCAAAAAAAAACATTTGCGTGTTCAAACATGTCCGTCATTGATGTAGTTTTAAAAATGGAGATCATACTTTATCGGTCTTTGTGATGACAAGTTGCAATATAACGTAATACTGGTGCTATAGTGTAATAGAGTTTTTTGTTTTTTTTAATGACAGAAGCCGTTTTCTTCTATGGAGTGGAAATGATATACAGGCGCTGAGGCTCATGGATACTGTAGTATATGAAGTACCAAACTAAAAAAAAAACATGATTTCTCCTAAACAAAGTTGAAACATTTGTAACCAAGGGTCAAAATATCAATCATAACTTTTCAAAATCCAGACTCCTGGAATTCTCCGTTGCGTAATATTGTGGTTATTGCTTAGATTAAAATCTACGAATGGGAGAATCAATAGTATAACAAATTAGATGCCTCATTCGCCCTGTTCAGATCTTCAGATACGTCTGCAGAGTCACCAGGGCAGTCAAGATCCGTGTATAATAACGGTAACTTGTGTATTGACTAGGGGTGGGACAAAATATCGATACTGGAATATACCGTCATACTTCCTCTTGCGATACGTTATCGATACACTGGCGCCAAATATCGATATTTTTCCACAGCGACCATCTATCGCACTTAGGGCTAAAATACACTGCCCGGCCAAAAAAAAAGTCGCACACTGTAATATTTTGTTGGACCGCCTTTAGCTTTGATTATGGCGCGCATTCGTCGTGGCATTGTTTCGACAACCTTATGCAACGTCACAACATTTATTTCCGTCCAGACTTGCATTAATTTTTGGCCGAGATCTTGTATTGACGACGGGAGAGTCGAACCACTCCGTGAAGTCTTCTCCAGCACATCCCAAAGACTTTCAATGGGGTTAAGGTCAGGACTCTGGTGGCCAATTCATGTGTGAAAATGATTCCTCATGCTCCCTGAACCACTCTTTCACAATTTGAGCCTGATGAATCTTGGCATTGTCGTCCTGGAATATGCCCATTGATGGGATAACCTGGTCATTCAGTACATTCAGGTACTCAGCTGACTTCATTTTATTGCTGTATAACGTTGCTGAGCCTACACCTGACCAATTGAAGCAACCCCAGATCATAACACTGCCTCCAGAGGCTTGTACAGTGGGCACTATGCATGACTGGTGCAACTGCGACTTTTTTTTTGGCCAGGCAGTGTACGTTACTGTTATTGTGTACGTTTAAAAAAAAAAAAAAAAAAAAAAAAACTTATTTAAATACATTAGGCTACTTATGTTATGGTTATTATCTCACCAAAATATACGTTTTCAACATAAAAAAACGGCGGAGTGATACTTTACGTTACCTACGAATGTAGTGCCGGCACTGGTCGACTACAACAACAAAGAAGAGCAACAAGTTGCAATGGCCGCGTTTCAACGATAGTTGAAACTTCAAACGATAGTTTAACTTCAAAAATGATGGTATAAAAGCTCAAAATAACCCCGGTTGTCGTCGTATTTTATTTGCTGTGGGTGCACTGTGGAGTGTTTAAGTGCATTTGGTAGTGGATGCTACCGGTTACCATAGAGTTGCGCTAGCATTAGCAACGTGTGTATGTCCAAAAGAAGGGACAGCATGGGATTAGCTGAAAATGGTTTCCATCAATCAACTACATCATGGGTAAGTCGTAATTGAGACATTATGTCCAAAATTCCGAACTATCCCTTCAATTCCAACTTTCAAAAACTAGGCCTGCCTTTAAAAGTATTGATATCAAAATGTGTCCAAGTTAGAACTAACAATATTGTCTATCGTAGCTCACACTAATTAAACTAGTTCTATTCCAAAGCAATGCTATCCAAACTTTCCTAAATTATTTAATATGCAAACAAGCCTTGAACTGGCTTCTAAATGTGGTTTAAAAAAAGCTTGAATAGCATATACAAATGCAACAACTGTGAGCAGTTTTTCCATCCATCCATCCATCCATCCATTTTCTAACCGGTTGATCCAAGTCAGGGCAAGGAGACTGGCCTAGACATCCCTCACCCCAGCAACTTCCTCCAACTCCTCCTGGGGGATCCCTAGGCGATCCCAGGGCAGCTGGGAGATATAATCCCTCTAGTGAATCCTTGGTCTGCCCGGGGTCTCCTCCCAGCTGGACGTGCTCAGTACACCTCCATAGGGAGACGCCCAGGGGACATCCTTATAAGATGTCCGAAACCACCTCAACTGACTCCTCTCAATGCGGAGGAGCAGCGGCTCTACTGCGAGGTCCTCCCGGAAGGCTGAGCTCCTCGCCCTATCCAGGACAGTAAGACCTGCCACCCTATAGAGAAACCCAATTTCGGCCGCTTGTATTTCTGATCTCGCTCTTTCGGTCACTACCCACAGCTTGTGACCATAGGTGAGAGTAGGAACAAAGATTGATTGGTAAATCGAGAGCTTTGCCTTTTGGCTCAGTACTGCAGCCACTGCACCTAATTGGCTTTCAATCTCCTGCTCCCTTTTATGCTCACCTGGGGCAGTTGTTCCCCCGTTATTTGAAGAGGACAAACCACCTTTTCCCGGGAGAGAGCCATGGCCACAGACTTGTAGGTGCTGATCCTCATCCCAACTGCGGTTATTGCTCCAAACTTTAATAAACTAATAATGTTTTATTGCCTTACCGCCTGCCGCAATGTAAGTAGCCTATAGCCTACTGAAGTATTTCTGCAGTGCAAAAAAGTATGGAAAACAAATATTAGTCTTTTATTACAATACAGTTTGTAGCAAAAAATAAAGAAATAAAGTTTGGGTGACCAAGGCTGTTACCTACTGTTTAAAAAAAGCTATTACCAACATCATTTGACTGATGTTAAACAGTCACATGATAGGGGAAGGGTATTGGCTCATTCCATCTTTAATCTGTCATTAGACCTCCAAGATTCAGATGCAAATTATTTTGGGGGCAGACGAGAGAAAGAGCCAGCCATTTTTCCTCCAATCATTCATATGCAAGGTATTGTGGGATAGCTACCTGGCAAGAAGTAATTACCTGTTGATGAGAGCTGTCAAAATGTTTGGGCACTCCTTGAAGTATTGTTAATATTATTATTATTATTATTATTATTATTACCTTTATTTTTACAGGTAGTCTCATTGAGATCAAGATCTCTTTTACAAGAGAGACCTGCGAACAAAAATAAAAACATGTATAAAAAACTTAAAAACAAGTACAATTCAGCCACGTTAACATTCAGCTTTCAAACATCATACAGGGATATATCAAAGGAAACAAGTACATACAACATTAAGAAAATCCATGTATAAAACTTTAAAATTTTCTAAAGGAATAAGAGATTCTACTTTAAAAGTTTTTTGTAATTTATTCCAATTATGAGGGGCATAATATTGAAACCCTGTTTTGCCCAGCTCAGTATTTATATGTGGTGTATCTAAGGCTAAGAAGTCCTGAGACCTGGTACCATAGTTATTGGATTTAAACGTAATTAATGATGAGAGATAAAGGGGAAGTTTCTTCAGTAAAGCCTTATAAATAAATACAATGGAATGTAGTTCCCTCCTCATTAATAAAGAGGACCATCCTACTTTTCCATACAAAACACAATGATGCGTGAGAAATGTATCCCCAGTGATAAAACGCAATGCACTGTGATAAACTGCATCAAGGGGCTTTAAAGTGGAAGGGGCAGCGTGCATATACAGAATGTCTCCATAATCAAAAACAGATAAGACAGTTGATTGTACAATTGTTTTCCTATTAGCAAAAGAAAAGCATGCTTTATTTCTGTACAAGAAACCAATTTTACCTTTTAGCTTTTGAGACAGATGTTCCACATGAGTCTTAAAGGAAAATCTACCATCAAGCCAAATTCCTAAATATTTATAAGATTCTACAGTTTCAATTTGAGTACCACGAAGTGTATGAATGCCAATATTAGATGCATTTCCCATTAGATTTCTTGAAAATAAAATACATTTTGTTTTATCAGAATTTAAAACAAGCTTGTGATTAATAAGAGTTAACTGAAAAGAATCAAAGGCAGACTGTAAATTAGTAATTGCCTGGTTAAGCGTGGAGCCAGTGGAATACAAGATTGTATCATCTGCATAAAAATGAACATTACATTGTGGTGTTGGGAATACCATGTTATTTATATATAGTGTGAATAGAAGTGGACCAAGAATAGACCCTTGTGGGACACCTTTACTAATTTCAAGAGAGCTAGATTTAAAACCATCCGCAACAATAGACTGAGTTCTCCCAGAGAGATATGCATAAAACCAGTTAAGAGAAAGTTCATCCAATCCAATGGAGGATAACTTATTCAATAAAATATTATGGTCGACGGTGTCAAAAGCCTTTGATAGGTCAATAAAAAGTGCAGCGCACTGCAGTTTGTTATCCATAGAGTTGACAATATCGTTTATCACAAGAGTTGCTGCTGTTAATGTGCTATGACCTGGCCTAAAACCCGATTGCTGTGGTTGTAAGATGTTATTAATCTCCAAAAAGGCCCGTAACTGAGAGTTAGCTAATGATTCTAGGACTTTGGCCAGACAGGAAAGTTTTGAAATTGGACGATAGTTATTTAAGTCACTGGTATCACCCCCTTTATATAGAGGAATAACCTGAGCTGCCTTCCATAGGTTTGGGATTCTACCTGAAATAAAAGTTAAATTAAAAATGTAAGCAAGTGGTGAGGCAATTAAATGAGCACTGAGACACAAAAGGCAGGGATCTAGTTTGTCCTCTCCCATTGACTTCTTTTTATTTATGCTAGACAGTGCTTTGTAAACTTCACTATAACTTACAGGTCTAAAAGAGAATTTGCTCGGACAAAAATAATTACGTAAAGTTCCTAATACTGGGCTAAGGGTATAGCTTTCTGGAACAATTTCGCCAGACAGCCTATCAAACAGATGGCCAGAGGAGATAAAATGATGATTAAAAACTTCAGCCATACATGTTTTATCTATAACTAGATCATTTTCACTAGAAATGCGAGAAGGAAGAGTAGTGGTAGGATTATTTTTTAAAGATTTTACAGTTTTCCAAAAGCTATACGCATCTCCATTACAGTTTAAAAGAGAGGTCAAGTAATAATTGGACTTTGCTTTTCTTATTATGCTAATGCACTTGTTCCTTAAATGCCTAAAGCTAAGCCAATCAGCTGGAGTGCCAGTCGTTCTAGCTTTGGACCAAGCTTTGTCTCTGATATGCATAGTAGCAGAAATATCTGAGGAAAACCATGGGTTACATCGGTTTTTAATCCTGAAGTTCTTATAAGGAGCATGTTTATCAGCAATAGAATTAAATACATTACAGAAATGGTCCAAAGCTAGATCAGGATCAGGGATGCAACAAGCTCTTTCTAAATCAGAAAAATATAGATCCTGAAGAAAACCCTGTTCAACAAAATGTTTGAAATTTCGTTTTGTTCGGTACGGAGAGCCCTGATCAATGTTTTGAAGTTACATGATCATGCAGGAGTCATGCCAAAATAACTGGAGTGGAAGAATGAAAAAGAATCAGGGTTTAAAGCAAAATCAGAGGTTAAACGGTTATGTACATATCTTTCATATTTTTATGAATTTATGGTTGAAGCACTATTATAATAAAACTTTTTGAAAATCCAAGCAAACACTGGGTTACGGACTAGACAGATATAACAATTTCATACAATATTTCCTGGTTTGAGTGTGTATTTTATGATGAGAGCAGAATTAACAACAAAATCGTTGTGAAGACAAAAAGACAATATTCAAACAGTTATGTGATACCTCATTTTGTACTTTAACATGAGATGAAAAGCTCAAATTTCGAAACATGTATCTGAAGCATGGATCCAGTCACATATTTGATATATGGACTACAATTCAGTTAAATGATGAACTCAATCTATTGACATGCTAAAAAATAAAAAAAAGCACCTCCAAGATTCTAAGGAGAGGCCATGAGTTAACTTACATTTATTTGGATGTTTGATGGCAGACGACCAACTGTTGTAATAATCCATGAATGACATCAAGATGCAATTTGAGATCCTTAAAAAAGCAAAGTTGGTGTTGAGTGGCAAAACGCTACCATAGTTAACCCTTTTGCGCAGACCCTCTAGTGGCCATGGCGCCATGAGGTTGCTCAAGTCAGACATTCTAAAAGCTAAAGAGTAAAACTGATAGGCTGCACAAACAAGTGAAGGCAGTGAGACTGAGGGCTGAAAATACAGAAAACAAACAGTTACTCAACAGAGCAGTGAGTGAAAAATATTAGAATATAGAATTATTCCTTTCCCGAGATGAAAACAGCAGCCTTATGTCTAGAGAAAATATGCTGTGGGTAGGAAGGAAAAAAAGCGGAGATGAGCTCTTACCAAATCTTACGAGATTTAAACACGGACTATAGTCAGGAGTGTGATCGAGGACATGCAATGTCTTACAGACAATTTCTGTGTTACCGTCCTGAATACATGAAGATAAATGATAGGGACACTTGTGCTTCTTATCAAAATGAGACTGAGCATACCATGAAATAGCAAGTCTTAAAGGTTGATAAGTTTTGTTAAATGTCGATCTCAGTTTTAGAAATGCTTTCAATGGAAATAAAATGGTTAAAATTAATAAAATATTGTAACAAAACTGTTTTATATATCTGATTCAGTTTTCAAATAAGTTTTTAATTAAATACAAATGCTATTGTTACGTGTTTATGTTAATGATATATTTTCCGTACCTTGCAGTTAATTTTGATCTTAGTTTCTTTAATTGAAGACTCTAGAGTTAAAGTGATGGACAAGGGATTCTAAAAACCTCAAATAACCACAACATATCACAGAGGGATGTAACCACTACACACCCTCCAAATATCAAGAAAATGTCAATCGGTATATTAATATACATCTCAAAGTCAGCACATAAACTCAGTCGTGAAAGGACTCAGGATTGTAGGGGTGTGGTCTAAATCCCCGCCCTCAACCCGAGTGCCATCTACGTCATCCAGCCCTACGTCTTTGAACCACAGAACTGTGGTTTGAACCTGGCGATTAATTAATGCAATCAATTCAGTGTAAAATACAGTGCGGCTGCTATCAGGAGATAAATATCACACGCAAGCTCTCAAAAAAGTAAGTTTACTTAAATGCTAAGCAGAGCAGAGTATTGCAACCAAAACGTTAGTGTATTTAACTCTATAAACTTCACCCCTCGTGGTTGAGACAATGAAGTTTAATGTCTCAATTAAAATAGATTTTTCTTTTAAATATTATTGTTTTTAAAATTTTGTTTTGTTCTTTTGTTATGCACATTTAATCATGCTATTCACAATTTTAAAAAGCTTGATTAAATCAAGCTAAAACTACTTCATGTCTTTGGATTCCTTTGGTGTGACATGTCCTTGCTTAATCTCTTCTTGGTTTTAATCCTTTCCGTTTTCCCGGGACCAACAACAACACAACTTATTCCTTTCTCTTCTCACACCTCTACCCTTGCGCAGTAGAGCAATACATAAGCAGGAATACAATATTTCATGATAAAAGTACTTTGTCATTAATTCAAAATTTAAACCTTCACATAAAATAAATTTCAAAGAAAACAAATTGGATCAAAATAAATCCCATATTACACTAGTAAAAGGGGAAGAGGAGCAAACTTTACTCAAAAAACCTACTCAAAAAGTGTACACATGCACTTTTCAACATCGGGGATCAGGCAGCCAGCCAGTCAGTCAGTTACCCACATTCAGTCTTTTAGGCCCACATGCAAAAATTGATGGGGACATGGCTTATCACAAAAATGCTAATAACTGCCAAACGGTATGACATAAATTGATTAAATTTAGTCGCTATATATATTGTCACTCTCACATACAGCCGGTTTCTAAGGTATTGGCCCAGCTGTCGTGCTATATAACACAATTTAAATTTTTTAAATTCCAAAATTCATGAAAATCTCTGTTGTGTTTGGTTTAAATAACTTGCTTCAGTGATCAACCTCCTCTTTAGGAACATGTACAAGACATCCTTTTCTCCTAAACCTCTTCACAATTTTATATGCATTATCTTTCAATATATTATTTATTTCAATAATGTGTCTAAAGCAAATAATATGGCCATCATGATCCAATAAGACTGCAACACTACTCTGTATTATAAAAGCTCACAAACACATTGACCCATTACATTTTGCAGGAAAAATGTGTCCTTTCTATTGGGAAACTATGGACCTGATTTCCTGCATGGATCACGATACTATTTCTAAGCCTTCCTGGTGGATATTTGTACTAGGCTCCCTTAATTAAGCTATTATATTTAACTTTATTTCTAGTACTGCTACCATGCTTGGCTTTTTCAAGCCAACTTAGTTTGTCCTCAAACAAACAAAAAACATCAAGATTGACAAGTATATTTATTTTTATTTTTATTTATCCAAGGGGACCTGGCCAATAGTAAGTAGTAAGTCTGTGTTAAGAAATCTCACCTAACTGAAGGTTTGATTTTCCTGCTCAGGATGAAGAATGCAGGAATTCTCTGCCCTGAGGTGGTCATCCTAAGGAAGCACATCTTGGTGATGTCTTTCATTGGCCAGAACCATGTGCCAGCACCTAAACTAAAGGACGTAAAGCTGGGCAGTCAGGATATGAAGGGGGCCTACTACCAGGTGCTACATGTAAGTATCTTCAACATAATGCAGCGTTTGTCTTCAGTACCTTACCTTAGTTTAGGTTCAGAAGGAAAAATCCACCCTTGCCTGATAATAGAGGCAATCCTGTCAGTAAAACACTCACACCAGATCCAATTATAAGGGTAGTTATTTCTGCAGAAAAACCATGCCTGCTGACCGAGTCAACACCGTACTGAAAAAGCATTATTTACAGCAATCCTTTGTACCTTCGTTCTAAGAGTGACCTTGCAAACGTGTGTGCCAGTATGATGGATAGCCTGTTACGATTCCGAGCAGGGACTGGACTCAAATGCACGACTCAACACACAAGGAATTCCAATAGTTCCAATACTCCTGAAGCATAGGGAGAGAGACAGACAAACAGAAACCAGTTATGGATCAGCAGGGGATGAGCGGGAGCGGGAGAGACCAGGGACTGGATGGTGGCGGGAATCCGGGCTGGTTGAGCAGTGGAGTAGCGGGGAGCAGGAGACTGGGCAGCGTGGAGTGGGCACGAACATCTGCAGGTTGGCAGAACTGGAGCACAGACAGGATAAACAAACAGCTGCAGGTTGGCAGAACTGGAGCTCAGGCAGGATGCACAAACAGCTGCAGGCTGGTAGAGTTGGAAGCAGACGAGTTAGTGACAGCAAGGCAGGACTGGATGAACAGCGTGTAAACGCCGTTCCTGGCGAGAGCTAATTAAAGCTAGGCAAGACTGGAAGAACAGCGAGTTAACGCAGTTTCTAGCGAGAGCAATTTAAGCGGGCAAGACAGGACTAGATACAAAGTATCAGACGAGACAAGACCAGAGTATTACTACAACGAGACTTAACGAACTGGCACAGGACAAAGAACAACGGGTGACTAAATACAAGAGTTAATAGGCGACAATTAAGTGCAGCGTGCGAATGTATGCGTGAGTGATTAACGGAGCAGAGAGTGTGCAGAATGCATGCGGAGAGAAGGAAAGGGATAGGCGGACACAGAGCAGTGGAACCGAGTGACACGAAAGGGGAAACCACGCCCAGCCTGCAGCACGAGGGGAAACAATCAGGAATACAAACCAACACGATACGAGAGGAAACAGGTAAAACACGGGACACGAAAGGACGGGAGTGAGAGCATCACACAACCACCTCTTTTGGTAAAGTAAAACATGTTTCCTTATTCCCTTATTGCTTACGGCCCTGAGGAGTTGGAACATTTTCAAGGTTACTCAGTGATCCCCTTTCATATAGAAGATGTAAGCAATTTAGAATAGGTCAGAAAATATAAATTTTATATAACATGTAATAATAATATTGATGAAGACATGTTAACCCTTCAATCCCTCCTCTTTTTAGATCATAAGATAACAATTATATTATGTTCTTTAATTGGTATCTCCAGTTGTGCAGTTTGTTGTGCAGGAGCTAATATTACAGGAGGGTACCCTTGGCTATTCTACTTTGGCTTCCATTGAGTGAATTCATAACAAGTATTGGGATGGCAGGTATGCCATCCGCCAAGTTACGGCTTAGCAGGGCATGCCCCATACCTATACAGCACCGAGAGTTTGCCACTTTTCAGGGTTTCCTACAGAAGTAACCACAATGACCATAGACACACAGCCCTTAAAAACATGAACTTCTGTATGTTCTGACCTCATGTAACCACACGGCATTCAGATACAACTTCACACATCCACACAATAATGCCCCAAACTTGGGTTATTTTGCTGTTTTTTCTCCTTCCTCTTCCGCTTCTTCTTCTTCTTATTCTTCCCATTTTCCTACCAAACTGCCTGCGTCCGTCGCGATGTTATCCAATGGGGAGAATTATTATTTGAGGGTATGGTCCGTATACCTGCTCATCAAGCTTATCGTCCAATAAAAACGCTTCATACTAATGTTTTTTTAATGTTAATGTAGCTAATGGCTTCATGCTTTCCAAGAAGTTACTGTGGCTTAGTGGTTAAGACTGCAGCCTTTCACACAGTTGATAGTGGGTTCGAGCCCAGCAGGGCACGTGTATTTTCCACAAAAACAATGTGCAACTGTTAAGTACTTTTCATTTCTTAGACTGTTATTATTTTCACATTGACACATTAACGTATTTTTATTGCAAAGGCAAAAGAGGTTTACAATATTAACTGTTCAATGTTTCACTTGTATTATATCACACCCTCCCCAAACCGGACACTCGCCTTTGTCTGGTTTGGGGAGGGTGTTACGCTCTGCTCTTGCGGTCATGACTCACTGACTGTGGAAACCCCTTGCCTCGGCCAACATTTATTTATTAATTAATTTCTTCACTTCAGCTCTGTTCACTTTATCCTTTTCGCACATAACACAAGATCACCATAAAATTAACTACGAGGAATATTAAGAATTTACGATAATAGCCTACATTAAAAATTGAGGATAGCCTCTTTTAAACTGCAAGCCTTTAAGCAATCGGATTTATAAACCGCCAATTCCCCAAACATATCTGATTCATGGTTAGTCACTTATAAATAACTAGATAGCCTCCGAATGTGGCTCTAGTCTATGCTACTCTGCTGATAATGTAGCTTACTGCAAACACTTTTAATAATAATAATAATAAAAAGAAGAATAATCTCTGGTATGTACTTTCTTAGTAGTATCTACTGTTTTCTTTCTGGCTAAGATTCCTGGGAAATATGTGTTGTCCAATTAAGCTTGTTCGCCAACGTTACTTCCTGCTTTCTCGTCAGGAAGCATAAACAAGCTAGGCTACTACGAAGCGAATCAACATGGATTGTAGCCTACATTCATTGCACTACAGAAAACGAAACTAAACCTAGCTGTCCGGTACCAAAAGATTTCCCGCAGGTAACGTTCTACACTACCGGAAAAAAACTCTAGCTCGTAGCCCACACATGGAAGGTTGGAGTTACGCATCCGGCAATCCAGTGTTGAATAGCCTAACGTTAAATGTATTTCATAGAATACTAATAGCCCTATTTTAGATCAAAAACGTCTCCGACGTAAAAAAAAAAAAAAAGCCAAGTTACTCATGCATAGCCTACATAGTGCTGTCTTAATTCCAACTTGCAAAAACTAGGCCTGCCTTTAAAAGTCTTGATATCAAAATGTGGCCAAGTTACAACTAACAATATTGCCTATCGTAGCTCACACTAAATAAACTAGCTCTATTCCAAAGCAATGCTATCCAAACTTTCCTAAATTATTTAATGCAACTTGGCCCTTTGTTTCTTCATCTTTGCATGTGAAGAGATTGTGCCTCATGGAACAACATATGATTTCAATGAATGTTTTTAACAGTTGATGAATAATTACACTCCAGAAAGGATATGGTTGTACTTTGTTGGCAAGTTTACTTGAGAAAATGTACAGGTTTTAAAATGTTAACTGCTGCTACAGCATTCTTTACAATTCACAAACAGACATTTATATGAAGAAACATCATATACAATAGAGAAAGGGGTGATGAATAAAAAAATGCAGATAAAAATTAGTAATATTTTTACTTAGAAAATAGCGTACATAAAGCATTTTATATTTGGTGGCATATCCTTTGCATTCCATGACTTCCTGATGTCTGTGACCAGATAAAGTCAAAATACTCTTGATATCTTATTTTCAGGTACTCTTACAAGCGATAATCTAAACTCTCTGCATTTGAATGAATCTATGGGAATTGGGGGTGGGGGGGCTAGATTAAGATGCAAATTACGCTGGAACAGTATGGATCACATGGTTGGTTAAATGGCTGTAAGTCATCAAAGGTCTGAGGTATCAAGTGAGCCTCAAACCATCACTCTGCTGTGAGCTATGAAGTAGATATGGATGATAAGGGTTGTTTCTCCTGACTCATTTTGCTATTGACCTCTACCTGAGAATAAGATATCAAGATTCTTTTGATGTTGTTGGGACACAGACATCAGGAAGTCATAGAATGCAAAGGATATGCAAGCAAATATTAAATATGTTGACTATTTAAGTTTGTTAATTTGTCCAATAACTTTTTGTCCCCTAAAATGGGGGGGAGGACTGCAATTATGTTTTTAATAGCTGCTCTGGCTAAAGCCTGAGAGACCCAACCTGCTAAGAGATTGTTCACCACGCATTGTCAGATCCACAAGAACATGTGGTTTCATTGTTTTTTCATTGCTCATTGTCAGTCATCGCTTGTGACATCGACTTATATTCTATATGTATAGTACCTGGACTGTTACTGAAATAGCTGCAAGCCATTGTAACAAAGCTTGTTTGGTGTTTGGTTAGTAGTGTTGCTTTAGTCAGCATCCTTCCTCCCAGGGCATTTTGTTGTGTGCCTTCACCCAATTGCAATTCATGTAGCAATCAAAAACCAGCCCCGTTATACCTCTGAACTCCAGTTTGCTCATCATCACAAACACAGATTGTGCATCTCGCCCACACTTGAAACGTCGAAAAATCTCCTGAATGTGCCCACTTCCATCAACGTATCGCACTGCAAATGACAGCTAGGAGTGACAACTGGCCAAACAAAAAAAGGAGCAACCTCACATTTTAATCGTGGTTTTAACTAATGTTATCTCATTGTTAAACAGGATAGTCATCCTGTTTAACAATGAGATAACATTAGTTAAAACCACGATTAAAATGTGAGGTTGCTCCTTTTTTTGTTTTTTTGTCCAAGAAAGAGACAAGCAAATCATTATAGCTGGCCATCACATCAACAAACAAACTGCCTAACGTTACCTGTCGTTAACTGACGTGAACTCTTGCTGGCTAAGTAATGCCAATCTTACGGTTCCATTATTTTTTTACGGTCAAACAAACGCCTTTCTCCCTGGTCAATAACATGCTCTTAAGGTACACAAATTTGTACCCAAAGATAAAGCTTTACCAGTGCACTTACGTGTTCGTTGGATTCTGTATGCTGAGTGACAATAGCCTACAATCCAGATTTTTTATGTTAAATCCATGTTTTGTCCATGTTGATGTTCCACTGCGTCCGGCACACAACAGAAGGCAGGCCATAAAGTATCTAGCTAACGTTAGCTAGCGAATAATGTTGTTAACCGGGCCAGAACTAGCCAGCTCGCAAACTCGCAGCTCGTTAACTTAAAAACGTTAGCAATTTAGCTAATGTTAGCCCGCTCGTCCAATTTACCCTTTGCTACTGTTGATCTTACTAAATAAAAATAATAACTTCACAGAAATGTGTCTAGTTGCGATAAATAAAAAAATGTTGAATGAAATAATCAAATATTTGAACATTTCACTACAGGTCTGCTACTTGTTAGCTCCTTCGTATTCAAAACGTGCTTGACTATCACTGAATAATTGTTAGCTAGCAACCCAACCACTTAAAATTAGAAAGAGTGGGAGGGACTCATATATTTAAGTGACAGTACTATCGTTCAATCCACTATAAGTCATGGCATGACTGTTATTTTAGGAAACTATGATTGGGCTAAAGCGCTGCCTCCCCTCACGTGACTTTTCACTATTAAAATGACTACTGAACTTAAAAAAAATAAAAAGACAGGAGCCTCCAGGTCTTCGATACATACGTATAACAGACAGCGAGTTCCTCCGAGGCAAAGACTGATATAAGCATCAGTTCTACTAAACTGCCAAACAGTATGTGGTGGTGACGCTGAAAGAGAAGAACTTGTATCGTTTCTGCAAAGAAATAGTCCATGGTGTTATCGAAAGGTGCAGAGATTCAACCTCCATCCAGTCAGCAATACAGCCACAACAGAAGGACGCTCACCCTACATTGAGTCAGCACTAAGGGGTTCAAAAACCAGAACAGAAGCATCTCACCAGATTTACGAACAGGAGAATTTATTAGTAACACAAACGCACATTGACATGAGTTATTGGTTATGATATTTTTGCTAATCATATTGATATTTCGATGACTATGCTAATATTTTGTGGCAATTTATCTTCTTTTCAGGAAAAGTATGCTTCGTAGTATTATAATTTTTGAGTGACCAGAAACCAATAGGCCGGTGATGTAAGAGTTCATTAGTTGAAACATAACGATTGGCGGTAGCATTCGTCTGATCAGCCCGGGCCATTTAAAACAAAGGGGTTAAGGAGGGGTCAGTCCACTAAAGCTCCCGGATGTCCTCTGGCATCTGCCAAACTGATTCTTTCTGGAGGTGGTGAATTTTATTTACGTGGGGTAGTGCAGACCCTTTTCAAGCCATTGCTGGCGTTTGAACTTGCAGGGGTTTCCCACTGGCCCAAACAAAGGCTCATCTGCATTAGGTAGAGGGTCTAATCCAGCAGGGACAGAGGGGTTAGCAGTAGAAAGATCAGACTGAGATGGAGTGGGTGGTGGGATGTGTGGAGTTGTTGTGTAGCGGGTGAGAGCTAACTTTAAAGGGGAACTGAAACATCCATATCCAAGTTGATAACACATTAATTGTTGTATTTTAAATAACTTGCGAAAAAATAATCTGAAAAACTAATATAAATTTTGAAATATATTGCATTTCTTAACCTGCTTTTTACATTTTGCTTGGTCAGAGCACGTGAGCGCCGCCATCTTAATTTGCGTTCACAATGACGTCACTGGCCTGATTCGTCCAGCTGAACCTCTGTCTACTTAACTATTTAAAAATGTTTTTTTTTTGTTTGTTTTTTTAAATTTATTTATTTTTAAACTGTCAACTTAGCTAGTAGTTAGTTGTTTTTAGCGAATTAGTGCTTGTCAATATGAGTGACTATGAGGACTAAAACAAAGATTGATTCGTGCCACTAATTTGATTGAACAATATCGTGTTTGATTTACCCCTCCCCACTCAACTAAGACAAATTCAATAAAAGAAATAACGTGAGCAATTGAGAGCGGTCGATCATAGAGTGTAATATGGAGAGCTCTGTATATCTACAGTGACTGTGTGCATTTTGATTTAGATTTTTTTTTAACATTCAGAACAAGTGTGGAGTGAATTTTGTCTTTTTACGTTATTTCGCATTTTTCATTTGTTGGCTTGCTTTCTTGGTATCTTAGCAAACTTTTCATCAGCTGTCATGGCCAGTGCCTACTGACGAAATGGGAGACATTGTTGATTGTCTTTGAGACGGGTTGGTGTTTGAATGCATGCCTTTTGTAGAGAAGACCCAAGTGAAATGTGAAGGCAGACCTAAGCTCTCGTTCGACCCAGCTAAAATTGCCAAGGGAAGGGTGTTTCAATTGTCACGATCGAGTGGACTGGCTAACGAGGAGTCCTCTGACTTCACTGAGACTGAGTTAGCCGCTGAATTGACTACTGCTGGCACTCGGCTAGACATATCATGCCAGTGACGTCACTGAATACGAAAACTAAACATGGCTGCGCCATAATGGCAAATCAATAAACTTTTCTTAACGTTTTCTCCATTATTACTGTTTCATAAGATTTGAGAACTGGAATAGGTATTAGACTGAAAAGGCATCCATAATATCACCTTCACTTCATATTACGTTTCAGTTCTATGGAGTTAGATAGCTGCTAAAACATTTTGTAAACGTAAATTGAGATTCGCAAATGTAAATCAAATTGCAAATGTAAACTTAAAATCGTAAATTGAGATTCGCAAATGTAAGTCAAATTGAAAATATAAAATCTAAATTTGTAACTAAAATGTATTGAAGTGTAAATGTAAAACCTGATTTGTGTACGTAATTTTTTTTATCTGTACATGCGGAACTCAGTATAGGAGTGTGCGCTTTATTCTCTACATACATGCGTTTTGTCCAGGGGCGCCGCCAGGGATTTTGGGCCCCATGAAAAGATATATCACATTGGGCCTCACCACCCCACCACCACAGGCCATGCCAACCCTGCGCAATTACTGTAACCACACACCTCCAGAACCCAATCGACCTATTCAAATCAACATAAATATTGTGCTTAACCCCTTTGCGAAGATGCATAGTGATAATGGCGCCGGCGTCACCATTTTGCTCAACTGAGACAATCGTTGCTATTGCAGCCAAACTATTAGAGGAAATCACAAACTCTGTGTTTTAACTTTATTGGTAGACGGTTCATGACGATTTCTGCCGAATACGGAGTTTTTAAGTGTCACTATTTCCCAGTAGCCAGTCCATTTAACAAGCAACCCCCACCTAGTCTATACCTACCCATGTGACATAGTGGACAATAGCGTCTGTTTGAGTTCATAAATATATTTGTTCATCATATAAAATTAGAATAAGGTCATAGCAACAAGATAAACCCAACAATAGCCTTAAAAGCCCTGCTCACTCAAATGCAAAATAAACAGTGAAAGTTCTACCATGTATTCTACTAGCAATATATGCTACTAAATATGAAATAGATATACAATCCTACCATTTGTTTTACACATTGAGATGTTCCTTTCAAAATTCAGTGGTCATTTATTGTCTGGTACAATCGGTTTGAGAAATATACAACACTTTATACCGCAATTACACTATCTGAAACTTCGACTCATGCCCTGTACGCCTATCTCATTCATTACAGTACATTCTGGTTTAATTGTCGGCCTTTTTATCCAATAGAGTACATTATAACCTTAGCAACGGTATATGCCGCGTCTTTTTGGGTGCTTTGAACAATTTACTACAGCCCAGCGTAACGGCAGTTTTCGTTTTAATGGTCTAGTATTACGCAAGCTCTATAGAAAACGCATTAGGGAGGGGAGTTTCCCTTTGCCGATATGTAAGTATTTTTGCATCTAAAATGCCGTTGGTCTTGCTGGCTACATATGTACGTTCTTGTTTCCACTCGGGCACTGTCTTTCCAATATGTTTGATAGCCCTATTGTTATTTTCGCATTTTGAGTGCATTTCACATACTGTCGTGGAATCGTTAAATTTATTTTTGATGCAGGCTACCGATGTTCATTGAAGATAGAACATTTGGCAGCATTTTGCAGATGGTGGAATACTATTTTATGTTCATGTTATCGTACATAATATAGGCTATGGCGTATATACTTGTCTCTTAGGGCATGACAAATGCTCATTCCAATTTACTGTGCACTGATATGTGGTAGATAAAGGTAAAATTTTCCTTCGAGTTATTATGACTAGGAACATTAAAAAATAAAAAACCGACAGAAAAATACAATCCCAGGACAAAAGTATACATACTGTAGAGTACATGGAAAAGTGATGTTTTTATTGAGGTAGAAGAGTGAATGATTAGACAACATATTTAGGTGTATGTAACACTGTGATATCAATGTTCAGAAGGAGCAAATGTTTATCCTTTATAATGGACAAAACTAATTTTATTAATTTTATGTCATGTTTTACATAGGGGTTTTGGGACCCATAGATATCTACCCCCCTATACTGATGAAAATATAGTAATTCCCACTTGAAAATTATGCAAAAATAAATTTTATGAGCCAAAACTGTTCATTTGTAGTTAAATATAGCATAATTCTCTTTGTTTAGAGCAGTGCACAATTTAGCCATTTGGATAGATTTGGAGACACTAATGGACAACAGGGTACACTGCCTATATTTTGCACCATAGACCTTTAGTAGTTCTGCATATCATCCTCAGATGATATGAGTGTTTATACAGTTTCTACCACTCAGCAAAGACCAGAACATAAAAATTAAAAAAAACGATCGTATATTTTAAGTTTTAAGATGAACACATCGTAATGCAAACCTCAGAATGGCACTAGAGATAGGCGACCCATAATGTAGGCTACGCTTTAACATCCACGATAATAACCTATGAGAGCACTTGGAATACATAATAGTTTACAAGTAATACATTTATGTATTATATTATTTACCCCCCCCCCCCCCCCCCCCCCCATCTTTTGTTTGCATGGGTTGAATGAGGTTTATAAATAAAGAACGCAGCTGCGTTGCAGCTAGCTCGACCAGGAAAGAAGTCTCAGTTTGGTCATTTCCCGCACTCCTTCATTGGTGACCCCGATCTGCCTTTGGACGATTCCAAGGATTACTTTCGAACTCGCGCATCATGGAAGCGGCGAATGCAGTTTCCCTTAAATTACCGGAATTTTGGGAACAGCAATCTGTGGCTTGGTTCGCTCAAACGGAGGCACAATTCGCACTCCGGAGAATCGCCGATGATAATACGAAATATTATTATGTTGTTTCTGCTCTCAGCAGTTCCACCGCGGCTAGAGTCGTGAGCCTTCTCGAAGACCAAAGACCCACCGGAGGAAGATAAATATGGGACGTTGAAGTCTTACCTCCTGGACACGTTCGGTTTGACTGAATCCCAGCGCGCTCGTCAGCTGCTCTCTCTGCCTGGCCTGGGTGATTCCAAGCCATTGGAGTTGATGGATTATATGTTGACTCTCCTGGGAAATCATAAACCGTGTTTCCTGTTCACGGAGCTGTTCATGCAACAGCTTCCTACAGCAGTACGATCTGCCCTGGCTAACACGCCCCTTAAAGATTTCCGAGCTTTAGCTAGAGAAGCTGACAAGTTTTTTTCCGCCAGCCGGCAGAGCTGCGGGGCCACCCTGGGTCCCGCCCACAATGACTCCACACTGCCAGTGGACGCAGTGGCCATTACCGGCTCTACAGCTACAACCCAACAGTGAGGTCTGTGCTTTTACCACGCCCGTTTTGGCTCCAAGGCTACCAAGTGCCGCCCCCCTTGCACCTTTAAGGCGTCGGGAAACGCCAGGGCCGGCGCTCACTAGCTGCCATGAGCGTCGGCCGTACGGGGAGCTTGTTATTTATTACTGACAATGATTCTGGGCGGCGTTTCCTCTGTGACACTGGTGCGCAAGTGAGTGTTCTGCCCGCAACACCCTTGGACATACAGAGTGATGGACATGGCCCTGCCCTTCAAGCCGCCAACGGCAGTTCCATCCGCACTTTTGGGAAGCGGAGCGTGGCACTGTGTTTTGGGGGACAACGATTCGTTTGGGATTTTGTCACAGCTAAGGTGTCCACCCCCCTCCTTGGCGTGGATTTTCTCTGCGCTACCAGACCAGAGAAGCATTTAGCCATAGAGTAATGTGGGGTGGCATCCTTTCCTTACTGTCACCTGTCAACAGCTGTGACCCCATCTTCCTGGGCTGGCTCTTGATAGGTGGGTAGGACTGTTTTCCCTCTCATGACTGCATGGTTCCTCAAACTCTGTCTTCATAGCTATGCAGCCATAGATTACTCCTGGCGGGGGCACTTGCCCAACCCTCCCACCCCTTCCCCACCCCCCCACCCCTCCAGTTGGTGCTCCTGCTGCTCTATTACACTTCCCCTAACTGTTTTCTCTCTCTTTTTTTTACATTCTGCCGGCGGGGCTTATGCCCCGCATCTCGAGAGTTGCTGTCCGGCTTCCTGTCCGTTGCCGCTTGACCCCCCCTCCTTACCACCGCTGCCAGCTGCTCCCGCCGCCATCGGCGCCCGGTTCCCCACCATCACTGCCGCCACATCTGGACTGTCATCTAGCTGCTGCAAATTGTATTATCATGGACATTGGCTGTTTTGACCATGTTGGTCCTTAAGCCCTAGACCCTGAGCCGACCAGAGGAGGATGGGTTCCCCCATTGAGTCTGGTTCCTTCCAAGGTTTCTTCCTAGTTACACCAGGGAGTTTTTCCTTGCCACTGTTGCCTTTGGCTTGCTCTTGTGGGGAGTTTAGGCTGGGTTTTGCTGTTTTGCTGTGAAGTGCATTGTGACAACTTGTTGTGAAATGCGCTATATAAATAAATATTGATTGATTGATTGATAACAGCCTGTTGGTGGACGTTAAGAACCGGCGGCTCGTTAACGCTGAGACATTTACCTCGCTCCCGTGCTCACTTAGCTGTTCTGGCACGTCAAAACTGTCTAGCGCACTCATCTGCTGACGTGTTTTCTCGTCTCCTCACCGAGTTTCCAAGCCTTACTGAGCCCACCTTTTCTTCTGCCTCCACTAAGCACGGGGTAGAACTCCACATCCCGACTACCGGCCCGCCTGTCCATGCCCGCGCTCGACGCCTCGACCCCGGGAAACTTGCTGTTGCCCAGGTGGAGTTCCGCACCATGGAGTGCCTCGGCATTATTCACCGGTCAAACAGCCCCTGGTCCTCGCCCCTCCACATCGTGCCAAAGGCCGGCGGTGGGTGGCGCCCCTTTGGGGATTATAGGCGCCTTAATGACGCCACGATCCCCGACCGATACCTGATTCCTCACATTCAGGATTTTTCCGCCCGCCTGGCCGGAAAAGTCGTCTTCTCCAAGGTGGACCTTATGCGCGGATACCACCAGGTTCCTGTACAGCCGCAGGACATCCAGAAGACTGCAGTGATCACGCCATTTGGCCTTTGGGAATTCCTGCGGATGCCATTCGGCCTGAAAAACGCAGCGCAGGCTTTCCAGCGCCTGATGGACACGGTGCTGCAGGATCTACCGTTCCTTTTTGTCTATCTGGACGATATTCTCGTCGCCAGTGCCTCCATGGCGGAACACGTGTCTCACCTTCGAACCCTCATTTGAGCGGCTCAGCCAGCACAACCTTATTATTAATCCAGCCAAGTGCCAGTTCGGACTGGCTGCCATTGACTTTCTCGGGCACCGCATTACCAAGGACCATCAGGACCATTTACCATCATTTTATTCCCCATGCAGCCCAGCTCATGCAGCCCCTTTTCGAGGCCCTCAAGGGCATTTCCCCCAAGAAGGCCATCGATTGGTCTAAGGAGATGGACAGCGCTTTCTCTGCCACGAAAGGGGCTCTGGCCCAATGCAGTCATGCTGGCACACCCTATAATAGGGGCGACGATCGCCCTCACCACGGACGCTTCGGATTACGCCGTCGGTGCCGTGTTTGAGCAGTGCATTAATGGAGCCTGGCAGCCTCTTGCCTTTTTCAGCCGTCAACTGCGTCCCAACGAGAGGAAGTACAGCACTTTCGACCGTGAACTCCTTGGCCTGTACCTGGCCATACGTCACTTCCATTTTCTGCTAGAAGCCCGGCCATTTACGGTGTTTGTTGACCACAAACCATTATCGTTTGCCATGGCTAAGGTGTCGGAACCGTGGTCTGCCCATCAGCAGCGCCAGCTCGCTTTAATCTCTGAGTTTACTACGGACATACGGCATGTTTCGGGCAAAGACAACCGCGTAGCCGACTGCCTCTCCCGGGCCGTCGTCGGCGCCGTCCACCTTGGAATGGACTACGCCGCATGGCAGTCGGTACATACTCTAAGGTACATCGTCATGTAAAGGCCCCGTTGGCGCCTTTCTCGGTTCCTGAGAGGCGTTTTGACCATGTGCACGTGGACCTGGTGGGGCCCCTGCCACCCTCCCATGGTTTCGCCTACCTCCTCACAATGATTGACAGGACCACGCGGTGGCCGGAGGCCGTTCCGTTGGCATCAGCAACGTCTGCCGATGTGGCTCGGGCATTTATTCCCACTTGGGTCGCCCGGTTCGGCGTACCGTCTGATGTCTCCTCGGACAGAGGTCCCCAGTTCACGTCAGAGCTTTGGAATGCGATCGCCCAGGGCCTGGGAGTGAAGCTCCACCGTACCACCGCTTATCACCCCCAGGCTAATGGCTTGTGCATACATATATAATTCACCTCCTACTGTCAACGCGGCTACGTCATAGACGGTAACTTCTATGACGTGTTCTTTGGGTTGAATGAGGTTTATAAATAAAGAACACAGCTGCATTGCAGCTAGCTCAACCAGGAAAGAAGTCTCAGTTTGGTAATTTCCCGCACTCCTTCAGTTACATATTTAGGTCACTGGATGGTACCCTAGAAAGCACATACTTATAACAGGGAGCATTTTGCAGGGGGGGGGGGGGGCGAATTTTGGCAGGGGGGACTCTTTTCGGCACAACACCTGCTCTGTTAGCTTTCATAATCTGCCGAGAGACGGAATGTATCGATAAGTTAGGCAATGCAAGGCAGTCTATTGTGAGTTTAGCCCCGTTTGGTCAAGAGGGAACTGGTAACTTGGCTAGCCAGCTATTTATCTTAGCTATCATTTATGAATAATGTTAGCTAATAAATTATAACAATTCTCTCTGGACCAAGTGGAGCTATATCAGGGCGCTACAAGCAGCCACGTTCAATATACTAACGTTACTGTGTGACTGGGTTTTGCTGTGTATTTGAATGTATTCAATAGTAACGTTACTTTCAAGGCAGCCAAACAAGCTAACTTAGCTAGGTAACGTTAGCTCTACCATTCGGTTACATCCCCGGTCCTCTCCTCGCAACCAATACAGCTGGGGCGGTGGCTGCTGCTGCCAGTGGCTCTCGAATGAATACGGCAACATCTTCGCGAGGAGAGTCTTCCACCACGAAGGAATCCTCTTCCTCCACTTCAAACTCCTCCACCTCAAAACTCCCTGCAGTACAGCTGTTGTTTGTTTAGTAGTGAGGACTGGAGAGAGCAGGAAGGGGGCTGAGCATAGAGTGTATTGAGTTCAGTGCATAGACTGTGGTTCAGTGGGCTGAGTCAGTTCACTCCTTGACCGTATGAATATTCATAATATGACTACGTGGCATCATCGTCATACGACCACACCTACTCACGAGTTCCAGTTCAAATTGAAGCGGTAAAAAAGGCCTTAGAAAAGGCACTGCAGTATCTCTTTAAGGACAGGGATATTGTGTCAGTAATTTTGTGCCAGAAACTTTGGATGGGTGGGCAGAGCCAGGTGGCATGAAAGTAGTTATCTGGGGTGTCTAGTGTGCAATGTGAGCAAATGTCTATCTGTTAGTCCCATTTTGTACATTTTGTGCTGGGTGATATGTGCTCTATGGTTTACCTTAAACTGAATTAGTTGTAAGTTGGTGTTGTTAGTCATAGTGAATGTGTTCCTGCATATTTGTGTCCAAAAGTTGGCGCCGGGAGAGATTGCTAAATCTTGTTCCCATTTTGCAGACGGGAGTGATATAGTTGTGTCAGTCCGGGTTAATAATTTATAAAATTTGGAAAGCATTTTCTTAGTTGTGATTTGGTGGATTTCTTCAATTAAATGCATAAATCATTCTGTGATATGTTGATTTTAGATTTGAGGACAGATTTTAACTGTAGGTATTGGAGATATTGTTCTCTCCCAACGCCATACCTCTGGACCAGGTCTTTGAAAGTTATGAGAGCGTTGTCTAAGAAAATGTGATGAAGATGTGTGATACCTTTTTGTTTCCATGTGGTGAAGTTAAGTGGAGATTTATTTATCTGAAAATTAGGATTGTGCCAAATTGGGGTATTTTTGCAGGGTGATAGAGTAGTATTTGTGATTTTGGTGATTTTCCACCAAGCTCTCAGGGTTGTAGAGATTACTGTATTTAGAAAGCAACTGTGGTGTTTTATGGCAGTACCGAGGAATGGTAGATCTGATATTGAAATTTCCTTGCATGTTTCATGTTCTATTTCTTTCCAGGTGTTATCTTGTTGGCTATGGTGAATCCATTTATAGATGTATTGAAATTGGTTGGCTAGATAATAATAATTGAAGTTGGGTGCTTCAAGTCCTCCTTCATCTTTGTTATTTTGTAATGTGGTTAGTTTGATTCTCGGTTTCTTGTTTTTCCAGTAGAATTTAGTGGTTATTGAATCCAGGGAGTTAAGCCAATTGGAGGTGGGTTTGGTGGGAGTCATGGTGAAAAGATAATTGACTTTTGGAAGGATTGACATTTTTACCGTTGTTATTCTGCCTAGTAGGGAAAGAGGAAGATTCATCCAGCAGAGTAGATCATCTTCTATTGTTTTAATTAATGGGGTGAAGTTGAGATGGAATAACTCTGACAGCTTGGTGAAATGTTAATACCTAAATATCTAATGTTCCCAGTGGAGAAGGGGAGGGATGTTTTTTGGGTTGCGACATTCCAACTGTCTTCATCTAAGGGTAGAATGGTAGATTTAGTCCAGTTTATGGAGTAGTTGGACACTTTCGAGAATGTATTTATGAGTTTGATGACTTCCTGTAGCGAGTTTGTTGGTTCTTGCAAGTATAATAACACATCATCTGCATTAAGGCTGATCTTGTGGTGAGTATTGTGCGTTATGATTCCCTGAATGTTTTGGTTCTGTCTGATTGCTGCTGCGAGGGGTTCGATAAATATGGCGAATAGAGAGGGAGAGAGTGGACATCCTTGCCTGGTCTCCCTGTGTAAAGTGAAACTTTGTGATGTGATTCCATTAGTAGTGACTGTGGCCATAGGTGAGGTGTATAATATCCTTATCCAATGAATAAACGATTCTCCGAAACCAAATTTTTGTAATGTTGCAAACAGAAATTCCCAGTTAACCTTGTCGAAAGCTTTTTCTGCATCGAATGAGGTAATTATTGTTTTTAGGTTGTTTTGTTTGGTTAGATTCATTACATTGAATAATCTGCGCATGTTGTTTGATGAGTGTCGTCCTTTAATGAAACCGGTTTGGTCTGGATGAATTATGATTGGGGTGACGGTTTCAATTCTAGTGGCTAATGCTTTGCTGATTATCTTGACATCTGTGTTGATGAGTGATAGGCGCCGGTAGTTAGAGGGTATGGTTGGGTCTTTGTCAGGCTTAAGTAGTACTGAGATAACGGCTGTATTCATATGAGTTGGGATTTTGGAGTTGTGTTTTATTTCGAGCGTCATTCTTATGAATAGTGGAGATATGGTATTCCAGAAGTGTTTGAAGAATTCGGCGGGGAAACCGTCAGGTCCTGGTGCTTTATTATTAGGCATCTTATTTAGTGCTTTGTGGAATTCATTCAGTGTCAATGGTTTATCCAGTACTTCTGCATGTTCTTTGGATAGTTGTGGTAGTGTTATGTTAGTTAGAAATGAGTTGATGTCTACTGATGTAGGTTCATGGTCTGAACTGTATAGTTTGTTGTAGAATGTCCGGAAAGTACTATTTATGTCCTGTGGTGTTACCATGATCTTCCCCGCTGAGTCCTTTATGACCGGGATTATTGACTTTTCTTTATTTTGTTTTAGTTGATTTGTCAGATATTTTCCTGATTTGATGTTTTGTTCAAAGTGTTCTGGCTGAGTCTCTGTATTAGAAATTGTGTTTTTTCATTTACGATTTCATTAAGTTGAACTTGTAATTTTACTCCGTTCAGTTTGTGTTTTTTCCTTGGGATCATTAGAATAAGCATCACTTAGGTCTTTGATTTTTTGTTCTAGGTATTTTTTCGAATTGTTGATCTCTTTTTTTCTTGTATGTTGAGTATGATATAATTTTGCCCCTCAGTACTACTTTACTTGTTTCCCATAGTAATGTGGGTGAGATTTCCGGAGAATCGTTTATTTCCATGAAGGAGGCCCACTCTTTATTGAAAAATGAGTCAGTCAGCATCTTTAAGCAGGGATGTGTTGAAGCACCATCTGGGGGCGGGCTGTTTGGGTTGTTTACTATTTAACTTGAAGGAGACTGGGGCGTGGTCACTGATTATGATGGGTGAAGTTCTGCATCTGAGATGTCTAAGAATTGAGTTACTGGTGAGAAAATAGTCTATGCGAGAGAATGATTTATGGAGGGGTGAAAAGTATGAGTATTCCCTAGTTGTTGGGTTTTTCAGTCGCCAACTATTGCCAAGACCAAAATTTCTCATATATTGTTTTATTGTTTCAGTGGAGTGCCATGTCCTTGAGTTACCTGATGTACTTGATCTGTCCAGGGTTGGATTAATAACTGTATTAAAGGTTGTATCAGCGATTTTGGGTGGAAACATAAATGATCACATTCATCTGATTTTTCCTCACGATCCGCTAGCTGCCCGCCCCATAAGCAGGCCGTCAAAAAACCGCGTCTCTGTAGGCAGCCTATGCTCCGAGATCGTACACAAAAACAAATGGTACTACCAACCACTCAAAACCAAAATAAACAGTATTCCAACCAATCACAATGATCTGCACAAACCCTAATACTCTTATCTCGCTGAAATCTTGACGGATTTACAAACGGTTTGGTTTCTTACAAACGTTATTAACGTGGTTATAATTCTGGATGCTTGAACACATTTATTTAAAACATAACATAATTATTCATAAGTATGTTTGTTTGGGATTTCGCTTCAGAAGTGACGTCACCCAAAATCGCTGATACAACCTTTAAAGTCACCTCCAATTATAATAGTTGAGTTGTTGAGATCTGAAAGAGCAGAGAAAAATGAGTGAAAAAATGTGGGGTCGTCATTGTTTGGGGCGTAGATGTTAGCAATAGTTAGGTTGTTGTTATGGATGGAGGTGTTAATGATTATATATCTCCCATAGGGATCTGCAATGGTGGTATTGTGAATTAGTGGAATTTTCTTATTTATTAAAATGGAAACACCTCTTTGCTTAGAGTTGAATGTTGCTGAAAAGATTTGATTGAATTGTGATGATTTTAATTTCTGATGATTTGATTCTGTTAGGTACATCTCTTGTAGCAGGCATACATCTGCCTGCAGTTTGATTAAGTGATTTAGAACTTTAGTCTTTTTTGCCTGTGAGCCAGCTCCTCGAATGTTCCAGGTAAGGAATTTATAAGACGACATTTTTATGAATTAAATTTGATTGTACATGAATCCAATATGAGTTATTATAAGTGCGTGTGTGTGTGTGCATGTGTACATATATTCAATGATGTAAGGGAAGTGGTTTTTATATATTGTGATTTTGGTGACGTGATTAAATGAGGAAAAAACAAAACAAAAAACCAACAAACACGTAGACGAAAACACACAAAAAACATACACGACACATAAAGCGTCAATGGTCCCAAATTGCACTTCTTTGGACAATATGATATTGGCCGTACGTCCCATAAAAATATAATTATTAGAAATAATAAGAAAAAATAAAAATAAATAAATTACCCAAAAACAAGTCAGGCAAACAAAACCTGCATAGTAATTGTCAAAAATAACACCAAAGAAAATAAATAATTGGTCCGCTCATCATAATATCCTTAATATCCTTATTATACTATACTATAGAAATAGCCTGGCTACCGTATCAAAGGAGAACGAAGAAAACCGAGTCGCTCCAGCTTAACTAGTACAGCCAAGGTGTAATTGCGGCGTCTCTATAACTGGTCATGTATATATAACCTATCAACAGATAGTCGCACTTTTAGCTTTTTCTCCCGGTTCTCACGCATTATTGGAAAGAGCTTTCTTCTCCTTTCAATAATCTCTGCTGGGTATTGGTCGTTTATGGAGAAGGGTTTGTTCTTAACTTGATAGTTCATGCCCCTAGTGGTTGAGACGCCTGCGTCTCAATTTTAAAAACATCACAAATGCGTTTCTAGTTCCACGAGAATACGGATTTTGTCACCATAAACCGCATATCATCATAATTAGTACTTAATATCCTATCAGCGTGCGAGATATCACATTTCTATCTGCCACCATTAGCTTGTAATTCATGAAAGTAGCATGCTATGCTGTTACACTGTTATCTACAATGGACCCGACCACATGTAAGATAGCAGACATTTAAACATATTTGAGAGTTAAAGTTTTTATTTTATCACCAAAAAATCGTTTAGGATCACAGCCGCAAGAAACACCTTCCAAGATCCTGAATACATACAAGTAAAACTGTCAACATGCCTACTCACTCCACAGGGAAAAAAAAACGAGTGGTATTTGTTTGTCACCACTTAACTTTCTTTTGCTATAAAAAGCTCCGGTAAAATATGAAATGAAGTCATAACCTTACCTTTGTTTATGAAGATTAAGATGTCCCCTGCAAGAATCTGAGGTTATTTTTTGCCTTGGTTGACCCGTTTTTCAATATTCAATGCTTGTTTCAACATGTGTCCATGCTCCAAAATAGCCGTGCGTAAATGACCGCATTCAAAAGAGGCACTAGTAAATCCTTCAGACAAAAGTGATTTTAATTGACACTTATATCGTCCAATAGAGCACATCCTAAGCTTTCTGAAATGGTATGGCATTCCCATAGGTAGATTTAACCAGCTGATCGATATCCATGCGTAACACAGCTCTAGGTTGCACACATTCGGAAGCCATTTTGGATCACAATTCGGCCTGCTTCATGCGCGCACAGTGCGTCATCATTATTACAAGGAGATTAAAGTAATTTTTTTTTAAAAACAACACAGCCATTTTCGAACTTGTGATTTTTATTATATATATATATATATATATATATATATATGATGGCGAAAAAATATACAGTCAAGCCGGAAAGTCTCCCCACCCCTTTCACCTTCTCCACGTTTTATTATGTTACAGACTTATACTACAATAGATTGAGTTCATTTTTTGCCTCAAACATCTACACACAATAGCCAATAATGACGAAGTGAAAACAGGTTTTTAGAAAATATGCAATTTTATTTTACTGACAAAAATAGGTTATTTAGGGGTTACATATCTGTACACACCCTTAGCCTAATACTTGGTTGCTGCACCTTTGGCAGCGATTACAGCTTCAAGGCATCTTGGGAAAGAAGCTACGAGCTTGGCACACTTGTTTCTGGACATCTTTGCCCATTGCTCTTGACATATCCTTGCAAGCTCCGTCAGGTTGGATGGGGAGCGTCGGTACACAGCCATTTTCAGCTCTTTCCACAGATGTTCAATTGGATTCAGGTCTGGGCTCTGGCTGGGCCACTCAAGGACATGCACAGACTTTCTCCGAAGCCACTCCTTTGTTCTCTTGGCTGTGTGCTTCGGGTCGTTGTCATGTTGGAAGGTAAACCTTCGCCCCAGTCTGAGGTCCAGAGCGCTCTGGAGCAGGTTTTCTTCAAGGATCTCGGTGTACTTAGCTGCATTCATCTTTCCCTCTATCAGGACTAGTCGCCCCGTTCCCGCTGCTGAAAAACATCCCCACATCATGATGCTGCCACCGCCATGCTTCACTGTAGGGATGGTATTAGCCAGGTGATGAGCGGTGCCTGGTTTCCTCCAGACGTGACGCTTGGTATTCAGGCCAAAAAGTTCAATTTGGTTTCATCAGACCAGAGAATCTTGATTCTCATGGTTTGAGAGTCCTCTAGGTGCCTTTTGGCAAACTCCAAGCGGGCTGTGATGTGCCTTTTACTAAGGAGGGGCTTCCGTCTGGCCACTACCATAAAGGCCTGATTGGTGGAGTGCTGCCTGGATGATTGATCTTCTGAAGGTTCTCCCATCTCCACAAGGATACGCTGGAGCTCTGTCACCCTCGGGTTCCTGCTCACCTCCCTGGCCAAGGCCTGTCTTCCCCGATTGCTCAGTTTGGCCGGGCAGCCAGGTCTAGGAAGATTCTTGGTGGTTCCAAACTTCTTCCATTTACGAATGATGGTGGCCACTGTGCTCTTTGGGACCTGTATAGTTGCAGAGATTTTTCTGTACCCTTCTCCAGATCTATGCCTTGACACAATCCTGTTTCTGAGGTCTGCAGATAATTCCTTGGACCCCATGGCTTGGAGTTTGCTCTGACATGCACTGTCAACTGTGGGACCTTATATAGGCAGGTGTTGGCAATCCCCAATCATGTCCAATCAATTGAATTTATCACAGGTGGACTCCAATTAAGTTGTAGAAACATCTCAAGCAGTATCAGTGGAAACAAAATGCACCTCAGCTCACTTTTGGGTGTCATATCAAAGGGTGTGCACACTTGTGTACATATGATATTTTACATTTTGATTTTTAATAAATTAGCACGAATGTCTAAAAACCTGTTTTCACTTTGTCATTATGGGCTATTTTGTGTAGAATTTTGAGACAAAAAATGAACTCAATCTATTGTAGAATATGTCTGTAACGTAATAAAACGTGGAAAAGGTGAAAGGGGTGGGGAGACTTTCCGGCTTGACTGTATGTCCCTGTCGGATGTAGTGGAGGAGATTTTTAGGAGTGAGTCGGAGGGAGAGAGTGAAAGTGGCTCTGAGGCTGAAAGCATAGACTCTGTTGTCGAAGACGCTTTTGCCCAGGGCGAAGATGTGGCTGTTGACATGTAAGTACTAACTGTATTAAATTAAGTAATAACTTTATTTGTGCATAGGTTGAACTTTAGTCACAGTAGCCATGTAAAATATAGCATTTATTATGTAATTTCTTGTGGCTAAATGGCTTAAGTCATATCATGTATTGTATAATAAGTAGGGCGTGTTGATACATAGCTTAGCCATGCATTAGCATGCATCGTATCTTTAGCACATCAGCATAAATGGGCCATAAACTAACCTATGACATTGTTGCTGGTTGTCAATGGTAATCAATTTTTCAATTCAATTTTTTATTTATATAGCGCTTTTCACAGACGACTGTCACAAAGACGCTTTACAGAACAGAAAGGGAAGGAAAGGGGAAATAGGAAATGCCAGCTCTAAGCCCCCAGTAGCAGAGGTAAAAACTCTCTAGTAGGGAGAGAAAACCCTCATAGTGTCACTGATTTTTGGCATTGATTTTTGTGACATTTATAAGACTTAAGTAAGAACTTAATTTAGAAAAGAATTACAAAAAGTAATATAATTATTTTTGTAATTCTAATTCATTTTTGTAATTCCTAAAGGGTAAAATGTATATTGTAAGAAGGGTAGGTCAAATAAGCTAAGGCTTCTTCCTACACCTTTTCAGTCAAATTACTTATTTAATTATATGTTTGTACACACATCTTTGTAATGAAAATGTTAATAACCGAAATAAACTAAACTAACTTAATTTAGGGTAAATTTTAATTTTATTTTATTTTATTTCACAGTCTCTATGTCAAATGTAGCATTTATTTAATTTTTTTGGAAAAGCCTAGCATTTTCATTTTTGATTCGCAACATAGTACATTATGTGGCTCTTATTGTACACTTTATTTTGATTTCTTTTAAATAATTCAGGGTAGAAGATGCTTCTGCTCTGGACAGTCCTGGACCCTCTGCTCCTGCTCCTGCTCATGCACCTGCACCTGCTCCTCATCCCCGCAGGACTCTGGTGACGAGGCCAAGGAGGCCCTGCTCTCGTTCACCGCGAGGAGCTAAAACAAGACCAAGCGAGCCAGAGCCCGAGTCTTAGGACGGATGGCACGACATAGCGGATGAGGATGAAGAGCCTCATCAGTTCGCCTTCTGCCCCCGGAGGACCCATTAGTGCAGCTGGACCTTCAGCAGGACTACAGCCCCCTGGATCTCTTTCGGCTGTTCTTTAGCACAGATGTCCTCAAGCTCCTCTGTGACAACACAAATGGCAACGCAGCCCGCAAACATGCTCAGGGACTGCATACGCCATGGTCTGATGTGGATGCTGAGGACATGCTAAAATATCTGTCCTGGGTCTTGCCCCTCGTCCACGTCGTAGGAGACGTACACTATATCCTCTCCAGCCAACGATGCAACATACATTTTCTATTCAAAATTGTGCTGGCTAGTGGGGCTCTGGTGGAAAAATTAATTTTTGGAACCACAAACTGAACTGGAGCTAATAAATGTATCACCCTCTGAATGTGAAGTGATTGTAATTATCTCCTACTACCACAAAGGACATAATAAAATGCTTAATTTGGACAAAAAAGCATTGTATTTGTTTTCGGATAGGTTTTTGGACCCTTATATATCCAAACCCAAATTATTTGTGTAGGATATCTAATATCCCCCCCCTTCTCTCTATCTCTGTCGCTCTCTGTCTCTCTCTCACTCTCACCCCCCCAACATCAAAGATAAGCCAGTCTTTGTCATAAATGACCCCCCTTAAATGATTGATTTTATTTTGAAAAAAAATAAAAAATATTATTATGGCATACCAGACAAAGAGAGAGATGCCTCATTTACCCTCCACTGCTGGCCTACCAGCATTCCCTGGCCAGTCAAGGTTGGATCAGCAGTGGTATCTCATGATATCAGAACGGCAATATTTGATAGCCCAGTGCCCAAAATTTGCGGAACAGCTCCATGCAATGGACCAGCTGAAGGAGGAGGCACTTTACAACCTGCAGACTGAGTATTTGGATTATATCTGATTTCTCCAGATAGTGATGAAACCAAGCGCAGGATTGTTCAAGGGATAAGGTCGTACCTAGAGAAAAGACAACATTTTCTCTACCTCCGGCGGTCAAAGCAGGCATGGGAGGAGATAAACCAAATGTGGAAACTGGCTTGGGAAAAGCACCACTGTAAGTCAGAAGTTACTGCCAAACCAGTTTCTTCTGTGGCAGGACAGCCTGCGCTGGTAGGCGCCATTCCAGCCATAACCCAGGCACCACCCCCCACCGAGGACAATACACCACTCTCCATTTGACTCATCCCCACCCCCCTTCAGGCTTGGACAATTTTGTGGATTTTATCACCTCCACAGACAATGTAGCCACCCCCCTGGTGAGCCCCCCTTCCCTGGAGGAATTTGGGGGAAACAGCTCTGTGTCTTGTATCACACCAGCCACCACAGAGGATGTGACCCCACAGGACGTGGAATCCGCTGCTGCAGTCCTCTCAACTGAGCCACGTGAGGAGACTGTCGAACCCCTGGAGGCAGAACCTGCTACTGCAGACACAGCAGCCCAGCCTGGTGAGGAGACCGTCAAACCCCTGGAGGCAGAACTTGCTACTGCAAACACAGCAGCCCAGCCTGGTGAGGAGACCGTCGAACCCCTGGAGGCAGAACCTGCTACTGCAGACACAGCAGCCCTGCCTGGTGAGGAGACCGTCGAACCCCTGGGGGCAGAACTTGCTACTGCAGACGCAGCAGCCCAGCCTGGTGAAGAGACCGTTGAACCGCAGGATGCGGAACCGGCTTCTACAGGCCCATCAGCCCTGCCAGGTGGAGAGGTCTACGCACCCCAACAGGTGGAGTCAGCCTCCACAGACCAGTCCACCCAGGCAGAGGACCCCACCCCACCCCTTGTGGACTTTTCTTCCCCTCCTGCTGCTTCACCTCCTGCTGGATCCGGAGAACCTCTGTCTGCTGCACAGACAGAAGGGGTGTGCTCTGTGGACTCTCCCACTTCCACAGTTCCTGTGATGGAGGAGATAGGGGGACCTCTGCGAAAGCCTCGCTCCCCTATCAGAGCTGCAAAGAGACCCCGGAAGAAACGGAGCAGGAAGCCAACCCCCGGCCGTTTTACGACCCCTCGGGCCCTCAAACTCTCTGCCAGAGTGTTGTCTTGCATTCCAAAGCAAGATGAAAGCAGCCAAGTTGGAACAACAGCTTCCCACAACCTTATCTCTCCACCCCCGAGCCACACCTGCAAACTTCGCACACGCACGTCATCCAGGGAAAGTGCAAGAGCCCCTTTCCGACGTCAGAAGTGTTCAGAGAGCAGTGATGGACTGGATGCCTACGAGCGACGATCAGCCCAGCTGCCCAGAGAGGGAACCAAAGCCAAAACTGGCATAGACCCCTGGACAGAGATGAGACGGGCGTGGTTAAGGGGCATCCACGTGCGGAAGAAGCAAGATGACAGGATGCCTCCTGTCATCCCGGTTTGCTGAACGCTGTGGCCCTCCGCAGCCAAAGGACTGCCAGTAACCACACTGGGGTTCTAAGAGGTAAAACTGGCACTCTGCCTGCCCCTGCCCCTGCCCCCCCCCCACCACCACCCCCCCACATCCCTACCACCACCTTTTAACATAAGACAATGCCCATGTTTTTAAGTCCCTTTTCTAAAGTGTAGGTGCCCCCTCCAATGCTGTTCCTGGACACTTATGGACAAGTCTGCCCTATTCAGGTGATTATTTGGACTGGCAATCTTGTGGATGGTAAATCCTGTCCGTAAGGTTCCCCTGAATGGACTAAGTGCTTATAACATGCAGTGTTCCCCTCTTCATATGTTGCTGTGAGTGATAAGGTCTAAGCCCCCAAGTCCCACAGTCTTCTCCTGCCACTCCCTGAAGGACCCCCAGAGGTACAAGTGCAACCGGACCCATACCCTGCCGCGGGAAGCTAGCCTAAGCGACTGCCGTCAGCAGTCCACCCAACTGGACCCGAGCTCAAGGAGCCAAAACGGATTCCGACAGGGAAAGAGGCGCTTCCCCGCCCATCAGAAGAGAAGTCCTGACCGCATTTTGCGACCTGTGGATCGTCCAGCTGCCTGTCACAGGAGACAGAGCCCCCCGCACGCTGTGCAGAATTGGTAGAGACACTGTGGATTAGGCTGCCTTTCACTCACGCAGTTACAACATTAATGGGAGAAAGCACTGCATGTCACCCAAAGTCCAGGGAGCTCTTGTCCCTTGCCAGTCTAGATACCCGGACACTGGAGAAGGAAGAGACTGAACCAGGGTGTCATAACCGCAGCGACACAAAAAGAGTCTAATAGAGATATATCTCCGCACCACACTGGATCATCGTGGGACATACGTCAGTGTGTCCATATATCTGCTGGCCAGCAGATCACAAAGGGTCTATTAAACTGGGCATGGACTAAATGTTTTAAAAATGGTTGGTGAACCAGGTAACTGCATCTTCAGTGTTCAAATGTGTAATGTGATTCCTATTTGGTGATGTAAGAATAGGTTTTTAGCGGGTGCATGCACCTATTCTTACAAGAGAGGGATGTAGGATATCTAATATTCCCCCCTTCTCTCTATCTCTGTCGCTCTCTCACTCTCACCCCCCCAACATCAAAGATAAGCCAGTCTTTGTCATAAATGACCCCCCCCCCCCATACCTTAACCCAATCAGGACAGGGATGGTCTTCCTGTGGAGGTATTTTATGAGTACCGAAAAAAAAATATTTAGTCAGTTTGGAGTTTTTTTTTTGGTGAAGTCATTCTTTTTGGTTCCTCGTGCGTTTCCTTTTGTTCCTGTTCATCTGGAGGGTAAATAATATTGGCAATTTTTGGATTATCTCTCTCTTTTCTGGTATATTCAAATTAATGTCTGGTTTAATGTCTTCCCTTTTGTGAATTATAAGTAGTCAGCCTACATTCCTTAGTGAATGTATGATTCCCAGTCATTATTCTAATTGACTGTTTTTCATTTAATAAAATTATTTAATCTCAAGACCTGATTTAGACTTTGTTTTGGCTTGTTTGTTGATCCACCAGGTTACTGTTCGACTTACCTATCAAAGAATTCGGCGATTTAATTGATGATTGTCATTTTTAATAAGCTTTACGTGATTTAATTTAATAATTATTTTGAATGTAGGTTAAGTGAGGGGTTCTAGCACGCAATATCGCTTGTGTTCAGTATTCAGAGTGCTGAATGTTTTAACAAGGGCATTGACTGTTGGAACTGCTGGATTCAGAAAATACACATTTTACCTAATCCTCACTTACCCGACATTTGGAAAAAGGTGAAAATTCCCTCATGTAGTTGATACAAACATGTTTTCAATGAGCCAGAATACTTTATCTGTTGAAAAAAAACTGATTATCTCTTGATTTACTGTGATGCACATTTTATCCATTTGGATAGATTTGGAGACCCTAAGGGACACCAGGATACACTGTTTACAAATTAGCTAATAGAACCTGAGTAGATTCACATATTCCCCTAAAATTCTGTACACGTTGACAAGTGGTGTGTGCACCAGGAAATGGAAAGTATGACCTGTTTTACAACTTTCAGAGGTTCACTGTAAACTAAGAATTACAACCTCTTTTTTTTTCTTTTTTTTGCAAAAAGTTTGTCCATCTACAGCCCATAATGTATATAAAGATTATGAAATGTAATTATTTTAAGCTAAGACACACAAAGGTACAGGGGTCTTCTTCAATTTAAGCCATTAAACAAGTGTGTGTGGTGAGCATAACTGTAGTTATAAAGGCTTAAATAGAACAGTGCAAAACAGGCGAAAATTGGCCTATGCACTAACAGGTTAAGTTCCCTGCCTCTCTCCAACACGGAAACTTTAGTTTTATAGTGCGTGAATTTGGCCACTATCGGTCGGGGCTTGCCCGTGGCCTGTTTGCCAAAACGGTGCACTCTCTCGAAGCGGACCTCTGCGACTTACAATTACATTAAAAGAGTTTGTAGATGAGCTATATTTAATATCTAATGGAATACAATGAACAGCACCACCTGAACTATGGATCATGAAGAAGCTGTAAATCAATTAACCAAGTCTATATGGAGACATGCATGCACAATAGGCTAGACGCAAACACATTGTAGCTGAAAGAAATACATTGGGATGGCAGGTATGCCATCCGCCAAGTTACGGCTTGGTGGGGCATGCCCCATACCTATACAGCACCGAGAGTTTGGCACTTTTCAGGGTTTCCTACAGAAGTAACCACAATGACCATAGACTCTCAGCCCTTAAAAACATTAACTTCTGTATGTTCTGACCTCATGTAACCACACAGCATTCAGATACAACTTCACACATCCACACAATAAAGCCCCAAACTTGGGTTATTTTGCCGTTTTTCTCCTTCCTCTTCCGCTTCTTCTTCTTCCCATTTTCCTGTCAAACTGCCTGCCTCCGTCGCGATGTTATCCAATGGGGAGAATTATTATTTGAGGGTATGGTCCGTATACCTGATCATCAAGCTTATCTTCCAATAAAAACGCTTCATACTAATATTTTTTAATCTTAATATAGCCAATGGCTTCATGCTTTCCAAGAAGCTACTGTGGCTTAGTGGTTAGACCTGCAGTCTCTCACACAGTGGATTGTGGGTTTGAGCCCAGCAGGGCACATGCTTATTTTCCACAAAAACAATGTGCAACTGTTAAAGGGTAAGTTCGCTATTTTGGACCTTGGACCCTATTTGCGGTCCGTCTTCCATGAACCTGACCCATGAAGTCCATTTTTTCGCTGATCGGTCCAGTATTGAGTTCGGTACAGATTTCCTGTAGGCTCTCACTGGGCTACAATGGAAGTGAACGGGGCAACCAGAAATGTTCGATAAATGTGCTTTCATGTACAATAAATGAGACGGGAAGCTCAGGGTGTATTGTTACCGGTCTCAGTATGCTCTCCTGTGAAATGTATCTCAATCCGAACATTTTTACGTGCTTGGCATGGCTTGGAAGTAAGCATTTCTCTGTTGCTTGTTTTCGCTGCTCCCGCGGAGTACTATGTGTCGGGGGTAGGGGAGCGGGAAGGTGTGCCGGCCGTTTACGAAACTATCTAGCTGAGCAGTCTGCGTTTGTTTACCTGCATCAACGTAGGCTACAATTTCCACAAAAAAACTTGGATGATTATAATGATTACGAAGACGAAGAATTCGATTTTGACTTTGACGTTACTGGCTACAGATTTGAGCCAGAATACACGGACACGGAACTACAAGAGATGGATGATAAGAGAGCAAGAGAAGAGAGAGGCTGAAGTTGCGCAGGTAATGTTATCCGAAGTCGCTGCCGAGGCTAGACCAAGAATTTCGGGGGACTTTTGGTGTTCTTGCAAGAGGTGCAAGCAGATGCCCAGAGAGGAGGAAAGTTTGTGTTGTAGGGAGTGGGATCTGTTGCTACCGAATGCCATTGAAAACCTGGATGTATCCGTGGATGACACTGGATCATCTCCATTGATTACCATTACACTATGACTGCCAACAGATATGTGATAGATGAGAACTTTGGACAGGACACCATGCGTCAAGCATTTGTAAATAAAACATTATAGAATTGTAAAAAGTTATAGTTGATGAACGTTTCCGACAGTTTTGTTACAAGAAAACAACTTATGTCAAGCTCGGATTTTGTTAGTTGGTATTGAGTGCTGGGTCAGAGGACGCGCTCAAAAAAAATAAAAATGTTAGTGACGTTATAGCTAAATATAACTTACCTCCGCTCCGGTGCTTGATAGTGCTGCAGGTCCGACACGAGGAACAGCTGTGTTCTTTAGAAACCAGTGTTTTGCTTCTGATTTGCGGTTACAGAAATCAGTAGCGTCGAAATGCGCTCCACAAACTCGCGAGTCTGCCAAACGGAGTTGATTGACTGGAGTGTTTATGTCGATCCGTAAGACAACCAGCCAAAGTCTCAATCTTTCTGGGTCAGAGAACGGAAGCCTGTGAAAACTGGTATTTGAGCGTCCAGACATTTTATTCCCACAACCGGGGACTGCACATTCGCGCACCATTGCTGTGATGAATTATTACAAATGATGATTACAAAAACTGCGTTACAAATATTTCTGCTGTAGGCTACTAGCTAGTAGTAAACTCCAACGGGAGGTCAGGATTTGTGATCAACTGCTTTTCAAGCGCCCCCCCCCCCCCTCTCTACAACGTAGCTAGACTGCGGAAGTTTACAGTGCGAGGTAGTGCGGTCGGAGAAATAGTTCTGTTTCAAATGGAACTGTTGTTTCAACGTTCGGTTTGCGTTTGCGATAGCCTACATTTCACAGGAGAGCATACTGAGACCGTAAGAATACACACTGAGCTATAAAAGCACATTTATCGTTGTTTTTCCATAACATTTCTGGTTGCCCCGTTCACTTCCATTGTAGCCCAGTGAGAGCCTACAGGAAATCTGTACTGAACTCAATACTGGACCGATCAGCGAAAAAATGGACTTCATGGGTCAGGTTCATGGAAGACGGACCGCAAATAGGGTCCAAGGTCCAAAATAGCGAACTTACCCTTTAAGTACTTTTCATTTCTTAGACTGTTATTATTTTCACATTAACATATTTTTATTGCAAAGGCAAAAGAGGTTTCCAATATTAACTGTTCAATGTTTCACTTGTATTTCACTTGTACTATATCACACCCTCCCCAAACCGGACGCTAGCTCTTGTCTGGTTTGGGGAGAGTGTTACGCTCTGCTCTTGCGGTCATGACTGACTGACTGTGGAACCCGAACCTCAACGTACCCTTGCCTCGGCCAACATTTCTTTATTCATTAATTTCTTCACTTCAGCTCTGTTCACTTTATCCTTTTCACACAAAACACAATGTCACCATAAAATTAACTACTAGGAAAATTAAGAGTTTACGATAATAGCCTACATTAAGAATTGATGATAGCCTCCTATAAGCTGCAATCCTTTAAGAGATCGGATTTATAAACCAATTCCCCAAACCTATCTGATTCATGGTTAGTCACTTTTAAAAAAAACTTTAAAAAAACAATAGCCTCCGAATGTGGCTCTAGCCTAGTCTACGCTACTCTGCAGATAATCTAGCTGCAAACACTTAATTTAACTACCGGAAAAAATAGTATATTCTTTCAAATAGTATATATTTCCAATATTAACTGTTCAATGTTTCGCTTGTAGCCTATTTCTCTTGTACTACAGTGAAATGGTGAAAGTCAGACCGACACTGACAAATGGCATATATCACGTGATTATACCCCTTTGGTCCTCTGGGTAGCGTCAAGCCTTAGTATTGCCAAAGACGTGGGTTCGTACCTCGCCTGGTTGATATTAAAGTGTAATTTCATTTTGGACTCAAACAGTGTGCACATGTTCTGGTTTTCTCATGCAAGAATGTTTTTTTTATTGCAAAGGCAAAGACACGTTTACAATATTAACTGTTAGTTGTAGCCTGTTAAACAATTCAGTCACTGGACACCACGACAGTAATGCAATAGGCTAGCTAACGTTATGGGAACAGGCATCCCATGGCCATTTGTCAAGCAAAGAAAAAAGTTTCAACGCAGAATATCATCTGGTTAACATCGCGTTCTTGCATTAATGTAAAAATGCCATTGGCTACATGTTTTAATCTCACACAAATGCCGACAAAAATATTCCTTTGTGTGGAGCGTGCTGTCCATTGCGCCGCGGTCTTGTCTGACTCACTGTGGAAGCCGAACATTCAACGCTCGCCTCGGCCAACATTTCTTTATTATGTCTTCATTAATTTCTTCACTTCAGCTCTGTTCAGTTTATCCTTTTCACACATAACACAATGTCACCATAAAATTAACTACTAGGAAAATTAAGAATTTACGATAATACATTAAGAATTGACGATAGCCTAATATAAGCTGCAATGCCTTGAGAGATCGGATTTATAGACCTCCAATTCCCTAAACATATCTGATTCATGGTTAGTCACTTTAAAAAAATTACTATAGCCTCTGAACATTGCTCTAGTCTACGCTACTCTGCAGACAATGTACTATCTTACTGCAAACACTTCATTATAATAATCAGAAGAATAATCTCTTGTAGTCTACTTTCTTAGTATCAGATCAAAAACGTCTATGACGTAAAAAAAGCCAAGTTACTCAAGCATAGCCTACATAGCGCTGTACAGTTCTTAATTCCAACTTGCAAAAACTAGGCCTGCCTTTAAAAGTCTTGATATCAAAATGTGGCCAAGTTACAACTAACAATATTGCCTATCGTAGCTCACACTAAATAAACTAGCTCTATTCCAAAGCAATGCTATCCAAACTTTCCTAAATTATTTAATGCAACTTGGCCCTGTGTTTCTTCATCTTACCATCCCAAGAGAATGTGGTCAATGAAACTATGTTCCACATCAAACTGCAAAATGAGAATAATTTATAGTGGAAATACTTTGTTGCACTTAGAAATTAAACAGAAAAATTACTACACTATAGGGCATCCACTGCTTTGGGTCTATGAAAAGCACAGAATGAATAAAATGTATTATTATTATTGATTTATTTATTTGGATTTCTATCAAAACCTGTGTGGTCCTACAGAGCATAGATATCCTTGTGTTCACAAAATTCTGTTTGCAAATATAACTATTATTATGTTAAGAAAATTAGTACTATTACTTATTTTCCAACACTGACCCACAAACATGTCTGCATACGTTTGTAAAAATGCTATATGTACGCTATTTTAAAAATATTACTTATTATCTGCATTTATTTATTCGTTCCCCCTTTCTCTATTGTACATGATGTTTCTTGATATAAATGTCTGCTTGTGAATAGTAGGCCTAAAGAAATCTGTAGCAGCAGTTAACATTTTAAAACCTGTACATTTTCTAAAGTAAACTTGCCAACAAAGTATAACCATATTATGCAGTCTGCTTTTTCCCGTATCCCTTTTCGGCAGGTACTGTGTTTGTTCAGGGCATATTACAGAAATTGTGATGAAGTGTGACTATATGCGTGCCGAAATAAATAAATAAATAAAAAAATATACAAAATATTACTCCAAAATTAGCAATCAGCACCACATGTAAAAATGCAGATTAGTCTACTGTACATACACACACACAGACATTCTTTTCTTTTCTTTTTTTTTGCGCAGCCCGAGCCCTACCCGACCCGACCAATTAGCACAAATTGTCGCCTCGAACCCGGCTTTTTCGGGCCCCGTCAGGCTCGGGCTGAAACTGAGAACTCTAGGACAGATTAAAAAAATTACGTACACGAATTTTCAATTTGACTTACATTTGTGAATCTCAATTTACGATTTTAAGTTTACATTTGCAATTTGAGTTTCATTTGCGAATTTCAATTTACGTTTACGAAATGCTTTGGCAGCTATCTAACTCCATACAGTTCCCCTTTAACCTACCGCCAACATTTCAATCAACCCTGGTACATCCCTTCCCAGGATAACATCACAAGGCAATTCCTCCACAACCCCCATGGACAACGGGTGCCTCCCAATACTAGAAAAATGCACCCTCCTTTCCTTCACTACCACCACCTCTCCTCCGTGCCCCGGAAACCAATCTTTGTGTCCTCCCTCCCACCACTGTCCCAATATTGGAGAAGATGAGCGAAGCGGATTCACACAGTGATGATGCGTAGCTATAGTATGCCTTATATGAATTTCCCCTAGATAATGATGCCCCAATGCAAGATATTTAGCCTAAATTGTGTGTGTGCTTCAGTAGGTTATTATCACACATAGGGACATAGCATCCTACAATGGCTACAACGGATAACAAAATTCCAATTAGTTTTTGTGGTTCATATCCTACATACAAATTCGGCAATTTAAGACGAGGAAGCAGCTTTATTTATTTGCTTGCACATTAAAGGGATAGTTCATCCATTTTGAAAAATTTGATATTGTTTTTCTTGCCCCCGAAATGGTAGCCTACGTTAAGTTGTCCTGGTCTCACTTGAGATAGGCTAACTTCCTGTAAATTAACCGCCTAAATCCACTCAAATAAGGTTTAACAACAGCTTTACAAATGTCGTTGTTGGAAACGAAAATGCACATATGATTACCGAGTGCACAAGGACGATATTTTCGCTCAAATTACTTGATATGATATCGTTTCCGATTTCAGATATCGGTGTTTACATTTAAATAAGAATACTCGAAAATAAAAGTCCTGATGACAATTTTGCCAGTGAAGTGCTAATATTTTATTCAGTGTTCTCCAAAAGTGCAAAAGTAGTTACAGTATCCCACAAAGTGTTATTTTTGTAATACGAAACTGCTTCACCACCATTTCGACTAACAAAACAAACACGGATGCAGTACACAGAATTTCCGGCTATACTCTAAAGCCACTGTTCTGTTACATATACAGTTGCACTCAAAATTATTCAACCCCCTTCACTTTTTGCACACTTTATTGTGTTGTAGATTTAATTTTAAATTGATAAAATTGCTTTTTTTGCCCATCAATCTACATTCATATAGATAGTTAAGATTTTGCCAAATAAACCATGCTTTGGAAATGGTTTTGTCGTATTGTTCAGTGGCTGGTTACAGAAACAAAAATAGACAAGAACCATTATCCACCGAAGTACTTAGTTTTCATGCACGTCATTTTCGTTCGATTAGTAACCGAAATTAATGAATGGGCCTTTAAATAAATTTTAAAAACGTGATAACCTACCATTATTTAATGATTTGTGTGGAACATGCATTTGGTGAAACGTCGCCTTGCAATTTAGCTTGCTTTAAATAGACGTTTTCCGATCAAACGGCTTAACGTTTAAGTTAACTTAACTTTGATTGCGAGGTTACGTGTGATATTTATCTCTTGATAGCAGCCGCACTGTATTTTACTTTGAATTGATTGCATTAATTCCTCGCCGGGTTTAAACCTATGGTTCAAAGCACAGAACTGTATAAGAACATGTAGGGCTGGATGACGTCGATGGCACTCGGGTTGAGGGCGTGGATTTAGACCACACCCCTACAGTCCTTTCAAGACTGAGTTTATTAGCTGACTTTGAGATGTATATTAATATACCTATTCACATTTTCTTGAAAAGATATTTGGTAGGGGTGTAGTGCACACATCCCTCTGTGATATGTTGTGGTTATTTAAATTTTTTAGAATCCCTTGACCTTCACTTTAACCTTTATTTAACCGGGAATACCCCATTGAGATCGAAATCTCTTTTACAAGGGGGACCTGACATAAAACACAGGTTTCCCAACAAGACATTTAACAGTGAAGTTTCAAATATCATATAGGTAGGCTAATGAGACAGTAAAATAACAGAAATTAATGAACAGAGCAGGGGTTAAAAGCAGGAACAAACTTCAGTCACGGTGTCATGAATTACATGTTTAACATCAGCATTTCAAATTAGTTTATAAAGTTTCTGATTTTTTTGCAGATTATTCCAACTAAAAGGTGCAGAATAACTGAAACCCAGCTTCCCAAGTTCAGTAGAGGGACGAGGGACTTTAAAAAGTATCACATCACAAGAGCGGAGGTGATAACTATGACAAGCCCCTCCCCCTCAAAACTAAGTTCATCAGTACCCCCGAAAGCACATGTACAGTTGAAGTCGGAAGTTTACATACACTTAGGTTGAAGTCAATTGGAGGTGTACCTGTGGATGTATTTTAAGGCCTATCTTCAAACTCAGTTGCCTCTTTGCTTGACATCATGGGACAATCAAAATAAATCAGCCAAGACCTCAGAAAGATAATTGTGGACCTCCAGAAATCTGGTTCATCCTTGGGAGCAATTTCCAAACGCCTGAAGGTACCACGTCTGTACAAACAATAGTACGCAAGTATAAACACCATGGGACCACACAGCCGTCATGCCGCTCAGGCTGCGTTCTGTCTCCTAGAGATGAACGTGCTTTGGTGCGAAAAGTGCAAATGAATCCCCGAACCACAGCAAAGGACCTTGTGAAGATGCTGGAGGGAACAGGTACAAAAGTATCTATATCCACAGTAAAACGAGTCATATATCGACATAACCTGAAAGGCTGCTCAGCAAGGAAGAAGCCACTACTCCAAAATCGCCATAAAAAGCACTTTGCAGGACTACAGTTTGCAACTGCACATGGGGACAAAGATTTTACTTTTTGGAGAAATGTCCTCTGGTCTGATGAAACAAAAATTTAACTGTTTGGCCACAATGACCATCATTATGTTTGGAGGAAAAAGGGTGAGGCTTGCAAGCCGAAGAACACCATCCCAACCGTGAAGCACGGTAGTGGCAGCATCATGTTGTGGGGGTGCTTTGCTGCAGGAGGGACTGTGCACTTCATAAAATAGATGGCATCATGAGGAAGGAAAATGATGTAGATATATTGAAGCAACATCTCAAGACATCTGCCAGGAAGTTAAAGCTTGGTCGCAAACGGCTCTTCCAAATGGACAATGACCCAAAGCATACTTCCAAAGTTGTGGCAAAATGGCTTAAGGACAGGTATTGGAGTGGCCATCACAAAGTCCTCACCTCAATCCAATCAAATATTTGTGGGCAGAACTGAAAAAGCATGTGCGAGCAAGGAGGCCTACAAACCTGACTCAGTTACACCAGTTCTGTCAGGAGGAATGGGTCAATATTCCAGCAACTTATTGTGAGAAGCTTGTGGAAGACTAACCGAAATGTTTGACCCAAGTTAAACAATTTAAAGGCAATGCTACCAAATACTAACCAAGTGTATGTAAACTTCTGACCCACTGGGAAAGTGATGAAAGAAATAAAAGCTGAAATAAATCATTCTCTCTACTATTATTCTGACATTTCACATTCTTAAAATAAAGTTGTGATCCTAACTGACCTAAGACAGGGAATGTTTACTAGGATTAAATGTCAGGAATTGTGAAAAACTGAGTTTAAATGGATTTGGCTAAGGTGTATGTAAACTTTCGACTTCAACTGTACTCAACACTCAGATTTATTCCCCCATTCTAACATTATGTAAAATTCACAAAGATTGCAAAATTATAAATTAATAAAATTAATAATTAAAAATCATTTTACTTCACCTATGGTGTCGTGTGTTATCCGAGTGATTGGTGGTGTGAATTTGAATGGAAATATTTACCGGGAACTTTTTTGTTTTGATGGTGGAACTTGGAGAAGTCTATCGGTACTATGGAGGAAGAGAACAAACTTAAATGAGTGAGGATAGTAATCAGTTTTACGTGACCTGTGCCGATGAAATGGTAATGTGATGTAAAAACGATTAACTTTATTATCGAAACTGTAGTGTTGGTAACGGAGCCGTGATTAGCTTCCCTGCCAGGTGTGCACCCCCAAAAGGAATACTGCTATGGCGTGTGTATTAAAATGAATGGTTCAGTGGGATATGGTGGAACAGAGGGTGTGGGAGTGTAAGAAATATGGAGAGATATGAAAACAGGTGTTTAGATGAGGTTTGTTTCAGTAGTGACAGCTAGGGCTGACCCAAATGTCATTTTATAGGCTTTGGATACTCGTTGCTGTTGCCGAACTAATTTCCGAATATACACTCTCATAAAAACACGTAAAAAATGCAATATTACTGTTGTTTCATAATAGTATAGGGTAATCAAAGCACAACAGTTGCAGTTCATTTTACATCCAGTGAGGGGTGCCATTGTATAGCCTAATTAATCCAGAACTATGTTCCTGCTCGACCACTTCGCTCTTCTACAGCAGGGCGACTGGCACTTCCCCCCCTCCGTGTCAAAGGCTCTCGCTTGTCCCGACTGCGGAGTTTTTCCACATTAACACCTCAGTGGTGGAATGAACTTCCCATTCCCCTACGTTCTACTCCAACCCTGCCTGCATTCCGTCGAGGCCTGAAGACACACCTCTTCAGACCACCTTGACTGATATCCTCACCTAGGAATATCAGTTCCCTGTTCCCTGTGTTTTCCTGTCTGTTTATTATAGTTTATAATAGTATTTGGAATGGTTTATAATAGCAGTTTATAATGGTATTTGGAATGATTTATAATAGTATAGTTTATAATAGTATTTGGAATGGTTTATAATAGCATAGTTTATAATAGTATTTGGAATGGTTTATAATAGTATAGTTTATAATAGTATTTGGAATGAAAGTGTGGTGTTGCTGATTTGCCCACAGCTTACTGTGAACTACAGTCAACGTTCATTGCTAGGGATAGCTGCTACATTATGCAAAGGATGTGCCTTGCCTTGTCTGTTCTGTAATGATGATGATGTCTCTGTACGCACTTACTGTACGTCGCTTTGGATAAAAGCGTCTGCTAAATAAATGTAATGTAATGTAATGTAATTCGTTCTGTAGTTGCAATAGTAATGAAGGGTATAGGCCCTCGGTAGGCCTATAATACAGACAACGCAACAACAACACTGCATTTTATCATTGCCTCCATTTTTTGGAAAGCTCAACACAGCAACAGCATAACACAGAACGGCAATTATCTCGAAAATTATATTTTGTTGAACACGATCATTATAAAAACAGCAGATCAGTAGCCTAATCACTTCTCACTTTCAGATATAGGCTAATATGTTATATTTGTTTTATTGAAAGGACGCAAGACTTTTATTGACGTCATCAGCTAGAAGTTAGTATAAAAACGCAGTTCTGAATTTAAACAATTGTTGTGCCTATAGGCTATTCGTTCAGTAGGGCTTACAGTATAATGAATTGTGAATAGTTACCTTCCGACGCTCTGTGGTCTTCTTCCGTCACCCATGTCGATTCCTCCCACTCCCACGACTTTCTCATTTTGCATACCTTCCACCTTTTGTTCTATTGATCTTTCTTTAGTTGGACCACCACCTGTGTCATTTTCCCGCGTTATGTTGTAGGAAAGATTTTCTAAAATCACGCCAAATTTTCTTTACATCCTCTAGGCTGTTCATAAATAAATTTTGGAGGCTATGTGATGTCATTCCAAAATGTTCTCCTTTCCGTTATTGTTGTATATGCTGTAATACGGCGTTGTGTAGCCTACCTCGTAAATTAAAGTTTAATTTTTCTTGTGGTTCTATCGCGACTTGTGACTGCATGGTTTCTCCGTATGCATTTATTAGCGCATTGTTATAGATGTCTCCTACCGCTTATTTATAGGTGTGTCTTATCGCAAAAATTGCGAATGGGGGCATTTCATTTCTTTGATTGCATAATTAGGACCAGTGATAAATCGGTTTCTTAATGTGGCGGTATTTGTGACCGCAAAAGAGTCGCGATATAGGTTATAGTTTTGCGCTGCGACTGTGTCCTTAGTAAATCCGACCCTAAGTATTTAAATAGCACATATTTGGGTAGATACCACTGGTAAAAAAAAGGTAAATGCTAAGAAACTAAAACTGAAATACATAGAAACACCTCCTCTTACCAATCAATTCAACAAACTGTCATTATCAGAGCCAACAACCAACCTAAACTTTTCATCACTACAAGGTAGTCACTTGAATTGATGGGAAATAGAGGAGGTGTCTCTATTTCAGTTTAAATTTCTTTCTATGTACCTTTTTCACCAGTAATAGTAATTACCCAATAATTAGCTATTTTTATCATGCATTACCTGCTAAATACCTAGTACTTAGGGGACTGTAAAAGGAAGTGTTACCAATATTTATAGCAGCATAGAATATTTTTTAAACTTGTACATTTTCTAAAATTAACCTGACAACCATGTATAAACATATCCTTCTTGGTGTCAAATTTTTCATCAACTGTTGAAATCATTAATTTAAATGTCTTCTTCCAAGAGGCAATTTTTGTTGTTTCATATTTAAAGTTTGAATGACCACATTCTCTTCAGATGGTAAGATGAGATGACACAGGGACACAAGTTACATTAAATAATTTAGGAAAGATTGGGCGGCATTGCTTTTGAATTGAGCTTGTTTTATTATGTTGAAATTTTATGATGCCTTTTTTATGTTTAGGGTCAAATTTGGGTCAAGGGTTTAAACTGACACAATAGAACTGTTGTAATAGAAAATTTTTACACTTTGTGTCCCTTTTTTAAATGATTTTTCCTGTTTTCTCCCAATTTGTAGCCAATTGTACCCCTATGTTATTCAACTCCCCGTGTAGCTACCGCTTGAGAATTTGCCACAACCCCGTCAGCCAGTAGTAGGAAGGAGGGTGCCACTTCCTCTTCAGGACGCGACTCCTCGGGCTCCTGACCGTGATTCCAACTGCCCGGGGCCACTTGTGCGCAATGATTTTCTTCCGCGGAGTCCCCACCCCACCCCACGAGTGGCCGCCAATTGCTACTCCCTCAAGGCACTGGCCATACTCGGATCTGGTAGGACCAGGGGTGCAAACCCCTGATCCTTAGTCTGCAATTGCACCGACTGAACGTTGGCGCTTTTACCACTGCGCCACCGTTGCGGCCTTCAGTGTCACCTTTGGTGTGTCTCCCAATTCACTAACCTTTTATCCCTAAATATTAAAAAACTGTTTGAAACATCTCAATTTAGAGCCTGAGGTAAGTGAAAGTTTGTGAAGTTTATGGGAAAGCACCACCAGTTACTCACAAAAAAAATCGGAGATAAAAACTGAAAAAGGTTGTATATTTTCTAACATTTTATACAGCTACTCCACACGACCTCACACAACACCGTTGTATACAAAGTTGGTACAGGACTTGCATAGCATTATGTTTATTGCGTGTTTACTATTTAATCCCAACAAATTAGGAAAAGTCATATAGTGTCAAGATGAAAAATAAGGTTAACTGTTTATTAAGAGATGTCAAAATATTGACCCGGAACATAATATGATGATTAATGTGAGGGATCTGGCAGGGCTGAAACGTGGTGCTAACCACAGCACTAAAGACGATTTCACATTTTGTGGAGCAGTTTGGCCGCCTCTTAGCCTTCATTGCTACATAATGATTTTGCTTGTGTATCCTGCGATTGGCTTCGATCAGATGTTGTTTCTGGAAGTAGGAGTTGAATATGCAATGGAAAGAACTAGTGTTTGTGAGTATGGAGCATGAAATCAGCAGGATTTGGGGCTTTATTGTGTTGATGTGTGAAGTTTTATCTGAATTCTGTGTGGTTACATGAGGTCAGAACATACAGAAGTTAATGTTTTTAAGGGCTGAGAGTCTGAGATCATTGTGGTTATTTCTGTAGGAAACCCTGAAAAGTGGCAAACTCTCTGTGCTGTATAGGTATGGGGCATGCCCAGCCAAGCTGTAACTTGGCAGATGGCATACCTGCCATCCCAATCCTTATCAGGAAATAGGTTGTTGGCTGTGTCCGAATCAGCACCCTTCCATATGGTTAGGCAGGCTTGTTGAGTAGACAGGACGAGTAAATTGTTAAGTGGCAAACGCTCAATGCTATATAGGTATGGGGCATGCTCCACCAAGCCATAACTTGGTGAATGGCATATCTGCCATCCCAATAGGTGCCCACTCCATCACTCTGGCCCCCCCATATCGTGACACCCCTCTTCCGCCCCTGTGTACAGTATACTTCCTGAGAACATGATTTTTTCCCCCTAATTATATAACCTTTTGCTTGGACACCGTGCTTCCAGCTATATTTTTATTTATTTATTTTTCAGATGATGCAGCAGTTGTATCAGGACTGCAACCTTGTTCATGCTGACCTGAGTGAGTACAACATGCTGTGGCATGAGGGGAAGGTAGGACTCTTTATTTATCTATTAGAATGATCTAGTTTACAATATATATTTTTTTTATTTGGAGTGCTTGAGAATTGGCATGCTGGAGGTGCTTTCTTTGGTGCAAGCTCAATCCTTTGAAATGGATGCTAAAAACTTTGCGCATGGATGTGTAATTTTTGCCTGAATTTTGACATCACATATGCATATTATGGCTGCACTCTGTTGCAGGTATGGGTTATTGACGTGAGTCAGTCAGTAGAACCCACCCACCCCCATGGACTGGAGTTCCTGTTCCGAGACTGCAGGAATGTGTCTACGGTAGGAAACATACAAGTGTTCAGAATATATTCAATATGTTTTAAATCATATTTAATGATTTTGAGTACTACAAATGCAATGTCAGTATTTTTTGTTAGATTATACAAGTTTGAGTAATAGTCTAACAGATCATTTACTTTTCACACAAAAAAATATTTGTTCGTATTCATTAGTTTTAATCGAAATGTGCACTGTTTTGGAAGATGAGGGATAGCCTACCACAGACTGTTTTGTATGCATTTTGGATTCGTTGATGCGATCTACATAAATCTTTCCCAGCTGAGTACTGCCGTAATGCGCAAGTTTCGTGAATCAATACAGACACATTTCAACTCAAAACTGAATTGACTGTGTTAGACTCCAAGGGAGGTAAAACAGGATATGAGACAAATTTATAAGTATTCAGGAAGTTCTTTATTCTGCAGAAGTTGAGTCGGTCCACACACAAATTCGCATATCCAATATGGGTGTAACGGTACACAAAAGTCACGGTTCGGTACGTACCTCGGTTTTGAAGTCACGGTTCAGTATGTTTTCGGTACAGCGGAAAAAAATGAAATGCAAAACATAAAATTGCTTTTCATTTATTATGAAGTTATAAACTTGTAAACAGTGGCTAATTGGCCATAATTTCCTGAACAAAGGAAGGCCCATATCTTTCTTTCTTAAAAGCTATGGCGTTTGTTGCTTTTGCCCGGTCTGAATTAGTGGAGGCAGCTTGGTCAGATCATCCGCCACCACGGTCTCAGTTTCCACTGCTATGCTGACGACACACAGTTGTATCTCACTACCAAACCATCCACTCAGCTCCCCCCACAGTCACTTGTTAACTGCCTGCATAAAATAAGATCCTGGTTGTCATCCAATCTGCTCAAATTAAACAGCAATAAAACAGAACTCATGGTTGTGGCTCCTAAGGCACTGCTTCGGAAAGTTGGTGATCTTATCCTAGATGTGGATGGCTGCTCCATCTCTCCATCCCCTGAAGTCCGCAACCTGGGTGTTATTTTGGATTCCAACCTCTCATTCAAATCTCATATCAAATCCATCACTAAATCTGCTTTTTTTCATCTCAAAAACATCTCCAGACTTCGACCTTCTCTCTCTGACTCTGTGGCAGAGACCCTCATTCACTGCTTTATCACCTCCCGTCTGGACTACTGTAATGGTGTTCTGTTCGGGGTACCCAGCAAAGCCCTGGACAGGCTCCAGTACATCCAGAACTCAGCTGCCAGGGTCTTAACCCGCACCAAGCCCTGGCAGCACATCACCCCCACCCTTATCCACCTCCACTGGCTTCCGGTTAAGTCCCGCATCATCTATAAAATACTCCTCCTCACCTACAAATCCCTTCATGCCCTTGCCCCCCAGTACCTTTCAGACCTCCTTCACCCCTACACCCCCTCTCGGAATCTGCGGTCCTCGGACACGGGTCTGCTTTCCATCCCCCATACCAGCCTCCGGACTTTTGGGGACAGAGCATTTAGTGCTGCTGCCCCCACCCTCTGGAACTCTCTCCCAGCAGAGATCCGCAACGCTGCTTCCTTGGACACTTTTAAAAAAACACTCAAAACCTATCTGCTCACTATGGCCTATGGCCTTTAGCTGTTATGTCATCCCCGGTCACTTTTACTTTACTTATTTTCTCTTTTCTGTTTAATTGCTTGTTTGAGTCATTCTGTAAAGCGTCCTTGGGTCCCTTGAAAGGCGCTATATAAATGTAAGTTATTATTATTATTATTATTAAATGCCATGGGGAGCTGGGTTTGCACTCTACTCTGTTTTTCCTTGTACCAGTTGAGGCTGGGCTGTGCTAACCCCAGAGACCAAAAGAGCAAGACGGCAAGCTCAGGGGATACTTCCGTCATCAATTCTGGAAAAATATGCAGACCTGGGACCTCAGAAATTAATGGGAATTGAGCTTCAGGTTGCCTTTATGAGTAAATGTACAAGAGGCTTATTTGATTGAGCAACATATTTGGAATGCATTTGGTCTAAGCAACGTTTACGTATTTAACTCGTTATGTTATTCGGCAAATCTTTTTAAAAAGCGATTTTTAACATCTGGGTGCGCATTGATGACGTTTTTGTGATGTGAAGGGGTTCCGTTTTCGCTACGAACACAAGGCTATTTATAGTTTATGCATCAAAATGAGAAAATGTATAGATTTTTTGCAATGTCAGTTAATATTCCTGATATTTAAGCAGTTGATTCCTATTCTACAGACGATCGTAGGTGAATTAGATGTTCTGAATTCATACTTGTATCAGATCATAGCTAATGTTGCTATCAGCATAATTTAGCAGCTTAGCAAGCAGTTGTTCTGTAGGCTATTGTGCGGTGTGTGTTAAAGTTAATTAACTTTTAGTGCAAAACTGTGTTGTCCATATGACTTTGAATGTATGGTTTGAATGTTTGAAAGCAAAGATTGCAGTGGGTTTGGAAAACAAACGAAAACGTGGATGCTGTAACCGACAGCAAATTTGGATGCAGTAACCGACAGCAAACCTTTCTGTGTTCGCGTTTCCAATTAAAAATGCACAAAGTAGCCTATGTATGAAATTTCCTATAGCATAGTAATCACAATTTCAATTGCTATTCACTAAACTAGCTTTCTAGCTTGTCAGTGTTTCAGGAGACAGCCATAAAGAGTAAAACGCTAGCAAGGAACAGAGTGGGGTGGCTACTTGCTAGTAGCATTATACCCGGTAGCTAGGTAGCTTAAAGGGGACATGAAGCACTCGGTCAAGTGGCTCTGGTTCGTTAGCTGTTTACCTTAAATTAGATATGATCGTGCGTTCAAATCTCAAACCGACCCGTATTTGCTGGAAAAAGAAGTTGAAATTAGCTTTTTTTCCACTAGGGCGCAGCCATCTTGGACCAACTGCGGTCGTGACGTCACTAGGTTGGTTGGCCTCTGCTGCTCTGTGTATTCCTATGGGAAAATAGCTGACTTTCAGTGAGCTCAACAATGTATCGTGAGGAAAAAATAAACAAAAAAACGCACAGACGGTCTTTTTCTATTGCCCCACGATGCTCAAATGAGTATTACCGAACAAAACTTAATTTAAAACTGAATTTCCACAAACTGCTTCTCACCATACTAATGCTTGGCCTCATTTTGATATCAATACTTTTAATGGCAAGCCTAGTTTTTGTTAGTTTTAATTCATTCATTCATTCATTCATTCATTCATTAATGAGTTAGAGACAGTGCTTTGTAGGCTATGTGTGAGTAACTTGGTATTTTTGTACATTGAAAATGTTGTTTGGTCAGATATGCTATACAGTGATGTGAAAAAGAAAGTACACCCTCTTTAAATTTTACCTTGTCATTATTTGTTTAAGCACAGATTTATCTAGTTAGGATCTGAAAGAGGGTATGCCTTCTTTTTCACATCAATGAATAGCATATAACCTCAATTGTAGATTAATTTTATTGGTTAATAAATCTGAAAGCTTAGTTTCTGTGCGCGTAATGCTTTTGTTCTTGGTAATCTAAATATATTATGACTTCAGAATCTTATTTTTCAGGAGTCAAAATTAATTACACTAGCATGCACTATTTAGAAATATTGTCACAAAGCAAGAGTCCCTGTGTTGTCATTTCAACAAAACATATGGTATGGGAGTGACATCACATAACCGATATGCTAAAAGACATGAAAATTAATTTGTACAGGAGTGGACTATGCTGCCGATGAAAGGCAACAACAAAGACAGACATTGCCAGTGCATCATAGATATGACTGAGCACGATTACTAAATATTTTCAAAGTAAAAATCCCGCATTATGCACCTTTAATTATATTCATTCTTAGAGGGACTGTCCCTTTGAGACTTGGATATTAGGGGTGTAACGGTACACGTATTCGTACCGAACCGTTCGGTACATGGCTTTCGGTTCGGTGCGCGTTGTGAGCCGAATTAATAGTCTAGCTTACACAGAAATATTTGGAAATACCTGCAACAACAGTGCCTTGTGAAAGACTATTCTCACTCTGATCATATTGTACTGAAGAAGAGAGCTGCATTATCCACTGATAATGTTAACCCTATAGACTTCACCCCTAGTATTTGAGACGCATGCGACTCAGTTACAGTATTCATGTTCATCTGAAAATATAAACTACAGCTTTAAGAAAACCCCGAAAATTTTGACGCAGTATTTCTTTAAAGGGTAGCCTCTTGCGAAAACCGCAGCTTCTCCAGTTACACTGCCGTGCAATAAATTAGGAGGGTGCTATTAGTGGCCCACAGCACTTACGACCTTCCTCTGGCTACAGCCACAGACTGTAAAATGCATCAAATGCACCGTTTATACACGCTAAGAAAATCATGTTGACGTATAGAAACAATATTTTTTTTAAACGTTGTACAAATGAGTATTCGCCGTTTTCCCTTGCTTACTGTACTATATACAGTACCTGATCCACTTTCGGTTTAGAAGACACCTCATTTTTTGCTCCAAAATCTCTCGTATAAATATGTTTAAGAAACCAAGTACTTACCAGTATATTCAGCTACAGCTGTTTTCTCATGAACCCTGAAGAGTTTATCTTGTTATATTTCGCCAAAGTCCCGTACAGTCGACATTTCCGCAGTGACCACCCCTCGCACTGAGGGCTGAAATAAGTTGCTGTACTTGTGTGAATACACACGCGCTTTCGTACGTTCTTTTTTAAACGTATTTAAATACATTAGGCGACGTATGTTATGGTTATTATATATATACTGTATGTGACTATTCTGAAATAAATGTATTCTGTAGCAAATTTCTGAATGATACAGCTTCTTCTTCAGTTCAAACTTAAAACCATGGATTTTGCAGGGAATATTTTTTTAGATATTGACATTTAAATAAAACTAGTAGAAACCAGGAGGACATTGCCTCAAAAGGGCCAAAGTAAATAGGGTTAACAGATAATGATAATGTTTCTACATGAAGAAACACAGGGCCAAGTTGCATTAAATAATTTAGGAAAGTTTGGATAGCATTGCTTTGGAATAGAGCTAATTTATTTAGTGTGAGCTACGATAGGCAATATTGTTAGTTGTAACTTGGCCACATTTTGATATCAATACTTTTAAAGGCAGGCCTAGTTTTTGCAAGTTGGAATTAAGGACTTATAGACAGCGCTCTGTAGGCTATGCGTAACTTGGCTTTTTTTACGTCAGAGACGTTTTTGTTCAGATATTAGTGAAGTCATAGAGAGTTCAAATGCATTTAAGTAGACTATCATCTCTGGACATTTTTAGATTGGTAATGATGAACAATAAATTAAATTATAGAGATGTGTAGATTGGTGAAGTTATATAACAATAGTAATAATGAACACTAAATAACGTTAGACATTTGAAAATATAAGCATATTGAAAATGAACAGGTCAGCACTGATCATGAACAGATTGCATATGATAAGATCCCCATCTCTCAACGGCCCAATCAATTAATCGTCCGCTCCCTCCTAGGGTGGCCATTTCCATAACACCAAAAAGGAGGACACTTTGCAGGATTCAGTGAAGCCAGGATAAAAACTGAAAAATAATCCCAAACCTATAACACATAAGACTCTAGTGTACTCACCACATAGTTGAATGTCTATTTGCGATACTTTTGCCCTTTCCTGGCTGCGCTGGTAAAACCGGACTGTTCGACCTAAAACCGGACGGATGGCCACCCTACTCCCTCCTCTTCAGATCACCTCTCTCAGCACTTCATTTATTTCCCATCTTCAAATCCCAAAAACGACTCCTCACAATATCCAAATTGAAACTGAACGCTTTCTCCCATCTCTTTCTATCATGCTTGCTATAGCCAGTGTTTGAAGTGGGAAAGACAAGTTACGTTGTCGAAAAGCAGTGAGAAAACAGGAAAGACATTTTTTTTTTTTATATCGAAAGCATGTACCGTTTGAATGAAATGTCAATGAATTGGCTCACTTGAATGAATTGTTATGGACTTACGTACAGTGACTGTTGTGGGAATGAAAGAAAGAGAATCTCACGGACTAATGTACAGTTTATGTGAAGTAGCGGAATGCGAGAAAAATTGCCGGTAAGTTATCTTACTCTGAGCAAAATGTACAAGTCATGGCACGGTGTAGTGGTTCGTTCTGGCTCGCGTCAAGCACTGGCTATAGCGCATTAAGTTAGCCAAACGAAGGATAAATCATTTGGACAGAAAGGTAAGTCCAAATAAAAGTTGGGAAACTAGAAACCCTAGGTAACGTTTGCTTGTTAGGCATCTACCATTAAAGTTGGCTAACGTTAACGTTACAGCTTGTTGAAGTTAACCATATAACGTAACGTTAAATCAAAGGGAATTTTAAGCTTCAAAGTTACCTAGGGTTATAGTTTCCAAACGATTTACCCTTAGTTTGGCTAACAAATGTGGTCATAGGATAGGACACCACTTCTTAAAATCTCCTCTAGACACGGCCGCTAAGGTGGCTCTTCAAATTTGCTAGCAAGTTAGCTAGCTTAGTTGTAGCTCCGTAATATCATTATATGAAATTTCAACCAATCACAACACATGTTGACATACCACATCACGTTTATTCAATGTTTCATGATATATTTACCCAGCAACAATATTGTAATTGGCTAGAAAATGAAGCTTCAACATGTGATGTGTGTTGGGCGCAAATAATCGCAGTCTAGAATATTGACAGTTTGGGCGCATATATGCGCCCTCGGCAATGAGTGAGTTAAATGGACTATGGGAAAGTAGTGACATTTAGAAATTCCGTGTTCAGCAGAGTTGTCACGAATCGTGTACCAAAAAATATAAAACACGGAGTTTGTTGCTTCCACTCATAGTTTGGCTGCAGGAGCAACGAATGTAACGAAAAATCTTGACGCCGGCGTGCTGGTCGCTAGGCATCTGCGCAAAGGGGTTAAAGTTAACCATGGCAGAGTTAGCTTTCAGAAGGAAGGATGAATGAGGCAGTTCAGTTGGCCTAGGCAGTTCATTTGTTGATGTTATGGCCAGGCGATTTGCTTGCCTCTCTTGGAGTCATCGACTGTGTTTTCTGGTGACCTTATTTCTTTCGTTGCATCAATGAGATGACATTAGCTAAAACGCAAGGTTGATTCCGCTCCTTTTTTTGCTTGGCAAATTGTCAAAATGACAGACATGAGTTGTCACTCCCAGCTTTCATTTGCATTGCGATACGTTGATGGAAGTGGGCACATTCAGGAGTAGTTTATTGGTTTTTTTGGACGTTTCAAGTCGGCGAGATGCACAATCCGTGTTTGTGAGTGCAGAGATGGCAAAGTTCAATATTAATGAGCACAAACTGGTAGCTCAGACATATGACGTTGATGCAGTCATACCATCTGCATTAAACAGGCTGCAGGCTAAAGTGAGAGAGGTTTCCCCCAGTGCACAGTTTGTACATTGCTACGCCCATCGCTTAAAGATAAATTCTTTTTTTTTAATTTTTTACATGGACCTAATTTTACGAACCATTTCCACCATTCTGATCGGTAATTAATAATGAATTATTCACCTACAGACCTGCTCCATTCTGCTTTACAATGGAGTCCACAGGAGCATATTTAGGTTCAATTTACCTCAAACAAGTCCGGTTTATATAAACCTCTTATTTGGAAGTGAAAACAAGTGTGAAAGTTGAAATTTATTAGCCAAAATGAAAATATATTCTGTTGAACTTGCAGAATTGACCTCACTCTACCGTACTTAACGTTACCTATTCTGCGCGCACTAAAATTTATTGTTTCCAGTAGTGTGTGGTTCGCCTATCTGAAAACATGTCGCAATGCTGATTATTCATTAGACTATAATGAGGATGTTGAGTCTTTTCACTTTGATGACAATCAATGTTTATTTGAACCGGAATACTCCGCGTCTTGCCTTTCTGTCTCAGCCTCCGTTTTCCTTCTATCTATAAAATAAATAGGGGTAACGGCATGTTATATCGGTTTGCATTAACACTTCCAAAATCGCTGGCTGTACCTCCATTACCCAAGCAGTAATTGGAGATTTTTGGAGAAGCATTTCAATTATAAATGGTTACTGTTGCATGAAAGCTCTAACAAATACAAACAGATGCATACGTAGCATTATGCTCAGTAAAAACAAAAGTTGGGGCCTTTTTTGCAGTGGCAACTCCATTACTTTTTAAATTACATTTTGACTTTTAAGGACCTGGCTTGTATTATATTTAATTTATTGCCTAACTTATGGTAGAATTAATTTGTTTCCTCCCCCAAAAGTCACCAAAACTAACCATTTTAGAATGATTAAACCAAAGATTTTCTTCTGGGGGAACATGCCCCCGGACCCCCTGAAATAAACCTCACCCTGCCTTCTCACTTTTGTAACTCACCAGCCACCACTGTGGTGCTTATTTGAATTTCCTGTCTTTTGAGGTTTTTAACCAAGCCAAACTACTCACTTAAAAAATCTTTTTCTTGTAATTGCCTATCGTAGCTCACACTAAAATACTTTTAATATTTCATGTAACTTGGCCCTGTGTTTTCCTATTGAATTCTATGGGGGGGGGGGGGGGGGGATAAATAAAAAGTCGGGAGAAACAACCCTTAAAGTGATCCATCCATATCTACTGCATATCTGGCAGCAGAGTGATGATTTGAGGCTCTTTTGATGCCTCAGACCCTCGATAACCTACAGCCATTTAACCAACTATGTATTCCATACTATTCCTGTGTAATTTACAGCTTAATCTCATCCCACCCTCCTAATCTCATCCCACCCTCCAATTCCCATAGAGATCCATTCAAGTGCAGTATCGCTATAGTATCGCTTGTAAGATTACCAGAAAAAAAGATATCAACACTCTTTTGATGTTGTTGGGTCACAGACATCAGGAAGTTATGGCATGCAAAGGATATGCAACCACATATTAAATATGATAATTTTGAGTTTGTTAATTTGTATGTGTAAAAATGGCAACAATTGCTACACGGTTCACCCGATATGGATGTAAAAACCCTCAAATTCAAGCTGTAAGTCTGCACTTTAACCCCCTAGTCACTGTTCCATTTCAAATCCAATGTGCTGGAGTACAGAGCCAAAATGACAAAATATGTGTTACTGTCCTAACACATTTGGGGCCCTATCTTACACCCGGCGCAAAGCGGCGCTAACGCAAACGGAAGTGTCTTTGCTATCTTACACCCGGCGCTAGGTCCATAATAGCGCCTAACGCTTACGCCGTCAAACTAGCATGTTGACGGCGTAACTCTTGCGCCATCATTAGTGAACTGGGCGTGTTGGTCTTAAGATGAGGAGTGGCCAGGATTCTTTTTGGCGTATTGCTATCTTGAGCCAGCAGAAAGCGCTTGCGCTAGAACCACCACAAACCTGGTCTAAAGTCATGTCGCAGTTGTTTACATGCTATTTTAACGGCGCATATAAGTGCGTCTACATAGGCGTGTGCACAACGCGCATACCCTCCTGTCTGTTACACACAGGGGCGTGCACAGGCATGACTAAAATATCTAGATCATAATGTGAAATATTATTATTGTGTAGGCTATATCAAAAATGCATAATAATAAAAGGTTCCATAGGTCCACATACCTTTCCATCAGCGAAGGGAAACAATGCCACATTACATTGCTCTCAGCCCACTCCATCAAAATCCAGGCGATGTGCGATGGTACGGGACAATGGCTATCCATTAAAAAGGAGCTGATAACACCTATAGCTATCAAGCCTAATGCGCGAATTGTCTTTGCACCTAATGCGTGAATTGTCATTCAATGGAAAACTCGCGCACGGCAATAGACGGACATTTAAGTTCTGAAAATGCGCTTCAGATGTCATTACAATACAGTTCTGTGAATACAGCCTGTAAGTAAATAGAATGGTTTGTGACTGAAAAAAGTTCAAAACCTTGTCCAGTGAATATTGCATTTATTGTTTTTCAAATAGCCTAGGCTACAGCGGATTCGCTATGCATAAGTTTTTTTTCGATAGCCTATGGTTAAAAAACGGAGATGTCACCATGTTAACTAAATTGTAACCTTAGCTGTTCTTCGTCCTTCATATTTTTTTAAATTACAGTGACCAGGTTTCCATACTCTCACCGTTTAAAACCCAGCTGATTTCACCCGTTATTCCTTAACTGAACAAAACGATTTTAAAGAGAACTAAGCGTCTAATTAGAAACTAAAACAAATTTGCAGCAAGTTACACAATTAATTCACAATTCATTTTAATGCCATTCTCTGCACGTGAGCTGCATGTTCTGTTTCCCCTGCTGTAAGTCGCACGTTTAACGGTCTTCATGGGAAAGTGGATTGTTTTAAAGGATTACGCTACGAGTAAAACAGGTTGGTCACATTTCCATAAACAGGACATTATTAAACAAGGGGAAATATGCGTGAACTTATGGGTTGCGAACCTGACAGCTTTATTGTATGGCTATTTAGTGTCATCATTAAGGCAAAACAACGGTATGTATGTTATTAATCAATATTAGCCTACTATGCAGGTAGCCTAATGAACTTTGGACGAAGCTTGAACTTGATGTTTGACACTTTCATTGCATAATCAAACGAAATTCGCTGAACAAGCAGGCTAATTTGGCGTTTTCTAAGGTGAGACTGAAGCCATTGATAGCTTATTCTCAGCTGTTGCAGGTCCTTTTAACGAAATTTAACCGCACATATTTTGTAAAATAACAGCCCTGTCTGGAATTACCGGGAACTCATAGGCTAATGGTTAGTCCGAATAATATTGATCATACTCCATTTAGCCTATTCCTTGATCACACTAAACACGCACGAGCATGTCTGTTTCGCCATCATAAGCAATCCGCCAAGGTGGAAAAGCAGGCTTTTAAAGGGAATGGGATATGACATTTTGATTGGTTTATTGAATGTTACGCCCAAGACACACCTATAATTAATGAAGCGACTAGGTTCAGCCCAGTTGCGCCATGCGCCGTGCTTCGCGCCAAAAAAACACGCCGTTAAAATAGCAAAAGTGGACTTGGACACGCCCTAAATGGACTTAGCGCCATGCGCTTAGACTAAGCGCCAAGATCGCCAAGATAGGGCCCTTGGAGTGCAACATATGTGAAAAGCATATTGTTTTTGTCAAATATATATGCAACTGTAGTGACCTGCCGAGGCTCAATACTAGCCCGTTGCTGTAACCATCAAGCTATGGGCGCTTTCACAGTGTGTGGGGTTAGACACAGACAGCCTTTTAAGCATGTAGTGATAGTGCACTTTGAGATGAGATTAGTTTGATCAGATGTTGTTATCCAATGGGGAGAATTATTTTTTGAGGGCATGCATTATTTTTGATGATGAATTTGCCAGGAAAAAGAAGAAAAAAAGGAAAAAGATTTAAATAATAACCAAAGTTTTGGTCTTTATCGTGTGGATGTCTGAAGTTGTACCTGAATTCTGTGTGATTACAGAACATACAGAAGTTAATGTGTTTAAGGGCTGATAGTCTGTGGTCATTGTGGTTATTTCTGTATGAAACCCTGAAAAACCCTCGGTGCTATATAGGTATGGAGCAAGCCCCGCCAAGCTGTAACTTGCCAGATGGAATATCTGCCATCCCAATAATTGCAACTGTCAGATAAATTTTATTGGGCACATTATCTTTCTGGTTGCCAGTATTGTAAAATCACTAAGATGATGGCCCAAAAGCATCCAAGAATTAATGTTCTAGAAAACCTGATATGTGATTTTAAGTCCACAGCTTCTATCCAGAACTTACTATTACTAATAATAATATGTTGGTATAAATATAATAATGTAGATGGTGAGTAAACATTTTTCAAATTTGATATTTTCAAATGACAACCACATTTTTCAAATTTGAGACATGTGTGTTGGTTGAGCATGCAAAGGATGCTATCTGACTATAGATCCTATTTAAAATATTACACAGTCTGTCCTCTCCTATCGTTGGCATCAGAACTTCTGTGAAACTGAAAGGTTTTTAGATTTTTGCTTTTTGAGATTAGATTTGTTAATGTCATGTCAAATAATTTTTGCCTTTTCTGATTTTGTCAGTTCTTCCAGAAAGCGGGTGTAGCGGACACAATGAATGTACATGATCTCTTCAATGCTGTGTCTGGCCTCCAGATCAATGCTGATAATGAGGCAGAGTTCATTGCCCAGGTGAGATCAACTAGTTAATGGGCCTGAAGTGTGAATTTGTATCTGGTGATATTGTGGGTTCCACCCATATGTAGAGTAGGTACCACACAGGTGATATGTTCCACACCTATATCCGCAATAGTTTTATAAACCCATGACAGCACCGAACTTTGGGGAATCAGTTCAGGTTTCTTGAAACATGGTGTTTGTGTATTAAGCAGTGGGATATTAACTTGATTTGCCTACACGTCATCTCTTGTTCCGTAGTTGTTGATCTGCATTGTTGATCTTTACAGTACAATGCTCAACAAGTCTTCAGACAAGGACAAAAGTTTGACTGATCGATCCTTTGTGCAAGATATGTAGTGATTGTTAACATGCATGAGGTATGTGTGATTCCTTTTGTTGACATTTGATTCCCTTCTTTGTAGATCGAAACATTGGAGAGGATGAATGAAGACCATGTACAGAGGTGTGGCAAGAAAGCCATTGCCATCATGAGTGATGGTGGGCCACCTCTATTAGATGATGATGATGATGATTAGTGATACTGCCAAATCATGCTCAATTGCGAAAAGCTACTGTTTGGAGTGTGGGTTTAACAAAATGGGATAACGGCCACTTCTGGTCGCTAATCTCAAAGAGGTGGTGAGAAAGCTACAGACGTTGAAAAAGCTAGATTATCGCCTCTGAACAGCTTTTCATTTGCAAACGGCATGATAGGTGGTTCACATTTGGAATCTTCACATCCTATTTAACCACTGGTGTAAAATAGTTTACTTGTGATTTTTGCTTGTGGGGCATATTCTGCACAAATATGTGTCCTACTGTTGTTTTTAAATTACAAATCAGGAATATCAATATCAGCAGCTGGACTTAGAAAATGGGTATTGGGTATTTTTAGCTGTTAAAGAAGTTCTCATTAAATTTCCACACAAAATTGAAAATGATTAAAAATGAATTGGACTTGCAGAAAGTAATTGTAATAACAATAAAGGAGTGATTGAAAACAATTGAAGATTGATTTTTGTTTGCAATGCTCAAAAGGATATTGCCATTGGTGTGTTGAGGGTGCATTATTGCAGACATGGCTGGTATTTGCAGTTGTATTCAATGAGCATGCTCCATGTGATGCTGCTGACAACGTGGAAGAAGAATGTCATTGTGTGTGTTGTCTGTGATCTTGTATACTCCAGGGTGGTGAAAGAAAAGGTTTTAAAATGAATGTGTTCTTTTCTGTGTTTTATCATTGAAAATCTTGGTCACACTTTACATTAAGTTGAACCTATACCTGTGTAGTTAAATTGTACAAACCCCAGTTCTAAAAAAAGGCAGAAAGCAGTAAATTGTAAATTCTCTCTTACATATATTTAATTAATTGAAACCAGTACAAAGAAAAGATATTTAATGTTTTACCTTATCAACTTTATTGATTTTTGTAAATAACGCTAATTCCGAATTTGATGCCTGCAACACGTTCCAAAAAAGTTAGGACAGGCAAAACAAAAACAAAGAAATGGACACCTGTTTGGAATATTCCACATTCCTGAGTAACTCCAATATAGGTAACATGGAACAGCAGTTAGTGGTATTCTTAATTACACATGTGAAACAAGGCCAGCCCTGATACACTTTAAATTAAATCATTCAAACAAATCTTAACGTCTTTTTAAGTAGACGTCTGCTACTTTCCTTGGAACAGTCGCCTACACTGCTTTGTGGGGTTGTAGTCTTTCCTGCGCTCGCTATCGCTCTACAGTGCACATATACCAGTGGTAAGTGCAGAGAGAAGCTACAGTTGACTCCACCAGTGAGAGGAAGATTGAACCAGTGCTACTTATTTCCAATCCATACGAAGAATGCAAAAAGAAGCTGCTCAAGGAACGACACGGTGCCAGATCCGCCAGGTTTGTTTGACAGACAATTCTGGCCCATGTAAGTGAAACATAATAAATCGTATACTGCAGCCAATGCGCACTGATCTGAACAGACCTAGCTAGCTCTATAGCTTGCTGTATGAGATAGGCCTACAGCTGGGTAGCCTGCTAATATACCGTAGGGGCACGGTATACAGTCGTGAAAAAGTAAGTACACCCTCAAACAGTAGTCAGTTTTTTTGACACATTTGGACACAAGTTTATTTTATTTTAATTTCAACCATATTCATTGATTAAGGTAAACTAATTCAACAAATGATGCTAAAAAAAGTAGACTTTGGAATCACTTAACCCCTTGGTGCAGATGGCAAATTTCACCTATTTAGGGGGTGCTCTGTTTAAGGCTTTATAACTCCAGGTGTGAGAATCACATAAACTTAGTAAATGGCTTAAATGAAACAAGACGGGTGTACCATTTACAATACAAACTTAGATTTGTTTATTTTCATAATTTAAGTCAAAATAAAGTGCCACAAATGCAAAGAAACTTTGGAAAAATAATTTTAAAAAATATTTAAAAATGATGTTTGCTGAGAGCTACATAAGTGAAATCGGTAATATATATTTCCTGGATCATAAACTCCATGTCCACAAGTTTTCCAAAATCTGAGGATGATATGCAGAACTACTAAAGGTCGATGTTGCTAAATATAGCAGTGTACCCTGTTGTCCATTAGTGTCTCCAAATCTATCCAAATGGCTAAATTGTGCACTGCTCTAAATAAAAGAACAAATCAACACTTTTGGGTCATAAAACTCACTTTTCTATCTTCAATGAACATCGGTAGCTTACATCAGAAATACATTTAACGATTGCACTACAGTATGTGAAATTCACTCAAAATGCAAAAATAACAATAGGGCTATCAAACATATTGGAAAGACAGTGCTCGAGTGGAAACGCGAACGTACATACAGTGGTGTTCAAAAAAATAGCAGTACAACATCAGTAACCTGATGAACCACTGTTATTAGTAATAGTGATATTTCTGCATGGCAAATAATTTACTTGTAGTGTAATAGAAAAACAACAGACCCAACTGTCATGACATGCACGCTGCTTGTTCTGAGTAATTGACTCATTCATTGAAAGGGGTGTGTTCAAAATAATAGCAGTGGAGTTTAGAGAATTCATTCTGTGAAAAAACTGGTGTCATTAATTGTCCTTTATTAAGGAGGAAGGGAAGCAAATGTTTCACACATTGTTATAAAATATATTTCCTTCTGAATTGCTAAGTAAAATGGGCCGTTCCAAACATTGTTTGGAGGAACAACGTAATTTGATTAAAAAGTTGATTGGAGAGGGGAAAACGTATAAAGAAGTGCAGCAAATTATAGGATGCTCAGCTAAAATGAACTCAAATGCTTTAAAATGGCAACAAAAACCCGAAACACGGAAGAAAACGAGCAACTACTGTTAAAACGGATCGAAGAATAGTCTGAATGGCAATGATTCAGCCATTCATCACCTCCAGAAAGATCAAAGATGATCTAAAATTACCTGTAAGTGCTGTTACAGTTAGAAGACGTTTGATCGAAGCTAAGCTATCAGCAAGAAGCCCCCGTAAAGCACCATTGTTGAAAAAACGGCATGTGCAGAATCGGTTAAAATTTGCCAAGGAACACATCGATTGGCCCAAAGAGAAATGGCGTAACATTCTGTGGACTGATGAGAGTAAAATTGTGGAACTGTGGAATGTAGGTCGTTCATCCTGGGCTGAAATACCTGTTTCTAGGTGCCAGAAGTTGGTTGACTCGATGCAACGCAGATGCGCAGCAGTTATCAAAAACAATGGTTATGCAACTAAATATTAGTTCAGTAATTTAAAGTGAAGTTAAATCTTGAAAAATTTCTGCAGTTTATAAAGTAAATGTTTGAGTTTGAAGAGGAAAATGTTGACACTATTTTTTTGAACAGATTAATATTCCTTTGCTTCCTGTAAAAGAATAACGCAGACTTGATCAAATTTGTTAATGCTTTGATTTGGAATTGAATGTGTAATGTTTCCACTACATTTGAAATATGGAACTATTGTAGTGCTCATGACACCTGCCCCAGAGACTACGGTTGAAAATTAGCCAATCTGGCTAAACTGGCATATTTACAGTAATGTTCCTTAATATGCACTGTCTGTATTTTAAACCAATAAACTAAACTAAAGCTGTTAAAAAAATATTTGCACTTTATTCACTTTTTTTAACGCACTGCTATTTTTTTAAACACCACTGTATGTAGCCAGCGAGACCAACGGCATTTTAGACGCAAAAATACTTACATATCGGAAAAGGGAAACTCCCCTCCCTAATGCGTTTTCTATAGAGCTTGCGTAATACTAGACAGTTAAAACGAAAACTTCCGTTACGCCGGGCTGTAGTAAATTGCTGAAAGCACCCAAAAAGACATGGAATATATCGTTGCTAAGGTTATAATGTACTCTTGGATAAAAAAGCTGACAAACCAGAATGAACTGTAATGAATGAGACAGGTTTACAGGGCATGGGGGTATTACGCGTCGACGTTTCAGATAGTGTAATAGCGGTATAAAGTGTTGTATATTTCTCAAACCGATTGTACCAGACAATAAATGACCACTGAATTTTGAAAGGAACATCTCGATGTGTAAAACCAATGGTAGGATTGTATATTTATTTCATGTTTAGTAGCATATATTGCTAGTAGAATGCATGGTAGAATGAGACAGTACTTTCACAGTTTATTTTGCATTTCAGTGAGCAGGGCTTTTCGGCTTTTCTGGCATACAATCTGTTGGGTTTATCTCGTTGCTATGACGTTATTCTAATTTTATATGATGAATAAATATATTTATGAACTCAAACATAGACGCTATTGTCCACTATGTCACGCATAGGTAGGTATAGACTTGGTGGGGGTTGCTTGTTAAATGGACTTGCTATGGGGAAATTGTGACACTTAGAAACTCCGTATTCGGCAGAAATCGTCACGAACCATCTACCAATAAAGTTAAAACACAGAGTTTGTGATTTCCACTAATAGTTTGGCTGCAGTAGCAACGAATGTCTCAGTTGAGGAAAAAGGTTCCGCTGGCGCCACTTTCTACGCAACGGGGTTAAGCAATTGAAATTAACATAAATGGAAATTTCTTATGAGGAAAAAGCAAGTACACCCCTACCTTTACTATCAAATATATTGGTTAACATTGATGTCTGGTGCACAAAACAGGTGTAAATAATTGTCCAATTATTAGATAATAATTTGGAACTTTGGAAGACTATTATTTTCAGGTACTATAACAAGCGATACTATAACCTCTGCATTTGAATGGACCACTAAGGGAATTGGGGGGTGGGACTAGATTAAGCTGTAAATTACACGGGAATAGTATGGAACACATGGTTGGCTAAATGGCAGTAAATCAAGGGTCTGAGGTATCAAACGAGCCTCAAACTATCACTCTGCTGCCAGATGGTTGGATAATTTTAAGGGTTGTTTCTCCTGACTCATTTTCATATTGAACTCTGGAAAAATAAGTCAGGGGAAACAACCTTCAAGTGATCCATCCATTCGTTAGTATGTAATGCAGAACACCAGGGGTGAGTCCCAATACTCAAAAATTGCACCCTCCTTTTCCTCCACTACCACCTCCTCTCCTCCATATCCCAGAAACGGATCTTTGTGTTTTAATCTAATGTTACTGATTACATCGTAATTGAGTATTAATGGTTACATAATTGTCTCAATGCAAACCAATCTGAGTTACATTGTATACTGTACATGCAAATACTTGTACTCGAAACATTCAGACAGTTTTGCATACTTCCGGGTAGGAGAGGAGTGGTGGCGAGTGGAGAATATTGGGAAATATCCGCCATGCTATTTTCCAACCGCACTGTGGAAGTGTCGTAAGCAGGTCATAAGACGTCCCACCAGTGTTGCCATATCTGTGGTTTTACAGCTAAATTGGGATACTTTCATTCTGACCTCATGTTAACAAGCCGTTTGGTTAGTAACGTTAACGAAAACGTCAGCGAAGCTGCGCCTCATTTTTTTTAAACAACGCTTCATGTCATATTTATGTGACCAAAATGTTTGTGTACTTCTTTGAAAAGTGTGCTCCCAAATGTACTCAGCGAAACCAAGTGTGTCATACTGGTGTTTGACTTTCTCGCCCTATCTACTCACCAAGGCTACTCAACAGTAAAGAGGGCTGATTCGGACACGGCCCTGGTGAAACCCCGGAAGTAAGTGTATCTTACGGGTGTTTTAAGTATGCTATATTTAGAGAAAATTTTGCCTACTTAACAACTTACTCGTCCTGTCTACTCAACAAGCCTTGATTGATTAATAGTATGGAAGGGTGCTGATTCGGACACAGCCAACATCTTCCTTTTTCCTGGTTTGCGCCAAGTTACAGCTTGGCAGGGCATGCCTCATACCTATACAGCACAGAGTTTGCCACTTTTCAGGGTTTCCTACAGAAATAACCACAATGACCACAGACTCTCAGCCCTTAAACACATTAACTTCTGTACATTCTTACCTTATGTAACCACACAGAATTCAGGTGCAACTTCACACATCCACACAATAAAGCCCAAAACTTGGGTTATTTTGCTGTTTTTATTTATCTTTCCTCTTATTCCAATTCTTCTTCCTGCTGAATTCATCATCCAAACGATCTATACCCTAGCTCAAATAATATTTCTCCCCATTGGATAACATCTGATCAAAGTAGTCTGGTCAAAAAGTAGCCAATTGCAGGATACACATGCAAAATGAACGTTGCACATGCATAATGCTTTTGATTGACATAAGGATTTGAATAAGTCATGCTTTTGGACATATAAGGAAGTGCATACATGATACTATGTCACCCAATAGAGTAATTACAAGTTAATGCATTATACACTACTCACAAAAAGTTAGGGATATTTGGCTTTCGGGTGAAATTTATGGAAAATGTAAGTTCACGCTACAGTGATATTATACGTATCATGAAAGTAGGGCATTTAAGTAGAAGCATGCAATGGTGATTTCCTCATCTCAAACAATTTATTGAAACAAAAGCCAACAACAGTGGTGGGTATACCACAACAAAAATGTCAATGTCTCAATAACTTGTCATGTGCCCTTGAGCATCAATTACAGCTTGACAACGACGTCTCATGCTGTTCACAAGTCGACTTATTGTCTGCTGAGGCATGGCATCCCACTCTTCTTGAAGGGCGGCCCTCAGGTCATTGAGGTTCTGGGGTACAGAGTTACGAGCCTCTACACGGTGAGTCAGCTGATCCCATAGGTTTTCTATGGGATTCAGGTCTGGAGAAAGTGCAGGCCACTCCATTTGAGGTACCCCAGTCTCCAGCAGCCTTTCCCTAATGATGCGACCTCGATGAGCTGGAGCATTGTCGTCCATGAAGATGAAATTAGGCCTGTGTTGTTCATGCAGGGGCACAATGACTGGATTAATGATGTTATTCAGGTAGTATGGGCTTGTCACTGTACCATTCACAAAGTGTAGGGCAGTTCTGTATTGACTAGACACACCTGCCCACACTGTAACACCGCCACCACCAAAGGGTCGTCTGGTGACAACAGTGGCTGATGCATAACGCTCTCCTTGACGTCTCCAACATCGTTGGCGGCCATCATTTCTGCTCAACGTGAATCGACTTTCATCAGAGAACAGCACTGAGGCCCACTGGTCCCTCGTCCAGCGTAAATGCTCCCTGGCCCATGCAAGACGATGACGCCTGTGCCTGGTGGTGTGGTCAGGTACCCTTGCAGGTCGTCTAGCACGCAGACCACGCTGATGTAAACGGTTTCGAATGGTCTGACGTGACACTTGGGTGCCTCTCACCTCCCTTAAATGTGCCTGGAGTTGAGTGGCATTCATCATCCGGTTCTGCAGGGCACTGTTCACAATTAAGCGGTCATCAGTGTGGGATGTGGCCAAAGGACGTCCACTTCTATGCCTTTCTGTGACTCTTCCAGTCTCTCTGTATCTCTGTTGCAACCTGCTGATGACACTCTGTGACACTCTAAGCTCAGTGGCCACTTCCCTCTGAGAACATCCTGTTTGAAGCCTCGCAATGGCGAGGTACTGTTGATCAATTGTTAGGTGTCGTCTTGGTCTCATGATGTCAAAATGTGAACAGCATGATGAAGAGGACTGTTTAAATACCAATTCTAATTGAACCAGGAAATTTATTGGTCGATTCATGGATCAAACACCTGTTGTGAATTTTGCCGTTCAGCTCCTTGTTAGAGAACAGCAAGTTGTGCAAAAAGTACTGAAACATTGAATAGTTGGACATGTGCATTCAAAAGTTTAGAGAAGGTCAAATTAATTTCACCTGTAAAGGTTATAGTGCATTTTAGGTTCTTCCTGAAATTTCACCCGAAAGCCGAATATCCCTAACTTTTTGTGAGTAGTGTATATCATTTCACATGCAAACCGCGCATATTATTGATTCCTGACTTGGATAGCTACATGACTACAAGGTATGCCATGAAAGTCTCGGACTCAATTTGTAACGGTTAACCCATATGTAGAGACAGCAATGCCAATAGAAACTAATGGGAAGCACATCTGAACCAGGAAGATTTAATTTTGCGCTCATCCCACATGCGCAGTTGTGTCTTTGGAGTCACGTACAATGAGGATGCTGCAGAAAGTGACGTGAAGACAGCTACGTCAAAGCCTACGAGTATACGAGTATGTAATTGGTTGCCAACTAGCGTGCAAAAATACAATGTAGTCCAGAATAAATGATAATAAAATTCAAATCTTTGTCTCTGTGGTAAGGAAAAAATATTTGACCACTGAAAAACATGAAGCAATTTTTAAAGAAATTTTAATGCACAGAGTTGACGTCAATATATGAGTGGAAGTATATTTTTTTTTTGCTGTCAAAAATGAATGGAGCCCAATGAGGAAACTGGCTTTTTGACAGTGATTATAGATATCAGCAGAGGCGACGCTATATCCGGTGCTGAGGTTGAGAACTGAACGCTAGCCTCGGGTTAACCCCTAGAGAGTATATAGGTACTGGGCTGCGTTCTCCTGTCGATGCCTTCCCTTGCTTCAAGGGGGGAATCCAGAAAATGCCATGATGTAATATCTTTTGTGCTCACTGCACAGTGACACGCGCAGAACAGGCTTACTTCCGGGTCCTTCAAAACATCGGTTGGCAGAGGGCGTACTTTCCTGTCTATATAATATACAGTTGCACTCAAAATTATTCAACCCCTTCACTTTTTGCACACTTTATTGTGTTGTAGATTTAATTTTAAATGGATAAAATTGCCATTTTTGCCCATCAATCTACACTCAATAACCCACAATGACAAAGTGACAAAGTGAAAACATGTTTTTAGAAATTTTTGCAAATGTATTAAAAATCAAAAACTGAAACATAGAACTCTATGGGTAATTATATAATTGTGGAGTAATTATAGAAATATAATTAGTAGGCTAATTATATTACCTCAGTTCCCTCAATGCAATGCTCCACACAAGTGGGAGGTTGAATGGGGTAGAATTCCTATATTGGTTGCGAGGGCCATTCAGTTCCATTTTGTTTTGTTTGCTGGCTGCACGTAGCAAATTATGTCACAAGATGGCTCACTTGAGGGAAGAGAGCAAGGAAAGGGAATGTATTAAGTTGGATCTGAACCACTGAACTCTATAAGAACTGGAAAGGCAACTGCCTTCTCAAAACGGCGCTTTTTCCACAGCCCAAAGTTTTTTCTGATTGGCCAATGTGACCTGAAGGTGGAGTAATGGCTGCCGTAACACTAGTTATCGATGACTGCTAAGTTATGCTCACAGAACTGATTTCTTTTGAGCGATGAGAGGGTGCACACGTAAACCGACATACAAGAGCAAAATCACTTTTCATGTAACGTTATGTAAAGCTACAATGCACTGTCCTATATAGCCTGGCTAGGCTACTAAGCTATAGGCAACGGGGAGTATTCGCTCTTCGCAAACATCTCGCATGCCGTGTCATGCGGTTAGACAAAATATAGGCCATTTCTATATGACACGTAGGCTATTGAAGATGAAAATGTAATGGCTAATGTTAATGACATGTCGGATCCACCAACCTTTCCCTTGTATTAAAACAAAGTTCTTTCCACCCCGTTTTCCTGAGTCTAGTGCCCACCCAGACCTCGGAGTGGGTGTCGTGAGGACAATCGATGTTATGTGAAAACCAAAACAATACATCGATAAATTATTGAATAGGTCTATGATATGATTACATTCACATACTTAAATAATGATTATTGCACCTGTTTGTTTATTTTGCTTGCAGTATTGGTGATCCCAAACGCTTTTTCAGGCTTTCCGTGAACCAGCGGTCCTTACGCGGCTAATAGCGCGAGGTGTAGCCTGAATAATGACAAATTGTGATGGAAATGGCCACAGTGAAAATTGTAGCCCATTTTGCAGGTAATGCCTCCCCGGAATGTTGATGTTAGATAGATAGAATGAACTATGGTGATCTTGTAATGTAGCCTATGTTAGATAGATTAATGTTGAAGGCTAAGTTGCGGCTATCTTGTTGAAATCACCTCACAGCCTAACGTTACCACAACTGCAAATTCATATAAATGAGCCGCAAATAGTTACTAAAAATTTTTAATAGCCATCTCGTTAACTAGCATTGTTAACAAGCTGTTTGGTTAGTAACGTTAACTAGCTACTCGCCGTTATGTTGTTCGTAGCTGTGTGAACAAAGCAGGCTTATAACGTTAGTCAACAAGCTATATGCTATGCCGATATGCATCGTCGAGAGGGGTGTAATCTAGGTTGACACTCAGACAATTTATCCCTAATTTAGCTAAGGTTTTACCTGGATATAGTGTTGGAGAAAATACTGTTTAACCTAATTTTTTTATACGCCATATTCATTCATTAATACGTGTATTCTATAATAACAAAAAGCTTTTAAGTAACTGGAAGTAGACGGGCTAGATTAAAGAAACACAGTACCATACATAGAATTTAAGGTCAAGTTTCATTCATGAGCCAAAGGCCCATTTCTGGGAAGATGCCAGAACTTTTTTATCTTTTGTATTTTAACCAATACATAGACCAATATTAAGTTTACATACTAACAAACACATGATTGACAGCACGGAATACTAATGTGTGTGTTTTATACAAGTTTATTGAACATATACCTTAATACATTATGTTTACTCCCTTTCATTGTATTATGAGTTAGCATTCCAATGTTTACTTGGAAGTTTCTTCACTTCTCTCTCTGTGAAGAAGGGGCCCCACAGCCGAATCCTTATCAGTGGAATACACTAATAAAACCCGTTAGTAGGCCGTTGTCATGCAAAAGTAGCCACTATTAGGCAGGGATGAGCCTTGAGTATGAGGTGGCATGGGGCCACATGTAAGTGACGTAAGACCCAGAGAAGGATGATATTTGCATTAAGGAGGTGGTATTTTGTCCAGATATAAAGATGTTGTGCCCCACCCCAGAGTTCATTGCTGCATGTCCTGGGTGAAATTGTTTGTCCACGCATGCTGTAATTGACTCCAACAGACTCTGTTAATAAAGGCTTATTCAGTTTGGTTCTTTGGTTTCAGTCTTGAATCTATTTTAGTTCAGGATACCTAGAATTCTCTTGACCCGACCGAACAAACCTGAGGTTGCAACTAAAGAAGAGAAATGGTTGTCCTCTACAATTTTGGCGAGCCAGCCAGGAGGGCAATATCTCTGCAGAGGGGTGACCTGCTTCTGACGACAGATAGGGGGCTTACCGACATAAGTTCACAAAATAGAACAGGTAAGCAGATGCCTTTATAAAAAGTCTGTATTTGAGTTGGTTTGACCCCGGTATGTTGATGGAGACGGGCCCCATCCCAGAGTGATGCCCTCTTTGGCTAAGACAAATTCTAGTGAAACCAGAGAATGATGATGTTATATAGGTTTGTATATAAGTTAAAGTACGCTGTAATCATAACTGTTTGCCTCGACTACAGAGGAGTACTGTGATTTACCTCAAAGGGTGGTGATACGGCCATTGTAATCGTAACTGTTTGCCTCGACTACAGAGGAGTACTGTGATTTACCTCAAAGGGTGGTGATACGGCCATAAATGTGAACTTGACTGCTCAATTAAAATATTAACTAAAAAACTAAATAGTCCTAAGTGCAACCTGGACTTTTGTATATAAAGTGTAATGTGTAATTTTGTGTTGCGAGTACTAAGGTACTGTAATTTACCGCAAAGGTAGGCTGATAGATTAAAATACCATTGAAAACTAAATAGTCCCAACTGCAACCTGGACTGAATTATTATTGTGTGTGTTAAAATCTGTTAACTAAAAAACTAAATAGTCCTAAGTGCAACCTGGACTTTTGTATATGAAGTGTAAAGACTGTGTAATTTCATATTGCAAGTACTATGGTACTGTAATTTACCAAAAAGGCAGGCTAATAGATTAAAATACCATTGAAAACTAAATAGTCCCTACTGCAATCTGGACTGAATTGTTATTGTGTGTTAAAATCTATTTTAAAAAAATTAAAAACTGTATGAGATTGTCAAAGATAGTCCACTGTGAACAACAAGCATATAAAACATGTTCTAAACTGGTTGGAGTATACAAAACTGTTGTGTGTTTTAATATAGGTCTATTAACTGCGTGGTAACTAATTTTGGTTTGCTTAAACACATAAAAGATTATCAAGAGAGATTGAATGGTTTATGAAATAAAAGGATGGAAATAGCAAAAGTAGATGAGACAAAGAGAGTGAGAAAAATAAGGTGTGGCACTATTTGCTGAAAGAGTGAGAAAAACAAGGTGTGGCACTATCTGCTGAGACAAAGAAAAAAGGCGAGGCAGGCACGATTGAGTGTTTTTTCACTAACTGCGTATGAAGTAAAGTATGATCCGCAGGAAAAAGTGTGTTAATACACGTATCATCGTGTGTATTTTGGGAGCCCATTATTTTCTGCCGATTGTGAATGTAAAAAAAACAAAAAAACAAACAAGAGAAAGACATTTTGATTAAAATTGAATTAGTGATTAATTAAATTAGAACAAATGCAGCCTTCACGCAAAGTACATCGAATTTTGGTATTCCTTTGGGGCATAGTATTGGTTTGTTTTTGTTTTTTTAGGGGCGGCAGTGTAGTATAACGGTTAAGGAACTGGACTTGTAACCGAAATGTTGCAGGTTCGATTCCCAGGTAGGACACTGCCGTTGTACCCTTGAGCAAGGTACTTAACCTGAATTGCTTCAGTATATATCCAGCTGTATGAATGGATAAATGTAGTAAGATGTAATAAGAAGTTGTGTAAGTCGCTCTGGATAAGAGCGTCTGCTAAATGCCTGTAATGTAATGTAATGTTTTGCAGTAGGTTTGGTCCGGTTAGCCTTAACCATAAATCTTTTGTGCGGATTACGTAAAGAAAAGAGCGAAAGTCAGAGTGGTACTACTGGCTTTGTAACTTGGTTTTGCCTGATCTAGTCTCTCCACGTTATCATTAATTATTTCTTACTTTTTCTAAATAATAACTACCTCATTGTTATTGCAATTACCTATTGTGCGCAGTGGTGAAAATTGTTTGCATAGCCGTACAACTTGCTGACCTCTGAGTTTTAATAAGTTTTAAATTGTGAATGCATTTGGGTGCGGTGTAACCTAGAAAATAAAAAGGGAGGGGGGAAGCAGCATTCCGGAGCAAGTGCCTCACTCCCTGTACAAGCCCAAATTGTGCCTGAACAACAGGACACTGTTTGCCGGTATCTAAGGGGAGGAGTCAAATGATGCTTGGTCAAGGGGTTGGTCACCTTACACCATGGCATCTAGTATCCACCAGAGGGCGCCATAAAAAACTTTTTAAATCCTTTAAACTTGTGCATTGACATTTATCGTCCACAAGAGGTCACAACTGAGTTTGTTTCTTAACAAACCACTAGAGGGCGCCCCAGTTAAGTGAAGTAAAAAAAAAAAATAATGCGTTTGCTCTGTAATACTTTCGCTTTGCTGTGCAAGGTGCTTTGAATTTAAAATAATTGTTATATTTCTTTCTTTTTTAGTAGGAGCAGAATAACTCATAAGACGGCAATAAAGTAACATGGTATCACACTCTCATATTTTCTGAGTCCGCTTATTGTGTGGAAAGGCATTTTTCCGTGCCTTACTGGCCCCCCTCTGATTCCTCATCTGATAGTGAGGACTCAGACTTCCATTGTTATTTATTTGAGCAAACAGTGCAAGGTCAGCTCGTGTTAGCAGAATCAGTGTCCAGATCTGAGTGGGAAGAATAAAGGGAGAGACAGCTAAATGAGGGACATCTGACACAACTCTCACAGAGCAAAACTAATTATCCTGAAGATGAGCAAGAAGGGGCAGTCACAGAAAAATCAGCAACAACCTAATGTGTGCTGGGGATGTTAACAACCTGGTCATATCAGATGTAACTGCCCCCACAATCCCTGGCCAGGACAACCTATCCAACAGACAGCAAACCAGTGCCAACAGCAACCCAATTGGCAGGGCACAGCAAACCAGTACCAACAGCAACCCAGTTGGCAGGGTAATAGCCAGGCTCAGGGACAGCCACAAGTCCAAGGATACGCAGCACCTCCTTGGGCACCCCCTGGCCAGCAAAACCAAAACCAGAGATGGTAATGAGGCCAGAGAGAAACTAGTCAGCCAGGGACAAGAAGAAAAACTGATGTTGTCATATTCACCCCTGAGGATTGAGACTTCATGACTGCTTAGCCACCAGAGCCCTGGAATCGCAAGCAAGACAAGACCTACACTTTGAGCCCTTGAGGTGTGCAGGATATGCTGTAGTTGAACAGAAACCAGGGGACATTTTACAAACAGCTGAAGCTACCCCCACAGCTCAAGCCACAGAGTTATTCACTCTTACTAGGGCATGCATTTTGGGTGAAGGCTTAAAAGCTACCATTTACAGTGACTCTGCTTATGCTGTAGGTGTTATTTGTAGCTGGGCAGGTATTTGGGCATCTAGAGGTTTCCTGACTGCACCAGGAACACCTGTCAAACATGCGACATTGATCTCTGCTTTACTAGAAGCTATATGAAGGCCTTATGTCTTAGTGATTGTAAAATGTGCAGCACATAGAGGGGGAAAATACATTGTTTGGGTAGGAAACTCACTTGCTGACAAAGGCTGCTTCAGAGGGTCTGGACAGACCCCTGCCAAACCAAATGCCACTGCTTGAAGTGACTGACTGTGCTTTACAAGATATGTTGGAGCTGCAACAATCAGCTACACCTGAGCATGACAACTGGACATCCAGAGGATGTTGCAAAGGCCCTGACACTGGACTGTGGAGACAACTCACTACTGGCAAAGTGGTTGCTCCCACTGACTTAGTATCTTCCCTTGCAGAGCGGCACACAGTGTGTGCCGCTCTTCAAGGGGGGAGATGATAGGACGACTGCAAAAAGACTGGTTCGTTCCTAAATGTAGTGAACATGTGCAAAATTTCATTTCCAAATGCCAAATTTGCCAAGAACAAAAATACCGTTCCAGGGGCCATGCCGACACCCATGGGACCCTTCACCACTTGGTGATAGACTAGATCCTGAGCATGCCCACTGCCGTGAAGGTCGCGGGGAGGTCCGGCTGGATCCATCTCAACCACTGCACCAGAGGGGAAGACCCCTCCGACAGACAGAAAGGAGCTGCTGTTGGAGGGCCCTGATGAGACTACTAGGGCTGATGATAATAGGTGGCAGGACTGGTGGCAGTCATATGGTTCCCAGCTGACAAAGAAGTACACCCCCACTCGTTGTAAGCAAGAGAGAAGCTAAATGGAGAGCCTTTGGTTTTGATACAGACTATCTAAAAATATCAGATCCATGGACTAAGAGAAACATGTGGTAGCAACAACTGACTCATGCCACCCGTCAAGCCACTGGTAATGGATGCCCATGCATAGTACAAGTACCCATTCCTAGCACATGGCTATCAATAGCGGAAATAGTCCCAGAATCCATGAAATGTATTTGTCAGTTTTATGCTCTAGTTTGGTTGCACTATGTTCAGGAATACCGAAGTGGTAATGACCCAAAAGGTGAAAAACCTATATACCTATATTGCAGATCTCAAATATGTAGAATTATGCACCAAATCTGAAAATGTTATCACCACCCCCAGCTACATTGAGGTGGTTCCTGACAAGACAGTGGTAAATCGCTTTTGTTCAAACCAAACTGATCCAAAGTATCCTGATGCCCTATATCTCTGACTGTCGGAATGTGCGATTTATAGGATGCCATATGACAAGTAGAGAGGGACATCCAGAACAAGAACTCCCTGTTGAAATATTTAACACGAAGCACCAGAGCATCATTCCTCCCTGCGTAAAAAATTTATCCACGGAAGCAGATATAACACTAGGTACATTTGAGAACCGGGTCTGTTTGGACAGGGCATACTCCTTCTTTTCTGTAGGATGGACAGGTTGTTGTTATTTGGCCACATAAAAATTCCCTTATGGGGCAGTGATTATAAAAAAGGGAACAAAGTCTACTGAGGCCTTAAAATGAAATCATGTGCAGAAAAAACGTGAATTGGCTCAATTCAATGATTAGGGTCCTACCACTTCAGAATCACACTAGGGGAAAAGTGGGGCATCGGCCTTTTCCCTTGGTATGGTGTAGTATTCCTAGCTGACCACATAGACAACATTACGTACACATTACAAGGTTCTGCCAATGAAACTATTAAAGTGTTTAAACTGCTTGCAGATACTGTTCGAAGCCACAGCCTGACCCTCCTGAAACATGAAATGGCCCTAGATTACATACTACTAAACAAGGGGGCCTGTGCATGTCGTTGAATTTGACCGGACCTTCGTGTTGCACCTTAATTCCAGATACTGATGACAATCCCCGCCCCAATACCTCTATGTCCTATGGATAATTGTTTTTGCCCACAACAAAAGCAGCCGGCGCCTGATTAGTTAGACCCACTACGTTACTTTTGTTTCGGCTCCACGTTTGTAAACCAGAACAACGTGGGCTCCTGTTCATAAACTCTCTTATTCCACCTAAATAGTCCACTATTTCTGAAACTATTTGAGGTGAGAATTAGGCCATGCAGTTGCTGAATCTTGATTCATATTTGATGTGCAACATCTAGTTTGACAGTTTGATCCGAGTTATACGAAATAATTTGTACAATGTACGTTAATTTATGCAAATGACGATGGACACAGCTCCTCCGTCCCCACCCCTCTCCCTCACTCACCCAGGAAGTATTTTTTCAAAATTGTGTAGTAGGCGGAGACAGGCTGAGACAATGGGTGTACTTACTCTTTAACATTTCACACTGTGCGGGTAATCAACTAGGAGTCATTATGCAAATTACTCCAGCCGCAAACAGCCATATTTAAATTAGAGATTTTGTGTGTTTGGAATGGTGATACTGTAAGAAAACGGTGAAAAGTCTTGCATTAATGTTGCTGTTTTTATGGGTTTTTTTTTAGTGAAGGGTATAAGCTACTGTTACACTGAACGAGCTGGCGGTTTATTACAAACTGTTTCATTGGATGTCTCGGTTTCTGCCAGGAGTTACAGATATTTGTCAGGACTGAATTAATCATAACTATGCTTACTAGCGCTAAGCCTACTCTTGCCGTAAGTGTCCCATAAAATCACATTTCTATTTGATCATGGGTTTTATTTTTATAAAGTTTTGATTTGCTTGTTATTCATTGTTTGTTATAATAGACGTTGTAGCATATTGTTTGTTTAATGCAAATGCGAGTTACTCTTGTATTTTGTAATTTCCAAAATTGGTATGCGATGGAAGTTTCTATGCACCTCCCACTATTTTGAGATATAACGTAGGGACGCCCGGTGTTGCATAACCTATTCATTCAGGCTAACCCGCATCAATGTATCTTCAATTTTAACCTGCTGTTAAATTCTAATTGTCTAGACTGTGGTTGCTTCAGCTATCTTGCATTATTATTATTATTATTATTATTCCAGTTTTTCCACCCAAATGTTGTCACGTTTATGACATAATTTGGACGTCAATAGCCTCTGCGGAACTCTGCGGGTGGGAGCGGGACAAATGAGTCCAGTTTTGTGTGGGAGCGGGTGGGAGTTGGATGGAATCTTGCGGGAGTGGGCAGGAGCGGGATTAAATAATCAGCAGACCTCTAGTTGGGAGCTAACCATCGGACGGAGTTGTTAGCTCAGTTCTGTTCACTTCTGTGGTCAGATGCCGGGAGGCAAGCTAACCTGTTGCTGTTGGTGACGCGAATTGCATGTGATCTGCTTCTCTTTCTCTCTCTTGCTCTCTCTCTCTGTGTTCGGAGTTCCACAGAAATGATGGAACTCCAGAGTTGGTGAAAAAGAAGAGAAAATCGGGATTCACCTTTGTGCAGCTTGCACGAAAGGTAAAACAAAATGGAGCCACATTTATGCAGCTGTAGCTGGCACAAAGGGGAGGTAAAATGGAGACCAAAGTCTGGAATGTCTTAAGCCGCCTTTCCACTGAATACGAATATGCAAGCGACAGTCAGATTGCGCCCCCTAGTCAAGTCAAGTCAAACTTTATTTATAGAGCACATTTAAAAACGACTGCGGTCGAACCAAAATGCTGTACAAGTGGTCAGACAAATAAAATAATCTAATACATTACACAAATGAAATACAAGCAGACAAAGAATAAAACCAACAGTACAAAACAAAACACACAATTGCCAGGGTGTCATGCTCCACTTGAGTTGAACCCTAGGGTCAGTCGTTCCACACTATTGAATAGGTCGTACTGAGTCAGTCATTCTGTCGCAATGTGAGAAAATGGACCTTGGAAAAGGTTCAGGGAAAATATTTTAAACAATTTTAAAGTGTATTTATTCAGAAGTAGGCTATGTGAACAGACTAGTTGACATTAGCTCATGACAGATCCCCGGAGTTTACAGTGGGCAAATGACCAAAATTTCGGAGGGAACATGTTAACATAAAAAATCTTGACAAAAACAACAACACAGAGCTAGGATAAGCTAGCTAACTCACCTTACATAGTTCCATTTTACATTGTCTCAAGTATGCTAAAGTTATACTACACAATGCAGAGAAATTTTCAATATACAGTGCAGCAAACAGTTGGACAAGTCTAGCTAAAGGATAGTATATGCATTGTCACTTGTACACAAAGGTACACAAAGGTTGATTTGTGTACAAGTGTACTGTAGCTTGATTCACTGTAGCTAGCTAGCGCCAGCCTAATAGCTAGGCTATTTATAACAGATAACGTTTTCATTTAAAATAACACATATACAGAAAATCTATCCTTATTTATTAACTAGGGGTGTCACGATTCTCCAAATCCGCGATTCAATTTGACTTTCGATTTTAAGGTCACGATTCGATTTTCAAATTTTTTTCAGCACAATTTTTTTTTCCAGCACTATAGTCTAGCTAATGGCTATGCCATTGTTAGACTATCGAGTCTTGATTTGTAAAGAAAAATACTTGTTTCTCAATAAGTAACTTTTATTTGAATAATAACAATTATAAATAATAACAAAAATATGAGAATATTTAAACACACCTAAACAGTTAAGAGCTTTATCAAAACTAGACTCTAGAATAAACAGTTGAACATTTACCAGCTATTAACAATTTACACATTGGTTTTATGCCCTGACAACGGTCATTTACATTTTCAAATTCTTCTTTAAAAAGATGAGCGTGTTCACATTCTTTGAACAGTTAAGAGCTTTAACAAACTAATATCTGAAATAATAAACAGTTGAACATGTACCACGCTATTAACTATTTACACGTTTTTTTTCATGCCCTGACAACTGTCATTTGGGTTGTCATTTGAGTTGCCTGTGTCAATGTTTTTTTCCCAGTCAAATCTATTTATTTGTGATGCCTGCGAATGTGTCCTGCCATATTTGACGTGTTGCCTGAGGTGGTGTATGGTACTCGCGTGTAGCATAGCCGACAAACTGTAATTTTTTTGTCAATGACGCGTTCGTTGTTTATATAACTCACGGGGAAGGCAAAATGTTGCCACACCGGTGACTTGAGGGAAGCAGGAGGATTTTCCAGTTCTGTTTCTCCATCTCCGACTCCGGCAGTGGCCATGATGTGTCGAAAAGTAATGCAGGCTACCGGTAAGCTAACGTTAACTAGCAGCTGTGTCTTCTTTGAAATATCGTTGTTTTTTTTTCTTCGGACGCACGCCTGCGTGGACAAACAAAATGCAGTGGAAGGCGTCAAGTTTCGTTTTGTCGGAAACGCTTACATTAGAGATGGCCAAGTAGGCTACTTTTTTTTACATTTTACCCATCACATGAAAGGCTAAGAAGAGCGCGCGGGGGGCGGGGGTGGAGAGAAAAAAAAAACTTGGAGAATCGCGAACCAGCTCGTGATTTCGAAGTTCGGAATCGAACGCTCATTTCGATCGATTTTCGATTTCGAATCGGTATCGTCACACCCCTATTATTAACCCATGTCATCTTAACTCATCAGAAACCATCAATCAATCAATCAATCAATATCATTATCTTGCTTATTTTGCTTACTGGTTTATTTTTGGTGCAATAGGCTACATTCTCCATTGACATCTAGGTTAGCGAGCATCGTTTCGTCATTTCCCGCCTGGTGTCAGACAAGATGAAAATTTTCAACGTATCCGTAGCCTTGGTCCAACAGAAAATCCCCACACAGCAGTCCACTGGAGCTCCTCTCATCCGACACACGACTGGCTATAGAAAATGAATGACTAATAGTTGTTGTACGTACGTCGTATTCAGTGGAAAGGCTGCTTTAGGCTGTGTCCAAATCAAGGGACCAAGGCGGCTTTCGTTTTGAAGCTCACTTCCTGGTTGGGCTGGGAGCGGCAATTGTGCCGTTGCTCACTAGCGCCACTGCGATTGGCTCCAGTATAGGTCTTTCACCATGTAAGTCAATGGCAGCAATGTGGTCAAAATACTCAGTCAATAAATTTTTCCCAAAAATTTTTTTTATTGCAATAGTGCCTTTCCTTCATCTAATGCCTCTGCATGTGCTGATTTTTTAAAATATTGTGTCATTTGGACAGGGTATTAACATTTGTTCAGGACCAATCAGAGGGACAGGTTGAGTCCTCTTCGGCTCCACGGAGCAGGCGCAGTTTGTACAAACGGGCGGCGAAAAAGACATCTAGAGCTTCAATTCAGTTTTTACGAGGCCGCGGAAAGGCAATGGGTGACGTCACAGTGGCTTTGTCCATATTTTTATACAGTCTATGATCCAAATACGACCCCTTAACCCCTTTGAGGGCGCATATTTGAGTCAACTTCGTCAAAAAGAACGAAGTGGAATTTGAGTGGGTGACTTTTTCTTACAAATGGGGGCACTTAAAATACCAGGATGAAACCCTTATTTCCAGGGTTTTGTTGAGGGAATTCAGGATCGCACACTCATCCGCAGAACTGTGCACTCATCCGACAATTTCAGTAAGTAACCCAGAAGTAAAAACGAGCTATGTCTGGTGCCGTGTTTCTCGGTTACAACAGCAGAATGGTATCTCATTAGTATGCATAAGCTAGGGCTGTGATAGGCCGAAAACATCACGTGTGAAGGTAGTAGGATATGACGTCTCGCGTCCCACTGCTTTTCTTGGCAAGACACGCCCTGCATAGCATTCAAGCGCTAGGATTGGCCAGGCGTCCATGCTCACACCTCGGGGTAAATACGTGGGAAGGGAGCACACGAACCAAGATATATGTCGAATTCAAAGAACCCCTGGTTTTTGTGAGTTCGTGATTCCCGTACCCCACCCACAACCCCTAAACATAACCTCACAGGTGTTCACGTAACTCGGGCTCATGCCCGAACTGTTAAGATAATGGGGTTGTATGCTCCACGCTACTGTGGCATTTCCGGTACCCTGTTTCTCGGTTACAACAGTAAAGGTGTTGTAGGAAGCCGTGTTGTCGGCCTGTGACATACCTCGTAAAAACGTAGAAGACATAAGAGTGTATATGCACATCTATGGTACAAGAGTATTACAAACAGCTTGGATCACGTGCACCGTTGCTAGCCAATCATTTCAAAGTATTGACGTCAGTGAGACTCTTCAGAGTTTTTCGACAGTTATCAGCATTTCGCAATATGGTATTGCATACACCTGTTAATATTTTGAAAGACAGAAAAACGACCATTTATGGTATTACCACGCCATGCACTTATAAAGAGTGACTTGCTTGCTTATCACCACTGTTACACTGAAATATCACACTTTAATTGCATTAGGAAGGGAAACCGAAATCATCAGAAGGAAATAAAAAAATCATTTAAAAAAGTCCTTGTCTCTACCTATTATTACAATTTAACGTTACTGCTGCACATAGACGTGGCATGGCGATGTGATCTATACACTGATGTTTTGGTAGAATGTTTGTGGAATACAATTCCAAGAGTAGAAAAAACGCAAATTTGGATGTTTAGCTATGTAGCTAATTAGCTAGCTATGGTATCAGTTACCTTTAAACATCCTTTCAAAAACGGACTCACTGACAAACAGACACACAACCTAACACCAATTTATTTTTTATTATTAAGCAATGGTATAAAGGCATGGAGCAATCGATTCCAGGTACTTATCCCACAGTTTGGCTGCTAGCTCCAAGCGCTGGGCCTGTAGTGTCGTAAATTAATTCTAACTGTTGCAACATTCCCTACTCTCTCTTATCTCACAAAACAGTATTTTTTTCGTAGTAGACACAACATAGCTCGCCCCAAAATGAATATGTGGTGACAAACATGTTGAAGATGAGCGACAAGGCAGTCCATTTATTATGTCATGAACAGTGTCCACAAAACAGCAGCTTGTTCAGGGTACTAAGGGATCTTCTCCATTGACTTCCACTCAAAAAATACAGCCTGAAACAGCCTGTGGTCTCTCTGTCGGTCTCTCTGAGGCGTTACGCGTTTTAGACCAAAGATTGTTGTCTCCCCCTGGGGGAGGGTCTCTGAAACTACTCTCTTTTTATTTTTTTAAAAGCTGCAGTAGACAAGTTTGAAAAGATACAAGGCAAAACGACTTCCGCCTGCTGCTCTTCTCCCTTCTATCGCTCTCCTAAGCCCCTCCCACAAATGATGCTCCAGACATGCACGTGCATATGTGCACACGCTCCAAACTTCCATGAGCTTGAGCATAAGCAGGTGCTGCCAACCCACGGAGTCCGTTCTAACCATAGACTCTATAAAAATATGGACAAAGCCACTGTGACGTCACCCATTGCCTTTCCACGGCCTCGTAAAAACTGAATTGAAGCTCGGAAGTCTTTTTCGCCGGCCGTTTGTACAAACTGCGCCTGCTCTGTGGAGCCGAAGTGACCTTGGCTTGGAGCAGGGTCAACCGGATATGGCCCGGGCACAGTATGATTGACAGTTCGGGGTGGAGAAGCCACAGAACTATAAAGCCCACAGAACTATATAAAGCCCATGACCTGACCAAACCCACCATTTTGCAAAACAAACTCGCGGTAAACTTCCTTAAGTTGCTAATGTTTTATAATATAACATTTAATTTTCATCCTCGATTTTACTGTGTCATTTATTCGCATTGAATGTGTGGTATTCGTCACATAATTAACGTTCATTCAGTTATCTTCAATTTATATTCAGCTAACATCAGCTAATTTGATTAGCTAGATAGCATACCAGCTGAGCTCGGTAGCCAAGCTAGATGCAATGCATCACCACCATTGCTAACCGCTAATTAACTCGACTGTGGCAGAGCAGTCTGTTACGGTTTGCCGCAGCATGAAACCCTGTTCTGAAAACTCTTCCAGATAAAGTGGGATTAAGGTTAGTGGGTTCACATGCTAGCTAAAAGCACAGTAGCTACATCGTAGCTGGCATTAACTTTCATCTGCATCCTGTAACCTAATCACAAACATTTACAAAAGCAGACTCCGTATTCTTTTCCGATAAATTATTGGTTTTATTTTAATTTCTAGCTAGAGCAGCTGGCTAACGTTAGTAACGTTAGCTAGGCAATCACGATAGCTAGCGAACCTATATGGCCAGTCAGCAAGGATTACTTGACAGCAAGGATAACTGTTAAATTAAAATGGCTTGCCATAAGCTATCGTTAGCTTGCTAGCTAAATGTTAAAACGACTTGCCGTGAGACCCAGCATTGCTAAGCAATGGTAACGTTCATGACAGGGGAGTACAGGGGGAGTACATAACAGGGGGCTATTGCGTACGGGAGGGGTTGGAATAGCTAAATTAATATCTAAATTGATAAGGTTATACAGGTATGGAGCAATTGATTTGAGATACTTAACCCATAGTTTGGCTGCTTGCTCCGAGACACTGGGCCTGTAGTGTAGCTGCAACATCCCCTTCTGTCTCATCTTACGAAACAGTATTTTTTTTCGTAGTAGACACATCATAGCTCGCTCCAACCAAAATTAATATGTGATGACAAACATGTTTAAGATGAGCGGGTAAGGCACTCAATTTATTATGCTACGAACTGCGTCCACAAAACAACAGCTTGTTCACGGTAGGCTACTAAGGAATGTTCTCCATCGACTTCCACGCAAAAATACAGCGTGTCTCCCTGTCCCAAGCATAGACTGTATAAAAATAGGTCCCGCCCCTCCGAGTGAGGGCAGTGAGAACCATATAGAACCTATCTATGCCAGTGATCCCAGGACTCAACCTGTCCCTCTGATTGGTCCTGAACAAATGTTAATACCCTGTCCAAACGACACAATATTTTAAAAAATCAGCACATGTACAGGCATTAGATGAAGGAAATGCACCTATTGCAATTAAATTTTTTTGTGTAAAAAATTTATTGACTGAGTATTTTGACCACATTGCTGCCATTGACTTACATGGGAAAAGACCTATACTGGAGCCAACCGCAGTGGCGCTAGTGAGCAACGGCACAATGGCCGCTCCCAGCCCAACCAGGAAGTGAGCTTCAAAACGAAAGCCCAGTCTTGGCCCCTTGGTTCTAACTAACGTTAGCTTGCAAGTCAGTCATGTCTGATTCACAGGTTAGAAACAACACTGACCTGAAAAAGCGAACATACAAATGTGAATGAATAACACAATATAAGTGTCTACTCTACATTATTTCAATGCCTACACTAAAAGCTAATGCTAGTCTAGACTGCTAATAACCAAGCTAGATAACGGTGTCATAATATTTCTTATTACTGTAACGTTAAGTGAAAAATCCCCGACTTGTTTACAATATTCTCGGACATAATGTTCGAACCCGACCTTTTGCCGCATGATTCGCTCCCATTCGTCCATAGCTCCGCGCTATGAAGCAGGTTTAGCTAAAACCAGTAACAGCATAGCTTTTTTCTTTCATCTTTTAGTTTTTAAAAGTTTCAGAAGCTAACGTTTCATTCTTGTTTGAACACACTGATAACTAAGTGACTCGTAGCTAGCTCATAACTAAGTAGCTAGCTTGTAATAACTGTTACAGGCAGCATGACAAGCAGAGTGAGCACTGAGCAGTGGTGCACTCACAAGAAAAAAGTTAACATAAGCTTAACATTGCTAGCTACTTATGTTGGCTCTTGGCTGGCTTGTTTGCGTAGAACATTGTAGGCACGTTAGCCAGGGGCGCCGGAAGCATTTCATAAGTGCGGGGGCCAAAAAATTAATTAAATAAAATAGCCTAAATGTATAGGTTAAATCTCCGGTCTACCTACCGGTGTTTTTTTTTCTTGTTAATTACATTTTCACTTTGGACGTTAGCTAAGCAATTATAGGCTATAATATAGCTATATAATTGCTTCTTTAACATCAAAAGTCACAATGTAAGGGAGAACGGGCACAATTTGGATGTATTAGCTACTCTAGACGTCTAGATTCCGGATTTTGCTCACTGGGGTAGCCTAATAACCGCATTTTCTCACACAATAAGCACGGATACGGAAATGCGTTCATATGCGTTTTGTTGTCATATATAACTGATATTCATGCAATTTGCGCTCTCCATTAAACTCTGCGCGAGTTATTTAAAAAAAAGAATTTACTCACTCAAGTAACGTAATCCATCAATCGGAAGTGTTTTTTGTTTGCTCCTTGCGATCATTAAACCAAAACTCATAGGCTAACATATTTATCATTTATCTCCAGGCTCCAAGTTAACATATAGGTTGCATTGCCTAGCCTACTCACAGACATTATAAGCAACAAAACAGCAAGCCCATCCCCATGCTGCATGGTTGTAACATGTGCTACAATTGTAGCCTGTAGCCTAAAATTCATCTGCATAAGGTGCCCTAAATGTATGATCCTGCGAGCACCTGGGGGCTGGGGTAGCTATTCCAGAACGCAGGATTACTGGGTTAGCTTGATAACTGCAGTGAAACCCGGAACCCTTCCATATCTGGAACATGGATGGACTGAAGTAAAAAGAGCTGTCAGAGATCAGTGCAGTTATCCAGCAAACCCAGTAATCCTGCTTTCTGGAATAGCCTACCCCTGGTTTCAACCTCACACATGATTAGTAACTGACTAACAAATTATTGTTAAAAACGCCTATTTAAAATGCGACGAAACCACAACTCACCCAAATAGGCCTACGCACGCCTAACATTTTTGGCAATAAACAAACAAAAGAAGACCCAATTGGTTCCTGGTTCAAACATCAATGCAGGATATGCTCTGAAACAACAGCGTTTTGTCCTGGCAAATATTTTTATGCAGTAGCCTATGTTTCGTTGTAGCATCTCTGTTGTTCCGCACTTCACAATTAACATCGCGGACTACGTTAATTATGTTTGTTTAAATTGTGCACAAACTATTTGTGATCACCTCAAACTTAATGTGACTTATTGCAGCAGGCAATTGTATGCTCTTTGTATAGTGACATTTCAGTCTTTTATCGCATAAAGGCTTTCTTTGTTCAATTAGCCTAAACTACGAGTTTACAGGACTGTAACACTGCCGTTGAGAAGCAGCAAAGAATATCATAGCGTAGCTTAGCTGTGTTCAGTCAGCAATGGAGCCTACATCTTTCTTATATCCCAAAGCCATAATACCCTATCCACGGTGGCCCCCTTGTGGTGCGTCGTCGACATCCCAATTATAGTAGGTCCAATTAATAATTCTCTGAAATTATAAATTACATATCCTCTCTGGGCAATACAACAATACAACCATTGTTTACAACCTTCATAAATGCATAAAACGCACCGATACGAAAATTGCTTCTAGTGGGCCAAAGGTAACAGGGTTTAACAAAAGAAAAAAAAACAGAAAAGCATTTACTTAATTATGGAGAAACTCCTGCCCTTTTCTGCTAAACTAAAGGGTTTACAGCCATATTTTCAACCCAGTTATACCCATAATACATAAGAATCAATGCGTGATTTTGCTTGACATGATTCCACAACGAAGTTACAGTGGAGTTATTTTACTCATCGACGCTACTTTCACATCGGGCGTGCATGAGCACCAGCTTGCTGCTATGGTCAGCGCAAGAAGAGAGAAACAACAATACATATCCGTATCCGGGACGGGTATTTTAAAAGCGACTTTACACCAGTCATTCTTACTCTACACATACAGTTGAGGACAAAATTATTGGCCCCCCCTGTAAAGATGAGCAAAAAGGGTTGTAAAAAATTCACCGTTTGGTGAATTAGCTTAATCTCACACTGAAAAAACAAGAAGAATCCAACCTTTAATTGACGTTAATTTATTATGAGAAAAAAAAATCCCTCATCAAGAAATAATTATTTTTAACAAAACCACATTGGCCACAATTATTGGCCCCCCTGCATTTATATATAGAATAAAGTAATAATTTTTTATATTTGGTCACATATCCTTTGCATGCCATGACCTCCTGATGTCTGTGACCCAACAACATCAAAAGACTCTTGATATCTTATTTTCTGGTACTCTTACAAGCAATACTATAACATCTCTGCATTTGAATGCATCTCTATGGGAATTGGGGGGTGGGACTAGATTTAGCTGTAAATTATGCTGGAACAGTATGGAACACATGGTTGGCTAAATGGCTGTAAGTCATCAAGGGTCTGACGTATCAAACAAGCTTTAAACCATCACTCTGTTGCCAGATATGCAGTAGATATGGATGAATAACTTGAAGGGTTTCTTCTCCTGACTTATTTTTCCATAGAGTTCAATAGGAAAATTTGTCAGGAGAAACAACCCTTAAAGTGATCCATCCATATCTACTGCATATCTGGCAGCAGAGTGATTGTTTAAGGCTTGTTTGATACCTCAGACCCTTGTTGACTTACAGCCATTTTACCAACCATGTATTCCATACTGTTCCAGCATAATTTACAGCTAAATCTAGTCCCACCCCCCAATTCCCATAGAGATCCATTCAAATGCAGAGATGTTATAGTATCGCTTGTAAGAGTACCAGAAAATAAGATATCAAGAGTCTTTTGATGTTGTTGGGTCACAGACATCAGGAAGTCATGGCATGCAAAGGATATGTGACCAAATATTAAAAATTATTACTTTATTCTATATATAAATGCAGGGGGGCCAATAATTGTGGCCAATGTGGTTTTGTTAAAAATAATTATTTCTTGATGAGGGATTTTTTTTTCTCATAATAAATTAACGTCAATTAAAGGTTGGATTCTTATTGTTTTTTCAGTGTGAGATTAAGCTAATTCACCAAACGGTGAATTTTTTATAACCCTTTTTGCTCATCTTTACAGGGGGGGCCAATAATTTTGTCCTCAACTGTACAAGCACAAAATCCGGTTATTATTTACATGTGATTTAATTTCATTCAGCATTGCCCACAACATTAACGTGATCCACATGAACCAGGACAGGGAGAGAGCTTGTCACTCGTTTTCAGGGTCTCTGCTCTTCTCCACTTTTTCTAATTGCTTTCGAACGTGAAATGTATACCGTTCTAAACAAACAAAAAACACTTATCTGCTGACCGTAATATAGAATGCCATCCTGGCTATCGATAGTTAACGTAGCGAGCTAGCGCAGCCTGGTAATAATCTGGTAGATATCAATGTAGTTAGTAGTGCTTATTTGTTACAAACCTGGTAGCCCCAACTGAAAACTTATGTTTCGCCATGCAAAGTTTTTTTTATTTACATCACGGTAGTCCCGCAAGTTCGACTGATATAACAAGGGGAATTCGGTCACGCACGTAATCAATCTCTCATCCATTTTGCGTTCGCGAAGTTGGTCCGTTCAGTACCGCCCACTCTCTAGCTATTGGCTGCGCTTTGAAAGGTCAGCGACTGGAGGGGTCAAAGTTGAATTTGGTTGAACTTTGAGCGCAGCGCAAGATCCACTGCCTGCGCTGCGCTTAAAGTTCAACCAAATTCAACTTTGACCCCTCCAGTCGCTGACCTTTCAAAGCGCAGCGCAGGCAGTGGATCTTGCACTGCGCTCAAAGTTCAACCAAATTCAACTTTGACCCCTCCAGTCGCTGACCTTTCAAAGCACAGCCAATAGCTAGAGAGTGGGCGGTACTGAACGGACAGTGGAACCGGCAGTGGAACCGCTGACCAGAGCGCAAAGCGGAAAACGACTCTCCATTGATGTCAACGGCACTTGCCGCCTATGCGCGGCCAATTTGAAACCAGGGTCAGGCAACTGGTTGGTCAAAATATGAGTCTGATTGATGACAATTGATGAATAGCCTACAAGAAGCACGACCATAGTAAAACTTCCATGGTTACTGAGCTGCATATGACCATAGCATATGAATAAATATCTGTTAGCTCAACAGCTAAAAACTGGCGCAGCGTGTAGCGCGGGTTAATATTCCCGTGCTCTTTGCGACATTGTTGGTTCGAATCCGACCTGTTTTCGCATTACTCGCTCCCATTCCTCTTGTCTCTACACTGTGCTCTCCAATAAAGCTGAAAGGCTATTGCACGCATTTTAAGAAAGAATAGTCAATTTTAGTACTCATAAACATTTGTAGCCACAATGTCCTCTATGTCAGGCACCTTGAATGGAGAGAAAATGCTGTTAGCTAAGTTAGAGTGAAGGAAATTTAGAAGGAAATGTAGAGACCTACTCACTCCAAAAGTCTCTGGGACCTCAGATGGATATCTGGCTTCTCTGCCGAACATGAGGTAGAATGGGGAGTGCTTTTGGTGCGCAAGCCAAACATAGCTGCACTGAGGTGCAGATCCCAGTTCCAAGGCTTCTCATCCACCAGTTTGGTGAGAGTTTTGAAACATTAGCCTCTTTCACACATGGAATACGGAACATTACCGGAAAAGTTGATCCAGCAATATTCCGGAATGTTCCGTATTGGTAGCGTTCATACAACCAACGCTCTACACTATGTTGCTAGGATACGTTTGTTTACTTACTACTGAAAAAATGGCGGGTGATGAAGTGAGAGTGTGCAGTTGTACGACAGTTACTCTTGTTTATTTATACATTTTTGAGGCAAACGCTGGCAATAATACATCTGTTCCAATCACGAAACACCATTCGCAAACAAAAACTTAACGAAAAAATCAGGATAAGTCGGGAACAACTCCGCTTTAGCTTGGCTCAAAGCCGGAGACGTCGCCTGTGGCGGCTGGAGGCTGAACAAAAACAAACATTAGCTTATATAATATAACTCCTCCTTTACGTTACTAATACTCCAATAATATGTGGTAACACCCTTTCATAATATCTTATTTTATCCAATAACAAATTAGGCAAAAAATAAATATGTTATATGACCTGTTCTTACCCTATGCGCTTGGGGACACTCTTGATCTATCAAATAACATTGTTTGTGACCTCTCCTCCTTTAGTTTTAATCAGACCATGAAATTTTCCTTAATTTCCCTTATTTTTTATTCTTTTCCCACCTGTTCGGTCAGCATGATCTATCTTATCAGCTTAGTTATGGAACACAGGAGGAAAACATTCCTGTTTTGACTGGTGTGCTAGATGCCCTCGTCCTTGCTGACAGAGAACTATCCTGCACCCTCTCACAACCCCCCATCTCAGTACTTTTCCACTAGATCTTGACTGTATTATTTAATTATTTATAAAAGTTTGCTTATGAGGCTTCCTTGGGCCTACAGAACAGTTTCACAAAACAGCTTACTTCCACATTCCCCCCTTTGAGACCATTCGGTCTCACACTCTCTTGTTGATACTTCACCTGGTGGTGGGGTTATGTTATGACATTTCAATTGTATGATAAAAATAAACATTTTTAGTTGATTAGTTTCATGCATGCATAATTTAACTAAGTTAATACTTCCTCTAATTAACAGAGGATCTATCAAAAAGTAAATATCAAAAATATCAAAGGGTTAATCAAAAAGCTACTGTATTTAATGATTTTTAATGATCATCTAATTTTGATTCGCTATAATTATACAAAGGTTATATAAAAATAATTGGATTATACTTGTAATGTCTTCTTCCTCTTCTTAGGAGCCCATATTCTGAGAAGCCTGAGGAGAGGTTACTAGCACTTCACTCCTACCTTCTTTGCCCTTTTCCTTAATCTATTTATGTGTCTGTTTTATCTATCCTAAGGGTCTTTAGTCAGTTGAGGCTTTATTATGTCCCCTTTGAGTTGTTCTTTTCTTCATGTAGTTAGTGTATGTAATATGTGTGATCATGGGGTGTCAAATGGATAAATATATTCTGACTATTTATCATGGCCATGAGTGCTAATGGTAGACCTTGTACTCATCTCATCCCTGTTTGCCTACATATTTTCTGTAATTTAGTTTTTAGAACCATTGTCGCTGCTCAGGGTCTGACAGACCCCGAATCTGGGGAAAATTTCTCTTGCCAAGGCTTTAGCTACAGTTTTAGAATCCGCATGCGCAGTGGGGAATGCTTCTACCCATCTTGAAAATATATCAATGATTACTCGACAATATCTTTTGCCTTCCGCACGATCGATCATATCTACATAGTCCATTACCAAATGGGTAAATGGACCCACCGGTGGTGACATAGAGCCTGGTGTAGTCGGTATCCCTTTCTTTATGTTTACTTCCTGACAAATTTTGCATCTTGATATCATGCTAGTATAAACCAATGTTTCTGTATTTCTCTCATCATCTCCCCCCTTGCAGAGTGGCCAACACCATGGGCAGCTCTGCAAATGACCTCTATTACTGCACTTGGTGCAATTGCTTTCCCTGCTTTCCCTGTACATTGCCGCCATATTCCTGTAGACTTATCTAACCCACATCCTCTATTTTCCCATTCCACCTTTTCTGACATTGTAGAAGCCTCTTGTGCTTCTACATTCAGAAACACCTGTTGATCTGCTGTAGGCCAGTACTCCAACTCCTCTGCTGCTAGTTTAGCAGCTTTATCTGCATAATCGTTTCCTGCTGACACAAGGTCTGTTCCGCCTGTATGTGCTCCGCACTTTATAATTATAATTTTTACGGGTTGTTTCATGACCTCCAACAGTTCTTTTACCTCAAAAATGTTTTTTTATATGGTTTCCCCCTGCAGTGAGAAACCCTCGTCTTGCACCTTGTCTTACAAAATGTGTACTATATACCCCACAAGCATACGCTGAGTCACAGTAGATATTAACGGTGTGTCCTGTACCCCTTCTACAGACTCTTGCTAGGGCTACCAGTTCTGCTTGTTAGGCACTTGTCCGTGGGCTTAGAGCTGATTTTTCGATCGTTTGATATGTCCATGGCCCTTCTTGTCGTACTACAGCATATCCGGCTCTCCTTTTTCCTGTGTGGGGATCAAAGGATGATGAACCGTCCACAAAGAACACGTGGTCCGGAGCCACCAGTGGTTCTTGGTGTAGGTCTTCTCTTGCTCTTGCTTCTGCTTCCACCATTTTTTCACATTCATGTGGTCGGCCTTCTTCTGGGGTCATTATTAATTCCGCTGGGTTCACAGCTTTGCATCTGATAATGGTCAATCCTGGCTGTGTGAGTAGGATCTCATATCCTGATACTCTCAGATGAGTTAGTGACACATACAGGGTAACTTCATGCCCTGCCGTTATTGGCGTTGCTTGCCTTCTCTACTGCAAAGGCGGCTGCTGCCAGCCCTTTCTCTGGAGTCCTCTTTTTACGGCATCTAGTCTCGTACTGTAATAGGCAATGGGTTTGTATCTTTCTTGCTCTTTTTGGGTCAGTACTGCTGTGGCAAACCCCCCTTTTTCTGCACAGAACAGGTGGAACTGTTTGTTGTAGTCTGGGAGTCCCAGAGTTGGAGCTGTTTGTAATGCTTGCTTAAGTCCAGTGAAAGCTGATTCTGTCCCTGGGAGCCATTCAATTTGGTGTCTTCCTGCTTTATGTTGGCACAAATCTCTTAGTGGCCGTGCCATTTCCGCATAGTCACAAATCCACTGCCTGCAGTACCCCGTCATTCCTAGGAATCTCTGCATTTTTTTCACTGTTCTTGGTCTGGGCACCTTCGTAATTGCTTCAATTTGTTCTGCTGAAATACTTTTGCCCCCTTCCTTAAGAGTATGACCCAGGTATTACACTTGTTCTTGACAAAACTGTAACTTTGACTTGGATACTTTGTGGCCTTTTAGTGTCAGTTCTTGTAACAGTTTCTTACTGTCCTCTTTGCATGCGGTCATACTTGGGCTGCATAGGAGAAGGTCGTCCACGTACTGGATGAGAGTGCTTCCCCCTTGTGGCGCAAAGTCCGCTAGGTCATTTCTGACCATTTTATTGAATAGGCTAGGGGATTCTACATATCCTTGAGGCAGTCTCTGATAAGTGTACTGTTGCCCCCTGTATCTATTAAAAAGTTGCATGTTTTCCCTCTTATGAGAATATCAATTTGTGGTTAATTTGTGGCACAGATGGATGTTATAGATAGCATTTCCTTTGCTTCACACTCTCCCTCTGCTCCTAGGGGTGTAGGATTCTCAAGGCATCCCTATTGAAGGGGATTCTGTTGGGGACTCAATCCCAATTGTTGTTGTGGCTGTTGTGTCTGCTGTGGCTGCTGTGGCTGCCATCCCTCCTGCTGCTGCCCATACATGTTTTGCTGTGGGGTCATTGCTATCTGGTTCTCGGGTCCTTGATATGATGGCATTGGCGGGGTACGATGACGATGGCCACCACCCAGGGTTTGCTCCTTGGTTCATGCTGCCTCTTGATTGGAATCCTCCCCTTCCTCTTCCTCTCTGACAGTTCCTGGCCCAGTGTCCTATCTTTCCGCATTTCCAGCAGTCTTTCTGCTGCCACTGGCCCTGGTTCGTCCATGGGAACACTGGCCTTTGGAAATCTGGTCCAGCCCATTCGATGGATGGGCCCTGGACTTGTTGTGAGGGTGGGGGTGCCTGTATCTGCTGGGTTATCACTGCTGCTTGAATTCCCTGATCTTCTTTCTCCCTTTCGACTATCTGGAGAAATAATAGTTTCTTCTTTAGAGATTTATTCTGCCCTTCTGAGGTCTTCATACTTTCTCTGTGCAGCTTCATGTGGTGGACAAGATGGGTTCTTTGTTTATCCCAATTCTCCTGGGAAAGCCCCACAACCTTGCTTAGGGCCTTTATCACTGGTTCGGGCAATGCTTTACACAACATGTGAAAGAACATTGTCAATGTTCCTTGTGATGCATCAAATGGCTGTCCCATGTTTGTTTTCCATGTCTCCTGCATCCTGTTGATAAAATCATGGATGTCCTCTCCTTCTTTTAGTTCTGCACTCATTATATCTGCAAGGCTTGACTTATGTGGAAACACTCCCCTCAACGTGGCCCACACACATGGTTTGTGCCTGCTGAATGCTTCCCCGTTCATCTTGTGAGTGTCCATAATTCCTTTCAGGCCTGCTAGGTCCATTATTTCAGTGACCTGGTGCCCCACATATCTTACTAGTAGCTGCTTAACATCTCCCATGCACAGGGGCAGGTGAGTCGTCTTCATCTCTACCTTCGCTATCCATGGTCCTGCTCCCTCTGTTATTTTTGGTAAATCCTTGACCATGTTCTCCAGGTCCATTGATGACCATGGGGTGTACGTAATGAGTGGCTGTTGTCTCCCTGGTTGGGGTAGGACTTGCAATGGGGCCAGGAAGGTTTCTTCATCCTCTTCGTCTCCTTCTTCCCCTGGATTGTATCGATCAGGTGCTCTCCTTCTTCTGCCGCTCTTCCTGAGGATTTTGCTGGCACTGTTCTGGATATCACTACTGATATTGTAGACCTGCTTCAATTCTTGAACTCGTTGCTGCGAGTACCCTTGTTAGGATCCTGTAATCTGTGTTTATTCTTTATTATTTTTCCTGTTTTCTTTCCCTTGCGATTGTCAGTCCGCGTTCCATGTTTCTGAGATTCCACCCCCTGTCTTTGTTATTGCACTATTCGGGTGATTTTGGGAACATTCAGGTTTCTTCTGTATTTCGTATATCTCGTTTTCTTCCTTCTGACTTTATTTATATTTGTATATAATACTAATGTACTAATCATACTAACTGTTAGATTAGATTTAATACTAACCTGCTAACAAACTAACATGTATATAATACTAACCTACTAACATTAGGGTTCTAGAGTTCACTACTAACATTACTAATTCATCTTGAGTTTCTACCTGCAGCTGTCATTTCCCTCCTCGTTGTCCTATCCCTGCATCGATCTGTGATTTCGCATTCTCTGCACGTGTCCACTTTCGTGTTCTTCCAATCTGAGCTGTGCACTTGTTTACCTGCTAACTCCAGGCCGTTTGTTATCATTGTGTCTATGTGTATTCCAGTCCGTGTCTTATGTTTCCCCTGTCATTGTTTTATTGGTCCCTGTTAACCCTCACTGTTCTCACCTGTGAGCAATCTCCCCTCCCTGCTTCTACACACCTGATTCCCATTATGTCTGTCTCCCTCTGTGTATATATACCTTGTCATTTCAGTGTTCTTCGCGAGTTCCTCTTATGATATTTTTGCTTCTGTGTTACATTCTGTTTTTCCGAGTTTCTGCCCGAGCTGTTTTGTTTATTCTGTTTTCTAGTTTTTGTTTCCCAAGTCCTTTGCCTGTTGTTGTTTTGTTTTGTTTCCAGTCTGTTTTGTTTTCTTTGTGTTCCTCTGACTCCCTGGTTTGGACCCCTGCCTGTGTTCTCGCGACCCTGTTTTTGGATTCCCCTTTTGTACCTTTGCTGTGCCTTCTCGGTTTTGACCCCTGCCTGTTCTGTGACTTCTCTTTGGACTTTGTTTTTGTACCGTTGCCCTGTCTCCACGATTTTCGACCCTGCCTGTTCTACTACGGATTGCTGCCTAGCCCTTATTAAACTTCGGTTTTTTTCATACTCCTGCCTGCGTTTGGGTCCTTCCCCCACGACACCCCTCCTTCGCACAGGAATGCTTGTTCTGCTTTTTTCACCTCCTTTAGGGTTTGTTTCAGCATTTCCTTTGTCACTTTCTTTTTCTTCCTTTCATCTGAGTCTTCACTATTAGAGGAGCTTGATTCATCTTTGGGAATGGCAGTTGACCTTAGTTTCACTTTCCCTTTGATGTCATATTCTCCTCTCCTTGGGTCTCTTCCAGCTCTTCTTGCTCCTCCTTTTGGTTTCGTTTCCTCCTCCCACATCTCATCCTCTACTTCTTCCATTGCCTGTTGATATCCAGTGGCACATCCTAGCTTGCTGCTCTCTTCAGATTCACAATGTGCCCTCGGCGATTTGACTGTTTCTTTCTTGCATCTTGTCATTAACCAGGGTTCTCTGGCCTGCCATGAGGTGTGTGGAGGTGTGGGCATGGTGTGCTATTTTCAGAAGTTCCCTCGTTTCCTCGGCTGTTACTCTGGGCTGTCTCTGATTTTCCTTCCTCTGGGCATACTGCTGTACCTTTTGATCTTATTAAAATGGTTTCCAAATTCCCTTGTACATCCAAGGTCCCTTTCACTTTCACCAACTCTGGCCTCATCCTCACAGTAGTCTCAGGCCCCTGGCTCAAATCTTCTTCCCCAGAGAGTTCCCCAGTGCTGTTCAATAGGGGATACAGGCCTGTAGCTCCATTCGCCGGTCGCCATCCTTCTGGTGGTCTCTCTGATGCTGCTGGCTGGGGGTTCACTTTCGGCTGGTGCCCCTCCTTCTTCTCCACAGTCGCTCTCCGTCTGAAAGACTAATTTTTCCATTGATTTAGATGTGCTCTGTAAGTTAGCAACTTTCCTTTCTGGCTCTTACTCTCCTTACTACACAAAATTGTTTCCACTGATTGCAGGTATTGAAGCCCAAAAGTGCCTTCCTTAGGCTATACCAAGGGACCACCTTTTGTCCACTTTTCCCATTTTTTCATAGTCTTCTCATAGTCTGTTTGAAATAATTCACTCATGCAGGAGAGAGGTGTCTTTAAAGTCTCGCCCTTCCGCGTTTTCAAATCCTTATTTTTCTTTAGCCCATGCAAGCTTATTCTAGTTAACTGAAAGTGAAACTAAAACTGAAACTAAAAATTAAAAAAAACATTTTAGTTAACTGAAATAAAAATACAAATTCAAGTTACTTTTCAAACTAAAACAAAACTAAAACTGTACTGTAGTGGTGCAAAACGAACTGAAATAAAAATAAAAATGAATCATGAATTCTTTTTAGTTTTAGTTTCTGATCCTCTTCCTGATCTATGATCTGTAATCTGGATTGCATATAGAGTAATATAAAACATTCAAAACCAATATTTAATTTCTCTCCCTCTAAATTAGAAAGTGAAATTAAAAACTAATAAAAATAAAAACTAAATGAAAAACTTACAACTATAATAACTTTGCCTCCATGTTTTCTTTTTTAAATAAAAAATAAAATTAAAAAAATAAAAATAATGAATTTATTCTTAATTGATTTATTCTTATTATTTTTATAATTCAGGGGACCACTCTGTTCTTGGTAGCCACGCCTTTACCTTTAATCCTGTTAGTTCCCACTTAGTGACTGTGACTCGTGTGGCTCCTCCCCCTGAATGCCCCTGCTCAACTTCCCCTTCTACCTCTTCAGTTCTCAATTCCCTCACTGGGGTACACTCCAGCCAAACGGCTCCGTCTGCCCACCAGTCTAAACATATTTCAAATGTTTCTCCTGTTTCTATGGCCTTGGATAGGAATGTATCAATCCCTGAATGGCAGCACAGAGATTTCACTCCATATAACTGTTCTCATGTTAATTATTCTCCCACTGTATCTTTTCCCACAATAACATACACAATAACATACACATAATATTTCCACTTTTCTAGTGGAGTACTATCTATCTAAGTAAAACCCTGTTATTTACATAATTTCCTTCAGCATTATATACAGCATCCAAAATACAACAAATTCTCATATAATGTTAGCACACCTTATCTTTTTTCTATTGTTCTCCTGTTACAGTATTGTTTAATCGATTATGTTCAGTTTGATTGTACAACCCGTGCAGTGGATCTATGGTAAAGGCTAACCAGCCCAAACTTATTGTAAAATACAATAATAGCACAACCCAAAGAACTATCAAACCTTGAGGTACACTTCTTGGAGGCGGTATTTGTTCTAATTTGATTAATTGAGATATATGTATATACATATAGTACTATTTACAAAAAATTATAACAAAAATGATAGTATTATTAACAATAGTAAATTATTTGGCCACACAACATAACTTTTATTTAAAAAAATATATTTTTTATTTTTTTATTTTTTTCACAACACTGCTTCTCTAATTGTCCCTATCGTAATATAGCAGTGGCAGTATCTTTCAACTGCTTCACTCTATTCACCGTTTGTGGTGGACTGTTTGAAGGGAAAGGCGTCCCTTTTCACACAACCTCTACGCGACCCACAACCTGGAATTGCTCGTTATTTCAGAGTTTTTGGTTAGCTAACTTGGAGCCCATTGCTCCCCCACAGTGTTGTCACCACAAAATCACACTCAGAGATCAAACTTTTTCTCAGAGCTCAAAAACCACAAAATATCACACTCAGAGCTCAAAAATCACAAAATATCACACAACACTCCTGCTTATTTCACTTCATCACAATAATTTTTCTACCTATTTATCCTATCCTATCCTATTTATTTAATTATTAAATTATTATTATTATTATTTTTTCTTTCCACTCACCCACTGGAGCCCCGTCACCGGTGTAGGACCACACTTGGGGCCAACGGAGTGCGGGTAATTCCTCTCTGCAGACTTTTTATGAAAAAGGTGTCTGCTTACCTCTCACTATTGACCGGTCTCTAACTTGAAGATAAAACACCGCACGCCGTTGGTTCCCTCCTGCATCCTTCCCGGGATCTTGGAGTCCTGGCTGGCTTGCCAAATATGTGGAGGGAAGTCCTTTACTCCCTCCTCATTAAGTTCAATTTAAGATGGGTTTTCGAGTGGAAGAATTCTCAAGATAAAGATGAAGGAAATAGCAGAGTCTTCTATTAAATTTAATCTTTTATTAAATATTTAAACGTTGATTCAACGTGGGAAAACCTTAAACCTAGCAGAGGATTCAGAGTTCCCCGAACAAAAACAATCATTAGCTTATATAATATCATAACTCCTCCTTTACGTTACTAATACTCCAATAATATGTGGTAACACCCTTTCATAATATCTTATTTTATCCAATAACAAATTAGGCAAAAAATAAATATGTTATATGACCTGTTCTTACCCTATGCGCTTGGTGGCACTCTTGATCTATCAAATAACATTGTTTGTGACCTCTCCTCCTTTAGTTTTAATCATACCATGAAATTTTCCTTAATTTCCCTTATTTTTTATTCTTTTCCCACCTGTTCGGTCAGCATGATCTATCTTATCAGCTTAGTTATGGAACACAGGAGGAAAACATTCCTGTTTTGACTGGTGTGCTAGATGCCCTCGTCCTTGCTGACAGAGAACTATCCTGCACCCTCTCACAACCCCCCATCTCAGTACCTTTCCACTAGATCTTGACTGTATTATTTAATTATTTATAAAGGTTTGCTTATGAGGCTTTCTTTGGCCTACAGAACAGTTTCACAAAACAGCTTACTTACACATTAATCTAAACCCAGAAGACATCATAGCCATCGGTAGTCATACATTGTAATGTGAGAATCTATGTAGCTATGTTAAAGGATAAGTTCGCTATTTTGGACCTTGGACCCTATTTGCGGTCTGTCTTCCATGAACCTGACACATTGAGTCCATATTTTCGCTGATCGGTCCAGTATTGAGCTAGCTACAGATTTCCTGTAGGTTCTCACTGGCCTACAATAGAAGTCAACGGGGCAATTAGAAATGTTATGGAAAAACAACGATAAATGTGCTTTTATAGCTCAGTGTGTATTCTTACGGTCTCAGTATGCTCTCCTGTGAAATGTAGGCTATCGCAAATGCAAACCGAACGTTGAAACAACAGTTCCATTTGAAACAGAACTATTTCTCCGACCGCACTACCTCGCACTGTAAACTTCCGCAGTCTAGCTACGTTGTAGAGAGGCCGCTTGAAAAGCAGTTGATCACAAATCCTGACCTCCCGTTGGAGTTTACTAGCTAGTAGCCTACAGCAGAACTATTTGTAACGCAGTGTTTGTATTCATCATTTGTAATAATTTACATTACCTGCGCAACTTCAGCCTCTCTCTCTTCTCTTGCTCTCTTATCATCCATCTCTTGTAGTTCCGTGTCCGTGTATTCTGGCTCAAATCTGTAGCCAGTAACGTCAAAGTCAAAATCGAATTCTTCGTCTTCGTAATCATTATAGTCATCCATCATCCAAGTTTTTTTGTGGAAATTGTAGCCTACGTTGCTGCAGGTAAACAAACGCAGACTGCTCACATAGATAGTTTCGTAAACAGCCGGCACACCTTCCCGCTCCCCCACCCCCGACACATAGTACTCCGCGGGAGCAGCGAAAACAAGCAACAGAGAAATGCTTACTTCCAAGCCATGCCAAGCACGTAAAAATGTTCGGATTGAGATACATTTCACAGGAGAGCATACTGAGACCGGTAACAATGCACCCTGAGCTTCCCGTCTCATTTATTGTACATGAAAGCACATTTATCGTTGTTTTTTCATAACATTTCTAATTGTCCCGTTGACTTCTATTGTAGCCTAGTGAGAGCCTACAGGAAATCTGTAGCTAGCTCAATACTGGACCGATCGGCGAAAATATGGACTCAATGTGTCAGGTTCATGGAAGACAGACCGCAAATAGGGTCCAAGGTCCAAAATAGCGAACTTATCCTTTAAGTATCATAACTTACATGCATGTTTTCATAGACGTTTGAGTGGTGGTTCTAAAGAATATTTTATTGCAGAATATCTGTACCAATATAATTGAGAAATGTCTCTTTCATGGGACTTCTTTAGAGTTAATGTTAATGCATTGAAGATATTCCTTGTGACATAAAGGAAAAGTGTATTAATCCTAATCATTAATTATGTTGCTATGAAATAATAATACTTGGTTGCATATCCTTTGCGTGCAAGGACTGCCTGAAGTCTGCGAGCTGTAGAAATCATCAGATGCTCTGTATCTTCACTGGTGATGCTAAGCCAGGCCTGTACTGCAGCCTTCTTCAGTTACAATATGGATGAAAATGCCCTCACATTAAAGCTTACATCCTGTACTTTAGCCTCTAATTCATTGTATCATTTCACATCCAAAGTGCTGGAGTACAGAGCCAAAACACAGGGAAACAAATATTCACTGTTCGCTGTATATATCCTTTACTTGACCAGTCTGTTGAGATTTCTTTTCACACTAAAACATTATACATAGCATACATGATTCAGCTACTCATAATGTCAGTGTTCATGATTTATTCAAATTACATGACAGCAGGTAGTCCTTTTGGACCCTGACAAAGAACTTATTGAATTGAATGCCATCCAATGTCTTTAACAAGATAAATTGAGTTTGTATGAATGAATAACTAATATAGTACATATAGGGACATTGGGATACTGGGAGTCATTATGTGTTTTGAGGGAACAATGTCAAGAAAGATGACATTTTCCTTGCCAGTTATGGTAATGTATGGATAAATAGAATTGTATTTGCATAAGATGTATTCCAATATCAACATGCCATCTTCCTTTTACCTGTCACCAATCATTGTTCATATATTTCTGATTTGACAATAAACATACAAAATGACAGAAAGATCCCTGTGTCATTGTGGCTTGAATGGTGGTGGAGGGGAATAGTTCTACAGTTTATTTACCTTTTGTGAATGTCACCATATTGTGTGAAATAAATATTCTGAAAATGTTCTCTTTGCTTAATTGCTGGTATAATTTATCTGTTTTGTTCTGGAGACCAGACCACCCACATCTAATCAACCCATAGCCATAATAACAGTGTTAGATCTTTAATCTCAATCATTAATCTTACAACAATTTGTAAGATGGATGCACAGCATTGTACCCAGGTTGTGTTGCTTAATATTGTTTCATTGTTAATACCCTTCATGTTATTATGGCATTGTGTTGTTTGTATGTGGTTCTCTCTGCTGGCATGTGACATGCAGAGGTCTGGCGATACACTGTCCCATCTGGATATAGAGAAAACTCCACTTCTCAACACGATGACGGACAGCAGGTCATACCTTCATTACATTACATTATAGTCATTTGGTAGACGCTCTTATCCAGAGCGACGTACATCAGTGCATTTTCGAACTAGGAACAAGTGCGTTAAGATCTTGTCTTACTGATAACAAGGATGGTGAAGAGAAATATTGATTAGGTAACAGTTTTTTCCCCCATCAAAAGACATCCAAATACTTTGAAATAAATGAATGAGTTATCATTTGGTGGTGCTACCTTAATGTTCTATATGGTCACACCAAATGTTCTGGAGAGGACACTTTTTTTGGACAACAGTCCAATTAGGACTTTACACTTAAACAAGCTGTTGCAAAAACAAACCACTCCGTATAACAAAGTTTACTTTTCTATAGAATATGGTATAATTACAAATATAGTTAAATAAAGTATTGAATAAAACATTGTTACCTATATTTGGACAGGCCTTTTTTTGTTATTATTTCTTCATACACTTTTTGGTTCAGTCAACAGATTTTATATAGGCCTACTGTTACTGTATATCTTTTCCTAATTTATCTCAAGGCAGATGGATTACAGAAGCAGTCAAGAATGAGAATTGGCAACTTCATTTGTTTATGTAGCATTACCAATATTGTACTTTTTGCATTCGTACTTCAATAATAACCAGAGTAGCGACCTTATGTTAGTCAATCCCACACTCTCAAAACACATATTTATGTATTTGCATGAATAAAGAACAAATGCAAGTCAAAGTCATTTACAGAAATATGCCAGAGAGGTTGGAAACCCTACAGGGCTTATGCTAGAAGCTCACGTTACAAAACAAAATCACATTAATTGAAAAACAATAAAGGATTGTATTATAAAATATTTTAAAATAAAGCAATAATAAGAAAAAACTGAATAAATATTCATTGTGAAAAAAGAGAACAGAGAAGGGAAAGAGGAAAATACTGCTATTACATTGTAGGATTTAATAAATAACCCTTATCCCTGTGTCTGAACACTTAGGGAGGGGTAAATTTCATTAAGATTGTTTTTTTAGAGTAGAATCAATACGCAGAGATAGGTGGCGATATTGTGAAACGATCCGCGTGTGTCATGACGAAACACCTCTCTCTCCTCGCACTCTAACCAATGCTGTTGTTGGTTTGTTTGAAGGCGCGGCAATGTTGATGAAGGTGCCCGAGAGCTGCTGCACCGCTGCTAAGGCGCCTTGCAAGGCGCCTGCTTAACCTCCTGTTGTCATTTCCGCCTTAGTTCACGCAGCACCGACTTTTCTGCCATCTCGGACAGTTTCCGATGCAGTCCGACGCAGACCGACGCAGATATGACGTAAATCGGCTCTAGCCGAACACACCCACTGTCTCCGCCTTTGACGCTCCATAATCAGCGCGAACCAGCACGGGTTTTGGAGCGTACCGACAGATTCGCGAGGGGGACAGTAAAAGTGGGGGGGCCAATGGCCCCTTGGCCCCCCCCCCCTTTCCGGCACCCCTGGCGTTAGCAGGTAGCTAGCTTGCTTACCTGTCAAGCAGAAATAGGGCAACATCAGCATCCCTCTTCAGCCCTTTCAATTCCCGCAGCTCTTACCAGCGCCGAAAAGCCACACCAATATTCACTCTCGTCTGATCTCTTCTCTTGACATTCCTCAATTTTTCTTTATGCTCCTCTAGGTTCTTCCTTTTTTTTGCTATGCTTGGCAGTGTACGCCGTTGTTGGCAAAGGTGGAATTGGAAGTTTTTCCTGTGTTTTCCACAGCAGCACCAGCAGCTAAGTCAGGCATTCCACTTCTTTCCTCTCCGCCGGGGTTTTCCGTTTCTTAGTATGCTTGGCAGTGTACGCCGTTGTCGGGAAAAGTGGAATTGGTCATTTGTTTGTGTTTTCCATAGCTGAGTTTGCACATGCTAGTTAGCTAACCAGCCATATCGTGAGCGAACTCTCCGAGTGCTGCTGATTGGGGGAAAAAAAATCTGTGGTGTGCACACTCGGAGACAGACAGACAGGGAGGGGTTTATTCTACAGGGAGGATCTTTTGCTTGTAGATAGTTGCCCTGATTGGTCGCTACATAGCGAGCTCTGATTGGTTGGTTTTTGGAAGTGTCGTGGATTTTTCCCTTTCACAACCCACAGTGAGCATGTCTGTCCAAACAGAACCACAACAAAACCATGTAATAGAATAAGAAAAATAATTTCAGTTTATTTGGAGATAAACTCAGAATGAGAGAGAGTCTTACCAGAATCTCTCTAACTTGAAAACAGAATACAGAGGAGATTTAAACACAATCTATTATTGCTTTACTGATTTGCCACAAGTGGCGGTTTCTAAACATACAGAGACAAGGGTATCCATTTCTTGGTGTTTAGTCTTTCGATAACCTCTAACCTTCAAACCAAGTAACGAAAACATCCATGTCTCTGCAGATTGTGAAGGGAGAGACACAGTGGGAGTGAAACACAGCAGGCCTGCTTAAAGCCTACTCAGTGTTCACAGAGAATACATTGTTTAATTACTTAACTCAATATAATTGATCTACTATATTAAATGCTTAATGATAATCATGTGATTGTCTCTATGTTAATACACACACATTGTAAAACAGAAAATTCCTTCACATTTCCCTCCTTTTATCATTCCATGATAACAAACAATTTTCTGTTACAATCTACCTAATGTACTCAATCAATTAGTAAGTGATTCATTTTAATAACATCATAAATGATTACATGATTATACAGACCAAATACAATAATCTCGTGTGGATATGTACAATACTCCAATAATCCAGGGGGAATTGAAAAACCGGCAGATTCAGGACTTATATGGGACAAAACTAGCACAGAGCCAGAAAACCCAATCAGTTCCGGAAAAAATAATTCCTCGACCCCCCTTAGGGCAGCCAAGCCTCGCTTCCGGATATCGCAAATATCGCACATCATCCATATCTGATTAATAACAAGAATCAACATAGGAAAAATAAAAATATAAAAAATGAAATCATAGTGAATATAGTAACAGGATAGAATATAATTGAGTATAAAAATAATTTTCACTATAATGTACTACTGATTATTTAACATATAAAATTACTACTATCAAGAGAAAGTCTGAAAGAAAAGAAAGATAAAAAATAAAAACCCATCATGTAATGGAGACTTTTCACAACTCCTGGAATGTCAACCTTTTGAAACTCTTCACATTACAACACTGTCTGTCTTCCCACCAACCATGTGACAGGGTGGGTACATAATTCAGGCCTATACTTTATATAGGGCCGTCAGTAAACTCAGGAAGTTGTCGGAGAAGGAATACATTATCTTGTTCAGGATCAGGAACATATTGCTGTAAGTACTGACCTATAGCAGCTTGAGTGAGGTGTGCAATACAGGCGCGAATCAGTGGCATTCCCCAACAGCAAAGAAATACGAGCAGGGTGGCAAAGATAACAACAGGCAAAAAGATTCTCAGCAGTGTTTTCCTCCAACCTGTCAGGAGGTTAAAGAACCAATCTTTATTTGCATCAACCTCCCTCTCCACTAATGAGTCACGGAGTTTGGTCATATTTCTAAGTCCCTGCTGTATGATCTGGCCATCCTCATCATAATGTGGTATGTACGTGCAACACGCCTCCCCAATCATCACACAAACCCCCCCCCTGCTCTGCAGTAAGCTGATCTAATACCATGCGATTCTGCACAACCATTAATCGCAGTGAAGTTTTTACAGCACCTATTGTCAAAATGGAGGAGTTTATGTACTGGAGAAAAGTGTATCGAGTAACTTCTATCTCTTTAAAAGCCTCTAACACACCTAACCCAGGAAGCAAAGCCTGTATAAACTTCGAACCTGCAGTCCAAAGCCGATGTTCAGTAGGAACAGGATTACTATCCCAAAACCCTCTCTTTACCCTGTGCATGCGACGTGTGGTGTGACTATATGTGGAAAGGTCAGGAATCACATATGTAGCGTCATACAAAGCAACAATGGCACACACTCCACCCCAGTCAGGGGGGAGAGCAGTGTAGACTGAATTTCCACAAAGCCAGTACCAATCTGATAACAGTCGACTCCCAAGGCGAGAGGATGGTGTTATCCCGGAACAGTTTGCAGTTTGTTCCCTATTCCAAGGTAATGAGATTGCATATGACCAGTTCTTCCTGCATATCTCATCAGCCATGTCAGGGTAGTCTCTGCAGGGACTATAGGAATCACTCAGACAGTCAAAACACTTATCCGGATGCATGGGCGGACAGTCACAGAAAACAGTTTTACACTGAACATTGTCAAATTGACCTAGCGCATTAGAGCCATTACCTATAATACACCTTCCAAACTTCATACTATGTTTAAGTACGACTGGACCGGGCATTCTCCATGACACCTGTGGCCATGCTAGGTAATCTTTCAGGAAAGAACTATCTCTATTGACTACTGGAGTACTCAAAAGTGACAGATTTAATGGCACAGAGAAATCAGCTTCTTCCCACCGTTTTCCCATACCTGGGTGAGAACTCAGTCCCACCAAACATGTTGAGAGGTCGTTCTTCAGATTCTGCACCTGAAGAAGAGGGCCTGCTGTGGAATGAGGCATGTGAGAGCAAACATAACAAGACTGGTTAAATTGCTGCTTTGCAGTCCACTCAGCATAGCGCCACCAAGAGTTAGTAGCATAATGATGCTTCACAGTTCCTGGTGTCAGCCAAGCTTCATTCCCGGTGGTGACATACCTTTTAGTCCTTTTAGTCATTACAACAGTACCGTTTAGTTCACTGGTGTTAATGGTGTAGAATGTCTCATGAATCAGGATAATGGGCAGAACAATGATGAGTGTAATGAGGCCTAGTGGCAATAGGCCTACCTCCAGGCTGCAGCCTAATCTTCTCAAAGGGTTGTACCCCTCGGTGTTCCTGCTGTGGTCTGGCATGTTGGGAGCAGATATTACCGTCACATGCTCCTTGAAGTGGTGGTTCTCTGAGTTTTTAAACTCCGTGAGAACTTAGTCATCCCTGCGCGTCGGTCGAGGTGGGTCTCTCACCCTTATCCCTCCTTTGGCGTTGGTGGAGCTCTTTTGCAGTGGCTGGCGTGGACCCAAGAAGCACGGCCTTCCACTCGCACGGCTGTGGGCGTGGTGAGTAGTACCTGGAAAGGACCCCTCCACCTGGCCTGGTGCCACTTCTTCCTTCTGAAGTCTTTTATCACCACCCAGTCTCCTGGCTGCAGGTCATGTAGAGGCCCGCTGGCTGGGTCTGGGAGAGCTGCTTTCACCTGTTGATGCACAGATCTCAGAACATTGGTTAGCTGAACACAGTAACTTACCATGCGAGTGTATCAGCTAGCTCCTTGTCCAGCATCAGCCCTGGGGGGTGACATCCAGTCCTCATGGGCCGCCCTGTGATGACTTCATAGGGCGACAACCCTGTAGCAGCGTGGACCCTCCCCCGCATACCTGTAAGGACAATTAGCAGGGCCTGGACCCAATCCAGACCTGTCTCTGCCATCACTTTAGTTAACCGGTTCTTAATGGTTCCATTTGCCCTCTCTACCGCCCCTCCACTCTGAGGGTGGTAAGCACAATGGAACTTCAACCTGATCCCCAGTTGCTCGGTCATTTTGTCCACCACCTTGTTTAAAAAGTGTGAGCCTCTGTCTGAAGACAGCTTCCTCGGGATCCCCCACCTAGGAATAAGCTCTGTTAGTAGGGCACAATTATGCGGCTCCCCATCCTCAGGTGTAGGTAGCGTAGAGTAGCGGGATTCAGGACATTGCATCGCTTGACTGTAACATTTGGCAAAGAGAGCAACACATGTTGATAGTGAAGCATTCGGGCTGGTGAGAAATGGGCCGTCTTTTGCTTTAACAGAATTTCTGCTACCGCATGAGGAACAAGGACAGTGAGAGGACGATAAGCAACAAGTGATGCAGATGCAGTTACCGCCAAAGCCGCTGCTGAAATAGAGCGCAAACAAGGAGGAAGGCCCCTAGAAACAGCATCAAGTCTCTGAGAATAGTATGCAACAGGCCTGCTTTTATCACCGTGTTTTTGCAAAAGAACAGCAGACATGTAGCCGCCCTTCTCATCAACAGTCAAAAGAAAAGGTTTATTCATGTCAGGCAGGCCCAAAGTAGGAGAAGAGGCCAACTGTTGTTTCAACTTCTGAAAGGAAATTTCAGCAAGCTCTGTCCATGTGACATTATTATTAGCCGCAAGATCATGGCCATGTGCCAAATCTTGCAACGGTTGGGAATATTCAGCGTAATCAGAAATCCATTGCCTACAGTACCCTGTCATGCCTAGAAAAGACATTACCTGCTTTTTTGTAACCGGTTTAGGGAGGTCAAGAATCGCTTGGATTCTGTCAGTTCCCAAAGATTTGCCTTCTGCAGAAATAGTGTGTCCTAAGTAGGTAACAGTAGGTAACCCAAATTGCAATTTCTCCTGTTTAACTTTGTGGCCCTGTGTGGCTAGGAATGTCAACAGTTCGAGTGAATCCTGAATACAGCTGTGCTCGTCTGGAGAGCAGACGAGGAGATCATCAACGTATTGAATCAAAGTACTTTGGCCTGAAGAAAACTGGAACTGTTCCAAGTCTTCCTGCAGCGCTGCTGAAAAAACTGCTGGTGATTCAGCATACCCCTGGGGTAATCGAGACCAGGTATACCTTTTTGCCCTGAATGTAAAGGCAAACCAGTACTGGGAATTTACATCAACAGGAATACTAAAGAATGCATTCGCTAGATCGATCACAGAAAAATATTTAGCATTACCCGGGACCTGTGCAAGAATGGTAGTGGGATTAGGCACAACAGGAGCGCGCTGCTGAACGGCGCTGTTCACAGCTCGTAAATCTTGTACGAACCGCCAAGACCCATCAGGCTTTTTTACAGGCAAGATAGGAGTGTTGCATGGAGAGTTAGGACAGGGAACCACAACAACAGCTTCTAACAACGCATTAAATATGGGGACAATGCCGTCCTCTGCTTCTGGGCTTTGAGGATATTGACGTTTGCATGGTCTCTATTCAGATTTAGAGGTTACTTGAAGTGGAGTAACTCCAGCTATGAGCCCCACATCATTTTGGGACGTTGCCCACAATTGAGAGGGAATTGCACTGAATCTCGGGTCTGACAAATGCAAATAGGCTTGAGTGTCACACAACAACTCATGAATGCTGCAGACAGCTGTCAGAGAGTTCGGAAACTGGTGCGCAGTGACACGCAGAGAGGAAGAATATTTTGAAAATTCCCCTGTCTTTTCCCAGTCCGTGGTATCCAAACATAATTTCACCCATGGCCCTGTGTCCTCCCATTTTTTATTTGAGGCTTTGCACAGCGACACATGGGGTGCACTTCCCGCAATAGAATAGAATTGCTGCTGTGCTGAGCTCAATTGTACAGACAATGCACAGAAATCGCGACCAACCAAAAACAATGTCGAATTTAATTTACAATCACCGTACCAATTCTTTTGAAATTCCCAATCTCTACCTCGACTAAAATGTGCTGTTACATGTAGTTGTAATTCTGTCAGTCTGTCGCCAGTGCCTGTCCACTCAGTTCTGGCCATTTGTATGACTTTAGCTGTGACTGAGGATCTGTCCAGATCCCAAGCATAGTAAAACATTTCTAGAGTTTCTGCCGTAGCAACTCTGTCAATAGTTAAACCGTCATCAGTACACTGCACTCTCAGACCCAATTTGCACATTAAGTCTCTGCCAAGCAGGTTTACCGGACATACAGGGGAGAACAAGAACGCATGTTTCAAAGTAATATTGGAGCCCGTATTGAAATCTTGCACCAGTAATGGAGCTGTAAATTTCTCTGTCGTGGTATTTCCACCAGCATCTTGGCTGAGCATGGTTTTACCACTAAAAAGAGGAGGTTTTGAATCCCATGATTTAGCTGTTATTACAGACCGACCAGCTCCCGTATCCACAATGAAGTCTAATGCTCACCCATCAACCTTTAATGACCAAAGTGGTAACGCATTTGGAGCCGTATGGTAAAGGAACCTAGCAAACTCACCCTTGTCCGCATGCGTTTCCTCGTCCCCCACAAAACTTAATTGTCCAGGTAATCCAGTTTGACCCCCAGGATGTTGGAAAGTAACATTCCCTTGGGGTGCTGTGTCCCAATTATCAGCATTACCGGAAAACTTACAACCGCGAGCCCAATGTCCCTTTTTTCCACATTTTCGGCAAACATCATAATCCGCCACGGTAGTGGGTCCCATGGAGTTGGATCTCTGTCTGTTCCCTTGATTCCGTCCTCCACGTCTGCCGCGGCCTCTCCTTTGCTGCTGCTGTCCACCGGCACCGTCCCTGTTCCCCTGGTAGGACTGGAGCTGGGCCAGCTGCAGCTGAGAGGTCATCTTGTCGCTTTTCTTTTTGTCTTTGTGTTGCTTGTCGCGGTCCTGTTCTTCGCAGTGAACAGCATAACGGAGAACGTCCTTAAGTCTCCGAGTCTGCCAGCCAACACAGGAGGTCTTAATAGTGGTTGCAAGGTGTTTATCCAATCCATCCAGGAAACAGTGGGTTAGCTGAGTCTCGTACGGAGTAAGAGTCTCGCTTTTTTTCCCGGTTTGTCCATTCCACTGTGCGTGTCATACTTCTCTGAAAGTCTCTCAAGAAAATCATTAACAGTTTCACCAGGCTTTTGTTTAACCTGTCTGACTGCTTCCCAGTTCAGACGAACAGGGAATTCGGTTTTCATACTGGTTTCTAAAGTATCTATCTGTTTCACATACTCAGAAGTAGCACCATCATTGTATGGATGGTTCGTAGACCAAGTTCCCCTTACGTTACCCCACCGTAACTTCAGTTTCTTAATCAGTACAGTTTGTAATTCACCTGCAGTTGGGTGACAAGTTCTTACCAGATTTCTCAAAGCTTCCATGAACTTGGCACCACCCACCTGGGTTGGATCCGGCAAATCTTCGCAGACAGCCTGTAACTCCGACACCTTCCAGGGCCGATATACCAGGACCGTCGGACCCTGGTCGTCTTGTCCTGCCCTGGGATTGGGGCATTCTAGCATAGGGTACGTGTCTGGCCCCCAGGATGAGTCCCGTCCCGGCACAAGTGCCGACGTCTTCGGGCCGTACGCGGTACCTCCCCTGGTGTGCGGCGGGGTAGGCATCTCTACCTCGTGCAGTTCGCCCCTTGTGGGAAGTTACCTGTACTGTGGAATCTGGGCCTACAGAAGCTGCAGGTCTCGCTCTGGCCGCCGGCCCACTCGCAGATGGTTGTGCAGCAGCACTGGAATGCACTGCCTGGGGAGCAGTGGCTGAGGGATGTCCTTGGGATATAAGCTGGAGGACACGCAGGACAGTCCAAGTCCAGGTTAATTTTGTGTATGCTTGCAAGCTGTGCTACATCGGGATACAAAGAGCCGCCGGAATGCACAACACGAGATAGCACTGAATTACTTTTGTGGATTTCTCCACAGTAATTTTATTTTTTATCTTCCTTGGTCTGTTTTTCCTGCCTTAATTTTGATTCCTTTTCCCACAAATCTACTGCATCCTAGTCGGGTTGCCATTTAAATTTACGTTTACTATTTTTAACCTCATATGACCGCAGCCGCATTTTTAGGTTTTCAATCTGATTTAGACTAAAAGAGCCTTTTTCAGGGAAACCTAACTTTTGCCATTTAACACGCTGGTGTGTGGTTGCCGAACCATATTTGTCATGCATTATTTTCATTGGACCCGTAAATTCAGAGTCCTGTTTCCTTGAATTTTTAGAACCCATTGTCGTGCGTTTGTCCCATAACCAGACTATGCCTTTTAATTTTAAGGTTTTAATTTTTTCTTTTAATTAGGCCTATTTTAGTCAGAATCAGTTTCAGATTCTGCACTATCCTCTGGATAATTGTCCTCACTTTCAGGGTGAACGTTTAGCCTACCTTCTATTAATGCCGTTTCCTTCTCTTTTAACCACTCACCTCTAGGTATAGCTACAACAGAAAAACCACTTCCAAATCCGTCAACCTCATTAAGTGTCTCGTACAGGTATAAATTACCATAATCATCTCCTCTGCAAAAATGTCTCCTGTACTGGTCCAAATATGTCGTTTGCACCTACTGACAATACATGGTACCACATTACAAAAATGTTTCAGAGCTCATTACAAGAGAAAGAAAAAGAGAAATATTAGCCCATGGGTAGGAGCAGCATACAGCCTCCACAGTTTGAATCACTCCACAGAGTGATGGACCCGTCGGTCACTAATCAAACTTTAAAATTTGAGCGCAATACAGCCTCAAGTTACGTTTTGCTGTGGCGGCTCACCTGTGATTCTCTTTCTATGGATTGCATATTGATCACCCCAGACAGACGTCTTACTCTCCTCGGTCCGGTCGCCGCTGTCCTTCCTCTAGGTGTCTGATTACAGTTACCTCTCTGTGAGAAGGTGGGTTTCGGTCTCGGGGTTTGAACTCCCGGCAGTGCACTGTCTAAGCCGTTCCGACTTGAGAGAAATCTGTGTAGGAGAAAATCAAGTTAGCAATCCTGCCGACCATGCCATATTGTCGTGGATTTTTCCCTTTCAACCCACAGTGAGCAAGTCTGTCCAAACAGAACCACAACAAAACCATGTAATAGAATAAGAAAAATAATTTAAGTTTATTTGGAGATAAACTCAGAATGAGAGAGAGTCTTACCAGATTCTCTCTAACCTGAAAACAGAATACAGAGGACATTTATACACAATCTATTATTGCTTTACTGATTTGCCACAAGGGGCTTTTTCTAAACATACAGAGACAAGGGTATCCATTTCTTGGTGTTTAGTCTTTCGATAACCTCTAACCTTCAAACCAAGTAATGAAAACATCCATGTCTCTGCAGATTGTGAAGGGAGAGACACAGTGGGAGTGAAACACAGCAGGCCTGCTTAAAGCCTACTCAGTGTTCACAGAGAATACATTGTTTAATTACTTAACTCAATATAATTGATCTACTATATCAAATGCTTAATGATAATCATGTGATTGTCTCTATGTTAATACACACACATTGTAAAACAGAAAATTCCTTCACAGAAGACCGGAAGATTTTTTGACAGCCTAGTACAGAGCCCTGGGCTGCATTCAAATCCAATTTAACATACTCCCTTCCCTTGCTCACTTCCCTCAAGGGAGCTATCTTGTGACGCAATTTGCTACGTGCAGCAAGCAAACTTAAAGGGTGCTCTGCAAGGGAGGATTGACGAGAAACAAACAAAAACGGAACCGAACCGAACCAGGACACCCACAGAAACCTCAGAACACTCAATTTATTGATAGCTGCTGGAATGTAATGAGAAAATGTACTCATTTTGCCAAAATTATATTTAATAAATCTTGTCTACTGCACCTTTAATTATATCTTTATTCATAATCTACACTTTGTAACCATCGTCATATGTAAACTGATTGATATTCTCAATAAAAAATAAAAAAAAGTAAAAACTAGTTTGGAAAGAGTTTTGCAGTTAGAGTTTCATTTCTTTCGCACACTGCCTGCAATTTAACACACTCCCTTCCCTTGCTCACTTCCCTCGAGGGAGCTATCACACAATTTGCTACATGCAGCAAGCAAACTTAAAACGTGCTCTGCAAGGGAGGATTGACGAGAAACAAACAAAAACGGAACCGAACCGCCCTCGCAACATTTCGGAAGTGCAACACCATAGCTTTGAAATGTGACCGCCACATAGTTTTGTGGTGACCAACACTTTTTCCATGTGGATCATTGCATTGTGGGATTCCCTTCTTGCTGGAAGCTTTCTGGAAGGGAGGATAAACAAGGGAGCGAGGGAATATAATTACTCCCTCCTCTTTCTTAAATTGGATCCGAATCACACTTGGTGTGGCTGCCATATTTCATCCTGGCATTTTGGGGATTCCCCTTTGAAGCAAGGGATGGGAACGACAGGAAGAAAGAATACATTACGGATACAAAGGCAGCCCAGGACACCCACAGAAACCTCAGAACACTCAATTTATTGATAGCTGCTGGAATGTAATGAGAAAATGTACTCATTTTGCCAAAATTATATTTAATAAATCTTGCCGACCGCACCTTTAATTCTATCTTTATTCATAATCTACTCTTTGTAACCATCGTCATATGTAAACTGATTGATATTCTCAATAAAAATAAAAAAATGTAAAAACTAGTTTGGAAAGAGTTTTGCAGTTAGAGTTTCATTTCTTTCGCACACTGCCTGCAATTTAACACACTCCCTTCCCTTGCCCACTTCCCTCAAGGGAGCTATCTTGTGACGCAATTTGCTACATGCAGCAAGCAAACTTAAAAGGTGCTCTGCAAGGGAGGACTGATGAGAAACAAACAAAAACGGAACCAAACCGCCCTCGCAACATTTCGGAAATGCAACACCATAGAGTTGAAATGTGACCACCACATAGTTCTGTGGTGACCGCTCACTTTTTCCATGTGGAGCATTGCATTGTGGGATTCCCTTCTAGCTGGAAGCTTGCATTTTATACCCTTGGTGGAACGGAGGATAAACGAGGGAGCGAGGGAATATAATTACTCCCTCCCCTTTCTTGACCATCGTCATATGTAAGCTGATTGATATTCTCATTAAAAATAAAAACATGTAAAAACTAGTTTTGCAGTTAGAGTTTCATTTCTTTCGCACACTGCTTGCAAAGTGAGGGGACAGGGCACATAGTAGACAGGGGTCTGAGTGGACAAGGGGACAGGCAACAGGGGTCATATTCGGGCACGGCCTTAGAGTTTTATAGAGTTAGGATTTTATGACCCCTACTTGAATTTCCGAGCGACGGGATTGGATGACTGCAACTACGGACTTCACGCTGGGACCGTGTTGTAAACGTCACTTCTGTTTCTTGTGGAATGAATGGAAATGTAGTCTGTTGTCCCAAGTCTCCCAACACTACAAATCAACTGTTTGGACTCATGAAACTCACGGTTGCATCATTTTCAAGTGGGAATTACTATCCTTTCATCAATATAGGGGGAGAGATATCTATGGGTCCAAAAACCTATTCAAAACCTGTCATAAAATTAATAAAATATTTCTTGTTGATTATAAAGCATTTAAATTTGCCCCTTATGATGGTTTAAGATGAAAACATTGAGATCACACTGGTACACACACCTAAATATGTAGCCTTCACTCTTTTACCTAAATAAAACGTCACTTTTTTCTGTACTCTACAGTATGTATTATTTTGCTGCATGCCCTGGGATGACATTTTTCTGCAGTTTATTTCCTCAAAAATTATCCCAGTCATGATCACTCCATGGGGATTTTTACATTCATCTAGCACCTATCAGTGCACAGTAAATTGGAATGAGTATTTTCCATGCTCTAAGTTACAAGTATAGCCCATTGAGATACTAATGCACCATAGTCTATATTATGTATGATAAGATTACAATAAAATAATATTCACCATCAGGAAAATACTGGCAAATGTTCTAGCTTTACGGCAAATCAAACATAAAACATGACTGAGCCACCTATGAATGCTTAGACGACAGTATGAGAAATGCACTCAAAATGCGAAAACATACGCTTACAAGGCTGTGGTGGAGTGGAAAAACTAACATACATATTTAAAATATTACAAGCACTAATACTAATACCTCAGTGAGCGAATATCCACCAGACTATTTTCCAACCGTACTGTGGAACTGTTGTAAGCAGGTCATAAGACATCCCACTCGTGTTTCCATGTCTCCGGTTTTATAGCTAAATTGGGATACTTTCAAAATGCAGTCACAGGTAAAAATAAAAAGTTGCAAAGCACGCACTTATTTTAAAAGGTAAAAATGTGATGATTTCTATTTTAAATAAGTTGGTTTCAGTTAAAAATATATTTTGGGTTAGTATTGAGTCGCCATTGGGAAACATTGGGACTGGAAAGTCTGGCAACCCTGTGCCCCATCCTTGCGCTGCCATGTCACATGTTGTATTTGAAGGAAAACGTCAGCGAAGCTTTTTTTAAAACGAAGCTTCACATCATATTTATGCAACCAAAATGTTTGTGTACTTCTTGAAAAGTGTGCTCACAAATGTACTCAGCGAAACCCCGGAAGTAAGTGTGTCATACGGGTGTTTGAAGTATACTGCAATTGGAAAAATTTTCGCCTACTCAACAACTTTCTTGTCCTATCTACTCACCAAGGCTACTCAATAGTGTGGAAGCGTGCTGATTCGGACATGGCCAAAGCCTTGGTCATAGGTGAAACCCCGGAAGTAAGTGTGCAATAGGGGTGTTTCAAGTATACTGTGTCATGGATTTTCTCTTACTCATCAATGGAGACAAAATAATTTTCTTACAACTCAGTGTTCGTCAGGTCAAAATCAAATAGGAGAGACTTGCTCAAATGTTCTACATAGAGCACCAGAGAAGTGTCTCACCAGGCAACATTTAACACCAGGTTATATACACCCCTTTCACCCTTCTCAGTACTTTTCCATTCATGCAGGGAGGTGTCCTTGTTTCACATAATTCAGATGCTCTGGTCACTTGTCAGTTGACTCCGCCTTATCTCGCAGAGGGGGAAAGTTAAGACAAAGAAGTTTCAAAAAAGGAATGTGGAAAAATTTACTTTCTTAACCATTGTTTTTACACCATATATGTTCATGTATAAGTATTAAAAATATATTCTTTAATACAAAGAGCTTTTACGTATCTGTAAGGGGGAGTTTAAGGTTTGGATAACCAAACGCGACCGACAAGGATTTCTAAAAGCGTATCTAGAGAGTTACGCCACAAAACACAGAAGTAGCCGCACCAGGACCGGGATAATACAGGATCGGGAGCAAAACTTCCCTAGCACAAGGCAAAACAAAGCAACCTCCAAAAACTGAGGCGATCTCGATAAACAACAAGAATAACTAGCAAAAGAACTGTCATGGTTTATGACCCTTTTTCCCTTGCGGTCGTGTTCCCCGGTCGCCACACGTGGGCACTGCTCCGTTGGTGGAGTTTTGGCTCCGTCCCTTCTTTTCACGGAGTAAGTAATCAGCGTTCACAGTTGGATGTAATGCCGGTGAGCTATTTAAGCCCATGTTCCTTTTGTTCTGGGCTTCGATATTGATTGTTTATTGTTTTGTACTGTGGTGTTTTGTTGGCTGTGAGTTATTCGTACCATTTGGGCTACTCGCCTATTTTTACGTCTCATTGCTGAGGCAGGGCTTATTTCTTGCTGGCTCTGTAGTTACTTATCTCGTAGAATGATGGGACCGCGGATCTCTGCTCTATTTCGTCTTTTTTTGTGCTTTTCTCCGTATATGGAGTTTTGGGCGATTCTGTTCGGAACTGTAGTTCTGTTCCCCCTTCGGTACATGTCTTCCCATAGGGAGATCGGGCGTTTCGCTTCTACTTAGTTACTTAGCTCGTATAAGTATAGAGTAGCAGTTATTTGTTCCATTTTCGCCTTTGATTGGTTTTCTTACTGAGAGACCTGGCGTTTTGCTTCTACTCATTTCCGTGTTACTGTGAGCCAGTTAGTAGCTTCGGTACGTTTGTTCCCTGTTTTGTCTCCTTCTCGTGGACTACATTCCCCTTTGTTGTGAGTCAGGGTTTTATATTACACTACTCACAAAAAGTTAGGGATATTCGGCTTTTGGGTGAAATTTCAGGATGAACCTAAAATGCACTATAACCTTTACAGGTGAAATTAATTTGACCACCTCTAAACTTTTGAATGCACATGTCCAACTATTCAATGTTTCAGTACTTTTTGCACAACTTCCTGTTCTCTAACAAGGAGCTGAACGGCAAAATTCACAACAGGTGTTTGATCCATGAATCGACCAATAAATTTCCTGGTTCAATTAGAATTGGTATTTAAACAGTCCTCTTCATCATGCTGTTCACATTTTGACATCATGAGACCAAGACGACACCTAACAATTGATCAACAGTACCTCGCCATTGTGAGGCTTCAAACAGGATGTTCTCAGAGGGAAGTGGCCACTGAGCTTAGAGTGTCACAGAGTGTCATCAGCAGGTTGCAACAGAGATACAGAGAGACTGGAAGAGTCACAGAAAGGCATAGAAGTGGACGTCCTTTGGCCACATCCCACACTGATGACCGCTTCATTGTGAACAGTGCCCTGCGGAACCGGATGATGAATGCCACTCAACTCCAGGCACATTTAAGGGAGGTGAGAGGCACCCAAGTGTCACGTCAGACCATTCGAAACCGTTTACATCAGCGTGGTCTGCGTGCTAGACGACCTGCAAGGGTACCTGACCACACCACCAGGCACAGGCGTCATCGTCTTGCATGGGCCAGGGAGCATTTACGCTGGACGAGGGACCAGTGGGCCTCAGTGCTGTTCTCTGATGAAGGTCGATTCACGTTGAGCAGAAATGATGGCCGCCAACGATGTTGGAGACGTCAAGGAGAGCGCTATGCATCAGCCACTGTTGTCACCAGACGACCCTTTGGTGGTGGCGGTGTTACAGTGTGGGCAGGTGTGTCTAGTCAATACAGAACTGCCCTACACTTTGTGAATGGTACAGTGACAAGCCCATACTACCTGAATAACATCATTAATCCAGTCATTGTGCCCCTGCATGAACAACACAGGCCTAATTTCATCTTCATGGACGACAATGCTCCAGCTCATCGAGGTCGCATCATTAGGGAAAGGCTGCTGGAGACTGGGGTACCTCAAATGGAGTGGCCTGCACTTTCTCCAGACCTGAATCCCATAGAAAACCTATGGGATCAGCTGACTCACCGTGTAGAGGCTCGTAACTCTGTACCCCAGAACCTCAATGACCTGAGGGCCGCCCTTCAAGAAGAGTGGGATGCAATGCCTCAGCAGACAATAAGTCGACTTGTGAACAGCATGAGACGTCGTTGTCAAGCTGTAATTGATGCTCAAGGGCACATGACAAGTTATTGAGACATTGACATTTTTGTTGTGGTATACCCACCACTGTTGTTGGCTTTTGTTTCAATAAATTGTTTGAGATGAGGAAATCACCATTGCATGCTTCTACTTAAATGCCCTACTTTCATGATACGTATAATATCACTGTAGCGTGAACTTACATTTTCCATAAATTTCACCCGAAAGCCAAATATCCCTAACTTTTTGTGAGTAGTGTATATTGAGAGGCAGTGCTTGCTATTTTCGATTAAGTTTGCGTTGGTCTGTTGTTGCAGCTGTCCTGTTCGCCTTTTTTACCTGCGGGACGATTTTGTTCGGGACTATTGTTCTGTTCGTTCTCCGGGTATGTTTCTCCTCGTATGGAGCTTGGGCGATTTTGTGGACATGTTTGTGTGTGACTGCGTGTTTCCGAAAATAGCCTCGGAACGTTAGCTCTCTGTTCCTTCGCCTCGTTAAATATTCTTTTACTGAGAGGCTAGGGCGTGTGTTTTCAATTAAGCTTGCGTTAGTCAATTTGGATAGTAAAGTTATGGGACGACGGTGCTCCGTCGGCTCACCTGTAAAATGTTTCTCTCTCCTGGGAGATCGGGTGTTTACCCCTTTGTTTTCTGCATTTGACTGCGAGCCTATTAAACTAGCCATGGTTAAATCTCTGTTCCTGTTCGCCTCGTTATATTTCTCATCATAGAGAGGCAGGGCGTGTATTTTCAACTAATCTCGCTTTGGTCCTTAGCCGGTAATTCCGGTGCAGCCTGTCCTGTTCGTTCCTTTCGGTACCTTTCTCCTTACATGGAGTTTTTGACGATTTTGTTCGGAACTGTTCTGTTTCGTCTTTCGGTGCATGTCTTCCTATAGGGAAGATTGGGCGATGTTGTGGACATGTTTGTGTGTGACCGCGAGTCTGAGAGTAGCCTTGGAATGTTGGATCTGTTCCTTTCGGTTAGTAGCGTCTGCAAGTCGTGTTTGTTGTTCGTTGTCTTGTCTCCTCCCTTAACTGCGGGGTATCCCGCCTTAGGGCCTTAGGGCTTAAAGAATCCCCTTGCTGCGTTTGGCTCCTCCCACCTCACACGTCACGCCGCATTACAAGAACCTCACGCACAAAATAATTAGGCATAACAAGAGGTAGTGAAACAAAAGAAACACCCTGTATAAACGGGCGAGAGAATGAAAATGAAACTAGAACCTGTTTCCTACAGCTCTAGGTGAAAACGAGCTGAACAAAAAGGCTACTGGCAGAAGAGTACAAAGGATAAAGAGAGAAAGGAAAGAAAAAGACTAAAATAAATCTTTCTCCTAACTCTAAACCGGACTTGCTGCGTTTCCTATTCGTACGAACCATAAATGCAGCGACCAAATCTTATACCTTACCGACTTCGTTGTCAACATAGCAAAGACAATATCGAAGTGCGGAAATGCAGAAGTCCTGAGGTATTTATAGCCGACAGGAAACGCAAAACAGGTGCAGAGAATAATTGTCGGGCAAGATACGAATACCGGAACGGAGGCGGAAAAAATCAGATAGAGCGTCCTGACGACGCCAAAAAGAAAGACGACCGCAGAAACAGCAGGGGCTGAAAATACCCATGACAGTATCTATAAGTAGTCCAGTTAGATGTAAAAGGAATCCAGTAGCATGCATAGAAGTTAAGGTTATATTTTATCTAGTAAAACAAGAATCAGATCAAAAACGTCTACGATCTAAAAAAAGTCAAGTTACTCACGCATAGCCTACATAGCGCTGTCCATAAGTTCTTAATTCCAACTTGCACAAACTAGGCCTGCCTTTAAAAGTCTTGATATCAAAATGTGGCCAAGTTACAACTAACAATATTGCCTATCGTAGCTCACACTAAATAAACTAGCTCTATTCCAAAGCAATGCTATCCAAACTTTCCTAAATTATTTAATGCAACTTGGCCCTGTGTTTCTTCATCTTTGCATGTGAAGAGATTGTGCCTCATGGAACAACATATGATTTCAATGAATGTTTTTAACAGTTGATGAATAATTACACTCCAGAAAGGATATGGTTGTACTTTGTTGGCAAGTTTACTTTAGAAAATGTACAGGTTTTGAAATGTTAACTGCTGCTACAGCATTCTTTACAATTCACAAACAGACATTTATATGAAGAAACATCATGTACAATAGAGAAAGGGGTGACGAATAAATAAATGCAGATAAAAATTTGTAATATTTTTACCTAGAAAATAGCGTACATAAAGCATTTTTACAAACGTATCCAGACATGTTTGTGGGTCAGATGGTGGCAAATAACTAATAGTACCAATTTTTTTAACATAATAGTATTTATGATATTTGCAAACAGAATTTTGTGAACACAAGGATATCTATGCTCTGTAGGACCACACAGGTTTTGATAGAAATCCAAATAAATAAATCAATAAATACATAATAATAATAATACATTTTATTCATTCTGTGCTTTTCATAGACCCAAAGCAGTGGATGCAGACAATTGTTCAAACATGCCCTATAGTGTAGTAATTTTTCTGTTTAATTTCTAAGTGCAACACATCTGAATCAGAGTATTTCCACTATAAATTATTTTCATTTTGCAGTTTGATGTGGCACATACAGTTTCATTGACCACATTCTCTTGAGATGGTAAGATGAAGAAACACAGGGCCAAGTTGCATTAAAATAATTTAGGAACGTTTGGATAGCATTGCTTTGGAATAGAGCTAGTTTATTTAGTGTGAGCTACGATAGGCAATATTGTTAGTTGTAACTTGGCCATATTTTGATATCAAGACTTTTAAAGGCAGGCCTAGTTTTTGCAAGTTGGAATTAAGAACTTATGGACAGCACTATGTATGCTATGCGTGAGTAACTTGGCTTTTTTTACGTCGTAGACGTTTTTGATCTGATATCACTTATTTTTTATAGCTAACTAATGATGAATAATGCATGAAGATAAACACGGAGAGAGACATGCATTCCAAAGAAATGTATGCAGACATTCGCTTAACCATAACGCCCTCTATTGACAAGAATGAGAACAGTTATCCTATTACAGACAGCACACAATTACATTAAAAGAGTTTGTAGATGAGCAGTATTTAATGTGTAATGAAATACAATGAACAGCACCACCTGAGCTATGGATCATGAAGAAGCATGTAAATTAATGAACCAAGTCTACATGGAGACATACATGCACAATGGGCTAGACGCAAACACATTCTAGCTGAAAGACATACAGCCTAAATAACTAGTACAGCCTAAATAGTTTGCATCAGTAAAATATGGAAATACAGTTTTAAAATAGGGCTATTAGTATTCTATGAAATACATTTAACGTTAGGCTATTCAACACTGGATTGCCGGATGCGTAACTCCAACCTTCCATGTGTGGGCTATGAGCTAGCGAGCGAGCTAGTGAGTTCATAAGCACAGCAGCTAGGCTATTCAACACTGGATTGCCGGATGCGTACCTCCAACCTTCCATATGTGGGCTACGAGGTAGCGAGCGAGCTAATGAGTTTCTGCACAGCAGAGTTTTTTTCCGGTAGTGTAGAACGTTACCTGCGGGAAATGTTTTCCTACCGGACAGCTATGTTTAGTTTAGTTTTCTGTAGTGCAATGAATGTAGGCTATAATGCATGTTGATTCGCTTCGTAGTAGCCTAGCTTGTTTCTGCTTCCTGATGAGAAACAGGAAGTAACGTTGGTGAACAAGCTTAATTGGACAACGCATATTTCCCAGGAATCTTAGCCAGAAAGAAAAAAGTAGATACTACTAAGAAAGTACATACCAGAGATTATTCTTCTTCTTATTATTATAATAATTAAAAGTGTTTGCAGTAAGCTACATTATCAGCAGAGTAGCGTAGACTAGAGCCACATTCGGAGGCTATCTATTTATTTACAAGTGACTAACCATGAATCAGATATGTTTGGGGAATTGGCGGTTTATAAATCCGATCGCTTAAAGGCTTGCAGCTTAAAAGAGGGTTTATATCCTTTGTTATATCCTTTGTTATCTTTACAATTATTTAAATATTTCCAATTAAACTTTTTATGACCCCCTGTTTATGTACAAATGGTCATTGTGCATGAAAAATATGCTCAGCACTTTGTTGCTCATATTGCAGACAATAAGAAAATGTGCAATCTGTTCAAATTAACCAAAAGCATAGATTTTCTCAAAATTCTCTGGGATTTAGAAGAAAAGGGATGTTCTAAATCTCTAGCTGACACTTCAGAGACATTTATAATAATAATAACCTGCACATAACAATTAAATAACATATGACCTTATTTGTAGCACACATGTGAACAATTGCGTCTGTCATTTCGCTCTTGGCACTATAACGGGCAGCTCTAGCTTCCTTAAAATGAAGCCCGGGATATCGGTGATGTGCGTAACGTTAGGCTACTGGATGTGTTTAATCTGAGCACCGAGCATTCATTAATGTGAGCCTATAGACGACTGGTTCCATCACGAGAGCTCTCGATCAGCTATTTTAACGTTGCATGGCATTTGTTGCATTTGACGAACGCAACAATATTCCCGCCAACTTTAATCAAAGTAAACTCTTTCCATGCACGCTTTTTTTGTGTGTTGTTCCACACAAACTAGGCGGTCACTTTTAAGATGAATGAGTACTTGTGTGTCCGCCTTTTGCATCTCTATGATTATTGGCAGATGATTTTGTCACTGTTGCCAGTGCAACTCAATAATGACCATAATATCTCATGACCGTTACTGCGGTGCTAACATACATGCCATTATCGTTCCTGCGGGAACACCGTAAAGCCCATCCCCATTCCCGCTGTCACCGCAGGAATATTTTTTATTTTGTCTCCAAACCCACGGATTACTGCAAAATTCTGCGGTATTACCACTGTCCCCATTCCCGTGCAGCTCTCTAGTAGACAGTCAGGGGAGAGTATACTACTATGTCTGATAATACAGCTTCTGTTACAGCTGCTACAGTTCACAAACAGGCTGGCAGTCCTCTAGCTACAGAATCAAGTTTTCTTGAGTAATATCCAATTGGTTTATACTTTTCACCATGTTTCTGAGTGAAGACAGCTGTCATACATCCATTCTTTTCATCGACAAATAGTTCAAAACGTTTTTTGTAATCGGGAGTTCCTAAACACAGAGTGTTTATCAAAGCCAATTTCATTCCCTTAAATGCAATTTCAGCTTCTGATGTTTAAGTAAATTTTTCATTCATTTTAATTTGGACCCATGGGTAATCTTGCGTAATTGCTGTACAATCACAAAGAAATCTACTATCCAGCTTCGGCAATAGTCAACCAATCCTAAGAATGATATAATTATTATTATTATTTTATTTTATTTATATATAATCTGGAATGCACTTAATTAATTTTTTTTTCTTTGGGCATTCTAAAATCCCTTCTACCCGTTGCAGAGCTAATCTCCGTCCCTCATGACTGATACGATGTCCTAGGTATCTTACTTCAGGTTTCCATAACTGCAATTTCTTTAATGACAACTTATGACCTTGCCCAGAAAGGAAGGAAAGCAGCATGTCTTCTTTGCAAGCATTTTCAGAGGGAGCATATCAGCAAATCATCTACATATTGCACTAAGGTGCTTCCATATTTAAAACTAAACCCCTTTGAATTTTCACTTAAACATGTGGAAAACACAGCAGGAGACTCGGCATAACCTTGTGGCATGCGAGTCCATCTTCTCCCTTTAAAAGTGCCAGTGCTGACTAGATTCTACTACTACTACTAGATTCCACTACCGGGCGGCAGTGTAGTATAATGGTTAAGGAACTGGCCTTGTAACCGAAAGGTTGCCGGTTCAATTCCCAGATAGGACACTGCCGTTGTACTCTTGAGCAAGGTGCTTAACCTGAATCGCTTCAGTATATATTAGCTGTATAAATGGATAATATGTAAAAAAAAAAATAAAAAAAAAGCTAAAAAGTTGTGTAAGTCGCTCTGGATAAGTCTGCTAAATGCCTGTAATGTAATGTAATGTAATGGTATACTAAAACATAAATTTGCTAAATCTATTACAGATAAATAACTCAATTCAGAAGGGCATGCAGACAAGATAGTAGTAGGACTAGGGACCACTGAGGCTCGGGGGTGTACCGCTGCATTTACGGCTCTCAAATCACTAAATTCCATCTGCTTTCTTTACTGGGAAAATAGGAGCATTACAAGGTGAATCAGGACACGGCACAATAATTCCTCAAAGTTTTTTTTTTCAGGCATCCCCTGAACTCACCGCAGGACTCACCCTTTTGTTGAACACATTCTGCGATCTTTCCCCAATCTGAACGATGAGGGAAAGTGGTTCTAATGTGTCCCACTAAACCAGTCCATTGCTCTGTCCATCTTACTGTAATTTGATTAAAATTCCCTCTCAGCTGCGGCCACTGTAATCCAAACATTCTACGGAACACCATCTCCCAGTCCACACCAGTTGGTCTGTACATGTCATTAATGGTATTTAAATGCTTCAGAAATACCTCAGCTCCATGTTTTGGTTCCAGGAGGCTCTTTATGATGTCCATCAGTTCCTGCACTGTCCACGGTCGGTAGACATACACAGGCTGATTTAGCTCAGGCCCAGGGTACTGGATCATTGGCATAGTCACTGTTGGTCCCGTTGGACTTCCTTTGGTGAAGGGTTGATACGTTGCAGATCCCTGAAATGGTGTCTGAGGATCCACAATTTTCTCCCCATATTGTACTCCAGACCGTGTGCAGGACGGCTCCAAGAATGCAGCAGGCAGATACTTTGTGTTCTCTGCCTCGTCCAGTTGCATTCTTCTAACGCCATCTTTAACGTCCTCCACGTCAGGATACCTGAGATTGGGCATAGGCTGTTTCTTTTCCTTGGGTCGGACAACACGATCGGGCAGGGGCAGGGCGGCTCGGGCTGCAGGGGGTTGGGCTGGTCCGGCTGCTTCCTGCTGATCATCTGCAGGAGGGTGAGGCTCGGGAACAACAACAGGTCCGGCAGCATACGGAGGAGGGAGCGGTTCTAAGTCCCTATCTTTCATAAATGTACTTCTCCCTACATCCTGCTCTCTTTCGTCCACTTTCTGCGCCATTTGCGATCTGGGTCCCTGGTTCTTTTTTTCTCGCATCAGCTTGCCATCTACTATTCTGAACCCAGTCTGTTAATTTGCTTTTTCTTTTTCACTTTAGACCTTTTCTCTTGCCTTTCTTTTGCTTCTAACAATGCTGTTTACCTGTGAGTGGAAAATTCCCCTCAGTCACTTTGTGCCATACCTGATTCACGCTTGCAGGTCCCCATTTGTCCCATATTACCTTCATCAGTCCTGTCAATGGGTTTGGTACCTGAAATTCAGGTTTTTTCTTTCCGCCTGAATTCCCCATTACTCCCGTCAGTCCTTTCCGAAAAAGAGAATTCCCAAAAAAAAAAGTATTCTTCAGTAGGGCCGTACTTTTCACCTCCTTTAAGCTAGCTATTTTATAATAATATAATATATAATTCCTTAATATCAGGGGAAGACACACTTAATCCCTGCTACTCAGAGAAGACACACTTAACTCTGTAATCTCACAGGGAAGACACACTTAATGTAATGTTCCGCTCCCTTCCTGTTCGTTTTCTGTATATTCCTGTTTTCCCTCCGTGTCATGTTGGATCCTTTTGTCCGTGTTTTCCCCGCTGCTGTGGTCTGGGCGTTTCCTTCTCTGTCTTGTTCGTCTGGTTGTCTTACTTCCGCCTTTTCACTCCGTCCCCCCTCGTTGCATGCATTTCCTCACCTGGTGTTTCTTAATCACTCCCGTTTATTTTCCACACCTGTTCCTTGTTTAGTTCTGTCATTAACCTCACTATTTATTCCTTCGGCTGGCTGCCAGTCGGCGCCAGTTCGTTAACTATCGTCACGCGGTGTTAATGCTCGTTGTTTGCCTGGTCGCGTTCAAAGAACTACTCGCTTGGTGGTGGGATATTATCCCCTTGCAGCTAGAGTTCCGCTCCTAACTACAGTCTGGTAGTTATCCTCCAAGTCTTTTCTTGTGGTGCATGCAGCTAACCTGTTTCCCCTCTCCTCCATCTAACCCAGCTCCCATTCTCCCGTGGCAGTGTTCGTTTCCCCCCGTTTTCGTTGTGTGTGTTGCGGTACCTCCACCTCCAGCTCGTGTAGGCTCCGGATTGGCGTGTTACCTGGCTACCCTCCAGTTGTTCCTGTCCGGCCGAAGAAGCCAACTAGTTCTTCGGTTCCGGTTCCGGGAGCTCTGGAGACCAGTCAGCTCCTTCCGGACCTACCGCAGCTACGCCACACTACCCAGCCCTGCCGTGCTTCACCAACCACCTACCTCTCAAGCCCTGCACCTCCGTGAGAACCTCCCGGTCATTTCCGTGCCTTCCCTTGCACTAACCCCACCTGCTTTGTTTTGTTCTGTACCGGTGCAGTCATTCCGGTCCAGTTCCTGTCCTGCCGTAGTGAGCCGCTCCCCAGCTAGTCCAGTCCAGTCCAGGTGTGAGCCGTGCACCTACCTGTCCAGTCCAGTTCCGGTTTGGAACAATCCGTTCCAGACCCTGCTTCCCGTGTGGACCTCCCGGTCCAGTTCCAGTCCAGTCCAGTTCCGGTTTGGAACAAATCCGTTCCAGACCCTGATTCCAGTGTGACCTCTCGGTCCAGTTCCAGTCCTGTCCAGTTCCGGTTTGGAACAAATCCGTTCCAGACCCTGATTCCAGTGTGGACCTCCCGGTCCAGTTCCAGTCCAGTCCAGTTCCGGTTTGGAACACACCCGTTCCAGATCCTGATTCCAGTGTGGACCTCCCGGTCCAGTTCCAGTCCAGTCCAGTTCCGGTTTGGAACATTCCGTTCCAGATCCTGATTCCCAAAGTGGACCTCCCGGTCCAGTTCCAGTCCAGTCCAGTTCCGGCTTGGAACGAACGTTCCAGACCTGCCAGCCCAGCTCCGGCTTGGAGCAGCCCGTCCCGGGCTTCCTTGCTGTTCCAGCGTAATATTGTGTATTGCCTTTTCTGTACAGTGTTGGGACTACCCCAACACTTAATTTAATAAACCCCCCTTTTGTGAATCTGTCTCCTGGTCGTTGCACTTGGGTTCGTCTCGTTCCGGGTTCGTAACACTTAACCCCTGTTACTCAGAGAAGACACACTTAACTCTGTAATCTCACAGGGAAGACACACTTAACTCCTGCTACTCAGAGAAGACACACTTAACTGTCATGGTTTTGGACCCTGTGGTCCTATGCGGTCGTTTTCCTCGGTGGCCACGCGAGGGCGCTGCCCTGTTGGTTGAGGCTTGCTCCGCCCTGCTGAGTTGGGGGAGTTTCTGGTTAAGCATTTTCACCTGTTGCGTGGTCACGAGAGTTATTTAAGCCTACCGTTCCCTTCATTCGGGGCTTCGACATTTATTGTTACTTGTTTGTTTATTGTTACGTACTGTGGTGTTTTTGTTGGCTGAGTTATTCGTACCCTGTTGGCTACTCGCCCAGTTTTAGCGTCTCTTGTAGAGGCAGGGCTTATTTCTTGCTGGCTTACTAGTGGATTATCTCGTAGAAGTTTGGGACTGTAAAATCTCTGCTCTAGTTCGCCTGTGTGCGTTTTCCTCCGTGTATGGAGATTTGGGCGATGGTCGGAACTGTGTTCTGTTCGCCTCTCGGTGCATGTCGTCTCATGTGAGATCTGGCGTTTCGCTTCGGCTGGGTTGCTTAGCTTGTAGAAGTGTAGAGTAGCTGTTCTTTGTCCCTTTTCGCCGGTTAATGGTTTTCTTATCCACCTTATTCCTAGCCCCCATGATACCTTGCGTGAATTATGGGCGCGACTACCGGTGCGTCCTGTCACTGAACCGGAACCGGCTTTTTCCATGGTAACGGGTACGCTAATCCTCTTTCTTAGAGCAATTGGGAAATAAAACATGTGGGAACACCAACTGTTACACCTCAAACGGGATAATGTTATCATACCTCTGCCTTCTACTATCGAGGGATGGGAGGACGACCTGAAGAAGTGGCCTCAGATAACGTACACAAGCATATTTAGCTACTTTATTGACTCCGTTGCTACAGAGGACACTGCCGTTGTACTCTTGAGCAAGGTGCTTAACCTGAATCGCTTCAGTATATATTAGCTGTATAAATGGATAATATGTAAAAAATAATAAAAAAAAGCTAAAAAGTTGTGTAAGTCGCTCTGGATAAGTCTGCTAAATGCCTGTAATGTAATGTAATGTAATGGTATACTAAAACATAAATTTGCTAAATCTATTACAGATAAATAACTCAATTCAGAAGGGCATGCAGACAAGATAGTAGTAGGACTAGGGACCACTGAGGCTCGGGGGTGTACCGCTGCATTTACGGCTCTCAAATCACTAAATTCCATCTGCTTTCTTTACTGGGAAAATAGGAGCATTACAAGGTGAATCAGGACACGGCACAATAATTCCTCAAAGTTTTTTTTTTCAGGCATCCCCTGAACTCACCGCAGGACTCACCCTTTTGTTGAACACATTCTGCGATCTTTCCCCAATCTGAACGATGAGGGAAAACATGTGGGAACACCAACTGTTACACCTCAAACGGGATAATGTTATCATACCTCTGCCTTCTACTATCGAGGGATGGAAGGACGACCTGAAGAAGTGGCCTCAGATAACGTACACAAGCATATTTAGCTACTTTATTGACTCCGTTGCTACAGACGGTGAAGCGATGAACAATCTGAAAAGCTCTGAAGCGTATCAGTACTTACACAGTAATAAGGTCGGTCGCGTTTTGTTAAAGGAGGTGGGACACAACCTCAACTACCTTAAAGCAGACATAGAGCCTAGTCAGAGCCTTAAAGTCCCACATCACCGGGCCTGGGTTTTAGTTTCAACGTCAGGTGAAATACAAACGGCTGGGTGCTCATGTGTTGCAGGACCAGGGCGATCTTGCAGCCACGCAGCTGCAATACTGTGGAAGGTAAAAATGTTGATTCTTCTGATAGTTTTATTGTTTTTCAATGTGTTTTGTAATGACAGTGAGGGCTGGACTGGCTATATAGTCTACATGCCCGCGGGCATGTGGGCCGGTATGATTTATTTATTTTTTTAAAAACAAAAAAAAAAACATTTTTAATGTTTTTGTTATCGAGCGGCCCCCAAAAAATGGACAGCGGCCCATTGGCTCATTTTCTATACTGACAGTGGGCCGGCCCAATCAATGTTTTGTATGTATATTGTTTACTTAAAATTGTATTAAATAATTTGAATTATTCCTATGACTTTGAGCAGAGCTTTTTCTTTAACAATTACTTAACAGTATGAGTATGGGTATTGTTTGCTCAGCAGCCATGTCTCATCACCTTGGAATAAGTTGACAGTGAGTGAGTACACTGGTCCACACTTGCATTGGTATACTTGATCTGTCCATGACACTGATGATTTGATGAATGGTAGATATCCATCATATGCATATTGAACAGACTGCAAGGATGTTGTAGTGATGGGCGGTGTCCGACCGATTGTGGTGGGCCGGTCTGAGCCAAATGGCAGGGCCTATTTTTTGCCCCAGTCCAGCCCTGAGTGAGTGTATTTTATAATGGGCAATTTTCTAATGTAGGTTGAGAATGCAGTCAGACAGGGAAAGACAGGGATATCATGTACTGATGTGCAGAGGAAGTGGAATGCAGGTACAAGGAAGACTGTAGAATTGAAAAAGGTGAAGCACATACATTTCAAACGTCATAAACCAGACCACATTCATCCAGGCTCATCAGCATCAACAGATCCCATAAGTGTGTCATCTGCAGAAGGCTCCCCCAAACTTTTCAAGGATCACACAGAATTGAAAACTTATGTCAGTTCCTCTGTGATGGCCCCACTTTTTCAGCTGCAAACAGATGGTCTCCTTCAGCGATGTTACAGATTAGATGTCGAGAATAATGAGTCTTCTCAGAGCCAGTGTGATCTACAGATACCCCATACAGAACACGGCACAACGCTAACCTGTAAGAAGTGTCTCACTTTTTACGAGACCTATGTTCAACTAAGCCCTGCTCAGGTGGAGAAGTTGACCGAAGAGACCCAGGTACAGAGTGCATCACAACTGTGGCATGATGCAAGGAAGCTGCGACTGACTGCCAGCACAGCAAAGCGAACCCCCAAACGGAGCACTACTAACCCACAAAAATTCCTGAATGAACACTTGCACCCCACCTTCACTGGAAATACTGCCACTAAATATGGAAAAGAAAATGAGGACAAACCCATACAGCACATGGAGGCTCAAGGGCACACTGTGGAGAGGAAAGGCCTGGTGGTGTGTCCTGACCATCCCTGGTTTGGAGCCAGCCCAGATGGAATTTTGGACTCAGCACAACTCCTTGAGATTAAGTGTCCCCTAAAGAGTGCCATGTCACTTGCAGAGTTTCTTAGTCGGCCAAATGGTGACATCAGATGCTTAAGTGATGGGAAGTATCTCATTCTTCCCAGTGGGCAAAGTGGATACTACCTCCAGGTGGGTGAAAAATATTGTTACTTATAATGTGTGAACTAATGTGACAGATACTTGTGAACCTTCATTAAAACAAATTGTAAGCCATTTTATTTTACATTTATTCTTCCAGATCCAGCTGACAATGATGTGCCTTGGGCTGCAGAGCTGCAAGCTGGTTATCTGGACATCAACTGAGCACCTGGAGTTTGAAATTTCATTTGACAAAGACTATACAGATGCACACATGAAACACCTCCAGAATTTTTATTTTTCACACATGCTTCCAAGATTAGTGGATGATTTTGTTGCAAAGAAGATGAAGCTCTGCCCCAAATACCTGAATCTTTTGCAAATACAGTAAGCAGATAACAGGTGTTACATGTAGTACACACAACAAACACTAAGAGCACTGTATAAAGGTACTAAATAATAAAAATAGTACAACAGACTTTTTTGTTTTTAGTTTTATTAAAAACATAAAACCTTAAAGATCCCCTCCAGACATATTAACTACATACAGCTCTTTACCTGTTGAGTGTTATGTATTAGTGGTACTGTAAGTGTAGCTGTACCTCATTACAGTTTTTGAAAATGTTAAATGAATGAAAAGTGTGTGTTTAAGTGCAATATTAAATGTCTTCTCACTTTTCACTTGAAATAAGCTCACCTCTTAAATTCACTAGACCAGCACAGATCTTGAGCATTTTATCAATTTTTGGGACCAAGTTAATTGGCACCGTTTGAGAAAGGATCTTGTACACCTTCAGACGCCTTATTGCCCGTTCAACATGAATGCGGACGTGAGCAATGCGCCGTGTGTGAGTGACCTCCTCATTGGTCAGCTGGCATCCTTTGCGTGTGAATGCTGGTATGATCAATTTCACCCTACGCTCCTCCAGCAAGTCCCTAACTGTGAAACCACGGTCACCCATCACCTCATCTCCAGCACGCAAATAGTCCAGGAACCCTGAGTCCTGTGTTATGTACCTGTCACTGCATTTGCCACCATACGTATCTGAAATGAACATGATAATTCCAGAGGGAGAAATTGCCACTAAATATTTCACAGTGTTGTTGGCATAGTAGTGACTGTATGATTCACTTCTACAGTCCAGGTTTTTGGCTTTCTGCAAGACAGTCTCTGTGCAGTCAATGACACAAGTTGTGTTTGAAAAGTGTTCTTTAAAAGCTTGTGGCAAGGTAGCTTTAATTGTTTCACGAGGCAACCACACAATAAGATCCTTGGTGTGTTCAGCCATTATGTCTATCCACATTCCAACAGTCTTGCTGACCTGACCTTGTGACATTTTAAATCGTCGTGCTAAATCAGCCATGACAAAGTTTTGTCTAAGTTTCATTAAGGTCATTAGGATTTGGTCCACAACAGGCATTGATGATGAAGTAGGGGTAAATGGTTGTAGACAAGATACAAGGGTGTGAAACTCAATGAGTGGAATCCCTGTATACAAGAGGGAGTCTGCATCACTCTTCAAAATACTATCTGCAACAGGGTGTGACAATTCTGGGGATGGTGTACTCATTCTACACGTGATGGTAGGCCCTTTTGAATAGGTGTGGTCCTCCATCCCTGGCTCTGACCACTGTGTTTGGGCATCACAGGAGAGCTTTGATGTTGAGCACGGCTCCTCATTCCGATCCATCTCGTTAAGCTCATCTGCGGGTAACAATACAGTTCACAATTATTAGGACATGAGACATCACAGCTATAACTTAAAATTGTTGGATTGTGCTGCTAACACTATTTAGTTTTGATGACATGTATTTTAGCTTTAGTTTCTGAGAATATTTGTGAAAGATCTGGGGAGATTTTTTTTAAAACTGCATCAGGGAACATTTATTTTCTACACACAGATAACCGTACTTAAACTATTTTTAGTTTCATGCTGCCCTGCACTCTGCCATAAACTGCCTTACATTTTAAACTGTACAGTTCACACTTCACTGGTTGATATTATGATTACTACATTTTTGGCATTGTGAATATCTTGTTACTGCACCTTACCGTTAACTAGTTTACATTTTTATTTATGATACCTACCGTTAACCTGTCACATGGTTATTGCACCTTACTGATACTTATCACAGTTTATCATATTTGCACTCCTGACCTACTTTGTACTGCAACTGCTGCACATTAATTTCCCTCGGGCTAAATAAAGTAACATCTTATCTTAAAATAGTAAAACTAACTGGCTGTCATTACCGGACAAACACTACAATGCTGTGTCCTCCCTACACCTGAAATCATACCTGATGTTCTCCTGGCACTGCTGTCAATCCTTGTGAGGACCCGACGTCTCTTCTCTGGTGGTCTTTCGTAGCCCAGCAACAAAGTAGGATGCGGGTTTTCCTCCGTTGGCTTTTTGTCGACAAAATGAAATGAGCACACATACAGCGTTTTGGGTGGTCTCTTCAAGTTTAGGTTTTTCATCCACATTCTTTTGGATTCCTCGTCTGTAGGTAGGCGATGGAAACTGTACCGTTGGTTACAGGAACAATCTTTTTTTGTTCTGGGTGCATGTTCAACACACTGTTGTTGAAGCCACAAATTTAGCTTCGTCTGGTTGTTAGTACAGCCGCTAACAGCGCAACAGGTACCAGAGCTCCGCAAGGACATTTTAGAACAAGCTAATTTGGTTAAATAACGTAATCTGTTAAAAACCAAAGCAGTATTTGCTAAATTGAAGTCGAATTACGTTAGAAAAGACCGCCGTTGACTAGCTTACTGCTACTTCCTCTATCTCACCGGAAGTTACACCCATAATCATTTCTACAGTAGCGCCCCCGAGAATAAGGCGGATAGAGAGACCTGGCGTGTTAGCTTCTACTGATTTCCGGGTTACGGTAAGCCAGTTAGTAGCTTGGTACGTTTATTCCCTGTTTTGTCTCCTTCTCATAGACTGCGTTCTCCTTTGTTGTGAGTCGGGGTTTTGTTACTTATTCCTTTACTGTGAGGCTAGGGCGTGTGTTTATTTAAGTTCGCGGAGTCTTTTGGTTAGTAAGTTTTGGGACGATGGTGCTCCGTCGGCTCACCTGTAAAATGTTTCTCATGTGAGATCGGGTGTTTACCCAGGTATGTTTGCTGCATTAGACTGCAAACTTATTTAAGTAGCCATGGAACGTTAAGTCTCTGTTCCTGTTTGCCTCGTTACCTTTCTCCTTATTAAAAGGCTAGGGCGCTTGTTTGATTAAGTGTGCGTGAGTCTTGTGGATTAGACTGCAAACTTATTTAAGTAGCCATGGAACGTTAAGTCTCTGTTCCTGTTTGCCTCGTTATCTGTCTCCTTATTAAGAGGCTAGGGCGCGTTTGAGCTAGTTTGCGTGAGTCTCTGGTTAGTAAGTTATGGGACGACGGTGCTCCGTCGGCTCGCCTGTAAATGTCTCTCCCTCTTGGGAGATCGGGTGTTTGCCCAGGTACGTTTGCTGCATTGGACTGCGCACATATCTAACTAGTCATAGAACGTTTAATTATCTGTTCCTGTTCGCCTCGTTACATTTCTCCTGTCTGAGAGGCAGGGCTGGTGCTTGTGTTAGTCAGTTAGCCTTTGGTTAAGGTGCAGCTGTCCTTCATCGTTTTGTGCTTTCCTTCTCCGTGGATAGGAGATGTGGGCGATGGTTCGGAACTGTAGTTCTGTTCGTCCTTCGGTGCAATTCGTCTCAGGGATACCTGTTGATGATGTTGGACATGTTTGCGTGTGACTGCAAGTTTTTAAGCCACGGAACATTGGATCTGTTCCTCTCGCCTTCTCACACTATCTTATTATTTTTTCTGTGTGTGTTTGTGCCATTGTGCTACTCGCCTGTTCGTATGCGTCTCGTTATCGAGACAGGGCGTTTTATTCCTGGCTCTGGTGTAACAGTGAGCCGGTCTGTAGCTGTGGTGTGTTTGTGTTCGCTGTTTTATCTCCTTCCCTTATCTGCGGGGTATCCCGCCTTAGTGGCCTAAGGGCTTAATGATTCCCCTTGCTGCGTTTGGCTCCTCCCACCTCACACGTCACGCCCCATTACAGAATGTTGAAGCCATTACCGGGGCCAGCGGCTTTTTAGGGGAATTTTTTTTTTACTAGGGGGGTTTTTGGTGGCCTACTGTTTGTGGTTTGTCTTGGTTTTTGTTAGCACCTGGGTGTTTCTTTTGTTTTTCAGCTACCCTGGTAGGTAGGCGCCGAGTGGGCCAGTTAATCTCTTTTGGTTTCCCAGCGGCCCACTACTTTATTATTTTGCCTTTTTTATTTTCGGGGTAATCCTGGGTGGGGGTTTTATCCCTGTCAGGGGTACGCTTCAAGGGCTTTGGTCTCGGTTTGTAGGCCATAGCCCTTGAGTTCAGCGTTTAAAGTCGCCTCTTGCCCGGCACGCCTCATGAAGAGAAGATAGGCTATAGTAAGGTTTTGGGTAGGTAGCCAGGAACCAGGGTGCTGAGGAGTTTCCTCCAGGGTGCTTGTAGCCGGGCACTTGGTAGTTCCACACTGTGGAAGTAAGCCGTAGGCCCAAGAAAGCCTCATATGCAAATATATAAATAATTAAATAATACAGTCAAGATCTAGTGGAAAAGTACTGAGATGGGGGGTTGTGAGAGGGTGCAGGATAGTTCTCTGTCAGCAAGGACGAGGGCATCTAGCACACCAGTCAAAACAGGAATGTTTTCCTCCTGTGTTCCATAACAAAGCAGGAGTTGTACTTATAGATCGTGCTGACCGAACAGGTGGGAGGAGAGTTCACAAACAATTTTATTTGATAGATCAAGAGTGCCCCCAAGCGCATAGGGTAAGAACAGGTCATATAACATATTAATGTTTTGCCTAATTTGTTATTGGATAAAATAAGATATTATGAAAAGGTGTTACCACATATCATTGGTGTATTAGCAACGTAAAGGAGGAGTTATGATATTGTAAAAACTAATGTTTGTTATTGTTCGGGGAATTCTGAATCCTCTGCGTAGGTTTGTGGTTTTCCCATGTTGAATCAACATTTGACCATTTAATAAAAGATTATACTTCTGCTATTTCCTTCATCTTTATCTTGAGTATTCTTCCACTCGAAAAACCCATCTCAAATTGAATTTAACGAGGAGGGAGTCAAAGGACTTACTTCCACAACACCCCCCTCACCCTTAGTCCCACCCTCCCTTCCCTTCCAAAAAAAAAAAAATATATTTTGTATTTATTTTGTCGGTATTTCTCTCTTGAGGAACTCCGCATGGTTTTATTTTTGGGGTCGCCTGGGTCGCCCCTTAGAAGGGGGGGTCCTGTCATGGTTTTGGACCCTGTGGTCCTATGCGGTCGTTTTCCTCGGTGGCCACGCGAGGGCGCTGCCCTGTTGGTTGAGGCTTGCTCCGCCCTGCTGAGTTGGGGGAGTTTCTGGTTAAGCATTTTCACCTGTTGCGTGGTCACGAGAGTTATTTAAGCCTACCGTTCCCTTCATTCAGGGCTTCGACATTTATTGTTACTTGTTTGTTTATTGTTACGTACTGTGGTGTTTTTGTTGGCTGAGTTATTCGTACCCTGTTGGCTACTCGCCCAGTTTTAGCGTCTCTTGTAGAGGCAGGGCTTATTTCTTGCTGGCTTACTAGTGGATTATCTCGTAGAAGTTTGGGACTGTAAAATCTCTGCTCTAGTTCGCCTGTGTGCGTTTTCCTCCGTGTATGGAGATTTGGGCGATGGTCGGAACTGTGTTCTGTTCGCCTCTCGGTGCATGTCGTCTCATGTGAGATCTGGCGTTTCGCTTCGGCTGGGTTGCTTAGCTTGTAGAAGTGTAGAGTAGCTGTTCTTTGTCCCTTTTCGCCGGTTAATGGTTTTCTTATAGAGAGACCTGGCGTGTTAGCTTCTACTGATTTCCAGGTTACGGTAAGCCAGTTAGTAGCTTGGTACGTTTATTCCCTGTTTTGTCTCCTTCTCATAGACTGCGTTCTCCTTTGTTGTGAGTCGGGGTTTTGTTACTTATTCCTTTACTGTGAGGCTAGGGCGTGTGTTTATTTAAGTTCGCGGAGTCTTTTGGTTAGTAAGTTTTGGGACGACGGTGCTCCGTCGGCTCACCTGTAAAATGTTTCTCATGTGAGATCGGGTGTTTACCCAGGTATGTTTGCTGCATTAGACTGCGAACTTATTTAAGTAGCCATGGAACGTTAAGTCTCTGTTCCTGTTTGCCTCGTTACCTTTCTCCTTATTAAAAGGCTAGGGCGCTTGTTTGATTAAGTGTGCGTGAGTCTTGTGGATTAGACTGCAAACTTATTTAAGTAGCCATGGAACGTTAAGTCTCTGTTCCTGTTTGCCTCGTTATCTGTCTCCTTATTAAGAGGCTAGGGCGCGTTTGAGCTAGTTTGCGTGAGTCTCTGGTTAGTAAGTTATGGGACGACGGTGCTCCGTCGGCTCGCCTGTAAATGTCTCTCCCTCTTGGGAGATCGGGTGTTTGCCCAGGTACGTTTGCTGCATTGGACTGCGCACATATCTAACTAGTCATAGAACGTTTAATTATCTGTTCCTGTTCGCCTCGTTACATTTCTCCTGTCTGAGAGGCAGGGCTGGTGCTTGTGTTAGTCAGTTAGCCTTTGGTTAAGGTGCAGCTGTCCTTCATCGTTTTGTGCTTTCCTTCTCCTTGGATAGGAGATGTGGGCGATGGTTCGGAACTGTAGTTCTGTTCGTCCTTCGGTGCAATTCGTCTCAGGGATACCTGTTGATGATGTTGGACATGTTTGCGTGTGACTGCAAGTTTTTAAGCCACGGAACGTTGGATCTGTTCCTCTCGCCTTCTCACACTATCTTATTATTTTTTCTGTGTGTGTTTGTGCCATTGTGCTACTCGCCTGTTCGTATGCGTCTCGTTATCGAGACAGGCCTGTTACGAACCGAATAAGAGCTGGACCCAAGTGCAACGACCAGGAGACAGATTATCAGCAAGGGGTGTTTATTAGAAGCTTTGGGGTAGTCCCAAAGCTGTACAGAAGGGAAAACACAGTATATACACAGGTTAGTGAATGACTCGAACTGTTCCAAGCCGAAACTGGACTGTACGGGACCGGAGGTCCACTCAGGAACTGGATCCCGGAATCGGCTTGTTTGCTCCAAACCGGAGCTGGACTGGAACTGGACCGGGAGGTCCAACTGGAACAGGAATGCAGGAACAACGGGTTGTTCCAAGCCGAAACTGGACTTTACTCGGGAGGTGCACTTGACACCGGAACTGGACCGGAACTGGACCGGGAGGTCCAACAGGAACAGGAAAACAGGAACAACGGGGTTGTTCCAAGCCGGAACTGGACTTTACTCTGGAGGTGCACTTAACACCGGAACTGGACTGGAACTGGACCGGGAGGTCCAACTGGAACTGGAAAGCAGGAACAACGGGTAGTTCCAAGCCGGAACTGGACTTTGGACTGGAGGTGCACTTAGCACAGGAACTGGACCGGGAGGTCCAACAGGTACTGGGCTGGGTACAGAGGTAGGTGAGCGGTTGAGCCCGGTAGGGTAGAGCTGTGTGGCGGAGCTCAGCTGCGGCTGGTTGAGGGTAGCTGGTTTAGCCGAGGAACCTGGGACCGTAACCGCAGCGAAGGGATCCACTACGGCCGGACAGGAACCACTGCAGGATAGCTAGGCAGAAAACCCGACAGCAGACGTACTGCGAGCTGGAGGAGAGGGCACCGCAACACACACACACGGAGACCAACAGCTACAGACTGGTAGGTGCAGGAACAGCTGGTAATACGAGGGAGACAGGTTAGAAACAAACAAGCAGTAAATTGTTAGGGCTAGATAGCTACCAACTGGAGGGTAGGAGAACTGGAAGCTGAACAGGTATAAAGCCCGTAACCAAGCAAACAGTAAACGTGACTAGAAACCTGAAGACCAGGAAACACACGAGGTAGTTTAACGAACTGGCGCCGACTAGCAGCCAGACGGGGGTTTAAGTAGGAAGGTGAGATTGAAACTTAATGCTGAACAGGTGAGGAAGGTAACTGAGAGTGATTGAAACAAACAGGTGCGGAATGAATGTCATGAATGGGGGAAAGAGATAGGTGGAAACCAAAGTGGAAAACTGAAAGAGACAAACAGAGGGGAAACGCCCAGCCTGTAGCAAGGGGGAAAACATGGACAGGAGAATCCGACATGACACGGAAGGAACAGAGGAAAACACGGAAAAGGACAGGAAGGGAACGGAACGTTACAAGGCCGTTTTATTCCTGGCTCTGGTGTAACAGTGAGCCGGTCTGTAGCTGTGGTGTGTTTGTGTTCGCTGTTTTATCTCCTTCCCTTATCTGCGGGGTATCCCGCCTTAGTGGCCTAAGGGCTTAATGATTCCCCTTGCTGCGTTTGGCTCCTCCCACCTCACACGTCACGCCCCATTACACTTAACTCTGTAATCTCACAGGGAAGACACACTTAACTCTGATGCTGAGCGCTCAGTCCTTTCTGACCTGCTGAACACAAAGTTTCCTTTACCTTAAGTTTTGGAATATATTCACGTATTCACCTTACACACAGAGTCTACGTCTTTAGGCGGACGGCATCCTACCTCAATTTGGAGGGGGTTCGTCCTGGAGTGACCATTCAACCCCCCGTGCATGGTTAACCCTCAGACTGTAAACTCAATGAGTTGGTGAAGTTAGTGATCCCATCCTCGTCGCCAATTTTCTGTCGTGGATTTTCCCTTAGTCATCAATGGAGGCAAAATAGTTTTCTTACAACTCAGTGTTTGTCAGGTCAAAATCCAAATTTATTTGATCAAATAGGAGAGACTTGCACGAATGCTCTACATAAAGCACCAGAGAAGTGTCTCACCAGGCAACACCAGGTTATATACACCCCTTTCACCCTTCTCTGTACTTTTACACTCATGCAGGGAGGTGTCCTTGATTCATATAATTCAGATGCTCTGGTCACTTGTCAGTTGACTCCGCCTTATCTCGTGGAGGGGGAAAGTTAAGACAAAGAAGTTTCAAAAAAGGAATGTGGAAAAATGTACTTTCTTAACTATTGTTTTTACACCATATATGTTCATGTATAAGTATTAAAAATATATTCTTTAATACAAAGAGCTTTTATGTATCTATGAGTAGACCAGTTAGATTTAAAAGGAATCCAGTAGCATGCATAGAAGTTAAGGTTATATTGTATCTAGTATATAAAACAAGAATAAGTTTTCATAATAATAAATGCATGACCAACAGTTCAAAATATCAATATGTGTGTTTTTAAATATTCCATATGAGTTTATATGATTCAATGTGCTCTCCTTATGGTTCCTTCAGGCAAATTTGTTTTTGTGAGGAGAGACATCTACTGACATTGGTTAGAAGTCTAGGTGAAATGGTGCAGGAGTTTAACAATTGCAATTTCAAATCATTATTATAGCACCAGCATGGGGCCAATCGCATCAAATTTGGTAATGGGTTGTTGGGTGAAACCCTCTCGCAATCCGCACAGGTTCATAAGAATCAGCCAAGCAGTTCAAGAAGAACTCATAAAAGTAATTGATGAGCAGCTATAATACAAAATAGTGGCCAATTCAAGATGGCACCGACTCAAATAGCACATATCTTTGTTCCAAATCAGGCCTTTTGTCATTGTACCAAGTTTGAAGTCTGCAATGAAACTGATTTTTTTGTGAATATTTGAATATTTTTTCATATTTGGAGCTTCCCCAAAGAAACAGGACTGATAGGTAGAATCTAGGTCCTATAAGCGGAACTAATGAAATCCATATACAGGATAGGCCTATCTCACATTTCCGGGTAGGCAAACCGGAAGGGAGGAATACATTCTTCCGGTAGAGAAATGGTGCATACTGCTGATATTAAACATTTGTCTTGCAACCGCAGTAAGACATTCTTAATCCAACATTTTGGTATCAATCTGCAGATATTTGTCACACAAGCTGATTTATCACCTCAAGCTGATCAAGTTGTGTTTCCTCTCTTTCCCTCAAGGACCTGTAACACCTTGCCCTCACAACAACTTTTCCCAGCAACAATGTTTGAGACTACAGTTTTGTAAGTAATGAAATCATGAAGCACAAATCTTTTATTGTCTGGCCAAGTATCACTGCACAAAAAAACTTCCACAGAGAATTATGCTATACAAGATTTAACGGTAAATTGACTTCACAATTATGAAATAATGGCTCAAAAATGAGATTATGGACTGCTGTGGGATTCCGTTTGTTGAAGTAGGTGTTCCCCCGCTTCACTTCAATTACAAAATGCTATTTATATTTTCAGCTGCACTGTACATTAAAGTACATAGTAAATACATAGGGGCATTCCCCCAAGCTAGTCAACAGTAGCTACGTTAATATATTTGTCTTTGTATGTCACTAGCTAGCGAAATACAAAAGTAACGGTAACTTTGCTGACAACTCGGGAGTAGCTCTAATAACGTAACGTTAATATGTTTATCTTTAGATTAATCAGCAAATGCATATAACTTTTTCCTTATTGTAACGTCATATCTTGCTGTTGCTGGAACATTTTTAGATAATGGTAACTTGCGGCTCACTAGCTGGAGCTAGTGCGATATGATAGCCTACACAGGTGGTCTGACTGACTTTAAAATGTTCTCTATCATTCAACATCATAAATGGGTCAACAAAAATGGCTCAAATTAAAATTCCGAACTATCCCTATAATGCAAAAACACAATTAGAAGCACTGTGAAATGTCACGATTGTGTTGTTAGCTACGTTAGCTAACGTTAGTCTACGGTACATAGGCCTACTAGCATGTCCTCTGCCTGCCTACCTAGCACTACCTTCATAATTAAAAAGAAATTGCTCAAAAAATAACTTGTAGCCCTTGTTGTGTTAGAATTCCCTTCAATGTTGTGGACCCAAACGCAGGACTCGGAGACAGACTCAATGATAAGCTCCGTGGGAGCACATTTATTGAACAAACACGGGGGAAAGATTAGGTGAGGGTCTGGAAGCGAGGTTGGACACTACGGGCAGGCTGATGGCGGACAACAACTGGGGTATTGCAGGAGCAGGAGAATGTGAGTGGTAGCGGAACAGGAACAAGCAGGCTGGCGGGATACGGAGACAAGAACTGACAAAGTTAAACAAACAAGCAAGTAATGAGAACACGGGAAAACACTGGCCGAGTACAAGAATCAGGAACAAACGAGAGTACGAACTGGCAACGAGACAGACAGAGAAGGGAGAATATATATGCGGGTAAATGAGGTAATTAATGCCTAAGGCATAAGAATGCTTGTGTGAATGAATGAGCAGCATGTGGAATGTGAGTGAGGATGGCGAGTGATTGGTTGAGAGATAATACAGTGGACACGAGGAGGGAAGCCACGCCCAGCCTGCACAACAAGAGAACACAAGAAACAAGAAACTGAGACATGGAACAGGGAGAACAAAAGGGAAGGTGAACTGGAAGGGCAGAGGCGATCGTGACAGTACCCCCCCGTCAAGGAGCGCCTCCAGGTGCACCAGCGGGCCAGAACTTCAGGGGGTGACTGGCGTGGAAGTCACGGATGAGGGAGGGGTCCAGGATGAGCTTGCGGGAGACCCAGCTACGCTCTTCAGGACCGTAGCCCTCCCAGTCCACCAGGTACTGGTATCCACGGCCCTTGCGGCGGATGTCCAGAAGGCAGCGGACGGTGTAGGCAGGAGCGTCGTGGAAGATGCGGGTGGGTGGAGGGGGATCGAGGGAGGGCAGAGCAGGCTGGAGGAGACTGGCTTTCCTTGGCTGACATGAAACACGGGGTGGATCTTGAGGGCTGCGGGGAGGTGCAGCTTGACAGTGGAGGGATTCAGGACAGTGAGGATGGTGTAGGGACCGATGAACCGGGGCTGAAGCTTGCGAGATGTGGCTTGAAGCGGGATGGAGGAGGTGGACAACCAGACCTGTTGACCTGAGGTGTAACGTGGGGTTATGGTCCGGTGAAGGTCCGCCGGAGATGGGCCCAGACAGATGGGATGGCAACCTCCTCCTGGACCGGAAACAGGGGAGGCTGGTACCCCAAGGAGCACTCAAAGGGGGACATCTGGGTGGAGGAGCTCTTCAGGGAGTTATGGGCATACTCCACCCAGGGCAGGAACTTGCTCCAGGAGGAGGGGTTGCAGGCCAACACGCACCGCAGGGCGGCTCCCAGGTCCTGGTTGGCACACTCTGTCTGCCCGTTAGTCTGTGGGTGGTACCCGGAGAGACTGGCGGAGGTACCCAGAGCCCGGAAAAAGGCTTTCCAGAGGGAGGAGGAGAACTGGGGCCCACGGTCCGAGATGATGTCGGAGGGGATCCCGTGCAACCTCACCACGTGCTGCACCAGAAGCTCCGTGGTCTCGGACGCAGAGCGGAGCTTGGGCAGAGGGACAAAGTGGACTGCTTTAGAAAAGCGGTCAACGACTGTCAGAATGGTAGTGTTACCATCAGAGGGGGGGAAGGCCACAGACGAAGCCCACCCCAATGTGGCTCCATGGACAGCCTGGGACAGGAAGGGGGTGGAGGAGACCGGCAGAAGGCCTTGCCCCTGGCGCAGACGGGACAGGCAAGGACAAACGCACAGGTATCCCCACTCAGCGTGGGCCACCAGAAGCTCCTCCTCACCAGGGCGATGGTCCGGGTAATGCCAGGGTGGCAGGACAGGTGGGAGGCATGGACCCACTGGAGGACCTGAGAGCGGACGGAGTCGGGGACAAATATGCAGGAGTTAAGGTTGGAGCGGGGGTCAGGGTGATGTACCTGGGCGGCCTCCACCGTCTTCTCGATCTCCCAAGAGACCGCAGCCACCACACAGGATGAAGGGACGATGGGGTCCGGGTAACAGGTCTGGCTGTAGGGGAGAACATTCGGCAAAGGGCGTCGGGCTTGGTGTTGCGGAAACCGGGTCTGTAGGTGATAGTGAAGCAGAAACGGGTGAAAAACAGACCAGCGGGCCTGGCGGGAGTTCAGTCTCTTGGCAGACTGGATGTATTGTAGGTAGTGGGACGGGGCCACTCCTTCACTGCCTGGATCTTGGCGGGTCGGGCTTGACCCTCCCCTCTTCAATCACGAACCCCAAGAACGACACGGTGGGAACGTGGAAGGAGCACTTCTCCGCCTTCACATAAAGTTTATTCTCCAGCAGCCTCTGGAGAACTTGGCGGACATGCAGTACATGATCCTGCGGGGGATTTAGAAAATATAAGTATATCGTCGAGATAGACGAACACTGACAGGTTGAGCAAGTCGCGGAGGACATCATTAACAAGGGCCTGGAACACAGCTGGGGCGTTAGTGAGTCCGAACGGGACCACCCGGTATTCAAAGTGCCCCAGGGGGGTATTGAAAGCTGTCTTCCACTCGTCCCCCTCTCGGATCCAGACCAGGTGGTAGGCGTTCCGGAGTTCAAGCTTAGTGAAGATGGTGGCACCATTGAGGGGTTCAAAAGCAGAATTAATGAGGGGTAGAGGGTATTTATTGCGGATGGTGATGGCATTGAGGCTGCGGTAGTCGATGCAGGGACGGAGTGAGCCATCCTTCTTACCCACAAAGAAGAACCCGGCTCCCACAGGGGATGAAGAGGGTCGGATTATACCTGCTGCCAGGGAGTCATGTATATAGGTCTCCATGGATGCCTTCTCGGGGGCCGACAGGTTGTAGAGGCGGCTAGAAGGCAACGGAGCTCCAGGTACCAGGTCAATCACGCAGTCGTAGGGTCTGTGAGGAGGTAATGACAGGGCAAAATATTTATTGAAAACAAGTGATAGGTCATGATACTGGTGAGGGACCAGGGAAAGGTCAGACTGAGGAACACAGAGGGGCATCTTGCCTTCCCCGGATAGGGGCAAGGCAGAACGGAGACAGGCTGCATGGCACTTGGAACTCGATTCCTGAACCCGGGAGGTCTCCCAGTTGAGGTGTGGGTTGTGTAAATGAAGACACGGCTGGCCCAGGACCAGGGCAGACTGAGAAGAGGTGATGATGAGAAATTTAATTTTTTTTTCATGGTGGTTACCGGACAGAACTAGTTGCAGTGGAATGGTGGTGTGTGTGACCCGGGCTAGTAGGTTGCCATCCAGGGTGAAGGCAGCGAGCGGGCTGGTGAGAGGCATGGTAGGAATGCCTGTTTGAGTGACGAATTGTGCATCAATAAGGTTGGCGTCGGCTCCGGAATCCACCAGCGCCGACAGGGAGGCAGAATTGGAATCCCACAGGAGGATCCCCTCCAGCAGGAGACGGGATTGGGTGGATGAGGAAGTGGAGACAGGGTTGGCCAGTACCCCCAGATTTACTGGCGAGCCGCCCCTTTTGGGCGAACAGGACAAGAGGCGATACGGTGGCCCAGGGAACCGCAGTAGAAGCAATCGCCAGAGAGCAATCGCCAGAGAGTGCCCTCTGGTGGCGTTCAGCCTCCTCAATGGATGTAGCGCCCAGCTGCATGGGTTCCTCACCTGGTGTGTCCAGCACCAGGGAAGTAGACGGGCTCCAGGCAGAAGAGCGAAGTCGACGGGTTGGAAACCCCTGGCGACCTGATCTCTCCCGGGTCTGGGCTTGCATGCGGTTGTCCAGTGAAGTGGCGAGGGTGTTCAGGGTGTTCAGCGAGCTGGAATCCTCACACGTGGTAAACTCGTCCTTCAGAGGCTCGGAGTGGGCATTGAGGAAGACCCCTTGGAGGGCGGAATCGTTCCACCCACCCTCCGCCGCCAGAATCCGAAACTGCACCGCCATCTCCGCCACGCTGCGGTTACTCTGGCGAAGTTGGAGAAGGCGCTGGGTAGCGTCACGCCCGCAGACCGGGTGGTCGAAGACGCTGCGCATCTCCGAGACGAAGGTGTGGAAGTGATTGCTGGTGGGGAGCTGGCTGTCCCAAACTGCAGTGGCCCATTCCCGGGCATTGCCTCCCAGGCTGGCCATAATGAACGTGATCTTGCTTGCGTCGGTCAAATGAGGCTGGCTGCAGCCGGAAGACAATGTCGCACTGCAGCAGGATATTCTTGCACCTCCCCAGATACCCTAGGTAGCGCTCTGGGTACGGCACGCGGGGCTCCCGGACCAGGGAAGCAGCTGACACCAAAGATGGGTTCATGGGAGGCGGAGGTGAAACAGCAGCGGACGCCTCGACCACGGGTGTAGGCTGACCTGGATGTAGCCTGGGGAGCGGTGCCTGCACTGCCAACTGGGTCACGAGTGTGCCCATCTGACCCACCTGGTCAATCACCTGCTTCAGGGCCTCCTGGACCTTCTCTAGGTGGCATCCCTGTTTGCTGATGACAGCTCCCTGGCAAGCGATGGTGTGGTGGAGCTGCTCCGAGTCCACTGGGTCCATAGCTGGCCAGTTAGTTCTGTTAGAACTCCCTTCAATGTTGTGGACCCAAACGCAGGACTCGGAGACAGACTCAATGATAAGCTCTGTGGGAGCATGTTTATTGAACAAACACGGGGGAAAGATTAGGTGAGGGTCTGGAAGCGGGGTTGGGCACTAAGGGCAGGCTGATGCCGCAGGAACAGGAGCAGGACTGATGGCGGACAACAACCAGGGTATTGCAGCAGCAGGAGAATGCGAGTGGTAGCGGAACAGGAACAAGCAGGCTGGCGGGATACGGAGACAAGAACTGACAAAGTTAAACAAACAAGCAAGTAATGAGAACACGGGAAAACACTGGCCGAGTACAAGAATCAGGAACAAACGAGAGTACGAACTGGCAACGAGACAGACAGAGAAGGGACAATATATATGCGGGTAAATGAGGTAATTAATGGCATAAGAATGCTTGTGTGAATGAATGAGCAGCATGTGGAATGTGAGTGAGGATGGCGAGTGATTGGTTGAGAGATAATACAGTGGAAACGAGGAGGGAAGCCACGCCCAGCCTGCACAACAGGAGAACACAAGAAACTGAGACATGGAACGAGAGGGAGGAGGAAAACACGGAGAACAAAAGGGAAGGTGAACTGGAAGGGCGGAGGTGATCGTGACATGTCGAGCTTCAACCGCCTCACATCACCCTGAAATTCATCAACAATGTGGACAACATCCGATATTGTTACTTTTGGGAGCGATATTAGGGACTGGAAAAAAATGTATAGCCTAGCTTGTCTAGATCCATGGTTTCCAATGGGGAGCCACAGGTGTCCCTAGCACCGGAAGTATCTATTCCTCCCTTCCGGCCTAGATCGCCATGTATATGTATGCATATTATGTATATATAATATTTATTATTTCTCTTATAATATTTAGTAGGCTATTCACCACTTTCCTGCGAGAGACAATGGGTGTTGTCATGACACTCGACACTTCCGGGACGCCAGAGGTTGCCAGTTATTCTTTTGCGGTTTACCCAACGCTTTTGCCGACCAAAATGTAGCTTAGGCTGGCTTTACACGGTGAAACTTTCACGCAACTAGTTGCAGGTTGCAAATTGCATGCAACATAATTTCCATGCAACTAGACAGTTACACGAAGCAATTAAAAAAAGAATCAGTCCCATGCAACACGATTTAATAGTTTATTTCACTAAAATTTGCCTGCTAGATTGGTAATTTATTTTCATCTGTCATATTGTTTTCTTGCTAGATTATTTAAAGTGGGAAAACATCTGAAAAAATAGGCTACTATAGATACAGAGTTTGATACTATTAGATGTAATCTGTCATATCTAAGACATTTCGCTGGATAAAATGTTTTTAATACACAGATTATGCGAAGTAACTTGCTCGCATTCGCAACCAGCGTTGCTCACGTTACCTAACGTTAACGTTACATTAGGTAAAGCCCTACTATGTTATGTTCATATTTACAAACTGAATAAATACTGCACCTCTAACCACAAAACTGCTTTGCTAGATTATAGTTGTTGTAACTAAGATATTTGACAAATACAAACTTTTATTAATCAGCTGTTGGTGTTGCTATGGTTACCATTCATAAAAGGGTGTGTGAAATTGGTAGTTTGACGACATCATCTGACAAGTTGTCAACAAAGTTGAGAGTTTTGCAACTGTTGCGGCTGAGTTTCAGACAAGTTTCAAGTGCGTTGCAGAGGGCTTTACACCATGCGACTGAATTGCAACTTAGTTTCACCTAAGTTTCAAGCAACTAAAGTTGCGTGAAAGTTTCACCGTTTAAAGCCAGCCTAACGTTTACTTTTTATGCCAAATGTACCGTTCTCAGTCACAGGATAGCTAGATAATGTCTTCGGGCTCAACATGTGCCATTGTCGGGTGCACAAATAACTCGCAAAAACTTAAAGATTTTATGAATGGAGCAAGGCCGGCGGTAGCTATGTGCAGGGGTGGGCTCAGCCCACCCAAACGTGCGTCTTGCCCACCCAATCAAAAGTTAAGAAAATAAATAAATTTTGTACAGCCAATGGAAAAATAGCACAGAAAATACCAGTACCGTTTCTAACTTCTGATTGGGTGGGCAGCCTACAGCCCGCCTCCAAATTCTCCCACTGCTCACCCCCTCTTCTCGTCGTGTTCAGGCACAAACACACAGAGCTCTGAAGCAGACCCGTCCGCTGCACAGAGTGTCTCTCGGAGTCTCAGTGTCATGCCGAGGGGGAGGGGTGTTGCCATGACAACTATGAACTCTGATGGCTCAGATTGCACACACATAGGGCAAAGCAAATTAGTGTTCTAAATGTTAGTTTAACTTTAGTTAAGTTTTTGTTTATTGCGCTTATTTTAGTCAGGGATTATGTACAAAAACAGTAATCTCAGCGAGAGGAGAAAATGTGCAGGTGACCGGTTGAAAATTGGATATTATCGGTTTCATCTGCAACAAGTTATTTCTCCAAGTTATCTTGCATCTTTAACCCCTTCCACCATACCATGTTGCATGGGCGAAAGCAAAACCTGGTTATTCTTGCTCAGGAGAAGGCCATTACATCGGCTCTTGATATGGATTAAAATAGGCTAGCCTACGTGTTTAAAAAAAAAAAAAAAAATTGTTTCAGATTTCCCCCCCCCCAATTGAACCCCTATTCTAATTCAATTCCCCCGTGTAGCAACCGCTAGAGAATCACCGCTGCACAACCCCATCAGCCAGTGGTAGACAGAGGTCATCATGTCCTTATTCAGGGCGCAACTCCTCCAAGCCCGACCGTGATTCCAACTCGCCCAGGGCAGCTATATGCGCAGCGATTCTCTCCGATAGATTAAACATTTTATTTTAGAAAATACCCTGTGTGAGGTTGTGTAGAAATGCAGGAAATAAGTTTTAAAAGGCTCAAAATTTTCTGGGGGAGGACCCCCAGACCCCCCGCTACTTTGTTCCCCTTTGTGCCCCACCAACATCTCTTCATGCCCCCCCAATCAAAACAGTCTAGAACCGGGCCTGGAATGGAGCCTGTTTTCAACACAGACAGACTCGCAAGACATGTTGTTGTCCGGCACCCTACGCGCTACATTCAATCCCCAAGGACGAGGCGAAAACAAGAGAAGAAAGTAAACTCGCAGACTTTTTTACACAATACTTTACCGATTTTATTGCTATGTAGATAATTATAAGCCTCTGTGCTTTTGTTATTTCTAAGTTCCTCGCCATCAACTCCCTCACTAAGAATGAAGTAGTTGACAATGTCAACGAAGCTAACGTCGGGCCATTGTTTCATATCGTCTACCCATTCCGTTAGGATAGACGGATGTGGCACTTTCACTGTATTGTCGCCAGTACTTGTTAGATAATCCGATCCATGTAACCATCTGCGAAATGTGGGCATTTGAAGTAATGTTCGTCTTCATATACATTTAGTTAGCAGTTAGCTAGCTACAAGCGTAAACACAGTAGACCGAACGGAAGAAACCGGCTTCCGCTATGACACCGCTATGAATCATGGGAAAGGTCAGAGTTCGGGAAAGTTGTGAATATTTGGGAGAAGAGTCTTCCTGCAGACATCCACCGTTAAGCCCACTGAACTCAATGACATGGAATGGACGTAACCGCTTGCTTCGATCGCCAAAGCTGCAGCAACCAATATGGCGTCCAGTGCACCGCACCTCTCAGTTTCCCCATAGGCTATAATGGAGAAACTCCTGCCTTTTTATATCAAACTAAGCGGTTTACAGTCATATTTTCAACCCAGTTATACCCGTAATACATATAAGAATACGAATCAATGTGTGATTTTACTTGACGCGACTCGATAACGAAGTTATAGCCTCCGTTGTTTCCGTTGTTTTACTCTCCGCGAGTCAACACGAGACTCTGGTTGGTGAAAATATGACTCAACGTATGACTCTGATTCGCTGATTAGTGGGGACGGGAACAATTGATGAATAGCCTACAAGTAGCAAGTCGTAAACTAGTTCGCACTTCCATGGTTACTGAACTGTGTAAGACTTGTGAACACAACCGATTCCCTTGACAGTAAACGTAATCAAGCTGCTATGATATTGTGTTGTCACTTAATTTTGCTAGCCACTGTTCAGTAGCCTAGCTATATGTATTTAGATATATATATATATAAAATATAACTAGCTATATTTATTATATATACAGTCAAGCCGGAAAGTCTGCACACTCCTTTCACCTTCTCCACGTTTTATTACGTTACAGACATATTCTACAATAGATTGAGTTCATTTTTTGTCTCAAAATTCTACACAAAATAGCCCATAATGACAAAGTGAAAACAGGTTTTTAGACATTTGTGCTAATTTATTAAAAATCTAAATGTAAAATATCATATGTACACAAGTGTGCACACCCTTTGATATGACACCCAAAAGTGAGCTGAGGTGCATTTTGTTTCCACTGATACTGCTTGAGATGTTTCTACAATGTAATTGGAGTCCACCTGTGATAAATTCAATTGATTGGACAAGATTGGGGATTGCCAACACCTGCCTATATAAGGTCCCACAGTTGACAGTGCATGTCAGAGCAAACACCAAGCCATGGGGTCAAAGGAATTATCTGCAGACCTCAGAAACAGGATTGTGTCAAGGCATAGATCTGGAGAAGGGTACGGAAAAATCTCTGCAGCTTTACAGGTCCCAAAGAGCACAGTGGCCACCATCATTCGTAAATGGAAGAAGTTTGGAACCACCAAGAATCTTCCTAGACCTGGCCGCCCGGCCAAACTGAGCAATCGGGGAAGACGGGCCTTAGCCAGGGAGGTGAGCAGGAACCCGAGGGTCACTCTGACAGAGCTCCAGCGTATCCTTGTGGAGATGGGAGAACCTTTCAGAAGATCAACCATCCAGGCAGCACTCCACCAATCAGGCCTTTATGGTAGAGTGGCCAGACGGAAGCCCCTCCTTAGTAAAAGGCACATCACAGCCCGCTTGGAGTTTGCCAAAAGGCACCTAGAGGACTCTCAAACCATGAGAATCAAGATTCTCTGGTCTGATGAAAACAAAATGGAACCTTTTGGCCTGAATACTAAGCGTCACGTCTGGAGGAAACCAGGCACCGCTCATCACCTGGCTAATACCATCCCTACAGTGAAGCATGGCGGTGGCAGCATCATGATGTGGGGATGTTTTTCAGCAGCGGGAATGGGGCGACTAGTCCTGATAGAGGGAAAGATGAATGCAGCTAAGTACACCGAGATCCTTGAAGAAAACCTGCTCCAGAGCGCTCTGGACCTCAGACTGGGGCGAAGGTTTACCTTCCAACATGACAACGACCCGAAGCACACAGCCAAGAGAACAAAGGAGTGGCTTCGGAGAAAGTCTGTGCATGTCCTTGAGTGGCCCAGCCAGAGCCCAGACCTGAATCCAATTGAACACCTGTGGAAAGAGCTGAAAATGGCTGTGTACCGACGCTCCCCATCAAACCTGACAGAGCTTGCAAGGATATGCCAAGAGGAATGGGCAAAAATGTCCAGAAACAAGTGCGCCAAGCTCATAGCTTCTTTCCCAAGACGCCTTGAAGCTGTAATCGCTGCCAAAGGTGCAGCAACCAAGTATTAGGCTAAGGGTGTGTACAGATATGTAACCCCTAAATAACCTATTTTTGTCAGTAAAATAAAATTGCATATTTTCTAAAAACCTGTTTTCACTTCGTCATTATTGGCTATTGTGTGTAGATGTTTGAGGCAAAAAATGAACTCAATCTATTGTAGTATAAGTCTGTAATGTAATAAAACGTGGAGAAGGTGAAAGGAGTGTGCAGACTTTCCGGCTTGACTATATATATATATATATATATATATATATATATATATATATATATATATATATATATATATATATATATAGTCAAGCCGGAAAGTCTGCACACTCACACTATATATATATACATATCCTTTCCAAAAAATTAGAATATCATGGAAAAGTTGTTTTTTTTCCATAATTCCATTCAAAAAGTGAAACTTTCATAGATTATAGATTCATTACACACAAAGTGAAATATTTCTAGCCTTTATTTGTTTCATTTTTCATAATTTTGGCTTACAGCTCCAGAAAACCTCCAAAACAGTATTTCAAGAAATTAGAATAGTGTGTCGAAAATCAGCATTTACTTCAGTTATTTCAGAGAATGAGTGGAGTGGCTTGACTCGAGGAATCCGACAGTTGTAGCCCATGTCCCGGATACATCTGTACGTGGTGGTTTTTGAAGCACTGACTCCAGCCTCAGTCCACTCCCTCTGCATCTCCGCCAAATTTTGGAATCGTCTTTGCTTGACAATCCGCTGAAGCCTACGGTCATCTCTTTTGCTTGTGCACCTTCTCCTGCCACATTTTTCCCTTCCATTAAACTTTCTATTGATATGCTTGGACACTGCACTCTGTGAACAGCCAGCCTCCTTAGCGATGACCTTTTGTGGCTTACCCATCTTCTGGAGGGTGTCAATGATGGTCTTCTGGCCAATTGTCAAGTCTGCTGTCTTCCCCATACTGAACCAAACTGAGATAAACTTTGCAGGTGTTTTGAGTAAATTAGATGATAGTGTGACACTCAGTCTAAAACATTCATTCTCTGAAATAACGGAAGTAAATGCTGATTTTCGACACACTATTCTAATTTCTTGAAATACTGTTTTGGAGGTTTTCTGGAGCTGTAAGCCAAAATTATGAAAAATGAAACAAATAAAGGCTAGAAATATTTCACTTTGTGTGTAATGAATCTATAATCTATGAAAGTTTCACTTTTTGAATGGAATTATGGAAAAAAAACAGCTTTTCCATGATATTCTAATTTTTTGGAAAGGATCTGTATATACAGTATATACATATATATCCAAACAGGAATATTCTCCTTAAAATAACTAAAAAATAAACTAACTTGATGCAAGAGAAATGATCAGTTCAGAGATTTACAGTTCTTGAGCTGTCACTGACCTGTGGAATATATGTTGTAGCCTACACATCTTTTAAGTTTTTGTTCACATTTCTGCTGTATCAGCAAAGATATGAGACTCCTCATTTCTTGGCAATATTCTTCAAATAAAGTATACTCCTCTAAGTTGAAAGATTCTCTCTCACCCTTTTACTTTGTGGATCCTCAGAAATTAATACAATTACGTACAATATATACTCTGGAAAATGGTCTAATCTGATATTCTTTTTCTTAATATTTTATTATTAACCTTTGGGTCATTTCAGCATTGGAGGACATATTTTGTCTGTTGGACATTTTGATTAATAAAACTGAAATGGTACACAAATACATGAAAATAATAATTAATTCAACTTCTGTATGTTGTTCTTTCATATAGCACTCAATATTTGTCATCCTATTGTCTTTTTTAGATATTAAAAACATTTTGTAAAGTCACAAGTCAAGCATGTCCCTGAGCTTAATCAAGACTTTGATTTACAACTTTCAATATAAAAAAGATTTTACTTAAAAAGTTGCACCACTAATAAGTTTAACATGTCCGCTTGCATATTAATACAAACCTTAAAACATGTTTGTATGATTATGTAAAAAAAAAAAACATTATAATAATTTTAATGTTGTCCCCAAATTCCAGTCAACCCTGTTATAATGATGGGAAAAACTTCAGGAAATTATGGCATCACGCCTTGAGTGTTACAACCTTGAGGAATTTACATTATTTCTTGAAACAGATAAGACAGTGTGCAAGAAGAGGTTTGGCATAAGGGGACAAGCACAACTCATCACCCCTGTTATGCTTAATTCATGCAGAAAAGAACATGGGTTTTGTAAAATTATATCTGTTAAAATGTAATAAAAATCTAATATGAATGCAATTATCTTTCCATTTGTTTCACCACATGGCTAGCTATAAGTTTTAGGGCACTCAACCTTGTTATGTTATTGTCAACCCAGTTAATTATGTTATAACAGGGCTGACAAACAAGGTTGACGACATAGGACAGAGCACAGTAGTCCCTCCTGAGACGCAAAAACTTCACTTGTCAGACATATGAATTTATTTGACCTTATTTACACACAGATTAGGAAAAGGGACCCTATCAAAACTATTTAATCATTAAAACACTTGAATATCTAATATGAATTAATTTAAATGATTGTGTGACTATGTTAATGCGTGTTACAGGCAAAAAGAAACAGGAAGTAAAATATCAAAAAAGGAAAGGGAAAGGCTTAATTTAGGCCTATTTCATTTACAAATCAATGAGCTAGAAATGATTATGATTTTTAAAAAGAAAGAAAATAGAAAGAAAATATATAGGCAAAGAGATTCCTTCAGTTGCTCAAGAAATCAGTTTCTCCTAGATCACAAAGCAGCATACCTTAAGCTCATACTGCCCTAAACTAACAACAAAAATACATATATATAAAATATATGTTGTTTCAAAAATAGAACAGAGCCTGGAAAAATTTAATTGTTGTACAGATTATGAATGTAATACAAAATAAGCTATCTTTTTTTTTTCTTCAAAATACAAAATGAGTTATTTATCAAATAGGGACTCATTATATACTAGAAAAGGCTCTTTTCTATCTCATTAATGCATTACTAGACATTTGCATTTGCAAAAGCAACGAGTAAAAAAAGGCAACCAGTATTATAGATTTGACTTTTTACTCTTCTTCTATTCTCAAAAGGAAATATGTGGAGGGAGCTAGGGGATTCATTTGCCGCCAGTTTAAAAAAAATAAAACTAACGTTCATGGTAGCGAACAGAGTCGGATCGATTTTGAGGTTTACAACCGTTATTATATCTGCTACCTCTTTCTAAACCAACTGACAAGTATATGAAAAACATATTGTAAATCATATTTCAAACAATACACTGCCCTCAAAATATGTATGTATGAACTTTATTGCAGCGGCCTCAGACAAAAAACATTGATTGAACTGATTAACTGAAAAAATCTGACTGAATCACTGAACTCCATGGGCACACTGCTCGCACCAACTACTTTACGCTGTATCGTAATTACATTTCGTTCAACTTTTTCATGTTGGTAGATGGTCTTTGTGGGCTCTTCATCATCATGTGTTCAGTACGACCAACCAGAGAGTCGAGTGTTGAATCACAAAGAGTAAGGCTGCGTCCCAATCCAGTTTTTGCTCCACCCTCGTGAACTTCACTTGCGAACTTCACTTGGGGGAATCCCTTTTGAGACCAGGATGTACCCTCGGTCTCCATTTTAAGTGTGAGTCCAATCCGTTAGAAAGCCAAGTGAAGTTTGTGACATAGCCCCTCCACCCTCAACTTTTCTCAAGGGAACGAGTCTGCAAAAGAGTAGACTCTGCAAGCTCATATTACCCACAATTCACATCGAACGTCCTGTTCAGTGATAATCACGTTAATATTTATCGCGGTATTATACATTAAAAGCGCATACAGAATGGAAAAGACGCTGTATAGGTTAATAAATACAGGTTAATCAAGTAGTAGTTTGCTATTTTGTATTTCATGGTTTAGCAAATTGCTTTATGCAGCAACAGTGTAGCGTAGCTACTGTGTGATGTAGGCTATCAGGTTCTCTATCTTAATCTTGCTTTTAAACGGTTATTAGGCTACTCGTGTCTAAATATTTTTCCGTAGCCTATAATTTCCCAGATAGCCAAACAATTTAATTTTGCAATAACCAAGACGAATAGGTAAATAAACTTGTACAGCATTTTACTAGGCTTTATCCACATTTGTGCTGACACAAAATGCGTTAATTGACTATGTCATGCGAAGTGATCAATGAACAGCACATATTTAGGTAAATTCGTTTTTCTAGCTTGAAAGCATGCGTTGCGCTAAACGCTGGTTCCAGCAATTTAAGAGGTTTTTCTTTCTTAAGAGGTATGCTTTCTAATGTATAAATCATTTTGACCAAATCGAAAGTCTTAAATTACATTCTTTAACGTGATGAGGAAAAACGCAATGCTAACGTGCAACTCACAGAAAACGTTGGGATTTTTTGCCAGTTAATTATTCAGAATTATTGCCACCCTTATTAAACAATCTCACGTTAGTAATCTCTTTGTCATTGTCATTTGTTAATCATTAGCCTATATATAATTGATTCAGGGACTTTGTTTGATTGACATAAGCAAGCAAAATGAACGGAAACAGGTTGAGAATATGTTCGGTTTAAATGCTTTATTCCAGCGCACAGGCTGTCCTACATATTTAAATGCTACACGACTTTATGACATAAAGAAATATGCTTGCCCACAAAACTGTAGTCTACGGTGACAGGCGTTTTACATGATCCGAGATCCCACGATACGCCACTGTGCAGCAGCACGGTTACTTCCGAGTATAGGGGGTGAAGTGCGTCTCAATTCAAATAACCCGCTCCGCCCTTGCTCCCTCCACTCGCTAAACGCAAGTGTATACTCCTGTTTTATTGGTATGTGCGTCACATCCTCCCAAGTGAAGTTTGTGAAGTTTCCTCTTGGCATATCCTTGCAAGCTCCATCAGGTTTGATGGGGAGTGTCGGTACACAGCCATTTTCAGCTCTTTCCACAGGTGTTCAATTGGATTCAGGTCTGGGCTCTGGCTGGGCCACTCAAGGACATGCACAGACTTTCTCCGAAGCCACTCCTTTGTTCTCTTGGCTGTGTGCTTCGGGTCGTTGTCATGTTGGAAGGTAAACCTTCGCCCCAGTCTGAGGTCCAGAGCGCTCTGGAGCAGGTTTTCTTCAAGGATCTCGGTGTACTTAGCTGCATTCATCTTTCCCTCTATCAGGACTAGTCGTCCCATTCCCGCTGCTGAAAAACATCCGCACATCATGATGCTGCCACCGCCATGCTTCACTGTAGGGATGGTATTAGCCAGGTGATGAGCGGTGCCTGGTTTCCTCCAGACGTGACGCTTAGTATTCAGGCCAAAAAGTTCAATTTTGGTTTCATCAGACCAGAGAATCTTGATTCTCATGGTTTGAGAGTCCTCTAGGTGCCTTTTGGCAAACTCCAAGCGGGCTGTGATGTGCCTTTTACTAAGGAGGGGCTTCCGTCTGGCCACACGTCTGGCTTCCGTCTGGCCTGGATGGTTGATCTTCTGAAAGGTTCTCCCATCTCCACACGGATACGCTGGAGCTCTGTCAGAGTGACCCTCGGGTTCCTGCTCACCTCCCTGGCCAAGGCCCGTCTTCCCCGATTGCTCAGTTTGGCCGGGCGGCCAGGTCTAGGAGAATTCTTGGTGGTTCCAAACTTCTTCCATTTACGAATGATGGTGGCCACTGTGCTCTTTGGGACCTGTAAAGCTGCAGAGATTTTTCCGTACCCTTCTCCAGATCTATGCCTTGACACAATCCTGTTTCTGAGGTCTGCAGATAATTCCTTTGACCCCATGGCTTGGCGTTTGCTCTGACATGCACTGTCAACTGTGGGACCTTATATAGGCAGGTGTTGGCAATCCCCAATCATGTCCAATCAATTATCACAGGTGGACTCCAATTAAGTTGTAGAAACATCTCAAGCAGTATCAGTGGAAACAAAATGCACCTCAGCTCACTTTTGGGTGTCATATCAAAGGGTGTGCACACTTGTGTACATATGATATTTTACATTTAGATTTTTTATAAATTAGCACAAATGTCTAAAAACCTGTTTTCACTTTGTCATTATGGGCTATTTTGTGTAGAATTTTGAGACAAAAGATTAACTCAATGTATTGTAGAATATGTCTGTAACGTAATAAAACGTGGAGAAGGTGAAAGGGGTGGGGAGACTTTCCGGCTTGACTGTATGTATTACGGGTCTAACTACTATAGTTTTAAATGTTAAAAAGTAAGTAAGTAAGTAAGTAAGTACATTTAATTTATAAAGCACATTTAAAAACAAACCAAAGAATGTACAAAAACCTACAAATTAGATATAAATACATACAAACACATACATATACAAGACTAAATAATAAATTGAGACATTTTAATAAAACCTTAAAACAATTAAAATGCGAGGGTAAAAAGGTGTGTTTTAAGTCTTGATTTAAAAAGGCAGATGGTAGGGGCAGACTTAAAGGGATAGTTCGGAATTTTGGACATAATGTCTCAATTACGACTTTCCCATGATGTAGTTGATTGATGGAAACCATTTTCAGATAATTCCATGCTGTCCCTTCTTTTGGACATACACACGTTGCTAATGCTAGCGCAACTCTATGGCAACCGGTAGCATCCACTATCAAACACACTTAAACACTCCATAGTGCACCCAAAACAAATAAAATACGACGACAGTCTATCGGGGTTATTTTGAGTATTTATACCATCATTTTTGATGTCAAACTATCGTTGAATCCTTTACTTTGTGCTGACCTAATATTATCTGTGGAAGTACGGCGGTGGAGCGAACGTGGCCATTGCAACTTGTTACTCTTCTTTCTTGTTGTAGTCGACCAGTGCCGGCACTACATTCGTAGGTAACGGAAAGTATCGCTTTTTTCTTATATGAGACATAATGTCCAAAATTCTGAACTATCCCTTTAATGTTGAGTGGTAGGGTGTTCCAGAGCCTCGGAGCAAAGACCGCAAAAGCACGGTCACCTTTAAATTTTAACCGGGATCGTGGAACAGCCAAAACAGCTGGTTTTGGTAGAGTAGGGGTAAAGTAGGTCAGTAATAGAGTACTCAAGTGACTACGTCACGCTGGTTTCGGAAGTAAATTCCCCATTCATTTAGAGCGTAGACATTAACTAAAGCTTACTTTTAAACAATTTCTACTGATTATGTCTTACCGTCAATTTCCCGGATTGTTAAATATAACGCCCGTTCGCAAACTATGTCGTTTTTCTGGACCAGCTTCGAGTATATTTTACGTACACACTGTTTAAAAACTACACGTCCCATAATTCCCTCCGAACGAGCAGCCTTATCTCCAGATGTTTTCATATAACGTTAGCCAGCAGTAGCACACAGCTCTGTTTTTAAACACTTTTTTCTAACGTTAGCTAGCTAGCTTGAAGGACTTAAAGCTAGAATTGCTTCATGTGGTTAACCGTAGCATAGTTTCTGACCTTGTCCGGCGGGCTTCTCTACTTAGCAAGCTAACGTTAGCTTGTCTTGAGTGGCACGAGCCTACTCCCATTTGCCACAGAGCAGACAGACAAGATGATGATATCCTATTGGTCGAGAACCACCCTTGCGTTGCAGTACTGGATATGCAGTCCGTTAAAGTGGACTACAAGTCGAACTACAATCATTAATGCATTACTTTAAAAAATAAAAATTGGAACATGCGATATATGGACTACAGCTTGTACCACACAGGCTAATCCAGGAACGTTTCAGTTCATTCTATGAATCAGATTTCAGGAAATAGTCGGTAGTCTCCGAAGCCCATTCTATTTTCCATAGGGAATTTACTTCCGAAACCAGACTCCGCCCACGACTGACGTACTCACTTGAGTACTCTATGCGTCCACCGCCTATGACCAGAAAAAGAAGTACTAGACAATGACGACATCACAATGCGGAAGTTCAGCGTTCTTTCTAACAATGGGACCAGCAGCCTAGTGAGCCTACGACGAGAGTATTATTAGCAGCGCCGACATGAGACTTGTCGAATTGCCCATTCTTGGGCCCTCTTTTAGGATTTTTGGGATCAAAACGCCCTACCATCCCCGCTATTAGACCACAAGTTTAACGTTATAGTAGCGACTAACGTGTTAGCTAACGTTGTCATACAATTTCTTCTTAGCATGGAAAATCCACTAACGTTAGATTCTTGTTTACATTGTCCGATGGATGTTAGGGAAGTCTGTTACCACGGCGGCACTTTCAACACAAATCAGCAATTATATCGTGAAATAGCCCACCCTCTTTGAAAAAAAAAAAGAAAGAAAAGTGCTAGAAAAATGCTATGCTGTTGCTGCAGCGGTTTTCCAAAGCTGCATCATAGCGCAGAGCTTTCAAAACCAACAACGCGGAAACCCTAATAAAATAAAATAAAAAACTGTAGGCTACACGTATGGCTATGGTAAACAGGCAACTGTTGGCTAATAAAACTCAAAAGTAGCTAAGCTAACTAAGATATCCAGTGAGCATAAGTGACTTACTAGGACTACTGTTAATGTTAGCTAGCCTAAAAATAGTGACCTATTTTTTTCTGCAAGTAGGCTATAAACTTAAGTATTTATTATTATTATTATTTATTTTAGTATAAGCTGAAGTATGCGTTCTTGAAGTGCGTTTCGGTGGCGCAGCCCCTTACAGAAGAAGGAAAAATAGTGAACTAGTAGGCCTAGTGTAAGCCACTTGTGCTCACTTGATATCTAAGTTAGCTTAACGTTACTTTTGAGTTTTATTAACTAAAAAGTGGCCGGTTTAGTCCCAAAGTTATCATCGCCATTGGCTACGTGTAACAGATTTCCCGAACATCTGTCCGAGAATGTAAACAGGTCCGGGATTTTTCACGGTAAAAAAGTTTAATGACAACGTTAGCTAGGTAGCTATTCACAAAAGTTAGCACAATTGGAATAGCTAAGGTTAGCTAGCCTATAAAAAAATATAAAATATAATATTGCAAATCAACTGTCAATTTTCAACGGTTTATACAAACAGCAAATTCACGTGAATAGAACGCTATAGCAAGCTAACAGATGGCTACAATGACATCAACGTTCGCTTACAACAAAATAGCCATATGAAAACTTCCAAAACTCACAAATGCCTGACATTATTTTAAAAAAGGACCATCGTAGAGTATGTTCTATTTCTGTAATTTTATTTTGACCAGTATTACACAATAAAACCAAAACATAAAGACATAGACCAAGATTTAAAACCTATGTGGAGCTGTCACCAGCATCCGCTCCCATTCATTCTAGTCTCCGGCGCTGGTCCCATTGGTTATTTACTTCCTCAAATCGCAAGAATCATGGGTAGACAGTAATGTCATTGTCCAGTCCTTCTTTTTCTGGTCATATGCTGCGTTCCAGTGCACCTCGGAAATATCGTATTTACCGTATTTACGAGTTAAGAGCACTGGAACGAGCCTTCGAAGTCATAAATACGAGTGGGAAATTCGGAAATTTGGATGATACCCGAGTTCCCGAGTTGTGACGTTGCGAGACATTTCGGGACAGCAAAAATGGCGGAAAGTATGGAAACTGCTTCACCAATTGATGGTAAAAAACGATATTATTCTGTTGTAGCTATCTTCTTTTTTTAGTAGTTGCACATTTTCGTGTATACATCTATTAGCTGTAGCAAGCAAGCAAACGTTTTACTATGAAGCATGCCAGGCGAGTGTGTCTAACGGTGCTACAACTAACGTTAGCTAGCTAACGTTAGCTAGCTAGCGAACTTAGCTAACGTTTACATTACAACATTGATGAGTCTAATTGGGGAAAAAAATTCAAAATGTCTAACTATACCTTATTATATGCCTTGCATTCCCTAGTGTTCCTAGATGAGTCCATGCACTTGTACTGGGACAAAAATAAGACCAAACCATTGACTCAGGTCCTGTACCAAGCACAAGGGGAACTTGCCCTGTACCTTGATGAGGACATGAACATTCAGCTAAACCCTATCCTCATTGCACCCACCCCTTCCACAGCGATTGGTGAGTTTTGGTCTGTGCATCATGAAGTACGTCTTGGGGTTTTTAATTTATGGAAGTTTATACTGGGAAGGTTTGGACATTTAAAGTAAGGGAGTGTCTATTTGTATATGTTGCTTTACAGCACTATAATTATTGGAGTAGCTGTGACCGGGTTAGGTTTAGGGTTATGGTTAGGTTAGGGTTAAGCAGTATACTTTTTACTTCAGACGTGCCACGTACATAGACTGCCTTGGATGGCTGGCTAAGTGAATGTTCCTACAGCATAGCTTAAGTACTAATTGACATTGTCTTCAAATGTTGGTGTAGGTGAGATTATCAGCGCAGGAGGCCCTGCCCCACCCACCCTGCCTCCCCCGACCACCACCCTGCCTCCCCCGACCACCACCCTGCCTCCCCCTACCACCACTCTGTCTCCCCCGACCACCACTCTGCCTCCCCCTACCACCACTTTGCCTCCTCATCAGGTGTTTGACAGAGACCAAACTCTATTTTTAATTGATCTGATGCGCCAGCATCTTACAAACAATGAGGCAGATCTTCCAAAATCTCTGGCTGAGCTAGGGACCAGAGTAAGAATGGCACGAGGCCAGAAGAAGCTGTTTTGGATGGACATAGAGCAGAAACTAACAAATCAGTTTCATGTGCAGTTTGATCAGGGCAAAGTAGCAAGGAAATGGGCCACACTCGAAGATGCCTTAAAAAAAATTAAAGATAATAACAACTCGACAGGCAGAGGAAGTGTTAAGTTTGAATTCTATGAGGAAATTAGTGAGCTTATTGGAGGTAAACACGATGTAGACTTCCCTGTCGTAGGAACTGCGAGGGGAGTAGTGATCCGAAGACCTGAGGCCCTGACCAGAGGGCCAACTTCAGGACCTTCTGCCAGCAGTCCTGCTCCTACCACTGGCAGTCAGGTATCTCCAGAGCTGTCCACCTCCACCCTCAATCCAGCCGCCCGCAACAAGAAGAAAAGGGAGTGGCAGCAAGATGATCTCATTGAGTTACTCCGAGAATCTGCAGTGTCTAGCCAGAGACGACATGAGGAACATCTGAAACACATGCAGGCCTCTCAGACATCATTTGAAAGCCTCATGCAATCTTTTCTTGAGAAGCAATGAAAAAGGTTAGCCTTTGTTACGTGCCTGCTAGAAACAGGGTGATCTGTTCATGGAGCTGCTTTTCCAGTTACACCTATACTCAGAAAGATACTGTTAGACCAGTGGTTTACATGTTGGTGCACTACTGTATGTTACATTTTATAGTCCGATTTTTTGTGTTCTATACATTTTAAACTTGTTATTTCTATACATTTATTGAGCTGCTTGTAGAATTACATATATGCTCAGAAGGATACTGTTAGACCAGTGGTTTACATGTTGGTGCACTACTGTATGTTTCATTTTATAGTCCGATTTCTTGTGTTCTATACATTTTAAACTTGTTATTTTTATACATTTATTGAGCTGCTTGTAGAATTACATATATGCTCAGAAGGATACTGTTAAAACATTATTTTGAATGTTGTTGCACTTTGCAATAAACAATACAAAAAGGCAAGTCTTTCTGTGTTTCATGTGTAGCACTGGGTGTGAGGACACCACGCAGAAACTTATTGGCATGAATAGTGGCGATTTTAGAGTTTTAAAACAGGGGGTGCAGAGGAGAAAGAAGGAGTCCAAGTTTGGCGCGTGCGCAAGTCGCGCGCATATTTTTTGGGGGGCGCGAATAGCCTAATCTAGGCTTCCTAATTCTGTCTCATTAGAGCCCACTTTGATGTACCCACAACAAAACTCAGCAACAGCAGTGGCCTATTCATTATTGCAAGCTGATCAGCTCCTTCACCTTGGCTTTCGGTGTTGATAGGAGGACTGCCAGTCGAGGAAATTCTTCTTCTTGCTGAAGAATGCATCAATCGTTTTAGGTTGTTTTGCCATGACTCTGTGCTAATATTAAGAACACAACCGCTAGTTGGACGCTACGAGGCGTGGGTGAGTTTTGAGGTCATTACGTGGATATTTGAGACATTTGAAATTAATAATAAGAGTACAACAAAACACGATAGAATATGCAAACCTGACATCACTTAAAATGTTCAAAAATCGTTTTCTTTAAATGCTTTTTGACATTGATTTGAAAATTGTAATATGTTCATCCCAATTTGGCGCCAATGAGCATGACCAAACATGGTGCTACCAAATTTATTAAATTAACAAGCAATTGGCATAGCACGAAAGAACTTGCTGCAATGACAGTAGACGGAGACAGGTGACAAGACGGACACTTTGACGGTGACAGCAAATCTCATATCCTAAAACACATACCTAAACACATAACTTAAAGGTCCCTATGCTAAAGTGATTAATCAATAGCAATTACAATTCCCTACAATAACACATTCAGTCATGACTCCCAGTACCCTGAGCATTTAGACAATGACACAGACATGCAGCACAACATGGAACACTTACACAGAGGTCGCTGCTACAAATAAAATTATTTCATAAACTCAATGAACAAAGCAACATTTAACATTTGGGCACCCACGAGGATGCTGATCACAGACATCCGCGATGCCTACAATGCACATATTGTGCACGCTGCTACAATTAGCTTCACGACAATGTCCAGCCTGGTGTTCTGCACGAAGTCGCCTCCACTTGCACTTCAGTCTCCCGAAGGCCTGTTCCACCACCACTCTACCACGACTGATATTGGCGTTTCTCTCCAGGTCCTCCTCAGTCAGGACACCATTGTCACGTTTGGGCGTGACGATGCAGGGGTATATATTAGAGATGTAGGCAGTATCTCCCAGAAGGCGATACCCCCCCAACAACTGCTCCCAGTTCTCAAAAAATTCAGAGGCTCGCAACATTCTGGAGTCATGTACTCGGCCTGGAGGCCCAGCATAGATGTCCAGGAACCGTCCTTGGTCATTGACAATGCCCTGGAGGAGGACCGAGTAGAAAGACTTCCTGTTAAGGTAGTCACCCCCCCTGACTACTGGCCTCTGGACTTTTATGTGACACCCATCAATGGCACCAATGATGTCCCCATTGCCACACAGACGATGAAACACAGCCGAGGTAGCCCTCTTCTCGTACTCCATGGGCCAGGTGATCTGGGACTCTGCGAGGATACAGGTAAACTGCAATACCTCCAGGACAGCCCTGTGAGAGGATCCCCGGGAAACATCAAACTTATCTGAGAGCTCCCTGAAGGAGTTCTGATTGGCCATGTACCATAGGAACATGGCCACCTTTTTCAACAATGTAACCCTCACAGGACCTCCATGCTCATGGTCATCAGTAAGGCCCAGGCCTTGCAGCTTGGCGGTGAAGAGGTCAAACTGGTCTCGACTAAGGCGCAAGTGGCTCTGGAAGGTGTGATCGTCCATTGCCAGAATGACCATCCATTCTGAACCACTCTTCAGGATCGGTTGGATGGATGGATGGATGGAGGTTCAGGAGGGATATGGCAAAGCTGAGATCACAAATACAAAAAACAGTTTGAAAGAGTTAACAAAGCCCATTTGGGTTATATGAGTCACTGAGACAACAGTAAAGTCAGAAGTAACTTCCCTGAAGAATAATGTATGTTAAATAATTGGACAAACTATTTTGTTCTGTTGTTGAAAATTTGATTGCAGCTTAGTGATGTGATGGATTGTTTTAAATGTAATACTGACAGTGATGTAAGATATTCTAATATAGGCCTACATGATATCCTCCAGGGGTAACGGTCATAAAAGTGAAATGTACCTTTAAAAGTGCAATGTAGTTTGGGTTGCATGTGTAACTCACTGCCCCGCGCCCGTTGAGTGAGTGAAGTGACACGCATGTTACGAGAGACACGAGAAGAAGGACTCGTTATATTATTTTTTATTTTACAAATTCTAAAAGTGCCACTTTGGTGCGTGGACATTACGGTTAGCCTATATTGGTTCATGTATTTGTCTTTTATAGCCGTGAGACCAGGTTGGTATGGTCGATGTATATGTGTTAGCAGCTAGCAGAAATAAACGTGCACTTGTTGTGCAATATCCGAGCACCTGCTTCCAGCTTGCCTTCATTACACCCACCACGAAGTGTTACAAAAGGTGAGGATCAAGACTGCAGGACGACCAACTCCACAGATAACCATGATCAAAAATGCTACAGTAGAGGACACCAGAAAGATTCAAAGCTGAATAAGGTAAGGGAATCATAAAGCTAACTTTAACACTTGGTCTGCTCAAGGATTCTGTAGGCTATGAAAAGGCATGACATGATGTGTGTTGATCAGCGCGAAAAGTAGGCTGAATTGGTCGGGTGTCCGTCAACGAGTTGATTAAGGAGGGAGCGTGTTTGCAGAGAGCAAACTACAATGTTAAATGTTCTGATTCTAAAGTGAGGAGAGGCAGTCGGCTACAGGGAGTTGGAACTGGACTTGATAGCACGCTATGACAGCATATTAGCGGAGCATATTGAGAATTCTAGTGTGTTCTCTGGGCTGTCTAAAAACATTCAGAATGATTTTTCTGTTATTGTCCCTTCAAGAGCGCTTTTTTGATGTGTGCAGTGGGACGGGATGCTGCAGTCCATTTTTGAGTTATTGCAGTCAGAGATGTCTGGTTTGAACTTTGTGGAGAAGCTCAATGCACAAACTGATGGACATTTTTACGGTATAAAATTAGGAAATGCTATCAGACCATTGTGAATCTAGCCTGATGATAATTATATCCGGTAGCTTTCTTTCAAGGAATTCCAAAATAAAGGTCCTGATCGGAGCACCCCTAAACATAACATAACTTGAACATAAAGTAGAGAGCCCCTGACACACACACACACACACACACACACACACACAGCTATGCTAACAAGCCTAGCTAACCAAATGTTAGTGATATAGCTAGCAAATTATAACGTTAATTAAGCTAATGAGTGATTTAAAACGTCAACTATATACCCGATGCGCATTCTCTCCTCTTCATTCTGCCGCAGAAGCACGAAGCAGTTCTCGGCTTCTTGCTTTCTATAGCTAAACATTAACCACAAAAACACAAGTTTCTTTATCGCGTCCATGTTTATTGTTCTTTCCTACCAAGAGCACTGGAACGCACCAATGTCGTAATTACGACTTAACAACTGGGAAGTACGAGCTTCCGAGGTGCACTGGAACCACAGAACTATATACTAACTAGAAAGGAAACGTGGTCACGTGGTTCCATTCAGCCCTATTCAATTTGGTTCTTCCGCAATGGCACCGCCGCAAGATGGCTGCCATGGCCAGCAGCCATACCACTATGCAATCTGCGCCTGCTGAATGGCTGAAGCTAAGCAGGTTGTGGGCTTGGTTAGTACTTGGATGGGAGACCTCTGGGGAAAACTAAGTTGCTGCTGGAAGTGGTGTTGGTGGGCCAGTAGGGGGCAGTCTTCCCTCTGGTCAAATAAACCCCAATGCCCCAGTGCAGTGATGGGGACACTGTGCTGTAGGAGATGCCGTCTTTCGGATGAGACGTTAAACCGAGGTCCTGACTGGCTGACTCACTGTGGTCATTAAAGATCCCATGACACTTATCGTAAAGAGTAGGGGTTTCCCCGGTGTCCTGGCTAAACTCCCAACCCAGGCTCATTCAATCCGCCACCTAATCATCCCCCAGTTTAATTGGCTAAAAAAATTATTCTCTCCCTCTCCACCTCAGCTGATGTGTGGTGAGCATACTGGCGCAAAATGGCTGCCGTTGCATCACCCAGGTGGGTGCTACACATTGGTGGTGGTAGAGGCGAGTTTCCCCCTCATCATTGTAAAGCACTTTGAGTATCGAGAAAGGGGCTATATAAATGCCATGCATTATTATTTATTATTATTATTATGGCCTGGAAATAGTATTATTATGAGCTCTGCCATGTATTTCCAATGGAGCGTTGTGAAAGTCAACATAGTGGCCCCAGCGCAATCTAGGTATCAAAAGTTCACAATATTGTAGTCAATAGAAGCAGGCAATCACATTTCACATTTTTCCTGGGTTCAAAAGTTTTTTAGCCTACACAGAAAAAAGAGTGGCATGATTTAAAAATACTCATCGGTGAGTGTTTAGTAAGTGCACTGAACTGTGATTGGTTAAGAACATGGTCACGTGGTAATTTTAGTTACGTCACAGGGCAATCACGTGAGGAGGCCTATTGGCATTTTCGCCTCAAATCCATTCTCTCAACCTCCATTGAACTCTATGGTTAGCTGACTTTCTATGAGCATTCAGCTAACTGCATCCGTTGCTGTAGCTATAGTTAGGTTATCTAACAGTTATGAAGTTCGCTTACCAGCTATCTTGTGCATAATAATGAAATGGTTTTCAAATGCTTTCACGTGTGTAATATTTCTAAGGTCATACTTCATATCTCAAGATGGGTGTTGTTAGATTACACTAATTAATAACGCACCCAGTGAATATGTTAGTGTTGAAGTCTGAAAAGCCGCCCGGATAGCAAGACGCTAACGGTAGCGGGTCAACATCGGGTTGGCTACCGAAATTTTGTCCGGCTCCCGGCGTATTATGCTTGTTAATAACGCTAGTTAACAAGACAGTTATTAAAGATTTTTAGTAACTGTTCGTGGCTCGTTTATCTGGATTTGCAGTTTTGCTCACGTTAGGCTGAGGTATTTCAACAAGATATCCGTGGCCTATAGCCTAGCCATTAATCTGTCTAACGTTACGATAACACTACAAGATCACCATAGTTAATTCTAACAGTCTAACAATAACATAGACATTCCTGAGAGGCTATACCGGGAAAAATAGGCGACAGGTTTCACTGTGGCCATTTCCAGCGCGATTTCTAATTATTTAGGCTACAGTTACATGGCTACACCACACTATTAGCTAGCCGCACAAGGCTGGTTCACGGAAATCTTGAGTCAGGGACCGGTCCGGATGTAATGTAATGTTACCGCTGGAGCTAGGCTACTGCCTAGCCATACCACAGACTAACGTTACGGATTAAACAAAATAAACAAGCAGATGCAATAATCGTTATTTAATTATGTGAACGTAATCGTATCATAGACCTATTTAAGATTGTATCTATGTATTTATTGTTTTGCTTTTCACATAATATCGAATGTTCTCACGACATCCACTCTACAGTTAGAGTGGATCTGGGGTAGGCACTGGACCCAGGAAAGCGGGCTGGAAAGAACTTTGTTTTAATATAAGGGAAAGGTTGGTTGATCCAACATGTCATTTATATTTTTCGAAATAGCCTATTTTGTCTAACCGCGTGACACAGTAGGCTATGCGGTAAATGTTTGCGAAGAACAGCGAGTGCTCCTCGTTGTCTATAGCCCAGCTAGGCTATAGGACATTGTAGCTTTACATAACATTACATTAAGTTATTGTGGCTGCGTTTACAATTATGTTGCTCTTGTTTAATTATGTAAACATAATCATATAATAGAGATATTTAATGTTTTATCTATGTATTTATTGTTTTGGTTTTCACATAACATCGAATGTTCTCACGACATCCACTCTGCGGTTAGAGTGGATCTGGGTAGGCGCTGGACTCAGGAAAGCGTGCTGTAAAGAACTTTGTTTTAATATAAGGGAAAGGTTAATGGATCAAACATGTCATTAGCTGGTTATATTTTTCGAAATAGTCTATTTTGTCTAACCGCGTGACACAGTAGGCTATGCGGTAAATGTTTGCGAAGAACAGCGAGTGCTCCCCGTTGTCTATAGCCCAGCTAGGCTATAGGACATTGTAGCTTTACATAACATTACATTAAGTTATTGTGGCTGCGTTTACTATTATGTTGCTTTTGTATGTCGATTTACACGTGTGCATCCTCTCATCGCTCAAAAGAAAGATTGAGGAACTGAAGTTGCGCATCAAAACCAGATACGGTAATGCACTTTTAACAGCGCATAAACGAGTAAGTGTCTTTGCTTACAGACACCCCTGGATGAGTTTTGCTAGTAGGCTACCACTTAGATCACACATAAACTTGTACATTTTTCCTTAATGTGACCTTGTCATTTTAATGTGTCTTGTCAGGGTTTGTCTTGTGGATGTGCGTCTTATCCTGTGTTCTCACTTTCAGCCTGCACCTTGATGTGGTGAGTGGGCTTTAAACTGAGACAGGCTGCTGAACTTTGCTGTGTCCTATAACAAACTCCTAACGTCTCTACGTTTTTTTCCCCTTATCATCCAGGACAACGTTGGAGACGGTGATTAAACTTGCTGTGAATGAAACGCAGCATATCGAAGAATAAAAATGTTTCCCTTATTCATGATTCATAATTTTGAATGGTGTACAATTGATTATTTAGTCTTTACAAATGAAAAAAAATAGCAATTTCTCCTTATACCACTGTATGACTTATGCAAACAATGAGCCCTTCAATAAAAAAAACAAGTTTTATAATTAATTGAAACTTTTTATTACTGTTTCCCCAAAATGTACATACTAGACCGCTACATCCACCGTGGGGAGAAATACGCAAATGGCTGGAGAGGACAAGATGTGGAGCGGGGGGGCTACAAATTTAATGGCTACAAATTTAATTTAAAAATAATCACATAAATTTTGAAAACCTGACTTAGTTCATTAAAAAAACCCTGTTCCGTTAAAAGCCAAATCCAGGATTGGAGAAACTGCCAGAATTGGGCAGGGAAAACCCATAAAGGCAGCGTCGTCTCCCCTGAATTCAGTATTTAAGGGACTGTAAAATAGCAATACATGCTAAAGCAGTAGAAAATACTGCATCATATACATATTAAAAAATGTGTTTAGGAAGCAAGTGGTGGAGTTCAGGTAGCTATGTTGAGGCACACAATTTGCAAGATCACCAAGAATGAGTTTCCGGACACACATCTTGAGTTTTCATCCCCATCTGGCTATGAAGCATGGATAGGGATATGTCATGTCTTGGTCTATTCAACTTCAGTTGGAAAATGTATGGTTGTCTTTATATCTGAAGGAAACAAGATAATAATGATCATGTTAAAATAAATACAACAAAAGGCTAAAAGGAAAGACATAAAAAATTTTTTTTTAAACATTAACACAAAGCGCTAGTCGCTCTTGCAGCATTTAATGCAATGAGCTCACAATATAAACTGGCTGTCCCATTGGCTAGCAAGACAGATGTTTTGTCTCAAAACAATGTCATTAATTTGATTTACGTTAATCCTCAAATGTGCACACAGAGAGAGGGAGAGAGATTGCATATGTATGTCCACTTTCTTTAGATCAACAAGAAAACATGACACTCACCTCCATGACCCAGGTAGTCAGCTCACTCACAGCATTTTCTCCTCAGAAACAGAAATAAAGGGAGATGTTACAAGGTGCCTGCACACACATAGCAAAGACTTGAACAGAACCCCAGTGAATTCAGAAATTTCGACTTTGAGCAGCAACTGACACATACAGTACTTACCAACACCTGGGTATACAGGTATAGGTGGATGAGTGGTAGCAATTGTTCTTGACATAACTGACAGAGAGACAGAGAAAGGAATAGAAAATAGATAAGATGGTTAGAACCATTAGAGGACAGGAGAATGGCATGATCAGACTTGTGTTCAAGCAGGATGATTCACACAATAGCGCAATGGTCTTAGCCTTTAGGTTTGTTATGTTAACAGGTGAAAAATCAACCCGGTCTCATGCTTTTTCATGCTCATAGTCACGACAATTAATCTATTGAATCGTCACCCGGAGCACGATTGTCCGACTTTTATCGTGCTACACAGAACTAAATTTAAATCCATGCATTTTCAATGCTAGCATTTCTCAGACTGTTTTCGTGCTACATAGAACGAAATTTAGAGGTGTGCCTGTGGGCTTGGCTACTATGCTACTTTTCGGTTGTTAGCTAGCTAGCCGGCTAGTGAATTTTGTTTACCAGACGAGTGACTTTTGAGTAGCTACTGGTTGATGGCGATAACCGCTAAATATGTTAATAGGGACACAAAAAACATGTGTAAAGGTTTATTCAGTCACAAAAAAAAAGCAAACAGTTTATGTCGGATATGGTCAAAATCCCACAATCTCAATTCATTTTAATACTGTCCCCTACATGGGGCGACCCAGATTAGCCGTATATATTATCCGAACCCTAACCCTAAACGGACTACAGACGGCGCCATCTTTTCACAGGCCATCATTACGTAGAGCTCTCTGGTTTTTGGGGAATTGTAGTTCTAAACTATTAGTACCAATAACGAAAAAAATAGTAATCCTATTGACCTGGAGCTTAAAATTTATGTTCAATATAGCATCAGTTAAGATCCCAATTGATCATCTAATTGAATCATCAAAGTATCAAATGATTAAGCATCAAACGTTTTATTCAGGCCCTTCTGTTAGAGCTTGAAGGCTGGCTCTGACATTATTTATGAAAGACTAGTTAGTTAATCATCCTGTTAAATATCTACCCGATATGTCCATTGGTTCCAGAATTAGAAGGATTTGAAGTTTGGCCAGTTTTGCCCTTCTAGGGGGCGCGACTGAGTCCCCTGGGGTGTCAGGGCAAAATAATTGACATACGTTATTCTGCAGGTCAAGGCCTTTCCAAAAATGTCTTTAGTTTTGTCCTACGACAAAGTTTAATTTTCACCTCTGTCTGGCTACAGCCTCTTTGAGGTGTAGTTTCTGAGACCCTTTGAGACTCCAGCCTGGATAAAATCAAGTCTTTTGATTTTTTGCTTATTTGGTGGAAAAAATCCTTCAAGGTATTGATGTTTTTCCTAATCACAGTCATATGTTTGGATTTGCACTAGTATATACCTTATTTTACCTACCAAATACATCTGGATTGTTGTCATATGAGGGTTAGGGTTAGATAACATGCTGTTTTTGAAGCGCTTTAGCCCCTGCCCCAAACCTCCTGAATAGTCCTACATGGTCAGGATTATATAATGTTGTAGCTTCAATATCCCTCTGTTTACTGATGAAGTTTCCTACATATATCTCTGAAGATGACAGTTATGAACTTGTAGGTGGCAGTCTCCACAGCTGATTTGTGGCTTATCCTTACCATGGGTGATGAGTTGATAATCAGATGGACTAGTTCTGATACCCGTTGGAGCACACAATCACTAATTGGCCATTTAGTCGGCCCTATACCTAATTAATGCGTGTGTGCGTGCGTGCGTGTGTGTGGGCACATTGTGCCATCTGCTGGCTGCTGTGCACCAGACATACAGAGAGATACAGAGGTTTTCTCTTTCATGTGTTAGGTATAATTTTTTACGTCAAAAATTATAATATATAATTCGTACACCTAGTAGTCCGTGAGCCAGTAGGGTTGGTCGGTACCATCTGAGGGGAATAATGCTCTTGTGATTTTTGGCAAGGTATACATCTCTAGAGTTATAAAATATGTGATAGCATTGTTGTTACTGCATACCAGTTTTGCCAAACCTGAATCATAGCGCGGAGCTTTCAAAACCATAACAGCGCAGAAACCCTGTCCATACCATGTAATATATCAAGGTCTTAGAAACACAATGCACTTTATTTCATGTCTTTAGGTCTTACCAATCCTGAGATATCGCAGATATTTCAGGATATAGTTTAGAAGTCGGGGTCAAAATGTCACTGGACACATAGGGCTCTATTTTCAAACCGGCGCAAACCAGCGCAAGGGGACGGTATAGTCAAACGCAAGCTTGTTGACAGCATCAACATCTTAAAACTGGCGCTATGGCATTTCTCAGCAATACCGCTAGGATCAACAAATTCTCAACATAACATCCTTTCGCTTGCGCTGCAGTGGGATGGGTGGCGCTGTCTGGGGCGTGTTCTAAAATACTTTCGGCTCAGTGACAATTTGAACCAACGAAAACCCATTGCGTTATGATCAGCTGGAACCACCTCTTAGCGGCAACGCAATAGACAACTTATTTGGCAACTTATTAGTCATGTAGTTCTATGTAGTGTCTATAGGTGATGCCAACATTACACTTCCATTTAATGAACAAATAGCCTATAATTATTATTAATTAATAAATTTTAATTTAATATACTAGAATAAAACAGGACAGCTTACAAAAAACTTGCGATCATGTAGGCCAATAGCCTATAATATATAAATTACACATTGACACAGTTGAATCCTAAGCCTACCATTTGAATCATAATTATGCCTACATCACCTAATGTAGGCTAATTAATGCATTCGCCACCTCCTCCCGTGCCTTCCGAACTTCTGGGAGACGAGGTGGTGTGGATTGTGATCCATAAATTACTACAGTCCTAGCCTGTACTTCTGTTGCAAGTACGTCTGATTCCTGTGCGGAAAATCGCTCTTGTCGTTGACGGTCCAGAGCGTTTGGGTTGCTCATTATGAAATTGCATGGAGCGATTGCGTTCCAACTGGCTTTTTTTAAAGCATGAGAACAACAATTTGATTGGCTACCATAGAGACACACCTTGGACATTTAAACCCAGCCTTTTAGCAATACCGCCATCAGATGCGCCAAGATTGCCGTCATGAAATTATCAAATTTCTCACCGACACGCCCTCAGAGCGATACCGCCAAGCGCTTTACTCTTGTGTTCACCATTGCGTTTGGTTTATTAAAATAGAGCCCAAAATGTTAATCCCCTTCTCAGACGGCACCAAAAGGACACTAAAATTGCATAAATTGACTACAATTGAGATACATAAACTTAAATATCTCAAGATAGGAATGTCCTATCAACCTGAAATCTTGAGTGGTAATGCAATATAACTTATATTATAAGATGACATATTTAATGTCACTAAAATTATTTAAATAAACATGCAAATTAGCATATGTAAATAAACACTTAGACAAGTAAGCCAAATATTTTCAAATGTGAATGCTCTACTAACACTACATTTTTATTACAGGGGGCATATTTAACCAACATTGCTATTGACTTGTAAAATTACTTATAAAACATGCAAATTAGCATATATAATATGCAAATTAGCATATGCAATATGCATATAATATGCTAATGTATGCGCAAATGCACTCGTTTAAACAAGTGAATTCAAGTATACTTTTTAGTAGTTACATTTCTGTAAGCATATTTCAATACTATTGCTAATAACTGATAAAATAACTTAATAAATATGCAAATGAGTATATAATGTGCTAATTAGCCATGTATTTGTGAGCAAATGCACAATTTTTAAATAGGGAGTTAGATCACAACAGAACCTGTCCTCTGGGTGAGAACATTGGTCTTGACAAAGGACCCAGTAAATATCTTAAATTGAAGTTGTTATCACTGTAAATCACTGTTGTTATCACTGTAAAAATGTCTTGATACCATCCGTTTCCCCATTCATGAGTTATGAGCAGAGATGTGAAGTGTATTTAAGACAAGTAAATTCAGATATTCTAAAATACAAATCTTCTGTTGACACCAATTATTATTTTTTATATATTTATATTGACTTTTAAGCTAAATTTCAGTGCTTGTAGTTTGTACTGCACAAGACCAACTTTCATAATAAAACCGAAGACAAAGTTATTAAATAACACATTTTAATGAACAATTAGTTAATAATAATTAGTTAATTCATAACAAGTGCACTTGCACTTTAAAAGGTGCTCAAACACACACTCTGAACACACACACTCTGAACACACAGGCAGACATATGACATAACTTAAGAAATATGAAAATGGACATATAGGGCCCTATCTTGGCGATCTTGGCGCTTAGTCTAAGCGCATGGCGCTAAGTCCATTTAGGGCGTGTCCAAGTCCACTTTTGCTATTTTAACGGCGTGTTTTTTTGGCGCTAAGCACGGCGCATGGCGCAACTGGGCTGAACCTAGTCGCTTCATTAATTATAGGTGTGTCTTGGGCGTGACATTCAATAAACCAATCAAAATGTCATATCCCATTCCCTTTAAAAGCCTGCTTTTCCACCTTGGCGGATTGCTTATGATGGCGAAACAGACATGCTCGTGCGTGTTTAGTGTGATCAAGGAATAGGCTAAATGGAGTATGATCAATATTATTCGGACTAACCATTAGCCTATGAGTTCCCGGTAATTCCAGACAGGGCTGTTATTTTACAAAATATGTGCGGTTAAATTTCGCTAAAAGGACCTGCAACAGCTGAGAATAAGCTATCAATGGCTTCAGTCTCACCTTAGAAAACGCCAAATTAGCCTGCTTGTTCAGCGAATTTCGTTTGATTATGCAATGAAAGTGTCAAACATCAATTCCAAGAGGCTGTTCTCGAAGTTCAAGCTTCATCCAAAGTTCATTAGGCTACCTGCATAGTAGGCTAATATTGATTAATAACATACATACCGTTATTATGCCTTAATGATGACACTAAATAGCCTACAGTAAAGCTGTCAGGTTCGCAACCCATAAGTTCACGCATATTTCCCCTTGTTTAATAATGTCCTGTTTATGGAAATGTGACCAACCTGTTTTACTCGTAGCGTAATCCTTTAAAACAATCCACTTTCCCAGGAAGACCGTGAAACGTGCGATTTACAGCAGGGGAAACAGAACATGCAGCTCACGTGCAGAGAATGGCATTAAAATTAATTGTGACTTAATTGTGTAACGTGCTGCAAATTTGTTTTAGTTTCTAATTAGACGCTTAGTTCTCTTTAAAATCGTTTTGTTCAGTTAAGGAATAACGGGTGAAATCAGCTGGGTTTTAAACGGTGAGAGTATGGAAACCTGGTCACTGTAATTTAAAAAAATATGAAGGACGAAGAATAGCTAAGTTTACAATTTAGTTAACATGGTGACATCTCCGTTTTTTAACCATAGGCTATCGAAAAAAACCTTATGCACAGCGAATTCGCTGTAGCCTAGGCTATTTGAAAAACAATAAATGCAATATTCACTGGACAAGGTTTTGAACTTTTTTCAGTCACAAACCATTCTATTTACTTACAGGCTGTATTCATAGATAAACAGAGCTGTATTGTAATGACATCTGAAGCGCATTTTCAGAACTTAAATGTCCGTCTATTGCCGTGCGCGAGTTTTCCATTGAATGACAATTCACGCATTAGGTGCAAAGACAATTCGCGCATTAGGCTTGATAGCTATAGGTGTTATCAGCTCCTTTTTAATGGATAGCCATTGTCCCGTACCATCGCACATCGCCTGGATGTTGATGGAGTGGGCTGAGAGCAATGTAATGTGGCATTGTTTCCCTTCGCTGAGGGAAAGGTATGTGGACCTATGGAACCTCTTATTATTATGCATTTTTGATATAGCCTACACAATAATAATATTTCACATTGTGATCTAGATATTTTAGTCATGCCTGTGCACGCCCCTGTGTGTAACAGACAGGAGGGTATGCGCGTTGTGCACACGCCTATGTAGACGCACTTATATGCGCCGTTAAAATAGCATGTAAACAACTGCGACATGACTTTAGACCAGGTTTGTGGTGGTTCTAGCGCAAGCGCTTTCTGCTGGCTCAAGATAGCAATACGCCAAAAAGAATCCTGGCCACTCCTCATCTTAAGACCAACACGCCCAGTTCACTAATGATGGCGCAAGAGTTACGCCGTCAAACATGCTAGTTTGACGGCGTAAGCGTTAGGCGCTATTATGGACCTAGCGCCAGGTGTAAGATAGCAAAGACACTTGCGTTTGCGTTAGCGCCGCTTTGCGCCGGGTGTAAGATAGGGCCCATAATATGCTAATTAGCCATGTATTTGTATTTTGAGTGAATGCACAATTTTTAGATAGGGGGTTAGGTCATAAAGGGAATGGCACAGATGCAGCAGGGAGAATTTGCTAAACCTCCACTATTTTGAGGTCTCCAATCTGAAGGTCTTTTAAAGGTTGTATCAGCGATTTTGGGTGGAAACATAAATGATCACATTCATCTGATTTTTCCTCACGATCCGCTAGCTGCCTGCCCCATAAGCAGGCCGTCAAAAAACCGCGTCTCTGTAGGCAGCCTATGCTCCGAGATCGTACACAAAAACAAATGGTACTACCAACCACTCAAAACCAAAATAAACAGTATTCCAACCAATCACAATGATCTGCACAAACGCTAATACTCTTATCTCGCTGAAATCTTGACGGATTTACAAACGGTTTGGTTTCTTACAAACGTTATAATTCTGGATGCTTGAACACTATTTTTTAAAACATAACATAATTATTCATAAGTATGTTTGTTTGGGATTTCGCTTCAGAAGTGACGTCACCCAAAATCGCTGATACAACCTTTAAGAGGGGAAACTCCCAAATGTCACCGACATCATATTTAATCTTATATACTGTGTTCAGGGCATTTGACTTTGCCTGAGTAATTTGAAGCACAGTGCCCTGGTACCACACTGGATTTGGGTCACCTTCTTCACAGCAGTTGTGGTTGACTCTTTTCCCAACAAATTTATCTGGGTTCTCCAGAAACTCAGTCAGGGTGTTCTTTTGGAGCATCCTCTCCCTCTTCTGTCTGGCTGCAGCCAGTTTCTTCGATAATTTCTGCTTCTCTTCTGACAGTCTCTTCTTTACTTCCTCCTCACTGCGGTATGTCGGTGCAGGCTCCAACTGATTGTCCTCTTCTACCCCCTCAACAACCTGGTTTTCTTTGAGAACTTCCAGCAAATTCAGTTGAAGCTCCTTGAGGCTGAATGCATGACTTCTGCCATCTCTAGTCACTGACTGCTGGAACAGTTCTTTTGCTCCTTCTGCCTTCAAGACGGACTTGTGAAATTGTAGCTGTGTCACCAAGACTAGCATCTTGTCTTTCTCAGAAGCCATACCTGAAAGACTGTGGTCAACTTCCGTCGCTGAACGCCATACACCACCCAATTTGGCTATTTTGTTTGTCAGCATGACCTTTTTGTTAGTTTCTCGCTTCTCCTTCTCTTTCTTCTGTCGATGCTGTTTGATTTTTTCCCTCCTCTCCTTGTACCTCTGTAGGACATCTTCAGAAGCTCTCCTGGCTTGGGTCATCTTCTCCTCCTTCTCTGCAGGAGTCATGCTATCCAGCCACTGCACGGTGCCATTGTGCAGCCACATAATCATCGCCTCATGCGACAATGTCCTAGCTGAGGGCTTCTGTCGGACCAGCATGTCAAGGACTGCAAAGTCGTGTTCTGACACAACATTGGTTGTTGGCACATTTGATGTTGGCACATTTGTTGGCATGTGCCCTCGCCTCCTCTGTGGGACTCCAGTACCTCCCTCCTGGAAGCTGGTCAGCAGCTTGCCTTTCGAGCAGGATCAGCATTGCTGTCATAATCAGCTCCAAAGCCTCTTGTGTCATGATCTGAGGAAAAAACAAACAGAAAAATGTTTGTATCTTGTTAGAAATGCTCAACAACATACTGTATGCATTAACTTGGTACATTTAATGGAACACGTTATATCTGCATTACAGAAGAACCTGCGGCTTTGCTCTATCTCAGTTTGACGCAAGAGAGCGTCACATCTGGTAGCAGCCCATTATATAGTACCAAGGCTAGAGCACTCTACTCGACTCCAAAGGTAGGTAACTATTCTCTCTTACAGGTATTGCAAGTCATAGGTATTCAAGGTAAGTAACTCTGTCTATTCTCTTAACATGCATTGCAGTTATACACATACACATGTGCACAGGCACACACAGTGTGTGTGTGCGTGCGTGTGCATGTGTGTGATGTATTTGTACTCATACACACAGTATAGAATTCAATATATTTAAATGGACAGTGATAAATGCTCTATGTAGAATATACAAAATTACCTGAAACTCATCATCGCCACTTTCTCTGAAGAGTTCCTCGTACAACTTGTCTTTGTGCACCTCAACAATGTCCTCGCTGAAGAGGGCTTCTCCTTCCAGGAGTGAACTTGCATCTTGGCTCCATCTCTCAAAGTGGATCTTCATATTCAGCAGATGGTGGTTAAGGCTGAGGATGTTATTTCCTTGTTGCGAGATGAGCCTCCAGAATGGTCCTGTTACCATTTTATCAACGATCCCGAGTGCCCTCACTCCTGCCAGATGGGCGTCAACAACAATGGAGCGCAGGAGCTGATTTGGGTTAGGCAGTGACTGGATCAGATCTACAATGTGGTTGCGGTGATAGTAGACTGCAGCAGCATTGTAGCAGAGGATGTTCACTCGGTTGCCTGTGAAAGTCACCATGTGGTTTTTCACATGAAGAGGAGCTAGATGAGCCTCAAGCAGGTGGGGTATGCCAGCTTCATCGGAGCCTCTCACAGTGAATGCCTTGCATGCAGTTCTGACCAGACGCACTGCTCCTGCTTCGTTGGTGGTGAAGCTGTGCTTGTTCTTCCCCTCTTGCACAATGACATCCTCAAAGCTCTTCAATGATTTCTTTGCTTCCTCCTCCAGGTTTACAATGAGGTGCATTTTGCAGTAAAAGTGAGACATGGACCCAAATTGTGTTTTATTTTCTTCGCTTAAATTGTCCCAGTTTTCAATGGCAACAGGGAGAAGGTCTTCCCTCAACATCCTCAGTCCTCTGTTGAACCCTGGGTTGATTGGTCCCTGATCAGACATTGTTGTCTTGACTGAGGTAATAAGTTTTGCGATGTTCTCTCTTGTTGTCCCCTCCTTTATTGCCGCCGCCAGCTCCTTGATCCTAAACATGAAGGAATCTAAAGTAGCCTCCGTGTCTCCTCCAGCCTGAGCCAGTAATCCCAGCGTCATTGTTTCTCCACTGGAAAGGGTGACTTCAAAATCTTGATAATGCCTGTGAAACTTTGAGGTTCCATCTCCATGAAGACAATGCCCAGCACTCGCACTGAGGTCTTACCTACTGAGCATGGCTTCCGCTAGCTGGATGTCTGCAAGACTCCTGGCCTCCACAAGCAGATGGGACTTCAACCAGTTACTGGGCAGCTGCTGCACATCCTTTCCTGCTAACTTTTTGAGGACTGTTCTGATGACGCCATCAACCTTTTTCATGGAGACATTCATCGCCAACAAGTCCATGATGACTTCTCTGATGTCATTCGTATATTTGCCATCTTGAAAAGTGGTGACGACATCCTCATGCATAAGTGCGTTGAGTTCAGTCAGTTCTTGCTTTTCTTTTCCTAGTTGTTTTAATTTGTTTTCCACCTCCGCCAGCAAATTGTTCGTCTTCTCCTCTTTCTCCGCCTCCCGGGCTTTCTTGTCTGACATTCTCTTCAGTTTCTTTCTGCAACTGTCCACGGTAGCCTTCATGCTCTTGTCCTCTTTTCTGCTTTCTTAGCTCTCTCTTCAACTCTTTCTATTGTCTCCTCCATGGCTGCATGTTGTTCAACTGCACCAGCAACTTTTTCACAGAGCTCTCTAATTTGGCAGTCTCTCTTTTTAAGCTTTTTAGTTAGATTGCGCACCTTGCTTGTGTTAAGTTTGGCCCTTTGCTTTTCCACTTTCTCTTGAATTACCAATTTTGATTTAAATGTTTCCAAAATTGCCAAATTGTGTTCCACTTCCCCCTTGAATTTCTCCTCCACACTGTCCAATTGAACATGTAACTGAATTTTCTCTGCCTCTAATTTGGACTTTTCCTTGCATACATTTAAAAGGTTTGTCTTGATATGCTTCATGTCCTCCTTGAGGTGCATGTGCAGTGTCTTGTCTGTGGTCCCATCCATGTCTCTTTTCTTTGGAATAATAAATGCCTCATTAAGAAATTCAGATAGCTCCCCCTCTTTCTTCTTAGTTTTCTTAAGGCCAGTGAAGATCTGATGTGCCCTATCCACCCGTTTCCTTAGTGCTGCATCAGTGGCAGCTGCCATGTCTGATGCCTGTGAGTCTGGAGTCACCATCCTGAGGTCTTTCAAAAACTGGGCTGTTATCCCTCCATGCTGTTTCCTCAAATCCAGAACTAACCTGTGTGTAAGGTATGACACAGACCTCTCCTCTTCCCTTACTGCACAGGCCATTTTGCATCACACACAAAAAGGATCTGAAAGATAAAAGAAGTGAAATTAAACAAACATTAATGCTCATTTGATCCAATAAAATGTTTATGAATGTACTTTTACAAATGTATTACTCTATGTACTGCAACGCCACACAGTTACATTAATATTACTCAGTTAACAGAATAAAATAATTCAAGATCATATTTAATAATAGCCTGTTTATGCTCAATTATCTCAGTTTTGAAATGTGTTTGAAAACTAGGTGGACCAGTCAAAAACAGTACATAGTGGAGGTTCTCTCCCCCCCCTCTCGCACGCAGACACAGAGAGAGAGAGAGCTTTGACATGAGAGAGAGAGGGAGCTTTGTTAACAACATAGTAGCAACACTTGGATATGTTGTGTTCAATGTCAGTGATAAGGAGTTGTTATTTATTATTATTTATTTGTTGTTATCAGAAATGTGTTTGAAAACTAGGTGGATTAGTCAAAAACAGTGTGCGTAGAGGAGGTTCCCTCCCCCCTTCTCTCTCTCTCTCTCCCACACACACACACACACTCTCTCTCTCTCGCGCGCACGTGTGAGAGAGAGAGCTTTGTAAACAACGTATTAGCAACACTTGGATATGTTGTGGTTCATGTTAGTGATAAGGAGTTATCATCACATCGGCTGATTGTACAATATTGCACTGCCATGTAGAACGTTGGATTTGTCTCAAGATAGCTAGCTAGTCATTGCTAGTTAAGCTGACGCTAGTTCGCATATCTACGTTGGATTCATCAGCTTGTGAATAATGTAACGGTACAGTTGTATACATTGTATGTTATCGTGGTGTTCAATGAACTGTGAACGTTGGTGGCGTAATTTTGTAATCCCCGAAATCAGTCGCTATCTCCGCCTCTAATGTCATGATACGCTAGTCGGCATCGACTCCCAGCACAAGCTCCCGCCCCAGCATTCGCCTCAGCGAACCACTGCCGTCTGCTAGCAGTGGGCACACCCCATATGAAACTGGACGGCGAATCATCAATCACAGCCGTAACACAACACACAACACATTAAAATGTTGCCAATAAGCTATATTTGATAACTAGGTATGTTTTTTTAATGTACTTTCGTATTCGTATAAGAAAAACGAAAGAAAAAAGTTTCTTACCTTTTTTGACAGCTCTTGTACCTCGGATAACCGCGAAACTGGCTTCATAGATGAATGTATCCTTTAGAAACCAGCTGACAACCTTCTTAAAGGGATGTGTCTTTCATATACCTCTCCGAAATTAGTAAATATTAAACCACACATTTTAGTCGCAGTGCGAAAAAGTGAAGTTGATAGAATTGGCCATTCTAAGCGCTGCGGACACTTCGTATCTCTGCTCATAACTCATGAATGATGAAACGGATGGCATTGAAACATTGTAACAATGGTAACAACAACTATACACACAATTTAATTTACATATTTTGTCAAACACAATATTGATATTTATTTATTTGTTTGATGAAGACCGTTCTTGTACTATAGAATTCTCCTACAACGGACAGATTCTGTGACGTCACCTAACTCCCTATATATATATATATATATATATATATATATAGTTATCTTAACGCATAGCGGACACTTGTGCCCGTTTATGCGGTCTTAAAGTGCAGTAGTCTATAACGTTGATATTGGAAGGTTATCGTAATAACGTTATGTCCATTGCAGTTTCGAGGGGGTTACGTTAAGATTAGCCAAATGTGTTCTAAAGTATAACTAACGTTATGCTATACCTGGCTTATTTTCTTTTAAATTTGCATCGAGCTACTATTGGTGTATTATCAACAGGCTTTTGTGATAGCATGTCCTTTCTAGGCCTCTGGCTGCGACTGCGAGCTAACTTAGCTAACGGTAGCTAACAAAGTTACCTTTCATTTTGCTTTTTTATTCGGTAGCATAACTTTGCAGTCGTCACATGTCTATGGTCGCTAACTAGAGTTACAACGGCAGCCATTACTCTGTGAAAAGGGAGAAAATGACCACCTTCACGTGACAGGTCACGTTGGCCACTCAGAGAAAAAACTTTGGGCCGTGGAAATGGTGCCGTTTTGAGAAGGCTTCTGTCTTTAGTTAGGCTGCGTCCCAATCCAGTTTTTGCTCCACCCTCGTAAACTTCACTTGCAAACTTCACTTAAATGTGACGCACATACCAATAAAACAGGAGTATACACTTGCGTTTAGCGAGTGGGAGGGAGCGAGGGCGGAGCGGGTTATTTGAATTGAGACGCACTTCACCCTCATCTATACTCGGAAGTAACCGTGCTGCTGCACAGTGGCGTATCGTGGGATCTCGGATCATGTAAAACGCCTGTCACCGTAGACTACATTTAAACGGATGAAACTCTCAACCTGTTTACATTAATTATCAGTCAAGCAACTGATTTACTGAATAACAAATATCAATAAATACAGCAAGTTTTGTGGGCAAGCATATTTCTTTATGTCATAAAATCGTGTAGCATTTAAATATGTAGGACAGCCTGTGAGTTTTCTGTGAGTTGCATGTCAGCATTGCGTTTTTCCTCATCACGTTAAAGAATGCAATTTAAGACTTTCGATTTGGTCAAAACGATTTATACATTAGAAAGCATACCTCTCAAGAAAGAAAAAACCTCTTAAATTGCTGGAACCAGCGTTTAGCGCATTGCATGCTTTCAAGCTAGAAAAACGAATTTACCTATATATGTGCTGTTCATTGATCACTTCGCGTGACATAGTCAATTAACGCATTTTGCGTCAGCACAAATGTGGATAAAGCCTAGTAAAATGCTGTACAAGTTTATTTACCTATTCGTCTTGGTTATTGCGAAATTAAATTGTTTGGCTATCTGGGAAATTATAGGCTACGGAAAAATATTTAGACACGAGTAGCCTAATAATCCGTTTAAAAGCAAGATTAAGATAGAGAACCTGGTAGCCTACATCACACAGTACGCTACACTGTTGCTGCATAAAGCAATTTGCTAAACCATGAAATACAAAATAGCAAACTACTACTTGATTAACCTGTATTTATTAGCCTATACAGTGTCTTTTCCATTCTGTATGCGCTTTTAATGTATAATACCACGATAAACATTAACGTGATTATCACTGAACAGGACGTTCGATGTGAATTGTGGGTAATATGAGCTTGCAGAGTCTACTCTTTTGCAGACTCGTTCCCTTGAGAAAAGTTGAGGGTGGAGGGGCTATGTCACAAACTTCACTTGGCTTTCTAACGGATTGGACTCACACTTAAAATGGAGACCGAGGGTACATCCTGGTCTCAAAAGGGATTCCCCCAAGTGAAGTTTGCAAGTGAAGTTTACGAGGGTGGAGCAAAAACTGGATTGGGACGCAGCCCACGTTCTGTGACTTGAACGCAGCAATAGTCCACCGCCAGGCCCCTCGGGGCCTGAGCGTGGATCTGGAAGTTGCATCATGTGCCCTGGCGTCACTTCCGATCACGTGTCAGGACCTTTTCGTTACTTCCCCATTCTGTTTGCGAACACAACAAATGAGCTGGACGTGTCTTCATTTGTCCATGCAAATTTGTTCTTTTTCTAATAAGTGGATTTCAACGAGCCGACATCTGCCAACAAGGTAAATGATGCCAATGTAATATTGAAACCAATAACGTTAAGCAGCAGACAACAACTTAATACTAGGAGTTGGCTATCTAGCTCACGTTAACAAATTAACACTAATGTTACCAACTTGTATGTTGTTTTTTCCATTGCTATGTTTATTTGTAGCACAGCAAACATTTGCAATCGTGATACATTTTTTACAAACATTAGCACTTCAATTAACGTCAGTTTTATGTGTGTTGCTAATGTAACGTTAACGTTATGTATGTAACGTTAGCCGCCTACTGTAGTTAGATACGAGCTCTCTGTTCTCAAGTCGGTCTTTTAACGTTTGCTTACTCGCTACAATTGTTTTTTGTGGGGGAGGGGGTGATAAATGATCCTTTTGGCCTGGTCAGTAAATAGTCCCCCAAGCTATTGTAGAGCAATGGCAACCTTGGGTCCCCAAAGCCATCTTTAAATAATATAAACGTGACTGGGAGTGAGCCCGTTCATGCTTTTATAGCCGCAATCAGAATCAACTCATGAAATTAAAAATAGAAGTACAGATAGCCAACATGTAATGTTATTATTGGCAATCATTATTTGTACGAACGTATTAAGTTATTGTACTTATTCTGTTATGTTTTTTTTTTTACAGATGCATCATTCCATTCTACAGGGAAATTCAAATTTACAACTTGCCAGATGCACAACCTGCTGCAAATTGTATCACTGTCCACTTTAACAAAATAATAGCTGATCCCTTCTCTGGTCTGGCTTCCCTGTAATGATGTACACATGTATTATCTTGTCATATTACGTCGTCTTTGTTATATTTACTGGAGTGTAACAACGATTGAAGAAGAAATTTCCCATTGTGGGATCAATAAAGTACTACTACTACTACATCCCCAGTGCTTTCAACACGATTCAACCACACCTACTAGCAGTCACTACAAGTCTACACTACAGCTTCATCATCTCCATTATTGATGTATTCAACTATGGAAGAGTAGTCACAGTTCCAAACTTAATTTACAAACTCAGTAGTGATCTAAGGGTTTATATGCATATTATGAACCTTGCTAGATTTTTGAAAATGTTATTTTGAGGTATAATAGGCACCTCAAGCAAGCAGACTGTTCCTAATGTTGAACTCTTTGTCCATTAAACACTGTGCAACACTTAATACAAATGATTGTGCAGCACTTTACAATTTCTGGCAGAAGGCATGCTTTAAGCATTGCAGAACCATGGACGGATTCCATGACCTTACGCAAGGTTTATTTGTGCTGAGATGTAGGTGTGATATAGGAATAGGGAATATGGCTAACATTTTCTTCATCACTTTATATGATAGTCTACCAGGGAACTTTAAAAGTACAAATAACCCAAAATGATGGAATGACAACAGATTAGGCACCCATAGACTTTAGCAACTACACAAATTAATAATTTGTGATTTTTTTGGAAAATCAAATAGACTAATAAGACAATAACAATGGGAAAAAAGGACAACCAATAAGAACTTACACTACACACTATGAACACCCATGCAATCTTATACTATATATTTCTGTACACTATAACACTAGAGTAGTCCTCACTCTACCTCCTCAGGCTGTAAGGGAAGAAGACAAAATATGTAATTCCTGTGGTCCTCAATTTCAATTAAAAATCGCTCCATATCTTGCTGGTTGTTAAAAATAAAAACGAATGGTCCCACAATCTCATCTCTCTCTGCTTCCCCAACCATGTCAGCGAGCCGGGTGTATGCATTGAGGGCCTCGGCCACCTCGCTCTCCTCCATTCCCAGGACATGGGGCAGCTGGACAATGTCACGCAAAAATGAGTAATCACATCTTCTCAGATGTAATGAAAAATAATTTATTCCAAAACAGCAATAACAGAGGTACGAAATACACTGGGTTCAGCAGAGACCAATGGAACTACAGAGCTCAACCGCCAGGACCTTTTCAATGTCACGCAACTTCCAGCTCAGCACTCAGGACCCAAAACATCCTGGCGGTCGAGGGGGACCTGATGATTGCGCTCTGCAGGAAAACTCCCTTGGACTGGCTTGCATGCGAGTGGCCACTAACTTACAAATTAACCATAATGCATCTTGTTGACAGTATGAATATCTTACACCATCTAATTGTGTAAATGGTGAAGAATTGCTTCGTATTTCTCAATTACACTTCTGTTCGTTGCCGGTACTTGCAATCACGTTTGAGAAATAAGAGGGTCTTGAATCGGTTCCGTGATGAAAGACAGTAGCTATAGCTTCTTTATTAGCATGATGTTTATGTCAGCTTCTAGTCTTAACATCACTTACACTCCAAACTGTAATCTGGTCATAGGCCATGGTAGCCATCTTGCGGCAGTGCCATTGCGGAAGAACCAAATTGAATATAATGAAATTGAATAGGGCTGAATGGAACCACGTGACCACGTTGCCTTTCTAGTTCTTATATAGTTCTGTGGTGGGGCTTAACGGTGGATGTCTGCAGGAAGACTCTGGCTGCGTCCCAATCCAGTTTTTGCTCCACCCGTAAACTTCACTTGCAAACTTCACTTGGGGGAATCCCTTTTGAGAACAGGATGTACCCTCGGTCTCCATTTTAAGTGTGAGTCCAATCTGTTAGAAATCCAAGTGAAGTTTGTGACATCGCCCCTCCACCCTCAGCTTTTCTTACGGGAACGAGTCTGCAAAAGAGCTGACTTGGCAAGGTCATATTACCCACAATTCACATCGAACGTCCTGTTCAGTGATAATCACGTTAATGTTTATCGCGGTATTACACATTAAAAGCGCATGCAGAATGGAAAAGACGGTGTATTCACAACTTTCCCGAACTCTGACCTTTCCCATGATTCATAGCGGCATCATAGCGGAAGCCGGTTTCTTCCGTCCGGTCTACTGTGCTTACGTTTGTAGCTAGCTAACTGCAAACTAACATATAACATGTCTTGCGAGTCTGTCTGTGTTGAAAACAGGCTCCATTCATAAAATCTTTAAGTTTTCGTGAGTTATTTGTGCACCCGACAACGGCACATGTTGAGCCCAAAGACATTATCTAGCTATCCTGTGACTGAGAACGGTACATTTGGCATAAAAAGTAAACGTTAGGCTGGCTTTAAATGGTGAAACTTTCACGCAACTTTAGTTGCTTGAAACCTAGGTGAAACTAAGTTGCAATTCAGTTGCATGGTGTAAAGCCCTCTGCAACGCACTTGAAACTTGTCTGCAACAGTTGCAAAACTCTCAACTTTGTTGACAACTTGTCAGATGATGTCGTCAAACTACCAATTTCACACACCCTTTTATGAATGGTAACCATAGCAACATCAACAGCTGATTAATAAAGCCGGCACATAACGCTAAATCCGCTGATTTAAAAAGTTTGTATTCGTCAAATATCTTAGTTACAACAACTATAATCTAGCAAAGCAGTTTTGTGGTTAGAGGTGCAGTATTTATTCAGTTTGTAAATATGAACGTAACATAGTAGGGCTTTACCTAATGTAACGTTAGCTAACGTGAGCAACGCTGGTTGTGAATGCAAGCACGTTACTTCGCATAATCTGTGTATTAAAAACATTTTATCCAGCGAAATGTCTTAGATATGACAAATTACATCTAATAGTATCAAACTCTGTATCTATAGTAGCCTATTTTTTCAGATGTTTTCCCACTTGAAATAATCTACGAGAAAACAATATGACAGATGAAAATAAATTACCAATCTAGCTAGCAGATTTTAGTGAAATAAACTATTAAATCGTGTTGCATGGGACTGATTCTTTTTTTAATTGCTTCGTGTAACTGTCAAGTTGCATGGAAATTATGTTGCATGCAATTTGCAACCTGCAACTAGTTGCGTGAAAGTTTCACCGTGTAAAGCCAGCCTTTATGGCAAGCCGTTTTAGCTTTTATTCAACTTGTTCTTGATATCAAGAATTCTATTTGAACTAGTTAAAATTCGAATTCTTGATATCAAGAATTCTATTTGAACTAGTTGTAATTCCAATTCTTGATATCAAGAATTACATTTGAACTAGTTGTAATTCCAATTCTTGATATCAAGAATTACATTTGAACTAGTTGTAATTCCAATTCTTGATATCAAGAATTACATTTGAACTCGTTGTAATTCCAATTCTTGATATCAAGAATTATATTTGAACTAGTTGTAATTCAAGTGGGTTTCCCATTCATTTCAATGGGGCCTTTAATTTTTGATATCGAGAATTGAATTTGAACTAGTTCGAATTGTTATTCTTGATATCAAGAAGTGAATTTGAACTAGTTCAAATAGTTATTCTTGATATCAAGAATTGAATTTGAACTAGCTCAAATTGTTATTCTTGATATCAAGAATTGAATTTGAACTAGGTCAAATAGCTATTCTTGATATCAATAATTGAATTTGAACTAGTTCAAATTGGAATAGCTGTTCCAGATTTTAACCCAGTTTACAGGGCCGTTGTTTCGGCAAGACGGTAACTGTCTTGCCCAAGGACAAGCGACGGATCAACCCTTCTCGCTTCTGTTCGGAGGAGTTTCTGTCGAGGTGGTCCCAGCAATATCAGGAGTCGAGGTAAGTTATGTCATATCTCTGGTTAGCTAATATTATTTAGAATCAAGGCAAGGAAATAGCTCATCGAGAGGAATGGTTGAGCTGCAGTTGATGCGCAGCATATTGCTAACGTTAATGTGAGCTAAGCGAATAGGTCCTATAAAGAGTCAAACATATAATAGGCTATATAAAATACTTCATTAAATATTAGTCAATACTGAAAACTTTAACTAGCTGACTAGCTGCATGTGTTGCCTAGCTGAGTGGTAAGTTGGCTAACATTTATGTTTTGTTTGCTTCACATACATTAGCACATACTATAACTATTTATGGCAATCACGACATTAACATAAACTACACAACCCGTGATTAATGTGTTTACATCGTGCCAGACGATGTACTTATGAAAAAGAAAAATTTGGAAGGGTAACGAGCCAGGGGTACCCTACGTTACCCCCGTCAGCTATTTATTTTGTGTTGAACGTTACCGAAGTGTAAAGTTTTTTAGATGTATTGCATTCAGATTAGTGTTTAACGTTACCGAAGTTAGTGCTGTGTGTAAACTACCTCCCATAGCAGTCTCTGTAGGTGAATAGTGTCCAACTGGCTTCAGTAACGTTAGTTAGTTCAAATATCTCCTCTCTTTTAAAGGTACATAGCCTACACTTTTTGTTTTAATTTTGGATTCAGTTTTTTTTAATATATATATATATATATATATATATATATATATATATATATATATATATATATATATATATATATATATAGCCTATATATACAGTGAGCACCATAATTCATTGGACAGTGACAATTGTTTTGTTATTTTGGTTCTCTAGCACTTTGAGTTTGAAAGGGTATAATGACAATGAGGTTGAGGTGCAGACTGTTTAATTTAATTTGAGGGTATTTTCATCCATATCTGATGAACCGTTTAGAAATTATAGAACCTTTTGTACATAGTCCCCCCATTTTCAGGCATCAAAAAATATTGGACAGTTTAACATAATGTAGAATAAAGTAATCATTTTTAATATTTGGTCGGATATCCTTTGCATGCCATGATTCCTGATGTCTGTGACCCAACAACATCAAAAGACTCTTGATATCTTATTTTCTGGTACTCTTACAAGCAATACTATATTATACTCAATTATTGTTAAGTAATGATTTAATGTTAATGTGTCATGTAATATTGCATGCATAAGGTTTAAGACGATAATGTTAAACTAAACAATAAGATGTGTATTTCTTACAATTAGTGTAGTGCAAACACCACTGACGGAATTCATATTGTTCCATTTTTAGAAGGTAAAATGCACATATCTGTAAAAATATATAGACAATATCAACATTTGCTATTGTAATATTAGCTGTGTATTTATCCACACACAGATAGCATATTATTTAAACTGCAAATACATTAACTTTGGTGTCCATATACAGTCAAGCCGGAAAGTCTCCCCACCCCTTTCACCTTCTCCACGTTTTATTACGTTACAGACTTATACTACAATAGATTGAGTTCATTTTTTGCCTCAAACATCTACACACAATAGCCAATAATGACGAAGTGAAAACAGGTTTTTAGAAAATATGCAATTTTATTTTACTGACAAAAATAGGTTATTTAGGGGTTACATATCTGTACACACCCTTAGCCTAATACTTGGTTGCTGCACCTTTGGTAGCGATTACAGCTTCAAGGCATCTTGGGAAAGAAGCTACGAGCTTGGCACACTTGTTTCTGGACATTTTTGCCCATTCCTCTTGGTATATCCTTGCAAGCTCCGTCAGGTTGGATGGGGAGCGTCGGTACACAGCCATTTTCAGCTCTTTCCACAGATGTTCAATTGGATTCAGGTCTGGGCTCTGGCTGGGCCACTCAAGGACATGCACAGACTTTCTCCGAAGCCACTCCTTTGTTCTCTTGGCTGTGTGCTTCAGGTCATTGTCATGTTGGAAGGTAAACCTTCGCCCCAGTCTGAGGTCCAGAGCGCTCTGGAGCAGGTTTTCTTCAAGGATCTCGGTGTACTTAGCTGCATTCATCTTTCCCTCTATCAGGACTAGTCGCCCCGTTCCCGATGCTGAAAAACATCCCCACATCATGATGCTGCCACCGCCATGCTTCACTGTAGGGATGGTATTAGCCAGGTGATGAGCGGTGCCTGGTTTCCTCCAGACGTGATGCTTGGTATTCAGGCCAAAAAGTTCCATTTTGGTTTCATCAGACCAGAGAATCTTGATTCTCATGGTTTGAGAGTCCTCTAGGTGCCTTTTGGCAAACTCCAAGCGGGCTGTGATGTGCCTTTTACTAAGGAGGGGCTTCCGTCTGGCCACTACCATAAAGGCCTGATTGGTGGAGTGCTGCCTGGATGGTTGATCTTCTGAAAGGTTCTCCCATCTCCACAAGGATACGCTGGAGCTCTGTCAGAGTGACCCTTGGGTTCCTGTTCACCTCCCTGGCCAAGGCCCGTCTTCCCCGATTGCTCGGTTTGGCCGGGCGGCCAGGTCTAGGAAGATTCTTGGTGGTTCCAAACTTCTTCCATTTATGAATGATGGTGGCCACTGTGCTCTTTGCGACCTGTAAAGCTGCAGAGATTTTTCCGTACCCTTCTCCAGATCTATGCCTTGACACAATCCTGTTTCTGAGGTCTGCAGATAATTCCTTTGACCCCATGGCTTGGAGTTTGCTCTGACATGCACTGTCAACTGTGGGACCTTATATAGGCAGGTGTTGGCAATCCCCAATCATGTCCAATCAATTGAATTTATCACAGGTGGACTCCAATTAAGTTGTAGAAACATCTCAAGCAGTATCAGTGGAAACAAAATGCACCTCAGCTCACTTTTGGGTGTCATATCAAAGGGTGTGCACACTTGTGTACATATGATATTTAACATTTTGATTTTTATAAATTAGCACAAATGTCTAAAAACCTGTTTTCACTTTGTCATTATGGGCTATTTTGTGTAGAATTTTGAGACAAAAAATTAACTCAATCTATTGTAGTATATGTCTGTAACGTAATAAAACGTGGAGAAGGTGAAAGGGGTGGGGAGACTTTCCGGCTTGACTGTATTTGTATTTATATGTGCCTACTTTTTCATTGCAGATTGACAGCACCCATGCATCTGGAATCAGAACCACTGGTTATTACGTTTCATACTTGTATTCTTGGTTAAATTTCAAATTAAAATATTTTGACCCTAATTTCTTGTCATTGTGTGTATTTTAGATATCTATATGTGTTTACAGACACGTGCACATTTTGTAGCATGCACAAGTGTTGTTAAACTTTGTGAGATACACAATGCATTATCGTACTAGATTTGATGAAAGCTCATAATGGTGTTTGTATGTGTACACATTTAAATATAAATATATACCCCGATGTGAGACTAGTGGAAACCATTAAAACCATCACAACCTGATGGGAGACCAGTGGGAACCATTAAAACCACCACATCCTGATGGGAGACCAGTGTAAACCATTAAAACCATCACATCCTGATGGAAGACCAGTGTAAACCATTAAAACCATCACATCCTGATGGGAGACCAGTGGAAACCATTAAAACCATCACACTCTGATGGGAGACCAGTGGGAACCATTAAAACCATCACATCCTGATGGGAGACCAAAACCAAGATGTCCCAATTCCCATCACGTAATGGTTACCATTACGTGATGGTTTCTAATGTTTTTTCTAGCAGGGTAACTGTTGGTCAATCTACCTGTGCGAATGCGTTGGGCCGAGTAGGAAAGAAACAACAGCTGGCGCATCAATGTCAAGGGAGGCCCGAAGAGCAGTTAGACTCTGCACCAATTCGCTAAATGTCTCCAACCTCAAATAATTTTCTATACGTCGCAAGTTTTCAATCAGATAATCTATTTTTATCAGTTCACCGACTCCAGCGCTCCCTCGCTGGAAGCTTTGTTCAATTATCATGACCCTTCTCCCGATTCAATGGAGCACCAAGTTGAGGCCGGAGACAAAGGATAGACTCTCTGTGTTTGAGACTTCCGAAGCTTAGGAAGCAAAGTTTCAAAGTGTCCTACTAATGGACTGTAGAAAAATACTCATGGGTCCTAATGATCCTACTAAACCCCTTAATACTAATTTAAGGAAAAAAACAAACATCCTGTCGTACTTCCTTAGTAAGATTGATACCTCTGTCTCACTTTACCAAAACCATAAATTTACATAGCAACTTTCTTTGTTTGCATTTTCAAGTCTGGTAAAGTTATAATCATAAACGTATAATTAATTAGCTAGCCTACTCCACGATCTCTTGCACACTGTCCCACTCTCCCGACCTTATCATAAAATTATTGTAGGCTTTATTTTTTACAAGAAGTGTATTTTTCTGTGTTTTCTCCCTGTTGGTGCTTGGCCCTTTAAGAAAGTCACAACGTAAATGTCACACATGGAAATGAAGCTCATTAACATTAGAACTAGTAGAAATTGCATTCTTGATATCAAGAATTGGAATTATAACTAGTTCAAATGTAATTCTTGATATCAAGAATTGGAATTACAACTAGTTAAAATGTAATTCTTGATATCAAGAATTGGAATTACAACTAGTTCAAATAGAATTCTTGATATCAAGAATTCGAATTATAACTAGTTCAAATAGAATTCTTGATATCAAGAACAAGTTGAATAAAAGCTAAAACGGCTTGCCATAAGCCTTAGCTACATTTTGGTCGGCGAAAGCGTTGGGTAAACCGGAAAGGAATAACCGGCAAACTCTGGCGTCCCGGAAGTGTCGAGTGTCATGACGACACCCATTGTCTCTCGCAGGAAAGTGGTGAATAGGCTAATAAATACAGGTTAATCAAGTAGTAGTTTGCTATTTTGTATCTCATAGTTTAGCCAATTGCTTGCAGCGACAGAGTAGCGTACTGTGGAGGGGGGTAGGCTACTACCAGGTTCTCTGTAGCTTAATCTTGCTTTTAAATGGATTATTAGGCTACTGTCTCTCAATATTTTTCCGTAGCCTATAATTTGCCAGATAGCCTAACAATCAAACAATTTAATTTCGTTAATAGCCTATGTCATGCGAAGTGATCAATGAACAAAACATATTTGGGTAAATTCGTTTTTCTAGCTTGAAAGCATGCATTGCCCTCAACGCTGGTTCGAGCAATTTAAGAGGTTTTCCTCTTTAAACGTAGCCTATGCTTTCTAATGTTTAAATCGTTTTGACTAAGTCGAGTGCCGTCTTAAATTAATGACGTTCTTTAATGTGATACGTGGTGAGGAGAAAACGCAATGCGTGCAATTCAGAGAAAACGTTGTGTTTTTTTGCCAGTTAATTATTCAGAATTATTGCCACCCTTATTAAACAATCTCACGTTGGCTATCTCTTTGTCATTGTCATTTGTTAATCATTAGCCTATAGGCTAGCTACATAATTGATTAGGCTATTCAAGGAATTTGTTTGATTGACAAAAGCAAGCAAAATAAACGGAAACAGGTTGAAAATATGTTCGGTTTAAATGCTTTATTTAAATGCTACGCAAATTTATGACACAAATAAATATGCTAGCCCACACAACTTGCGTTATTGATATTTGTTATTCAGTAAATCAACTGCTTGACTGATAATTAGTGTAAACAGGTTGAGAGTTTAATCCGTTTAAAGGTAGCCTAGGCTACGGTGACAGACATGATCCGAGATCTCACGATACACCACTGTGCAGCAGCATAACTTCCGAGTATAGATGGGGTGAAGTGCGTCTCAATTCAAATAACCCACTCCGCCCTCGCTCCCTCCCACTCGCTAAATGCAAGTGTATACTCCTGTTTTTTTGGTATGTGCGTCATATCCTCCCAAGTGAAGTTTGCAAGTGAAGTTTACGAGGGTGGAGCAAAAACTGGATTGGGACCACAGAACTATATTCAATTCAATTCAATTTTATTTGTATAGCGCTTTTTACAGAGAACTGTCACAAAGACGCTGCACAGGGAAACAGAAGGAAAATTGAGCAAAAAACCAGGCCTTAGCACCCCAACCAGCAAAATGAGGTAAAAAAACACTGAACAGTGGCGAGAAAAAAACTCCCCAGTAGGAAGAAATCTCGGAAGGAACCTGGCTAGAGAGGGGGTGCCCATCCTTCGCTGGCCGGCCCGGTTTAGACTAAAGGTGGACTGAATGGTAATAGTCAATTCAATAATCAGTTCAATCATCAGTTCAAAGGGGTGATGCATCTGGGACTCCGGTTGCGTGAAGTCGGGAGGATAAACCAAAGGAGGGACGGGTCCAAAGCAGTCTGCTCAGGGTGAGGGGCATAACTGGAGCAGTCTGCAAACTCAGGGTGAGAGGGGGACGGGCCGGAGTAATCTGCAGCTCAGGGTGAGAGAGGAAAAGAGAAGGTTAGCCCCCCCCCCGACATCCTTAACTATAGGATTTACTAAAGAGGTACGTTTTTAGCCTACACTTAAAGACAGAAAGTGTGTCTGCAGCCCGTACATACAGTACATGGGAAGATTATTCCATAAGAAAGGGGCTCTGTAAGAGAAGGCTCAGCCACCCATTGTAATTTTAGATATAATAGGAATTTTCAAATAGCCAGCATTTTGAGAGCGAAGTAATCTAGGAGGACAGTAAGGAATGAGTAAGTCACTCAGATATTCAGGGGCCAAGCCATTTAAAGCTTTAAACGCTAGAAGTAAAATCTTGTTGTCAATTCTGAATTTGACAGGCAGCCAATGAAGAGTTTTGAGCACCGGGCTGATATGCTTCCATTTCTTGGTTCTAGTAAGGACCCTAGCAGCTGCATTCTGTACAAGTTGGAGGCGATTCAGGGCTGAGCCAGTGCAACCAGACAATAATGCATTGCAGTAATCTAGTCGAGAGGTTACAAAGGCATGAACCATTTTTTCAGCATCCTCCAGGGACAACACCTTCCTTAATTTAGATATATTCCTCAGGTGGAAGAAGGCCATTCTTGTGATATTGTTAATATGGGGCTGAAAGGAGAGATCTGAATCAATAATTACACCAAGGTTTTTAACAACCTTGTTAGGGGAGACAGAGAAGCAATCTAAATTTAAGGGAAGCTGTAAGAATTTATCTCGAAGGGATTTGGCACCTAATACTAATATCTCAGTCTTATCTGAGTTCAATGAGAGGAAATTTTGGGTCATCCAGGCCTTTACATCTTTGAGACAGGTCTCTAGTTTAGACAACTGGTCGACTTCACCTGGCTTAACTGATATATAAAGTTGTGTGTCATCTGCGTAGCAGTGGTAGTTAACACCATGTCTGCTTATAATGTTCCCAAGAGGGAGCATGTAAAGAGAAAAGAGCAGAGGACCCAAGACCGATCCTTGTGGTACTCCAAAGTTCACCTTAGAAAATTCAGAGGACTGACTGTTTACCCTAACAAACTGGGATCTATCATAGAGATAGGATTTAAACCACATAAGAGCATGCCCGGTAAGACCAACTAAATTTTCTAACCTGCAGAGGAGAATATTATGGTCTATAGTATCAAATGCAGCGCTCAGGTCAAGTAAAACAAGAATAGAAATATAGCCACAGTCCAGAGAGAGGAACAAGTCATTCATTACTAGGGCAAGGGCGGTCTCGGTGCTATGGTGCTTCCTAAACCCAGATTGAAACCTCTCATACACATTATAAGTATTGTTAGTGCCATTTTTACATTTATAAGTTCACATTCAAGTATTATTAAGACAGTGTATAGCACTTGCCTGTACCTTACCTTATTTACCTGTGAGGAGACTTACCTGTACCTTATTTACCTTCTTTACTTACCTGTTACCTGAAAAGAAAGAAACCATATCAGTGAGAAGAATGTACAAAGTTTTATTTGTAAGAGTCATTTAAGAAACCATTTAAGAAACTAGAAATGACTTACCTTGTATTTAGTATTGCGTTGGCTGTACGAGGCTTCCGTAGAACAAGGGAAATTTCGATGGTATTTGTGAATGAGTTCGGTTGTGTTGAATAAATGACGGGAGCAACACATTGCTTTTACCGTAGTTGTAAACCTTACACACGAGTAAATTCGTCTTTCCCGTCTGACCAGCGAAGTGGTTGAACATCAGAAAAAGAAATATGTTGACAACTGAAAACTAGAACAGTAGCCACTATATTAAGTAAAAGCAATTCTGCTAAGAAAGACGACCACAGTACAAATGGACGAAAGGAGGCGTCGGACTTAATAGAAAGTTAACGAGGCATGAGAACGTTGAAGCCAAGTGCTGCATTGTGCAAGACGACTACCTCCGCGTCTACGGATAAGTACCAAATATGATGAATGACAAACCAGCTAAATAGTCAAGTCTGCAAGCATGTATAGCCAGGAGTTTTGTGCTTATGGACTGTAGCCAAAGGAGTTGAGACAAGTTGTGATGCTAATGCTGCTAGCTATTGGAATATGAAGTCTGTTGCTGGAATTCGACACTAAAAAACAAAGAAAGGGAAACAGCCTTAAAGGAACCTTTTTTACGAAAACCAATGCGTGTTTTGAGGTTAAGGACTGTTTATATTTAGATTTTAGATGTCGCAGCTTGTAATAGTCTAACGTCAGTCAAGCTAGTTTAAAATGGCTGATCACGAGCAAGCAGAAACAGATGGCAGTGTCGATAAAGACCACAAGAGGGCAGTAAAGTATACTGTAAAGGCCATCGAAGAGAAACTACATAAGCAAATGAATGCAAGGAAGCGCACATTATCACTACTCACCTCCAAAACAAAACACATTGAAAGTCTTATGGAAAATGATTGTGCTGCAGATATAATTGAAAAGGATCACCTTAGTGAATACTCAAAACTACTGAGTGAGTTTATGCAAGCAAATGATGCTGTTTGTCTGTTACAAGAAGAGGAAAAGGAGGCTGATCAGCTTTACTGGTTCCAGCCAAAATTAGTCCAGTGTCAAGATTTCCTGGCTAAAACTGAGCAGTGGATAGTTGATGTAAAGCAGCAAGCTGTCACTGCTACTGAAGATGTAGGTCCTAATGATAGTGCATCCATGGTTGATGCTCAACAGGAAAGAACAGGTTCTGTTGTAGCCACAAGTGTACGTAGCAAACGCTCTTCAAATGTATCTAAAGTCTCATCTAATTCATCTGTTCGTCAAAGAGAGGAAGCAAACCGTGCAGCTTTGCTCGCCCGTGCAGCTGCACTGAAACAAAAACAGGCACTGCAATTTGAAGAGGTTCAGTTGAAGGCTAAAATGGAGAAATTAGATGTTGAAACTGCTATTGCTGAGTCTACTGCAAAAATCAGAGTGTTAGAAGAATATGAACATTCTGAAAATGCTAATGATGAAATGAACACTTACCTTGATAAGAGTGTGCCTGCACTGACAACCAGCAACCACCATACTCCAGCTGTAAAACCAAAGGCAACAAGCAGCTTTCGAATAACACAAGAGAATGGCACAAACCATAACCAAGTTAGTGCTAAGAACCACCTGCAAGAAAATTAATATACCAGTAGAAGCAGTGACAAAAGGCCAGCTGAATTCCATGAAGTAATATCGAAGCAGAATGATATCACAGAAATGTTAATCACGCAGCAGAGACTTTCTAAACTTCCCTACAGAGAAGTCCCTGTGTTCAGTGGGGATCCATTTGAGTTTCTGCCATTCTTGAAGGCCTTTGAACACATTATCCACAGTAGAACTGATAGTGATGATGACCGATTGTACTATTTGGAGCAATTTACCAGCGGTGAACCCAGAGATCTTGTGAGAAGCTGCCAGCACATGAGGGCACAGCAAGGCTACAGCGAGGTAAGAAGACTACTGCTCTATCACTACGGCAATGAGCTAAAAATAGCCACAGCCTACATCGACAAGGCCATTAAATGGCCTCAGATAAAGTCAGAAGATGCCAAGTCACTTCACAGTTTTTCTATCTTTCTCACTGGATGTAACAACATCATGAAGGATATTGAATATCTTGAGGAAATGGACAACCCTGCTAACCTCAGAATCATTGTCTCAAAGTTGTCTTTCAGACTGAGAGAAAGATGGAGGATTGTCGCATTTGAAGTGCAGGAGAAAGAAAGAAGAAGAGCAAGTTTCTCCGATCTCGTGAAGTTCATCGACAGGCAAGCTAAAATAGTGTCAGATCCACTTTTCGGTGATGTTAAAGAGTCATCTGATGAGAAAGGAAAGCTCAAGTCAAGCATACGAGCAGCCAAAGGAAGTGGACAAAAAAGAAGCACCTTTGCTACCAGTGTCACACCAGCTGCAGGCAATGCCTCAGCTACAAGTAAGAAACACTCTCAGCATGCATGTGATGCATTTCAGAAGCCATGTCTGTACTGCAATAAAACCCATGCTTTGAGTGCATGCAACAAAATCAGAAGTCAATCAAACAAAGAGAAAGTTGAATTCCTCAAAGCCAGAGGACTCTGTTTCGGATGTCTGACCCAAGGTCATATAAGTAAGGAATGTAAAAGGAGAGCCACTTGCGAAATCTGCAATAAGAAACACCCAAGTCTGTTTCACACAGCAAAGGAAGAGAGCGCCAAGCCTATTGAGGATGGACAGAGTGCCGCCAATGAAAACTCAGCTTCAGTCGAAGACGTGTCCCTTAAGAGTGAAACCTGTGGAGTCACTGGGGCCGGATGCAGTGACTACATTTTGTCTATTGTGCCTGTGCGTATCAAATCCAAGAAGAGCAATAAGACTGTAGAAACCTATGCGTTTATGGACTCAGGAAGTTCAGCGACATTTTGTTCTGAGAAGCTGATGAGGCAGCTTGGTGTTCATGGCAAAAGGACTCAGATACTACTGCGTACTATGGGCCAGGAGAAACCTATGTCATGCTACGTGCTCTCAGATCTGGAAGTGAGCGGCTTATCAGAGAACAAGTATATTAGCCTGCCAGAAGTGCTCACCCACACAGACATACCAGTAACAAAGGAAAACATTCCTGTTCAGAAGGTTTTGGAGAGGTGGCCTTACCTGTCGGAAGAGGTGCAGTTGCCACATATCGAAGTAGATGTTGACCTCCTAATAGGCACAAATGCTCACAGAGCCATGGAACCGTGGAAGATCATCCACAGCCAAGAAGACGGGCCTTATGCAGTGAAGACAACCCTAGGCTGGGTAGTTAACGGCCCTCTTAGAAAAGGCCATGACCACAACTCAAGCTGCACTGATCAAAAGGTTTCAGTCAACCGAATCTCAGTCAGTGGTGTGGACAGCATGCTGTTGCAGCAGTACAATCACGACTTTCCAGAGCATGCTAGCGAAGAAAAGTATGAAATGTCACGAGAAGATGTTCAGTTCATCAAGTCTGTTTCTGAAACAGTTGAGAAAGTTGATGGACATTACAGTATAGGAATGCCTCTGAGAAAGAAGACTGTCGTGATGCCAAACAACCGATGTGTTGCTGAGCAACGTGCAGCAAGTCTGAAGAAGAAACTCAGCAAGAATTCAGACTTACACAAAGAATACCGGGAATTCATGTCAGACCTGCTAGGCAAAGGCTATGCAGTGGAAGTGCAAGGTGAGATGCTGAACCGCAACGATGGCAGAGTATGGTACATACCCCCATCATGGGGTTATCCATCCACAGAAAGGGAAGCTGCGGGTGGTGTTCGATTGTGCAGCATCTTTCCAAGGAAAATCGCTCAATGGAGAACTGTTGCAGGGTCCAGACCTTTCGAACAGTCTAGTTGGAGTTCTGACAAGATTTCGACATGAACACATTGCTATCATGTCAGATATTGAAGCAATGTATCACCAAGTGCAAGTTCCAGAGGAAGATTCCGACCTGCTTCGATTTCTCTGGTGGCCACAGGGGGATTTGAGCCAGCCTTTGCACGATTACAAGATGGTAGTTGTGGAAGTAAGTCCTTTGACTCCCTCCTCGTTAAATTCAATTTGAGATGGGTTTTTCGAGTGGAAGAATACTCAAGATAAAGATGAAGGAAATAGCAGAAGTATAATCTTTTATTAAATGGTCAAATGTTGATTCAACATGGGAAAACCACAAACCTACGCAGAGGATTCAGAATTCCCCGAACAATAACAAACATTAGTTTTTACAATATCATAACTCCTCCTTTACGTTGCTAATACACCAATGATATGTGGTAACACCTTTTCATAATATCTTATTTTATCCAATAACAAATTAGGCACAACATTAATATGTTATATGACCTGTTCTTACCCTATGCGCTTGAGGGCACTCTTGATCTATCAAATAAAATTGTTTGTGAACTCTCCTCCCACCTGTTCGGTCAGCACGATCTATAAGTACAACTCCTGCTTTGTTATGGAACACAGGAGGAAAACATTCCTGTTTTGACTGGTGTGCTAGATGCCCTCGTCCTTGCTGACAGAGAACTATCCTGCACCCTCTCACAACCCCCCATCTCAGTACTTTTCCACTAGATCTTGACTGTATTATTTAATTATTTATATATTTGCATATGAGGCTTTCTTGGGCCTACGGCTTACTTCCACATTCCCCCCTTTGAGACCCTTCGGTCTCACACTCTCTTGTTGATACTTCGCCTGGTGGTGGAGTTATGTTATGACATTAGTACTGTACGATAAAAATAAACATTTGTAGTTGATTAGTTTCATGCATAATTTACCTAAGTTAATATTTCCTCTAATTAACAATTAACAGACGATCTATCAAACAGTAAATATCAAGAATATCAAAAAGTTAATAAAAAATATCAAAAATTTAATCAAAAATATCAAAAATTTAATCAAAAATATCAAAAGTTAATCAAAAAGCTACTGTATTTAATGATTTTTAATGATCATCTAATTTTGATTCGCTATAATTATACAAAGATTATATAAAAAGAATTGGATTATACTTGTAATGTCTTCTTCCTCTTCTTAGGAGCCCATATTCTAAGAAGCCTGAGGAGGGGTTACTAGCACTTCACTCAGGCGTCTCCTACCTTCTTCGCCCTTTTCCTTAATCTATTTATGTGTCTGTTTTATCTATCCTAAGGGCCTTTAGTCAGTTGGGGCTTTATTATGTCCCCTTTGAGTTGTTCTTTTCTTCATGTAGTCAGTGTATGTAATATGTGTGATCATGGGTTGTCAAAAAGTGTCAAATTATTATTTTATTTTTTTAAAAAATTTATTTAAAACTAGTTTTTAGAACCATTGTCGCTGCTCAGGGTCTGACAGACCCCGAATCTGGGGAAAATTTATCTTGCCAAACCTTTAGCTACAGTTTTAGAATCCGCATGCGCATCTTGATATCATGCTAGTATAAACCAATGTTTCTGTATTTCTCTCATCATCCCCCCTTGCAGAGTGGCCAACACCATAGGCAGCTCTGCAAATGACCTCTATTACTGTGCTTGGTGCAATTGCTTTCCCTGCTTTCCCTGTACATTGCCGCCATATTCCTGTAGACTTATCTAATTGTTTAGTCACAGTAGATATTAACAGTGTGTCCTGTACCCCTTCTACAGACTCTTGCTAGGGCTACCAGTTCTGCTTGTTAGGCACTTGTCCCTGGGCTTAGAGCTGATTCTTCGATCGTTTGATATGTCCATGGCCCTTCTTGTCGTACTACAGCATATCCGGCTCTCCTTTTTCCTGTGTGGGGATCAAAGGATGATGAACCGTCCACAAAAAACACGTGGTCCGGAGCCATCAGTGGTTCTTGTTGTAAGTCTTCTCTTGCCCTTGCTTCTGCTTCCACCACTCTTTCACATTCATGTGGTTGGCCTTCTTCTGGGGTCATCATTAATTCCGCTGGGTTCGCAGCTTTGCATCTGATAATGGTCAATCCTGGCTGTGTGAGTAGGATCTCGTATCCTGATACTCTCCGATAAGTTAGGGACGATTTCCCTCTACTGAGTAGTGCTTCTACTGCATGTGACACATACACTTCATGCCCTGCCGTTATTGGCGTTGCTTGCCTTCTCTACTGCAAAGGCGGCTGCTGCCAGCCCTTTCTCTGGAGTCCTCTTTTTGCAGTACCCCGTCATTCCTAAGAATCTCTGCATTTCTTTCACCGTTCTCGGTCTGGGCACCTTCGTAATTGCTTCAATTCGTTCTGCTGAAATACTTTTGCTCCCTTCCTTAAAGAGTATGACCCGGGTTTTGCACTTGTTCTTGACAAAATTTACTTTGACTTGGATACTTTGTGGCCTTTTAGTGTCAGTTCTTGTAACAGTTTCTTACTGTCCTCTTTGCATGTGGTCATACTTGGGCTGCATAGGAGAAGGTCGTCCACGTACTGGATGAGAGTGCTTCCCCCCTTTGGCGCAAAGTCCGCTAGGTCATTTCTGACCATGAGGTGTACTTAGTGAGTGGCTGTTGTTTCCCTGGTTGGGGTAGGACTTGCAATGGGGCCAGGAAGGTTTCTTCATCCTCTTCGTCTCCTTCTTCCCCTGGATTGTATCGAGCAGGTGCTCTCCTTCTTTTGCCGCTCCTCCTGAGGATTTTGCTGGCACTGTTCTGGATATCACTACTGATGTCATAGACCTGCTTCAATTCTTGAACTCGTTGCTGCGAGTACCCTCCTTCGCGCAGGAATGCTTGTTCTGCTTTCTTCACCTCCTTTAGGGTTTGTTTTCAGCATTTCCTTCGTCACTTTCTTTTTCTTCCTTATTGCACTTTCATCTGATTCTTCACTATCAGAGGAGCTTGATTCATCTTTGGGAATGGCAGTTGACTTTAGTTTCACTTTTCCTTTGATGTCATATTCTCCTCTCCTTGGGTCTCTTCCAGCTCTTCTTGCTTCTCCTTTCGGTTTCGTTTCTTCTGCTCACATTTCTTCTTCATTTCTTCTTCTCACATCTCACATTCTCACACCTTCTTCTCACTTCTCACATCCCTCTGCTTCTTCCATTGCCTGTTGATATCTGGTAGCACATCCTAGCTTGCTGCTCCTTTCAGATTCACGTGCCCCCGACGACTTGACTGTTTCTTTCTTGCAACTTGTCATTCCCTGATTCTCTGGCCCATCATGAGGTGTGTGGAGGCATGGGAATGGTGTGCTATTTGTGGGATTTCCCTCGTTTCCTCGGCGGTCACTCTGGGCTGTCTCTGATTCTCCTTCCTCTGGGCCTGTTGCTTGTAACTTTTGATCTTATTAAAACAGTTTCCAAATTACCTTCTACTTCCAGGGTCCCTTTCACTTTCACCAACTCTGGTCTCATCCTCACAGTAGTATCAGGCCCCTGGCTCAAATCTTCTTGTTCCCCAGTGCTGTTCAATAGGGGATACAGGCCTGTAGCTCCATTTGCTTCCACTGATTGCAGGTATTGAAGGCCAAAAATACCTTCCTTAGGCCATACCAAGGGACCACCTCTTGTCCACTTTTCCCATTTTTTCATAGTCTTCTCATAGTCATATTTCAAGTCTCATAGTTTGAAATAATTCACTCATGCAGGAGAGAGGTGTCTTTAAAGTCTCGCCCTTCCGCGTTTTCAAATCTTTATTTTTCTTTAGCCCATGCAAGCTTATTCTAGTTAACTGAAAGTGAAACTAAAACTGAAACAAAAATTAAAAATTAAAAATAAAAATAAAAACATTTTAGTTAACTGAAATAAAAATAAAGTGACTTTTAAACTTTTAAAACTAACTGTAGTGGTGCAAAATGAACTGGAATAAAAATAAAAATGAATCATGAATTCTTTTTAGTTTTAGTTTCTGATCCTCTTCCTGATCTGCGATCTGAAATCTGGATTGCATATAGAGTAATTTAAAACATTCAAAACCAATATTAATAATTTACACTTTCCCTCTAAATTAGAAAGTGAAATTAAAAACTAATAAAAAAATAAAAACTAAATAAAAAACTTACAACTATAATAACTTTGCCTCCATGTTTTCTTTTTAAAATAAAAAATAAAAATAAAATAATAAACAATAAAAACAAAAAATATTTTTTTCTTAATTGGTTTTGTTTCTTAATTGATTTTGTTTCTTAATTTATAATTAATTAATTAATTCTTAATTGATTTATTATTATTATTATAATTCAGGGGACCACTCTTCTTGGTAGCCACGCCTTTACCTTTAATCCTGTTAGTTCCCACTTAGTGACTGTGACTCGTGTGGCTCCTCCCCCTGAATGCCCCTGCTCAACTTCCCCTTCTACCTCCTCAGTTCTCAATTCCCTCACTGGGGTACACTCCAGCCAAACGGCTCCGTCTGCCCACCAGTCTAAACATATTTCAAATGTTTCTCCTGTTTCTGTGACCTTGGGTAGGGATTTATCAATCCCTGAATGGCAGCACAGAGATTTTACTCCATATAACTGTTCTCATGTTAATTATTCTCCCACTGTATCTTTATTCCTGTATGTTATTGTGTATTCCCACAATAACATACACATAATATTTCCACTTTTCTAGTGGAGTACTATTTATCTAAGTAAAACCCTGTTATTTACATAATTTCCTTCAGCATTATATACAGCATATCCAAAATAACAAATTATCGTATAATGTTAGCACACCACCTTATCTTTTTTCTATTGTTCTCCTGTTACAGTATTGTTTAATCGATTATGTTCAGTTTGATTGTACAACCCGTGCAATGGATCTATTTGTTCTAATTTGATCAATTGAGATATATGTATATACATATAGTACTATTTACAAAAAATTATAACGATAGTATTATTAACAACAGTAAATTATTTGGCCACACAACATAACTTTTAAAAAATAGTTTTTTTTTGTCTTTTAGAAAGATTATTTTCTCACAACACTGTTTCCCTAATTGTCCCTACCGTAATATAGCAGTGGCAGTATCTTTCAACTGCTTCACTCTATTCACCGTTTGTGGCGGACTTTGAAGGGAAAGGCGTCCCTTTACACACAACCTCTACGCGACCCACAATCCGGAATTGCTCTATATTGCTCAAGAGTTGCTCAGAGTTTTTGGTTAGCTAACTTGGAGTTCAGTACTCCCCCACAGTGTTGTCCTAGAGCTCCAAGCCCCCAAATCACAAAATATATGAGCTCCAAGCCCCACAAAATATCACAAAATATCTGAGCTCCAAGCCCCACAAACAAAACATCTGAGCTCCAAGCCCCACAAAACATCACAAAATATAAAACATCACACTCAGAGATCTTGACACTCAGAGTCACTTCTGCTTATTTCTACTTCATCACAATAATTTTTCTACCTATTTATCCTCTCTATTTTGTTTTTATAATCAATATAATTCAATTAATCCACTCACCCACTGGAGCTCCGTCACCGGTGTAGGACCACACTTGGGGCCAACGGAGTGCGGGTAATTCCTCTCTGCAGACTTTTTTTAAAAAGGTGTCTGCTTACCTCTCACTATTGACCGGTCTCTAACTTGAAGAAAAACACCGCACGCCGTTGGTTCCCTCCTGTACCCCCCCCCCCGGGATCTTGGACTCCTGGCTGGCTCGCCAACTGTGGAAGTAAGTCCTTTGACTCCCTCCTCGTTAAATTCAATTTGAGATGGGTTTTTCGAGTGGAAGAATACTCAAGATAAAGATGAAGGAAATAGCAGAAGTATAATCTTTTATTAAATGGTCAAATGTTGATTCAACATGGGAAAACCACAAACCTACGCAGAGGATTCAGAATTCCCCGAACAATAACAAACATTAGTTTTTACAATATCATAACTCCTCCTTTACGTTGCTAATACACCAATGATATGTGGTAACACCTTTTCATAATATCTTATTTTATCCAATAACAAATTAGGCACAACATTAATATGTTATATGACCTGTTCTTACCCTATGCGCTTGAGGGCACTCTTGATCTATCAAATAAAATTGTTTGTGAACTCTCCTCCCACCTGTTCGGTCAGCACGATCTATAAGTACAACTCCTGCTTTGTTATGGAACACAGGAGGAAAACATTCCTGTTTTGACTGGTGTGCTAGATGCCCTCGTCCTTGCTGACAGAGAACTATCCTGCACCCTCTCACAACCCCCCATCTCAGTACTTTTCCACTAGATCTTGACTGTATTATTTAATTATTTATATATTTGCATATGAGGCTTTCTTGGGCCTACGGCTTACTTCCACATAGTCCACTTGTTTGGAGCCACATCCTCCCCGAGCTGCGCCAACTTCGCCTTGAGACAGACTGCCGAAGATGGAAGAGGTACATCATCACCCAGCGCAGTGAAGACAGTCTTGAACAATTTCTATGTGGACGATTGTCTTACCTCGACGTCCAAGGAGCAGGAGGCTATCACCTTGGTCAAGGATCTCATCACACTGTGTGAAAGTGGAGGATTCCGCTTAACAAAGTGGACAAGCAACAGCCGTGCTGTTCTGTTGTCAATCCCTGAAAGAGACAGAGCAAAGGAAATCAAGAACCTAGATCTCAACAGGGATGAGCTACCAATGGAGAGAGCCCTTGGAGTTGACTGGTGTATCGAATCAGATTCCTTCAAGTTTAGGATTAATGTGAAGGTCATGCCAACCACCAAGCGGGGGATTCTGTCGGTCGTCAGCTCTATATACGACCCTCTGGGGTTCTTATCTCCATTCATCCTTCTTGCAAAGATGATCGTTCAGGAGCTCTGTAGAATGAAACTTACCTGGGACGAAGACATCCCTGAAGAAATTGCAAACGGATGGTACGAGTGGCTGTCCGACCTAAAACAGTTTGCCAGTTTTTCCGTTAAGAGGTGCATCAAGCCAGAGGGATTTGGACCAGTCGTGTCAGCGCAACTGCACCATTTCTCGGATGCAAGCGAGAGGGGCTATGGAGTTGTCACCTACCTTCGTGTAGTGAACAGAAACGGTCAAGTCCATTGCTCATTTCTTCTCGGAAAATCAAGAGTGACGCCACTCAAACCAGTCACTGTACCACGCCTGGAACTAGCTGCTGCTGGTGTTGCAGTGAAGATGGACAAGCTCATGAAGAAGGAGCTGCAAATGCAACTGGAAGAGTCAGTGTTATGGACAGATAGCACTACGGTTCTGAGATACATCGACAATGACAGCACTCGCTTCAAAACATTTGTAGTAAACAGAGTATCGGCTATTAGAGAGAACACAAGGCCAGCTCAATGGAAGTATGTCAACACGGCTTTGAATCCAGCGGATCACGCGTCCAGGGGGATGAAGTCAGATAGCTTCATGAAGTGTCAAAGCTGGATCGAAGGTCCTGACTTCCTGGCTCAGAGCGAATCACACTGGCCTGTCCTATCAGACTTCTCAAGAGAGATAACAGAAGATGATGCTGAAGTTAAGCGAATGGTCCATGTGAACTCTGTCAAGGCAGAAAGTACAGACACAGATTCTCTTAACAAGCTTATTCATCATTATTCAGACTGGCACAGCCTGAAGAAGGCAGTTGCATGGATGTTAAAGCTGAAAGAGCTGCTCCAAAAGGCGTGTAAAGCGAGGAAAGAGTTCCAGTCGCGAATCCAGCCTTCAGCAAGCCATGATGTGAAGATCGAAACAGTTCAGAAACAAATGCAAAGATGGAGATCGGCATTGAAAGGAGATCATCTGACAGTCAAGGACATCATGGAAGCGGAAACTGTGATCATTCAGTTTAGCCAAAAACAAACCTTCTGTGAAGAAGTGAAAGCGTTGCAGAAAGGTGAGAAGATCAAACGGAGCAGTTCTATCTTGAAACTGGATCCGTTCCTTCAGGATGGGATGTTGAAAGTTGGCGGGAGACTACATCAGTCTGCCTTGCCAGAACACACAAAGCATCCAGCTATCATAGAAAAAAATCATCACATCACTACTCTGATCATCAGACATGCTCACAAGGAAACTGGACACAGCGGGAGAAACCACACCCTCTCACGACTGAGACAAAGGGTTTGGATTTGTAAAGGAAATGCTGCTGTTAGGAGTGTGTGTTATCAAAATGTGTTAGATGCCGGAAGACCCAAGCTAGCGTAAGTGAACAGAAGATGGCGAATCTACCACCAGATCGTTTGCTGCCTGACAATCCACCATTCACTAAAGTGGGTGTGGATTATTTCGGGCCCTTTGAAGTGAAGCGTGGACGCGGGCTAGTTAAAAGATATGGCGTCTTATTTACATGCCTCACAGTAAGAGCAGTCCACATAGAGATAGCACACTCCCTGGATACCGACTCATGCATAAACGCCGTCAGGCGATTCATAGCCAGAAGGGGGCAAGTGTCGGTTGTGAGATCAGATAATGGGACAAACCTGGTGGCAGCAGAACGTGAGATCCGCCAAGCAATGAAAGAATGGAATCAGTCCAAAATCTGTGAGGCTCTACTTCAAAGGGGAGTCACCTGGACCTTCAATCCTCCAGCGGGGTCGCACCACGGGGGGATCTGGGAAAGACAGATAAGAACAGTAAGGAAAATACTTATCAACATTCTGAAGCTTCAGTCTCTGGATGACGAATGTCTTCAGACAGTGATGTGCGAAGTGGAGGCGGTGATCAACAGCAGACCTCTTACCAAGTCATCTGACGACACGAACGACCTTGAAGCATTGACACCTAATCATCTGCTTCTTCTCAAAGGGAAACCAGCACTGCCTCCAGGAATGTTCGACAAGGAAGACTTGTACTCCAAGAGAAGGTGGAGGCAAGTGCAGTATATTTCGGACATCTTCTGGAAACGCTGGATCAGGGAGTACTTGCCACTCCTACAGGAAAGGCAAAAATGGATGGAGAAGAAGAGAAATGTGAAAACGGGAGACGTCGTTCTCATAGTAGACGAAAGGGCACCAAGAGGTTCCTGGCTGATGGGAAAAGTGGAGAAAACCATTCCAGATGCCAAAGGATATGTGCGCCGAGTTCTTGTCAAAACGAAGACCAGCACTCTAGAAAGACCAATAGACAAGTTGTGTCTCCTTCTTGAGATGGAAGAGTGAAGAAAAAAAAAGGGACTTTCAATAGTTCTATTTCAGTAGATTTCTTTTGTTGTGTTTTGATTTAGACACATTATGAGAGTAACTCAGAAAATGGCTCTTTGTAGTTATTGGTAATTGTCATGCTTCATAGACAATTAGGGGCCGGAAATGTTAGTGCCATTTTTACATTTATAAGTTCACATTCAAGTATTATTAAGACAGTGTATAGCACTTGCCTGTACCTTACCTTATTTACCTGTGAGGAGACTTACCTGTACCTTATTTACCTTCTTTACTTACCTGTTACCTGAAAAGAAAGAAACCATATCAGTGAGAAGAATGTACAAAGCTTTATTTGTAAGAGTCATTTAAGAAACCATTTAAGAAACTAGAAATGACTTACCTTGTATTTAGTATTGCGTTGGCTGTACGAGGCTTCCGTAGAACAAGGGAAATTTCGATGGTATTTGTGAATGAGTTCGGTTGTGTTGAATAAATGACGGGAGCAACACATTGCTTTTACCGTAGTTGTAAACCTTACACACGAGTAAATTTGTCTTTCCCGTCTGACCAGCGAAGTGGTTGAACATCAGAAAAAGAAATATGTTGACAACTGAAAACTAGAACAGTAGCCACTATAAGTATGTAAAAATGAAGAAAGCTGTTGCGCTACACATTTCTCAAGAATCTTTGATAAAAATGGGAGGTTTGAAATGGGTCTATAATTGGCCAGGACAGTGGGATCCAAATTTGGTTTCTTAAGTTTGATTTCTGCCAATTTAAAGGATGTAGGAACATGGCCCGATAGCAATGATGAGTTAATTAAATGAATAATTGGTTTGATGGCACTATAGAACTAGAAAGGCAACTGCTTTCTCAAAACGGCACCGTTTCCACGGCCCAAAGTTTTTTCTCTGATTGGCCAACGTGACCTGTCACGTGAAGGTGGTCAATTTGTCCCTTTTGCAGAGAGTAATGGCTGCCGCTGCAAATCTAAAACCACGACCAGAGCCACCGCGGAGTGGGTTTTGTGAGAACAATAGATGTTATGTGAAAATCAAAACAATAAACACATTGAAAAAATATTGAATACGTCTATGCTATGATTACATTCACATACTTTAATAATGATTGTTGTTTATTTACCGTCAGTGGTTTTGCAGTCGGTGATCCCAACCGCTTTTTCAAGCTTTCCGTGAACCAGCAGTCCTTGTCCGGCTAATAATCGTGTGAAGTGTTGCCTGAATGATGTCGAAGGCTAACAGAGAGACTTGTTAAAATCGCCTCACAGCCTAACGTTACTGCAAATTCATATAAATGAGCCGCGAATAGTTAACGTTACAAAAAATGTTTAATATCTATGTTGTTAGCTAACTACATTATTAACAAGCTGTTTGGTTAGCGTTAACTATAACGTCACTCGTTATGTTGTTCGACAACCCGGTATCACGCTTTTTCGTGATCATAGGCACAATTAATCTATTGAATTTAGTATGAACTAGAAAGGCAATGGAGCACGATTGTCAACCGTGGTGTCAGGTTCAACCCAGTTCGTTTTCAATGTGCTTGACTAGTAGGCTAAATGTGTCAAACACTGTTGTATGTTTTGCCCGAAATACTATGATTTGTACAGTTATTTGCTGTTATTCGCATAGTTTTGATATGGAGTTGATAGTGCAAAGACTTTTATTGCAGTTCGCAAATAAAATATTAACAGGTATTGACAGACAATAACAGATCAAAAACGTGGCAGGCTTTAAGTTTACAAAGCACTTATCCAAAATGTTCTCTTTTCTCGTCTGATTTTTCACATACTGATAGAACCCAGGCATGGTGCTGTCCAAACAATGCTATCACATATTTTATAACTCTAGAGACCTTGCCAAAAATCACTATGAGCATTATTCCCCTCAGATGGTACTGACCAACCTGGCTCACGGATTACTAGGTGTACGAATTATATATTATAATTTTTGAAAAAAATTATACCTAACACATAAAAGAGAAAACCTCTGTATCTCTCTGTATGTCTGGTGCTGTCTTGTGTGCTCCAACGGGTATCAGAGTTCATCTGATTTATCAACTCATCACCCATGGTAAGGATAAGCCACAAATCACCTGTGGAGACTGCCACCTACAAGTTCATAACAGTGTCATCTTCAGAGATATATGTAGGAAACTTCATCCGTAAACAGAGGGATATTGAGGCTACAACATTATATAATCCTGACCATGTAGGACTATTCAGGAGTTTTGGGGGAGGGGCTTAAGCGCTTCAAAAACAGCATGTTATCTAACCCTAACCCTCATATGACAACAATCCAGATGTATTTGGTAGGTAAACTAAGGTCTACACTAGCGCAAATCCAAACGTATGACTGTGATTAGGAAAAACATCAATACCATGAAGGATTTTCCCCACCAAATAAGCAAAAAATCAAAAGATTTGATTTTATCCAGGCTGGAGTCTCAAAGGGTCTCAGAAACTACACCTCAAAGAGGCTGTAGCCAGACAGAGGTGAAAATTTTACTTTGTCGTAGGACAAAACTAAAGACATTTTTGGAAAGGCCTTGACCTGGAGTGTAACATATGTCAATTATTTTGCCCTGACACCCCAGGGGACACAGTAGCGCCCCCTAGAAGGGCAAAACTGGCCAAACTTCAAATGCTTCTAATTCTGGAACCAAGAGACATATCTGGTAGATATTTAACAGGGTGATTAACTAACTAGTCTTTCATAAATAATGCCAGAGCCAGCCTTCAAGCTCTAACAGAAGGGCCTGAATAAAACGTTCGATGCTTAATCATTTGATACTTTGATGATTGAATTAGATGATCAATTGGGATTTTAACTGATGCTATATTGAACATAAATTTTAAGCCCCAGGTCAATAGGATTAGTATTTTTTTAGTTATTGGTACTAATAGTTTAGAACTACAATTCCCCCAAAAACCCGAGAGCTCTACGTAATGGATGGCCTGTGAAAAGATGGCGCCGTCTGTAGTCCGTTCTGAGAAATGCTAGCACTATGGGAGCTGAGAAATGGACCTATGCATGGGTTTAAATTTTGTTCTGTGTAGCACGATAAAAGTCGGACAATCGAAAGAAAGCCGTTTTAAGCCATTTTTTCTGACGTTACAGTTTATGGTTAATCCTAACTGCATTGGACATAACGTTATTTATGCTAACCTTCCAATATCCAGTAGGGTATCATATCGGCTGAGACATCCTGGCTTTACCCGAAAATATTTGTTCGGACGGTTCGGACAGACGGACTCTTGTGCTCCGTTTATGCGGTCTTAAAGTGCAGTAGCTATAACATTATCTGGCCTTGATGCTCAACTTCAGTTCCTTAATGCGTTTGATTTCTTTTGAGCGATGAGAGAGTGCTGCACACATCGACATAGCTACAGAGCAACTTAAAATGGTAAACGCCACAATAACTTTCCACGTTGGCCTAAAGGTACAATGTTATATCCTACAATAAACGGGAGCACTCGCTCTTCTTCGCAAACATTTTGTAACGTTCCGTTCCCTTCCTGTCCTTTTTCCGTGTTTTCCCCTTTTCCTTCCGTGTCATGTTGGATTCCCTTGTCCGTGTTTTCCCCTCTGCTGCAGGCTGGGCGTTTCCCCTCTGTTTCATTCTCTTGGTTTCCCACTTTAGTTTCCGCCTATCGCTTTCCCCTCTCGTTGCATGCATTCCTCACCTGTGTTATTAGCAATCACTCCCGGTTACATTCCTCACGTGTGCTTTATTGATTCCAATTTCACTGCCCTATTTAAACCCCCGTCTGGTTGCTAGTCGGGGCCAGTTCGTTAACTAACCTACCTTGTCTATGTCTTGTCACGCTTCTGGTCCGGAGTTTTTGCATTCCGCTGTGTTTAATCTGTTCACCTGATCTGCGGTTGGTAGCTATCTTCCCGTAACATTCGCTGTTGCATGCTACTTACTTGTCTCCCTTCAAATCTCCAGACGCCGTGGTTCCAGCCTCCCTGTAGCAGTGTTTGTCTTCCCTTTATGTTGTGTGAGTGTGTTGCGGTACTCCCACCTCCAGCTCGGGTATAGATCCGCTGTCTAATCTGCCTGGCTATCTCTCGCTGTTGTTCCTGTCCGGCCGTAGCTACCTCCTGTACTTCGGTTACGGTTCCAGGATCCCTGGAGTTCAGCCGGCTCCGACGAGATCTACCCAAGCTACACCTCACCTCCCAGCTCCGTCGGGTTTTCGCCAGCTTACCCTGGCTGTCGACTTAACCTTCATTGAAACCTCCCAGTCGTTACCCTGTCTGTAGAACCCTGCTGCTAACCTCTGCTTTGTACCCTCTAACTCAAGTTGTTAACCCGGTCCAGTTCCTGTTCAGTCCCGGAGTGAGATACTCCGCCAAAGTAAAGTCCAGTTTCGGCTTGGAACATTCGCGCCGTTCCAGAACCTGCACCAGAGTGAATTCTCCCGGTCCAGTTCCAGTCCAGTCCCGGTGTATAGCCCACCATTCCGTTAAAGTCCAGTTCCGGCTTGGAACGTATTCCGTTCCAGCACCCGTTTCCTGAGTGGACCTCCCGGTCCAGTTCCAGCCCAGTTCCTGTCCAGTTCCGGCTTGGAACGTATTCCGTTCCAGCACCCGTTTCCTGAGTGGACCTCCCGGTCCAGTTCCAGTCCAGTTCCAGTCCAGTTCCTGTCCTGGTCCAGTCCAGTTCCTGTCCAGTTCCAGTCCAGTTCCAGTCCAGTTCCAGTCCAGTCCCTGTTTCCAGTTCCGGCTTGGAACAGTAGGGCACTCCCTGCAGCTAGTCCGGCTTGGACTTCCAGTCCTGCACTCCTTTCGGTTCCGGCTTGGAACCCACCTTGTTTTCAAGTCCAGCTCCGGCTTGGAGCAGTCCGTGTAGGACTTTATTTATGTTCTGTGTATTAACCTTGTTTTCCTTTCTGTACAGCTTTGGGACTATCCCAACGCTTAATAAATATTCCTTTTATTTGAATCTGCCTCCTGGTCGTTGCACTTGGGTTCATCCCGTATCAGGATCGTAACACATTTATCGCATAATGCAGTACTGTGTCATGCTGCTAGACACAATATTGGCTATTTCTGCACGCCATGGATTGAAGGTGAAACATATAAACGGCTAATGTTTGACCATCTTTCATATTAAAACATTTCTTCCAGTCCAGCGCCCACCACAGACCCACTGAACAATCGATGTTATGTGAAAACCCAAACTAAATACATAGATACATTAACGTTATGTGTATGATTACATTCACATAATGATTATTGCGTTCACTTTTGCTTAATCCGCCGTCCGTGGAATAGGCAAGCTACCGAGTCCCGACCGCTCTCAAGCTTTCCGTGAACCAGCCTTGCTATAACGTGAGGTGTAGCCTAAATAATGAGACATCGTGATGGAAATGGCCACTGTGAAAATTTTACGTTAGCCTATTTTGTAAGTATAGGAATGTCCATGTTGGACTGATATAATGAACTATGGTGAACTATTGTGTCTACGTTATAGATTAATGTTGAAGGCTTCGTGGGCTACCTTGTTGAAATCGCCTCACAGCCTTACCACAATGCGAATTCAGATAAATGAGCCGCGAATAGTTGCTAAAATGTTTAATAGCCATCTCGTTAACTAGTGTTATTAACAAACTTTGATTAACGTCGCCGTTATGTTGTTCGAAGCTGTACGTGAACAAAACAGGCTTTAGCCAACAAGCTAGCCTATATGATAGGCCGTCATATGCATTGTCGAGAGGGGTGTAAATTTAGGTTTACAGACATGTCAATTTAATTAAATTTATCCCTCATTTAACCAATTTTACCCGGATATAGCCTGGCTACATCCTAGGACTTTTTCATCAAGCGTCAGCGGGGCAATGTTAGTAAAGCTGGAGGATTGCATCTGTTGAGTTAGCAGCGGGTGGGTCTGCGAGCGGAGCCCTCAGCCCAGTGCACCAGCGAACGCTACTCCGGCCAACTCGTCCGCTGACCCGCTATCCTCTAGCTATCTGGGCGGCATTTCATCAACTTTTCAACATGTTCACTGGGGCAGGTTACTAGTAATGTGACGCATCTTGAGATGAAGTCTGTCCTTAGAAATATTACACATTTGAAAACCATTTCATTATTATGCACAAGATAGCTGTTAGCTGACCAGTCAGCTACCGCGCTGTATGCTCCTTGCGAGCTGACCACCATAGTTCAGTGGAGATGAGATTTCATTTGA